>CM039689.1:12942500-14414166 GCA_022530915.1 Paspalum notatum
GCTGGGGGCTGCCTTTCTGTGTGACCTCTTTCCTCTGCGCCTGCTCGGAGTAGTTAACTCGTTGTCGGTGCCGACCTTGTTCTCAGGAGCTTTGCCTCCTGGTGCGGGACTGGGCTTGCCGTGGCTTGTCTCTTCTTTTCTCGATCTTCTGCTTTGCATTGCTCGCTCATACTCTTTCTGTTGGATCTCAGCCTCCATTTTCAACTTCTTCATGAATGTGATGAGGCTATCTTCCTTGGAATTTGACTTGTTGGTCTCAACCTTGACCTTGGATTCATTCTGTGGAGCTTGGCACTTGAAAGTATGCACCTTGCTGCATTGTTCAACTTTTGGCTTGAAGGCGAAAATCTCTTTCTTGCCATTAATGTTTAGGTGGACTTTTCCTACCTCGACGTCAATAGTCGCTTCAGCGGTGCTCAAAAACGGTCGCCCAAGGATGAGCAGAGTCTTTGAGTCAATCTCCATATCCAATACCACAAAGTCAACCGGGATGAGAAAATCTCGGATCTTCACCAGGACGTTCTCCGCCATTCCTTCTGGGTACCGGACGGATTGATCCGCGAGCTGTAGGCACATCGCTATGGGGGCAAGTGCAGCATGGTTCAGCTTGTCGAAGATGATCTTAGGCATTACACTGACACTGGCTCCAAGATCACATAACGCTTGGTCAAATTGTTGCTTCCCAGTTGAGCATGAGATGGTAGGGCTTCCAGGATCCTTCTTCTTGAGTATAGCTGCGCTACACTCCTCTGTTAAGTGCACAATTTCCATTGACGGTAGGGGTTTCTTGTTGTTGAGGATATCTTTCAAATACTTTGTGTATGTCGGCACCTGCATAGCATCTGGCAGGGGTATGTTGACATAAAGCTTCTTAATGACCTCAACGAACTTACTGTATTGTTCATCAGCGGCAGCCTTCTTGTTTCTTGGAGGAAATGGTAGCACCGTTGTACCATAGAACTCATGAGGTAGATGTTTCGATGCTGACTTTTCCTCCTTGCTAGGTGCATCTTCATCTGCAACCTTTTCTTCAGGCTCAGGCATCTTCTCCTGCTCTTTACCTGAAGGCTAGGAGATGTGGAGTCCTGTGTGGACTTTCCACCCCTAGTGTTTATTGCATTTATGTGCTCCTTGGGAGGAGCTTTAGGTTGCCCAGGCAGCTTACTCGGATTTGTGTTAGGTAAAGCAGCAGCCAACTGAGCTATTTGAGTTTCAAGCATTTTGTTGAAGCTAAGTTGGTTTTTCATAGCACTATTCAAAGTTTCCATTTGTAAAGATATAGACTCAAACATCCTATCATTAGCATGGAACTTTTTACTAATGCTATCATTCATAACTTTCTGATCAAAAGTGTAATTACTCTTAGGAAATTGCTGTGAATTTGAAGAGTTACCTTGCCTAGAGAAAGGGAGATGTGGTCGTGAATTCCATCCTAGCTGAGGACGATTCCCATTGAAGCTGTTGGTACTATTACCAATGAAGTCGCGTCTTCATGCTGCGTCTCGGGGCAGCTGTTCCCCGAGTGCCCCGTATTTCCACAGACTTAACAAGTCATGTGGGAATCGAAGGCTTGCACCAGAGCGGCTTCTAGGGTTTCATTCAGCTTCTTAAGCAGCAAATCCATCTTTGCGGCGAGCATGTCAGTGCTCTCCACTAGATGGACGCCACGGGAACAGGTACTTGACCTCTCTTCTCTCCATCCTTGATTGGTGGCCATCTTCTCTATGAGGTTCTTGGCCGCAGTGATGCTCAAGGAGAGGAAGGAACCTCCAGCAGCTGCATCCAGGTGTTCTTGAGCTAAGCGGTGAAGCCCGTGAAAGAAGCTCTGAATGATCAGCCACTCTTGCATCCCGTGGTGTGGGCACATTGCAATGTACTCTTGCAGACGTTCCGAAGCTTCTACCATAGTTTCATCAGTGATCTTGTTGTGAGTGTTGCTCTGTTGAGAAAAGCTTCTACCATAGTTTCCTAGTGGGAAATACTTCGCCAGAAAAGCATCAGAACATGCGTTCCAAGTTGTGAGTGTTGCTCTGTTGAGAAAGAACCACTGTTTTGCCTTCCCAACAAGAGGGAAGGGAAAGAGACGAAGTTTGATGGCATCCGGTGACGCTTCTTTCATGTTGAAGGTGCTGCATGTCGGTGTTTGATACCGGCAATGCACCACGGGGTGTGTTATGTAGTGCTTTTGGGGTGGCGAAATCGGCGTAGCTTGATGGTTCGCGTGGAGATGAGACAAGACACGAGGGTTTATACAGGTTCGGGCTGCGAGATGCGTAATACCCTACGTCCTGTTTGCTGTGAGTTGTATTGCCTTTGCTCTCGAGGTTACAATGAAAGCTAGGGCGTCTGGTGGTTGGTATGCGATGAGATGCTAGATGTTCTCCGTAGGGGTCCCTCACCTGCCTTATATAGTCCGGCAAGGCTTGGGTTACAAGTCGGTTTCCATCTATGAGTCATACTCTGTTTTGGAAGCCTAAAAGAGTACACAGAATCTACGATTACATGCTTCCTTTCTTGAGTCCTGCTGCTTCTGGAATCTAGAGTCCGAACCATACTTCGTCACGTCTTTACTGAAATTGTAGCGATTTGACCTAGTCTTTATGCACGTCGTCCGTCTCCAGGCCCACGAGATTAGGCGGCGCCCTATTTGGGAGCCTACTATCTTCATTGGGCCCTCCGATGGCCCATATGCAGAATCCACACCGTGGGGGCCCAAGGGATATCTATCCCCCACAAGCCCCCGAGGTTCGAGTTAATTTAAGAATTAATTGACTCAAGACTCTAAAAAGAATAACATACTGTTCATGAATTCCATGTCCGAGTTATCATTATTTCTCATGGTGCACTGCCAGGTGCACCCCATGGGGTAGTCCCCGAGCTTTAAGTTGACTTGAGTATCAATCAGCTTGAAGATCCAAGAAACTAGAGAGAGAATATACTTAAAAACCCTCTAGTCGGATTTATCAGTTGCATTCTTCATGCTCCGAGTTAATTTGAGAAATAACTGATTCCACATCTGAGTTAACATTTCTCTCCCAGCTTTCTAAGTCATAGAAAGCCAACCCAAACTTTCTGCTTTTCAGATTTTAGGAAAAAGAATATTTTTCCCACAAATCCCGCACCCCATGGGGTTAACCCAAAGGGAACAAGCAGAGGGCACCGAGGAATTACCCGTAGACCTCCCAGAAAACAAGAATCTTCCAAACACGCAAAAGCCTTTGTTGCCCAAGAAAATAACTGACGCATGGAGGAAGTCGAAACGACGCAGCCTCTTGAATCACGTTCACAAAGAATGAAGCGGAGTGATCATACTATAAGAGCAGAGTAATAGCCCGGCCATCCATTATGCCTCCACTTGAGAACTCATTCACCCAAAAAACCCCAAGAACTCACCACTCCCTCTCCACCATGGCTGGCGGCAAAGGGAAGAAGCGTGCGTGCTCTTCCTCCAGCGAGGAGTACTCGGACTCCGAGGATGCCCTCTTCGGTAGGAAGTACGACGAGGAAGATTCCTCCCTCGACCGCTCCTCCAGCGAGGAGGAGAAGGTCCCCGAGGAGGCAGTGCTTTACGGCAACCCGCCTCCGAAGAAGGACGATGAAGAGCCCAAAACCGACGACTCCCAGGGCTATGACACCGAGGAGCGCGCCAAGCTCCAGGGACTTCACCGCGCCGGCCTCCAGGACTCCGACGACAAGGAGGAGGGCAATGAGGACGAGGATGACGACGATGATGGCGACTATGACGGCGGCTCTGACGACCATGATGGGTCGGGCAGCTCCGATGGCGGCGGAGACGAAGCCAGCACTCCGGCCTCCAAGCGCCGCCGCACCACCGGCCCCTCGGCCGAACCGTCCACAGGCCATTAGGCCCTCCACTACCACCACCACCATAGATTAGTAGTAGCAGTAGTTTAGGATAATCTGCCTATATGTAATCCATTGTCATGATAAATGTATATATAATGAAATCCGCCATATTATGCTTCACATTTGAGTTCTTGTGTGCCTTCCTTTTGAAATCCAATCATCCGAGTCAGACGCATATTCTGAGTGCTTAAAGTAGAGTAGAAATCATGAGACGACCGAAGAAATCAAAATTTACTATGCCTAGAGAATAGGCATTATGTCAATTGTCGCGTCGAGTTAAATTCTGTTTTCAGAGCCCTCATTTTCCGAGTGATAAAGATCGTGTTCTTGTGTCAATGAGGCCAACTGAACAGCAATGCTTCTTAAGGAACATCCTGTGGCGGAACCGCCGATTTAATCTGGGCTAAGTATACCTGCCACCATTAGCTTGCAGTGTACTTAGACCGTACTAAACCCAGTCGTCCGTCGAGAAGCCCTCGGCTCTCGATTTACACCAAATCCTAGAGGAACCGACATCATACACATCTGACCCTCGATGGAGCCACAACAGTTACATCATCACAGGCAGTTGAATAAGGAGAATAAATAGACTTAATTTACAAGCCAAAGATGGTTAATCAAATACAGGTTCAAAATACAGCGGAAACGTTTTCAAAATCATCTCGCAGCAGAAATATCATAACACTTAGATCTTCTTGCGATGACGGACAAGGCGAGCAACACCGAGCCCACCGGTGCTACCCTCCTCCAAGCAACAGCCCAAACGTCTTCTGTACCTATGAGCCAAAAGTGGGGGCAAACCCTGAGTACTAATTATTCAGTAGGACTTAATGGAAGGGCTTACGGTTGACGCAAAGCTGCTAATCATGTGGATCCTTAGCCATTGATTTTTAGCAAAAATCTAATGCTAGGGGATAACAGGATTTCACAGCTGCTATCCCTTATTGATAAACTTCCAATTTACATTCATATATCGTAACGTAAACTCTTGCAGTAAAGTAAATCATCAATACCCACCATCATCTTTGCATAGTCATTCACCAACACATTATCCAGCAGTTTGTATTTAAAAACCTGAATTTAAACATATAAAGTATTCAAGTTGTTACTACGTTGCCCGTGAGTGATATTTGGCATTCTCACACCTGGTGAGCATCAGCGATTCGAATCGATTTCTAATTCCCGGGAATAACTAAAAATGCCAGGGGCCCATATGCTCACTCATACGACGGCTTTCCCACATATAGTACCCCTCCTCCACTTGTCCCATCCCAAGTTCGGTTCACTCCCGCCTGACTCCCAGGTTGTGCCCGCATGAAGAGCCTGCCGACATCTCGGTCTCCCCGTCATAAGTACCAAGCTCCCCCGAGCCACCTTCCTCTCAACCAGTGGGTAGGAACGTGTTTCTGTTCTTCGGATGGCACAAGTAAGGTTTCACCAGCCCCATAAACCGGATAAGCACTCTAGCAATGTTATGCCAATCAGCAGGCGAACAGCGAACGGGCCTTATGCAACTCGGGCGGAGCCATTACACCGCAACAACGCACACCGCGAAATATAAACTTAATCTCCGCCCGGTCTCCGATTAATCATCAACATAATAAAACATCTTAGCATAGACAGTGTTCTCTTTCTTTTCAAAACACCTACGTATCTAGTCGAGCCTAACATTTCTAGGCAACTCGTCCTACGTACCAGTGTAGGTGCTAGGGCTAGGGCGGCCAAGGAGTCTAATGCAATGAGGTTCCAATCAACGCCTAATGCATATGCATAACCATAAGATATTATTAGCTGGGAGAATATGGGCCTGCCTACCTTCCTCGCTAGGGTCAATCTCCTCAGGTGCGGAGTCGGCGGCTTGCAGTAGGCCTTCCTGCTGCGGGTCCGGCTCCGGGTCTTCGGGCACCTCGATCAGCGGCTGCTCCTGCATCTGCTTCTCGCTCCCGTGATCTATAGGTGTGTCATTGTATGCAAAATGAGTGTGATGAATGCAATGCAGGACAGAGTGCAGTAGAAATATAACTCACGGTGAATATAGGGGGCAAAGTAAATAAGCCTTTCTATTTAAAAGTCTATCTCCCGAGGAGGGAGGACATTCAAACTCTCCTAAGAAATCATACAAACCATCATCTAAACTTAACCAAGGATCCATCATGTAAACCATGTATCCATGTCATGACCATGCATTTGTATGATGTAGCATTTTTTACCTTATCTACCATTTTCCCCACTTATAAATGATTGTTTTTCCCATTTAATCAAGCCTCTGAGTTTAAATAGCTCCACTGCTCCAATTGACTTCAAAATTCTACATGGTGTAGACTTTATGAGCAAGAAGTTATTGACCAAAATTCAGCCCAATTGGATTTATAATGAATTTATAAAAAATCTAACAAATTAACAGCCCGTTATCTTCTCAGATTTATCATTAATTACAGGAAATGATTCCAACCATGAAATTTAACCAGTGAACAAGATGGGCTATAAACTACTTACTCAAAAATTTGCAAGTGAAATATTTTCCATTTGACAGGACATCTATTTTCCATATTTAAATATAGAGGAAATAAACATGCAAGACAAAACAGCATGTAGGGTATGCAACTATATACTTTCTGGACACTAGGCATCATGTACAAGTCATTCTATTTTCCATAGAATTTTCCTAGCTATTTAAGTACACTTTTTTCCATTTTCTTTTTCTAACTAGCACCTTTTGTTATTTTCAAATCACTATCAAAAACTCACATGCACAACACCATATTCTATCAGAGAGTTACTAATGCTCATCATAACCTAGGAAAAATGCCATAGAGCCACTTTGAGAACATGTTATATAGCCCTCATCTTTTAAGTTGATTTAATGCACAAATAATACTCATAAATGTAAAACAGTGAGCAAATGAGCAATGCTAGGGCTATAAAAATTCACATACTGTCCAAATATCCTAAACATGCTACTGTCCAGGTTTCATAGCATTTGGAGTCCATTTACATCACTTTTGGTAATTACTTTGCTTTAACATGCATGCAACAAAACTGAGGGTAAAAATGTCTTTTCACACAACCACATCATACCTAGCCTGTAGATCTACTCAAGAGGAGTTCATAGGTACTGAGTTTGTCCATTTTAGATTTTCCTTTGAATTGATATGATTTTTCAAAGTTTCAAACCGAAAATAACAAAAGAAAAAGAAAAGAACCCTAGATCCGAGACCTCTACGCAATTAAACCATAGATCCGGGGGCTAGAACGCAAGATATACAAGACACAGTGCATAGTTCGGGAGGACTAAGTTGTAAAAAGAAGAAATTGAGGGGCCGGATCTAAAAAATCCCCGGCCCCTTTCTTCTTCATTGCGCCGGCCGTGGCCGCGCGGCGCGCCGGGGCTCGCCGGAGCCACGACGCGGGGTGAGGGAGGCGCGGTGAAGGGCGGGCTTCAACCTCGTGTAGGTCTCGTCGGCAGCGGAGGCGAGGTTGACGCGGGAGGCGCGAACCGAGCTTGAACCCGAGCGACGGCGGCGCGGCGTGACGTCGAGGCGAGGGTGCTTCTCGGCGTCGGGTGGATGAACGGCGGCGAGGCCTACGGCGGTGGATGCGCGGCGGAGCGAGGAGTGTGGTGGTGGTGGTCTTGGGGTGAGAGGCGGCCGGACGGCGGCGGCGCGAGCCCGAGCTCGAGCTCGCAGCCGGCAATGGCGGCGCGGCGAAGAACGGCGCGGGGCGGGGTGGAAACGGAACGGGAAAGCGGGGAATGGGGCTACGGTTTGAGCGCGGGGTCCCCCCTCCTTTTGACGCGCCCAGGGGCGCCGCCCGTGGCTCGCCGTACTTCCTGTACGCCGGCGAGCCACGCGGCGCGCGCCAACGCGCCGTGCGCGTCGGCGCAGATCGGCGGGCCCACGTGTCAGTGACCGTAGGTTTTGGAAAATTGAAATGTGTTTTCTCCCCTTCAGTAATTCACTGTTTTGTCATATTTAGAGGCCGAATTTAAAGGAACTCCAATTGAAAGAATTGTTCCACTCTTTGAGATCTACAACTTTGTCAAAATGGACCACCCCTGATTCCAAGTGTAAGTATGATTTAAATTCAAATTTACTAGCAGCCCTAGTTATGGACAGAAAACCTATATTGCTTTGAAAAATAAAAAGTCCTATTTCCAAGCCTTTTCTCCTAAAGAACCTTTTGAGTAAGTTGCTTAGAATTTCAATCCCTACAACTTATTCAATGGGAGCATTGCATGAAAATGATTGTAAGCTAGAGGAAAATTGAAATTACTATGCAGCTCAGATTTGAGTTGGTTTTCTAGGTTGGCAAAGAATGACCCTAATCCTTATGTAAACCTCATCAAATGTCCAAACTCCAATTAACAAAGTTGTTTAACACTCCATTTTCTACAAATTTGGTAGTATAAGTTTCACCTAGATCACCATAGATTTCAAACTACAAGCACAATTGTATTCAGGGATTTGGTCAAATAGCAGGTTTACTTTTTGTAGAGTCTTTCTTGTTATCAATTTTTGAAGTATCAGATGAAGCCTAAACACTTCTACTCTAGATTCATTTGAAAGGTGGTAAGTTTAATTTCATACCATAGAAAGGAGTAATTTGAAGTTATATAGTGAAATCGAAAGTAAAATTCAGAATAAATTTAGGGAAAGGCAGAAATTTTTGACTTAGTGATTTCTCTAACTAGTTCTCATTACTCTCCAAGCCTAATTCAGTCTTAATCCATCATTAGCTTGTGACTAACTGTGTGTTAAGGCTTTTGAGATGCCGGGGCATTACACATCCCGACTGAAATCAATAACCCAATCTCATAAGTACCCGGCACAACTTAATATATCATAAAATTCGAGTTAAGAGAACAGCGGTCACGGTTCCATCAACTTCTCAAGGACTATTGTTAACGGCGTCAGGGTTATTTGAGATCTATACTGGAGCCGATTTCATCCAACTGAGAACTATGCTGCCATTTTCCCTGATTGAGTCCGCTGTCACCATTGTTGAGAACAAAGCACTACTGCTTCTCTCCTTGCTTTGAATCCCCAAATCAATAGGATCATCCACACCAATGGCTCCCAAGAAAAGAACCCTAAGTAAACGCGGAAACACCAGTGAGGGTCTACCACATAGTGAGAACCGACAACTACCCTCTCCATACCTAGCATGCCGCCCCTCCACCATCACAGAACCCATGCTAGAATCGCTAGTAGTCATGGGCGTCCTACCACTGAAGGAGGTGGCAAACTGGAGGGTCTGCGAAAAAGGATGACGCTGCACCGACTGAGGACACTCACGAGGCAATGGTGTTTGTTCCATTCTTCATCTGCGGGTTAGGTCTTCCCGTGTGCTCTTTTGTTCGAGGCCTTCTACAGTTTTACTCCATCAATTTGACACACTTGAATCCCAATTCCGTGCTTCAACTCTCGATTTCCGTTCATCTCTGTGAAGCGTTCCTTGGGATTGTGCCCCATTTTGGATTGTGGAAACACCTTTACCATTGCAAAGCGGGTCTGAAAGACGGTGTTTTGCAAGTTTCTGGGGGGGGGGGCAGCTTTGAACTTCGCAAGAACCGTAAATCTGTGTACCTGGACATCCCACTTCTAGACAATAACAGAGGGTGGCACTCCGAGTGGTTTTATGTAGAGAACCATGGAAATTCGCTCCCCTCGAGGTGTGGTAGGCAGCCTGACAACAAGCTGGCAAGCTGGGAGGAAGGGCCAACAGCTAAAGAACAAGATCAGATTGATGTGCTGTTAGAGGAAATAGCCAACCTGAAGGAAAATGGCTTAACTGCCCATGCCGTGGTCATAGACTTTGTGTATCGCTGCATTCAGCCATTGAAAGATATATAGGATATACCCTGCCTATCTGTACGTCGGAGCCAGTGATCCAACTAGAGAGATGACCCGAGCTATGACCGAAGAAAGTGTCAAGGCCTGAGTTGAGTTGATACTGAGAGGTGAAGCTCACAATGAGGGTACTCCCAGGCCATACTCTGCCTGGCATCCGACTCCCAATGTAAGTGATCTCACTCTTATTTCTGTGACTAAGCTTACTTGTAATCAGTTCCTGACACATAGAGTTAATGCAGAGCAATATATCCAAGTTCCTATCAGACCCCTCATCTTCTGGCACTGACAGGCTATCAAAGCGACAATCTGAGCTATTCACAGAAGAAATGAAAGTCGTAGTTGCTTCTGCTCATGGTGCAGGAAATGACGAGGAGCACACCTTTATAGTAATACAACATACAGCTCAAACTGCCCAAGAGTCAGGAGTGAGCAATATCAAAGCAGCCCCCAAGCGTACAGCTGTCACCCGTGGTGTCAAGACTCGAGCCACAGCCGGGCAGGGGCATACCAAGGCGAGTGCCACTGGTGCCACAATGCCACGAAAATTGAGGACGATCAAGAGAACCATCAAGGATGTCACAAGCTCTCCCGAGTCAACAAGCAAGAAATCCAAGTATTCCTCTCACACAGTTGCCAAAACTGATGATTCATCAGTAGGAGTGAACTGGAATCGCTTGATTGATGAGGATGAGGAAGAGGAAGAGGAAGCTCAACTCCATCACCATGAAAGACGATCAAAGAAACACCACGATAATGCCACAGTAGCCCCTTCTGCACCCACTCTTCCACCAAATGAGGACGAAATAGATCTAACGGCAGAGGACTTAAATTTGGATCAGATTATCAGGGATGCTTGCAGACTTCCCTTCACATTATGCTCTGATGATGATATCAGTCCATTGTCAGCATGTTCCAAGGATCAAAGGCCTGAGAAACCGAGCCACCGAGAGTCAACAGAGTGAACACCTGGAGACTTGGCAACCGAAGGGCATGCAGATACAATGCCGATAGAAATTCCTGAGGGCCAGACTGAAACTCGAGTGGATGAATCGACTATGGCCGTTACTGAGGGACAAACATCAACCGACAATTGGAAAGAGGTACTGACTGGTCCTCTCCCCGAAGATCTTCAACACACAACTGTATCCGAGCCATTGCCCGATGCAGACGTCACTCAGGAGCAACCAGCTGAGGTCAACATGGAAGATGCTCCTCGACCAACTTCAGAGGTGCCAGATACAATGTTAGAAAGGGCATGTTGAAGGACCTGATCACCCTGAAGCGAGTGTAGCCGTTCAATCTGCAGAAAAGGATCATTCTGATACTCAAGCTATAGTTGAGGCAAGCAATATCTAGGCTACTCAAGTTGAGTCAGATAGAGCCGATGACCAACAATTGATGCTAGCAACACCAAGCTCGGGGTTATTGTCGGCTGTTGAGGTATGCCGATCTTCAACATTTCACATCTTGCTTTGCCCTTGTCATCATCTAAATAGTTCAAATTGTTCGCCACAGGATATGCTGAAGATGCTTCAAGATGGAGTACAACAAGCTCGAGTGATTCTGGAGAAGGCTGCTGCATTACCCAATGATGAGATCGCCACTTTGAGGCAACAGCTGACTGATTCTGAAGCTGCTCGCAAGGCGGAAACCACAGGTGTGTACCAATTATCCTTGTACTAGTCAACAACTGAGTTCCCGAGCTAATAAATACTCCTTGACAGCTGCTACTGCTGAAATTAACTGCCTGAAACAAGCCGCTGTTACTCGGGAAGCAGAATATCGCAATGCTGTCTTGGACAGAGACCAAGCTCGCGATACAGCAGCCGACTTACGCAGACAGCTGGATACGAGAAAAAGAATCATGAGGTAACTAGACCAGCAAGAAAAAGGAATTCTTCAAGAAGAATTATGAGACCAGCAAGAAAAACTGCAGCAAATTGAAGGATGCCTATGAGAAGGCAAAAGAAGCTGCACTAGCTGCGACCATGGCTTTAACCAAAGTTTTGGACATCTGTGCACCAGAGAAAATTGCACCACATCCCCTGGGTGACTGAATAGCCACCCTTATGGATGACCTCAATGCCAGGACATCTGAGCAAGTGAAAGCCATCCTCACTCGCGTCCATGCTGTGATCAAGAAATCAAAACCTGACGTAGACTTGGCGAGCTTGTCCACAGGAGTGAGCAGCGAGACCTAGAGTACCGAGTATGAGGATGAGGCCCGAGTGATTGCTGAAGTTCTTGTAAACGATATTGAATGAAACAATGACTCCTCATGTAATGCAATGAACAGATTGTTGTGTGTATATTATGCCCTTATATCGGTATCTCGACTGTTGTTCTGCAAAACAGAGTTAGTATGAGTATAAATGAAACAACTAGTGCATGCTTACCTGGAGGTCGTGTCTGTTATAGAAAAAAGGACGATGTTAAGTCGGCAACGCGACCTAAGTTAATATAGGAGTAAAGGTGAGAACGAAAATAAACACGATGATAGAGAAAAGAGTGGATTGCGAGAAAGAGTTATATGACGAAGCAAAGACATGTAGTATCGGGTTGTAGGTCGATGAACCTAAGCTCATTGTCTTTGTTTAACTGGGGCCCTGAGTGCTGCCCGATGTGAGGTCCTGCAAAGGCATGTAGCACTGTGGTGTTGGTCTTCTGACCTAGGCCAATTGCCTTTGTCTTGTTGGGGCCCTGAGTGCTCCCCAGGCGTGAGTACGAACGAGAGCATGTAACATCGTACTGTCGGTCGACTGACCTAGGTCGATTGCTCTCGTGGTGGGGCTGGAGTCATCCCCATCAAGAGTAAGAGTAGGCATGTAACACCGTACTGTCAGTCAACTGACCTAGGTCGATTGCCCTTACATAGCGAGTGAGAAATGCAGGCAAAAACAGAAAGAAACATAGAATATTCATATCAAGAGTGCTTTATTCATAGAGTATAAAGAGTACAACGAAGGCAGAGTACAAAGAACGATACTAACTGCTAATTCTAGAGACCATAGGAAGGCTTCATGCGTAGAACTTGCGCAAATGCTCTATGTTCCAAGAGTTCCCGACTGGCGTCCCGTTCATTTGAGATAGACGAAATGATCCTGGTCGAGTGACTTCCGTGACAATGTATAGGCCTTCCCAGGGAGGAGACAACTTATGTTGTCCAGCAGTCTTAGCACCTTGCGTAGCACCAATTCCCCTATTGAAGAGGAACGAGGCCTTGTGTATCGATCATGGTAACGGCATAGAGTCTGCTGATAACGAGCTGACTGAATAACAGAGTTCAGGCGCTCCTCTTCGAGTAATTCAATCTCCTCGATGCGCGTGGCCTCAGCTTCGGCAATATTCTTGAAAGCTAGTCGTGGGGCTCCGAACTGTAGGTCGGCAGGCAATACTGCCTTCGACCCATATACCATGAAAAAGGGCGTGTTCCCTACGAGAGCTTTGCTGGGTTGCGTTCGAAGGCTCCAGACCACGTATGGCAGTTCTTGTATCCACTTGCCGGCTAGCTTCTCATTCTTATCGAAGATTTTCTTCTTGAGTGCATCCAGAATCATGCCATTAGCTCGCTCAAACTGCCCGTTGGCTCTAGGGTGAGCCACCGAGACATATTTGATGTGGATAGACCTTTGCTCGCAGAAATTGAAAAATTCTGAGCCCGTGAAATTAGACCCCAGATCTGTGATAATAGAGTTCATGATCCCAAAGCAAAAGGTGATGTTTTGAATAAACTCCACGGCTTTGGCAGATGTTAATGAGGCAATGGGCTTATACTCAATCCATTTGGTAAACTTGTCGATAGCAACCAACACATGAGCATATCCACCCTGAGCTTTCTTGAAAGGTCCAATCATGTCTAGCCCCCAGCAGGCAAAAGGCCAGACCAGTATATTCTGCAATTGCTGTGCTGGAAGATGATGCTGCTTGGCAAGGAATTGATAAGCCTTGCAGTGCTGCACAAGCTCGGCAGCATCCTTCTTTGCTATTGGCCAATAGAAGCCGGTCCTAAATGCCTTCCCGACCACTGTTCGTGAGCCAGCATGAATTCCACAGATTCCTGCATGTATCTCTTTCAGCAAACTCTGCCCTGATGAGGTATCTAGGCATTTTAACAGAACTCCTGAGGCGCCACTCTTATATAACTCGTTGTTGATCAGAGTATAGCTGGACAATCGCCTTGCTAATCACTCAGCTTCTGCTTTATCATCTGGAGTTTCTTCATTTAAGATGTACCTGATGATGGGGGCCCTCCAATCAGTCGGCATATCATCCAGAGTTAGGATGTGTTGGTCGGGTGGTATATTCATCTCGTCTAGCTGAATAGGGGGATGATGAAGCTCATGAACAAAGATACCAGGAGGCACTTTGGCTTGTGATGAGCCCAGCTTGGACAGAATATCAGCGTCGATGTTGCGATCCCGATCCACATGAATGTACTCTAGCCCTTGAAATTTGCCTTCTACCTTACGAACTACTTCACAGTACTTATCCATATTTTCTGTGGAACGGTCCCACTCCTTGTTGACCTGATTAATGACCACCAAAGAATCTCCGTAGGCCATTGAAGTCGCCCCAATCTTCAATGCACCGTCGCCTGAGGTGGCGAAGCCATTGAAGTGCTTCCTGTCCCAACTTGATCGGGATGTAAGCCGTCATGAGGTCTTCCGATGCATTGGCCGCTCAGGCCGCGGCAGTGTACACGGCCAGCCAATTCCGCGGGTCCATCTTTGTTTTGAACTTCTCAACATTCGAGATCTTGAAGTTGGGCGGCCAGTCGACGTCCTGGATACTCCGACCAAAAGCCGCCACGGCTGCTTCAGTGCTGCCAGCCAGGTTGCCACGGTTCTCATCTGGACGACGCTGCGGGGACTGAGGGCGGAGGTCATGCTCAGGCCTGACTCAGGGTGCGGATCTATTAACAGAGACAGTTCCCGAGTGACCCCTAACAGCTGGAGCACGCTGAGGGGGCCCATAGTCCCGATCGTAGTTTGCTCGCCGATCCAACTCGAGTTGGTGCCGCTGAGCGCGAGATTGCTCAATGCTGTGACGCGCGTCGAGATTGTAGTTGATGATCTGGCGCGCATCTGCTGCCCTAGCTTGCCTCGGTACGAGGTGATCTGCTACCCTAGTGAGGATGTTCTTGATAGCCTCTCCATCTTCGTTGTTGGAGAGGAGCTCGCAGAGCTTGACTAGCGCCCCACCGGCTTGACTCGGAGTTTCCATCACCGCTTCAAACTCTCTTAGAAGATTGTGACCAGGAAGCACGCCTGCCCGCCGTCGCTTGGCCTCGCTAGTTTGCCAATCACGACGCCGCTGTCGGGTTTCGTTCCTGCGCCGGTGACTCTGAACCTCCTGGTCATTCTTGTGGGGGCGTCACCTCGTCCATCGAGACAAGCAACGTGAGGTCTCTGTTGCCCAGGATATGATGACATTGTATGTTACGGAGGCGGTTTGCCCTCTCCCTCCTATGGCGATCCTGGGAGGTTTCGGCGAGGACAGTTTGCTCATCGTCTGAGACTGCGTCCTCGACCCCGTTCCCTGGATCGTTGAGCACGAGGATCTCAGGGAAGCAGAGAGTTGAGCTTGGAGGCGAGCTCTCGGGATCGTCAGTAAGCATAGGCTCTACCTCCATGTTGGAGGCTAAAACTGTGGCCGTTGTAGTGGCCGCACCATGGTTAGATGCCGTAGGAGTCTCGAAGTTGCAGATCATATGGTGATGCCCTGCATCGTGATCCTCCTGAGTGACCGCAGAGTGATGGGAGGCCTCGCCGGTCTGCGAGCTCGCCAGCGAACTGTTCTTCCCATCGAAGCAGAGTCGATGACGAGCTGTAGGCGATGGCCGATCAACGGCACGTCAGGGTCGCTGTAGATGCTATCGTCCGGAAGAGGCACGGACTGAGTTAGGTCGGGCGTCCCCCGCGCGCCCTCGTCGTTGTTGAGAGGAGCCGAGGCATGGGAGTTGCGGAGACCTAACGGAGCGAAGGGAACGAAGGGCTCCACTCGAGTCCTTTTGCAACCCTGGTCAGCCGAAGTTGGCCGGGTTCGCTTTGGTGCGGGCGGCGGTGGTGGGACCCGCAGTGGTCGAGGGACCCAGGAGCTGGTATCGACAGGAACTTGTTGTGGGCTCCGTGGAGGGCTGCCTGAGGTGTGGACCCACCGTGGATCTCGAGGGGAGCTTCCTGATGAACATCTCCTCGACCCCCGACTAATCCGAGTCCAGACTTGAGTCGGAGAGGTCAAGAGCGCCGTGCGGCGGTTGGCGCTAGAGCGGTGGTCGTTGTTGGAGCTACTTTAGTCGGCGCTGTTGATGTAGATCTGAGCCAGAAGAAGGACCTCCTACTGTCCCCCGCTCCCGAGCCATAGAGACTCTGGGGGCACGATCCATTGGAGCATGCTGTGGTGGCGGGTTCTGGCGATGAGTCGGCACTTCCCGCCGACGTGTTGAAGCTTGACATTGAGTCGATAGAGGCTGACGAGGAGCTGGTCCCTAGCGGTGATCTGGTGGTGCAGATCGTCCATCAGGTCTTGGAGCAGTCGATGGTCGCACGACGACACGTGGTTGCACCGGTGCGTTGCGAAGCTGGTGAAGGTCTCCGCACCGAACGGTGAAGAAGGTGATCGACCCAAAGCGGATCATATCACTCGGAGCGAAACCGTTGATGAGGTGGTCGGCCATGGACCTAGCTGATGTCGATCTCGCCGCCCCCTACCTGGTGCGCCAACTGTCGGTGTTTGATACAGGCAATGCACCACGGGGTGTGTTATGTAGTGCTTTTCGGGTGGCGTAATCGGCGTAGCTCGATAGTTCGCGTGGAGATGCGACAAGACACGAGGGTTTATACAGTTCGGGCCGCGAGATGCGTAATACCCTACGTCCTGTTTGATGTGAGTTGTATTGCCTTTGCTCTCGAGGTTATAATGAAAGCTAGGGCGTCTGGTGGCTGGTATGCGATGAGATGCTAGATGTTCTCCGTAGGGGTCCCTCACCCACCTTATATAGTCCGGCAAAGCTTGGGTTACAAGTCGGTTTCCATCTATGAGTCCTACTCTGTTTTGGAAGCCTAAAAGAGTACACAGAATCTACGATTACATGCTTCCTTTATTGAGTCCAGCTGCTTCTGGAATCTAGAGTCCAAACCATACTTCATCACGTCTTTCCTAAAATTGTAGCGCTTTGACCTGGTCTTTATGCACATCGTCCGTCTCCAGGCCCACGAGATTAGACGGTGGCCTATTTGGGTGCCTGCTATCTTCATTGGGCCCTCCGATGGCCAATATGCTGAATCCACGCTGTGAAGGCCCAGGGGATATCCAGAAATTGCTGCAGATCTCCAAAAATTGCTGTAGATGATTATTGGTGTCTTCTGTAGCTAGTCCACAAAAAGGGATGGATTGAACCATGTGAATCACCCCCGGTTTGAGCTCAAAATCCTCCCCCACGATAACATTGGGCCCTGTAGGGATGTTGCTGCTCGAGGGGATGGAGAACTCGCGGATAGTCTTTTCGGCCATGGTGGTGAAACGTGGAGTGCTGGTTGAAGTACTTGGTTCTAGCTCTCTGGGTACAGGTCTCTGCCCGTGGATAGTCTTTGAGCGGACTCATCTGAGCAGCGACTCTGGATTATTGTGGAAGTTTTTCGGCAGGTCGAAACCGGTCATACACCTCTCTACTGCATCCACAACAAAACAACAGAGCAAACTGAGCCTGTTAACAACTAACAGTAACATCTATCAAGTATGCAGGTGCGAAATGAGATATCAATTATCTCTTGGCCAATTGCTTCCCCGGCAACGGTGCCAGAAAAGCTTGTTGGCGTCTCTTAGCCTTTACAGGTTTTACTCCGCAAGCGCACGGAGACCGCTGTAGCCATTCACTCAGAGTATTCCAAGTATCGTAATTTTCATAGGGAAGCGGTAGGCTCAAGTGTGTAATTGAATAAACTCAAATCGAATGAGCTGTAAACTTGGATAAATTATACCAACTAGTAGTTGAACAGGGGTAAACATGATAAAGATAAGTGTATGGTGGAGGAGGATATCCATCTAAGCTATCTGTAGAAAGGTATAGTTGCCTGGGAGGACAAAGAGTGAGATAAAGTCACCAAACTCTATTCTAATCGGCTGCAAAGATTATCCATGTCTAACTAAGCTATTCAAATAAACAAGCCAGGGTCTTGCATCGAGCGAAATTCCAGAGTCTCGAGGGTACCAGGGGGTAGATAGTAGGTCCCGAAAGAGAGTCTGGCTAACACCTACTGGTCTCCTGAACGACGGGCTTGGACTACACACGCACACCACACGCTGTCACCGAGTGGGGCAACCGAGCAAAGCTACGTGGAGAGGATGGCAAGCTATAAACGTGTTCAAGAGAAGCTTGAACAACGATAGGTCTTCCTGGACCAGAGGAGTGGATCTAGCCAGAGCCTAGCATCTAAGTCTAGGGTTGAGTTATAGCACCTGCAAGAATAACAAGACTTGAATAACTAAGTGAAACACAATCTAAGCCTAGCAAGTATGCAAAATAAAGGTACACCACACTTGCAGGAGATAGAAATAAAGTAAAATATAGCTGAGTTATATTGAAGATAATCTGAATCCAAAAGATACAAGAGTTTTACCACAGACTCGAAGATAACTCCAGAGACTCCGAGACAAAGCTCAACTCAACACTAACTCCCAGGACTATCCTAACTACTGCGAAGGAATGAAGCACTCTAAGATAGAACTCTCTCAACTCAACTCCACCCCTTACAAATGAGCTCTCGGGGCCTATTTATAGCTTGTACAAGTGAAGGGGGTATTTGTAGGCAGATGAGGTTGGTTGGGTGCAAAGGTCGGTGGCCGGCTGACCATAGCGGGTGGTCGGGCGCCACATGATTTACCGACTTTGTGCATCCGACGGTTTAGGAGGCCTTCCCATGTCGGTTGGCGGTTGGAATGGCGGCTGCACGTGGAAAATGCCGCTGAGGGGTGGTCGGCCAACCACCCTAAGTGGTCGGGCGGCCACGTGTCTGGCTCCAATTGGATGCATGTTGTTCCCCTCGGATACTTGACATCACCAATCCTTGTCCCAACACGTTGTGACCCTTGGATACTTTTGATGCTCTCTTGTATGGTTGAATCTTCACCATTTTGTGTTTGTTGCACGCAGGATCGAAGACTTGGCAAGTGAAGTGGTCAAGGGACCATTCCACGTGGTCAGGGGTCCAAAACCCCATTGGTGAGTGGCCGGGCGGCCACTACCCATGGCTGGGTGGCCATGGCACATGGCCGGGCGGCCATGGCCCTGTCACCAATGTTCCTCTTCTTTGATATTTAGTGTAATTTCAACCATTTTGTGTGCATTTTGGTACCTACATCCAAATATTCATGTACATCTTGTGGAACTCATTAGTAGCAAGGGTTAGTCCATATATTTCACATGTTTAGCTTCATTTGGTGGATAATTGACGGTTGATATCGTGAGATTATGACCGTCAACATACTCCACTCCACCCTTGGTCATACCTGATGGTTTTGTATGCCAGAGGAGGTACTGTCAGCTGGAAGAAGGGGAAGCTGCTCCTCAACCGTACCCTAACCCAGTCCTCATTAACCCACCACGAGGACCAAAGCAAAGTCTGCAGAAGCTTGGCCCACACAAGGAGTAGTGAAGACAACGGATCAGGAGTTGCTTGACTGGCAACTTGCCTATGGAGCCGGGCCGATCCATAATGATCGGGCCATGTACACAACAGGAGTGGGTTTCGATTTGTCTCAAAAAAACCTTTCTGAGATTTTGAAGAACCAGTACGGCATCACACCTCTGTGGGGTGCCATCACCTACGCAAAGCCGTATCCAGAGGTGTATGATCACCTCGAGGAGCCCCCTAAATTTAAGATCCCAGACTTCACCAAGTTCAGTGGCAATGATGGGGCTAGTACCGTGGAGCATGTCAGCCAATACTTGGCACAACTGGGGATTGCATCAAGGGCCGAACATATGAAAATTTGTCTGTTTTCTCTGTCACTAACTGGGCCAGCCTTCGGTTGGTACACCATGCTAGCCCCTGGATCTATACTACCTGGAAGCAGCTAGAAGAGAAGTTCCATGCACATTTCTTCTCTAGGTCTGACGAGGCTACATTCACAGACTTGAATAATATCCACCAGCTCCCAAGAGAACTAGTCCATAAGTACATCCAGCAGTTCCGCGAGCTGAGGAACCGATGCTACTCTCTCCATCTTGAGGAGAAGATACTTGCACAGATAGCATACAACGGCCTGAGCAAGGCCATCAAGGCAGCATATGGGCTGACTAATTTCGACTCCATCGGCCATCTAGTGTCAAAGGTCTCTGCCTATGAACCAAGCCATCTAGAGGCTTTGCAAGAAAGGCAGAGACGGAACATCGACTGCATTCAGACCAAGGAGGATGGTACCTTGGACGATGCCAATGCTTACCTCATTCAATGGGCAAGGACTAACAAGCCTTTGCAGTGTCAATGGGTAAAGCATCCAGAGCCTATCCCAGGCTTTGACTTCGACGTCTCAAAGACCGAAGCTATCTTTGACATGCTCGTCAAAGAGAAGTTGTTGGTGCCGCCCCCGGAGCATCAAACCCCACAGCCGTGGAGATGCGCGGCCGCAAGTACTGCAAGTGGCACAACAAGTTAGACGGTCACAACACGATTGACTGCAGGATTCTGCGGTCTAAGATCCAAAAGGCCATCGAGCAAGGAAGACTGGTTTTTGCTTGCGCTCCAATGAAGATAGACATGACGCCATTCCCAGTCAACGCCGTCTACACCACGAGTCCGTTGCCTAAAGAGTGTTACTCGGAATTCGTATCCGAGTCGATGTTCCAAGCGCACCTTGGCAAGGCTATTTCTACAAGCAAGGTCTTGCGTCGGGGTAATCAAGATCAATATTCTCATCTCTGAGAGCCAATGGACCGGCTTCATTGCTCTCCTGGTGTGATGAGTGATTGTCAACGAGCTCGAGCCCTCCGATGGACTGGAGGTAGATGATGAAGACCTCGATGGACTGAGGCAAAAGCCCTCCAATGGACCGGAGGCAATGCTCGGCGTCGGTCGGCCATGGAAGCTTGGTACACGGAGGGGCGGATCGGCAATGGTGGTGTAAGCCCTCCGATGGACCGCGAGGCAACTCCGATGGACTAGAGAAGCTAGGTGCCACCGTGGTGCTCCAACCCGAGTGCATGGCGCGAAGGCGTGCGAGGGAGGCTTTGGCGGCTTCGGCTCAAAAACCGCCACCCAAGCTACCTAAGCCTTGGTGAGTTGGGCCACAACTCGCCAAGATAGAGAAGATGGGCCAAGTCCAGCCTAGACGGAGAGTTCCTAAATTTTCTCGGTTTCTGACTTCAAAACCGGGGGTGCAAAGGCGGATTGGACTACTGGCCACATGGAGGACAGTCTGGTGGTCACAACTTGCTCCAATTGGTCTGAATTTTTCTAGAGCTGTTCCTTATTGTCTTGTGAAGGTGTAGTATTTTTTTGGGGTGGTGTAGAGCTTTGCTTCTTTGGTTTTGAGATTTTTCTTTGCAGCCTTGTCTGTCTAAAATCTGCAGTTTCCCAAAGTTGGTTCCTTTTGCGCTCTTTGTCTTAGCCGTTTGAGCGTGTGCTTCCGCTTTTTGCTTGGTACGTATCTATTCCGTGGACGGTACCAAGCACGTGTTGTGAGCTAGATACGTATCCTCTCAGTGGACGGTGTCTAGCTTTGTTGTGGGTCTTGTTTTAGTTTGCACTACGGGGGATTGAGTTTGAGCTTTCAAGTGCTCCTATTCACCCCCGCTCTAGTCGCACATCTCAGTCCTACAAGTGGTATCAGAGCCGGTTAGGTTTCCTATACCTTAACCGGTGAAGAAACCGTAGCGACCATGACTTACTCTGGGAAGATTCCTGTCCTTGGCTCCGATGGCTGTCCCTATTGGAAGGGTAGGATGGAGGCATTCCTTGTTAGCCAGAGTTAGGACATATTGGATGCTACTCAGAGTACGACTTTTGTGGTGCTTCCAGTCGCTGAGCGTACTACGCCTGATATTGTGGCTCGGCATGAGGCTAATGCCAAGGCTGTTAACTTTCTCTTTCTCGGGCTTGGTCCCATGGATTATGAGAGTGAGTCACCTTAAGACGGCGCGTGAGATATGGTCACTGCTTAGTGCACACCATGAGGGTACTGCGACGATTAAGGCTAGGCTTGTGAAGACTTACCGGCGCGAATATGAAAATTTCGTCCAGAAGCCAAGGGAGTCAGTAAACGACTTGTTTGGTCGCTTTCAGTCGATCATTAACAAGTTGCATGTCAACTGTGCCCCCGCTAAGCTCCCATATACCGATCATCAGCAGGCTGTCAAGTTGCTGCATGCTTTGGACAGAAAAGTGTGGGAGATCATGGTGAACTCAATCATTGAGTCGGCAGGGTATGATACGATAGGAGTAGAGGCGCTCTATAGTAAGCTTAAGGCCACTGAGGTAGATTACAAGATGAGGTATTCCCTTGCTTCTACAGGTTCTAAGAGTCTGGCCTTGGCTACCCCCTTTAGTGAGTCTGCTACTAACCCCCTGTTACACAACTTCTCGTTTTCTGCTCTGATGTCTATTACAAAGGAGCAGTTGCCGAAGCTTGGAGATAATGAGCTTTGTCTAGTGTCTAGTCGCTTTCAGCGTGCCTATGACAACCGGATGAGCAAGAAGAGGGGAGAGAGGCCCGAGTGCTTCAAGTGTGGAGAGGTCGGCCACTTCATCGCTGAGTGCCCCAACAAGAACGACTACTACAAGAAGGGCAATTCCCATGACTCCAACAAGTACCACTCTAGCAAGCCAAGTTTTGACAAGCACCGCTCTAGCAAGCACAGCTTCAGCAAGCGTCCCTTCGGCAGGATTAACTTTCGGAAGGCTTTCAAGAGCTACCAGAAGGACAACCAGAAGCGGGACAAGGCCTTCTTCGCCGAGATCGGGTTCTGCAGCAGCGGATCTTCTTCCTCTTCATCCTCGTCGAGCTCAAGTGATGAGGAGATCATGTACAGGAAGGACAAGAGGAACGATCAAGGAGGTCTAGCTGGCTTGTGCTTCGTCTCCACCAAGTCTAGGCGCAAGAACAAGGACAAAAGGAGCTCGGTTTGCTCCATGGTGCTTGAGGACAAGGAGAACAAGGATGACGGCAGCAACTCTTCTTCTGATGATGAGGTAACTCCTGAGCAAACCAAAATCCTTGAGATGCTAGAGCAGAACAGCTGAGAGCTAAAAGCCTACGATAAGATGCTGGAGAAGGCAGCTAAGAAGCTGCAGAAGTTGAAAGCCCAACTTGCTGAGGCTTTAGAGGAGAATGAGAGGTTGAGGAGTGTGAGACCCCAACCAAGTGAGCTTGAGTGCCCCACCTGCGAGTCTTTCATGACGGAGCTCGGTGACCAGAGAGATAGGTATGCCAAGCAGGTAGAGGAGACAGATGAGCTGAAGGCTGAGCTAGGCAAACTCCAGTCTAAACTGGATGAGCTTATTTTGAGTGGAGAGTTTGAGTGTGAGTCTTGCCCCTGTTTAGCTAGAGAGCTAGCTGTGCTGAAGGAGAAGTTTGAGGGGCAGCTCATGGAGCTTGAGGAGCTTAGGTCTAGACCTGCGCTGTTGGGTGCGTGTATGGTATGTCCTACTTTGAGAGGTGAGTTAGAGCAGTTGAGAGCTGACTTTGAGGTGCTTTCAGCACCTACTGACACTTATGAGAACTACCTAACCCTTAGGATGTAGCTGGGGGACAGGGATGCCACCATTAGGAAGCTGGAGAAAGCTGCTGTGTTTCCCTCTTTAGATTGTGATACCTGTGCTGCTCAGACTATAGTTCTGGAGGATCTGAGAGAGGAAGTGCTGTCTTTGCAAAATGACAACAGTAGGTTGAGAGAGGTGCTCAGTTGGGTATATGCTAGGCAACCCCAACTAGAGATGATTATAGAGAGCACCAAGAGAGCCGAGGGTGACATGAGTGGTTTTGGGTTTGGAGAGTATAGCACCTTGGGTGAGAAGAGTGCCCCAGTTAAGATCAAGATTGCACCTACCCAGCCAAGTGAGACTGTTGATGGGGTTTACCATGAGCCACCCAAGGCTACCCCAAAGAAGCAGTACTGGACACCCAAGCCCTCTCAGGCTAAGCTGGACAAGATCATAGAGGAAGAGTTTAAGCTCAAGGGCAAGAAGCCAGTCCAGCAGCCTGAGCCACCCAAGGCCACACCACCTAAGCCCAAGTCCCAGCCTAACCCAGTTCCTAGAAGGCCTATCTACTACTATGAGTTTTGCCAGCGGAATGGCCACCTAGAGGAGTTTTGCTTCAGGAGAAAGCGGGTTGAGAGGCAGGAGAGAGCTTGGGGGAACCAGGATCAGTTCTACCAGCGTGGTAGGCAAGATCCTCCCCACCGCGGTGAGATAAGAGACCGCTTTGCCAATGGTGAGAAAGGAAGCGGCTTTCAAGCCCGTACTCCTGGTGGTGAGAGACTGTCACACCCCAAAATTTCTAATTTTGGGATGTGAATAGATAACAATGAATAAAATGAAGGATTTCTAAATTTTCTAAAATTTTTGAACTTGTAAGTTTTGCTGGATTGAAAGAAGCGTATGCTTTTCAAAAGTTTTTCCAATGAGAACTCATTTGTTTGTTGCATTCATGCCAAATTGCATAGTGTTTATGTGTGTAAAATGAGGTTTCAAAATATTTCAAAACCGGCTAGGTTTCAAGTCCATCTCAATTCATATCTCTAAAATCCTAGTCCTTTGCTTCCTTGCCAACTCGAGTTGTATCTCTAAAGTTTCACCGACTCAAAACTATAAACCAATCTTGTTGACCATCCTCTACACTAAGTCGCGTCTTTCAATTTATCTAAGTCATTCTTAAAACCTTTGATGATATCACCCGACCTCACTCTTTTTGCCTCTTTTGAAATCAACATTTCGACATCCTATTTCCATGTTTACCTTTTCATCATTTCTTTCCATTGACATCATTTGGTAAAACTTAGTGTCATTCTTAGGCTCATGTCCAAATGATGTTCTCTTCTATCTCTCATTCCATAGAACCCAGAAATTCCTAATTCGGTTCTAGTTGATGCCGTCGAATTTTCTCCCTAATCATTTTCTCTCCCGTGCATGACAAACTCAAGACTCAATCAATGGGTCAAGGCCCAAAGTTTCCTCTCATTTTGACCTTGGATCAAGGCCCGAAATCCTTTCTTTTATTTCCCACTTCTGTCCATAGCTTGGGCCAGCCCTAAACAGGCCCAAAACAGCCCAAACTAACCCTAATCTTTCTCTCCCTAGCTGCCCCTCCCCTCCTGGTCGCCCCTCCCCTCTCCTGGCCGCCCCTCCCCTTCCTCCTCATGAGAAAACAGAAGGAGGGAGCAGCCATGGCCGCCCCTCTCCCCCATGGCTGCCCTCTCTCATCCCTACACTCCCCCCCACCACCAAAACATGAAAACGGAGTGCTCTTATCACAAGGAAGATGATCCCCTGCTGCCTTCTTCGATCCACGCCCTCAAGGATGCCATGGAGGTTGCCTCCTTGCTGCTGCCCCTGCTGTCCATGGGTGTGGAGACCATGGAGAGCACCCCCGACGATCCCTGACGCCGAGGCAAGGCTGCAGCCCTATGGGATCGTGTGCGCAGCGGCATCACCGCCTTGATGTCGCCCATGTCACCTCTTCCAGCACCAAACCCTAGGTGATGACACCCCAAATATGTTCCTCTATGTTTCCTTGTTTCCCGCTGCAATTCGTAGGCTGTAGATGGATGTCCATCAAGTTCCGGCAAAGTTTACCATGGGACGTCTCGCTGCACTAGCGGGCAGCCATGCTGTCCCTACTTGGCGCTGCGTTCCCCGCTAACCTGGTAGTCCAGGGGTCATGCCCTTTCATCAGATCATACCTTGCACCCCTGAGCATGTCCCCATAAAATGGTTTTTCCATAGGTGTATTGATGTGAGAGTTACAGCCGTCGCCGTGCTCGCTGTCACTGCAGTCCAGACAGCAGCACTGTTACCACTTCGGCGCATGTTTTCTCAATGATCCGGAGGTCCAATCAGCGAGCCCTTCGACGGAGATGTGTATTATATCCTCGAACACGTTCCTGTAATTTGGTTTCACCATTTGTGCTGCAATGAGAAAGATATGGCCGTCGTTGTGCTCGCTGTCGCTGCCGTCTTGGCAGCAGCACTGCTGCCCCTTTGGCACATGCTTTCCTAGTGATCAAGTGGTCCATTTGATGACCCCTCTGGCCAGAGCGTGCCTCATATTCTAGGACATGTCTTTATAAAAGGGTTTGTCCATAGGCACAGCAATGCGAGAGTTATAGCTCTTGCCATGCCCGTTGTCTCTGCTATTAAAACAGCCATGCAGCACAGCCTTACGCTCGCATTCTACATTGATCTAGAAGGGTTATGGGTGACCCCTTTGGCCAAAGTATTCCTTATATATCAATGCACAATACCACAAATTGGTGCAGCATTTGGTTCTGGTCTGGACCAATTTTGCCAATGGTTTTGTTCTTATTATCCGACTGTCCGGCAGATTTCAGCACACACCTGTTAGCAAACGGTGCATTTTCTATTGATCCGGCAGTCCTCATGAACTATCCTCTTGTCATAAACATGTTCACATGTGTGTCCAACATGATCCCAAGAGATCAATCTCAAATTTCCTTATAGTGACCAGAACACAAACAATCCATTGACATCTCCACAGACAACCGTCCCGCTAGCTAGTCTGTTGTCCTTGGAAAGTTTCAGTGAGTCTACCCACTCCCGGTCATGGCATGTTTTACTTAAGAAGTTTAACCTCATTACCAAGGTCTTGCTGCGAGTCTTTGTCCCTTAACCCATGATCTGCTTCTATCACTCATCGGCCATTCGACAAACATGAAACTCATCGCAAACTCTAATCATGATGTTTCCCATACACCACAAAATCCTTTTTGTTCCTACCTTCATATCCTTCATCGTGAGTTTACTCTTTTCTAGCCACCGTTATATCCTTGTTAAACATTGTTCCAGATGTTGCGCTCCCATGTTATTAGTAACGACTAGTGTTCTTTTTATGTTCTTTATAAAATCATTTATTTGTATGGTGTATTGTTCTTAGTTCCCCTTTGTTTGTTGTTACAGTTGTTTGCGCTGAGGCTCGATGTGTGTGAACAGCAGCAAGAGTACTTTGAGGAAGGCAAGTATAACATGGACACAACCCAATAATCATTGAATCACTTCATATGCATGTGTCTAATTTTTGTATGCCAATAAGGACTGTACCTAGCCTCTTTTATCGATATGTTTACCTATGGGTTGCTTGTTGGTTAAGTTTTGCTAGTTGCTGCGCGAACACATGTTACTTCTGTTAATAATCTTGTTAATGGTAACTCGGAGCGTGACCCTCTGTGCTGTGTGCTTGAGTGGTTCCCATCTCTATAAAAATGGCTTTTTAGCAACTTGGTTTAGGGGGCATGAGCATGTGTTTTGCTTATAGCCACTCTCCGTAAGGACCGGTTCGCAAAGCGACAACCTGGGACAACAGTGCTACCATGAGACTGGAATGGGACGGTCTTGGCTAACTAATTAGGTTGCATTGGTTTGGGAGTAACTTACCGACGGGGCAAGAGGGGAGGTGAGCTTCTGTGGCCCTCGCGCTACTTGGGTTGAGTGGGTTTATCTCCCCTTGAGGCTTGCTCCACAGTTGCGGATCCTGAAACCTTAGCGGTTACGCCTTACCAACGTGATCTTTGTAAAGGCCTCGTAGTGTGCTTGCTAGCCATCTCATCTAAGGTAATGTGGTGGACCACTAGCGTAGCCCACGACTCATGGGTAAAGATGTACGACCTCTCGAGAGTGTAAAACTGACATGTCAGCCATGCTCACAGTTATGAGCGGCCCAGATCCTTTATGCAGATTAGTGGTTCTGTTGGGTTTGAAAGTGGTTCTTATGTTAATATTGTTGACTAATGTTCACATGCAATATCTTGGGTTTAATGGTTTATCTACCCACTTGTAGTAACTAGTTGTTTAATAAAACTTGACCAACTAAAAGCTCATGCAACGTGTCAGCCAACCTTAGAGCCACATAGTTCATGTTATACTTGTGGAGTACGAGTTGAAGTACTCACGCTTGTTTCTTTTATTTCAACCTACTGTTGGCTGGAACCCAACCGCTGCTCAGAAGATGAAGGCTTAAAGGAGTACAAATGAAGGATCATGGAGTTCTAGTAGAGCGACCCCCAGTTGGCTTCCCTGTGGATGGCCCGGTGTTTTAGTTATGCTTCCGCTACTCTGTGTTAAAGACTTGATGTCTTTATGTAATTCTTGTTTAAACGATATGTAATAAAGCATTGTCTATGATATCACTATTAATTGTCTCTATATGTGTGAGATTAGATCCTGGCACACATATAGATTTGCTCTGGTTTTTCTTTTGAAAACCAGGGTGTGACAGAGACGCCCTGCCGATCGAGCTCCTAGTCATTTTCAGGGAGGCTATGGAACTCTTGACCGTGGCTTTAGGAGAGAGTTCTAGGGTCCACGCTTTGCTAGTTGTGGTTACCCCGATCGTGGTAGGAGGGATGATTTCTTTGATTGTATTTACCCCTCGTTTGAGCAGATGGCTCGACACTGGTTTAGCAATTTCACTAACCCCAGTGTCAGACTGTCTGCCCTTCCATACTATCGCTGATCTTGCAGGTTTGAGTTCTGGAGAACATGTGATGAGTGAGAGTTGATGGTTCTCCAGGCTTTGAGGTTGCTCATGGGCTTATATCCTTTGTACATTTGAGAGCCTTGCTCATTGCTCTCTTATATATTTTGTATAGCTTGTGCCATTTTTTTTGTGTTTGTTTTGGTACTTAGCTTTCTTGCTTGTATGCTTGGTGGACTAGCCACATATCATGCTAACTTTCCTGATGCTAGTTGTATGTCTCCTTTGCTAGTCTAGTCTTTCTTGCATGCTTGCATGTGATCCTTGTGAATCTCGTGCCATGCTTTCTCTGTCTTGGCATGTTATTCACTTGTGATCAGTTTGATTGTTCTTAGCTATTGAACTTTCGCTTTCTTTAGTAGATTTTGCCTGCTAGGTTTATGTTTCCTTTGGTGGGCTAGCCACATGACATGCTAGTTTGTGTGTTTCTTTCACATACCATATCTTGCTAGCTTTGTTTGTGTTGGTGGACTAGTCACCTTTATGTGTTAGCTTGTGATAGCTCATGAACATCGTGCCATGTGACATTTCAAACAGCTATTAGCTGAAAGCTTTTCAAGTGATATTGTTCTTGGCATGTTATTCATGTGTTATCATTTTGATTGTTTCCTTCTCTAACTTAATGTTGTGTAGTCTAGCTACCTTGTCTCATGATTTGGTTACCTTCGCCTTGGGTAGTGTAGATTTGTGCCTAATTGTTTTGCTTGAGCTAGCTTTTCCTTGTGTCTATGAGTTTTGTATATATTTGCTCACTTTATTTTGCAGGAATCATGCTTTATGCTTAATCCCACAAGTGGTACTTTCTACAAGTGGCTTCTGTTATGCATGTTTGTCTGCTTTAACCCCCTAACTTGAGCCATGGACTATCATAGTTCATTGGTTTCTTTTGGTTCTCTTGTTTCCAGCTTTTGTATAGCTAGTAGGCTCATTTTGAGGAGGAGCTTCATCACTGTTTTATCACCTTGGAGGAGGATACTTGTACCACTACTTCCACTTCTACTTGTGTTCCACCTCTACAAGGATAGCTTCCTGTACATGCAGAGATGAATCCGCTGAGGACGCAGGGGAGGTGATCTTTGGGCGTGCATGCACCCCGAAAGGTCCAGCGGGATCGCCTCAAGCTTTTGAGCTTGTCAGATATATAATGTGGTTCTTGACTTCCTTTGGGAAGACTTTGGTCTTGGCTTCTTCGATGGCTTTTCTGCATGTTTGGATCATAGCATGCATGACATTCATGTATCATATGCATTTTCACTTACACTAGTACTAGAGCTCATTTGGAATGACTAGCCAGTACTTGCTTGTGCTATAGTGTATAGTTGCTTACTTGATCATGATTGACTAAGCTCACTTGAGTCTGTTGAATACTAATTCTGAGCTAAGCCCTTTTATTTCCTAAACATCCAAAAACATGATCACCACATGACTTGGCTGCCTAGCATGTGTAGGAGTGTTGAATGCTATGCTATCTTTTCATACCTAGATATGCTAGTTGTATTCCTTTGCTAAATTAATGCCTAAGCTTTTATGACACCTTGCTTAATTTGAAATCTAAATTAAATGTTTACAAGTGGTGTCTTATGCTGAAATGAAAAGATCCAGGTGGGTTTGCTTGTCACACTAACTTAGTTCGAGACTGCTTGACTTTGCACTTTGGCATGAATTTGGACTAAGCTGTGTATGACCAAAACCTTGTCTTAAGCTATTGATGGTTCCTTGAACCTAGGCTTGGCATTGGTTGGTAAGAAGTGGCAAGACAAGTGAATAATCCCTGGCACAATATAAAACTTGCTAATGAAATACAAGTGGTTAAATCTGAAATATGCAAATCTCTAAAATGCTTAGGGCTTGTTGTGTGTGCTTTGGTTGAGAGTAGCACACCTTGTATGCGTTGCTAGCATCTTGTTGTTCATGCCTATCTTGCTAGGTGCTATTCATGTTGGTGATGCTTTCTCTTAAAAACTCCCTGAAAAACAAGCTTGCTCTTGATATGTGTAAGATAGATTCATTTGGGCTTGTTATATGCTTTCTTGCCCTCACTTGCTCTATATGCTAGAACTTATGAATACTAGCTTTCCATCCCTTCTGAGCTCTTTCTGGTACACTCTCTGCATCTCATGGCATATTTTTAGGGGGAGTTGTCTAGTTCAGGGGGAGTCATATGAACCCTTGATGTGTCCATTGTCAACAAGGGGGAGAAGTATTGGACATAGGGGGAGGACTCTCGGGAGAGACTTACTTGAGGGGGAGCATTGCATTCATTTTTGCATTTGTAAGGATGCATTTCAGTGGGAGTTAAGCTTTTAGCATGCTCTTTGCATCGGTGCGTCAAACCTTTTTCCTCTGTCTTGAGGAGCCGATGCTTTGTTTTCTTTTGAGGATGCATTTCAGGGGGAGTTGAGCGGTGCGTTGAGCCTTTTGCCTCTGTCTTGTGGAGCCGACGCTTTGTTTTCTTTTGTTGTCTCATTGTGCCCTGTTTCTTTGCTTGTATTTGGTTCTTGGGCATTTTGAGCTACTTTCTTCTTTCTTTCTTTCTTTCTTTTTCGGTTTTATGCTTTTTTCTTGTCTTTGTTCTATTTCAGGTTACAGGTTGAAGATGTTGACAATGCATTCATCATGGGGGAGATTGAGAGCCAATGGACCGGCCTTATTGCTCTCCAGGTGTGATGAGTGATTGTCAACGAGCTCAAGCCCTCCGAAGGACTGGAGGCGCTCCAATGGACTGGAGGTAGATGATGAAGAGCTCAATGGAATGAGGCAAAAGCCCTCCAGTGGACCGAAGGCAATGCTCGGCGTCGGTCGGCCATGGAAGCTCGGTACACGGAGGGGCGGATCGGCCACGGTGGTGTAAGCCCTCCGATGGACCGTGAGGCAACTCTGATGGACTGGAGAAGCCGGGTGCCACTGTGGTGCTCCAACCCGAGTGCATGGCACGAAGGCGTGTGAGGGAGGCTTTGGTGGCTTCGGCTCAAAACCGCCACCCAAGCTACCCAAGCCTTGGTGAGTTGGGCCACAACTCGCCAAGACAGAGAAGATGGGCCAAGTCCGGCCCAGACGGAGACTTCCTAAAGTTTCCTGGTTTCTGACTTCAAAACCGGGGGTGCAAAGCCAGATTGGACTACTAGCCATGTGGAGGACAGTCCGATGGTCACAACTTGCTCCAATTGGTCTGAATTTTTCTGTAGCTGTTCCTTATTGTCTTGTGAAGGTGTGGTATTTTTTGGGTGGTTTAGAGCTTTGCTTCTAGGGTTTTGAGATTTTTCTTTGCAGTCCTGTCTGTCTAAAATCTTCAGTTTCCCAAAGTTGGTTCCTTTTGCGCTCTTTGTCTTAGCTGATGGGGACGGGGGGTTCCCGATCTTCCGCCAGGTGGAGATGACTATCGATTTGACGGAGGCACGACACATAGGATCCGGCTTCCAATCAACACGATTCGAACCCTGCAATCGCAGCACCACGTCTCCTCTGGTTATCAACCGTGCACACACGCTTGACCTCGCCACGAAGGCTTATCCCTGCCTGCGAATCGAAGAATACAAGCAAGAACACGGTAGATGCAAATTCGAATTGCAAATCGAAAGATTAAGCTCACAAGTTGGGGTTTCACAAACCGGAGTATTCTCATACGGCGAAACTGTTCATAACGACAGAATAATCTAAGCAAAACCCATCTACTCTAATGACGGCTACAGAATATATACAAGAGAGAGGGCTAGGGGGCGGCCAAGGGGGTGGCCGAGCAACCCTAGGGCGTAAAAGGCCAGCGGGCCCAAAAACCGGCGTCGCAGCACCCTGGCAGATTTTGTCCGTCACCTTGCAATGCGATTTTCCATCGACTCCGAAGTCCAAATGACATGAAACCAATTGGATTGGAAAGTTTATGTCCTTGGCTTTCTAACTTATGTAGAACGCTCAAAGTCGTCGATGCATGCGGAAGTAGTTGTTCCACTTTTTGACATAATCCAACATTGTTCCCCTTCTTGAAATTGAACCTGTTGTGACAAAAGAAACAAAGAAGAACAAATAGATCTAGACATGATATGGTTAGTTGTACAGTAGCTCTTTACTTTATTTTGATGTTCATCGATATAATGAGTCACAATTAGAAGAGATATAAACACGATGAACCATATATTCTCCGTTACTATCATACTTGCCAATGACATGATACGTATGTTTAGATATCCAAGGCAAATCAGTAGGCAGAAAAAGTTTTTCATTCAAATTATTCAGATTACAAAGAACATCAAATTTAATATAACCCAAAGTATTCAAAAAAGATAACAATTTCTGCTCATCATGCATAGTAACAATAGGAAGAAAATATTTAATTTTAGCACAAGTAATTGGTTCAGGAGCAACAAAATCATATTTATTCATATGTGGTGACATAGAAATAGCACAAGCATTATCACATAATTCTTCTTTATCACAAGGAAGAGCGGCACAATCATCTTGTGGCAAAAGAAAATTATCACAAGATTCCACAGTGAATTGTTCTTCAGAAACAAAATTTGTGGACATATTTGGTGCATCAAAAATTTTCTCACCTTGTGTGATCTTTGCGCCTATGTCATTACCTGTGTATACATGATTGGTGCAATGCTCATCCTCCATTTGCATGTTGTCTCTCTCATCACTAATTTCAATGTCCTGCTCATGGTTAGTAGCAAACGAGGACTTTATATGCTGTGTGTCATGATGTTTAATTTCAGCAACACATACATCATATTCAATCTTTGTAGATTGTTGTATCTCATATTTAATTTCATTTTCAATATCACAAGTAAGAGTAAATAAATCATGGAGAGAATTATATTGCATATCACCAAGAACATCATAGATATCATTATTAATACCATTTAAAAACCTTTTTATTCTTGCTTTCTCAGATTCATGTAAACCACAACGCAATAACAAATTATGTAGCTCATCATAATACTCTTTAACAGTTTTATTGTATTGATGTAGATATTTCAATTCACAATTTAGCTTTATAGAATGAGAATCAGAAACAAATTGATCTCTCATAGTTTGTTTCATATCTTTCTAAGATTGTGGATTTTTATCATAATAAGAAAGATTTTTCCACCACAATGAAGCATAAGAGGTTAAAGAACTAGTGGCATTTTTTATTTTTTTTTCTATCACATAAACAATATTGTGCAAAGATTTTATAAATCTCAATTTTCCAATTTATGTACTTGTTTGAACCAAAACCATCATAAGAAGGAAGATGTGGTATGATATAACCTGAACTTTTTGATGATGATGTTCTCAAACTGACATGGCTCTCAAATTTTTTCATATTTCCCAAGTAGTGCCATCCTGTCATTATTAGCAGAAAACAAGAAAACACACGAGAAGTATATTTTTCTATGAACTACTATGTATAAGTGGTGAGATCATACACTCTCAAGCGTCTTACCAAGCTCTTACAAATGTTCTTACCAATGCAAAGCAGTAGATGGTGCAATCGGTGGCTGGTTCGTGATACCGTGAGGGCGTGAGCGATGCGATTGCAAAGGTTGAACCTGTACTGATCAGAAATATATATGTGGAGCTTTGAGAGGCTTTATATGGTAGCAAGGATTAGCACAAATCGAAATCAGATAGCAAAATTGAATAAGTGTTCAAAATACTTGTCAATGTTGCTGGCCTAAACTTGTTCCTGTAACTAGCTCAAGCAAGCAAGTCACATATACAAAGTACAAAGGATACAAAGGATGCAAGTATTTCTGATTTTTTTCTTTTTTTTTGTGCGGCTCTTTTTGATGCACTTGCCTTTTTTTGTTTTTTGTGCGGATTTTTTTATGCACTTGTCTTTTTTTTCTCAAAAGTGCCGCAGAAGCGAGATACAACACCACACAGTCACAAAACTTTCGCCTGTAAATCACAGATTTTCTATCCAAAATTGCACAAACGGTTTCACACTGTTAATGACCTCAAATGCCAAAACTTACAACACAAAGTTGTAGATATATTTTTTCTCTTTCCAGAAAATATATGGAACACCTTTTTTGGAGAAATAAAGCAGGAGATATGGACTCTGAAATATAGACTGTTCAGAAAATTTTCGATCATGAACAGATTTGCTTCCAACACAGATTAGGCCCTGATAACGATTTTTCTGAAAACGTCGTAGTTGACAAAGTTGTAGACAAAATCTCAAGCTTTCCAGAAAGTGTTAAAACACTAAAATCCGAGTTCGTATGTGTAAGATATCATCAAAATACAGAACTAGACAAAAACAATTCCGAACCAGACGCGATGACGTGATGGAAAAGGACACGGTGACACGATGCAAAACTCAAACCAATCTAAGAACGATCTAAACCAGCAACAAGACGATGACTATAGACACAAACTTAATGATGCGGACTCCAAAATTAAAAAGTGCAAAGGCTAAACTTGGCTATGGAATAAGATGTGCCACAAACCCTAATTTTTTTATGGCTTTTTGTGGACTATGGGACGAAACAAAACTAATCTACTAAGGATAATGGCAAGCAAACCTGACGGTAAACCTTGCTCTGATACCACTTGATGGTGACGGGGGGTTCCCGATCTTCCGTCAGGTGGAGATAACTATCGATTTGGCGGAGGCACGACACACACGATCTGGCTTCCAATCAACACGATTCGAACCCTGCAATCGCAGCACCACATCTTCTTTGGTTATCAACCGTGCACACACGATTGACCTCGCCACAAAGGCTTACCCCTGCCTGCAAATCGAAGAACACAAGCAAGAACACGATAGATGCAAACCCCTGTCTAATGCGTATTGGTCATGTCCTCATCATTAGCCTTTTGAGCGTGTGCTTCCGCTTTGTGCTTGGTACGTATCTGTTCAGTGGACGGTACCAAGCACATGTTGTGAGCTAGATACGTATCCTCTCAGTGGACGGTGTCTAGCTTTGTTGTGGGTGTTATTTTAGTTTGCACTACGGGGATTGAGTTTGAGTTTTCAAGTATTCCTATTCACCCCATCCCTCTAGTCGCACGTCTCGGTCCTACAATCTCCTCCGAGGTTCTACTGCTTCGATCAACATGGTCCACGCATCCAAGGATGGGAAGGGGAAGGCCAAGGCGGACCCTCGTGACGACCTCCATCTAGAATTCAGGGCTGAAGAGCATACTTCGGTCAGGACGATTCAGAGAAATCGACAATGCCACCTGAACTCGGGAGTGTTGATTGGCATGTACGCACACCACCATCGACGGAACAAGGAGCGGCGTCGAGCTGATGAAGAGGAAGCGTACCACCGCGAACGACGGCGCCATCATGCAGAACGACGTCGCTAGGACATATGGCGCGAAGAGTGGCACCGCGAGGATCAACGGTGGTACAAGGAGCGTCGTGATGCCATGAACCCCGAGGAGCATTGGCGCTGCCCTTTTTTTCACTTATGCTAGACACAAGGTATGGAGAGGCTCCCTACCATTGATGATTATCCAGAATGTTCTGACCGTAGGGGTCACCATGGCAAGGCGTCTTTGTTCAAACGTCTGCGATGCGCGCCATCGCCACCACGATATTGCACGGCCTCACCACGCCGTCCTCAGCACCCTACTCCTCCGCCACGTCGGCCTCCATCTCCGCTGCCAAAGCGGCGACCTGCGTTTCCGTCGCTGGCACGCTCGCACTCTCCAGCAGGGCAGGACGACGCAGAGGACGTTCGACGTCGTGCAGAGTGCCATCTGCCAAGGTGGTGCCCTGAGGGTCTATCAAGATCGCAGAAGCGCAGGGTTCAGCGCTTGCACAGCCTAGAACAAGCCGAAGAAGAATATCTTTGGCTGCTCAAGAAGGTCGGGGGCATCATGCAAATTCCAAGCCTGCGCCCCGAGCGTAATCTCGTTTGGAAACAAAAGCCACAACCCGATGCTGCTGAAGCATCGACAAAGCCAGCTAAAGAAGATGCACTAGAAGGTCCATCGCGCATGGTTAGAGATGATCCATCCAGCGACGAGGATGATATTGAAGACGAAGTCAACGAGGTGATTAAGAAGGCCGCAGAAGGAATGAACATGGTCTTCTATCTCCCTGAAGATTTCCGCTCTCCCAGCAGTGAACAAATGGCCGAGTCGATGGCGCAACTCAGTGTCGGCCCCGCCGCTGCGATTTTTGAAAAGCTGATTGACAAGAAATATCGGCACCTCAAGCCTCTCTACGTGAAAGGTTTCATCAATGGCAAGCCAGTTGGCGGGATGCTCGTCGACGCGGGAGCAACTGTCAACATCATGCCGTACTCTTTGTGCCGCAAAATTGGAAGGACTGTCGAAGATCTTGTGAAGACCAATGTCACCCTCAATGATTTCAAGGGAAATTCGTCCCAGGTCAAAGGGGTCCTTAATGTCGAGCTGGCAATTGGCCACAAGACACTGAATACTGTTGGCGTCTCTTAGCCTTTACAGGTTTTACTCCGCAAGCGCATGGAGACCGCTGTAGCCTTTCACTCAGAGTATTCCGAGTATCGTAAATTTCCACAGGGAAGCGGTAGGCTCAAGAGTGTAATTGAATAAACTCAAATCGAATGAACTGTAAACTTGGTTAAATTATACCAACTAGTAGTTGAACAGGGGTAAACGTGATAAAGATAGGTGTATGGTGGAGGAGGATATCTATCTAAGCTATCTGTAGAAAGGTATAGTTGCCTGGGAGGATAACGAGTGAGATAAAGTCACCAAACTCTATTCTAATCGGCTGCAAAGATTATCCGTGTCTAACTAAGCTATTCAAGTAAACAAGCCAGGGTCTTGCATCGAGCGAAATTCCAGAGTCTCGAGGGTACCAGGGGGTAGATAGTAGGTCCCGAAAGAGAGTTTGGCTAACACCTACGGGCCTCCCGAACGACGGGCCTAGGCTACACAGGCACACCACATGCTGTCACCGAGTGGGGCTACCAAGCAAAGCTGCGTGGAGAGGATGGCAAGCTATAAACGTGTTCAAGCAAAGCTTGAACAACGATAGATCGTCCTTGATCAGAGGAGAGGATCTAGCCAAAGCCTAGCGTCTAAGTCTAGGGTTGAGTTATAGCACCCGCAAGAATAACAAGACTTGAACAGCTAAGTGAAACACAATCTAAGCCTAGCAAGTATGCAAAATAAAGGTACACCACACTTGCAGGAGATAGAAATAAAGTAAAATAAAACTGAATTATATTGAAGATAATCTGAATCCAAAAGATACAAGAGTTTTACCACAGACTCAAAGATAACTCCGGAGACTCCGAGGCAAAGCTCGACTCAACTCTAGCTCCCAGGACTATCCTAACTACTAAGGAAAGAGTGAAGCACTCTTAGGTAGACTCTCAACTCAACTCTCCTTCACTCCATACCTTGCAAATGAGCTCTCGGGGTCTATTTATAGCCTAGGAAGTGAGGGGGGTATTTATATGTGCACTAGGTCGGTAAAGGGGCTGAGGCGGTTGCCGAGTGGCCAAAGTCGGTGGCCAGCCGACCTTGAGCATCCGACGGTTGATCTCGCTCCCTCATGTGGTTGGCGGTTGAATCAGTTGGTGCACGTGAAAAATGCAACCGAGGGGTGGTCGGCCGACCACCCTAAGTGGTCGGGCGGCCACGTGTTTTGCTCCAATTCGTTGCATGTTGTTCCCCTCGGAACCTTGACATCACCAATCCTTGTCCCGGCACATTGTGACCCTTGGATATATTGGATACTCTATTGTATGGTTGGATCTTCACCATTTTGTGTTTGTTTGACACCGGATCGATGACATGGCACATGAAGTGGTCAAGGGACCATTCCACGTGGTCGTGGACCCAAAACCTCGTTGGAGGATGGTCGGGAGGCCACTACCCATGGTCGGGCGGCCATGGTAAGTGGTTGGGCGGCCACCACACTTTTGCCATTTCTGCTCATCTTCGATATGTGACATGTTTGCAATCATTTTATGTGTATTTTGGTACCTGCATCCAAATATTCATGTACATCTTGTGTAACTCATTAGTAGCAAGGGTTAGTCCATATAATTCACTTGTTTAGCTTCATTCGGTGGATAATTGACGGTTGATATTGTGAAATAACGACCGTCAACACCCCCCCAAGCTTAGACCTTTGCTCGTCCTCGAGCCAAGCTAAGACTGGAAGTAGATTAGGAGTTGCCACGATATCCAAGTGAAGGAAAAATCTTATATGCAACTCGATACTCAAACTTTTGCCCCAAGCAGTGAAATAATCAAAGCTCACCTCGGCCATACCTGTGGTGCATCTTTTTGCTTACCTTGCCTTGGGCGGTTGAGAGACAGAACAACTTGTTTGCAGGATTGATTCTAACTCATTCTTTTTGGATGTCCTTCTCAGGTGTTTTCAAGATTTTCAAAACAAACATAAGCTTCCCCTTGGTACTCTCGATCGCTCAGAAGTGTTTCCTCACCAAGGGCCATGATTTTGGCCAACATTTTCCTACTCTAAGGCTTTTGTGGAGCTTTAGGTGGGGGAGAATGTGGCATACATAGAATGCTTATTTTGCTAAGCCAAAGATTGGACCAAAGAGTGTACCCTATCATTTCTTTTATTTGATCATTGGAGTATGAGTGGTGGAACAAGTTGTCTCCTTCTCTAAATTTTCATCCCTATAGCCTTTATAGATTTGAAGTGGGTATGGAGCCTTTATTTATTTTTGCCATGCTTGAACTTGCATGCTTTTTATTTTGCCGTGCTTTTGCACGCATTCTTTTTTCTTTTTGTCATGCTTTTGCATGCATTTTTCTTTTGGGCTCCATACCCTTACTCCTTGAGATTTGAAGGCTAGGGGATCGTGAGAAGTATTTGGAGACTTTTGGTGGTTGCAAAGTCCGGAATGGATCACTTGCATTTGATTTTATACTCCACCTATCAACAGAAGATGATATTTCTACTCAATGAGACTCAAAATTTGATAGAGCTCAAAACATATCTAAGTAGCTCTTTGTAGCTGGTTTAGAACATTTGAAGCGTATATGGCTCTGGTAGGACTTTTTAACCATGGGGAGCTTATTTTGTTATTTTCAAAAATAAAAACCTGAGACATTCATCTTACTAGCAACATGAAAGAATACCCCACATCTAAGTCATATCATGATCCCACAACAACTTAGGCTTGTTATCACAAATGGCACCCACAAGGTAAAACTTAGGTTTGCCTTTCTTTATTCATCAACATAGGACTAAGCTAAGCATAAGTTGTCATGCAAGAATTAAACCATTCATTTGATAGAGCAACTATTCATCATTTCCAAAACGAAGCTAGCAAGTGAATTTAACATTTAAGCATGGGAGTTATTTATTAGGATACACATTTTTTATTTTTATAGTACTGGAATTAAAAGATACAACAGGCATTTCTCTCACGGGTAAAGCAGATAGAACTAGACATGAAGGTATAGGGGTGAATAAGGCGATGCTAGAACACACATACCTTAGCTGTTGGTTCTTCCCCCCCAAGCTTCAATGAAGCTTACTCGGGAATGAACCCTTTCCAGTTGTAGTACATCAGGTTCTGCTCATGCATGCGGTCGACAGTCGCTCTTGTCTCCTGGATCAAGTTGTGGTCGACTCCTTGTTGCTGCTGAATGTCGGCGAGGCTGTCCATCATCTCCAAGGTGCGATGCTCTTGGAGATCTAACACCCCGAAAAGGGCGGTGAAGTTCCCATCGAGTTCACCACCGGTGTAGCGGGCAGAATGGGACGGACCTGCACCATGACCATAAGAGTACTCACGTCCGCTGTGATATGACGGTGTCGGGTTGGCGGAGGGCACAATGGAGTTCCACGAGCTGTGCCAGGAACCCTGCGGGTTGGCTTCCCAAGCAGGTGTGCTGGGATGAGCCCATGCAGGTGTGGCTCCTGGCTGCTGTGCATCCTCATTGGCCTTGCGGATTTGCTCCTCTGCTCTGCGTTGTTGGGCGCGTGTCATGACTCCAGAGACACTGTTTCTTCCTGGTTCTATCTCGGTCTCTAGCATCATGGTTAGTGTCCTCACAGAGTATAATTTGTACTGCGGTGCTGGGAGCGGCAGCTCAAAGTCGGAACCTCTAAAAGTCATGAAGTAATTCCCGTTTGTGTCCTTCCTCAAAAAGTGCGCGTGGATGAAGTGTGACTCTTTGACCACTCGTGTAGGGTCATTTGGTATGAAGGAAATGGTAGCATTTTTCTAGCATTCCCAACCCATTGGCGATCCTTGTCACAAATGACGTGATCGAGATGATATGACCACTCTGAGCTAGTCTTTGCCAATGGCGAACCATGCTAAGTGTAGGGGCAAATTTTATTTTCTTCCACATGGCATAGAGACATCTAACATCCTTTACTGTGACACAACAGGTATCATCCCGCGGAAAAACAACCATGGTGAGCCAGTGGGCTAAAAACTGCAAAGTGGGGTGCCTAATGTGAGCGATGCTCTTTTTTCTGGGAGCATCTGGTCCTACCAACTCTTTCCAAAACTCTGCTGAATTAAACCCCGTTAGATCCTCACTCAAAGTGCATTGAGGCGAGAAATCAAGCAAGTTGCTAAATTGGCGCAGAGTAAGCTCATAATCAGTATTGAAAATGAGGAATCAGATGTACGTACTTTCCCTTCGGGTGTCGGTGCGGAGTGTCACGAGGAATTCATTGGTGAGGACGATGATTCCTCCCTCTGGGATTGCTGCAAAGTCGCTCCACCCAATGGCCTGGAACACCTCATTGAACTTCTCCCGCATGCCGGTGTCAACGAGGAGGTCCTCATCGAAACATTTGGTCAAGGCATAAGTCTTTTGGTTTAAAGACCTTAATGCCTTGGCCTCATCTTGACCACGCGGCACGAGCTGCGAATCGGGGATGAGTATCGGCCGGTGGGTGGACGACGTTTGGAATTCTTCAGGCTCCTCTGTGCTGATGGACATCCTCTCAGAGGCAGCATGCCGGCTTGCCGAGCCGGAGCCACTCTCCGAGGAGGACCAGTGGATATGTTGTCCTGCCTTGCTAATGGCCTTCTTCGCCTTCTTAAATGCGTTCTTCATCCTGCAAGGCACACAACAAATGCACGATACCCGAAGGATAGACGGCAATAAAGATTAGCGTTAGTGAGTTAGTCGTCTAAAAAAATAGCGTCCTTGCGGGGCAGAGCCTCCACAAAACGTTCTCGTCCCGCTTCACAAAAGAGAGAGAGGTACACCAGAATTTTATTTGGCTAACCAAATTTTATTCAGGTATTATTTTAACTAAGCTAGTGAGCTTAATTAAGCACTAAATGAGACATCAGAGAGGGAGAAATGTGTTTGCTACTCAGTGCACTGAGCTAGGAAGCAGGGGAGCATATTTATAGCCGGAGGGGTGCATGCAGAGGGCCGGGCGGCCACTTGGCCTGGTCGGCCGGCTAGTGGTGGTGACCGGCCGGCCACCCTCTTTTTTTTTCGAAAATGCAGTGTTCAAGAAATTAATCTAATGCAAAAACTAAAATTGGGCATGCAAAAATTAAACATGCAGTGAAGTGCTAAAAAAAATTAAACTTGGCGGAAAAGTAAATATGCCGTCGATGGGTAGTGTGCCAATTTACCTTTTGGCGAGGGGAACCCATGTCTTGCCCTTCGGAGTTTCATAGAAACTATAGCTGGGGGCTGCCTTCCACTGCGTTCTATTTCTTCTACGCCGCACTGATGTCAATTTGTCCTCGGCGTCGACCTTGTTCTTGGGTGTTGGTTCGGTTGGCCACTTTGGCGTAGTCAATTTGCTTTTAGCACCGTGTCTTTTCTCAGGAGCTTTGCCTCCTGGTGCAGTTCTGGGCCTGTCGCACCTCGTCTCTTGGCTTCTCGATCTTCTATTTTGCATTGCCCTCTCATACTCCATTTGTTGAATTTCAGACTCGATTTTCAATTTCTTCAGCATAAATGCCATGAGACTGTCTTGTTTGGAATTTGATGGATTGGTCCCAGTATTGGCCTTGGGTTCATCTTTCTTGGCCTGGCACTTGAAAGTCTTCACCTTGTTGCATTGTTCCACTTTTGGTTTGAAGGCAAATGTTTCCTTCTTTCCGTTAATGTTCAGGTGAACCTTTCCTGCTCCAACGTCGATTGTTGCATCGGCGGTGCTCAAAAACGGTCGCCCAAGGATGAGTGGGGTTTTTGAGTCAATCTCCATATCCAGCACCACGAAGTCCACTAGAATGAGAAAATTCTGGATTCTTATCAGAACGTTCTCTGCCACTCCTTCGGGGTAACGGACGGATTGATCCGCAAGCTGTAAACACATAGCTGTGGGAGCAAGTGCGTCATGATTCAGCTTGTCGAAGATGACCTTCGGCATTACGCTGACACTGGCTCCAAGGTCGCACAATGCTTGATCAAAGTGCTGGGTACCAATCGAGCATGAGATGGTAGGGCTTCCAGGGTCCTTTCTCTTGAGTATAGCTGCGCTACACTCTTCCGTTAAGTGCACAATTTCCGTTGACGGTAGGGGTTTCTTGTTGTTGAGGATGTGCTTTAAGTACTTGGCATATGTCGGCACCTGCATAGCATCTAGCAGGGGTATGTTGACATAAAGATTTTTAATGACCTCAACAAACTTACTATATTGTTCGTCAGCGGCAGCCTTCTTGTTTCTCGGAGGAAATGGTAGCACCGTTGTGTCGTAGAACTCATGGGGTAGATGTTTCGATGCTGGTTTTTTCCTCCTTGCCAGGTGTATCTTCATCTCCAACCTTGTCTTCTGACTCGGCAGTCTTCTCCTGCGCTTTACCTGCATGACTAGGAGATAGGGGGTCCTGTGTGGACTTTCCACCCCTAGTGGCTACTGCATTTATGTGCTCCTTAGGAGGAGCTTTAGGTTGTCCAGGCAGCTTGCCTGCATTTGGGTAAGGTAGAGCAGTAGCCAACTGAGCTATCTGAGTTTCCAACATTTTATTGAAGCTAAGTTGGTTTTTCATAGCACTATTCAAAGTTTCCATTTGCAAAGATATAGATTCAAACATCCTATAATTAGCATGGAACTTTTTACTAATGCTATCATTCACGGCTTTTTGATCAAAACTATAATTATTCTTAGAAAATTGCTGCGAACTTGAAGAGTTACCTTGCCCAGAGAAAGGGAGACTTGGTCGTGAATTTCATCCTGGCTGAGGACGATTCCTGTTGAAGCCATTGGTACTGTTACCGATGAAGTTCGCATCTTCGGGTTACGTCTCAGGGCAGCAGTTCCCTGAGTGTCCTGTATTCCCACAGACTTCGCAAGTCATGTGAGAGTCGAGGGCGTGCACTGGAGCGGCTTCTGGAGCGTCGCTTAGCTTCTTCAGCAGCAAGTCCATCTTTGCAGCGAGCATGTCAGTGCTCTCGATCTGATGGATGCCACGGGAACGGGTACTAGACCTCTCTTCTCTCCATCCTTGATTGGTGGCCATCTTCTCAATGAGATTCTTGGCCGCCGAGATACTCAAGGAGAGGAAGGGTCCTCCAGCTGCTGCATCCAAGTGTTCTTGAGCTGAGCGGTTGAGCCCATGAAAGAAACTCTGAATGATCAGGCACTCTTGCATTCCGTGGTGGGGGCAGGCTGCAATCTATTCTTGCAGTCGTTCCCAAGCTTCGGCCACGGTTTCATCTGCGAGCTGTTGGAGGCTCGAGATCTTGTTCCTTAACGCGTTGGCTTTTCCAAAAATGCATCGGAACATGCGTTCCAAGTTGTGAGTGTTGCTCGGTTGAGGTAGAACCACTGTTTTGCTTTCCCAATAAGAGAGAAGGGAAAGAGACGGAGCTTGACGGCATTCAGTGATGCTCCTTTCATATTGAACGTGCTGCGGATCTCCAAGAATTGCTGCAGATGATTATTGGCATCTTTCGTAGCCAGTCCGCAGAAAGGGATAGCTTGAACCATGTGAATCACCCCCGGCTTGAGCTCAAAATCCTCTCCCACTTGAACATCAGGTCCCTTGGGGATATTGCTGCTCGAGGGGATGGAGAACTCGCGGATAGTCTTCTCGGCCATGGTGGTGAAACGTGGACTACCGGACGAAGTATTTGGTTCTAGCTCCCTGGGTATAGGTTGTGGCGGAACCGCCCTGCTTAATCCAGACTAAGCACACCTGCCACCTCTGGCTCGCAGTGCACTTAGGCCAAATTAAACCCGGTAGTCCGTCGAGAGTACTACAGCTCTCGATAACACCAAATCCCAAAGGAACCGACATCAAACACATCCAACTCTCGAAGGAGCCACAACAATTACATCATCACAGGCAGTTGAAATAGAGAATAATAGAATTAATTTACAACCCAAATGTATGAAATTAAATACATGTTCAAAATATAGCGGAAGCGAATTCAGAGTATATAAGTATAGCGGAAGCATTTTCAAAATCTCGCAGCGGAAACCATATAATTAAGGAGCCTTCACGAAGAGATGAACAAGGCGAGTAGCATCGAGCCCATCGGTACTACCACCTCCAACACAGTTGTCCAGCTATGGTCGGTACCTGTAATCCAAAAGTGGGGGCAAACCCTGAGTACTAATTACTCAGTAGGACTTAATGGACGGGGCTTACGGCTGACGCAAAGCATGCTTACTAATCATGTGGGTCCTTAGCTATTGATTCTTAAACAAAGTCATGTTGACATAAGATAGCAGGATTTGACAGCTGCTATCCATTAATCATGAAGACCATTTATTTCTTAAAGCAAATTATATTGCAGGAAAGTAAAACAGGAATACATGTCCCTTCCCAAGATTCACAGCGCCTCCATCCAACCCCTTGGGAGTAGCCGTCTCAAGAGCGATACCACGGTACGTCGGGTCAGCCCTCCCTCGACCTCAAAGCATCTCCCAAGTCCATCAACCTCCTAGCAGTGGATGGGCAACACCCTGAATAGTGAGACGAATCATCACATCCAAGCATGTTGGTATACAAAATCATGAATTAATAATATAACATATTCAGGTGGATTACTACTTTGCCCGTCAGTGGTATTGGCATTCTCACACCTGGTGAGCATCAGCGATTCGAATCGATTTTTATATTCCCGGGAATAACTAGAAATACCAGGGGTATATGCTTACTAGCCATCGCGTTCCCACATATAGCCCCCATCTCCACTTGTCCCATCCCAAGTTCGATTCAATCCTTCCGTTGTTCCCAGGTTGTGCCGCCTTAGGAGCGATACCACGGTCACGTCGGGTCAGCCCTCCCTCGACTACAAGCTCCCCAAGGTGTCACAGTAGGAGTCTGTCTCTGTTCTTCGGATGGCACAAGTAAGACTTTCACCGGTCCATTATCCCGGATAAGCACCCTCGCAATGTTATGCCGACCAATAGGCGAACAACGACCGGCCTTATGCGACTCGGGCGGAGTCCAATGCACAATATCATAAACAATAAATAACTCATAAAATCTCCGCCCGGTCTCCATTTAAAACATAAGCATGTATAATAACTTCCATAAGTGAGATTTTTGTCACATTGTAAAGTCGCACCTACGAGACGAGTACAATCACTCGTGTCTACTCGTACCTAGCAATTCTAGGCACTCGTCTTACGAACTCTACGTATAGGTGCTAGGGCCAGGGCGGCCAGGAAGTCTAATGCAGTTGGTTTCAAACAACTCCTAATGCATTGCGTAATCATCACACAAGATTGTATTTGCTGGGAGAAATCATGGTCCTGCCTACCTTTGATTGTTCTTCAGAAAACCAACAAACTAAACTACGTTAGTTTGCCGGGTTGTGAGGCTTTGCCCCAGGCAGCCCCTTGATGCAGGGACGGATTTAATCACCGACCCTTCGTCTTCTGGCTCCGGATATAGCCTGTCGCCTGGTTTCTTGATCACAGGTTTCTCCTGTGTTGATAGCTCCATGCACGCGGGGTCTATATGCATGATAGAATGCAAGTGAGTGCAAGAGAATGCAAATACATGCATATGATACAGGTTATATGCAAGACATAGTGCAATCATGAGTGCAACAAATTGCAAATGTATGCATGAGGTGTCAATGAAATATAATGCATGATCAAACCGTTTGTGAAGCATGGATGCGAGTGCTCTCAGTTTAACACATCCCATAATAAGAAAACCTAACAACATTTCTAAGAAATCATACAAACCATCACCACATTTTATCTTTGAAGTTATTAGGAATAATTGTTTTATATGTGTACACAGTCCCTATCAAATGAAATGAAGTTGTCTCTTGAAAGCACCTTTATGAATATAATGTACTCATAAGTTCATGTAGTTAGACAACTCAAATCGATCTCAAATTTTTACCACATGCAGAAACATACTTCATAGCGCTACTGCCAAAATTTCAGCTACAAACAAGTTATAATTAATTTATTGAAATTCCAAGAAGTTATTAGCCCTACAGCTTCTCGGATTTTTCATAATTTATAGGAATGAGTTCTGGACTTAAAATTTCTACAGCAACCATTACATTGCATGAACATCATGTACAAAAATTAGCAAGCACAAAATCCATAGCTTGATAGGACATCTAATTTCCATATTTTATTTCACCATGAAAATCATATAAATCAAAACAGGTATTAAAGTGCACAAAATTACTTTCTGGTATCAAGACATCACTAGTTGGCTACTAGATTTTTCCCATAATTTTCCTAGCAGTTTAAATACACTTTTTTCTATTTTCTTTTTCAACTAGTAGCATTTTGTCAATTTCAAAACAGTAGCTAAAACAAACATGCACAACCTCATACTTTACCAATGAGCTACCCATACTATATAGAGTACATGAAAAATACCAGAGTTGATATTTGAGCACATTTTATATAGCCTTCATTTCCCAAGTTAATTAAATACACAAAACACATGCATAAGGGCAAAACAGTAATTACACAGCCAATGCTAGGGCTACCAAAAATCACACAGTATCTAGATGCCATAATAAAGCAACTGTCCAAGTTTCATAATTTTTGAAGTTCATTTGGTCCACTTTTACCATTTATTTACCTACACCATGCATGCACTAAACCAGGGGTAAAACAGACTTTTTACATAGCCACATCATACTTATCCTGTAGAGCTACTCAAGAGGAGTCCATAGCCACTGAGTTTGTCCATTTTGGATTTTTATTTGAATTGTTATGATTTTCTAAAGTTTCAGCCGATTTATTAATGAAATAAATGAAAAACATTAGATCCAGGGACTTGTACACAATTAACCGTAGACCTCAGGGGCTAGAACGTAAGATTCTCAAGGCACAGTACACAGGGCATCGGATTTACTCGTGAAATGTCAAAAGGCCGAGGGTTAAAATGCAAAACCTCTTCCTTCTTCAACCTCCCGCCGATGGGGAGTTGACCGGCGGCGGCGGCACGTTGAATCGGCCGCGCGGGGCCCGCGGGCTCGCCGGCGGTGGTCGGGGAGAGAGAGGAGGGAGTGGGGAATCTCACCGTGCTACCTGTGGCGACGGGGGAGGACCGGAGTGGCACGGCGACGGTGAGCCGAGAAGGTGGAACTCCGGCAAGGTGGTGCGGCTCAGCGGTGGGGTCTCGTCGGGCTAGAGCTAGGGAAATCGGCGGAGGGGAGGCTGAGGAGGGTCGGCGTGGTGGTGTGGAGGAGCGGGGTCGAACGGGACGGCCGGCGTGGCTTGAGCCCGAGCTTCGCAGCTATGGCGGTCCGGCGGCAAAATGCACGGCGGTGGAGCGGTCGCGGTGGCCTAGGCCTAGGTGAATTGGGGGAGGGGAGGCCGGGGAACACCGGCACGGTGGTGTGGAGGCGGGGAAACGGCCGGAGCGGTTGGCGTGCGAGCTCCAGGAGCTTGCTCCAATGGCGGCTTTGGCGGCTCGGCGCGCTGCGCTCCAGGGAGAGGGGCAGGGGTGAAGGCGAGTGGGAGAGGAGGCGCGGGGGAGTGAACCGAGCCGGGATGTCGTCCGGGTTAAGAGGGCAGGGAGCGGTCGGGGCGGGGCGTGGCCTCGGCCGGCCATCGGCCACGGCGTTCGCCGCGTGGAGGCGAAGGGTAGGGGAAGGGAGGCGGTGGCCGTTGGGTGGACCGGGTCTATGGACCGGGGCGGCTGACTGGTGGGACCGGGTGCGGGGAAAGAGAGAGGGGTCCAGTGGACCGGACGCACCGACGATGCGCGGGGGTGGGGCCCACCATCGGCCCGTTCCAATCCCGTGGGCGGGAGACCGACGGCGACTGGCGGGTGGGGCCCGCCGGTCAGCGAGACAGATGAGAAAAGGAAGATTCCAAAATTCGAAAATAGAAAAACCCCAGTTTGACCAGAAAGGTGTTTCTGAACTTTGCTTATTTGAACAACTTAGAGACCAAATTTGGCAAAACTCCAATTGGATGAAATGTTCCAAATTTGTTCCTCTACATTTTCCTTATAAACTTGTGTACCATGTTATACTCAAAAATTTGGTGTAAATTTGAATTGAAGCTGCTGACCAAGGTTTGACCAACAAAACCCTCCAGCTTGGAAATTCTAAAAGTCCATTTTCTAATCACTTTCACAAAAGGAGTTTTATACCAATGTTGTTCAAAATTTAATTATCTACAACTTATTCCATTGGAGTTTTGCAAGATTATGGCTGTAGACCTGTTTAAATTTGAAATTACTAAACAAATCAAGTTTGGGCAGAAAACACATACTGATAGAAAAAGCCCCAAAACTCTATGCAAACCTTCATGCATGTCATAGCACCAATTACCAAAGTTGTTCACTATGAAATTTTTACAAGTTTGTCAATATGAGTTTCACCCAAATCTAAATAGAATTAAAGTTATGGGCACAATCACAGAGACATATCAGCAGAAAACAGGTCTCAACAAGTGGCATTTTAACCAAGTTTGAATTAGGGCTCAAATGCATGTCATTGTATGATGCATTATGATAAATGTTGCATGTATGATGAATGATTATGCACTTGAGATGCTGGAGCATCACAACCCACCCCCTTAAAGAAATCTCGTCCCGAGATTCTGATGTGATGTGGGTGGATAAGTTAAACGAGAAGAAAGTGCATTGTGTATGAATTTGAAACTTTAAATTGCTGTGACGTACTCAATTTGAAGTGGATGGAAGAAAACCGGGGTATTTAGCTTGCAGAAATTCCTCTTGTTCCCATGTTGCCTCTTCCTCGGAGTGATTACTCCATTGCACCTTGTAGAAGTTAATAGTTCTTCTTCGTGTTGATCTCTGCTTTTGGTTAAGGATCTTTATGGGCTTCTCTTCATAAGTGAGGTCAGGTTGGATCTAAATTTGAGATGTATCAATCACTTCCTCTAGCACTCTTAAACACTTCTTGAGTTGCGAGACATGAAACACGTCATGAACCGCCGCTAGATGTGATGGTAGCTCCAGTCGATAAGCAACTGGCCCACATTGCTCTGTGATCTTGAACGGACCAACATATCGCGGCGCTAACTTGCCTTTCACTCCAAACCGATGCACCCCTTTCATGGGTGACACACGGAGATACACATGATCATCCTTCTCAAAGACTAAGGGTCTTCTCCTCTTATCTGAGTAGCTTTTCTGCCTAGACTGTGCCCTCTTTAGATTGTCGTGAATGAATTTAACTTGTTCTTCTGCTTGTGTTACCAAGTCTGGGCCGAATGTACACGCTCACCTGGTTCAGACCAGTTGAGTGGGGTTCTACACCGTCTACCGTATAGGGCCTCGAAAGGTGCCATATCTAAGCTCTTCTGATAGCTGTTGTTGTAGGCAAACTCTGCCAAGGGCAGACATTCATCCCACTTGGTGGAATAAGTCAAAGCGCATGCCCTTAACATATCTTCAAGGATCTGATTCACTCTCTCAACTTGACCGCTTGTTTGAGGATGGTATGCCGAACTGTGAATTAAGTTGGTATCAAGAGCAATTTGCAGTTGCTCCCAGAAGCGAGACACAAATAGCGAACCTCTGTCCGAAGTGATAGTTCGAGGAACACCGTGCAAAGAGACAATCCTGGCTATATAGATTTCGGCATAGGTTTTGGCATGGTAAATTGTCTTCACCGGAATGAAGTGAGCTGATTTCGTGAATCGGTCAATGATCACCCATATGGAATCATACCCCTTCGATGTGCGAGGTAATCCCACAATGAAGTCCATGTGTATGTCCTCCCATTTCCAGGCTGGAACTGCTAGAGGTTGAAGCATCCCTGCAGGCTTTAAGTGATCAGCTTTCACTCTTTGACACATGTCGCACTCAGACACATACTTGGCGATCTCCCATTTCATACGGGTCCACCAAAATTTTTGCTTCAGATCTTGGTACATCTTGTTGCTGCCCGGGTGTAAGGTGAACATGGAGGTGTGAGCTTCATCTAGGATTTTTTTCCTCAGCTCCATATCCTTTGGTACCACTAAGCGGTTTTTGAACCACAAGACTCCTTCGTCAAGCTTGAAACATGCCTTTTTCTTGTCATTGATCTCATCTCGAATATGTGCCATGCCCTTATCTTGCTTTTGCGCTGCTATGATTTGATCTTTTATGGTTGGTTCAAGGACAAGGTTGTAAAGTTCGGCTTCCAGCGCTGTTGGCATCTCTATGTCCCCAATCTCACAGCATAGCACTCTCACTGTTGGACGAGCTTCAATGAAGTTGCAATGAGCTTTACGGCTCAATGCATCTGCTACTACATTAGCCTTACTGAGGTGGTAATGAACCTCCAAATCATAATCTTTTATCAACTCTAACCACCGTCTTTGCCTCATATTTAATTCAGGTTGGGTAAAGATGTATTTGAGACTCTTGTGGTCAGTGTAAATGTGACAGGTGTTGCCTAGCAAGTAATGTCTCCATTTCTTCAGCGCATAAACAACAGCAAGTAGCTCAAGATCGTGAGTGGGGTAATTCACCTCATGTTTCCTCAGTTGGCAGGATGCATATGCAATCACTCTCCCTTCTTGCATCAGAACACAACCGAGGCCACTACCAGAGGCATCACAATACAAGTCAAACAGCTTGGTGATGTCTGGTTGAGCAAGAACAGGTGCTGAAGTTAGGAGTTTCTTCAATGTTCCAAATGCCTCTTCGCATTTTGAGCTCCATGCGAACTTTGCATTTTTCTGGGTCAACGCTGTCATAGGCTTTGCAATTTTAGAGAAATCTTTGATGAAGCGGCGGTAGTACCCCGCTAAACCAAGAAAACTCCGTATCTCTGTCACAATTTGTGGCTGCTTCCAATTCAGCACATCTTCCACCTTGCTGGGATCGACAGCTACTCCCTTCGCTGACAAGATATGGCCCAGGAATGCCACTTCCTTTAGCCAAAACGCACACTTGCTGAACTTGGCATAAAGTTTATGTTCTCTAAGGCGAGATAGCACTATCCGCAAATGTTCTTCGTGCTCCTTCTCATTCTTGGAATACACTAAGATGTCATCAATGAATACTACCACGAATTTGTCAAGCTCATTCATGAACACCGAGTTCATCAGGTACATGAAGAAAGCCGGTGCATTAGTCAACCCGAAGGACATGACAAGATACTCGTAAAGCCCATAACACGTGGAGAAAGCGGTCTATGGTATGTCTTCTTCTCGGACCTTTATTTGATGGTACCCGGATCTAAGATCAATCTTGATGAAAACTATGGCTCCCCCAAGCTGATCAAATAGGATATCAATGTGTGGCAAAGGGTACTTGTTCTTGACAGTAACAGCATTCAACGGTCGATAGTCCACACATAATCTCTTACCACCTTGGTCTTTCTTCTCAACAAAGAGGGCGGGACAACCCCAAGGTGATGAGCTAGGTCGGATAAACCCTTTGTCTAACTGCTCCTGCAGTTGTGTTTTTAGCTCCTTCAGTTCATCAGGTGCCATTCTAAACGGCCTCTTGGAGACAGGTGCCGTGCCAGGTACAAGCTCAATGGCAAACTCAACATTTCTATCTGGTGGGAGCCCGGAAAGCTCTTCTGGAAACACATCTGGAAATTCAGAAACCACCGGTATCTTCTTGATCAACTGGGCTTCTGTGGCATTTACTGTGGGTAGCGAATATTTGTGGCTTGGCAGATGAATGTGCATAACTTTTCCACTCTTGCTAGATTTTATTTGAACTGTCCTGCTAGTAATATCTAACAAGACATGGTGCTCTTTCATCCAATCCATCCCTAAGATAATGTCGATCCCCTGGTTAGGAAGTACCACAGGATCAACATAGAATTCTTTTGTGCCTATGCATAAGCGTAAGTGCCTCACAATCTGATTCGTGTCAATTGGTGACCCCGGGGCTGTGATATGGTACTTTGCCTTCATATTATCAATGTGATAACCATGTTTGGTAGCATATGACCTGCTGATGAAAGTGTGTGTCGCTCCGGAGTCAAACAAAACCACTATAGGGTGCTCGTTGACAAGAAATGTGCTTGCTAACACTGGTTCACCTTCTGGAATCTGATCTACGTGGGTATAATGCACACGACCTTCTGTTGGGGCTGGATCTCGCTTGAGTCCTTTCTTCTTATTCTGGCGTTGGTTATCTCTAATCAACAATGGTGCCTGGCTTTGCCGAAGGGCAAGACAATTCTTGCTGAAATGGCCAGTCTTTTCGCACTTGTAGCAGGGGTATTTGGCATTTGGTTTGGCTGGTGGCATTGAAGCAGGCGGATGAGGCGGTATACTGCAGGAAGAGGGATGTTGTTGAGTACCCAACTGTTGTTCTTGCTGCTGGGGCATGTCAATGTAACAGATGCGCGGCGGTGGGCGATGCACAACCCGTTGCCGCTGAGAGGAACCTGATTGAAGTGTGCTTGCAAGTCTTTTCCTCCGCTGATCCTCATGGGCCTGACGGAGGCGTTGCTCCATGTCGATAGCAACGTCTACCAACTCAGTGAAGCTGTCGTAGCTGCGCCCCAAGTGAGTCAGCAGGGTGGGATCAAATCCATCCAACAGACGGGTAGCCCTACGTGGGTCAGTGTTGACGTCTTCAAGGGAGTACTGCGACAGGCGGATGAAAGCCTACACGTACTCGAGTACTGACATGTTCCCTTGTCGAAGTGCACGGAATTCTCATTGCTTGAGCTCGATGAGACTAGGCGGGAGGTAGTGAGCCCAAAAAGCCGCACGGAACTCATCCCACGTGACCTGGTGCCCGGCTGGTTGCATTGCCAGGAATGAAGCACACCAGGCCCCCGAGGGACCATGTAGACACTGTGCTGCGAAGCGAGCCTTCTGTTGCTCAGTGAGTTGGGACAGTAGACTGAACTTGGACTCGATGATCCGAAGCCAGTCATCAGCATCGAGTGGATCAGTGGCAACAGTGAAGATCGGCGGTTGCAGCGCCGCAAAGTTAGTGTAGCTGATCTCTTGCGGGTCGCGCCGTTGTTGCGCTTGAGCTATCAAGTCGATGAGTTGCTGAGTGACCTGAGTGGCCAACTCAGAAGGAGATGGGGCTCCATGAGCGGCCCCCTGAGCAGATGTCTCTAGTGGGGTGACCATCTACAGAAATGAAGCCAGTCGAGTTTAGTCCAAGAGCTTTTGTGCAACCGATGAGGTGATAAAAAGATCATAGTGCCATAATTATATTCTGAATACATGAAAGCATGTAAATGAACAGAATAGCTCGATTGCACTTAAAGTGTTAGCAAACATCTTGTAGGTCTGGATAAACGAATCTGCTAATGGGAACTCGTGTGCAGTTTTAGATGCTGGTCAATACTTCTGAGTTTCATCGATATGGTTGTCAAGACGATCGATTTGGGTGGATGTCCAATTACGGAAGTTCTCTAATGACTAGTCCTCTATTCCTTTGGTACGTAACTAGCTCTTAGATCAAATCTCTCACGAATTGGGTGAGGGATGCAATTTCATTCAGGTGCTGTTTCTGACCGTGGTCCTTCGGTTTATCGTGGGGAACCCCTCTTCGTAAAATTAACTGTATTGTGTGAGTGAAATGTGCAGAAAGTTTGTTTAGGTCACGATTTATCCCATTTGTCTTTTAGTAGTATCCCCAAAATGATAGCAAAATATACATGATGTATGATTCGTCCGATTCGGTCTCACATCACACATCCTATGTATTATATATATAGCTAGCGATAATTCGGTGACATACATGCACGTCTCTCTTTAATGCAACTAGCCGTTCTCTAGTCGTTCTTAGTTTCGCACGGGGTCAATGTACCTGCAGAAGAATGCATGCTCATACATTGCCACCTAATGTGGCATCCACGTGTGACCGCTGCGTGGACAACGTTGGTGGGCCGATGCACCTTTTCCTCAAAGCCTGACTTTCCACCAGTACTGGGGATTGTCGAGAAAAAGGTGGATCCCAAAACCGAATGTAAGTGTGGTGGGTATGAAAGCATCCAAAGCATGCCCACCACCCTTAAAGAGCTTTTACTATGGGGCATGAATGCAGGGCTTACAACCGTTCGCAAATCCCAATAGCTTCCACCAGTACTGGGGACAGCTATGGCCGAAAAGTTGCTCCCCAAAGTGTCGAATATGCATATGAGTTCTATCTAGGTCAGAATGTCAGTGATGTCACCTGGATAACACTAACATCCTTATACGGGCATAGCGTATACTCTCATTTTTGAATTACTTGAAAAGGGCTTTCGAAAATAGTTTTGTAAACCAAAACTTGATGATGTAACTGTTGTCTGTGTATGATCGGCTCTGATACCAGCTGTGGCGGAACCGCCCTGCTTAATCCAGACTAAGCACACCTGCCACCTCTGGCTCGCTATGCACTTAGGCTAGATTAAACCCGGTAGTCCGTCGAGAGTACTACAGCTCTCGTTAACGCCAAATCCTAGAGGAACCGACATCAAACACATCCGACTCTCGAAGGAGCCACAACAATTACATCATCACAGGCAGTTGAAATAGAGAATAATAGAATTAATTTACAACCCAAATGTATGAAATCAAATACATGTTCAAAATATAGCGGAAGCGAATTCAGAGTATATAAATATAGCGAAAGCATTTTCAAAATCTCGCAGCGGAAACCATATACTTAAGGAGCCTTCACGAAGAGACGAACAATGCGAGTAGCACCGAGCCCACCGGTACTACCACCTCCAAGACAGTTGTCCAGCTATAGTCGGTACCTGTAATCCAAAAGTGGGGGCAAACCCTGAGTACTAATTACTCAGTAGGACTTAATGGACGGGGCTTACGGCTGACGCAAAGCATGCTTACTAATCATGTGGGTCCTTAGCTGTTGATTCTTAAACAAAGTCATGTTGACATAAGATAGCAGAATTTGACAGCTGCTATCCATTAATCATGAAGATCATTTATTTCATAAAGCAAATTATATTGCAGGAAAGTAAAATAGGAATACATGTCCCGTCCCAAGATTCACAGCGCCTCCATCCAACCCCTTGGGAGTAGCCGTCTCAGGAGCGATACCACGGTACGTCGGGTCAGCCCTCCCTCGACCTCAAAGCATCTCCCAAGTCCATCAACCTCCTAGCAGCGGATGGGCAACACCCTGAATAGTGGGACGAATCATCACATCCAAGCATGTTGGTATACAAAATCATGAATTAATAATATAACATATTCAGGTGGATTACTACTTTGCCCGTCAGTGGTATTGGCATTCTCACACCTGGTGAGCATCAGCGATTCGAATCGATTTTTATATTCCCGGGAATAACTAGAAATACCAGGGGTATATGCTTACTAGCCATCGCGTTCCCACATATAGCCCCCCTCTCCACTTGTCCCATCCCAAGTTCGATTCAATCCTTCCGTTGTTCCCAGGTTGTGCCGCCTTAGGAGCGATACCACGGTCACGTCGGGTCAGCCCTCCCTCGACTACAAGCTCCCCAAGGTGTCACAGTAGGAGTCTGTCTCTGTTCTTCGGATGGCACAAGTAAGACTTTCACCGGTCCATTATCCCGGATAAGCACCCTCGCAATGTTATGCCGACCAATAGGCGAACAACGACCGGCCTTATGCGACTCGGGCGGAGTCCAATGCACAATATCATAAACAATAAATAACTCATAAAATCTCCGCCCGGTCTCCATTTAAAACATAAGCATGTATAATAACTTCCATAAGTGAGATTTTTGTCACATTGTAAAGTCGCACCTATGAGACGAGTACAATCACTCGTGTCTACTCGTACCTAGCAATTCTAGGCACTCGTCTTACGAACTCTACGTATAGGTGCTAGGGCCAGGGCGGACAGGAAGTCTAATGTAGTTGGTTTTAAACAACTCCTAATGCATATGCGTAATCATCACACAAGATTGTATTTGCTGGGAGAAATCATGGTCCTGCCTACCTTTGATTGTTCTTCAGAAAACCAACAAACTAAACTACGTTAGTTTGCCGGGTTGTGAGGCTTTGCCTCAGGCAACCCCTTGAAGCAGGGACGGATTTAATCAGCGACCCTTCGTCTTCTGGCTCCGGATATAGCCTGTCGCCTGGTTCCTTGATCACTGGTTTCTCCTGCGTTGATAGCTCCTTGCACGCGGGATCTATATGCATGATAGAATGCAAGTGAGTGCAAGAGAATGCAAATACATGCATATGATACAGGTTATATGCATGACATAGTGCAATCATGAGTGCAACGAATTGCAAATGTATGCATGAGGTGTCAATGAAATATAATGCATGATCAAACCGTTTGTGAAGCATGGATGCGAGAGCTCTCAGTTTAACACATCCCATAACAAGAAAACCTAACAACATTCCTAAGAAATCATACAAACCATCACCATATTTTATCTTTGAAGTTATTAGGAATAATTGTTCTATATGTGTACACTGTCCCTATCAAATGAAATGAAGTTGTCTCTTGAAAGCACCTTTATGAATATAATATACTCATAAGTTCATGTAGTTAGACAACTCAAATCGATCTCAAATTTTTACCACATGCAGAAACATACTTGATAGCGCTACTGCCAAAATTTCAGCTACAAACAAGTTATAATTAATTTATTGAAATTCCAAGAAGTTATTAGCCCTACAGCTTCTTTGATTTTTCATAATTTATAGGAATGAGTTCTGGACTTGAAATTTCTACAGCAACCATTACATTGCATGAACATCATGTACAAAAATTAGCAAGCACAAAATCCATAGCTTGATAGGATATCTAATTTCCATATTTTATTTCACCATGAAAATCATATAAATCAAAACAGCGGTATTAAAGAGCATAAAATTACTTTCTGGTATCAAGACATCACTAGTAGGCTACTAGATTTTTCCCATAATTTTCCTAGCAGTTTGAATACACTTTTTCCTATTTTCTTTTTCAACTAGTAGCATTTTGTCAATTTCAAAACAGCAGTTAAAACAAACATGCACAACCTCATACTTTACCAGTGAGCTACCCATACTATATAGAGTACATCAAAAATACCAGAGGTGATATTTGAGCACGTTTTATGTATCCTTCATTTTCCAAGTTAATTAAATACACAAAACACATGCATAAGGGCAAAACAGTAATTACACAGCCAATGCTAGGGCTACCAAAAATCACAAAGTACCTAGATACCATAATAAAGCTACTGTCCAAGTTTCATAATTTTTGAAGTTCATTTGGTCCACTTTTACCATTTACCTACCTACACCATGCATGCACTAAACTAGGGGTAAAACAGACTTTTTACACACCCACATCATACTTATCCTGTAGAGCTACTCAAGAGGAGTCCATAGCCACCGAGTTTGTCCATTTTGGATTTTTATTTGAATTGTTATGATTTTCTAAAGTTTTAGCCGATTTATTAATGAAATAAATGAAAAACATTAGATCCAGGGACTTGTACGCAATTAACCATAGACCTCAGGGGCTAGAACGTAAGATTCTCAAGGCACAGTACACAGGGCTTCGGATTTACTCGTGAAATGTCAAAAGGCCGAGGGTTAACATGCAAAACCTCTTCCTTCTTCAACCTCCCGCCGGTGGGCAGTTGACCGGCGGCGGCGGCACGTTGAACCGGCCGCGCGGGGCCCGCGGGCTCGCCGGCGGTGGTCGGGGAGAGAGAGGAGGGAGTGGGGAATCTCACCATGCTACCTGTGGCGACGGGGGAGGACCGGAGGGGCACGGCGACGGTGAGCCGAGGAGGTGGAACTTCGGCGAGGTGGTGCGGCTCAGCGGTGGGGTCTCGTCGGGCTAGAGCTAGGGGAATCGGCGGAGGGGAGGCTGAGGAGGGTCGGCGTGGTGGTGTGGAGGAGCGGGGTCGAGCGAGACGGCCGGCGTGGCTTGAGCCCGAGCTTCGCGGCTATGGCGGTCCGGCGGCAAAATGCACGGCGGTGGAGCGGTCGCGGTGGCCTAGGCCTAGGTGAATCGGGGGAGGGGAGGCCGGGGAACACCGGCACGGTGGTGTGGAGGCAGGGAAACGGCCGGAGCGGTCGGCGTGCGAGCTCCAGGAGCTTGCTCCAATGGCGGCTTTGGCGGCTCGGCGCGCTGCGCTCTAGGGAGAGGGCAGGGGTGAAGGCGAGTGGGAGAGGAGGCGCGGGGGAGTGAACCGAGCTGGGATGTTGTCCGGGTTAAGAGGGCAGGGCGCGGTCGGGGCGGGGCGCGGCCTCGGTCGGCCATCAGCCGCGGCGTTCGCCGCGTGGAGGCGAAGGGTAGGGGAAGGGAGGCGGTGGCCGTTGGGTGGACCGGGTCTATGGACCGGGGCGGCTGACTGGTGGGACCGGGTGCGGGGAAAGAGAGAGGGGTCCAGTGGACCGGACGCACCGACGACGCGCGGGGGTGGGGCCCACCGTCGGCCCGTTCCAATCCCGCGGGCGGGAGACCGATGGCGACTGGCGGGTGGGGCCCGCCGGTCAGCAAGACAGATGAGAAAAGGAAAATCCCAAAATCCCAAAATAGAAAAACCCCAGTTTGACCAGAAAGGTGTTTCTTAACTTTGCTTATTTGAACAACTTAGAGACCGAATTTGGCAAAACTCCAATTGGATGAAATGTTCTAAATTTGTTCCTCTACATTTCCCTTATAAACTTGTATACCATGTTATATTCAAAAATTTGGTGTAAATTTGAATTGAAGCTGCTGACCAAGGTTTAACCAACAAAACCCTCCAGCTTGGAAATTCTAAAAGTCCATTTTCTAGTCACTTTCAGAAAAGGAGTTTTATACCAATGTTGTTCAAAATTTAATTATCTACAACTTATTCAATTGGAGGTTTGCAAGATTATAGCTGTAGACCATTTTAAATTTGAAATTACTAAACAAATCAAGTTTGGGCAGAAAACACATACTGACAGAAAAAGCCCCAAAACTCTATGCAAACCTTCATGCATGTCATAGCACCAATTACCAAAGTTGTTCACCATGAAATTTATACAAGTTTGTCAATATGAGTTTCACCCAAATCTAAATAGAATTAAAGTTATGGGCACAATCACAGAGACATATCAATAGAAAACAGGTCTCAACAAGTGGCATTTCAACCAAGTTTGAATTAGGGCTCAAATGCATGTCATTGTATGATGCATTATGATGAATGTTGCATGTATGATGAATGATTATGCACTTGAGATGCCGGAGCATCACACAGGTCTCTGTCCGTGGATAGTCTTGCGACGAACTCTCCAGAGCAGTGACTCTGGGTTATTGTGGAAATTTACCGGTAGGTCGAAACCGGTCATACACCTCTCTGTTGCAACCACAACAAAACAACAGAGCAAAGTGAGCTTGTTAACACCTAGCGGTAAAACCTATCAAGTATACAGGTTCGAAATGAGATATCAATTATCTCTTGGCCAATTGCTTCCCCGGCAACGGCGCTAGAAAAGCTTGTTGGCTTCTGTTAGCCTTTACAGGTTTTACTCCGCAAGCGCACGGAGACCGCTGTAGACTTTCACTCAGAGTATTCTGAGTATCGTAAATTTCCACAGGGAAGCGGTAGGCTCAAGAGTATAATTGAATAAACTCAAATCGAATGAACTGTAAACTTGGATAAATTATACCAACTAGTAGTTGAACAGGGGTAAACGTGATAAAGATAGGTGTAGGGTGGAGGAGGATATCTATCTAAGCTATCTGTAGAAAGGTATAGTTGCCTGGGAGAACAACTAGTGAGATAAAGTCACCAAACTCTATTTTAATCGGTTGCAAAGATTATCCGTGTCTAACTAAGCTATTCAAGTAAACAAGCCAGGGTCTTGCATCGAGCAAAATTCCAGAGTCTCGAGGGTACCAGGGGGTAGATAGTAGGTCCCGAAAGAGAGTATGGCTAACACCTACGGGCCTCCCAAATGATGGGCCTGGACTACACAGGCACACCACACGCTATCACCGAGTGGGGCTACCAAGCAAAGCTGCGTGGAGACGATGGCAAGCTATAAACGTGTTCAAGCAAAGCTTGAACAACGATAGATCGTCCTTGATCAGAGGAGAGGATCTAGCTAGAGCCTAGCATCTAAGTCTAGGGTTGAGTTATAGCACCCGTAAGAATAGCAAGACCTGAACAACTAAGTGAAACACAATCTAAGCCTAGCAAGTATGCAAAATAAAGGTACACCACACTTGCAGGAGATAGAAATAAAGTAAAATATAACTGAATTATATTGAAGATAATCTGAATCCAAAAGATACAAGAGTTTTACCACAGACTCAAAGATAACTCTGGACACTCCGAGGCAAAGCTCGACTCAACTCTATCTCCCAGGACTATCCTAAGTACTAAGGAAAGAGTGAAGCACTCTTAGGTAGACTCTCAACTCAACTCTCCTTCACTCCACACCTTGCAAATGAGCTCCCGCGGTCTATTTATAGCCTAGGAAGTGAGGGGTATTTATATGTGCACTAGGTCGGTAAAGGGGCCGAGGCGATTGCTGGGCAGCCAAAGTCGGTGGCCGGCCGACCTTAGGCGGTGGTCGGGCGGCCACCCGATTCACCGACCTTGAGCATCCGACAGTTGATCTCGCTCCCTCATGTCGGTTGGTGGTTGAATCAGTTGGTGCACGTGAAAAATGCCGCCGAGGGGTGGTCGGCCGACCACCCTAAGTGGTCGGGCGGCCACGTGTTTTGCTCCAATTCATTGCATGTTGTTCCCCTCGGATCCTTGACATCACCAATCCTTGTCCCGGCACATTGTAACCCTTGGATATATTGGATGCTCTATTGTATGGTTGGATCTTCACCATTTTGTGTTTGTTTGACACCGGATCGATGACATGGCACATGAAGTGGTCAAGGGACCATTCCACATGGTCGTGGACCCAAAACCTCGTTGGAGGGTGGTCAGGCGGCCACTACCCATGGTCGGGCGGCCATGGTAAGTGGTCGGGCGGCCACCCCACTTTTGCCATTTCTGCTCATCTTCGATATGTGACATGTTTGCAACCATTTTATGTGTATTTTGGTACCTGCATCGAAATATTCATGTACATCTTGTGTAACTCATTAGTTGCAAGGGTTAGTCCATATAATTCACTTGTTTAACTTCATTCGGTGGATAATTGACGGTTGATATTGTGAAATAACGACCGTCAACAAATACATCCTTCTTTGTGGTCGATGATCATGGTCCTTACTCAGCTCTTCTTGGCCGAGACTAGATTCATGCCAACTGCTGTGTGCCTTTCTCAATGCACCAAAGTTTGATCCAGTGGGATGGTAACAACATTGAGGTAGTGCCCACGGACGACTCTTGCAGCTTTGCACAATCCTCTACATCAGACAAAGCAGAGTATCTGTCAGACAGACAGGAGCTGAACTAGAGCTTCATAGATGAGGCAAAGAATGTGATCACGCCGGTTCTAGCAATCGGCATTCATTGGTAGACAGTAGGTTGCTTCAGCCGATGGCATCGGCCAATCTTCATCGGCTTGTGGATGCTAGTAGTGTGTCTACGGACGCACAGTCCGTAGTTGCCGATCTGTGCGATCGGCCCCAAAAAATTTGTAATTATATTTTTTGTAACAATTCTGTATTAGCCAATCTGGGTGATTGGTCACAAAACATCAATTTAATTTATGTTTCTTCTGACAAGGATGTTTTGTCATGCGACGGACGATTGTCTGATGATGAGGAGAAACCCGAGATCGCACCTCCCCATCCATCTCCAGCATCATCAAGCTCTACTCAGGAATTTTCCGAGGAGGGTAAGCTCAGTTTTGGTTTTACTCCTTCTGATGAGCTTGAGGCAGTTGACATTGGTCCAGGCGATCGCCCCAGGCTCACATGGGTGAGTAAAAAGCTTGACCCAGAATTTAAAGATAAATTGATAGAAGTGGTTAGGGAGTTTCCTGATCATTTTGCCTGGGAGTACCATGAGATGCCTGGCCTTGATCGATCTATTGTTGAACATCGGTTGCCGACAAAGCCTGGGTTTCGACCATTTGCACAACACCGCAGAAAAATCGATGTGAAGATTTTAGATACGGTCAAGGAGGAAATAGAGAAGATGATTCATGCCGGGTTTATTCATCCTTGCCAATACGCCACCTGGATATTGAGTATTGTTCCTGTGTGGAAGAAAAGCGGGAAGCTTAGGATCCGTATTGACTTCAGAGATTTGAACAGAGCTACCCCAAAGGATGAGTATCCAATGCCCATTGCCGAATCACTGGTTGATGCTGCAGCCGGCCATAAAATAATGAGCTTCCTCGATGGTAATGCTTGGTATAACCAGATATTCATGGCCGAAGAAGATGTCTACAAGACAGCTTTTCGTTGCCCTCAAGGTATATTCGAGTTTGTGGTTATGACTTTTGGCTTGCGTAATGCTGGAGCTACTTACCAACGAGCCATGAATTATATTTTCCACGACTTGATCGGCCGGCTTGTGGAGGTTTATATTGATGATGTAGTGGTGAAATCGGTTATACAAGAGAATCATTTAGCCGATCTTCGCCAAGTTCTCGAGCGCAATCTGAGGCACGGGATGAGGATGAATCCTGATAAATGTGCTTTCGGTGTCACAGCTGGCCAATTTCTTGGCTTTATGATCCATGAAAGAGGAATAGAAATTGGCTCAAAGAGTAAAGACGCCATCGAGACAATGGTGCCGCCAAAAACCAAGAACGATCTTCAAAAGCTGATTGGCAAGATCAATTATATCAGAAGGTTTATTACTAACTTGTCTGCCAAACTTGAAGGATTCATGCCGCTCATCAAGAAGCAGCGGAGCGAGGAGTTTGTATGGGGCCTGGATCAGCAGTTGGCGTTTGACAATTTGAAGAAGTACCTAACGGCGCCACCAATGATGGCTCCGCCTCGTCTCAATGTTCCGTTTATCATTTATCTATCGACTGACGAGACGACCATCGGTTCTGTGCTGATTCAAGAAGTCTATGGGAGGGAGCGGGTTATCTACTACCTCAACCGACGGTTGCTTGACACAGAGACCAGGTACTCTGAGATGGAGCGTTTATGCTTATGTTTATACTTTACATGCACCAAATTACGATATTACTTGCTCAATGATGAAACATGGGTAGTATGCAAAGCCGATATTATTAAGCATATGCTGTCAGCCCCAATCCTTAAAGGGAGGCTCGGCAAGTGGATGTTTGCTTTCTCAGAATTTGATATCAGGTACAAGCCAGCCAGGGCTGTGAAAGGTCAAGCATTAGCCAATCTCATTACTGAACGATCGGCTCCACAACAAAATTTTGTCGGCATATCATCTTAGGCTTTTTTTTTGACGGTTCTACGTGTAATGCTGGCTGCGGTGTTGGGCTTCTCATTACCTCCCCTTGGGGGGCACAATATGAATTTGCTTTTCATCTCAGCGAGTGACGCACTAACAGCCAAACAGAGTATGAAGCTTTGTGCAAGTGCCTTGAGTTATTGCTAAAAGCAGGAGCCGAAGCAGTGGAAGCTTTTGGTGATTTCAGGGTTGCCATCAATCAGTCAACGGAGGATTTTAATTGTGCTAGTGAGTTATTATATCCTTATCTCCTGCATTGTCAAGAGTTGATGGCAAAATTCAGCTTTGTCCAGTTGAAATGGATACTGAGGGAGGACAATATGGAGGCCAAGTTAGCATAAATAGCTTCTGGATACGCGGAACAAGACGATGATGTTTGTGTTGATGCCATGCCGATCGATAGAAACGACTGGAGAGCCGATCTCCTCAATTACTTGAGGGATCCGGCTCGGGGTGCAGATAAGAAGACAAGACATCGTGCTTTAAAACATGTGCTTATTGGCGATAAGTTGTACTTGAGAACCATAGAGGGGCTATTGCTAAAATGCTTGGGACCAACAGAAGTGCTCAAAGTTATGCACGGTGTCCATGAAGGAGTATGTGGTACTCACCAATCGGCTCATAAAATGAAATGGTTGATTAGAAGGTCGGGGTATTACTGGCCAACCATGTTGGAGGATTGCATCGAATATTATAAAGGTTGCCAAGAATGTCAGAGATTTGGAGCTGTCCAGATGGCGCCAGCTGGGCCATTGAATCCTATTGTAAAGCCGTGGCCATTCAGGGGCTGGGGTATGGACATGATTGGGCAAGTTAATCCTCCGACCAGCAAGGGACACAAATGGATCCTGGTTGCCACCGATTACTTTACCAAATGGGTGGAGGCCGTGCCAATGAAGAACGTCACGGCCAAGGATGTGGTGCATTTTGTTAAAGAACATATTATTTATTGCTTTGGTATACCACAGTCTATTACCACGGACCAAGGGACTGTCTTTTTGGCCGAAGAATTCAAAAATTTTGCCAAAAAGATGGGCATCACGTTGCTACAGTCGTCCCCCTACTACGCTCAGGCCAACGGGTAGGCTGAGGCGTCGAACAAGAGTCTCATTAAGCTGATCAAAAGAAAGATAGATGAATATCCTAAGCAATGGCATGATCATCTTGCGGAGGCATTGTGGGCATATAGGATGTCATGCCACGGGGTGACTAAATGCACTTCATATCAGTTGATGTACGGCCAGGAGGCCGTCATGCCATGGGAGGTCAACATCGGCTCTCGTAGAGTTCAGTTTCAGAATGATCTGTCAGCCGATGAATACGCGTCTCTCATGAACATCAACACGGACGATTTAACAGAACTTCGGTTATGGGCTTTTGAGAAAATTAGAGACAACAAAGCCAGGGTAGCAAAAGCCTATAACAAGAAGGTAAACCCGAAGAATTTCAAAATAGGCGATCTTGTCTAGGAGCTAGTCTTGCCAGTTGGAACGAAGGATCTAGCATTTGGAAAGTGGTCACCTAACTGGCATGGGCCCTATCGCATAGTAGAGACTGCTCCAGGAAATTCGTACAAAATGGAAACACGAGAAGGGGTCCGGTTCTTCAGAAACGTCAATGGTAAAATTTGAAAACATATTATCCTAGTCTGTGGATCGGGTCGTAACTTATGTGAGAGCCAGTGTAGCAACACCTGGGCTTAGGATAGCCGATGCATCAGCATCGCCTCTAGTAAAAAAAATTTTAGACTGATGCGTTGCCATTTAGTCTTAGCAGGAGCCTATGTATTGAGGCATCGCCTTTAGAAAAAATAATAAATAAGCAAATTGTGAGTGGCAGGGCTAACGTGTGCCATTAGCCTTAGATAAAAGCCGATGCTAGGTATCGCCTTTAGTACAATTTACAAAAAAGGCATAATGTACTTGACCGAGCTACACGCTTGGCGGGCACGACTGACAGTGTTTAGTGATCAAGAAAGAGTTACGCAGAGGAAGATGTTGACAGTCTCTGGACGTATTGGCGAACTGCAGTCAAAGCCTTTGTCCTGACCTCATCGGCAGAGTTGATGATTTGCTGATCTGGTTCGTCAGAGCCGACAACCAGTCCCATGTTCAGCTCACGGATGCGCGCGATGCTGGCTTTGAGCAATGTCGATAGTTTTTTCTTATTACCTGCAAGTGCCTTCATGCCTACATCGTTGGCCAGGATGGCGGCATCAACCCGAGACAGCTCTTCCTCAAGGCGCTTGATTTCTTCAGTGATCTTCATCTTCTTTGCATCAAGCGCCTGTCTGGACGTTTTCAGTTGCGCCTCTTCACTCTTGTCATCCAGGTGTGCCTTGAACTGGTTCGCTGCTGCACACTCCTTGGTGATCTCTTCTTTTAGGGCCGGCTGGTTGTTGCGAAAGGCTATGCGTGATGTAGCGGCCAACACATCCTCACAAAGAAATCCAAGGTAAGTTGTAGGCCGGAGCACTTGCTTCAGGCCTAAAGGCAGCACGTCAGCAATTGTCTCAAAGGTCGTGCGAACTCCGTCACATGCAACGACCAATTTCTCAATTGGAGCTTCCAGTTGCCTGGCGATTTCCTCGAGGTTTGAGGTAACATCGGCTGCAGTTGTAGGGGAGGTGGGAGGACTCTCAATCACCAAGGATTCACCGATGGTTGAGGGATCAAAGTTTAGCAAGGATGCGACATCATAGGTCTGGCAACAGCATGTTTAGTTCACAAACTATGGATGAAGGAAGCGTATGGGCAGAAATGCACCTGAGGAGGGCTGACTTCCATACTGTGGACTTCATCTGTGCGGTCGGATGTGTCCTTGGGAGAAGAGCTGGGATGTTCGGGAGAGCTCTCTTCTCCAGCACCCTCCTGCTCTTGACTATGAGAGCTGTGTTCCTACGTGATGGGAGAAAATATGTTCAGTACAGTTCTCATTACTGAAGCCTGGATGACAGAAGGGGAGCTTACTAGTGATTCAGAGGGAGGAGGTTGAGCCGAGACAGTGGACTTGGGCTTGATGGCGGCTTTCTTAAACCTCGGCTGACGAAGTCCTTTGCCCTCTCTCTTGCGCTTCATCCCAGGGGGTGAAAAGATGACCTTGTCAAAAGGAGGTATGTCGGCCTAGTACATGGGCAGTGGTGCCTTTTGCAAGTATTCGAATGGCTAGCCTGCATCATCTGTTGGAATAGGTCCTGCTTGCATCTGTAAGCAAAAAGTTCGGTTACATCATAAGAGACAATGTGGCAAAAAGAAGACAGAACTGAGCATGGGATTACCTCCTCTGGTGTAGGCTCATGCTCTGGATCGATAGCTATAAGAGCCGATGCTATAGCATTTTGAAAAAGGTGGGGCCTCTAGAAATCCCACCAGGTGTTGAAGCCATTGGCTATATACACGAACTCCATCGTATCAGGTATATTCTGCTTTAGTTCAGAAAAGATGGAGTATGCTTTGGTGGCTACAAGGGAGTCACTCAGTTTGGCTCAGCTTTGGAATTTCTCATGGATGATCAAGCAGGGAGAAGTCTGGTTCAAGCCGAGTTGGCAAGCAGCTAGAACAGGTTGGTATGATTCATACCCTGGCTTGTTAATTCTGTTACTACTGCTCATGCTGACTGGAAGAAGGCAATGAGTAACCATGATGCCGAATATGGAATGAGTATCTTCATCAAGTCCAAAAGTATCTGGTCTGAAGAAGGATGGATTCTCAAATTGCTTGGATTCGGCATATGCGTTATATACAGGGGTGGTTTGAGAGCTGTAGAAGCATTTGTACCATTTGGCTGTTTCAGCTGCATCGGTTTGGGTTATGGGCAATTGATGCAAGGCTTGGCCAAATGAAGTACAACAGATAGATTTGCCTGAAAGACCTGGGAAAGACTAAGACTCAAGTTGTGTAAAGTCTAGAATTTCATTACGAAAGTACAGTTGACTCCAGAGCTGATCAAACCACTAGAGTCCGCCTGTCTTGATACGCTGTCCAGCCAGAATGCGCTGGGTGTTCAAAGAAAGATGACGGTACAGCATGCCTAGGAAAAGTTTTCCTAGGGCAAGAGTTTGGCCTTTGGCTAGAGCAGTGGCCAGGTTGAGATAATTCTTGGTCGGGGCCAGAGAAAGACCATTAAAGAGAAAATGGTCAAGCCAGAGGTTCAGAAAGGCGATGTGTTCTTTCTCTGAAACTGAACCAGAGTGCTTGTTGTGCTGGGCGATGTATTGGCTCCAGTTTTGGGTGCTGCTCTTCCCCACTATTTCCTTGTGAGGGCATTCAGCTAGAAAGAAGGGAGAAGGAAGGGTGGCACATCTAGTCCTAAAATCATGACAACGTCCATGAGAGTGGGTGTCATGGGACCAGAGCCGAACAAGAAATAGTTCATGCTGTCTGACCAGAAGTAGACGATGGATCTAAGCAGGTTGTCATCCTTCTCCATGGGAGAAAGGGATAGAGTCAGGGCATCGGCTATGCGGACAGTTTGCCAGCTTGAGCTGTGTGCACGCTTAACACGTCTGTACCAATCAACCCACCTGTCCATGGGGAATGGCCAGGCGCGGAGCTGGTATGTCCATAGATCTAGGTCTGGATCGGCATGAACGAAAAGCAAGCGGTTGGTTTTTGTCCTAACAAGGTCGTATGGGGGCTCATAGGATTTGGGTCCTAAACTGAAGGAATTGGAGTTGGCCGAGGTTGGGATCAGTATTTCATCGGCCTGGATGATTAAAAGCAAGTACAAGGTAAAGAGAATAACTATGAGGATCGTAATTTCAGAAATGGGCGAGGTCTTTACCTTCAATCCAAATACACGCTCGCAAAGGGTCAGTTCTTCTGTCGTGCTGCTAGACGCCGCCATTTTGCAAATTGCTAGGAGTAGGGAGGTGGTGGAAAAGTGTTTGTCAGTAGCAAGAGGTAAAGGTGTGCTTTAGGTTTTGGCACGGAAGCCTTTTATGGGGTGCTGACCTGCGCGGGACTTGGAAAATTCGGCTAAAGGAAATCTGCCTTTGGCCAGATCAGCTAAGTTGTATTAATTTGGCAGCTAAGCCGATGCTTGGCTTTGGAGCCGACCTAGTATCTATTGATGGCTCGGCTCTGCAGGGGATCGACTGAGTAAAGCAGAGCAGATCAGCTTAACGCATCACCATTCAAAGCCGATCTTGGGAGTCTTTGAGATACGTTACCACTATGTCGTGCATTGCGACTAAGCCGATGTTCGTTGCAGAGGTCTAAGATAAAGAGGATCGGTGTCGCGAAACTGCCCTGCTTAATCCAGGCTAAGCACACCTGCCACCTCTGGCTCACAGTGCACTTAGGCTGAACTAAACCCAGTAGTCCGTCGAGAGTCCTTCGGCTCTCAATAACACCATTCCCAGAGGAACCGACATGAAACACATCCGACTCTCGATGGAGTTCACAACAGTTACATCATCACAGGCAGTTGAAGTAGAGGATAATAGACTTAAGTTTAGAAACTAAATATATGTAATCAAATACATGTTTAAAGTATAGCGGAAGCGATTTCAAAAGTATCTCGCGGCGGAAACAAAATACTTAAGTAGTCATCATGCAGAGACGATCACAAGGTGAGTAGCACCGAGCCCACTGGTTCTACCCTCCTCCAAATAGCTGTCCAAATGTCGTTAGTACCTGCGCTCCAAAAGTGGGGGCAAACCTTGAGTACTAATTACTCAGTAGGACTTAATGGAATGGCTTACGGCTGACGCGAAGCTTGCTTACTATCACGCCTTGGTTTTAAAAAGACAAACCAGAGCTAAACTATATGTGTGCCAGGATCTAATCTCCACACATATAGAGACAATAAACAGTGATATAACAGAACATGCTTTATTATATAACGTTAAACAACATTTACATAAGACATACACAGAATAGCAGAAGCGTAACTAAATCTTCGAGTCATCCATAGGGAAACCAACTGGGGGTCGCATGCCTAGACTTCATGACCCTTCATTTGTACACCTTCAGGCCATCATCTTTCTGAGCAGCGGTTGGATTTTTTCCCCCAACAAGTAATAAATATAAAGAAGCAAGCGTGAGTACATCTCGCACTCAACGAATATAACATCAACCATGAGGCTCTAGGGTTAGCTAACAAATTGCATTAGCTTTTAATTGAAAACTTTTATTAAGGCCTACTTACTATGAATTAGTAACAACGCCATAAGCCCAAAAGATATTGCATAAGAAATTAAATAAAATTAAACAGATATAACCATTATCATAACCATAACCGAAAACCAAGGAACCTCAGCCAGGGATCCTACTAATCACTAGGAAGGGTCTGGTCCACTCGTAACCGTGAGCACGGCTGATATATCAGTTTTACACTCTCGAGAGGTTGTACATCTTTACCCACAAGTTGTGAGCTACGCTAGGAGTTCATCACAGTACTGGAGATGAAATGACTAGCATGCGCACTACGAAGCCTTTACAAAGATCACGTTGGTAAGGTGTAACCGCTAAGGTTTTAGGTTCCGCAACCATGGGGCAAGCCTCAAGGGGAGAAGCACATACATATAATGTAAAGCACACTCAACCCAAGTAGTGCGAGTGCCACAGAAGCTCACCTCCCCTCTTGCCCTGCAGGTAAGTTACTCCCAAACCAAAGCAACCGAATTAATTAGCTAAGTCCGTCCCATTCCAGCCTTGTTGTAGCACTGTTGTCCCAGGTGGTTGCTTTGTGATTCGGTCCTTACGGAGAGAACTAGCAAAAGCACACGAGGACATTGCTCAAGCTCCCTAAACTATGTTGCTAAAAAGCTAGTTTTACAAGAGACATGAACCGCTCAAGCACACAGCACAGAGGGTCAAGCTCACATTAATTACGTAGAACCATTAGTCAACGCTAATTAACATAAAGGTATGTGTTCACGCAGTACCTAGCACAACTTAACCATATGCATCCCAAAAGGTAGATATAAAAGGATAAAAGTAGCTAGGAATAACCTTATGGGTACTCAAAATTAAATGCACTTGCAATGATTAAAAGGTTATTGGGTGGTGTTTATGTTATACTTGCCTTCCTTAGAAAGTGACGCTGCTCAGAGTCTTCTGGTGTTGATCTTGATATTGCACTTGAGATTGGCATGAAGAAGGTCGACGACTATACGTTCATCGCGTCACCACACAAGCATACAAGTTCATACATGCAAGCAAACAAGTACAAACTATAAGAAATAGTACACCATATCAACAAAAATAGAAGATAAAAGGTTTATGAAACTATTCTACGCATTACTACGATCACGTGAGCGCAAGAACCACTCTAATCAGGTTTAAAACGGAGAAGTTATGCCCAAAACAAGTTTCCAAGGGCACAACTGCGAAGAAAAGCTAACTACAGGGGCTAAGTTTGGAAAACCAAGGGCCCAAACGTGATTAAACTTAACCGCCGAGGGCTAAAACACTAAAACAAAGGGGTAGGAGCGCGGGTTCTATTTTTGAAAAGCTCGGGGTTTAAAACATTAAAACCAGGGTCGTTTTCACACTCGGTTTTAGAAACAAAACCAAGTGCTAACCCTGTATGTGCCAGGATCAGTATAACCACATACATAGCATAAATAGATGTAATAACACAACCAGTACTTTAACTTAAGAGTAATAACCAATAATACAGACCATAATATCTTTATCGAAATCGAGTAACTTTAACGAAAACGAAATAACTAAACGACAGCAGAAGACAACCATGATCCACAGGCAACTGACGGATGGCACACCAGCCTAGAACTCGTCGTAGTCTTGGAACTTCTAATTAGGATTCATCACCATTCCCTTCTGGATCTGAGCAGCGGCTGCAATGGATGCAACGTGGTATAAAATAAGCAAGAATGAGTACATGACGCACTCAGCAAGTATTCCGTTTAGGGTAAAAGTGGACTGGCTTTATAGTGGACAGGCATAGCAGTTGCTTTTAGTTGGTCAAATTTTATTACTAGCAATGATTAGCATAACCCATCCCTTTATTATAAAGACAGTAAAACATATTAATAAATAAGCATGAACCATAACCATAACCGTTGTTATCACCACCATCATGACCATGATCACCATGAGCCACTTTCTTTGAAAACTCTAATCTGTGAGGGTCCAGGCCGCTCTTAACCGTGAGCACGGCTGATATATCAGTTTTAAACACTCTCGAGAGATTGTACATCTTTACCCACAAGTCATGATTCCCATTTGCCTCGGGCTGTACGGGCCCTCAAACACTGACCTTTGGTGAGTCGGCAGGGTTTCACTACGAGACCTTTACAAAGAATTCCTAGAGTTATGGCCCACTCGTTACAGGTTACTCCAGTCAACTAAAGATATGAGAGTTCCATTCCAAAGGGTGACAAATAAATCAAACTGCACCACATTGGCAAAAGGCAAAGTCCCATATCCCCCAGACCCCTCATACGCCATGTTTCAAGAAAGTAAGCCAAAATTCTAGTTCATCTAATTAATCAGTCAAGCCCAGTGCCCATGTGAGTCTTGTGGTTGTACTGTTTTCCTAGGTGGTCGCTCGGCGAACCAATCCTTAGGGTGAGGCCATTGAGCAAACCCACCAAAACATGCTCAAGTCCCCATGTTGCCAAAACCATACTTTTATCATCAGGTTCATCATTTAATTAATCAATATTAGCAACATAAATAAAATGAGTTGGGCGGTAGCAATTAGTTTTACAACATCACAGCCCTCCCAGATTAACAAACTTGTAACGGAATATTAAGCTAGTCATCCATAATAGGAGCTTACAAATTTAGGTTCTAGATCATGTGATCAAAGTAAATAGGACATAGGTCAAAGAATACTTGCCTTTCTCAGCAAAAACTTGCTCAGGAACTTCCCAAGATGGATTTTCAGCAAACTCGGACGGAACATCGGCTACACGTTACACACATACAAGCAATGAGTACAAATTGACTAAAATAGTACACCAAACATCATAAACAGAGAGTAAAAAGGCTTTAAATCTAATCTATGCATCACCACGATTCTGTAGGTTCGAAAATCGCTCAAAACGGAGTTAAAACGCAAAAGGTATGAATGAAACAAGTTTAAAGGCTTGAAATAAAAGAGATTTGAAATTCCAGGGACTAAAGCGCTAAAACCAGGGACCTAGATCTAACAAATCTGGACCGCGGGTTGATTTGTTAAAAGCGCAGGGGCTCTTTAGCAAAAACACTGGCGCTGACCGGTATTGACCTGGCCGCGCTCACCGTGGGCCGTTGGATTGGATCTCGATGGCTCTGGTTAGATCGGGAGAGAGAGGGGCGGCGGCCGCGGGTTTTGGCCGGCGGCGGCACAAGGCGCGGCGGAGGGTCGCCGGCGTTCCGCGTACTCACGGTTCCGGTGGCCTAGGGCTAGCGGGGAAGGGCGCGTGATCTAGCAGAGGCTGCGATGAAGCGGACCGAGCGGTCTGGGCGGCGGCGCATCAACCGGAGACGGCTCGCGACGGGGCGGGGCGGAGGCGCAACTCCGGCGAGCAATCGCCGGCGTTGTGGGACGCGATAGGGGACTAGGGCTAGCTAGGGAGCTTCCTCACGCCAAGCCGAAGCTAGAGGTGTAGGTATGGACGTTGGAGGGGCAGCGACGGCATACGGCGACGACAGCGGCGACCGGCGGTGTCCAGCGTGAACGGGCGGCGGCGCGGTGAACTCAAAACGGCTAACCAAAGCACTAGAACGGTCGGGATTAGGCATTTAGATTCGTTACCTCACGGTGATGGTCGTCAGCTAGACGTAGTCGGCAATGAGGGCTTGTAGAGGCGGGTCCCGACAGTGAACTCGCCGTGGACTTGCGGCGAGCGGGCGCAACTCGGGCGCACGAGAGGCGGCGGCTAGGGCTACAGCTTGGACTTTTGGTGTATAGGACGGCGGGTTCGGTTGCATAAGTAGGGGCGAGGCCGAAATTTGCAGTAGAGGGCAAGGAAAGGCGGCGCGCGTAGGAGTCCGGCGCGGGTCGGACTCAAAGTCCGCGTCGCCCACGGCAGGTGCGTGAGCTCGGAAAGGCAAAGCGGGCGCTCGGAAAGGAAAGAGAGGCGCGGTGTGGGCGTGGGGAGACGGCGAAGTCGTGCGGTTTGGGAGAGGGAGATGGGGTCCGGCTCGGCCGGGCGGCTGGCTCGCCACGGGCGCCGTCCGTGCGCGTGGAAGGAAAGAGAGGAGAAGGAGATGACAAGCGGGACCGGGCTGGCAGTGAAGGAGAGTGGGGGCGCTGTGGAGAGGGGGCGCCGACAGGTGGACCTCAGATGTTAGTGAGAGGAGGGGGGAAGGGCGGCGGCTTACTGCTGAGCCGAAAATGCCCCTGGGCCGAGTGGGCTTCGGTGGGGTGGAGAAGGGGATTTGATCCAAAGAAGAGAAGAAGAAGAAAAGGGTTGGGCCCAAAACCTAAGAAAAGAAGAGAGAGAGGAAAAGAGGACTTTTCCAGAATTCTTTAGGGATTTGAGGAATTTTGATGGGTTTTAATGTATTTGAATTCAAATCAAAGCAAGGCAAGTCAATCAAGAAAAATATGCAACTGCATGTATGCTCAAACAAGTTGGACCTATGATTCATTTTACTGGGTTAATATTAGAACTAATTAAAGCATTATAGTGTCAAGCATAAATAAATCCAACTCTAAGCAAAATTAAATTATTTTATGAAAAGATTTTCATATAGCAAAAATTAGGGTGTTACAGTCGTTTTGTAAATACTTTTGAACAGAAGTGGATTGCGGGTTTATTTCACAAAACTAAGAGGAGTTTTCTGCAAAAGGGCTAAGGCTGACCGGTCGTTGCTGACGCGTGCGGGGACGTGTCGGACACGTGGACGCCACGTCGTTGCTGACGCTCGGGCCCGAGCTGAGGTGGATAAAGGGGCACGTGGTGACTGCCGATTGGCTGACGAAGGGGCATGCCACATTTTAATCTCGGATGTCTAGATCTGAATAGTGGCTAGGGTTGAAAGCGGAGGAGGGTGCCGGCAGCGACCTGACTCCGCGGCAGAGTCCGGCCTGTGCGCGGCAGTGGCTCGCCAGAGTGGCGGCGTTCCAGGCTCTCTGGTGCAGTAGATGGGATGGGGCCAGGCCGGAAAGAGAAAGCAGGGCACGGCAAACCTAACCCCAGGCATGGAGGAGGCGAAGGCACGACGGAGACAACGGTCAACGAGCGAGGGCGGACTGCGGGGTCGGCGGTCGCGGAATAAGGCCAAGGAGAGCTTAGGGGCCTCCAAAAGGCGCGGAGGAGCTTCAGTAAGATCCTATGAGGCGAGAACAGGGGTCAACGAGGTCAGAGAGGCCGTGGGAACGGTGAATTTGGGGCAACGGAGTGGCTCACCTCCACCGATCCAAAGAGGAATCGCGGGCGGCGCAGAGGGATTCAGACGGAGCAGGTGGCATGGGGAGATTCTCCAAGGCAGTGCAGAATTCCGGGTCCCACTCTTGACACCAGGGAGGCACCGGAGGCGGCTGTCTATGGCGCCGGCTTGAGCTCTAGGGGCAGCGACTATGGAGATGAAACAGGAGAGCCCGGGAACGAGGGTTTGAGGCGTGGAGGTGAAAAGGGAGCGGCGGCAGAACTAAGAGAACCTTTTGTAGAGGGGGATTAGGGCATAGGTGGTGGAACGGCCTCCGTTTCTTGCGGGAAGAGGCGGCGTCGGGATTCTATCCGGAGTCCAAGGTTGTCCGGCTCGAACTCTGCGCGGACTCCGCGTCGTGCACGCATAGAGGGTGCGAAGAGGCACTGGCAAGGCGGGCCTGCTGGAGCGCGGGGGCAGGGGCCAGCGGCAGCGAGCGGTGGGCGACAGGCCCACCAGCCAAAGAGGGACAACGGTACGGAGAGAGAGAGCGGCTGGAGGTCAGGGAAGGAATTGACGAAGCGGGCCAACTGGTTAGTGCCTTAGAGACAGTGGTCCACTGGCCAGTGAGAGCAGGAGAGTGGACCGCGGTTGGGCCTGCTCGTTTTGGGCCTAGGGTAGCGAGATGGGCCGAAGGGGGGAAGGGAAGGCGGGTTGGGCTGGTTTCTCTCCTTTCTCCTTTCTATTTTCTCTCTCTTTTTTTTGTTTTTTTTTAACCAAAGCCAAAACCAAAACTACAATTCAAATAAATTTGAATTTGAGTCCTTAGTCCACACAAGAAATAAAATAATGCTCTAGCATGAATGCAACAACATGTCATCCTAAATTCTTTTTATTTGTTTTAAAATTTATTTTATAAAATCTTTTAAATGCTCATTCTAAACATGAAAATCCTTAATAAATTGAGAAAAGCATTTTAAATATTTTAAATTCAGAAAATAAAATTTAGGGTGTTACACTTACTAATCATGTAAGTCCTTAGCCATTGATTTTAAATAGTGTCATGGTTACATAAGATAGCAAGATTTGATAGCTGCAATCTTTCATCACAATAGATTCAACTTCACAATAATAATAACTTGTAGGAATGTAAAATACCAATATATATCCAAGCATGTGGTATTTGAAAACATGAATATAAGCATTAGGTATTCAAGTTGTGACGACGTTGCCTGTCAATGATATGTGGCATTCTCACACCTGGTGAGCATCAGCGATTCGAATCGATTTTTATATTCCCGAGAATAACTAAAATGCCAGGAGATATATGCTTACTAACCCTCGGCTTTCTTCACAAATATCCCCATTCTCCACTTGTCCCATCCCAAGTTTGATTCACTCCCACCTGACTCCTAGGACGCGTTGTCGCAGAAGCCTTACCACGCAATGGGTCAGCCCTCCCTTGACACCCACCCCTGCGGCCACCTTTCTCTCAATCAGTGGGTAGGAATGTGTCTCTGTTCTTCGGATGGCACAAGGAAGGTTTCACCGGGCCCATTTTCCGGATAAGCACTTTAGCAATGTTATGCCGATCAGCAGGCGGACAGCGAACGGGCCTTATATGACTCGGGCGGAGCCGGATAACGACAATGCACATCACAAAAGTAAACTTATGCTCTGCCCGGTCTCGATTTAAACCATAAGCAACACCATAGCTTTCATCATAGTAATATTTCTTGTGATTTTTGAAAATCACCTACGTGACGAGTGACATTGCTCACTCGTGTCTACTCGTACCTAGCAATACTAGGCATACTCGTCCTACAGACTCTATGTATAGGAGCTAGGGCCAGGGCAGCCAGGGAGTCTAATGCAATTGTTTCCATACAACTCCTAATGCAGATGCATAATCAAAAAACATATGACATTAGCTGGAAAAAGCATGGTCCTGCCTACCTTGGATTTACTTTAAGAGAGAAACAAACTAAGCTAATGTTAGTTTGCCAGGTTGTGAGGCTTTGCCCTAGGCAACCCCTTGATCCCTTGGACAACTCCTCCGTCCAAACACGACTGATGGGCACTCTAGGTCGTGCTTGGGGCTTAGTTGGTCTCCTGGACCACCGTTGCTTGAAGTAGCTCCACGCACTTGGCTCTTGATCACATATCTGCAATAAGCATCACTATATGAATGATATGCATGATGCAATGAATGAGATGCATGAATATCAAGCATACGTGTGAACAATCATTTCATGGATAGAAAGGTGATTGACAACTATTTAACAATAAGTGACCGTATGCATCTAGGACAATCATTTAGCTATGCAATCAAGCATTCACATGGCAAGATATAATTTATTATATGATCAAGTATTAAGTTGAGTTGCCTTGTTTCACACTACATGCAAGCGAAGTACTAGTCAATCATATATTTACACATGCAATAGATTACTAGTTCAAGACATCACTCTTAGCACTAGTAATTGTAGTATTTTTCTTGACCTAGAGTAGGTATACACTCAAACAATCACATAACACATAAAAATTTTCATGTATTGAACGTCTAGTAACATCACTGTAGTACTGGTGACATAGAAGTACCTTTATGGGCCTAAAGTAAGCATGCAATAAGATATTCTTAATGCAACATATGGAATTAATACATGATTAAGTATCAATATGAATGTTCTTTATCACACCCTATGCAAGCAAAGCATAAAGCAAGCATATATTTATACATGTAAGGCCTTACTAGTTTGAAACATCACTCCTAGCATATTGATAGTAGCACATTCGTGCATCCAAAGAAAATATGCATTTAAACAATTCCCTTTGCACTACTCAAGTTATTGCTTATAAAGAAAGTGTCTTCATCTTTAGTTCAATTGGTACACACATGGTTTACAAAGCATGGTATCAAGCTTAGACTCTTATAATGACTAATCATGGTATGTATGTTATTGTTACCTTAACTAAGAAGGGGCATATTAATTATTTTAGCTAGTACTTAGTTGCCTAGTTATTACATTCATAAACTAATGTACAAGGTGACAGCAAATAAAACATTCCATGCAGTGCACACATGAGAAATTACAAATTCATTTAAGTCTATTAGCGTCCCCTTTCTAGTTTCTCCACTATTGACTCTATTAAATAGCTACTTGTAAATCCCTCATGAGTTAGCAATCAGAACACATGAATGAAGCACAATAGCATAATTACACAGTAACATAGGTACAGGAATTTTGGTGACATTTTCGTATTGCATTAAACAACACTTTTCTATTATATTGATTAAAGTAGCAAAGCATTTCTTATTTTCAAAACACATAGCAAACAACAAGGAAAACACATGGGACTTTATTTCTAGACTGCACTGGACCAAATGAGTGCACTATAATTTCTATGTACTTTTCTAGACAAATTTTATGTAGCATGCATTTTCATATTCTAAAAATACACTAAATGGCCACATAGGGGTAAAACAGTAATTAAACAATGTAAGCTAGGGTTGGAAAAATCACAGTAGAGCCTAAATATCATGTAAAAGCTACTTTCCAAGTTTCACCATTTTTGAAATTCATTTACATTACTTTTGGCATTTATCTTAATTTCACATGCATGCAAGCAAACATGGGCAAAGTGGTCATTCCACACATCCACATCACAAAATTTCAGTAGATCTACTCAAGGAGAGTCCAATGTAACTGAGTTTGTCCATTTTGGATTTTTCTATGATTTTCCAAAGTTCACAGCTCAAAGAAATTGAATTTAAAACAAAATCCTACTGTCCAGGGACCTAAACACAATTAACGATATACTTCAGGGGCCTGCAAGGAGGTAATCCTAAACTCAATGAATAGCGCAAACAAGGATTCGTAAAATTGAGTAAATCCGGGGGCTAGTTTGCAAATCGACCTTCTTCCTTCTTCCTCCCGCAGGGAAGAACGCGTGCGCGGCCGGCGTTGCGGCACTTGCGCCGGCGTGCAGGGCCCGAAACTTGGAGCCGACGGGCTCCGGCGAGGTGCGCCCGGTCGTGGGGCTTCTTTTCCCCCAGATCTCGTCGTGTGGGGTGGAGAGGAGAAGCGGCGCGATGATGGTGAACCGGGGAGGCAGACTCACGGCGAGGCCTCGGTGGCGCGGGCTTGACCTCGAGGCTCCAGCGATGTAGGAGGCCGAAGCAGGGTCCGAGGGCTACGCGAGGATGAGGCGTGTCCGGTAGAGGTGAAGTGGGGGTGCGGGGAGCGGTGAGGGTGACGCGCGATGGCGGTGAACCCGCCATGAACCGGCGTGGACTTGGTGGCGCGGCGACGTCGAGAGGCGGCTCGATCTGTGTGATGGGAAGGGGGATGGCGACGAGGTCAAGCACTATAGGTGCGCGGTGGAGTGGCAAAGGTGATGGTGGTGGTCTCATGGCACGGGGAGGCCGGACGGCGGCGGCGCGACGAGCTCAAGCTCGGGCGGCCATGGCGGCTTGGTCAAGGAGGAGCGTCTCGGGCGAGTGCTGGACCGAATGGAGGGGTCCGTGATTGCGTCCAGGTGAAGGAAGGGCACGGCGCGGCAGAGTGGGGGTGTCGATCCGCGTCGTGAGCGTGGTGACCGTACGCAGGCGGCCACGCGGCGTTCATGGGCAGGCCATGGGCGCGGGGCTGACGCACGGGCCCCACCCGTCGGTGACTCAGAGAAAGCAAAAATGATAGTGTGTTTTCTCCCTCCCTATATTTCACATTTTTTGACCTATTTGGAAGCTGAAGTTGGCAAAACCCCAATTGGATGAAATGTTCTACGACTTACCCTCTACAACTTTGTCAAAAGGCTTGATTTGAAATTCTATATGGAAATATGATTTACTTTTGAATTTAGCTCTCAAGTTCCAATTTGGCCTTCAGACCAGGTTTATTTAGAAATTCTAAAATACTATATTCCAGTCATTTTCACTCAAAGAGCCTCTTGGAAATGTTGTTTATAATTTCATTATCTACATTTCTCTCAATTAGGTCTTTGCAAGAAAGTGGCTGTAGTTTGAAGAAAAATGGAAATTTCTAAACAGGTCAGGTTTTGCCAGTTTTCACAAGCTGACAGAAAAAGGTCTAAAGCACCATGATAACCTCATTGTATGGCCAAGCTCCAATTATCAAAGTTGTTCTCAACACAATTGTCTACAGGTTTGGTATTATAAGTTTCACCTAGATCACCATAGATTTTGAACTAGAAGCACAAACATGTTCAGAGGTGTGGTAAAGCAGCAGGTTTACATTATGTAGAGTCTTTCTTGTTTTCAACTTTTGAAGTTTCAAATGAAGTCCAATCACTTCAAGGTCATGTGCATTGGAAAGGTGATAAGTTTAATTTCATTTCATAGTCAGAGATATTTTTAATTGTTATAGTGAAATCGAAAGTAATTTTAGATTGAAATTGGGGAAGAGCTGAAATTTACGCTTGGGAGTTATTCTGTGGACTAACATGGGCTGATATCCAAGAGAATTGTGGGGCAATTTAGAATAGGTGAATGGCAGTTTTGAACCATGCTCAGTGTAACAAAAGTATAGCCCATGACATGTGCCATAACTTTGATAATGGAGTTGAGCTCAAGTGCCTAATGAATTTGAAGGTTCCATTAGGGCTCAAGTTTGGTCACGATCACACTTGCTACCATTGGATGAAACGTTAGTTGGTTTGGGTTTGATCTTTTAAACTTCTTGTCTTCAGACTTTTGAACATGGTCAAAACAGAAAGTCTAGGGCTAGTTTCTTATCCGGGGTTTTATATTTCGTGTTGTACTCAAAAGCTTGTGAGTGTCGACTTGCTAACTCAAGTAGGGTTCGGTTTTGCATATTGAGTTGCAAAATTTTGACCTCCACCTAGTCCTCATTACTCTCTAAGCACGATTGAGTCTTAATCCATCACTAGCTTGTTTCTAATCGTGTGTTAAGGCCTTTGATATGCCGGGGCATCACAACTGGCAAAAGTGGAAATGAAATTTTAGAAGGGAAATTTCATTAATTTACATAGCAAAATATAATTACATCCCCAAGAGTCGACATCACGGCTGACAAACTGCCAAAAGTTTGGGGGTTTTCTTCTAAGAGCCGATGCAACTAAAAACTAATACTACTACTAAGATAGGATGCCGATTCTTCATCAACTTCCTATCGTCCAAAAGTTTGGGGGTTTCATTCAAAGCATCACTATCGTCAGCCGATTCTTAATCGGCTTCCTCGTCCCCGCCGTCGACTTCGTCGCCGGCATCCTCGCTCTCGGTGGGAGCCAGGTCGGACGAGCTTTCCTCGTACTGAGCCGCGAGGTCTTCATCCTCATTTGGCTCCTCTGGCTCAGCTTCGTTGGAGGAGTACTCCGGCTCTTCGGCGCCGTCCTCCTCGTCGCTGGTCTCCTCCTTTTCCTCCTCATCCTCATCACCCTCTTCTTCATCATCGAAGGGTGGCACCCCTAAGCGCCTCCTTTTCGTAGGGCGCTCAGGTGACTAGTGGTCCGGAAAAGGGATCCATGGAGCGGAAGCAACCGCATCCTCCGGATCCTCGGCACAGCCGAGGTTGATCCTTGCCCCGGAAGGAGGGGATGGGATATCCTTGCCCTAGACCTCGAGCCAGGCCTTGATGGTCTGGTCTGGGGACCGCCTCTCGTCGGCTGCGGGAGCGGTTGAAGGAGCCTGATCGGCTCCTGCTGCCGGCAACGAAGCGAAGCCCGGCAGTACGGCCGGGCAGCAGCGGCGCTGGTGCATCGGCCGCCGCGCTTGGAGCAGAGGCGATGGAGGGCGAAGAAGGTGGTGTAGGCGCTCGAGACCCCATCACAAAGGAGGAAGGTGGCGATGGTGGATCATTGCTGCCGATGGAAGACATGGTGAGAAAGGGGTTTTTGCTCGGCTCTTTTTTTTTTGGCTTAAGGAAGAAGAAGAGCAGATGCTGATTGGGGGAAAACAGGGGAACCCTGCCTTTTATTAAGTGTAAGGCGATAGAAGGTGAAGGGGCGCCGTATGGGAAGCCGTAGGGTCGCATGGGTCATCATGACGGCTGCCATGGAAGACCGTGTGGCGGTGCAGGTTGATGGGACGTTGTTGACGCCACTTAAGAACGTCAATTCTTATACTGCAAGCGCACATTATCGTGGTAGCTCTTCCCCAGGATAGTATCTTGGGTTTGTCAATCCAGGGATAATTATGTTTAAGATATTATCTATCTAATATTATCTGAATTACTAACTAATTTTAATAGATCTAAACAAGCTTAAACAAGAGATAAAACTAATCTAAATAAACTCTAATATATACTCTAATAAGGCTATAAACTAATATGAATCTATAGCATAAAATGATAGAACAAGGTTTAGGTTATAAACGCGAAAACAATAGGTTTAACATGGCAAAAGGATCCAAAAGAGACATGAGACAAACAACCATCATACTAAGAACCACCTTGAAACTAGATCTAAACATAAAGCAACGAATAAACATGATCAAGAATGTCAAGGATCTACTCGAACCTTTCCTCGGGCTCTACTGTCACTAGTAACCAGGTAATCGACGAACTAGCAAACCCTAACCATATCTAAGCATGAGTAGATTCAATCAACTAGTTAAAGTAAAGAGACCTACTAAAAGAACATGATAACGTTAAATGCTAGCCAGCAAACCATGCTAGAATTAAGCATTGCCAAGATATGGATCAAGAATCATGCATAAACAACAAGCTAGGTCTAAAAGACAAACTTTATTGATCAAGCAATAAGGTTTCATCAAAATATCAAAGGAAGTACAAGGAATTACTCGAGATACATCATAAACTTTGAAGCATAGTCATCGGGATGAACTCGATGAAGAACATGTTGAAAGATGACCTCGAGGTCTCCTCGGAAGGGCCTAGGTCGGCCGACCAGACCCCTTATGGGTCGGCCGATGTCACACCCGGTTTTAGAAACAAAACCAAGTGCTAACCATGTATGTGCCAGGATCAGTTTAACCACATACACAGCATAAACAAAAGTAATAACACAACCAGTACTTTAACTTAAGAAGTAATAACCATTATTACAGACCATAAATGTCTTTAACGAGTAACTTAACGAGAACGAAATAACTAAGCAATAGCGGAAGATGACCAATGCTCCACAGGCGACTGGCGGATGGCACACCAGCCTAGAACTCGTCGTAGTCTTGGAACTTCTGATTAGAATTCATCACCATTCCCTTCTGGATCTGAGCAGTGGTTGCAATGGATGCAACGTGGTATAAAAATAAGCAAGAATGAGTACATCCCGTACCCAGCAAGTATTCCGTTTAGGATAGAAGTGGACTGGCTTTATGGTGGACAGGCATTGCAGTTGCTTTTAGTTGGTCAAGTTTTAGTTACTAGCAATGATTAGCATAACCCATCCCTTTTATTATAAAGACAGTAAAACATATTAATAAATAAGCATGAACCATAACCATAACCGTTGTTATTCACCACCATCATTACCATGATCACCAGAAGTCATTTTACTCTAATCTATGAGGGTCCAGGCCGCTCTTAACCGTGAGCACGGCTGATATATCAGTTTTAAACACTCTCGAGAGGTTGTACAACTTTACCCACAAGTCGTGATTCCCATTTGCCTCGGGCTGTACGGGCCCTCAAACACTGACCTTTGGTGAGTCGGCAGGGTTTCACTATGAGACCTTTACAAAGAATTCCTATAGTTATGGCCCACTCGTTACAGGTTACTCCAGTTAACTAAAGATATGATAGTTTCGTTCCAAAGGGTGACAAGTAAAAACTGCACCACATTAGCAAAGGGCAAAGTCCCATATCCCCCAGACCCCTCATACGCCATGTTTCAGGAAAGTAAGCCAAAACTCTAATTCATCTAATTAATCAGTCAAGCCCAGTGCCCATGTGAGTCTTGTGGTTGTACTGTTTTCCTAGGTGGTCGCTCGGCGAACCGATCCTTAGGGTGAAGCACTTGGGCAAAACCAACAAAACATGCCCAAGTCTCCATGTTGCTAAAACCAAACTTTTATCATCAGGTTCATCATTACTTGATCAATATTAGCAACATAGATAAAGTGAGTTGAGCGGAAGCAATTAATTTACAACATCACAGCCCACCCAGGTTATGAAACATGTCATGGGATATGAAGCTAGTCATCCTTAATAGGAGCATGCAGATCCAGGCCCTAGATCATGTGATTAAACTAAATAGGACATAGGTCAAAGAATACTTGCCTTCCTCAGCAAAAGCTTGCTCAGGAACTCCCCAAGATTGGTTTTCAGCAAACTCGGACGGAACATCGGCTACACGTTGCACACATACAATCAATGAGCATTAATTGACTAAAACAGTACACCAAACATCACAAGCAGAGATTAAAAAGGTTTTAAAATCAATCTACAAAATACCACGATTCCGTAGGTTCGAAAATCACTCAAATCAGAGTTTTAACGCAAAAGATATAAATAAAACAAGTTTAAAGGCTTAAAATAAAAGAGATTTGAAACTCCAGAGGTTAAACTGTAAAGATTTGGACCTATCCGTAATAAAATCTGGACTGCGGGTTGATTCTCGGGAAGTTCAGGGGCTCTTTAGCAAAAGTGCCTGCGCTGACCGGTATTGACTCCGGGTCGCGCAGCCTGGGCCGTTGGATCGGGAACGGACGGCTCAGATCGGATTTGGGAAGGGAAGAAGGAAACCCGGCGGCGGTTCGTCCGGCGGCGACCTCGGTATGCGGCGGAGGCTCGCCGGCGAAATGCAATCCCGCGGTCCTCGGGCCTAGGACTAGCAAGGCCAGGCGCACGAGAGAACGGGCGGCGGTGCGAAGCGTGTGAGGGGGTTTAGATGGCGGCGTATCGGCCGTAGGTGGCGGACGGCGGAGCGGGGCGAAGGCGGGGCTCCGACGATCGATTTCCGCCGGTGTAGAGCAGGATTGAGGACTAGAGCTAGCTAGGGAGCTTCCTCACCTCACGGCGAAGCTTCGGGTGTAGATGTAGTCGACGGAGAGGCGGCAACGGCGGACAGCGACGTGCGGCGGCGACTGCGCGAACCGATGACATCGCGGTGAGCTTGAAACGACGAACGGAGAAGATATAGGGCCCAAGATTAGGCGTTTAGAAGTCCTACCTCACGTGGAAGGTTGTGAGGTTGATCTCGTCGGCGGTTAGAGCTTGCAGACGCGGAATCCGACGGCGAAATCGGCGTGACCTCGACGAACACCGCGGCGCGGCGGTATAAGCTAGCTAGGGCACAAGGCGGCTATGGCTCGGGTTGTTGGTGGTTTAGGGCAGCGAGGTCGGCACCCTTTTATAGCCCGGGGCCGTAGCTTGCGGAGGGGTCCAAGGGAAGGCGGCGTGGCACAAAGTCCGACTCGGCCCGAACTTGGGGTCCGGCTCGGCCACGGCGCGCGCGCGAACCAGAGAAAGGAAGGGTGAGGGAGCGCGGCAAGGAAAGGCGGACACACGGCGCTGCGCAGCTTGGAAGGTGGGGATGGGGTCCGGTTCGGCCGGCACCATGCCCATCACGGGCTTCACCTCTGCGTGCACCGAAGTAAAGAAGAAGGAAGGAGAAGATGACAGGCGGGGTCGGCTGTCAGTGAGAGGAAGAGGGAAGGCGGCCCGCTGGGCCTCGGCTGAGATTGGGCCGCGGCTCGGGCCGGCGCAAAAAGGGAAAGGAAAAGGGGGGTGGCGACTGGGCCATCGGCGGGAGTGGGCCGAAAGAGAGGAAAAAAAAGGGAGGGAGGAAAAAGGAACTTTTCCCGTATTGTTTTGGAGTTTGAAAAATTTTGGAGAGATGCAAATGGTTTTGAATTCAAACTTTAAACACTGCAAATCATGCAATAAAATATGCAAGGGCATGAATGCTCAAACAGGTGGTTCCTAGGATTTATTTTAGTTGATTAATATTTGAAATAACCAAAGTATTATGGTGTTATGCATAAATAAATCAAACTGTAAGCAAAATTACATTAGTTTATGAAAAGATTTTCATGTAGCAAAATTTAGGGTGTTACAAATCTACCCCCTTAAAGAAATCTCATCCCGAGATTTAGGATTGGCTAGCAAAGAGTTTCAGGGAATCTACTATAGGGTCATCCTTTGGTAGCTGCTTCTCCGGTACCCTTAAATTCTCCTACCTGGGGTATGTACATCAAAATTTCTAGGTGTTCCCCGAATGGAGTAGTCAAAGTCACCTTCCTCTCAGCACATATATTATTCTATTGAAATTTTGCAACCAATTCATTCCAAAATTGACATCTGTTCCACTTGTTTCCAAAGCTATAAGGTCGATAGGAAATTCTACCCCCCTTAAATTAATTTCGGTACTCGGACAAACACTGCCTATCTTCATTCCTCCTCCTGGTGAACTTACTAACATGGGACATTTAATGGTTGCTGCTGGTATTTTATGATGGCTCCCATATTGGACAGTAATAAATGAATGCGAAGCACCGGGATAAAAAAGGATCGAGGCAAGGTGCAAATTTTACGGATAACATACCTAGCATTACGTTGGGAGTTCCTTGCATAGCCTCGGTTGACACATAGTTCACTTGTCCATTTGTACTGCGCTGCTGGCCAGAAGCCGGAGTGGTGGAGCCTCCTCTTGGGATTTGTTGCGGTGTATTTTTCTGCGGGCACTGCTGGGACCAATGACCGGTTCCACCACATTTGAAGCAATTGTTACTCCCTGACTGTACGGGCGTGCCGGCCTTCACAGGAGTGCTAACAGGGGTCTGTTGATGCTGAGCTTGATTGTTGGAGTGCTGTACTTGACGAACGCCTCGTTGTCCGGTGCTCTGTATAGGTTGGTTCTGGTAATAGGTCGACCCAGAGTACTTAGGTCAGGTGTTGCTGATTGATTGTTGCGCCTTTTTCTTATGCTTCTTCTCTTCCATCTCGCGACGAGTATTTTCCGTCACGATAGCTCGGTCCATTAGGTGCTGGCAGTTAGGGAAAACGTGGTTCATGAGCTGGTACCTGAGTGGATCAACCAAGCCTTTGAGAAAACGGTACTGCTTCTTGGGATCGGTATCAACTTCCTCTGGACAGTAGCGGGACAGCTGTAGGAATTTATCCCGATACTCACTGACAGACATAGCACCCTGAGTGAGTGCTAGAAACTCCTCTTTCTTCAATGACATCACACCAGCTGGAACATGGTGTGCCCTAAATCTCTCTGTAAATTCTTGCCAGGTGATAGTATTGGGGTTGTTATGAGCAAGGCGGTATGACTCCCACCATTGTTGGGCGGCACCCCGTAGTTGGTGAGGACCGTAGAGAACCTTCTCCTGATCGGTGCACTGAGCGACATCCAACTCCCGCTCTATTGCGCGGAGCCAGTCTTCTGCATCCATGGGGTCGGCAGAGTGAGTAAATACAGGTGGGTGTCCTTTCAGGAAATCCGCGCGTCTATCACGCGGTTGCAGTGGCGGTGGTGGGGGTGGTTGCTGTTGCGCCTGGTGCATGGCTGCCACTGCTTGACCGAGAGCTTGTATCACTTGGGTCTGGTTCATGATCAGCTGCTCCATAGTCATCGGCGGCGGTGGATTCGGGAGTCCTCCACCTCCGCGACCACGACCACGTCTCGTACTCATCTGATTTGGCCAAACATATCATTAACACTTATCCCAGGTCATAGTTCTCGTTCAACATTGGTAACCAAGATAGTTAAGATAAAGACCTAATCGTAGATATAGATAGAGCAAGGCTTTTCCCAAACTAGCTATTTTTATTGAACTTTTTAAGCAGTCAACCAAAAGTCTAAATTGTGGACATCACCCCACAACTTAAGCACTCATTACAAAGAACCAAATCATCCATATGACACCATTACAAGCGAACGTGCACACTTTTAAACGATCTAAGTCTATCTGATCTAACTAAACTAGACGATGCTAATAGACCCTATTACAATGGTAACTCTCCTAAGGATGCCGAATGTAGGTCCTTGCTACTGGATCATTGTAGCAGACCTTCTTCCTTGGCGGATAGTAGACGGGGTTGAACAATGGCATGCTTGGTGTAATTTGAGCGCGCAATCTTGAAATTTCCAGCTTTGCCGTGCACAACTCCTCAGCAAGGGCATTGTAATCGGTGTTGAGCGCGACAAGGTAGTCGACAGTGGCTTCAAGGCGCGGGTTCTTCTCTGCGGTAGGAGTAACGATCCATGTGTCGAGTCCTCCAAGCTGACGGCGGGGAAGGTAACGCAGCGTACCGTCGGCTAACTGGCTGTGGCAAGAGTAGCATAGGGTCGTCAGGGCTTCCTAAGCTACATCACTAATGGCGGCTTCATAGGTGTGGCGAAGGGCAGGGGCGTAGCTGAGGGTGATGTCCCTCGTGCTCCATACTCGTCCAAAACGCTGATCTGTACTGCCATGGCCCACTCTTCTTGATAGATACGGTGACGATAGCGAGTTCCCACATACGTGACCCACGCGTGGCCAAGTCGGAGCCTCACTAACGCTTCCCGCAACATCCGAGGAAACGGCAGTGGGTAGTCAGACCAACGGTGGATGCTTTCGTGCCAGCGATCTTCATTCTCATGTTGTTGTTGTTAGGCTTGTCTTCCGTCTTGACCTGGAGCTACGGCTTGGTCTTCTGGAACAGCAGGTGGCACTTCTGGCTGCGCTTCAGGCTCTTCTGACTGCTCCTCATCAGACGAATCTGGCACTAGCTCTTCGGGGTCCTCCTCTTTAGTGTCGTTCAGATCTTCCCACTCTTCTGGCCGAGGGGATGGTTGGGTTGGTGTTGGCAGCCTGGTCTTGTCAAGTCTACCAATGCATCCGCCAACACGCATGCGAGCTCCACGCTTAAAGCTCGACATCTACAAGCCCACAACGGAAGCAACCATAAGAAACAGCTCTATTATCAGATAGATAAGCAGATATAGAAAGTCTTAATTGAAATAGACAAGTACAGATATCCAAAATAGCATATATTGCAAGTATTTGAAGGAAGAAAGCAAGAAAAGGTAAGCAAAATCCTTAAAAACGACCAGTTCTACTCTAGGCTTGCGTCCTATGGTCATCACGGATCTGATACCACTTCTGTCACACCCGGTTTTAGAAACAAAACCAAGTGCTAACCATGTATGTGCCAGGATCAGTTTAACCACATACACAGCATAAACAAAAGTAATAACACAACCAGTACTTTAACTTAAGAAGTAATAACCATTATTACAGACCATAAATGTCTTTAACGAGTAACTTAACGAGAACGAAATAACTAAGCGACAGCGGAAGATGACCAATGCTCCACAGGCGACTGACGGATGCCACACCAGCCTAGAACTTGTCGTAGTCTTGGAACTTCTGATTAGAATTCATCACCATTCCCTTCTGGATCTGAGCAGCGGTTGCAATGGATGCAACGTGGTATAAAAATAAGCAAGAGTGAGTACATCCCGTACCCAGCAAGTATTCCGTTTAGGATAGAAGTGGACTGGCTTTATGGTGGACAGGCATTGCAGTTGCTTTTAGTTGGTCAAGTTTTAGTTACTAGCAATGATTAGCATAACCCATCCCTTTCATTATAAAGACAGTAAAACATATTAATAAATAAGGATGAACCATAACCATAACCGTTGTTATTCACCACCATCATTACCATGATCACCAGAAGTCATTTTACTCTAATCTGTGAGGGTCCAGGCCGCTCTTAACCGTGAGCACGGCTGATATATCAGTTTTAAACACTCTCGAGAGGTTGTACAACTTTACCCACAAGTCGTGATTCCCATTTGCCTTGGGCTGTACGGGCCCTCAAACACTGACCTTTGGTGAGTCGGCAGGGTTTCACTACGAGACTTTTACAAAGAATTCCTAAAGTTATGGCCCACTCGTTACAGGTTACTCCAGTTAACTAAAGATATGAGAGATCCGTTCCAAAGGGAGACAAGTAAAAACTGCACCACATTGGCAAAGGGCAAAGTCCCATATCCCCCAGACCCCTCATACGCCATGTTTCAGGAAAGTAAGCCAGAACTCTAGTTCATCTAATTAGTCAGTCAAGCCCAGTGCCCATGTGAGCCTTGTGGTTGTACTGTTTTCCTGGGTGGTCGCTCGGCGAACCGATCCTTAGGGTGAAGCACTTGGGCAAAACCAACAAAACATGCCCAAGTCTCCATGTTGCTAAAACCAAACTTTTATCATTAGGTTCATCATTACTTGATCAATATTAGCAACATAGATAAAGTGAGTTGAGCAGAAGCAATTAATTTACAACATCACAGCCCTCCCAGGTTATGAAACATGTCATGGGATATGAAGCTAGTCATCCTTAATAGGGGCATGCAGATCCAGGCTCTATATCATGTGATTAAAGTAAATAGGACATAGGTCAAAGAATACTTTCCTTCCTCAGCAAAAGCTTGCTCAGGAACACCCCAAGATTGGTTTTCAGCAATCTCGGACGGAACGTCGGCTACACGTTGCACACATACAAACAATGAGCATTAATTGACTAAAATAGTACACCAAACATCACAAGCAGAGATTAAAAAGGTTTTAAAATCAATCTACACATTATTACGATTCCGTAGGTTCGAAAATCACTCAAATCGGAGTTTTAACGCAAAAGATATGAATAAAACAAGTTTAAAGGCTTAAAATAAACGAGATTTGAAACTCCAGGGGCTAAACTGTAAAGATTTGGACCTATCCGTAATAAAATCTGGACTGCGGGGTGATTCTCAGGAAGTTCAGGGGCTCTTTAGCAAAAGTGCCTGCGCTGACCGGTATTGACTCCGGGTCGCGCAGCCTGGGTCGTTGGATCGGGAACGGACGGCTCAGATCGGATCTTGGAAGGGAAGAAGGAAACCTGGCGGCGGTTCGTCCGGCGGCGACCTCGGTATGCGGTGGAGGCTCGCCGGCGACACGCAATCCCGCGGTCCTCGGGCCTAGGACTAGCAGGGCCAGGCGCACGAGAGAGCGGGCGGCGGTGCGAAGCGGGTGAGGGGGTTTAGATGGCGGCGCATCAGCCGTCGGTGGCGGACGGCGAAGCGGGGCGAAGGCGGGGCTCCGACGAGCGATTCCCGCCGGTGTAGAGCAGGATTGAGGACTAGAGCTAGCTAGGGAGCTTCCTCACCTCACGGCGAAGCTTCGGGTGTAGATGTAGTCGACGGAGAGGCGGCGACGGCCGACGGCGACGTGCGGCGGTGACTGCGCGAACCGATGACATCGCGGTGATCTTGAAACGACGAATGGAGAAGATATAGGGCCCAAGATTAGGCGTTTAGAAGTCCTACCTCACGTGGAAGGTTGTGAGGTTGATTTCGTCAGCGGTTAGAGCTTGCAGACGCAGAATCCGACGGCGAACTCGGCTTGAGCTCGACGAACGCTGCGGTATAAGCTAGCTAGGGCACAAGGCGGCTATGGCTCGGGTTGTTGGTGGTTTAGGGCGGCGAGGTCGGCACCCTTTTATAGCCTGGGGCCCTGGCTTGCGGAGGGGTCCAAGGGAAGGCGGCGTGGCACAAAGTCCGACTCGGCCAGGACTTGGAGTCCGGCTCGGCCACGGCGCGCGCGCGAACCAAAGAATGGAAGGGTGAGGGAGCGCGGCAAGGAAAGACGGACGCACGGCGCTGCGCAACTTGGAAGGTGGGGATGGGGTCCAGTTCGGCCGGCACCATGCCCATCACGGGCTTCACCTCTGCGCGCACCGAAGGAAAGAAGAAGGAAGGAGAAGATGACAGGTGGGGTCGGCTGTCAGTGAGAGGAAGAGTGAAGGCGGCCTGCTGGGCCTCGGCTGAGACTGGGCTGCGGCTCAGGCCGGCGCAAAAAGGGAAAGGAAAAGGGGGGTGGCGACTGGGCCATCGGCGAGAGTGGGCCGAAAGAGAGGAAAAAAAAGGGAGGGAGGAAAAATGAACTTTTCCCGAATTGTTTTAGAGTTTGGAAAATTTTGGAGAGATGCAAATGGTTTTGAATTCAAACTTTAAACACTGCAAATCATCCAATAAAATATGCAAGGGCATGAATGCTCAAACATGTGGTTCCCAGGATTTATTTTAGTTGATTAATATTTGAAATAACCAAAGTATTATGGTGTTATGCATAAATAAATCAAACTCTAAGCAAAATTACATTAGTTTATGAAAAGATTTTCATGTAGCAAAATTTAGGGTGTTACAGCCGACCGGGCCCCCTCCTGTCTCCTCTTGCTTCCTCCTTTCGCCGAGATGGACTTCTCGCCGAGTTGAACGCTTCTCGACCCCGACCCTTGCACTAGACTCTCGACTTGCGATGAATAATGAAGTGGACTCTCTTCCTCTCCCCTTAGGAGGCTCTCTATTTATACCTCGAAGGGAACCCTATACATGGCATCTAATTGGTCGGTTCTAAGAGTCCTAAAACACCTAAAACAACTATTTCCAAGTATATACACATTTCCGAAAGAGTCCCAGACGTCCATGCCTTCCCTTGCTTGTAGATGAAGCTTCTATCCTTGTCCTTCCCGAGTTGGACTCTTCCATATTCTGCAGCCTTTGGTATTTTGACCATAACTTCCTCATCCGAAATCCAAATAATGCAAACTCGGACTCTAAATTCTAGAGCTCAAAGAGATCTACAACTTTGGTATTCAAACGTTCTTCATTGGACGTCGTTAATGTCTCCAAATTGGACCCACAAGCTGTTGTTGTCATTGATTTCGAGAAGATTTCAGGATTTAGTCCTTTAAGCAATCTTTATCTTCCGGGACTTCTTTTTTTAATGGGCTTCTTCCTCAAGTGGGCTTCAATTAATCTTTATTTTAGAGCCCTCTTCGTAGCATAAATCCTTTCTTCGAGAAATTCTCAAATATCTTCAATTATTCCTTGTTTTCCTGCAAAAATGAATATTGCACAAAAACTAAGAGCATTCTCGAAAACGGGGTTATTTGTTAGTAAAACAAGACTAAATGATAAGATTAACTCTCGAAAAGACATAAAAACATATGAAAATAAAGCAAAATTTTAGTACTTAATGAGTGTCAACAATATCCCCACACTTAGATCTCGCTAGTCCTCGAGCAAAAGATCGATAAAAGAACATAACTATATTTAAGCAAATTCTGAATAATTACTTTTTAGAAATAACCATGCTTTTAGAATTTATTCAAATCATAACATGGATCCTTCCATATTAGTTTTCATGCATATAGATCCCCACAAACTTTATCTGAGTCAAACGTATTATAGTAATGCCAAAGTCCCTTTTAGAATCATCAAAGAGGGTTTTTAAAACAAAAATAGAACTTTCAAGGATCAAAAAATTACTATATCCCACATGTTAAGCTCTCAAAAAGGCACTCTTATAAGTGGCTATCCTATAGAAAACACTCCTCATCTCCCTAGAATTTAAGTGGAGCTTGGTAAAGGCTAAGCTAAGCTGCTTATTCTATTGTCTAGCTAAGGTATCTCTCTAAAGATTATTCAACCAACTTATAAACTATCTTGGTCATTGAAATAAAGAAAAGAGATTATAGCAAAGGTCAAGGAAAAAGAAGATATAGATAGTGGACATGTGCAAGAACAATGAAGTGGAATAAATTCCGAAATTTTGCACATGGTTGGAAAAAGTCTTTGCTCATTATATTTAACAGGATTACAAAAGCTCTTTTATTTTCTCCAATCTTTATATCTTCTTCCTCCTTCTTTTCCTAATTCTACCTTTTCATAATTCGACCACTTGACCATTTTTTCTCCCTTTTCTTTTTTTTTCTCTTCTCTTTTTTTCCTAGGTGCCACAACTATTTTTCTCCCTTTTTTAGGTCTAGATGGGCGCCTCTTTTCCCCTTTCACCACCTTTCTTTGAATAAATTGCTTTTATGAAGTATTATTTTGAGAAAAAACTTTATAAAGGTGAAGACAAAAAATGAGATGAATAAGGCTTCAAGGATTAAAGAAATTGCTCTATTGATGTAAGCAATTGGAATGTTATGAAAGGCTAGCAAAAGATGAAAATAGTTGACCAAGATAATTCTAAGTGGTCAAAACATCTAAAGGGATCAAACTTAACCAAACTCATATAAGACAACTTGCTTTTTAAACTAAGTGTCATAAACCTAAGCTTTATTAGGAATTTTAAGCTCTCTCTTAACATAGGGATGTAAAACTTGATCCAAGAAAAAAAAATTTTAAGGAAAAGATAAAACTCCTCTAATCTTTTTTCTTAATTAAAACCTTGGCAAAGCTATAAAACATAATCCTTCAATAAACATATGGGTTATGCAAAATTAATTAATCTAGCAATCACCATATTAATCAAATCATAAAACTTTAAGCAAGATTAATCATCAAAGCAAAAATAAAAAACAAACTTAAATAAAGTAAAGTAAATTATTAAATCACACACTTTATTAATCTAATAGACCGATTACAAAAAACAACTGACTCTTAAACTAACTTTAAAGACTCTAAACTCTATTTATTTATCTAAACTCTCTAACTAAAAGGAGAAATTCTACTAATATCCCCACACTTAAACTAAGCAAAGCTCCTAATCGTCACCAGGCAGATAGTTGGGTGGATGCGAATATGTCTCTTCTGGCTCATCCCAAGTGGCATCTGGCTGATAACCTCCACCTTCCAGTCTTGTATCATGGCCCCAAATAGAATCAATCACTCGCTTCTGACTCTCACAAACACTTTGAAGGTAATTAACTTGCCGTTTTAGGTTTCTGACAAAATTGTCAACCCTCTCTTTTGTCTCTCGTATCTCTTTTTGAAGCCTCTCCTCTGCATCATTGACTATATCAAGAATGTCCTCACTTTTTTTGTTTATTGAAGTAGATGGCTTCTCTACACTTTGGGCAACAATCCACTCCATCCTCTGCTCCAATATGATAAGTATTGAAACAAGGAACGAAATTGATTGAGTTTACCTCTTTAGTCTCTGATCCTTCAAAATCACCGAAGCTCATAGATTGATCCTCGCTTGAATTGATAGTCCCTCCAGAACGGACAAGGCTTTCTTGGTAATTAATCCTGGGCATCCTTCCAATTCTCTGGGGCCTTCTAACCTTCATCTTCAAAGGTTGAATTGAAAGTTTCGCCATGTGCTTCGAGATCCCTCGTTTTTCGGCAGATCCACACCCCCTTGGCCTTTCATCTTCATCATCAGAGATCACTTGCGAAAAATTGCAGCGAACTCCCCGCGAGACAGGGCTGGTCGGCCGACTAGACTCCCCCTGGTCGGCCGACCAGGCCCCCTTCTGCGGTGCCTCAGCATCCTTCTTTACGAGCTGCATCTCCATTGCTTCTGAACTTGTCGTGGCTAGTTTTGGATGTGTTTTGAGTTAGATGTCTTGGCTCTATGGCTTGCCTATGATTTTATACTCCGGAGGTTGGCGAGATTTGGAAACAAAACAGCGATTCCGATCCAAACTCTACCCTAAACTTACTTAAAATACAACGCGGACTCTACCAGCAAAATTTGGAAGCAAAACTCCTCGAAAAGTCCCTGGGTCAGCCGACTAAATCCCCTTAGGTCGGCCGACCTGGGCTCTTTCCTTCGCGAAAAGAGTCCAAGTTTTATCAGTAACCCTATTTTCTAATTTAAAATAAAAAATGAAACTAAATGTTTTTGAAAAAAACTAAACTAACCATGACGATTTACATACAAAGGTATGAAAACTATGGAAAACTAGAGAGTATGGCCATGGTAATGAATCCTCACTTCCTTGAATTCATATGTATCAATATAATTAACTTCAAATTTATCCCCTTCAAGGAAAACGTTATGTCTTTGACCATTTATCATAAACTTGTTTCCTTCTAGATCCATAATGGTAACTGCTCCAATAGGTGATACATCATGTACTATATAAGGTCCATCCCATTTGCTTTGTAATTTTCCTTTTCCAAATAATTTAAATCTTGAATTAAAAAGAAGAACCTTATCGCCTACTTTAAACTCTTTCTTTAGGGTTCTCTTATCAAACCATCTCTTAACCCTTTCCTTATAGATAATGGCATTATGATAAGCATGCAATCTTGCCTCATCAAGGGTACTAAGTTGAATCCCTCTTTTGACTAGAGCAGTGTCTAAATCCAAATTTAATTCCTTAATTGCCCAATAAGCTTTATGCTCCATCTCCGCTGGCAAATGACAGGTTTTTCGATAAACTCACTGATAAGACGTCATTCCAATTGGTGCCTTAAACGCAGTTCTATATGCCCACAGAGCATCGCTAAGCTTATTCGATCAATTTTTATCTCCTTTAATTACTGTCTTTTTAAGAATTTCTTTTAATTGTTTATTTGATGTTTCGGCTTCGCCATTTGTTTGTGGGTGACAGGATGTGGAAACTCTATGTTCGATTCTCATCTTCTCTAAGTAATTAGTAAACTCTTTACCAACAAAATGCGATCCTCCATCTGAGATGATAACTCTGAGGTACTCCATATCTTGGAAAGATATCATTTCTAATCATCTCTGTACACACTCATGTGTAGTCGCCTTTTTACATGGTAAAGCTTCTACCCACTTTGAGACATAATCCACAGTCACCAGAATGTATTCATATCCATGTGAATTCTCAAATGGACCCATAAAATCCATTCCCCAAACATCAAATAAATCAATCTGTAGGTTATAAGTGAGAGGCATTGAGTTTCTAGATGTTACATTTGCAGTCCTTTGACATTCAGAACAAGAAGCAACGAATTTGCTTGCATATATGCATTCTCGGCCCATAAAATCCACTCCCCCATATCTTGGCTTGAGTTCTGAAATATCTATGATGCCCTCCATATTCTGAAGTGTGACACTTCTTACGAATTTCTTCTCTCTCTTCTGCAGGCACACATCTTCTGAGAACTCCATCAGAACCAAACTTCTGCAGGCACACATCTTTTGAGAACTCCATCAGAACCAAACCTATATAGGTAAGGGGCGTTCCAGTAGAATTTATTAGCTTCGGCTAGGACTTTTCTTTTGGAATTATAGTTGAGATGAGTTAACGACTCTTTTTGATGAGGACATGACCAATACACATACGATCAAGGCCCAAGCGAAGATAGAGTTCAAAGCCCAATCCACATTGAAGTCCTATTTATTCGCGAGTCCGGTTCGGACTGCTGGAGCAGGCCTCACCAAAACGGACACTTAGGCCGCATACGGGCTCCGTTCTGAGCGTTCTATATATCGTTGGAAAGCTAAGGAGATAAACTTTCCAACCCAGTTAGTTTCACGTCATTTGGACTTTGGAGTCGACGGGAAATCGCGTCGCAAGAGGACGCACAGAATCTGTCAGGGTGCTGCGACGCCGGTTTTTGGGCCCGCTGGACTTGTACTCCCTAGGGTTGCTCGGCTCCCCCCTTGGCCGCCCCCTAGCCTTCTGTCTTATATGTATTCTGTAGCCGTCATTAGATTAAATGGATTTTGCTTAGATTATTCTGTCGTTATGAACAGTTTCGCCGTTTGAGAATACTCCGGTTTGTGAAACCCCAACTTATGAGTTTAATCCTTTCGATTTGCAATTTTAGTTTGCATCTACCATGTTATTGCTTGTGTTCTTCGATTCGCAGGCAGGGATAAGCCTTCGCGGCGAGGTCAATCGTGTGTGCAGAGAAGACGTGGCGCTGCGATTGCGGGGTTCGAATCGTGTTGATTGGAAGCTGGATCGTGTGTGTCGTGCCTCCGCCAAATCGATAGTTATCTCCGCCTGACGGTAGATCGGGAACTCCCCGTCCCCATCAAGTGGTATCAGAGCAAGGTTTACCATCAGGTTTGCTTGCCATTATCCTTAGTAGATTTGTTTTGTTTCGTCCTATAGCCTACAAAAAGCCAACCAAAAAATTAGGGTTTGTAGTTCATTGTATCCCACAGCAAAGTTTTGCCTTTGCACTTTTTGATTCTGGAATCCGCATCATTGAGTTTGTGTCTATAGTCATTGTCTTGTTGCTGGTTTAGATCTTGTTCTTAGATTGGTTTGAGTTTTGCATCGTGTCATCGTATCCGTTTTTATCACGTCATCGCATCCGATTCGGAATTATTTCTCTCTAGTTCGGTATTTTGACGATATGTTCCACATACGAACTCGGATTTTAGTGTTCTATTACTTTCCGAAAAGCTTGAGATATTGTCTACAACTTTGTCGACCGCGATGTTTTCAGAAAAATCGTTATCAGGGCCTAATCTGTGTTGGAAACAAATCTGTTTGTGACCCAGAATTTTCTGAACAGTCTTTATTTCGGGGTCCATATCTCCTGCTTTATTTATCCAAAAATGGTGTTCCATATATTTTCTGGAAAGAAAAAAAGTATATCTACAACTTTTGTGGTGTAAGTTTTGGCATTTGAGGTCATTAAGAGTGTGAAATCGTCTGTGCAAGTTCGGGTAGAAAATCTGTGATTTACAGATGAAAGTTTTGTGATAGTGTGGTGTTGTATCTCGCTTTTGCGGCACTTTTGAGAAAAAAAAGCAAAAGACAAGTGCATAAAAAAATCCGCACAAGAAACAAAAAAAAAGGCAAGTGCATAAAAAAAAGCCGTACAAAAAAAAAGAAAAAAAAATCAGAAGTGCTTGCATACTTTGTGTCCTTTGTACTTTGTATATGTGACTTGCTTGCTTGAGCTAGTTCTAGAAACATGTTTAGGCCAGCAACATTGACGAGTACTTTGAACACTTATTTAATTTTGCTATCTGATTTCAATTTGTGCTAATCCTTGCTACCATATAAAGCTTCCCAAAGCTTCACAAATATACTTCTGATCAGTACAGGTTCAACCTTTGCAATCGCATCGCTCACGCCCTCACGGTATCACGAACCAGCCATCGGTTGTACCATCCACTGCTTTGCATTGGTAATAACACTCGTAAGAGCTTGGTAAGACACTTGAAAGTGTGTGATTCCATTACATATACACAGTAGTTAGTAGAAAAATATACTTTTTGTGTGTTTTTTTGTTTTTTGCTAACAATGACAGGGCATAGCACTGCTCGGATGGAAAATATAAAGACACGTGAGAGCTACACCACATTTCAAACATCCGCATCGAAAAGTTCAGGTATCAATTGGAAAACAATGTTTAATCATTTATATCAAGAAATATCACTTAATGGATTGAAACGCTTGAAACAACGAGATAGAACTGTCATGGTTTATTATCAGAAGTTCAAATCTTTATTGTCGTGTTGTGATTTAGATGAATCGGATGAAGCCACTGAAATACATTTTTTAAATGGTCTTAATAAGAAAATTCAGAACAATCTTGTTTATATGGAATATAATTCTCTACATGATTTAATTGATCTAGCTTGTGAGATTGAGGATCAAATTAAACATGATATATGTCTGGCTAAAATTAAACATCATGACACACAATCTATGAAGGCTTCCTTTGCTACTAACGATACACAAAATATTGAGAGCAAAGATGAAGGAGACAACACGCTACTAGAGGATAAGCATTGCACTACATATGTGAGCGCAGGCAGTAGCATGGATGCAATAGTCACACAAGGTGAGCAAATTTTTGATGTGCTGCATTTAACCATAATTGAAGATGATTTTGCTGCTATCTCGTGTGATAAAGAAGAGTTGTGTGATGATGCTGCTGCTATTTCCATGTCACAAGTTGTGAATAATCATGATACTATGGCTCTAGAATCTATTGTTTGTGCTGAAAGTAAACATTTTCTCCCAATTACTAGTTTGCAAGACGAGCTGAAATTGCTATCTTCATTGAATACTTTGGTTATATTGAATTTGATATTCTTTGCAATCTGAATAATTTGAATGAAAAACTTTTTGTTTCTGCTGATTTGCCTTGGATATCTAAACATACGTATCATGTCATTGGCAAGTATGATAGTAATGGAAAATATATGGTTCATCGTGTTTATATCTCTTCTAATTGTGGCTCTCATTATATCGATGAACATCAAAATAAAGTAAAGGGCTACTGTACAACTAACCATATTATGTCTAGATCCACTTGTTCTTTTTTGTTTATTTTGTCACAACAGGTTCAATTTCAAGAAGGGGAGCAATGTTGGATTATGTCAAAAATTGGAACAACTACTTCCGCACGCATCGATGTCTTTGAGTCGAGGACGACTCAAAACCAAGAAGGGGATAATGATGAGGACATGACCAATACACATACAACCAAGGCACAAGCGAAGATAGAGTTCAAAGCCCAATCCACATTGAAGTCCTATTTATTCGCGAGTCTGGTTCGGACTGCTGGAGCAGGCCTCACCAAAACGGACACCCAGGCCGCATACGGGCTCCGTTTTGAGCGTTCTATATATCGTTGGAAAGCTAAGGAGATAATCTTTCCAACCCAATTAGTTTCACATCATTTGGACTTTGGAGTCGATAGAAAATCATGTCGCAAGGTGATAGACAGAATCTGTCACGGTGCTGCGACGCCGGTTTTTGGACCCGCTGGCCTTGTACTCCCTAGGGTTGCTCGGCCACCCCCTTGGCCGCCCCCTAGCCTTCTCTCTTGTATATATTCTGTAGCCGTCATTAGATTAGATGGGTTTTACTTAGATTTTTCTATCGTTATGAACAGTTTCGCCGTTTGAGAATACTCCGGTTTGTGAAACCTCAACTTGTGAGCTTAATTCTTTCTATTTGCAATTTTAGTTTGCATCTACCGTGTTCTTGCTTGTGTCCTTCGATTCGCAGGCAGGGATAAGCCTTCGTGGCGAGGTAAATCGTGTGTGCACGGTTGATAACCAGAAGAGACGTGGTGCTGCGATTGCAAGGTTCGAATCGTATTGATTGAAAGCCGGATCGTGTGTGTCGTGCCTCCGCGAAATCGATAGTTATCTCCACCTGATGGAAGATCGGGAACTCCCCGTCCCCATCACTTTTCTTATGGCTCTTATAACATCTATCATCGAAGAGTCTTTATCTAAAATGGCATAAAGGGTATCGTCTCTTAACGCGTCTTCTATAGGTGGTCCACCCTTGGCATGGTTCATTCTAGATAAATGATCCGCCACTACATTCTCAACTCCCTTCTTGTCTCTAATCTCTACATCGAACTCTTGTAATATTATAATCCATCTAATTAAACGAGGCTTAGCATCTTTTTTATTAAGAAGGTATTTAATAGCAGCATGATCGGTATAAACTATAAGCTTTGAATTAACTATATAGGATCTAAATTTTTCGAAGGCAAAAACTACCGCTAACAACTCCTTCTCCGTAGTAGCGTAATTTACTTGACCTTCATTAAGAGTCTTGCTGGCATAATTAATGGCATGCCATTTTCCATCCTTCCTTTGACCCAGCACAGCTCCTACTATGTAATCACTTGCATCACACATGATCTCAAATGGCAGATTCCAGTCAGATGGTTGAATGATAGGTGCACTAATAAGCAACTCTTTAATTTTTCTAAAAGCGACCCCACATTCTTCAGCAAACTCGAAAGGAACGTCCTTATGAAGCAAGTAAGTAAGTGGTTTAGCTATTTTAGAAAAATCTTTAATAAATCTCCTATAAAATCCAGTATGACCAAAGCTTCTTAGAGATTTAATGTCAGTGGGTGGTGGCAGTTTTTCTACGGTCTCTATTTTGGCTTTATCTACTTTAATCCCTTTCTCGGAAATGATGTGTCCTAACACAAGCCCTCTTCTAACCATGAAATGGCACTTCTCCTAGTTTAGCACTAAGTCGACCTCTTTACATCTTTTTAGCACCTTCTCTAGATTCCTTAAGTAGTGGTCAAAATTTGTACCATGAACTGAGAAATCGTCCATAAAAACTTCCATGATGTCTTCAATAAAATCTGAGAAAATAGCCATCATACACCTTTGGAAACACGCAGGCGCATTACAAAGACCAAAGGGCATTCTTCTATAGGCAAAAGTTCCGTAGGGACATGTGAAGGTAGTTTTATGCTGATCATCTGGGTGAATACGGATTTGAAAGAATCCAGAATATCCATCTAAATAGCAAAAATGGTTATTCTTAGCAAGTCTCTCTAACATCTCATCTATAGAAGGTAAAAGAAAGTGATTTTTCTTAGTGGCTTTGTTAAGCTTCCGGTAATCTATGCACATTCTCCAACCAGTCACTGTTCTTTGTGGAATTAATTCATTTTTATAATTTTTAACTACAGTTAAACCTCACTTTTTAGGCACACAATGAACGGGGTTGACCCACTCACTTGTTGGTACTGGATAGATAATTCCGGCATTTAAAAGCTTGATAACTTCCTTTTTAACTACAGACCTCATCTCATTACTCAGTCTCCTTTGGGTGTCAACTACTGGATTGTGGTCTTCTTCCATTGGAATGCGATGAGTACAAAATGCGGGGTTGATTCCTTTAAGATCAGCTAGAGCATAACCAATGGCCTTCTTATGTTTCCTTAACACTTCCAGGAGCCTCTCTACTTCTTCTGGATTTAGCTTATTACTGATAATTACTGGATAGGTTTTATCTTTTCCTAAAAACTTGTATCTAAGTCCATCAGGTAGTGGTTTTAACTCCACATCAAGCGCCTCCTGATGATTGAGGTCACCTAGCGGCTCCACTGGTAAGGCTCGGGTTTCTTCTATATTTTGTTCTAATTCATTAGTGGCATTAGTTGCTTCTTCAGAGAAAAACCATTCGTCTTCTCCCTCTAAGATTAGATTTAAAGGCTCTCTAAAAGCATTAATATAATTAATACTCTCTATCTCCTCTATATCGGGAGTGAGATTAATAGGCACTTTAGATGCCATTAAGAAATCAAAGTCATATTTTAATCCATTAATATTTAAATTGACTTTTTCTTTTTCATTATTAACTACGGCATTGACTAACTTAAAAAAAGGTCTACCAAAAATTAATTTAATATCATTATCATAAACATTAATGACATAGAAATCAGTTGGTATAATTTTTCCAGCAAAGTCAACTTCAACATCTTTAATTAAGCCTACAGGTTTAATTACTTCATTACTAGCAAGTTTAATCTTAAGATTAGTAGAAATTAAACATGGTTTATTACTTCGAATAAACTTCATAGCTCATTGTACTTACCTGGGCCTCCATAGCGCAGTGTATGTTGTTGAAGACTTCTTTGTTGATGGAGCACGAAAGTCCTGTTGGTGATTCCTCGGCTGGTAACTGAACGATAACTTCTTCAGTAAGTGATGACTCCGGCTTGGCACCGATCACTAGCTTCACTTCAGAGACGAAGTCACTATCTAGCTCCTCTTCTTTGAATAGTTTCTGTAGCACCTCCCCTGTATCATCATCACTCTTCCTTGGTGTTATTTCTGGTGGGAACAGCTCTTCTTCTTCCACTAAGTCTTCTATTGGAAGTGGTCCTGCACATTTGAGTGTATCTCCAAAATCTACTGGCATCTAGCTCATCTTCTCGAACTCTGTCAAAGGCTTTTCCTGGCAAGACTTCTATAATCACTCTTGGTCTCCTTAGGTGCAAAACTTTCATAATCCTCCTCATCAGAGACATAAGACACTGTAGTCTTTTTGACAGGTGGTTGGTCTTATAAGACAGCATAGGTGGGCACCATGTGCTCCTTTCGCTTCTTCACTCCATCGTCCTTTCTTTCTCTGTTGAATTTGCAACCTATGCAGATATCAGATAAAATCTGTTTAGATTCACTCCATGTTCTGCTCAATAGTGATCCTCCAGCTGTAATACTCACTTTCTCGAAAGCTTCTGGCGTCAATCCATAGTAGAAAATATGCATATGTACCACTGGTGTTACATCAAGTAGTGGTCCTTGTGTGAGCAAGCCTTGAAGTCTCTCCCAAGCTTCATCAATTTCTTCATTTTGTCTTTGCTCGAAGTTGAATACTTGCCTCCTCAACTTGTACACTTTTAGTGACGAGAAAAATCTTGCTAGAAACTTCTGCTCAAGAATTTCTCAGTCTTCTTTAGCTTCAATTGAGGCAGCTTGGTACCACTTGCTGGCTTTATCTACGTGGATAAATGGAAAGATATTCCATTTGGCCCACTCCACTGGAACTCCTTCTTGATAAAAGGTGTGGCACACTTGCCTGAACTTCTCCAGTGCTTATACGGGTTCTCGTCGTCTTCTCCACTGAATGGATTCTTGGCAGCAATCCTGATGATCCCTGGCTTCTGCTCGTACGATCCTGACTCCGACTTCTTGTTGGATCCCTTAAACTTGAGGTCTACAGCTTTTGGAGTCATGACTCCCCAAGTGTCAATAGCTCCCTTTCTTCAGACTTTGAAGTCATACCTGAAATTATAAAAATAAAAACACAAAACAAAGAATCTGTGACAGCAAATATGCTGGGTTAGTTTGAATAAACTAAGGACAAGAATAGAATTAAATAAACTAAGTAACTAGAATTTAAATGAAAAATAACGAAAAAGTAAAAACTAAAACACAATTTAAACACACAAAAAGCAAACAAACTAACTATCAAAACTAGTAGCAATGCTAATAAAAGATTGATAATAACTTAAACGATAATTAGGATTCTCGGCAACGGTGCCACAAAAGCTTGTTGACGCCACTTAAGAACGTCAATTCTTATACTGCAAGTGGACAGTATCGTGGTAGCTTTTCTCCAAAATAGTATCTTGGGTTTGTCAATCCAGGGATAATTATGTTTAAGATATTATCTATCTAATATTAACTGAATTACTAACTAATTCTAATAGATCTAAACAAGCTTAAACAAGAGATAAAACTAATCTAAATAAACTCTAATCTATACTCTAATAAGGCTATAAACTAAGATGAATCTATAGCATAAAATGATAGAACAAGGTTTAGGTTATAAACGCGAGAACGATAGGTTTAATATGGCAAAATGATCCACATGAGATATGAGACAAACAACCATCATACTAAGAACCACCTTGAAACTAGATCTAAACATAAAGCAAAGAATAAACATGATCAAGAATGTCAAAGATCTACTCGAACCTTTCTCCGGGCTCTACTGTCACTAGAAACCAGGTAATCGACGAACTAGTAACTCTTCCATATTCTGCAGCCTTTGGTATTTTGACCATAACTTTCTCATCTGAAGTCCAAATAATGCAAACTCGGACTCTAAATTGTAGAGCTCGAAGAGGTCTACAACTTTGGTATTCAAATGTTCTTCATTGGATGTCGTTAAGGTTTCCAAATTGGACCCACAAGTTGCTGCTGTCATGAATTTCGAGAAGATTTCAGGATTTAGTCCTTTAAGCAATCTTTATCTTCCAGGACTTCTTTTCTTAATGGGCTTCCTCCTCAAGTGGGCTTCAATTAATCTTTATTTTAAAGCCCTCTTCATAGCACAAATCCTTTCTTCGAGAAATTCTCAAATAACTTCAATTATTCCTTGTTTTCCTGCAAAAATGAACATTGCACAAAAACAAAGAGCATTCTCGAAAACGGGGTTATTTGTTAGTAAATCAAGACTAAATAATAAGATTAACTCTCGAAAAGACATAAAAACATATGAAAATAAAGTAAAATTTTAGTACTTAACGAACGTCAACAGACGTGCATGGCCATGTTTCACACTTATCTGGTTTTGAAATAAACAAATCTTTATTTGCCAAAACCAGGGGGCATGTGTTGACATCGGAATTTGGTCATCCCTGTTAATGGGCCAAAATCGGCTTTGGGCTGAGGAGAAGCTGTCCAAGGAAGCGACGGCGCGTGTTAAAGCAGGCCATTGGGCCTTGTATCGTAGATTAATGATTAGTTAAAAGAGTCCAGTTCGGGTCGGTTAGGGTTTGTAGTTTAATTAAGGAAGGGCAGGCTTGCGGCCCAAGTCTCCGGACTATAAATATGTACCCTTTGTTATCGAATAAAATTGACAACACACGTTCATCAAGCAGCGGTTGTCTCCATATTCCCTCGGCGCATCGCCACCTCTAGCGACTAGAGTTTCAGGTAGTCGTCATACTGCCTTAATGATTTACTTTGTTATGGGCATTATGACGTTAGTCGCCTGGCAGATCGTGTACTGAAGCGTTTTTGATGGCACGGTTTGCTAGATACCATAGTGAATCTCGTGCTAAGCTTAGCCTAGTGCAAGATCCATCAGTTATCCCGATGAATCTCACATCAAGCCTAGTTTGGCGCGAGATCCATCGTGTGCATGAGTCGATATGCTTGCATATCAGCGCATGTACAACTTGCTGTTATGCTAACATCTTCCATGATGCATGCTTTTACGCTGCTGGTTCATTACTAGATTAGCATAGCACAAGCTTAGAGCATAGTTTAGATCTGTTCTTACAGTTTCATCTACAGATCACATGTTATTAGGAAGATCCGATGTATACCCCGCTATGCCTTTTGTCGATCTTATCAAAGATGCATCGGCTTTTATAGCTTTCCTGTATAATCTTTGGTGTAATAGTGGATCTTAAGGAGTGATTGATGTTCATCTGGATTTTTAGCCGTCTAGAATAGATCTAGTCATGCTTCTTCTTCCTTTATTTAAGTACTTTGTATATTATATTTGGATATGCTACTGGTAAGACAGCAAGAACTTGGCGATGCAGAAGATCCGATCCAGGATGAGCCGATTCGAGCGATCCGGCTAGTATTTAACATTTGCTCTATTTTGTCTATTTACAAAGGGGAAACAAGAGCTGACCAACGCCATCACCACCACCACAACCTCCCTGGCTAGGTCGTTTGCCAGGTGGCATGCCCAACCACCATCAAGCCAAGACGATCGGCTCAGTCGTTCAGCTGGTCGTGGGTCGTAGCAAGGAGGAGCGATCCCTACGGTCCACATACACCTCCCAGCCCTATTGTATGAAGCTCTCCAGGGTGCTACCCCTCATCGGTTTCCTGGTGCAACAGCAGCAACGCTTCTACGGCATCCAAAGCTCGGAGCTCCTGCTCAAAGAAATCCAGTCGACGCCGCGCTCGGCGCCCAGGAGCTGCCTAGTCTGCAGGTTCTGGACTTCGAACCGATCCCAATCCTGCCCCAAGCCACGCAGATGGAGCCTGAGGTCGACGTGGTGGGACCGCAGCAGGCTGTGTATGCTGAGGCTGCCGCTAGAGGGGCTGTCGCCCTACCAGTCGACCACTGGCCGGCAGCAGCGCACGCCGATCTCCAGCCGACGCCGGCACTCTCCGCCAGCTGCAGGTGGACCTCACAGGCTGAGGCGCCGATGCGGCGTGTTGTGGTCCTTCCTAAGGAGGTTGTCGCCGCGTAGCGCGGCGTGGTGCGACCTCTGCGCCGCTGGAGCTGGAGGCTGAATGGCCAGCTCCCTTTGGTGACTGTTCCTCGCTGCCATGCAGATCTGTGATTAGCACACCTAGGCCCCTACCTGGCGCCCAATGTCGACGGTGACGACGTCAAGATACCGTATAGGTATCCTACGGGGATGAAGGAGTGTAGGAACGTGGATGCTACCACTAGAACCTGCAGCATGGGTGAGTGAACAACTAAATTTAGAGAGATTCGGGCCATCGATATGGTGTAACACCCTACGTCCTCTTGAGAGTGTGAGTGTATATGACGAGTATGCCAAGAACTAGAACTAGAGGGATCCTCCAGCGTGGTGATGAGGTCTGCGAGCCAAAACTCAAGTGTTAGGTGTGTCTAGAAGCTCCCTTCTAGGTATCCCTCTCCTCCCTTTTATAGTTCAAGGGAGGCGTGGGTTGTACAAGGCTGCCATGCCATGCTAAAGTGGTGGTTTCAATAATCATACAGTTACAACATGTCTTGTACTGCTTCTACTGTGCAACGGTATGGCTTGTGCACGTTCTCATTCGCTCCATACGCCACGCACCGTTGCATTCGTCTTGCTGCTGCGCGGCACACCTTCGTGGCCGGCGGTGGAGGGCGGTTGCCCTTGTCCGGTCGTGGGGCGACGATGTGACCCGCACGCCGTCTGCGTCATGCAGGACCGTCCTGGGCCCATTGACCCCTCAGCATTAAATGCGGCGAGTGGGCGGCTTCGTCTTCCAGGTGATGACCCTCCCAGGGTTCCCGGTCCGTTGGTGGTGACCCCCTGGGGTTCCCAGTCTGTTGGTGGTGTGGGGGTTGTTGTGCCCGCTGCCACGCGTCCCTGCCGGCCTAGTGATGGCCCGGCCATGCGGCAGTGGGACAAGTGGGGCCTTTTCCTAGGCCCTGCATCCAATTCTCTTCCTCGCCTAAGGAGCGAAAATTACCTTCGTATACTTGGCGTATTCTTGAGTAGGCTATCTCTGGGGTATGTGGTCCCCAGTACGCCAACACCTTCCCTGCCGGCCCCCTGACGCCAGCTCCCGCCGCCGGCCCTGCCCCTAGTCCACCTGCCACGCGAAAGAGGAAGTTAATTCTCCTTCTTCGGTCTTTTGTTAGTTATATATAGTGTAGCTAACTTCATCGGCTTTGCATGTCAAGACTATTTATGTGTAACTTCGTCGGCCTCGTTGACAACTGATGAAAATTGTTAATCATTGCCTGTAATATGGTTGTCCTTTTGTGATTAGATTATAGATTAATTGTCATCTTTGAATAAATTAATGGTTTATTGCAATTAGTGATTGATGACTAGGGCTATGCCATTAGTATTAACTGCTATTCTCATGCCATTGTAACACCCTAGTTTAATTACCAGCATTTTCTACAATTAATTACAAGTAATTTATTTAATTTTCTAAGGCTCATGTGTTTAGTTGCATTCAATATGATTTGTTTAAAATGAATACTTGTATAAAATAAATCATAGGCCCAACTTCCTTGTGCATACATGCTGGTGCATTGTTTCTTGGTTGTTTGAATTAAGGATTCAAATTCAAATTCATTTGAATTTTAGAACTACTTCTATCTCCATTCAAAAGAATTCAAAAAAAGAAAAAAACAGAAGGGGGGCAGCCAGGCCGGCCAGGCCCGACTCGGCTCGGCCACCCCGCTCCCTTCCGCCTGGGCCAGAGACCGACCCAGCCCAGCTCCCCGCCCCCTCTTCCTGCTTGGGTCGAAGCCAGCCCACTTGGCCGCGCCTCTCCCTCAGTGCGCCGTTGGCCCACAGCGCCCCTCTCCCCGCGCCTCACCGACAGGTGGGCCCGCGCCCCGTCTCTCACTGCCGCGCCGGCCCCACTGGCAGGCTCGTCTCCCTCCTCCCATCGGATTTCTCGCTCGCCTTCCTTACTCCTCCGCTCGGCCGAACCGCAGGGGGGATTCGAACCCGAGCCCCACTCCCCTTCCCTCCGCACACTGCCCCCAATCCCGCACCCACCGCGTCGGTTTCCCCTTTCCCCTCCACTTTCCTTCACTCCGCTTTGAAGAGCGCTTTCAACCCGAGCGGCATCACCGCGCCTCGACGCCCTCGGCCCTCACAGTGTCTATAAAACCGACCCCGAGTCTTGCCCTCGCCCTCTTTACCACGCCTCCACTCCAATTCCACTCCCGTGCACCGACGAGCTCGCATTTTGCCGCCGGAGCTTTCCCTTGGTAAGCCGCTCCGCCGTTCGATTTGATGCCGTGGGTCCATCTCCGTCCTTCTAATCCTCGCCTTGTCGTTCGCAGGACCTTAGCGAAGCTGCTCCGTGGGTTGTGGTCGCAAGGACGCGACGCCGTCACCCCTGTCCGCGAACACCGACCAAGTTCGTCCACCGTCCTCCGTCGCGAGCTCTCACCGCCGCCTCCCCGCTTCCCTCGATCCCTCGGTGAGCTCCGCCTCGGCCTCCACTCCCTTCCCATCTAGCTCTAGTCCAGCTAGACCCACCCTAGGCCCCGGCGCACGCGCGTCCGGCGAGCCGCCGCCGTGCGGACTGAACCCCGCCGTGGGGAATGGTCGCCGCCGGCACCCCCTTCTCCCGTTCAACCCTAGCCCTCGGATCTGATCTGGGTGGCCGAGACTAAAACGTGCCATACCCCTTCGTGGACCAATCCCGTCGCGCCACGCGACCCACTTAATCCAACTCATCCGGCCCCACACGTCAGGCCGACGTGTCACGCCACGAGCGCGCCACGTCAGCGCCGCTCCAGCGCTGACCCAGTCAGCCGCGTATCTTTCGCAGAAAAGACCCCGCGTTTTCCTGTTATCAACCCGCGGTCCACCCACGTTGAAAAATAATTAGGTTTTAGTCATGTTTTTATCGGTTTAGCCCCTGAGTTCTTCGGTTTTTGAACCCGCCGTCCAGACTCTCGGTTTTTGCCCGAAACCCCTCGGCGGATAGGTCCTCAGTTTTTCTAATCTATCCCCTGGTTTAGTTGTTTCTATTACAGTTATGCCCCTAGGAGCCCGTTTTATGCATAACTTTCACATTTTAACTCCGATTTGAGTGATTCTTGCGCTCACGCGATCGTAGAAACGCGTAGAATTTTTTTAGTACAGTTTTATCTTCTGTTTTTATGATATGATGTACTGTTTCTCACCTTTGGATAATTGTTTGCATGTATGTATGCGTGGAAATGCTTGTATGTTGCCGTGAACGTGTTTAGACGGTGAGCAGTTTGTTGGTGAAGAAGAGTAGCAGTTTGAGGGTGTTGAGCAGCAGCCTCAAGACCAGTTTGAGCAAGGCAAGTATAACATGGACACAACCCAATAATCATTTAATCACTTCATATGCATGTGTCTAATTTTTGTATGCCAATAAGGACTGTACCTAGCCTCTTTTATCGCAATGTTTACCTATGGGAATGCATGTTGGTTAAGTTTTGCTAGTTGCTGCGCAAACTCATGTATCTTTGTTTAATAATTTTGTTAACGGATCTATGAAATCAAATCTTGAGCTTGACCCGCTGTGGTTCATGTTCCTTTAAAAATGGCTTTTTAGCAACTTGGTTTAGAGGGCATGAGCATGTGTTTTGCTTATAGGCACTCTCCTTAAGGACTGGTTCGCAAAGCGACAACCTAGGACAATAGTGCTACCATGAGACTAGAATGGGACGGTCTTGGCTAACTAATTAGGTTGCATTGGTTTGGGAGTAACTTACCGACAGGGCAAGAGGGGAGGTGAGCTTCTGTGGCCCTCTCACTACTTGGGTTGAGTGCGTTTATCTCCCCTTGAGGCTTGCTCCACAGATGCGGACCCTGAAACCTTAGCGGTTACACCTTACCAACGTGATCTTTGTAAAGGCCTCGTACTGTGCTTCCTAGCCATCTCATCTAAGGTAATGTGGTGGACCACTAGTGTAGCCCACGACTCATGGGTAAAGATGTATGACCTGTCGAGAGTGTAAAACTGACATGTCAGCCATGCTCACGGTTATGAGCGGCCCGGATCCTTTATGCAGATTAGAGGTTCTGTGGGGTTTGAAAGTGGTTCTTATGTTAATGTTGTTGAATAATGTTCTTATGCAATATCTTGGGCTTAATGGTTTATCTACTCACTTGTAGTAACTAGTTGTTTAATAAAAACTTGACCAACTAAAAGCTCATGCTTTGTGTCAGCCTACCTTAGAGCCTCATAGTTCATGTTATACTTGTTGAGTATGAAATACTCACGCTTGTTTTACTTTAAACCTACTGTTGGCTGGAACCCAACCGCTGCTCAGCTCCAGAAGACTTCGAAGACTATGTTCAGGATTTCAGCGAGTTCTAGGCGTACCAGTCCACCAGTCGACGTCCCTATGGTGGCTCGTTTTATCTTTGTTTACGCTTCTGCTTTGACTCTGGTTTAAAGACATGTTGTCTTATTGTAATAAAGTGATGATATACGCTATGTAAACGTTTTATTTTATCTTTTATGCACGTTCTGTGATGTCACTATTGTCATAATATATGTGAGACATGCTCCTGTTACATATATGTTGTTCCGGTTCCGTTGGTTGAGAACTGGGCGTGACAGCTATATACACATGTTTAGGACTGTGCATGCATATGTTGATGTTTTCAATAGGAATATATAATGATATGATTAACTGACTATTCATCTTATGTTTTCATACTATATATGCATCATCTTGTTTATGCATTACTTTTTCAAGTTTTGAGTTTAGGTTTATTGCCAAACAGTAGTGAACCATAGGCGTCACTCGTTTGGGAAAGATGAACCTCACATTAACTTGTGAGGTTTGCCGTTCCGAAATTGCCCATATATTTTGGACTGCTTGAGAGTGTAGGCAGATGCATGTGATTTGTGACTCGTGGCCTACGATTGGAGGGAAATTTCGGTTGTGTAACCCCTTTGTTCTCCAACACATCATGTTCAAGCGTGTGTTTGGAGAACAGCGGGGTTATGCTGCCGAATTTTTGCTTCAATCACAGGCCAAGTCACAAATCACATGCATCTACCTCCACTCTTGGGTGGATTTAGGACACATCTTTTCCAAACAGGGAGTTCATTGTCACTTAAGCCACGTTCGTAGATATCGTTTCTCCTTTGTTTAGCATTTTGAAATGGATGCTAATCGGATGGTGCTGTATGATGGGTGGAGGAAGGATGGGGCACACTCAAAAGAATGGCTAGCTGTAACAAAGGCTTTCCTTGACCACGCATTCGCAGTAGCAACTGGTCCTGTAGTGAAGTGTCCTTGCAGTAAGTGTGAGAATAAGTGGTACTGGGAAAAGCAAGACATCGAGGAACACCTTTGCAGAAGGGGGTTTAAGCCCAACTACCATGTATGGCGAGCGCATGGAGAGCCTGGCATACGCGTTGATCAGCTGGAAGAGGGGGTAAAGATCGACCTTCAAGATGATCATGATAGGATGGATGACATGCTAAATGATCCTGGTATGGGGGTTGATAGGACCTCGGAGGGACAGGGCCAGCTTCCACCTAAGGTCGAGGAATTCTACCGGCTCCTTGCTGCATCAAATGAGAAGCTGCATGACTATACATAGTTGACAATACTTCAGACTTTGACAAGACTTATGTCGATAAAGTCGAAGCACAACATTTCAAATAGTGGTTACAATGACATTGTCAAACTGATGGATGAGGTTCTCCCAACAAATCATAAGTTGCTGAAGAATTTGTATTTTGCAAAGAAGATTATGGCTGGTCTTGGGATGAAATATGAGAAGATAGATGTCTGCCCCAACAATTGCATACTTTTCTAGGAGGAGCATGACACTGACATGTTAGATCGTTGTAACTAGTGTAAATGCATCTAGATATGTCCAGGTCACCAACGATGAGGGTGAGTCAGTAATAACAAAGGTCGCAGCTAGGAAACTTCATCACATGCCTGTCACTTCTCGGTTTTTACAGATGTTCCTCTACAACGAAGCAGCTATGCATATGAGGTGGCCTAAAAAAGGCATACGTGAGAACAAAAATGACGAGATAATCAAGCATTCATCAGACGGTGATGCTTGGAAGGCACTAGACAACTTTGATCCAGAATTTGCAAAGGACCCTAGGAGTATTCAGTTTGGTCTGTCGATGGATGGTTTCACACCTTTCAATACTAATGCAAGCCCATACTCTTGTTGGCCGGTTTTCATTATCCCATACAATCTTCTGCTAAGCTAGTCAATAAAGACGAGTACACATTCCTTGCACTTGTCATCCCAGGCCCTAAGCATTCCAGACCAAAACTATGTATGTTCATGCGCCCTTTATTCAAAGAACTGAAACAATTTTGGAAAGGTGTGAAGGCTTATGATAGTTATGCTAGAGAGGAATTTACTTTGCGTGCCGGATATATATGGTCAATCCATGATTTAATGGCTTATGGAGATTGATCCGGATGGTGTGTGCAAGGTCGTCTCAAATGTCCCAAATGTATGGATGATTCAGATGCATTCTGAAGCACCCTATTGACGTCTCTTAGCGTAACAGATTTTACTCCGCAAGCACACGGAGATTCGTTGTAGCTTTTTCACTCAGAGTATTCCGAGTATCGTAAAAATCCACAGGGAAGCAAGGGCGAAAAGGTGGAATGAAATGTCAAACTTTCAAACAGTACTATAACTTAAATAAAATACCAGCTAAACTTACAACGGGGGTAAGATATAAAGATAATGTATGGTGGGAAGAGTAAAACAGGGACTAAAGAAGCCTAACACTTAGGTAGTTGCCTGGGAGGACAACGAGTGAGATTAGATTTCCAAACTCTATGACTTAACCACTGCAGAGGAGTATTCGCGGTTGAACTAAGATAACTGGATACAAGCTAGGATCTTGCGTCGAGCGAAATTCCGGCTCCTTGAGGGGTCAAGGGGTAGATAGTAGACCTCCGAAGGAGACCCGGCTAACGCCTATGGGCTTACCGAACGATGGGGTGGATTACTGAGACCTCTAGAGATGTCACCTAGAGAGGCTACCGACAAGATCTACGTGGGTAAGATGGCACGCTATACTAGTGTTCAAGTGAGAACTTGAACACTAAAGCTCTTCCTTGATCAGAGGGTGAGAACTAACTTAATCTTAGATCAAAAGTCTAAGGCAAGCTTATAGCACCGGCAAGTCTAACAAGATTCAGATAACTTAAGAACAACACAAATCTAAGCCTTGGATCTAGTGTGCAATAAAGGTACACCACACTAGGCAAGTGTTAAGAAGTAAAGTAAAGTATAACAAAAGATAGAGCAATGATAAATATTATACTGGAGTAACGAGTACAAAGGATAGAAAGATACAAGAGCTTTACCGAGACTCGAAGAAGACTTCGGAATCCCTGAGGCAAAAGCTCAGACTCAACTCTAACTCCCAGGACTAACCTAGTGATACAAGACTAAACGATAGTGTGAGCTACTAAACTTCCACACTCTACAAGTGAAGCCTAGGGGGGGTATTTATAGCTTCTAAGGTCGGTGAGGCAGTTGGAGAGACAGTTACAACCGGAAGGTGCCGAGGTGGGGCCAGGCGGCTCCACCCTAAGCCGGGCGGCCCGGGGGACTGTCTGATCCACCGCCTTTCTCCATCTTGTGGCTGATATTCACTCCCCATGGCGGTTGCATGGTAGTTATGGCGGTCATGCATGTGTTTCCTTGTCAACCGTTGATCTTCACTTGTTTTTCTTCCTTAGCCGTAGGATTGAAGTGCCGAGGATCGCTGACTTCACCAATCCAAGTCCTGGATTGGTGATGTGGCAAGCCTTCCGGTCCTTGACGTGGTGTATTCGGCATTTGGACTTCACAAGTGTGTTGACACGTCACTTAGGCACATACAGGTCGAAGATGAGCTGATTTGGCCATTTTGCCAGGTCGGGCGGCCTGGGGTGGAGTCGGGCGGCCTGGCCTACTGGCCAGTGACCCTATGACTTAGCCAAATTTGCCTGTTTTCTGCTGATCTTTGTACCTAGAATCAAATACTCAACACAATTTGTGGAAATGTGTTAGTAGCACAGGTTTATCCATACTTTGTCATGTTTTCCTCCATGTTTGTGGTTAGTTGACGGTCATTGGTAGTGCAATAACGATCGTCAACACCCCCCAAGCTTAGACCTTTGCTCGTCCTCGAGTAAAGCCAAGATGGGTTATGGATCAGGAGTTGCTGCAATATCGATGCTCAAGAATAGGAGTTATGCTCAGACGACACCCATACTTTTACCTCGAACCATATTGTATGCAATGATCACTCTCACTCATACCTGTGGTGCATCTTTTTGTCTTAGCATGTCTTGGGCGGTTGAGAGGAAGAACGACTTAGCTGTAGGTTCTACTCCAAGCATGTCTTTTGGGATTCACATCTCAGGTGTTTTTTTAAAGATTTTTCAAAAGAAAACAAGTTTTCCCAAAGGTACTCTTGATCGCTCAAAGTGTATCCTCACCATTTGAAGCCAAGAGCATGGCTAAGAACTTCCTATACTAAAGCTTATGTGGACCTCAGGGTCATGGAAGAACTTAGCTTACTCAAGTTGTTTGTCTTGCAAACCCAAAGATTGGACCAAAGAAATGTACTACATCATCTAGCCTTGTTCATTATTGGAGCTTTATTTGGTGAGTGGATGGATGAATCTCCTTGTTTCCTTTCCTTCTCCTTTTTGATTGATAGGTATGAATATGGAGCCTTTTTGTATTTTTCTCTCTTTTTGCCATGCTTGACTAGCATGCTTTTCTTTTTCTCATATTTTTGCCATGCTTGACTAGCATGCTTTTCTTTTTCTCATATTTTTGTTGGCTCCATACTCTACCTCTTTTTTGATTGGAAGGAGTAAGGCTAAGGGTATTATTTTGGAGATATATGGATGCATACCCAGGATAGGTAAATGCATTTGTGGTGGTGGATTTTTGATCCAACAATTCACAAGATAGAGATGATTCCATTCTAAGAGACTCAAAATTTGACAAAGCTCAAAATAACTTTAAGTAGTTTAAACAAGCTAGGCTTAGATATTTCAGTATATTTGGCTCTAGTAGGTGTTCAAAACCAATGGGGGCACTTCATTTCATTTTTCAAAAGAATAAACCTGAGATGTTTATCTTACTAGGGGCATATGGAGAAACCTAGTGCTTAGCCATATCATTTCTTACAACAACTTAGACATAGTTATGCAAATGGCATCCACTAAGCACAAGATCAAGTTTTCAACTTATACACACAAGCTCGAAATTAAGCTAAGTGTAGAACGTGCATAAACAACTAAGCATGAACATAATAGAGCAACTATTCATCATTTCCATATGGAAGATATATGCATCAAAGTTGGGAGTTGTTTTTATTGACACTCTTTTTTTTTAGATAAAGCAATAAAAAGGAAAATAAATAAAAACATTATTGAAAGTACTTACCTCGGTAGGATGGTGATGCTGCTGCTCGGTCGAATGAGGTACTGCTGGTACTAGTAGGACGGATGATGCTGCTGCTTGGTCGGACGGGGTACTGCTGGTGCACATAGGAGGAGACAAGGACAAGAGACGAGGACACCTTACTCTAAGGAGACACAGGCACGAGGAAGTATGCTCTATGCTCATAACGGTCTACCATCCCCCCCAAGATTCAATGAAGCTAGGGGTTTTGGTAGTAGTAGTTGTAGAAGTTCTGAGCATTGAGAAAACCGGCTCCAACTTGCTCGTTTAGGTTCTGGAGCATCTCCGTGTTGGTTTGGAGCCGTTGGTCCATTGCTTCCGTGCATTGGTAGATGTCACCTACCTGCTAATATAGCCTCTGATCGTACTGGCCTAAGTTCATCCCCCCATTGCGGAGTTGATGTCGGCCATATAATCTGGGTGGTATCGGGTTGAAGCAGAGTGACCTAAGTCTCGGCTGAGCGCACGTGACGCACTACCGCCTTCGTAGTATTGTGTACTATGGGAAGGCTGGTAGGAACTCTCGCCACTGGTACTGGGGAAGTACCAGGACGGCTCAGCTGGTGTGGAAACATGGACGGGTTCCTCACTATCCTCTCCTCGGGCTCTATGGTGTGACTCCTCTGCTCGCCGTCGCTGGGCTCTGGTCATGACGCCGCCGATGCTTTGTCCTGGTGCCTCGCTGCATGGTTAGGCTCCTGATGGTGTACATGTCGAACTGCGGTGCTGGAAGCGGCAGCTCAAGGCTATGCCCGAACCATGTCATGACCAATCTCCCAGTTGCGGCGTCTCGCCTTATAAAATGTGCCTGGACAAAGTGCTGCTCCCCCACATAGTGTGATGTGTCGTCGGGAAGGTAGTCAAGTTGGGTATTCTCTAGGAGGCCCAAGTTGGCTGCTATCCTGGTGATAAAGGAAGTGATGCTTATAGGGGTGTTGGTCGCTCTCATGCCCATCCAGTGGTGGACAATGTCGAGGACCGGAGCATAGCGCTTCTTTTTGACCATGGCATAGAGGCACTTGAGGTCTGCGTTGGGTGCACAACGAACCTCGCCTCTTGGAAAGACGATGAGCGAGACCCAGCGAGCTAAGAGTCTCAAAGTGGGATTGTGAATTTTGGTGGTGTTGTGTTTCCCTTTCCCGTACTCTCCACAAATTTCCACCCAAAAAGATTTGATGTCGTACCTAGCTGGGTCACTCAACGAACAGTTGGAGTGAAAACCCAGGAGGTCGGCAAACTGCCGCGGGTAGACAGAAAATTCAGTATTGAACATGCGGAAATTTATAAACGTACCTGTTGTACGCTTATCCACACGGAGAATCATCAGGAACTCTTGTGTGAGAAGAACGGATCCTTCCTCTGTAATGTTAGCGAAATCCGACCAACCTACATAATCAAATGCTTTAATGAACGGGTCCAACATACCTATCTCGACGAGAAAGAAGGTGTCGAAGCACTTGGTCCTCCAAAAGGTCTTGGTGGTAAGAGCTTATAACACCTGGGCTTCCTGATCGCCTTGGATGTTGATATCCTGTAGGTTCATCAGTCGGCGCTGCGGTTGTTGCTGAGAGAGAACTCCTTCATCTTGCTCCTGGTCCTGGCAGCTGCGTGTACCGCTGACAAACATCCTGTCGGACACTGCGGGAGTCCTGTCGAATGCTGCTGGGATCCTGGAGCTTCCGCTTTGTGAACGAGAGCGAGAGCGCTCGTCTGACGAAGACGGGAACTTCAGGTGCAGTCCCTTCCCTCTGTTGCTCAGGGCCTTCTTCGCTTTCCTGAATAAAGAAGACATCCTGCAAAAATAGACAATATACTACACAAGGGACAAAGCAGACACAAGTATTAGTGTTAGCGGTCAGTCGTCCAGAAGTCAGTCGTCCAAGAGTCAGTTGTCCTTGCGGGGCAGAGCCTCTACAAAACGTCCAAAAACCGAGGGTGTAGCACTTATTTTATTGGGCAGAACTTCAACTAAGTGCTGAAATTTAAACTAAGTGCCTAACTAGTGCTTAAGAGAGTGATTAAGGAGGGAGAAGGGAGTTGCTCGCGCTGCTGAGCGGTGCAAGGAGCAAGTGCATGCATGCACTTGTATTTATAGGCGCGCGAGGAGGCAAGCAGGGGGCAGCACAAGGCCGGGCGGCTTAGGGCCAGGCCAGGTGATGCCGGCAGGAGGCCGGGCGGCCTAGTGTAGGGTGGTGGGTGGTGAAGGGACATGAGTGGTGTAGAGGGCGCAAGGCGGCATCGGTGCGCAGGGCAGAGGGGTCGGGCGGCTCGGTGCAGGGGCCGGGTGGCTCGGGCTCTGGTGCCCCCTGGCAGTGGAGCGCGCAGAGAGAGCAGAGGGGGCCGGCCGGCCCCTGGTGGGGTCGGGCGGCTCCAAAGATATTTTTTTCGCAAAAAAGAACTAACTAAATGCAAACTTAAGCAAAAATTTGATGAAATTTAAACATTCAATTGTGAAATTCAAAGTAAGTGCATGAAAGATAGGAAAATTATAACGCGGAAAATTAAATATGCAGTGGAGGATAAGGCCAGTTTATCTCCTAGCGAGGGTAAGTCATACTTTTGGTTTGGTGTCAGCGCTCGACGGAGACTTAGCGGCCGTCTGTGCTGCAATTTTTGCTCGCCAAACCTTCTTGGTTGCCACAGCCTTCTGTTTCTGAGGTTTGGTCTTCTTTTCTGGTTGGGCTTTTGGCGTTTCCTCTTTCTTTCGCCATTCTTAAGATGTGTTCATTGCCTTGGCAGTGACCTTTGTCTCAGGAGCTTTGCCTCCTGAGTCCTTCATCGGTGGCTGGGCCAGTGAGGCATGTCTCAGGGACTCAGCTCTGCGATCGGCTTTGAGCTTGCGGGCTTCTCTATCGTACAGGAGCTTTTCCATAGCTACGAGGAGAGAGTCCATTTTTGGCTTGCTTGGAGAAAGCTCGATCTTCTCTCTTGGTGTTTCCCGGGGTGCCTGACATTTAAATTTAAAAGTTTTTACCTGTCGGCACTGTTCGACCTTCGGTTTGAAGGCGAACGTCTCCCGTCTACCATTGATGTTGAGGTGGACTTCTCCTGTTCCAACATCAATGTTGGCCTCAGCGGTGCTTAGGAATGGTCGCCCAAGAATGAGCGGCGTCTTTGTGTCTACCTCCATGTCTAGCACCACAAAATCCACCGAGATGACGAAGTTTCGGATTTTCACCGGGACATCTTCGGCGATCCCGACGGGGTAGCAAATCGATTGATCCGCTAGCTGCAGGCACATAGCAATAAGGGCAAGTGTAGCATGCGTGAGTTTATCAAAGACCAATTTTGGCATGACGCTGATGCTTGCTCCTAGATCACAGAGAGCTTGATCAAAATTCTGGGTCCCGATTGAGCATGATATGGAGGGGTTCCTAGGATCCTTCTTCTTTTTAGGCGGCTGATTGAGTATAGCAGCGCTACACTCCTCCGTGAGGTGCACAACTTCGGTCGATGGCAGCGGCTTCTTGTTGTTGAGGATGCCCTTCAGGTACTTAGCATACGTAGGTACCTGCATCGCATCTAGCAATGGGATATTGACATATAATTTCTTGATTACCTCAACAAATTTGCCGAACTGATCGTTGACCGAGGCCTTCTTCTGCCTTTGAGGAAAAGGGAGCACTGTGCTGTCATAGAACTCGTGCGGAGCTGACTTTGGTGCTTCCTTCACCGGTGGTGGTTCACGATCCACCTCATCTTCCTCCTCTGGTGCGGCCCGCTTTCCCTGTTCTTTTCTTGCAGCTCTAGGATGTGGGGGGTCTTGTGTAGACCTTCCACCCCTAGTGGTTACAGTATTTATATGTTCCTTTGGGGATGGCTCGGGCTGTCCCGAAAGCTTCCCCGAAGTAGGACTAGGTAGAGCGGCGGTAAGCTGAGCTATCTGAGTTTCTAGCATTTTATTAAAGCTCAGCTGGTTCTTCATGGCCCTATTCAAAGTTTCCAATTGATTTGACAAAGTTTCAAGAACTCTATCATTCGCATGGAACTTTTTACTAATGCTATCATTCATAGCTTTTTGATCGAAAGAATTTTTAGTAAACTACTGAGAACTGCTAGAACACATACCTTGACCAGCGAAAGGTAACTTGGGTCGTGAATTCCAACCTAGTTGAGGACGAGGCCCGTTGCTGAAGCCATTGTTGTTGATGAAATTAACGTCCTCCGATCCATTTTCGGGGTAGCTGTTCCTCATGTGGCCGGTGTTCCCACAATGCTCACAAGTCATGCGAGAATCTAGTGCCTGGACCGACACAACTTCAAGAGCGCCCTCCAGCTTCTCTAGCAGGAGGTCCATTTTGGCAGCAAGCGTGTCGGAGCCGTCAATATGGTGGACTCCACAGGGCTTATTATTCGCCCTCTCCTCTCTCCATCCTTGGTTGCTTGCCATCTTCTCGATGAGAGAGCGGACAGTGGCAACGCTCAAGAATAACACAAACCTAAGCCTTGGATCTAGTGTGCAATAAAGGTACACCACACTAGGCAAGCGTTAAGAAGTAAAGTAAAGTATAACAAAAGATAGAGCAATGATAAATATTATACTGGAGTAACGAGTACAAAGGATAGAAAGATACAAGAGCTTTACCGAAACTCGAAGAAGACTCCGGAATCCCTGAGGCAAAAGCTCAGACTCAACTCTAAATCCCAGGACTAACCTAGTCATACAAGACTAAACGATAGTGTGAGCCTGAGGTGGGGCCGGGCGGCTCCACCCCAAGCCGGGCGGCCTGGGGGACCGTCCGATCCACCGCCTTTCTCCATTTTGTGGTTGATATTCACTCCCCATGGCGGTTGCATGGCAGTTATGGCGGTTATGCATATGTTTCCTTGTCAACCGTTGGTCTTCACTTGTGTTTCTTCCTTAGCCGCAGGATTGAAGTGTCGAGGATCGCTGACTTCACCAATCCAAGTCCTAGATCGGTGATGTGGCAAGCCTTCCGGTCCTTGACGTGGTGCATTCGGCATTTGGACTTCATAAGTGTGTTGACATGTCACTTAGGCACATGTAGGTCGAAGATGAGCTGATTTGGCCATTTTGCCAGGTCGGGCAGCCTAGGGTGGAGCCGGGCGACCTGGCTTGGAGCCGAGGCGGCCTGGCCCACTGGCCAGTGACCCTGTGACTTAGCCAAATTTGCCTGTTTTCTGCTGATCCTTGTACCTACAATCAAATACTCAACACAACTTGTGGAAATGTGTTATTAGCACAGGTTTATCCATACTTTGGCATGTTTTCCTCCATGTTTGTGGTTAGTTGACGGTCGTTGGTAGTGCAATAACGACCGTCAACACACCCAGTTTCCATAATGGGACAAAAATGTGCTTTATTACCATCCCAGGGTTTGGTAATCACATTCTTACATCAGAGTAATATAGATCCGCCCTAACGGGTCGGACAGCAAAGGGGCGCAGCCCTGAATCTAAGTAGCGGAATATAAAACGTAGGCCCAAACTTCCACACATCACGGTTGGGAAGTAGGTCGTAGCCCTAATCACTTCCATGCATGGTGACTTCATCGTCTCCACTGGAAAAACATCAACAAAGCAAGGGTGAGTACTTACGTACTCAACAAGCCCACCTTCCTCCATAAGGAGTAGGGGTATAGCTATATCTACATGCATGTCATATCTGGAGCTCAGGAAGTTTTGCATAAAAACATTTTGTATGCAGGGATTGAACTAGTCTAACAATTTATTTTTTCATTCAGAAAACAGGTTTTTTCTCAAAAAAGGGGTGCCACTGGACTTGGCGATCCACATGGCTTAATGACTTTCCAGCCACCACACTTTCCACACTATAGGGTTCTACCCCCGTAGCTCAAAAATCCACCCAGAAACCAATCCACACCCAAAACCAAACCATTGCCAACATTAAAGTCCTAATTGAAGAACCAAGCCGTAACTCATCCATATTAGTGGACTTGGACTATTCAAATAGGTTTTACTCTGATAAGAGGTTGCACTAATTTCCCACAAGTTGGACTCAGTGACACTTACGCCCAAATAAGCGTCCAAATTCCAAACTAAGCCTTTGCCTTTGTTTCATCACCTAGCAGTACTTTAGGGGTTCAGGCCACCGAGCCGCACCCTGGTGTCCCTCGACACCCCCTCGGCACACAACCCCTTCCCTCGCCCCTTGTGCGCCAACACTTAAGCTACTAGGCTATCCACTCATGCTCGGGCCTAGCCAATGCCTCATACAGAGCGAGTGGTTATACTAAAAGAGCTAGGCAAGATGAAAATCAACGCGGTCCTTACAGAGCTCAGGTAGAACCATTCTCACTTTCCATTGCTCGACACTGCAAGCATCCACCTACCCGGTCATCTCCACGAATCCCGGGACATGGGTAACCGCGAGTTGCTAAGTTACCGTTCGTACCCTGCCCTTAAATGGCATATCCCGACCCATGGGTCATTTGCTAGGGTTCTTCCCCATTTTATTTCAGAAACACGCACACCTATCCTCATCCCAAACCCATCAAGTTCCACAACCATAATCCCAACTTAACATCAAGATTATGATAGATATAATTAATGAGCGTTCCCACCTATGCGCACTACATCTAAGATAGGCTTAGGTGGCTGTTTAATTGGTGGGGTTTTCCTTAGCAAGCAAAACATGCAAGTTTCATAGTGATTATCAGGCCAAGGGTTGTGGTTGTAAAACATAGGAAATTTATGCATCAAGTGGGGATTCCAGTGGGCTTGCCGTGCAATTTGTTGATGAAACGTCTGAGGCGTCGGTCACTGGGGTTGGAGGTCCATCACCGGTCGAGCACGTTGCTACTCCAACTGCTGGGCGCGATGTAGTGCTAACCACTCGGTGTGACGGCACAGCATTATTGGCGTCTCTTAGCCTTATAAGGTTTTACTCCACAATGGCACGGAGACCGCTGTAGCTTTTCACTCAGAGTATTCCGAGTATCGTATTTTTATCCACAGGGAAGCGGCAGGCGAGAGAGTATAGTTGAATAAACTCAAATCGAATGAACCATACTTAAATAAATATACCAGCTAGTCACTAGACAGGGGTAAGTCTGGTAAACGGATAGCTGTATGGTGGGAAGAAGTAAAATGAACTACCTAAGATACACGTAGAAAGGTATAGTTGCCTGGGAGGACAACGAGCGAGATAAAGTTCCCAAACTCTATTCTATTCGGCTGCAAAGACTCTATCGTGGTTAACTAAGAAACTCAAGTAGCAAGTCAGGGTCTTGCATCGAGCGAAATTCCGGCGCCTCGAGGAGTTAGGGGGTAGATAGTAGACAACCGAAGGAGACCCGGCTAACGCCTACGGGCCTACCGAACGAACGGGCCTGGACTACACAGGCACACCACACGCTACCACCGAGTGGGGCTACCAAGCAAATCTGCGTGGATAGGCTGGCACGCTATAAACGTACTCAAGCGAAGCTTGAGTAACAATAGATCGTCGTTGATCAGAGGAGAGGACCTAACCAGAGCCTGGTGTACAGGTTGGATTATAGCATCGGCAAGAATAACGGGACTTGACTAACTAAGATAACCACAAGTCTAAGCCTAGCAAGTATGCAAAATAAAGGGTCCACCACACTTGCAAGAGATAGAAATAAAGTAAAATATAACTGAATTATATTGAAGATTGAGTACTGAAGATACAAGAGCTGTTACCACAGACTCAGAAGAATCTCCAAGAACTCCGAGGCAAAGCTCGACTCACTCTAACTCCCAGGACTATCCTAACTACTAAGATGTGGAAAATGACACTCTCTAAGGTAGGATATGGCTCTCAACTTCTCCACACCTTTACAAATGAGCTCTACAGGCCTATTTATAATCCCATATGAGAGGGGGGTATTTGTAGGAGGCTTAGGTCGGTGGGAGGCCGAAGTCGGTGGTCGGCCAACCTAGGAGGGAGGTCGGCCGACCTACTCTGAGGTCGGGCGACCACCCGATCCACCGCCTTTAGACTCCAACGGCTTGATCTTGCTTTCCCATGGCGGTTGGCGGTTAGGACGGTTGTTGCACGTGGAAAATGCCTCCGAGGGTAGGTCGGCCGACCTTGTAGGAGGTTGGGCGACCACGTGTCAGGCCTGCATTGGCCATTTTGCTTCTCCCTTGGATTGATGACGTTGTGGATCCGTGACTTGGTGCATTTTTGGCCTTTGGATACATTGGATGCTTGGTCTTGCGGTTGGATTTGAGTGCACTTGTGTTTCTTCATGATGTGGATCGATGAGGTGGCAAGGGGCCCACTTGGAAGGTTGGGCGGCCTGGCCAGGGGTCGGCCGACCCTGTCAATGGGTCGGGCGGCCAGCCCCCTGGTCGGCCGACCTGGCTGAGCCAGGGCAGGCTTTGCCCTGGTCGGCCGACCTGAACACCATGACCAGTGGTTTCCATCTTTTGATCCTTGGCATGTTTTCAACTGTTTTATGTGCATTTTGGTACCTGCATCCAAATATTCATACAAAACTTGTGGAACTCATTAGTAGAGGGGTTAGTCCATATTTATTCACTTGCATAGCTCCATTTGGTTGGTAATTGACGGTAGATATCGTGAGATTACGACCGTCAACACCCCTCCAAGCTTAATCTTTTGCTCGTCCTCGAGCAAAGCTAAGACTGAAAGTGGATCAGGAGTTACTGCAATATCAAAGATGATGAGAAATTCTTATATGTGACTCAATACTCATGCTTTTGTTTTGAGAAGTGAAATAATTGAAGCTCACCTTGTGTACTACCTATGGTGCATCTGTTTGCTTACCTTGCCTTGGGCAGTTGAGAGATGGAACGACCATTGTACAGGAGTTCTTCTAACTTTTTCTTTTTGGATGTCTTTCTCAGGAGTTTTCAAGATTTTTCAAAACAAAAGTAGCTTTCCCAAGGTGCTCTCAGGCGCTCAAAAGTGTATCCTCACCAAGGGCCAAGATTCGGCCAACACTTTCCTACACTAAGGCTTTTGTGGAGCTTTGGGTAGGGAGAAAGTGGCACACTTAGCATATTTATTTTGCTAAGCCAAAGATTGTACCAAAGAGTGTACTCTATCACTTCTTCTATTGATCATGGAGTATGAGTGGCGGTATGTATGCCTCCTTCTCTTGGTATTCATCCCTTGTAGCCTTTTGTATATTTGGAGTGGATATGGAGGTTTTATTTATTTTTGCCATGCTTGAACTTGCATGCTTTTCATTTTGCCGTGCTTTTGCACGCATTTTTTTTCTTTTTGCCAAGCTTTTGCATGCTTTTCTTTTTGGCTCCATACCCTTACTCCTTGAGATTTGAAGGCTAGGGATTATGAGAAGTATTTGGAGACATTTCGGTGGATGCAAAGTCCGAAATGGATCACTTGCATTTTTTTGCTTTTGTACTCCAGCTATCAACAGAAGGTGATATTTCTACTCAAAGAGACTCAAAATTTGACAAAGCTCAAAATAGCACTAAGCAGCTCTTTGTAGCAGTTTCAAGTAATTGAAGCATTTTTTGCTCTGGTAGGTATTTTTAACCAAGGGGAGCTATATTTTGTTATTTTCAAAAATAAAAACCTGAGATGTTCATTTTACTAAGAGCATGAGAGAATTATCCCATATTCAAGTCATATCATTCATTTCAAAACAATTTAGGCTTGTTATCACAAATGGCATCCACAAGATAGAACCTTGGTTTACTTCTTTTATTCACAAACTTAAAATTAAGCTAATCATAAGTCACATGCAAGAATTAAATCATTCACTTGATAGAGCAACTATTCATTATTTCCAAAATGAAACTAGCATGTGAACTTCTCATTAAAGCATGGGAGTTCTTTATATACTGAAATAAACAACCTAAAATAAACAAACTGAATTAAACAAACTATATTGAGCAAACAAACTAATAAACTCTCAAAGCAAAGATACATGAGTGGTGCAGAAATCGGGGGAATGTCATACGTACCCAGCTGTCGATTCGGGTCCCCCCCAAGCTTCAACGAAGCTACTCGGGGTAGTACCCATAGTACTGGAAGAACCGCTGGAACTCATCAAAGGTGCGCTGAGCCGTCGCTTCTATTTCGAGGAGGCGGTTGTACTATTCGTCCTGGGTCTGCTGGATGACCTGAGTGTGCTCATCTACTTGGTTAAGCTGCTGGTGCGCTGGTCCTAAATGGTTAGGAATCCAAAGATGGCACTCAACGGGGCGCCTGTGCTCGTCATGAGGACTTCATCGAAGCACTTGGTGAGGGTGATAGGCTTGGTGTGGAGTCGCCTTAGCAAGTCAGCCTCGTCTTGATTGCGCATTTGGATTTGGGAATCCAGCAGCAATGCGGGCCCGGTGATGGAGGACGAAGCTTCTTCTCCTCCCGGCCCAGGACTCGATGAACCTCTGTCAGACACCGTCCGCGAGTTCTACGAGCTATAGGACGTCGGGAACCATATGTGCTGCCCCGCCTTGTTGATGGCACTTCTGGCCCTCTTGAATGCGCGCTTCATCCTGCACAAAAAGTGACCACAAAAACTACGAGACGACAAAATGAAATTAGCGTTAGCGGTTAGTCGTCCTTGTGGGCTGTGACACCACCACAGCTCGTTCGTGGTCTTGCGAAAGAGAGTGGCTAGTAGCTAGAATATTTTTGCTCAACTAGATTTTTATTCGGATATTATTTTGGCTAAGCAAGAGCTAAACTACTACTAAGCAAAGAAATTAAGAGAGGGAGAGAAGGGAGTTGCTTGCTGCTGCATGGTGCATTGGAGAAGGAGGTGAGGGCTGCTATTTATAGATGAATGGGAACAGCAAGGGGTCGGGCGGCCAAGTGAAGGGGTCGGCCGACCCATGGCCGTGGTCGGCCGGCCTTCTCCCGTGGTCGGGCGACCTTGCGTGGGTCCACAGCAAAGGGAAGAGGGGCAGGCCGGTCGGGCGACTAGTGAGGCTGGTCGGGCGACTGCCACCGTGGTCGGTCGGCCTCTGAGAGTGTCGGGCGGCCACTTGAGCACGGTTCTTTGAGTGAGTGAGAGGAGAGGAGCTGCAAAGGGAAAGGTGGGAGATGGAGCTTGGGTCGGCCGGCTTGGAAAGGGCGGCCGGGCGACCGCGGTAGGTGTCGGCCGAGCCTAGGCCTTGGTCGGCCAACCTGCCCAAAGCACTGAGTGCTTTGTTCCTTGCGTGAGAGAGCAACTAGAGAAGAGGTTGAAGGAGCTTTGGTTGGTCGGCCTTGAGTGCTTGGTCAGCCGGCTCGCTCGAGTGAGCAAAGCAAGTAGAGAGGTGGGTGCAGGGGGTCGGGCGACCTCATCATTGGGTCGGCCGGCCTGCTACCCTGCCCCTTGTGCCTTGCTTTGGGAGTAGGCAAAGAGCAAGAGAAAGAGAAAAGAAAAAGGGTAAAGAGAAAGAGAGGAAGGGGGGTGGTGCGGTCGGCCGGCCAGTGGCTTGGTCGGCCGGCCCCTTGGTGCCTGCCTCTCTCCACTTGTGTGTTGCTAGAGTGTTGGCAAAGCTAAAGAGAAGAAAAGGGAAAAGAAAAGAAAGGGAGAAAGGAGGAAAGAAGGAGTGAGAGAGGGAAGGAGAGGGAAGGCAGGCTCGGTCGGCCGGCTTGGCTAGCCCCCTTGCTTACCCTTCTGCATGGGGTGGTCGGCCGGCCCTAGTCTAGGGTCGGCCGGCCCCTAAATTTTTTTTTTTGAAAATGAGGGTTAAAAACTAAATGCAAAGAAGATAAAAATAGTGCATTGCTAAAATTTAAATATGAAGTGGAAGATGAGAATTTAAACTAGTGGGAAATAAATATGCCGTCGAAAGATAATGCCAGGTTTACCTCTTGGCGGGAGCGAACCATTTACCGTCCTTCGGGATGTCGCGTGAGCGTATGTACGGGGAGGTAAGCGGTACCTTTGCGAGGCACTTAGAATTTGTCGTGGATGGGTCCTGGGCACTCTCGTTGTCAACATGCCCCATAGTATTTATCCTATGGCCTCCATGGGTATGTTGATTTTTATTGCACCCTCGGTTGATGGGTCTTGTAAAATCATGGGTGCCGACCTTCTTAACAGGAGCTTTGCCTCCTGTTTCCTAGTTCTTGCGGTTAGCCTTCATGGCTCTTGCCTTCTTCCATTCGTCTTCCTCTCGTTGTCGGATGGCAGCCTCGGTGGCTAACTTCCGTTTCATGAATGCTATGAGACTGTCCATCTCTTTCCTAGAAGCATCGTAGATTGGCGGCTTCGGCACATACTTTTGGCACTTGAAGATCTTCACTTGGCTACACTGCTCCACTTTTGGTCTGAAGGAGAAGGTCTCCCTCATCCCGTTTACGTTGAGGTGGACTTCTCCGGCCCCAACATCTATGCTTGCTTCCGCGGTGCTCAGAAACGGCCGCCCAAGAATGAGTGGTGTCTTAGCATCAATCTCCATATCCAATACCACAAAATCCATGGGAATGAGGAAGTTCTGGATCTTCACCGGGACAGCCTCGGCGATTCCCGCAGGGTGTCGGATTGATTGGTCCGCAAGTTGCAGGCACATACTTGTGGGCACGAGTGCCGCGTGATTGAGTTTGTCGAAGACAATTTTAGGCATAACGCTGACGCTTGCTCTGAGATCACATAAGGCTTGCTTGAAGACTTGGTTCCCGATTGAGCATAGAATAGTAGGACTACCAGGGTCCTTCTTCTTCTGTGGAGGTTGGTTGAGTATAGCTGCACTACACTCCTCGGTCATGTGCACAATTTCCGCTGATGGCAGTGGTTTCTTATTGTTGAGTATATCTTTCAAGTACTTTGCATATGTCGGTACCTACATTGCATCTAGCAGAGGTATATTGACATATAATTTCTTAATGACCTCAACAAACTTACTATATTGTTCATCGGTGGCAGCCTTCTTGTTGCGCTGAGGAAATGGCAACACCGTTGAGTCATAAAACTCGTGTGGGATAGTTCTCGGTGGTGCCTTCTCCTTCGTGGCACCAATGCTGGTCTCTGGATCATCATTCTCCTCCATTTCAGTGATCTTCTCCTGTTCCTTGCCTGTATGGTTAGTGCGTGACGCACCACTAGGATGTGGAGGGTCCTGAGTGGACTTACCACCCCTAGTGCTGACGGCATTGATGTGCTCTTTAGGAGGAGGTTCCGGTTGTCTCGGAAGTTTTCCCGCATTAGCATTAGGCAAAGAGGCAACCAACTGAGCAATTTGTGTTTCTAACATTTTATTGAAACTCAGCTGATTTTTCATAGCACTGTGTCATGCCCAGTTCTCAACCAACGAAACCGGAACAACATATATGTGCCAAGAACGTGTCTCACATATATTATGACAGTAGTGACATCACAGAACGTGCATAAACGATAAATAAAACGTTTACATAGAGTATATCATCACTTTATTACAATAAGACAACATGTCTTTAAACCAGAGTCATAGCGGAAGCGTAAATGAAGATAAACGAGCCACCACAGGGACGTCGACTGGTGGACTGGTACGCCTAGAACTCGTTGTACTCTTCGAAGTTTTCTAGAGCTGAGCAGTGGTTGGGTTCCAGCCAACAGTAGGTTTAAAGTAAAGCAAGCGTGAGTATTTCATACTCAACAAGCATAACATGAACTATGAGGCATCTAGGGTTTGCTGACACTTAGCATAAGCTTTTAGTTGGTCAAGTTTTATTAAGCGACTAATTACTACAGGTGAGTTGATAAACCATTAACCCAAGGTATAGCATTAAAGATTTAAACAACAACATTAACATTAGAACCAACTTCCAAACTTAACCAGGAACCACTAATCTGCATAAAGGATCTGGGCCACTCATAACCGTGAGCACGGCTGACATGTCAGTTTTACACTCTCGAGAAGTTGTACATCTTTACCCACAAGCCATGTACTACGCTAGGAGTTCATCACATTGCCTGAGATGAGATGACTAGCAAGCACACTACGAAGCCTTTACAAAGATCACGTTGGTAAAAAATAACCGCAAGGAATCAAGCGCCGCAATTGTGGTGTCCGCCTCACAAAGGGAGAAGCACACAGCACACTCAACCTAAGGTAGTGCAGTGACCACAACCGCTTACTCCCCCTCTTGCCCCGCAGGTAAGTTACTTCAAACCAAAACGATCTAATTAATCAGCTAAGACCGTCCCATTCCAGTCTCATGGTAGCACGGTTGTCCCAGGTTGTCACTTTGCGAACCGGTCCGTATGGAGAGCGACTATGAGCAAACCACTAAGCACATGCTCATGCCCCCTAAACCAAGTTGCTAAAAAGCCATTTTTAAAGAGACGGGAACCACTCAAGCACACAGCACAGAGGGTCACGCTCCGAGATAGATTGCATAGGTCCATTAACAAGATTATTAACAAAAGTAACATGTGTTCGCGCAGCAACTAGCAAAACTTAACCAACATGCATCCCATAGGTAAACACTGCGATAACAGAGGCTAGGTACAGTCCTTATTGGCGTACAAAATTAAACACATGCATATGAAGTGATTCAATGATTAATGGGTTGTGTCCATGTTATACTTGCCTTGCTCAAACTGGTCTTGAGGCTGCTGCTCAACACCCTCAAACTGCTGCTCTTCTTCACCAACAAACTGCTCACCGTCTAAACACGTACACGGCAACATGCAAGCATTGCCACGCATACATACATGCAACCAATTAACAAAAGGTGAGAAACAGTACATCATATCATAAAAACAGAAGATAAAACTGTATTAAAACATTCTACGCATTACCACGATCGCGTGAGCACAAGAATCACTCAAAACGGAGTTAAAACGTGAAAGTTATGCATAAAATGGGCTTCTAGGGGCATAACTGCGATAGAAACATTGAAACCAGGGGCTAGATTTGAAAAACCGAGGACCTAACTGTAATTAACTATAGCCGCCGAGGGTTTCCAGGCAAAACCGCCGAGACCTGGACCGCGGGTTCAAAAATCGGAAAGCCCAGGGGCCAAACCGAAGAAAACAGGACCTAAATCTAATTATTTTTCAAAGCCGGTGGACCGCGGGTTGATTGCAGAGAAACGCGGGGACTTTTCTACGAAAGTCCCGCGCTGACCGGGTCTACGCCGATGCGGTGTTGACGCGGCGCGCGCGTGGCGCGACACGTCGGCCTGACGGGTGGGACCGCGCTGTCGGGTTAAGTGAGGCGACGTGGCGCTCTGTGATTGGCCCGCGAAGGGGTACGCTGCGTTCTAATCACGGCCGTTGGCGATAGATCGGACGGCCAGGGTGCACGGGGACGGGAAGGCGCCGGCGGCGACCAAAACCCACGGCGGGGTTCGGCCCGCGCGGCGGTGGCTCGCCGGCATGGTGCACGCCGGGGCCTAGGGGCCGTCCCGCTGGACTAGATCTAGTGGGAAAGGGAGAGAAGGCCGAGGCGGAGCTCACCGAGGGGTCGAAACGGGTGGAGGCGCGATGGTGAGGGCTCGCGACGGAGGACGGCGGATGGCTCGGACGGCGTTCGCAGGTAGAGGCTTCGGAGTGGTGTGCTCGCGACTAGAACCCACAGAACGGCTTCCCGAAGCTCCTACGAACATGTTGGCGGTGGTTAGAGGGTCGGAGATGGCTCGCCGGTGAGGAATTTGGGCGGCGGAGAGCTTACCGAGGCGGGACTCCGGTGGCGGATTGTGGGCGCGTCGAGGCACAGGAATGAAATTGGAGTGGAGACGTGGTAAAGAGGGCGAGGGCGAAGCTTGGGGTCGGTTTTATAGGCACTGTGAGAGCCGAGGGCGTCGTGGCGCGGTGATGCCGCTCGGTTTGAAGGCGCTCTTCAAAGCGGGGTGAAGGAAGGTGGAGGAGAAAGGGGAAACTGGGGCGACGACCGTGGGATTGAGGCGGGTGCGAAGGAAAGGGGAGCGGGCGTGGGTTCGGCTTCCTTTGCTTGAGCGTCGACGTGGCCGAGCGGGGGAGTAAGGAAGGCGGGCGTGGATCGCGGCGGGAGGAAGGGGATGAGCCTGGCAGGCGGGGCCCGGCGGTCAGTGGGCGCGGGCGCGGGGTCCGCCTGTCAGCGCGCGCTGAGGGAGAGGGACGCGCTGCCTGCGCTGGTGGGCCGGTTTCCGGCCCAGGCGGGCGGGAGCCGAGCCGGGCTGGCCGGGGCCCAGGCGGGGAGAGGGGCGGGGCGGCCGGGCCGAGGCCCAGGCGGGAAAGAGGCAGGGAGGGGGCTGGGCGGGCCGGCCGGTCGGCCTGGCTCTCTCTCCCTTTTTTTTTCTTTTTCTGTTTTTGAATACTTTTGAATTGACATAGAAAATGGTTCTAAAACTCAAATAAATTTGAATTTGAATCCTTAATTCAATCAAACAAGAACAATGCACCAGCATGTGTGCACAAGAAAGTTAGGCCTAGGTTACTTTTATGCATTTATTTATTTTAAATAAATTTAAATAAATCATGCAAACTAACACATAAACCTTAGGAAAATTAAATAAATTGCTTGAATTTTATTGTAAAATGCTGGAATTTAAACTAGGGTGTTACAAACCTACCCCCCTTAACAGGAATCTCACCCCCGAGATTCTCATAGGTGGTTAGCAAAGAGACCAGGACAAGTTGCTCTCAACTCCTCCTCTCTTTCCCAAGTTTCCTCATCCTCCGTGTAATGTTTCCACTACACTCTGCACATTTTGACCCTCCTGTCTCTGGTAACCCTTTCAGATGTTTCAAGAATCTTTACTAGGTGTTCGGTATATGTCAGATCCTCCTGCACATCCAGACCTTCCAGTGGTGCTTGTTCTTCTGGCACCCTCAAACACTTCTTTAGTTGGGACACATGGAACACATTGTGTATGCCAGATAGGTTTGATGGCAACACCAACTTATAAGCCACTTCGCCTTTCCTTTCCACTATCTTGAATGGACCGATTTATCTTGGTGCCAGCTTCCCTTTCATATTAAACCTCCGGATACCTCTCATTGGTGACACCTTCAAATACACAAAGTCATCAACCTTAAAGGTCAAGTCCCTGCATCGCACATCTGCATAGCTCTTCTGTCTGGACTGAGCAACTCTCAAGTTCTCACGTACCATCTTGATCTGCTGTTTAGCATCCCTGATAAGGTCGGGTCCGAACACTTGCTTCTCTCCTGTTTGGTTCCAAAATAGCGGTGTCCTGCACCTTCTCATACAATGCCTCAAATGGCGACTTCTTCAAACTAGCTTAATAGCTGTTGTTATAAGAGAACTCGGCATAAGGCAGACTCTTATCCCAACTGGTTCCATATTGTATAGCACATGCCCTCAACATGTCCTCTAGAATCTGATTTGTTCTTTCCATCTGACCATCTGTCTATGGGTGATATGCTGTACTGAACCGAAGCTTGGAATCCAATGAGTCATGCAACTGCTCCCAAAAACGAGATGTGAACTGTGAACCTCTATCAGATATGATCCGCTTAGGCACACCATGCAAGCAAACGATTCTGGAGATGTATAGCTCTGCTAGTCTGGCACCCGAATAAGTAGTATTCACCGGAATGAAATGAGCAACCTTGGTCAACCGATCAACAACTACCCAGATCGAGTTGTAACCTTTCTGAGTCCTGGGTAACCCCACAATGAAATCCATGCTTATTTCCTCCCATTTCCACTCTGCAGGCCTCTGATGTTCAGCCTTCACACACTGACAAGTGTGACATACTGCAACATACTCTGCCACTGCTCTCTTCATTCCATACCACCAGAACCTTTCCTTCAAGTCATGATACATCTTGGTACTGCCCGGGTGAATGGAGTAAGCGGTGTCATGAGCCTCACTGAGTATTAACTTCTTTATACTGTCCACATCTGGCACGCAGATCCGGTTCTTGTACCATACAGTACCCTGTTCATCTTCATAGAAATGTGGCGCCTTGCCCACCTTGATCTGTTCCCGGATTTCCTGAATTTTCTCGTCCGTCTTCTGATGTTTCCTTATCTCTTGTTCAAGGGTAGGCTCTGCCTCAACAGTTGCTACTATGGTGTGGTGCACGAATCCCAAATTCAAACTCTCAAATTCTGCACACAGCTCAAGAGGCATCTGAAAAGCAACTGCCATGTTAACATAACTTTTTCTGCTTAAAGCATCTGCTACCACATTAGCTTTCCCTAGATGGTAATGTATCTCCAGGTCATAATCTTTAATCAACTCTAGCCATCTTCTCTGCCTCATATTCAGCTCATTCTGTGTGAAGATATATTTAAGACTCTTATGATCGGTGTATATCTCACACCGATTCCCAAAAAAATAATGCCTCTAGATTTTCAGAGCATGCACAACAGCTGCTAACTCCAGATCATGAGTGGGATAATTGACCTTAAGCTTTCTTAACTGGCGTGAAGCATAAGCAATCACCTTACCCTCCTGCATCAGCACACAACCCAAACCTTCCTTAGATGCATCACAATACACGGTGAAACTCTTGGTTAAGTCTGGTAGAGTAAGCACTGGGGCTGTGGTGAGTCTCTTCTTTAATTCATCAAATGAGCTTGCCTCTCCTTAGTCCAAAAAAATGGAACACCCTTCTCGAGCAATGATGTCATTAGTTTTGCAATCCTGGAGAAACTTTCAATAAACCTTCTGTAATATCCTGCTAGACCCAAAAATCCACGAACTTCTTTCACAACTTCTGGCACCTTCCAATCCATGACACTGCTGATCTTGCTAGGATCCACCATGATTCCACCTTTTGAGACTATATGTCCCAAGAAAGGCACTTGATCAAGCCAAAACTCACACTTGCTCAACTTTGCATACAACTTATGTTTTCTCAGCTTCTGCAAAACTAATCTCAAGTGTTCTTCATGTTCTTCTTCTATCTTGGAATAGATCAGTATATCATCAATGAACACCACAACAAACTTGTCAAGATACTCCATAAACACCTTGTTCATAAGATTCATGAAATAAGCAGGAGCATTTGTCAACCCAAAAGACATCACTGTATACTCATATAGCCCAAATCTGGTAATGAAAGCAGTCTTTGGAATATCGGAAGGACGAATCTTCATTTGATGATAACCCGACCTCAAATCAATTTTTGAGAACACACATGCACCTTGCAACTGATCAAACAAATCATCTATTTGAGGTAAGGGGTATTTATTTTTGATGGTGACATCATTCAAAGCTCTATAATCCACACACATCCTTCTTGACCCATCCTTCTTATCAACAAACAGAACCGGAAAGGCCCAAGGTGAAGAACTAGGCCGAATAAACCCCTTTCCTAACAACTCATCTATATTTTCCTTTATTAACTCTTGTTCTTTGGGGGCCACTCTATATTGCCTTTTGGCTATTGGTGCTGTACCAGGTAAAAATTCTATTAGAAATTCAACATCTCGGTCAGGTGGCATACCTGGCAGCTCATCTGGAAAGACATCTGGAAACTCACAAACCACTCTAATCCCATCTGTGGGTTTAACCTCCATTTGATGCAGGTAACCAGAAGGACTTGTTGCACTGATTTCTACCCCCTGACCATCTGAAGCTGTAAGGTGAACAGTTCGTCTGGCACAATCTATCTTGACACCCCACTTATTAAGAGTTTCCATACCCAGAATGACATCAATGTCCACTAAGTCCATTGTTATTAGCTTAGTGTAAAACTCTACCCCCCTTATGATGATGCTAACCCTGGAGCATATCAAGTCTGTATTTATCTTTCCCCCAGGTGATGAGATTACCATAGGCCTTTTCATGGGGCTTATATCTATATTGTGTTTCTCAGCATATGCCTTTGCAATGAAAGAGTGAGTTGCACCAGTATCAAAAAGTATGGATGCAGGATGGTTTTTAACGAGGAACGTACCAAGTACGATGTTAGGAGCTTCCGATGCAGTCTCAGCAGTCACGTGGTTCACCCTCCCTTGCCATGGCGTCTTGGCTTGTTGATTGGGGCGCCCTTGCTGCTGCTGCGGAGGATTCTGCCTCTGGCCCCGCTGACCAGGTTGGTTTACTGGCGTCTTCTGGGCGCAGACATTGGCATAATGCCCTGTACCTCCACACTTGTAGCAGTTCCTGCCTGAGGGAACCTGTGCCTGGTTCGTTGGGGTAGGGATGGACTGCACCTGGCGCTGAGCTTGATAAGCAGGACGATTAGGCTGAGTCTGATAACGCTGCCCCTGGCGGTTGTGGTCGCTGCACTACCTTAGGTTGAGTGTGCTGTTTGCTTCTCCCTTTGTGAGGCGGACACCACAATTGCGGCGCTTGATTCCTTGCGGTTACTTTTTACCAACGTGATCTTTGTAAAGGCTTCGTAGTGTGCTTGCTAGTCATCTCATCTCAGGCAATGTGATGAACTCCTAGCGTAGTACACGGCTTGTGGGTAAAGATGTACAACCTCTCGAGAGTGTAAAACTGACATGTCAGCCGTGCTCACGGTTATGAGCGGCCCAGATCCTTTATGCAGATTAGTGGTTCCTGGTTGGGTTTGGAAGTTGGTTCTAATGTTAATGTTGTTGTTTAAATCTTTTATGCTATACCTTGGGTTAATGGTTTATCAACTCACCAGTAGTAATTAGTCGCTTAATAAAACTTGACTAACTAAAAGCTTATGCTAAGTGTCAGCCAACCCTAGATGCCTCATAGTTCATGTTATGCTTGTTGAGTATGAAATACTCACGCTTGCTTTACTTTAAACCTACTATTGGCTGGAACCTGTAGGACCGATACGTGCGACTTGAGGGGGGTGAATAGGAGCACTTGAAAAACTCAAACTCAAACCCCCAAAGTGCGCTCTCACGAAAACACACGCACACCCGATACCGTCCACTAAACAGATACGTATTGGGTGGAAAGCGGAAGCACTCGAAATAATGCCCAAAGAAAAGGACGTAAGATGAGCAACCAAACTACACCTAAACGAGCAAACACACTACACCCAGACAAACACACACAACACCTAAAACTACACCTCTCTAATGTGCAGAGTTACGTAGCATAGACAAGCTACTAACCCTAGGACACATTGAGAAACCCTAAACTGAAAACACTAAAGCACCATCAAAGCAAGCAAGAACAACAAGGCACAAACAAAACAAGACAAGCTACAAAGCTTGCAAGCGTCGCACACTAGCCACTCAACACACCGAAGCGTGCCTCACTTAAGAACAGTGAGTGAAGAGTATGGGCATGCAGTGGTTGACACAAAACAAGCTTGAAGCAAACCACAACACTCCAAAAAACCAAAGAAACCAAGAAAAACAAACCCCAAAGCAAGCGGAGCAAGAAACACGCAAAAACAGCCCTAAATACACTAGACCGGACAATACTGTCTCAACCAAAAGAACTGACCGGACAAACCCAAAGAAAGGGGCTGAAACAGCCCTAAAAACCTATAGACCAGACAATCCGAGGGAAGGGGATCAGACAATCCGAAGTATAGGGTTCGGACAAACCTAAGGACAAACGATTAGTAGTGTCAGTTCTCCAAAAAACTGCGCGCAGAAAATAGCCCGACACCTCTACGAAAAACGATCGAAACAGGGTCAAATCTCAACCAAACTTCATGAAAATTTGCATGGACAATCCTAAGGACCTTCCCTAGCAAATCCCAAAAGATCAGCTCCAAAAGGTCAAGGGATGCACGGGAATTGCAAATCTCGTGAGGTAGGTGAGTTGACAACCGAAAAACTGCACGCAGGCACACCAAAAACCGAACCAAAACCGGGTCAATTCTCAACGAAACTTCACGAAAATTTGCATGGATGATCCTAAGTACCTTCCCTAGCAAACCCCAAAAGATCCACTTGAAAAGATCAAGGGCTCCACGGGAATTTCAGAACTCGTGAGGTTAGTGAGTTGAACCCGAAAAACCTAGAAACGTCAAGAACGGCCCTTTCTCGTGGTTGGATGATTCTAGCACTTGGCTAGTGAGATGCACCACGTCCTAGCAAGGCAAAATACCGGCAAAAGAAAGGTCTCATTCTTGGACAACACAAAACGAGCCAAAATCCAAGAAACGGGACCAAAAACGAAACTAGAAAAGGGGCAAAGAGGGAGGGACGAGATTGCTGCTCAAGACTTGGAATTTCACAACAAAGAACCTTGAATTAACCACGAAATTCAGGTTACAAGAGTTCCCTAGAGCCTACCTCCCTTCATCCTCCCACTAATGACAAGATTAGACTAAACTAGGCACTCATCTCCTAGCTAATCCTCTCTATTTCTTCTCTTTGGACCTTGGCTGCTAGGGCTAGGAAATCCTAGGGTTTGTGGCTGCCAAGATAAGCTCCAAGGGAGCCTCTCAAGTCTATTTATACCCTAGGCCCTAAACGACACAATTACACTAAGACCACTAGTCTAAAAATGCCCAGAGGGGGCCAAACCGAAAAGATACAGTCGGACGACTACGATGACGACTTGATCTTCTTCTTCTCCACGCCTCGCTTGGATGTGCGCCACGTAGCCAGTAGTCCGGAAGCTTCCCCCAGTTTTGAAGTCAGAAACCGGGAAACTTTATTTTGCGGGCTTCTTGGGCCGAGTCTTGGGCCCATCTTCTATCTTGACGAGTTTCGGTCCACTCGCCAAGTCTTCGTAGCTTGGGTGACGGTTTTGAGCCGAAGCCGCCAAAGCCTCCCCCGCACGCCTTCGCGCCATGCACTTGGGTTGGAGCACCACGGTGGAACCCGGCTTCTCTAGTCCATCGGAGTCTCGCAGTCCATCGGAGGGCTTACACCATCGTTGCCGAACCGCCCCTCCGTGTACCGAGCTTCCATGCCCGATCGACGCCGAGCATTGCCTCTGGTCCATTGGAGGACTTTTGCCTCAGTCCATCGAGGTCTTCATCATCTACCTCCAGTCCATCGGAGGGCCTCCAGTCCATCGGAGGGCTTGAGCTCGTTGACAATCACTCATCACACCAGGAGAGCAATGAGGCCAATCCATTGGCTCTCAATCTCCCCCTTGATGAGTGCATTGTCAACACATCTCCAACCTGTAACCTAAAATAGAGCAAAGACAAAAGAAAAGCGTAAAACCGCAAAAGAAAGAAAAAAGAAAAGAAATGCTCAAGCTGCTCAAAACCAAACAAAGGCAAAACACAAGGCAGCTTGAAGCAAAACGAAAAACAAAACATCGGCTCCTCAAGACAGAGACAAAAGGCTCAACGCACCGATGCAAAGAGCATGCTAAAAGCTCAAACTCCCCCTGAAATGCATCCTCACAAATGCAATATGAATGCAAAGCTCTCCCTCAACTAAATCTCTCCTGAGTTCTCCCCCTTTTCCATATTTTTAAATTTCTTCCCCTTGGAGAAGTACACTAATCTCTCCCCAAATTTCTCCCCCTTGTTGACAATGGACACATCAAGGGTTCCTTGAACTCAACTCCCCTGAACTAGATAACTCCCCCTCAAAATATGCCATGAAATGCAAGGAGTGCAAAGAGCTCAGAGGGGATGAAAAAGCTAGTAATCACAAGTTCTAGCATACAGAGCAAGTGAGGGCAAGGAAGCATACAACGAGCTCAAATAAATCTATCTTACACATATCAAGAGTAAGCTTGTTTTTCAGGGTTAATGAAAAGAAAGCATCACCAACATGAATAGCACCTAGCAAGATAGGCATGAACAATAAAATGTTAGCAATGCATACAAGGTGTGCTACTCTCAACCAAAGCATATACAACTAGCCATAAGCATTTTAGAGACTTGCAAATTTCAGATTTAGACATTTGTAGTCAAAAGCAAGTTCTTTTTGTGCCAGGGGTTATTTACTTGTCTTTTGCCACTTCTTACCAACCAATGCCAAGCCTAGGTTATATAACCATCAGAAGCTTAAGACAAGGTTTTGGTCATAGACAGCCTAGTCCAAGTTCATGCCAAAGTGCAAAGGCAAGCTGTCTCGAACTAGATCAGTGTGACAAGCAAACCCACCTGGATCTTTCTCAATTCATCATATAAGACACACTTGTAAGCAATTTGATTCAGATTTCAATTTAAGCAAGGTGTCATAAAAGCTTAGGTATTAACATGGCAAAGGCATACAACTAGCATATCCAGGTATGAAAAGATAGCATAGCATTCAACAATCCTACACATGCTAGGTAGCCAAATCAAGTGGTGATCATAGTTTTTGATTTGCAAAGAATAAAATGACTTAGCTCACAACTAGTATTCAACAGACTCAAGAGAGCTTAGCCAACCATGATCAAGTATGCATCTATACAATCTAGCACAAGCAATTACTAACTTATCATTCCAAAAGAGCTCTAGTGCTAGTGAAGTGAAAATGAAACTGATACAATGTGATGCATGATATGATACAATATGCAAAAGAAGCAAAAAGAAATAAAAACCAGATAAAAGCAGAAACTAAACTACAAAAGCTATCCCTTACTAAAAGGAATAGCACATTATCCCTGACTAAAAGGGATAGCACACTCCAAGCTCACCTCTCAAGCGCACAAAAGCGCCAAACTCTAGGGGCTTGGTAAAGATATCGGCCAACTGGTTTTCAGATGCTACGTGGACTAAGTCTATGTCCCCCTTCTCATAGTGATCTCTCAGAAAGTGAAACCTCACGTCTATGTGTTTAGTTCTAGAGTGCAAGACGGGGTTCTTAGCTACAGAAATAGCAGAAGTAGAATCAACTAGAAGAGGGATTTTTCCAAACCTAAGGCCGAAATCACTAAGGGTGGCTTTCATCCATAAAAGCTGGGAGCAGCAACTAGCAGCAGCTATATACTCTGCTTCTGTGGTAGACAAAGATACGCTAGCTTGCTTGCGAGAGGACCAAGAGACAAGAGAGGTTCCTAAGAGTTGGCATGTGCCGGAGGTTGACTTGCGATCAATCCGGCAGCCAGCATGGTCAGCATCTGAGAACCCTCTAAGAAAGAGAGAAGAACCCGAGGAATACCAAAGACCAAGCTCAGGAGTGAATTTCAGATACCGGAAAATGCGCTTCACCGCTTGATGGTGAGAAGTCCTAGGAGACGCCTGGTAACGCGCACAAAGGCAGACCGCAAACTGAATGTCCGGCCTAGTCACCGTCAGGTACAGAAGTGAGCCGATCATCCCTCAAAATTCCTTCTGGTCCACCGCCTCCCCATCTTCATCAGCATCAAGCGCCGTGTTTGTACTCATAGGAGTTGTCATGGCTTGGAGTCACCCATTTCAAACTTCTTGAGTATGTCTCTTGTATACTTGGCTTGATGGACGAAGGTTCCTTCAGGGCCTTGCTTGATCTGCAACCCGAGGAAGAACTGGAGCTCACCCATAAGACTCATCTCAAATTCCCTGCTCATCTGTTCAGCAAAACTAGACACCAAAGCGTGAGATGAACCACCAAAGATTATGTCATCAACATATATCTGAACTATCAGGGTATCACCACCATGACTCAACAAAAACAAGGTCTTGTCTACTGAACCCATCACAAACCTAGACTTGAGCAGGAAACTCTTCAACCTAGCATACCAAGCTCTAGGAGCTTGCTTCAGACCATAAAGGGCTTTCCTTAACTTATACACCCGGTCTGGAAATCTAGCACTCTCAAAGCCAGGAGGTTGTCTCACACATACCTCCTCCTCTATGAATCCGTTCAGGAAAGCAGACTTGACATCCATTTGCTGCAGTTTGAAGCCTTTAGAGGCCGCAAAGGCAAGCAAAATCCTAATGCTTCCAAACGAGCTACAGGGGCAAAGGTCTCCTCATAATCTATCCCCTCCTTCTGATAGAAACCCAGGGCTACCAATCTCGCTTTGTTCCTCACAACCATCCCATCCTCACCCTGTTTGTTCTTGAAAACCCACTTGGTACCTATAGGGCGACAGTTTGGTGAAGGTTCAACTAAATCCCAGACATAGTTTCTCTCAAAGTTCCCCAACTCCTCATGCATGGTGTTCACACAGTTAGGATCAGATAATGCATGTGACACATCCCGAGGCTCAAAAGAAGCAACATATGCAGAGTGAGAGAAAAAGGCTAGAGAGTTAACCGAAGAGCGTGTGACACGCTGGTGAATATCTCCAATCATCCTGTGTGGAGGGTGATCCCGATGGACCTGCCGAGATGGAACAATCTCGGAAGTCACCTCCCCTGCATCCTCAGCGGGTCCAGCCTCTGCATGAGCTTGCTGTCAGGGGAGTGAGGAGGAAACCATGGGCAAGGGTCCTCCTTCATCGTCTGAGCTCGTAGCAGAGGGGATAGGAGCTGCAGTCGGTGCAGTGGCTCCTGCATCACCATCCTTAACTGCACCTTCCTCATCCTCAAAGATGGGGGCGCCTTCTTCATCATCACCTGAAAGCTCAAGGGCAGGGGTTGTGCAGGGCATAGTTTCATCAAAAGAAACCTCACAAGTCTCAACAACTCGCTTGGCCTCCAAAATCCACACACAAAAAGCCCTAGAATTAGAAGCATACCCTAGAAAAATCCCATCCAAACAACGAGACTCAAACTTATCCAAATGCCCCGCCTTCTTAAGCACAAAGCACCTGCAGCCAAACGCTCGCAAATGCTTGACGCTGGGCTGCCTACCAAACCGAAGTTCATACGAGGTCTTCCCAAGGAAAGCTCGCAAGAAGATCCGGTTCGCAATGTAACAGGCCGTATTCACTGCCTCAGCCCAAAAGCGCCTTGGAGTCCTATGCTCATCGAGCATTGTCCATGACATCTCAACAAGTGTGCAGTTCTTGCATTCCACAACACCGTTCTGCGGAGGGGTATATGGAGAAGAAAACTGGTGTTCAAGACCTAAGTCACGACAGAAGTTTTCGAAACGAGAGTTTCTGAATTCTCCGCTATTGTCACTGCGGATAGCCCTCATGGCCTTATGACTCTCGTTTCTCAACCTCAGTACCAGATCCCGAACAAAACCAAACGCCTCATCCTTAGACTCCATGAAAAATACCCACGAGAACCTCGAAAAATCATCCACAACAACAAGCACGTACCACTTCCCACTGACTGACGCTACCCGAGCGGGACCTACTGTACCCATATGGAGTAGCTCACCCGGATAGGAGGTCATAACCTGAGACACAGGAATGTGAGAAGTGGCAACCATCTTGCCATGATGACAGGGATGGCATACTAAGTCCTTCTCAGCTCTCAACTTGGGCAATCCTCGGATTAGGCCCATTGAACTCAATCTGACTAGCAGATCAAAGCTCAAGTGACCAAGTCTCCTATGCCACTTCCATATATCAGCAGAAGGACTAGCAACCAAACAGCGAGCAGGGCCAGAAACAGATGTGAGGTCGACCCTAAAAACCTGACCAAAAGGCAGCAAAGAGCAAACAAGGGTCTCCTCAGCATCAAGAACACAGCATGCACCCTTCTTAAACCGAACCTCAAATCCTTCATCGAGAAGTTGCGAAACAGACACCAAATTGAACCCCAAATTCCCGACAAAAGCAACTTCTCTCAGGGAAAGCTTAGCAGAGAGCGAAACAGAACCAACACCCATCACTTTACCTTGACCATTGTCCCCGAATGTGATGTACTCCTTGGTGCTTACAGGGTTGAGGCTGGAGAACCATTTGCGGTGCCCTGTCATGTGCCTAGAGCAACCGAAGTCCATGATCCACACGTCCTCCATGCCTCGATCCTGCAAAGTCAAGTAAAGCGACGGTGAGCAAACGGTCCGGCACTGGGGTTAGTCCCAAAACTGCTGTACCAGTGCCGAGCCATCTGCTCAAAAGTGGGATAAGCACAATCAAAGAAATCATCACGACGATCAGGGTAACCACGACCTCCAAAGCGTGAACCCTCGAAAGCTCTCTCAAAGCCTCGGTCATGAGGTCCATAGCCGCGCTGAAAACGACTAGGAGCTCGGCCGGTAAAGCGTCTCTCACCACTAGGAGCACGAGCTTGAAAGCCGCCTCCTCTCTCACCACCGGCAAAGCGGTCTCTCATCTCACCGCGGTGGGGAGGATCTTGCCTACCACCCTAGTAGAACTGATCCTGGTTCCCCCAAGCTCTCTCCTGCCTCTCAACCCGCTTCCTCCTGAAGCAAAACTCCTCTAAGTGGCCATTCCGCTGGCAAAACTCACAGTGGTTGACAGGCCTCCTAGGAACTGGCTTAGGCTGGGACTTGGGGTTAGGTGGTGTGGCCTTGGGTGGCTCACGCTGCTGGACTGGCTTCTTGCCCTTGGGCTTAAGCTCTTCCTCAACAATCTTGTCCAGCTTAGCCTTAGAAGGCTTGGGTGTCCAGTACTGCTTCTTTGGGGCAGCCTTGGGTGGCTCATGGTAAACCCCATCAACAGTCTCTCCTGGGTGGGTAGGTGCAGTCTTGACCTTAATTGGGGCACTCTTCTCACCCGAAATGCTGCACTCTCCAAACCCAACACCACTTGTCTCGCCCTCAGCTCTCTTGGTGCTCTCTATGATCATCTCTAGTTAAGGTTGCCTCGCATATACCCAACTGAGCACCTCTCTCAACCTGTTGTTGTCATTTTGCAAAGACAACATCTCCTCCCTTAGATCCTCCAGAATCACAGTCTGGGCAGCACAGATATCACAGTCTAGGGAGGGAACCACAACAGCTTTTTCCAACTTCCTAATGGTGGCATCCCTATCCACCAGCTGCATCCTAAGGGTTAGGCAGTTCTCACAAGTATCAGTAGGTGCTGAAAGCACCTCAAAGTCAGCTCTCAACTGCTCTAACTCACCTCTCAAAGTAGGACAGACCATACACGCACCCAAAAGCGTAGGTCTACCCTAAGCTCCTCAAGCTCCATGAGCTGCCCCTCAAACTTCTCCTTCAGAATAGCTAGCTCTCTAGCTAGACAGGGGCAAGACTCACACTCAAGTTCTCCACTCAAAGTAGGCTCATCCAGTTTGGACTGGAGTTTGCCTAGCTCAGCCTTCAGCTCATCTATCTCCTCTACCCTCTTGGCATACCTATCTCTCTGGTCACCAAGCTCCGTCATGAAAGACTCGCAGGTAGGGCACTCAATCTCACTGGGTTGGGGTCTCACACTCCTCAACCTCTCGTTCTCCTCTAAAGCCTCAGCAAGTTGGGCTTTCAACTTCTGCAGCTTCTTAGTTGCCTTCTCCAGCATCTTATCCTGGGCCTTAAGCTCTCGGCTGTTCTGCTCTAGCATCTCAAGGATTTCGGCTTGCTCAGGAGTTACCTCATCATCGGACGAAGAGTTGCTGCTATCATCCTTGTTCTCCTTGTCCTCAAGCGCCATGGAGCAAACCGAGCTCCTCTTGTCCTTGTTCTTGCGCCTGGACTTGGTGGAGACGAAGCACAAGCCAGCTGGACCGCCTTGATCGTTCCTCTTGTCCTTCCTGTATGTGATCTCCTCATCGCTTGAGCTCGACGAGGACGAAGAGGAAGAAGATCCGCTGTTGCAGAACCCGATCTCGGCGAAGAAGGCCTTGTCCCGCTTTCGGTTGTCCTTCTGGTAGCTCTTGAAAGCCTTCCGGAAGTTCTTCTTGCCGAAGGGACGCTTGCCGGAGCCGTGCTTGCTGGAGCGGTGCTTGTCAAAGCCTGCCTTGCCGGGGTGGTACTTGTCGGAGTCGCGGGAGTAGCTCTTGCCCTTCCTGTAGTAGTCGTTCTTGTTGGGGCACTCGGCGATGAAGTGGCCGACCTCTCCGTACTCGAAGCACTTGGGCCGCTCTCCCCTCTTCTTGCTCATCCGGTTGTCATAGGCGCGCTGAAAGCGACTAGAACCAGACACAACTCATCATCCCCAGGCATCGCTAGCTGCTCCTCTGTAACAGACATCAAAGCAGAAAACGAGAAGTTGTGTAACATGGGGTTAGTGACAGACTCACTAGAGGGGGTAGCCAAGGCCAGACTCTTGGAACCTGTACAAGCGAGGGAATCCCTCATCTTGTAATCTACCTCGGTGGCCTTGAGCTTACTATAGAGCGCCTCTACTCCAATCATATCATACCCTGCCGACTCAATGATTGAGTTCACCTTGATCTCCCATATTTTTTTGTCCAAAGCATACAGCAACTTGATAGCCTGCTGATGATCGGTATATGGGAGGGCAGCGGGGGCAGAGTTGAGAAACCCTAAACTGAAAACACTAAAGCACCATCAAAGCAAGCAAGAACAACAAGGCACAAACAAAACAAGACAAGCTACAAAGCTTGCAAGCGTCGCACACTAGCCACTCAACACACCGAAGCGTGCCTCACTTAAGAACAGTGAGTGAAGAGTATGGGCATGCAGTGGTTGACACAAAACAAGCTTGAAGCAAACCACAACACTCCAAAAAACCAAAGAAACCAAGAAAAACAAACCCCAAAGCAAGCGGAGCAAGAAACACGCAAAAACAGCCCTAAATACACTAGATCGGACAATACTGTCTCAACCAAAAGAACTGACCGGACAAACCCAAAGAAAGGGGCTGAAACAGCCCTAAAAACCTATAGACCGGACAATCCGAGCGAAGGGGATCGGAAAATCCGAAGTATAGGGTTCGGACAAACCTAAAGACAAACGATTAGTACTGTCAGTTCTCCAAAAAACTGCGCGCAGAAAACAGCCCGACACCTCTACGAAAAACGATCGAAACGGGGTCAAATCTCAATGAAACTTCATAAAAATTTGCATGGACAATCCTAAGGACCTTTCCTAGCAAATCCCAAAATATCAGCTCCAAAAGATCAAGGGATGCACGGGAATTGCAAATCTCGTGAGGTAGGTGAGTTGACAACTGAAAAACTGCACGCAGGCACTCCAAAAACCGAACCAAAACCGGGCCAATTCTCAACGAAACTTCACAAAAATTTGCATGGATGATCGTAAGTACCTTCCCTAGCAAACCCCAAAAGATCCACTTGAAAAGATCAAGGGTTCCACGGGAATTTCAGATCTCGTGAGGTTGGTGAGTTGAACCCGAAAAACCTAGAAACATCAAGAACGGCCCTTGCTCGTGGTTGGATGATTCTGCTAGTGAGATGCACCACGTCCTAGCAAGGCAAAATACCGGCAAAAGAAAGGTCTCATTCTTGGATAACACAAAACGAGCCAAAATCCAAGAAACAGGACCAAAAACGAAACTAGAAAAGGGGCAAAGAGGGAGGGATGAGATTGCTGCTCAAGACTTGGAATTTCACAACAAAGAACCTTGAATTAACCACGAAATTCAGGTTACAAGAGTTCCCTAGAGCCTACCTCCCTTCATCCTCCCACTAATGACAAGATTAGACTAAACTAGGCACTCATCTCCTAGCTAATCCTCTCTATTTCTTCTCTTTGGACCTTGGCTGCTAGGGTTAGGAAATCCTAGGGTTTGTGGCTGCCAAGATAAGCTCCATGTGATGCCCTGGCATCTCAAGAGCCTTAACACGCAACTAGAGATAAGCTAATGGTGGATTAAGACTTAATGATGCTTAGAGAGAGCAACAAAGACAAGATGGAGAAATCACTAAGTCAAAAATTTTCTATACAAGATACAAGACCACACATTTCGTGGTGGGATAGTCAACACTCACATGCTTTTGAGCTCAAACCCCAAATGCAAAACCTCGGATAAGAAAGTAACCCTAAACCTTTCTGTTTGACCATGTTCAAAAATCTAAAGACAAGAGGTTTAAAAGGTCAAACCGAATCCAACCAACATTTCTTCCGAGGATAGCAAGTGTGATTGAGACCAAACTTGAGCCCTAATAAAACTTTCAATTTCATTAAGTACCTGAGCTCAACTCCATTGTCAAAGTTGTTGTACATGTCATGGACTACCCTTTTGTTACACTGAACATGGGTCAAAACTATCATCTACTCACTCATAATTGGACCCAAATGCCTCATGGAAACAACTAGGTCAGCCTACACTTAGAATATTTTTCCAAGTCTGGATTTCCAGCTTTTCCCCAAGATTGAATCTGGAATTTACTTTTGAATTCACTATACAACTTCAAATTCTCCCTTTCTATGAAATGAAATTAAATTTATCACCTTTCGAACGCACCTATTGTGGAAGTGATTGGACCTCATTTGACACTCCAAAAGTCAGAAACAAGAAAGTCTCTACGCAAAGTGAAATTTCTGTTTTAATAAACCTTGGAACATAATTGTGTCTATAATTCAAAGTCTGTTGGGTTTCAGACCAAAGGCATATTACCAAACTTGTATATAAAGTACTGGAGAACAACTTTGTTAATTAGGGTTTGGTCATGTATGGAGTTTTAAAAGGAGTTTAGGGTCATTTTGTACCAACACAGAAAACCAGTCCAAATCTGACCTGTTTAGTTATCTCAATGTTTCTATGACCTACAGCCACTTTCATGCAAAGTTCAAATTAGAGAAGTTGTAGATATTAAAATTATAAACAAACTTTTCAATATACACTTTGGGTGGTAAAGACCAGAGATAGGACTTTTGATTCTCACAATCAGTAGAGGTACCCTGTCCAAACTGGGAGCTGCAACCTAAATTCAAATGAAATTCATATTTGCACATCGAATCTGAAGTTGAGCCTATTGACAAACTTGTAGACCTTGAAGAGGCCAACATTTCCTCCAATTACCGTTTCTCCTAAACCGGCCTCTAAAGGGTTAAAAAGGGGAAAAACTGAAAGGGAGAAAACACAAACAAGAATGGTTTTTGTGTGAGAGACTGACGGGTGGGGCCACGGCGCGGGGACGACACGGTGTCGCGGCCGGCATCCACCGCGTGGTCACCGGCGACCCGGCAGCACGCCGCGCCGCGGATCGACGCCCCCACGGCCTGCCCCGTCCTCCGCGTGAAGTGGACACAACCTCGGCCTCATTCACTCCCTCACCCTCTCCTTGTTCTGCCTCGCCTCGCCCGAACGGCTAAAGCAGAGCACAACACTGCCATGACCGCCCGAGCTTGGAGCTCAAGCCCACCGCCACTCTACTACCTCCCCGTGCCCCTAGATCTCACCACTGCGTTCGCCGCTCCCTGGCGCACCTTCCACTCTTGACGTCGCCGCCATTCTCCCTTCCCTCCGTCGGAATCGAGCAGCTTGCGCCGGACAATGTCCGCCGTGGTCACCATGGCCGGCCGTGGCCAACTTGAAGCCAGTAGCCCCTCTGGTGCTCCTTGCGCCTAGCCGACCCGCGCGTCGCGCTCGCCTCGTCGTCCTCCACCGAAAACCCAGGATCTAGCCCCTCGCCATCGCGTCCTCAACCCTCTTCCACGCGACGCCGAGCGCCGCCCCGGCACCCAGCTCAACCTCGCCGTGGAGCACCACCCTAGGGCCATTGCCGCACCTCCACTCCGCCGCCGCCAGATTCGCCACATCCTCGCGCATCCGAGGCACCCACCCTCGGCCTCCCCCTTCGCCTAGACCGCCAGATTCACGCCGCCACCGCCGCGCCCGTGCACACCACCGCCGCCCCGGTTCACGACCCCGCACCGCTCGTACAAGCCTCCGCGCACGACGAGATCAAGGGGAAGTGAATCCCCGCTACAAGGAACACCTTCGGCAACCTCGTCGGCTCCAAGACCGGCCTCACCGCCGCCGGCGCAGCCGCGCCTCTTCCCCCATCGTGCGCCGTCGTCTCCCCGGCCGAAGGTAGGAGAAGAGGTGGCCATTTTACCCAAAACCCCCTGCGCTTTAATTGTTTTCCGTTTAAAACCATAGCATTGTATACTGAGTGTTTTAAATCTCACAGTCTAGCCCCTGGAGGTTATGGTTAATTGCGTGTAGGTCCTCGATCTATAGGTTTTCATTTATTCCATTTAAATGAGGGCTGAGAATTTTAGAAAATCATAACAATTCAAAAAAATCCAAAATGGACAAACTCAGTTGCGTTAGACTCCTCTTGAGTAGATCTACATGATTGGTATGATGTGGAAGTATGAAATGTCTGTTTTGCCCTTGGTTTGTTGCATGCATGATTAATTAGGATAAAAGTCAAAAGTCGACTAAATGAACTCCAAATGGCATGAAACTTGGACAGTGAAATTCTTGTTGCACTATAATATTATGTGAATTTTTGTAGCCCTAGCATTTGGTAAATTACTGTTTTGCCCTTATGAATGTGATTTGTGTATTTATTCAACTGGAAAATGAAGGCTACATAAAATATGCTCAAACATGACCTCTAGTATTTTTCATATACTTTATATCGTATGAGTAGTTCACTGGTAAAGTATGAGGTTGTGCATGCATGTTGTAGCTGCTGTTATGAAAATGACAAGTGTTATGATGATTTAAGCAATAAAATAAGAAAGTGCTATTTACCATGCTCTAAGAATTCCACCAAAATTCATGTAGCCCTGTTACCCTATAAGTATGCCTAGGTGAATTATTCGTGTATTGTGGTTGTTGTTTCATGAAGGGTTTATAAGTGGTCATTTAAATAGGATCAAAAAGTGAAGGAAATAAAAAGGGGATGTTATGCACGCACATACACTCATGATTGCTCTTGTAAACCCTAGTAAGTATATTTGGTTTTTCTATGTCAAAATAAAACCTTGTAAGATTGATGACTCTATGTACTCCACATTCATGCTTCATCCTCATATGACTAAGTTGCAAGTCCATAACCATAAAAGTATTTCATCATTGAAAGGTAGATAGCAATAACTTAATTTAGGTCAAATTGTATGTAACCTATTTACTTAATGCTTGTGTACATTTCGTATGATAATAGTGACTGGTAATTTAAGTCTTATCGTGTGTTTCTCTCATGTACTTTGTCTGATATGGTTGACTCACTAGGAGGGATTAAACATCACCCCACCCCATGCATGTATCTTAGTAATCTAAATAGCTATTGCTTATTTTATCGGGTCACAGCATTGTCACGTTTCCTTTACGGTCGATGAGTTGATAGTTATATACGTATGATGGTTCGAGTGTATGCTTGCTCTAAGTTTATAACAATGCTACTGTCGCGAATGCTAAGAGTGGTAATTCAAACTAGTAGTCCTCTACATGGGGAAATATATGCTTGATTGATTCTTGTTTGCATATGGTAAGATAAAGGACAATTTAAGTTGATACTTGAGCAAGTATTAAATCCATGTGTTCCACTGTGCATATCTAATTGTCTGTGTGCATACTTACTTTAGGTTCATAGAGGAACTCGTTGTTTAAGTAGTTTATTAATCGTTTTTCCGTCTGTCCACGGAATGAGTGCCCATATATGTGCTTGATGATTATGCATCACATTCCTTGCATCACCATGCATGTCATCCATACAGTGGCGCTTATTGCAGATACGTGATCCAGAAACGGGCGCGTGGAACTACCTCAACCAACGGTGATCCAGAAGACCAACTAAGACCCACTCATGACCTAGAGAGCCCATCAGTCGTGCTTGGAAGGAGGAGTTGTCCAAGGGATCAAGGGGTTGCCTGGGGTAAAGCCTCACAACCCGGCAAACTAACATTAGCTTAGTCTGTTGGTTTTCTTAAAGTAAAACAAAGGTAGGCAGGACCATGCTTTACCTAGAAAATGTACTTGATGAATGCTTACGCATCTGCATTAGGAGTTGTTTGGAACCCATTTGCATTAGACTCCTTGGCCGCCCTGGCCCTAGCACCCAAAAATAGAGTACGTCGGACGAGTATGCCTAGTAATGCTAGGTACGAGTAAATACGAGTGAATGGAGTCACTCGTCGCGTAGGTGATCTTTTCAAAAGTCACAAGAATATTATTATTATGATGAAAGCTATGAGGATGCTCTTGGATGTAACTCGAGACCGGGCGGAGATAGGGTTATATAAGAAAAATGATGATGATGATGTGGATGGTATGGGGGACTCCGCCCGAGTCGCATAAGGCCGGTCGTTGTTCGCCTATTGGTCGGCATAACATTGCTAGGGTGCTTATCCGGAATCTATGGGCCGGTGAAAGTCTTACTTGTGATGTCTCAAGCAAGGGGCACGTTCCTACCCACTGGTTGAGAGGAAGGTGGCCGCGGAGGCGGGTGTCAAAGGAGGGCAGAACCCGACGTAACCGATGTACCGCTCCTGCGACAACGCGCTCCGGGAGTCAGGCGGGAGTGGTCATCGAACTTGAGACGGGACAGGTGGAGATGGGGGAAGCATGTGTGGAACGCTGGGAGTTAGTAAGCATATGCCATCCTGGTGCTTCTAGTTATTCCCGGGAATATAAAAATCGATTCGAATCGCTGATGCTCACCAGGTGTGAGAATGCCAATACCATTGACGGGCAAAGTAGTAATCCACTTGAATATGTTGTTTTATGAATTCATGGTTTTGAATACTACATGCTTGAATATACAAACTTTACTTTCATGCAACTCATTATTGTACTCATGATTAGTATTATTGATAGGATAAACAAAGTAGCTGTCAAATCCTACTTCTACATGATAATCAGGCAGCTGTCAATCCTGCTTCCACCTGTTAATTTGATCCTGTTTAAAATCAACAGCTAAGGATCAAATTCTTAGTAAGCAAGCTTTGCGTCAGCCGTAAGCCAATTCCATTAAGTCCTACTGAGTAATTAGTACTCAGGGTTTGCCCCCACTTTTGGCTTCAGGTACTGAAGACAGCTGGATAACTGTGTTGGAGGTGGTAGAACCGGTGAGCTCGGTGCTACTCGCCTTGTTTATCTCTTCCTGAAGACTACTTAAGCATATTGTTTCCACTGCGAGATTTTTGAAAATGCTTCCGCTATACATACTCTGAATTCGATTCCGCTATATTGTGACCATGTATTTGATTACATATATTGGTTTGTAAAGAACTTTATCTTACTATCACTATTAAACTGCCTGTGATGTTGTAACTGTTGTGGCTCTTTCGAGGGCTAAATGTGTGTGATGTCGGTCTCCTCGGGCGATGGTTTCATCGAGTGCCCTTTGTGTAGCTCGACGGACTACTGGGTTTAGTCTAGCCTAAGTGCACTGCGAGCCAGAGGTGGCAGGTGTGCTTAGTCTGGATTAAGCAGGGCGGTTCCACCACAGCTGGTATCAGAGCTGATCATACACAGACAACAGTTACATCATCAAGTTTTGGTTTACAAAACTATTTTCGAAAGCCCTTTTCAAGTAGTTGAAAAATGAGAGTATACGCTATGCCCGTATAAGGATGTTAGTGTTATTCAGGTGACATCACTGACATTCTAACCTAGATAGAACTCATATGCATGTTCGGCGCTTTGAGAAACAACTTTTCGGCCATAGTTGTCCCAGTACTGGTGGAAGCTGTCGGGTTTTGCGAACGGTTGTGAACTCTGCATTCATGCTGTATAAGTAAAAGCTCTTTAAGGGTGGTGGGCATGTTTGAGGTTTTCATACCCACCACACTTACATTCGGATTTGGGATCCATCTTTTCCTCGACAATCCCCAGTACTGGTGGAAAGTCAGGCTTTGAGGAAAAGGTGCATCGGCCCACCAACGTTGTCCACGCAGCGGTCACGCGTGGATGCCGCATTAGGTGGTAATGTATGAGCATGCATTCTTCTGCAGGTACACTAACCACGTGCAGAATTAAGAACGACTAGACAACGGCTAGTTGCATTATGGAGAGACGTGCATATATGTCACCGAAATATCGCTAGCTATATATAAAATACATAGGATGTGTGAAGCGAGACCGGATAGGACGAATCATGCATCATTCATCTCATCTCGTGTGCTTTGCTATGTGTGGGATTGAAAATGATTTGATACATGTGTTATCGTACGCATGGTTGTTAGGAATAACAAGTTAACATGAGAATTGCATGCATGATGCTAACGATGGTATGTGATCGGAAATCCGAGATGAGCTAGTTGAGACGTTGTATAAGGTGCTTATAAGGCGTGAAATTATGACCTTTGCCGAAGTTGAACCTTATGCAGTAATACCAACGATTTTACTGGAAACTTTCTATAACAAAGCTGTAGAGAACAACGAAACAAATAATTGTTCCTCTTAGGTTTGATTCAAAGGTGTTTGTAAAGGTAACTCACAGTCACTTTAAGTCGAAACTCCACATCGGGACCATTACGCCAAAAATCTGGTAACTTGAAGTTCGAGACCTTTGAATAGAGGATTGACCCCAACCTAGAGTTGTGTCACACGTGGTGATGGGATCGTTTTCATTACACTTTCTCGGGCAAGGAAATACGATCGCATTATGACTGTACCAAGCTTTTAAGATTCCTGAATTGACATAGGCCTTATTTTTCCTGCTACAGATGTCGCAGCCTTCGACGCAGCCCTTCGACTTATGCCCTAATTTCCCAGAGTCTACGAAAGCTAAAACGACAATACCTCGAGATCCTAAGAAGAAGAAAGCGGGAGAGTCTCCCACTGAGGCAGCCTCAGTTCAACATCTGCGACCCGGGATGGTTCTAGTAAAAGGATTTGTCAAGTCTGAAGATCAAATCGAGATGGTACGTATGTGTCGACAACTGGGTAAGGGCCCAGGAGGATTTTACAGGCCAAGCCTCAAGAATGGCGCCAAGCTGAACTTATGGATGATGTCCCTAGGAAAGAACTGGGATCCGATGGCACGTTCATATGGACCCACACGTCCATTTGATGGAGCGCAAGCCCCGGCAATACCAGACACTTTCAAGATGATTGCTCAGACTACGAACTCCACTGCAAGCAAGTTTCCTCAGATTAACCCGGACATATGCATCGTCAACTACTACACCAACTCCGGGAAGCTCGGACTTCACCAAGACAAGGATGAGTCAGAGAGTAGCCTTACCAAAGGTTTACCTTTCATATCCATCTCCATAGGAGACACTGCCGAGTTCTTGTTCGGCGACACGAGAGACAAGGACCAAGCAACCAAGATCAACCTCGAATCTGGTGACGTTCTCATACTCGGTGGAGAATCAAGACTATTGTTTCATGGCATTTCCCACATAAAGACCAACACTGCACCAAATTGGTTGAAAGAAGAAACGGGCCTTCGTCCTGGACGCATCAATCTTACGTTTAGGCAGTACTAGCTAGGTACCAATTCGTACGGTGGCGACCATCGTGAGCTGCTGTAATCCAAAGATTCTGATTCTCATAGCTGATAGGTGCCTCCAGTACCTAGCTCCTTAGAATCAATATGTACCCAATCCTCGTGACTAGCGTATCTTGTTTGTCCCGCAATGCATTATGAATTCTTAAGTCGTCATGTTTCGAGCTCTAGCATTCAGGAACTTCAGTCTTTGTAAACCATGATGCTCTACGTTGTCGTCATGATGTTTCAAATTCTAGTTATGGCGATGCCCCAAAACCCTGAGGACCCCATGCCTCGTTTCATGGATTTATATCGTTCACATGTTAAGCTTTATAGGCCCGCCCTTTGGCACATTTTCTTATGGCTTTGAAATCAAATCACCACTGCTCTAGGCCTGGCTGCCCTCACTAGAGGTATCACAACAAGGGAATGAGAAGATGAAGATGAAGAATACTCCATAGCTGTGGTTTCAGTTCAACGTCTGTGACTCGAGAGGATCCTACTGGAGGGAATCGCCAAGCCTGGAGATGAAGTCAGGATAGCTCATACATGATTACCTTTACATACTGGGTCCTTAGGATTCTATAGGCCTAACTGCCGGAACAATAAGTAAGCCTCCAAAAAGTCTCTGAGAAGAATGCCCAAGCTTTCATCATCGGAGACTTTTCTCCAATCAAACCGACATACACAGCGTCATCATCTACACCGATACAATTTGAAACTCCACCTCGACTCCGGCAACGACCTCAGATTCGGTGCCTAATCAAGATTCCAACACCATGGTGTCACCCACGTGAAGCTCCGCGCTGCATCGACATGACTGGAAGAAGAAGCTAACTGTCGAAAAAAATGTTTTTAAATCCTACGATTAGGCAAACCGTACGGGTACCGATAGGTGTAGTAACAATGTTTAGCTTTGTCATATATTGGCTGCACATTGAATAAGTACGGTTCACTGCGCCATTTGATTCTAACTTCGTGGAATCAACTCTAGTGTATCATGCCTTTCCCAAAAATTGCAAGACCTAAGTTCCAAGCTCCCCTGTCCTGTGCATTTCAAGCTCTTGCACTCCACGCATTTCAAACTTTTGTAGTCCACATGTTTTGGGTTCACGCCAAATTCATGTACTTCTGAGTCTATGTCGCCACCCCAACTCAACAGTTGATGGGCCCTATTTCTCTCGTTCTCATGATTCTTGTGTTTCCAACCTTTGGAATCTATGAGCTTTCGACTCCTTGGTCTACGTCACCAATACATCAAGATTCATGTCATACATACTATTTGTTCAGGTCCTTACATAACCTGATATTGTTCGCATCTCCTGAAATTGGATAGTTGTGCCACCCTTGATGTAGTGTTTACCCGAGCAGTCTGTGGTGCCGCGACGGAACCTAGGGCCCCGTGTGTACGGCCGTCACTTGGTTGTGTCACTAGGTGCGCGCTGGTATCGAGACTCGCAAAGGCATGACACCGCTTCAGTTGTGGAATATTCATATCCATTTTCTATCGCCCTGTTGACCACTATACATCTAAATTGTGGAGATAATTTATTCTATTTTCACTGCCGCCTTGTATCGTTTCTTTGCTTTGTTTCACCTTGCCTTTCTTGATCTGTGGGGAAAAATCTATCGCAATCCCCGTATCGTTCACACCTTTGCCTCGCCTTGTTGAATCATGTTCTTCTCGATTAGTGAAGGCGGATCGACTCTATAGTTCCACTCATCCACATCTTTTCGTTGACTTTGTTTATCCTTGCTAGCCGTGCTTCATGGGGATGATCAATTCTAATCTCCATGGTACGATTACAACCATTGGTCCTAGTCTCGGACTCCTCTATGCTTACCTTGATCAGCTTTAACGTCCGTATCTGTGGGAATGCTTAGTTCTATTTTCACTGTTTTGCTACATCATTTCATTGCCTTCTTCCAATTTGCCTCTCTTGATTTGTGGGAAGCAATCAACTCTGTTTCCACCACTCTATCTTATGGTTTCTTCCCTCGTATATATTGAATCTTATCTCCTAAAGGAGAACTTCAGCATCATCCACTGCACTAAGCTTTTGTTCTCGGCTAATGCTTTCATCGCGTTGTCCTTTTCAAGAGTTGCTTTATTCTTCTTTTGAAATTATCCTAAGTTGGGCTCACTAACCTTGGTGTTCTGTTAGTAAGCATAAGCCCTCTGCCTATACTTTTCTTGGTCGGTCTTGATCAATTATATGAAATCATACAAACCATCACCTTATCTAGGTGAATATGTCCTATTCTCTTTCCACGGCATCTTTCTTGAAACAATGAGTAGAATGTGTTATGTATCACCCCATCTTACTCTTTGGAGAATGTTCGAATTTAATGTCTTATATGTGTACACAGTCCCTATCAAACGAAACGAATGTGTCTAAAAAACACATCCATTGATGACCCTTTGAAACGCAAGATCCTTCATGGTTCGACTTTTCTGATTGTGTACACCTTGCTTCTAATGTTCTAAGAGCTATATATATTCATCACGTTTCAAAATCTTGGTGTCAAAGTCAGGGAGTAACCCTGTTTCATCATTCAAATAGATCACGGCCGTTTTTGCATTGGCCACACCGTCTTTGCGGTCTGTTCATTCGCTCTCATATAATCCACGACTTGCCGGGCACCTGGAAAAGACCACCGTAAACGTATTATAAAGCTTTGTAACCACATCGTGTTAAAGAGGCACTAACCATTCACGAGCCAGTTAACAAAGCAAATTGATGAAGGATTTAATGTTACCATGTATGACAGAAGCACACGAACAACGATGCCAAAACCATTTGCATTGCGCAGTAAGCCGTAGAACCCCGCTTCCTCCAAATCTCGGGACGAGATTTCTTTAAGGGGGGTGGGTTGTGATGCCCTGGCATCTCAAGAGCCTTAACACGCAACTAGAGACAAGCTAATGGTGGATTAAGACTTAATGATGCTTAGAGAGAGCAACAAAGACTAGATGGAGAAATCACTAAGTCAAAAATTTTCTATACAAGATACAAGACCACACATTTCGTGGTGGGATAGTCAACACTCACATGCTTTTGAGCTCAAACCCCAAATGCAAAACCTCGGATAAGAAAGTAACCCTAAACCTTTCTGTTTGACCATGTTCAAAAATCTAAAGACAAGAGGTTTAAAAGGTCAAACCGAATCCAACCAACATTTCTTCCGAGGATAGCAAGTGTGATTGAGACCAAACTTGAGCCCTAATAAAACTTTCAATTTCATTAAGTACTTGAGCTCAACTCCATTGTCAAAGTTGTTGTACATGTCATGGACTACCCTTTTGTTACACTGAACATGGGTCAAAACTATCATCTACTCACTCATAATTGGATCCAAATTCCTCATGGAAACAACTAGGTTAGCCTACACTTAGAATATTTTTCCAAGTCTGGATTTCCAGCTTTTCCCCAAGATTGAATCTGGAATTTACTTTTGAATTCACTACACAACTTCAAATTCTCCCTTTCTATGAAATGAAATTAAATTTATCACCTTTCGAACGCACCTATTGTGGAAGTGATTGGACCTCATTTGACACTCCAAAAGTCAGAAACAAGAAAGTCTCTACGCAAAGTGAAATTTCTGTTTTAATAAACCTTGGAACATAATTGTGTCTATAATTCAAAGTCTGTTGGGTTTCAGACCAAAGGCATATTACCAAACTTGTATATAAAGTACTGGAGAACAACTTTGTTAATTAGGGTTTGGTCATGTATGGAGTTTTAAAAGGAGTTTAGGGTCATTTTGTACCAACACAGAAAACCAGTCCAAATCTGACCTGTTTAGTTATCTCAATGTTTCTATGACCTACAGCCACTTTCATGCAAAGCTCAAATTAGAGAAGTTGTAGATATTAAAATTCTAAACAAACTTTTCAATATACACTTTGGGTGGTAAAGACCAGAGATAGGACTTTTGATTCTCACAATCAGTAGAGGTACCCTGTCCAAACTGGGAGCTGCAACCTAAATTCAAATGAAATTCATATTTGCGCTTCGAATCTGAAGTTGAGCCTATTGACAAACTTGTAGACCTTGAAGAGGCCAACATTTCCTCCAATTACCGTTTCTCCTAAACCGGCCTCTAAAGGGTTAAAAAGGGGAAAAACTGAAAGGGAGAAAACACAAACAAGAATGGTTTTTGTGTGAGAGACTGACGGGTGGGGCCACGGCGCGGGGACGACACGGTGTCGCGGCCGGCATCCACCGCGTGGTCACCGGCGACCCGGCAGCGTGCCGCGCCGCGGATCGACGCCCCCACGGCCTGCCCCGTCCTCCGCGTGAAGCTGGACACAACCTCGGCCTCATTCACTCCCTCACCCTCTCCTTGTCCTGCCTCGGCTCGCCCGAACGGCTAAAGCAGAGCACAACACTGCCATGACCGCCCGAGCTTGGAGCTCAAGCCCACCGCCGCTCTACTGCCTCCCCGCGCCCCTAGACCTCACCACTGCGTTCGCCGCTCCCTGGCGCACCTTCCACTCTTGACGTCGCCGCCATTCTCCCTTCCCTCCGTCGGAATCGGGCAGCTTGCGCCGGACAATGTCTGCCGTGGTCACCATGGCCGGCCGAGGCCAACTTGAAGCCAGTAGCCCCCCTGGTGCTCCTTGCGCCTAGCCGGCCCACGCGTCGCGCTCGCCTCGTCGTCCTCCACCGAAAACCCAGGATCTAGCCCCTCGCCATCGCGTCCTCAACCCTCTTCCACGCGACGCCGAGCGCCGCCCCGGCGCCTAGCTCAACCTCGCCGTGGAGCTCCACCCTAGGGCCATTCCCGCACCTCCACTCCGCCGCCGCCAGATTCGCCACATCCTCGCGCATCCGAGGCACCCACCCTCGACCTCCCCCTTCGCCTAGACCACCGGATTCGCGCCGCCACCGCCGCGCCCGTGCACGCCACCGCCGCCCCGGTTCACGACCCTGCACCGCTCGTACAAGCCTCCGCGCACGACGAGATCAAGGGGAAGTGAATCCCCGCTACAAGGAACACCTTCGGCAACCTCGTCGGCTCCAAGACCGGCATCACCGCCGCCGGCGGAGCCGCGCCTCTTCCCCCATCGCGCGCTGTCGTCTCCCCGGCCGAAGGTAGGAGAAGAGGTGGCCATTTTACCCAAAACCCCCTGCGCTTCAATTGTTTTCCGTTTAAAACCATAGCGCTGTGTACTGAGTGTTTTAAATCTCACAGTCTAGCCCCTGGAGGTTATGGTTAATTGCGTGTAGGTCCTCGATCTATAGGTTTTCATTTATTCCATTTAAATGAGGGCTGAGAATTTTAGAAAATCATAACAATTCAAAGAAAAATCCAAAATGGACAAACTCAGTTGCGTTAGACTCCTCTTGAGTAGATCTACATGATTGGTATGATGTGGAAGTATGAAATGTCTGTTTTCCCTTGGTTTGTTGCATGCATGATTAATTAGGATAAAAGTCAAAAGTCGACTAAATGAACTCCAAATGGCATGAAACTTGGACAGTGAAATTCTTGTGGCACTATAATATTATGTGAATTTTTGTAGCCCTAGCATTGACTGGTAAATTACTGTTTTGCCCTTATGAATGTGATTTGTGTATTTATTCAACTGGAAAATGAAGGCTACATAAAATATGCTCAAACATGACATCTAGTATTTTTCATATACTTTATATCGTATGAGTAGTTCACTGGTAAAGTATGAGGTTGTGCATGCATGTTGTAGCTGCTGTTATGAAAATGACAAATGTTATGATGATTTAAGCAATAAAATAAGAAAGTGCTATTTACCATGCTCTAATAATTCCACCAAAATTCATGTAGCCCTGTTACCCTATAAGTATGCCTTGGTGAATTATTCGTGTATTGTGGTTGTTGTTTCATGAAGGGTTTATAAGTGGTCATTTAAATAGGATCAAAAAGTGAAGGAAATAAAAAGGGGATGTTATGCACGCACATACACTCATGATTGCTCTTGTAAACCCCAGTTAGTATATTTGGTTTTTCTATGTCAAAATAAAACCTTGTAAGATTGATGACTCTATGTACTCCACATTCATGCTTCATCCTCATATGACTAATTTGCAAGTCCATAACCATAAAAGTATTTCATCATTGAAAGGTAGATAGCAATAACTTAATTTAGGTCAAATTGTATGTAACCTATTTACTTAATGCTTGTGTACATTTGGTATGATAATAGTGACTGGTAATTTAAGTCTTATCGTGTGTTTCTCTCATGTACTTTGTCTGATATGGTTGACTCACTAGGAGGGATTAAACATCACCCCACCCCATGCATGTATCTTAGTAATCTAAATAGCTATTGCTTATTTTATCGGGTCACAGCATTGTCACGTTTCCTTTACGGTCGATGAGTTGATAGTTATATACGTATGATGGTTCGAGTGTATGCTTGCTCTAAGTTTATAACAATGCTACTGTCGCGAATGCTAAGAGTGGTAATTCAAACTAGTAGTCCTCTACATGGGGAAATATATGCTTGATTGATTCTTGTTTGCATATGGTAAGATAAAGGACAATTTAAGTTGATACTTGAGCAAGTATTAAATCCATGTGTTCCACTGTGCATATCTAATTGTCTGTGTGCATACTTACTTTAGGTTCATAGAGGAACTCGTTGTTTAAGTAGTTTATTAATCGTTTTTCCGTCTGTCCACGGAATGAGTGCCCATATATGTGCTTGATGATTATGCATCTCATTCCTTGCATCACCATGCATGTCATCCATATAGTGGCGCTTATTGCAGATACGTGATCCAGAAACGGGCGCGTGGAACTACCTCAACCAACGGTGATCCAGAAGACCAACTAAGACCCACTCATGACCTGGAGAGCCCATCAGTCGTGTTTGGAAGGAGGAGTTGTCCAAGGGATCAAGGGGTTGCCTGGGGCAAAGCCTCACAACCCGGCAAACTAACATTAGCTTAGTTTGTTGGTTTTCTTAAAGTCAAACAAAGGTAGGCAGGACCATGCTTTACCTAGCAAATGTACTTGATGAATGCTTACGCATCTGCATTAGGAGTTGTTTGGAACCCATTTGCATTAGACTCCTTGGCCGCCCTGGCCCTAGCACCCAAAAATAGAGTACGTCGGACGAGTATGCCTAGTAATGCTAGGTACGAGTAAATACGAGTGAATGGAGTCACTCGTCGCGTAGGTGATCTTTTCAAAAGTCACAAGAATATTATTATTATGATGAAAGCTATGAGGATGCTCTTGGATGTAACTCGAGACCGGGCGGAGATAGGGTTATATAAGAAAAATGATGATGATGATGTGGATGGTATGGTGGACTCCGCCCGAGTCGCATAAGGCCGGTCGTTGTTCGCCTATTGGTCGGCATAACATTGCTAGGGTGCTTATCCGGAATCTATGGACCGGTGAAAGTCTTACTTGTGACGTCTCAAGCAAGGGGCACGTTCCTACCCACTGGTTGAGAGGAAGGTGGCCGCGGAGGCGGGTGTCAAAGGAGGGCAGAACCCGACGTAACCGAGGTACCGCTCCTGCGACAACGCGCTCCGGGAGTCAGGCGGGAGTGGTCATCGAACTTGAGACGGGACAGGTGGAGATGGGGGAAGCATGTGTGGAACGCTGGGAGTTAGTAAGCATATGCCATCCTGGTGCTTCTAGTTATTCCCGGGAATATAAAAATCGATTTGAATCGCTGATGCTCACCAGGTGTGAGAATGCCAATACCATTGACGGGCAAAGTAGTAATCCACTTGAATATGTTGTTTTATGAATTCATGGTTTTGAATACTACATGCTTGAATATACAAACTTTACTTTCATGCAACTCATTATTGTACTCATGATTAGTATTATTGATAGGATAAACAAAGTAGCTGTCAAATCCTACTTCTACATGATAATCAGGCAGCTGTCAATCCTGCTTCCACCTGTTAATTTGATCCTGTTTAAAATCATCAGCTAAGGATCAAATTCTTAGTAAGCAAGCTTTGCGTCAGCCGTAAGCCAATTCCATTAAGTCCTACTGAGTAATTAGTACTCAGGGTTTGCCCCCACTTTTGGCTTGCAAGTACTGAAGACAGCTGGATAACTGTGTTGGAGGTGGTAGAACCGGTGGGCTCGGTGATATGACCATGCCAACCAGTCCAACCTCTACACCGACCATTTCGACCACAGCGACTCCAACACATGTTTTTGATGGACCGATTACACGCAGTCAAGCTAAGAAGCTACAACAAGAGGTGCACACGCTACTTTGTGAAATTCGTTTTACTATTAATGAGAGTTATATACTACCTAAGTCGTGTACATTGCTAATGCTCAGGTTTACCAAGAAGGATGACAAGAACTCACAAGGCGATGGACACATAGAAGAATCATGCTCGAACCAAGCCAGTCCTGCAGAATCGTCTCAAAGAAATAATCATAACTTTTGATTTCCAAAAGCTATGAAGGCAAATGAGCACTTGTTGGAAAGTTCTTGAAGTCTAGTTTCCAATTAATCTAACCCCGACCAATTTTGAAGTTGTATGAAGGCGTCCGACCAGTTTTAGTGTTCACTGGTCCGAAGATCAACAGTCTGCATGAAGTCAATGTTCTCGTATAAAACTGTACCATTCTACAAAGAGATGGGGTGCATGGTATACATGCTTGGAAAAAGGGTCAAGTCAGTTTTCCAATGCATCTGGCCGTTCGTTATTTCGACTTCCCATGATGGAGTTATTGCCAAAACATTGAAGACCACTCCGAAGACCAACAGCCACGCGGAAACTCTCCAGAAGCTGATTTTGTGGATTTGCTTTCACATAGTTCGCCTAGTCTTTTCTTTTTTCGTGTTTGCACCTATCCTAGAGGTCTACTCCCTGTATAAATACCCCCTAGCACCATTGTAATGGGGCTTTTTGCATGATTGAATACAGAACCCCTTTGTTCAGCTGCGTGCTAACAAATTCAGAGAGAGATCTCTACCCTCCTTTGCTCTTGTGATTTCCTTCGCGGGATTACAGCAGCGGCGGCTTCATCCGCTCCCAATTGGTGCTCCTACTCCCTTCAAGGTTTTCCTTGATTGATTGTAGGCTGTGTTGGTTGGTTCCTTGAGAGTGTGGTTGGGCGAATCCTCGATTCAGGTTGCCGGTTAAAGACGGTGGTTGGCCTCGAGTTTTATTCGTCAGGTTGCACTAGTTATCGCTGCTTGCAGCAAGTTATCCGGCTTCTCTGAAGCTAGTTATCTGGTGTTCATCCTACGCCGTGAAGATCGGGACATTGTGACGCATCATCTGGTACCAGAGCCCCTGGTTGCCACGGTAGGATTCCCTTAGCTACATATATATTTTGTTTCGTCCTATCCACTAGCAAGCCATATATATATTGCTTTAGCCCTTTGTTTCAATCTGTTATTTTAGTGAGTTCGGTTAGGTTTCAGTCCATTAGAGTCTTTGTTTTAGTTGCTGATCATATCCTTCGCGTGTCCTTTGAGCCTCTTATATAGATATCTGAAAATTCCTTATAAAAAAAAGTGTGTCAAAAAAAAATTGATTGAGAAAGAAAGATCGAAAGATCAGTTTGGTTGAAGAGCACAATTGCTGAAAGTTTGTATCAAGTTGTGCAGCCAGTTTGCTATCTTTGCTGGTGCAAAATTTTGGTTGGGTTTGATTGCAACACTTGCATCCCGATCATACTCCTTGTTTGCATCAATTCTGAAATTTCTTTGCGCATGTGTGTGATCAGCACTAGGCAGGGAACTTCTAGTTTGGATTGTTACTTAACTTTACAACAACTAGAATTCAGATTGTTTTCCTTGTTTATAATCCCCACCAAGCTCCACATTAAAACCATCGTAATCGGTACTCTCTGGTCTTGTATTTGCTTAACCATCGCTCTCGGTACCACCACACATTTTGGTTTTTCTGTAACCCGCAGGAACTTCACAGAGCTTCGGTTGGAAGAGAGGTGAGATTGAGAGATTCCACATATATTCCTATTCCACATATACTCTTGTTCCTTTGTTGTCACTAAATTTACAGAAAGATGGGTGACGGCGTTGAGAACGATGATTGTGTCACCATGGCACAATTTAATGAATTCAAGCAAAGTCTAGAAGGGAGACAAGATCGGTTGGCCCAAGATCTTCAAACCATACTAGATGAAATTAGGGGACGTCGTCCACCTAATGATGGGGCAAGCAACCATGGTGAAGATGGTGATGATAGTGATGGAAGAGGAGGAAGAAGAGGACGGAGGAACCGAAGTGCTGCACATGGAAGAGGGAGGGGCTGGAATCGAAGAAATGAAGACACTGAAGAATCTGAATCTGAAAATGATGATAATCATTCCCGTCATGATCGCCGACATCACAGAAGAGGCCATCGTGAAGAGAGGCTTGGTAAACTGAAATTTACCATGCCAAAATTTGATGGAGGATCTGATCCTGAAACTTATTTCACTTGGGAGTTGAAGGTCGACAAGATCTTTCGCTTGCATAATTATACAGAAGAGAAGAAGTTGGCTATGGCTTCCCTAGAGTTTGAAGGATATGCTCTGATTTGGTGGGAGCAACTTCTCCAAGATCGTGAAGAAGATGGAGAAAATCCTATTGCCACATGGGCAGAGATGAAACGTGAAATGAGAATACGTTTCGTGCCGAAGCATTATCGGCGTGATCTTTTTGATAAACTGCAGAATTTGAAGCAAGGAAGTTATTCTGTTGAAGAGTATTATAAAGAGATGGAGAAGGCTATGATTAGAGCCAACGTATATGAAGATGAAGAGCAAACTATGGCACGATTCATGGCTGGGTTGCATCGAAACATTCAACGCATTGTTGAGTTTCAGTCATACCGTCGTCTTATTGATTTGGTACATCAAGCCACCAAAGCTGAACGCCAACTGCAGCAAGATGCCAAGAGCAGTAAGTCTTTGCCTTTTGGTACGAGGACTATGTCTGGAGGAAGCAAGTCAGATTCCAAGTTTACTTCTGCACCTTCAGCTGCAAAAAGTTCATTTGGAGGCTCACGTTCTAATGCTCAAAGTAATTTTAGTGGGAAGAACTCTGCTGCCCCGAGCATGAGTTCCAAACCAGCAGCTTCCACCTCCACTTCAGTGGGTTCTACATCCAAGAGCAGTGGAATTCAGTGTTTCAAGTGTGGAGGTCGTGGACATGTTGCTAGAGAGTGTCCAAATAATAGAGTGATCATTGTGAAAGATAATGGAGAGTACGAATCAGCCAGTGAAGAGGAAGATATAGAAGAAGAAGCCCATGAAGAAGGGGAATATACCGGCTGTGATTTTGAGCAAGGTGCTGCTCTTGTGGTGGCACCAATATTGAGTGTTCAGATGAAGGAAGCTGAGAATGGCCAGCGGCATAATTTATTTCAGACAAGAGCCAAAGTGCAAGATAAGGTAGTGAAGGTGATCATTGATGGAGGAAGCTGCCATAATCTTGCTAGTCGTGAGATGGTTGACAAGCTTGGTCTGAAACTTCTGCGACATCCTCACCCATATCATGTCCAATGGCTGAATGATTCCGGTGACATCAAGATTGGATATAAAGTAAAAATTCCATTCAAGATTGGTGAATATGTTGACACGGTGGAGTGTGATGTGGCACCCATGTCTGTATGTCACATGCTGCTCGGGAGGCCATGGCAATATGATCGATACACTCAGCATTGTGGGAGAACAAATCAGTACACTCTAGAATTGAAGGGAAGGAAGTTTGTACTCAAACCTATGACACCACAGCAAATTCTTGCTGAACATTTGCAAAAGAGCTCTGGTGTGAGAGATGAGAGTGGAAAGGAAGAGAAAAAGAATTCGAGTGCCTTCCACAAATCAGAGAGTGAGAGCCACCAGCCCAATATGAGAGAAAAATTGAGAGATCAAAAGAAAGAAGAGGGGAAAAATTTAGTCATGTTAGCCACAAAATCTGAGATGAGAGAAGTGAGGAACAACCCAGATCAAGTACTCTTTGTACTTGTGTGCAAAGACATTTTAGTTTCAGCTAACGATAACACCTCTTTTCCTAGTGCGGTGTCTCAACTTTTGCAGGACTATGAGGACATTTTTCCAAAGGAAACACCAGCTGGGCTACCTCCAATTCGAGGGATTGAGCATCAAATTGATCTCATTCCAGGAGCTGCACTTCCCAATCGTCCACCGTACCGAACCAATCCTGAAGAAACGAAGGAGATACAAAGGCAAGTACAAGAACTTCTTGATAAAGGGTATGTACGTGAAAGTTTAAGTCCTTGTGCTGTCCCTGTGATTTTAGTGCCTAAAAAGGATGGTTCTTGGAGGATGTGTGTTGACTGTAGAGCTATCAATAATATCACTGTTCGCTATCGTCATCCTATTCCTCGTTTAGAAGATATGCTTGATGAATTGAGTGGTTCCACCATTTTTACTAAAATTGATTTGAAAAGTGGATACCACCAAATAAGAATGAAATCTGGAGATGAATGGAAAACTGCATTTAAAACAAAGATTGGGCTGTATGAATGGTTAGTTATGCCTTTTGGTTTGACTAATGCTCCAAGTACTTTTATGAGATTGATGAACCATGTTTTGAGAGCCTTCATTGGAAAATTTGTGGTTGTTTATTTTGATGATATCTTAATTTACAGCAAGTCTTTGGAAGAGCACATGAATCATATTCGACAAGTCCTAGATGAGCTCCGAAAGGAGAAATTATTTGCTAATCTTGAGAAGTGCAGTTTTTGCACAGACCATGTTGTGTTCCTTGGCTTTGTTGTTTCAGGAAAAGGAATTGAAGTGGATGAAACCAAGGTGAAAGCCATCAAGGATTGGCCAACTCCAACGAATGTAAGTCAAATAAGAAGCTTTCATGGTCTAGCTGGATTTTATAGGAGATTTGTTAAAGATTTCAGTACCATTGCTGCTCCTTTGAATGAATTAACAAAGAAAGGTGTTGAATTTAAATGGGGAAGTTCACAAGAAAATGCTTTTCAAGAATTAAAGAAACTTTTAACTGAAGCGCCTTTGCTTGTTCTTCCTGATTTCACTAAAACTTTTGAAGTAGAATGTGATGCCAGTGGAATTGGCATAGGAGGGGTTTTAATGCAGCAAGGCAAACCTGTAGCATATTTTAGTGAAAAGTTGGGAGGTGCTCAATTGAATTATTCTGTATATGATAAAGAATTGTATGCTTTGGTGCGTGTGCTTGAAACGTGGCAGCATTATTTATGGCCAAAAGAGTTTGTTATCCATTCCGATCATGAAGCTTTAAAGTATTTGAAAGGCCAAGCAAAACTGAACCGACGTCATGCTAAATGGGTTGAGTTCATCGAGACATTTCCATACATTGTGAAGTATAAGAAAGGAAAGGACAATGTGGTTGCTGATGCTTTGTCTAGGAAAATTGTGTTGCTGAACCAACTCGAGGTGAAGGTTTTAGGTCTTGAAAGTTTGAAAGACATGTATAAAGATGACCCTGAATTTTCAGAACCATACACTCATTGTAAAGATGGAAAAGGTTTGGAAAAGTATCATATGCATGATGGATTTTTGTTTAGGGCTAACAAGCTTTGTGTTCCAAATTCTTCGGTTAGATTGCTTTTATTGCAGGAGTCCCATGGAGGAGGATTGACAGGTCATTTTGGACAAAAGAAAACCTATGAGCTGCTAGGAGATCACTTCTGTTGGCCCAAGATGACGAGAGACGTCATCCGGTTCGTGGAGCGCTGCATCACTTGTCACAAAGCTAAGTCTAAACTGAACCCTCATGGTTTATACACTCCTCTACCTGCTCCTAAAATTCCTTGGGAAGACATAAGTATGGATTTTGTTCTGGGACTGCCTAGAACTCAGAGGGGAAAAGATTCTATTTTTGTTGTGGTTGATAGATTTTCAAAGATGGCTCATTTTATCCCTTGTAACAAGAGCGACAATGCTTCACATGTTGCTAATTTATTTTTCAGAGAAATTGTGAAGTTGCATGGGGTGCCTAAGACCATTGTATCTGATCGTGATGTCAAGTTTGTGAGCTACTTTTGGAAAACATTGTGGTCCAAGCTTGGGACCAAGCTCCTATTCTCAACCACTTGTCACCCTCAAACCGACGGACAAACTGAAGTGGTGAATCGAACCCTGTCGATGTTGCTACGAACCATGGTGAAAAAGAACCTGAAAGAATGGGAGGATTGCTTGCCTCATGTAGAGTTTGCTTATAACAGGGCAGTGCATTCTACTACTAATTTGTGTCCCTTTGAAATTGTTTATGGGTTCAAACCCATTGCTCCGATAGATTTGTTGCCTTTGCCTTTACAGGAAAGAACCAATATGGAAGCCTCCAAGCGTGCTGCATATGTCAAGAAGATACATGAGAAGACAAAAGAAGCAATCGAGCTAAAGGCGACACGCAAGGCTGCAAGTATGAACAAGCATAGAAAGAAGGTGTCATTTGAACCGGGCGACTTGGTGTGGATTCACTTGCGCAAAGATCGCTTTCCTGATAAGCGCAAGTCTAAGCTGATGCCACGAGGGGATGGTCCATTTCGTGTTCTTGCCAAGATCAACGATAATGCATACAAAATAGACCTTCCGCCAAGCTATGGCGTGAGCAACTCCTTCAATGTTGCCGACCTATTACCATTCACAACTGAAGACGCTTCAGAGTCGAGGACGACTCCTTTTCAAGAGGGGGAGGATGATATGACCATGCCAACCAGTCCAACCTCTACACCGACCATTTCGACCACAGCGACTCCAACACATGTTTTTGATGGACCGATTACACGCAGTCAAGCTAAGAAGCTACAACAAGAGGTGCACGCGCTACTTTGTGAAATTCGTTTTACTATTAATGAGAGTTATATACTACCTAAGTCGTGTACATTGCTAATGCTCAGGTTTACCAAGAAGGATGACAAGAACTCACAAGGCGATGGACACATAGAAGAATCATGCTCGAACCAAGCCAGTCCTGCAGAATCGTCTCAAAGAAATAATCATAACTTTTGATTTCCAAAAGCTATGAAGGCAAATGAGCACTTGTTGGAAAGTTCTTGAAGTCTAGTTTCCAATTAATCTAACCCCGACCAATTTTGAAGTTGTATGAAGGCGTCCGACCAGTTTTAGTGTTCACTGGTCCGAAGATCAACAGTCTGCATGAAGTCAATGTTCTCGTATAAAACTGTACCATTCTACAAAGAGATGGGGTGCATGGTATACATGCTTGGAAAAAGGGTCAAGTCAGTTTTCCAATGCATCTGGCCGTTCGTTATTTCGACTTCCCATGATGGAGTTATTGCCAAAACATTGAAGACCACTCCGAAGACCAACAGCCACGCGGAAACTCTCCAGAAGCTGATTTTGTGGATTTGCTTTCACATAGTTCGCCTAGTCTTTTCTTTTTTCGTGTTTGCACCTATCCTAGAGGTCTACTCCCTGTATAAATACCCCCTAGCACCATTGTAATGGGGCTTTTTGCATGATTGAATACAGAACCCCTTTGTTCAGCTGCGTGCTAACAAATTCAGAGAGAGATCTCTACCCTCCTTTGCTCTTGTGATTTCCTTCGCGGGATTACAGCAGCGGCGGCTTCATCCGCTCCCAATTGGTGCTCCTACTCCCTTCAAGGTTTTCCTTGATTGATTGTAGGCTGTGTTGGTTGGTTCCTTGAGAGTGTGGTTGGGCGAATCCTCGATTCAGGTTGCCGGTTAAAGACGGTGGTTGGCCTCGAGTTTTATTCGTCAGGTTGCACTAGTTATCGCTGCTTGCAGCAAGTTATCCGGCTTCTCTGAAGCTAGTTATCTGGTGTTCATCCTACGCCGTGAAGATCGGGACATTGTGACGCATCACTCGGTGCTACTCGCCTTGTTTATCTCTTCCTGAAGACTACTTAAGCATGTTGTTTCCACTGTGAGATTTTTGAAAATGCTTCCGCTATACATACTCTGAATTCGATTCCGCTATATTTTGACCATGTATTTGATTACATATATTGGTTTGTAAAGAACTTTATCTTACTATCACTATTAAACTGCCTGTGATGTTGTAACTGTTGTGGCTCTTTCGAGGGCTAAATGTGTGTGATGTCGGTCTCCTCGGGCGATGGTTTCATCGAGTGCCCTTTGGGTAGCTCGACGGACTACCGGGTTTAGTCTAGCCTAAGTACACTGCGAGCCAGAGGTGGCAGGTGTGCTTAGTCTGGATTAACCAGGGCGGTTCCACCACACTCCAAGGGAGCCTCTCAAGTCTATTTATACCCTAGGCCCTAAACGACACAATTACACTAAGACCCCTAGTCTAAAAATGCCTGGAGGGGGCCAAACCGAAAAGATACAGTCGGACGACTACGATGATGACTTGATCTTCTTCTTCTCCACGCCTCGCTTGGATGTGCGCCACGTAGCCAGTAGTCCGGAAGCTTCCCCCGGTTTTGAAGTCAGAAACCGGGAAACTTTATTTTGCGGGCTTCTTGGGCCGAGTCTTGGGCCCATCTTCTATCTTGACGAGTTTCGGTCCACTCGCCAAGTCTTCGTAGCTTGGGTGACGGTTTTGAGCCGAAGCCGCCAAAGCCTCCCCCGCACGCCTTCGCGCCATGCACTCAGATTGGAGCACCACGGTGGCACCCGGCTTCTCTAGTCCATCGGAGTTGCCTCGCAGTCCATCAGAGGGCTTACACCACCGTTGCCGAACCGCCCCTCCGTGTACCGAGCTTCCATGACCGATCGATGCCGAGCATTGCCTCCGGTCCATTGGAGGACTTTTGCCTCAGTCCATCGAGGTCTTCATCATGTACCTCTAGTCCATCGGAGGGCCTCCAGTCCATCGGAGGGCTTGAGCTCGTTGACAATCACTCATCACACCAGGAGAGCAATGAGGCCGATCCATTGGCTCTCAGAACCCAACCGCTGCTCAGCTCCAGAAGACTTCGAAGAGTATGTTCAGGACTTCAACGAGTTCTAGGCGTACCAGTCCACCAGTCGACGTCCCTGTTGCGGCTCGTTTATCTTCGTTTACGCTTCCGCTATGACTCTGGTTTAAAGACATGTTGTCTTATTGTAATAAAGTGATGATATACTCTATGTAAACATTTTATTTATCGTTTATGCACGTTCTGTGATGTCACTACTGTCATAATATATGTGAGACACGTTCCTGGCACATATATGTTGTTCCGGTTCCGTTGGTTGAGAACTGGGCGTGACACACTGTTAAAAGTTTCCATTTGCAAGGAAATAGATTCAAAAAGCCTATCATTTGCATGAAACTTTTTACTAATGCTATCATACACAACTTTAGGATCAAAAGAACTAGCCTTATTGAACTGCTGTGAATTACCTGAGGAGTTACCTTGCCCGGAGAATGGCATATATGGGCGTGTGTTCCAACCTGGTTGGGGACTATTCCCATTGTTGAAGTTACTAGAATGACCGATGAAGTTGGCGTCTTCTGGTCGCGTTTTAGGGCAGCTGCTCCCTGAATGCCCCGTGTTCTCGCAGACTTCACAAGTCATGCGAGTGTCGAGGGCCTGGACTGGTGCGGTCTCAGGATTGTCTTCTAGCTTCTTTAAAAGCAAGTCCATCTTGGCGGCCAGCATGTCTGTGCTATCGATGTGATGGACTCCACGAGATCGTGGGTGTGACCTATCTTCCTTCCATCCCTGATTAGTGGCGATCTTCTCAATCAGATTTTTGGCCGCTGTCACACTTTGGGATAGGAAAGATTCTCCAGCGGCTGCATCTAGGTGCTTTTGAGCAATACGGTTTAACCCATGAAAGAAACTCTGAATGATCAGCCATTCTTCCATGCCATGGTGGGGTCAGGCTGCTATATATTCCTGTAATCTTTCCCAGGCCTCCGCCACCGTTTCATCTGTGAGCTGTTGAAAGCTCGAGATCTTGTTCCTCAACGCGTTAGTCTTTCCCAGAGGGAAGTACTTGGCGAGGAATGCGTTTGAGCACTCATCCCAAGTTGTTAGTGTTGCGCGGTTGAGATAGAACCATTGCTTCGCCTTTCCGACAAGTGAAAATGGGAAGAGGCGTAACTTGACAGCATCGGCGGACACACCTTTCATGGTAAATGTACTGCAGATTTCCAGGAATTGCTGCAGGTGGTTGTTGGCGTCCTTCGTTGCTAAACCGCAGAAGGGAATGGCTTGAACCATGTGATTGACTCTCGGCTTAAGTTCGAAGTTCTCCCCTGCATTGACAGCTGGTCCTGTAGGGACATTGCTACTGGATGGGATGGAGAACTCATAGATGGTTTTCTCGGAAGGTACGGCCATGTCATCGGTGTTCGAGGAACTACTTGACGTGGCCGTTTCAAGGTTCAAGTCCCTTGGAACAGGTATCTGCCCGTCAATGATCTTGGAACGGACCCTCTTAAGCAGAACCTCTGGATTATTGTGGAAATTTTCCAGCAGGTCGAAACCGGTCACACACCTCTCTGTTGCAACCACAACATAAACAACAGAGACAAGTGAGCCTGCTAACGACTAGTCAGTATTTTTTATTAAAGACATGGGGTTCGAAAAGAGATTATCAACTATATTTCTGCCTATTGCTTCCCCGGCAATGGCGCCAGAAAAGCTTGTTGGCGTCTCTTAGCCTTATAAGGTTTTACTCCGCAAGCGCACGGAGACCGCTGTAGCTTTTCACTCAGAATATTCCGAGTATTGTATTTTTATCTACAGGGAAGCGGCAGGCGAGAGAATATAGTTGAATAAACTCAAATCGAATGAATCGTACTTAAGTAAATATACCAGCTAGTCACTAGACAGGGGTAAGTCTGGTAAACGGATAGGTGTATGGTGGGAAGAAGTAAAATGAACTACCTAAGATACACGTAGAAAGGTATAGTTGCCTGAGAGGACAACGAGCGAGATAAAGTTCCCAAACTCTATTCTATTCGGCTGCAAAGACTCTATCGTGGTTAACTAAGAAACTCAAGTAGCAAGTCAGGGTCTTGCGTCGAGCAAAATTCCGGCACCTCGAGGAGTTAGGGGGTAGATAGTAGACAACCGAAGGAGACCCGGCAAACGCCTACGGGCCCACCGAACAAACGGGCCTAGACTACACAGGCACACCACACGCTGTCACCGAGTGGGGCTACCAAGCAAATCTGCGTGGATAGGCTGGCACGCTATAAACATACTCAAGCGAATCTTGAGTAACAGTACATCGTCCTTGATCAGAGGAGAGGACCTAACCAGAGCCTGGCGTACAGGTTGAATTATAGCACCGGCAAGAATAACAGGACTTGACTAACTAAGATAACCACAAGTCTAAGCCTAACAAGTATGCAAAATAAAGGGTACACCACACTTGCAAGAGATAGAAATAAAGTAAAATATAACTGAATTATATTGAAGATTGAGTACTAAAGATACAAGAGCTGTTACCGCAGACTCAGAAGAATCTCCGAGGCAAAGCTCGACTCACTCTAACTCCCAGGACTATCCTAACTACTAAGATGTGGAAAATGACACTCTCTATGGTAGGATATGGCTCTCAACTTCCCCACACCTTTACAAATGAGCTCTACAGGCCTATTTATAGTCCCATATGAGAGGGGGTATTTGTAGGAGGCTTAGGTCGGTGGGAGGCCAAAGTCGGTGGTCGGCCGACCTAGGGGGAGTTCGGCCGACCTACTCTGAGGTCGGGCGACCACCCGATCCACCGCCTTTAGACTCCAACGGCTTGATCTTGCTTTCCCATGGCGGTTGGCGGTTAGGACGGTTGTTGCACGTGAAAAATGCCTCCGAGGGTAGGTCGGCCGACCTTGTAGAAGGTCGGGCGACCAAGTGTCAGGCCTGCATTGGCCATTTTGCTTCTCCTCGGATTGATGACATTGTGGATCCGTGACTTGGTGCATTTTCGGCCTTTGGATACATTGGATGCTTGGTCTTGCGGTTGCATTTGAGTGCACTTGTGTTTCTTCATGATGTGGATCAATGAGGTGGCAAGTGGCCCACTTGGAAGGTTGGACGGCCTGGCTAGGGGTCGGCCGACCCTGTCAGTGGGTCGGGCGGCCAGCCCCCTGGTCGGCCGACCTGGCTGAGCTAGGGCAGGCTTTGCCCTGGTCGGCCGACCTGGGTGTGGGTCGGCCGACCTGGCCACATTGACCAGTGGTTTCCATCTTTTGATCCTTGACAAGTTTTCAACTGTTTTATGTGCATTTTGGTACCTGCATCCAAATATTTATACAAAACTTGTGGAACTCATTAGTAGAGGGGTTAGTCCATATTTATTCACTTGCATAGCTCCATTTGGTTGGTAATTGACGGTAGATACCGTGAGATTACGACCGTCAACAAGCATCCACTATAAACGCCGGTTGTTGGCTTTGAGCCTAGCAAAGGTCCTTGCGAGAGACGTACCGGCTAGGATGTCCGGTATAACCTATGCGCACAAACAAGGAAAACACACATATCGAGGCATAACATGAGCTTAATACGATGAAAGGATGTTTTGGGGAGGGTAGAGGTTATTCAGGTGATCTGTTGGTAGTGCTTACCTGCGGTGGTGGTTCTGGTAAGGTGCAAGGGGCAATAAGATGGGTTGCGAACTGCCGGCCGTGCGGACGGGCATGGTAGCGGTGATTGCAGACACGCCACGGTAGTGGGCCGGGGCGACCAGGGCGGAAACGGAATTGGTGTGATGGTGACCGCATGATGATTTTGGTGAAAAAGGCTTTTGTGAGATAGACTTGATGAGAATTGATGGAAAAGGTATTCAGTTGATTTTCGGTATCGTCATCATCTAAATTGGAATTGGAAATACCAAGACAAGAATCATTCGAGTTGATAGAGAGTGGAAGGTAAATAGCATCACACCAGGCACACAAACTTATGTGGGACCAGTGTGAAGCACTGACTGGGCGTCGGGCGGCGTCATGGTGGCATGACGGTGTCTTTCGGCTAGGGAGAATGACTATGTGGAGTGTATAGATGTATAGGGCTTGAATTTAGATGAATTCAGGCGCGAGAATTGCCTAAATTGGAGTTCAAACGTAAAAGATATGGAGTATTTAGTGTCAAGGGGTGAAATTAAACTTTTCTGGAAAGTTGGAGGCTAGAAATGGACCTTTCTCGGATTTTTGCCCTGTGGGAAGTGAACCTGGGCCGGGGTGGCCCTCAGCCTTTCAGCTCACTGGCCGGCCCAGTGAGGTGGAATGGCGCGGCTGATGCCGTTGGCGCAGGGCCCACGTGTCAACGGCCGTGAGGAGGAGACGGCGTTTTGGGGGGGGGGGGGCGACGGCGCCAGCTCGGATGAGCTGATTCATGGCGGGCCGAGCCGCGGTGGCGGTTCGCCGGCGGTTTACCACCGTCGGTTCGGTTCCCGGGGCGAGGGTGGGGCTGCGAGCACCGAGACGGCACGACGACCCGGGTGGGGGTGCTTGGAGGTGAGTCGGCTACGGGAAGGGAGGCCTCCACGGCGGTGCTGTGGGGGTGCACACCAGCGATGGGATAGAGCGCGCGCGGCGGCTCCAGTGGGATGGGGAGGGGGCAGCAACCGCCTGGGTGGTGAAGCTCAATTTCGTTTGAATTGGAGCCGAGAGGTAGCCGGGGTGGGGCAAGATCTGCGGAGCGGCATGGCTCGGTGTGCCGAGTGTGTGTGCGGGGATGGGGGAGGGCAGGGAGCGATGAGCGGCGGTGAGGGACCTTTTATAGGCGAAGCAGGGCTGGGCATGGCGTGGCGAGGTGGGCTGGGCGTGGCGCATCTTGGGACAGGGGTGCAGTGTGTGGGGCCGGGTGGCGTGGCGACGACATGGAGGTGCGGCGCGAGGGGACCACAGGGCGCGACAGGAATAGTGTTGGCGGCGGGGTTGGTTTGGCGTGGCGTGCAGCATGAGCGCGGGGCCGGGCAGTGGTGCGGGGCGGGGTCGGCGTGGGTGGACGGCGAGACCAGACGCGGCGCATCCGGGGACGGGGGCGCGCGGCTGAGTTCGTTGCGGGGCCGGCGGTGGGGCCACGACGGCGCGATGTCGCGCGGCGGATGGAGGGGGGTGTCGCGGCGGGCCAGGGCACTAGCGAGGCGGGCCTGGGCAGTGCACGGCAACGCGTGGGGCGCGGGTGACGTGCGCGGCGCGTGGCGTCGTGTTGACGGAAGGAGGAAGGAGACAAGGGGGAGAGGGGTGAGGCTGACGGGTGGGGCCCGGTCGGCAATGGGAGGAGGGGCGTGGCCTAGCTATGAGGGAGAGGGAGGGGCACTGCGCTTGGTGGGCCGCAGGGGGCACTTGAGCCGGGAGGCAGGACGAGTGAGGGAGGGGGGAGGAGGGAGGATTGGGCTGGGGAAGGAAGTTTGGGCCCGAGGTGGTTTTCACCTTTTTTCCCAGCTTTTGTATTTGGGATTTTGGGATTGGGATTTTTAGTAGGGAATTTGGAGAGGATTTTGGAATGGATCTTTGTGAGAATTGTGTAGAGGATTCTCTAGAAGCCTTAGAGAGGATCATCCTGGAATACTTGGAGATTTTATGGAAATTTTGTTGAGCTCATATCACACACAACAAATGTTGACGGTCGTAATCTCACGATATCAACCGTCAATTATCCACCAAATGAAGCTAAACATGTGAAATATATGGACTAACCCTTGCAACTAATGAGTTCCACAAGATGTACATGAATATTTCGATGCAGGTACCAAAATGTATACAAAATGGTTGAAAACACACCATATACCAGAGATGGGCTGAAATGGTGATAGGGCCTTGGCCGCCCGGCCATGGGTGGTGGCCGCCCGGCCACCCCCAGTGCCCATCTAGAAGCATGACCAGGTGGAATGGTCCCTTGACCACTTCACTTGCCACGTCTTCGATCCTGCGTGCAACAAACACAAAATGGTGAAGATCCAACCATACAAGAGAGCATCCAATGTTCCAAGGGTCACAGCGTGTTGGGACAAGGATTGGTGATGTCAAGGATCCGAGGGGAACAACATGCATCCAATTGGAGACAGACACGTGGCCGCCCGACCACTTAGGGTGGTCGGCCGACCACTCCTCGGCGATGTTTTCCACGTGCACCAACTCCTTTAACCGCCAACCGACATGGGGAGGCCTTCCCAACCGTTGGATGTGCTAAGTCGGTGACTCAAGTGGTCAGCCGACCACTTGACTTAATCGTTTTGCACGTGCACCGACTTGAGAAGCTTCTAACCGACTTCCAGGAGGGAGATCAGCCGTCGGATGTGCAAGGTCGGCACATCGGGTGGCTGCCCGACCACTCCTAGTGGCCGCCCGGCCACCGACCCTGCACCAAACCGACCTTCCCTGCCTACAAATGCCCCCCTTACTTGTACAAACTATAAATAGACCCGTGGAGCTCATTTGTAAAGTGTGGAGTGAGTTGAGAGAGTTCTATCTTAGAGAGCTTCAATCCTTCGCAGTAATTAGGATAGTCTTGGGAGTTAGATTTTAGTCGAGCTTTGCCTCGGAGTCTTCGGAGTTATCTTCGAGTATGTGGTAAAACTCTTGTATCTTTTGGATTCAGATTATCTTCGATATAATTCAATTATATTTTACTTTATTTCTATCTCCTGCAAGTGTGGTGTAACTTTATTTTGCATACTTGCTAGGCTTAGATTGTGTTTCACTTAGTTATTCACGTCTTTTTATTCTTGCGGGTGCTATAACTCAACCATAGACTTAGATGCTAGGCTCTGGCTAGATCCACTCCTCTAATCCAGGAAGATCTATCGTTGTTCAAGTTTCGCTTGAACACGTTTATAGCTTGCCATCCTCTCCACATAGCTTTGCTTGGTAGCCCCACTCGGTGACAACGTGTGGTGTGCCTGTGTAGTCCGGGCCCGTCATTCGGGAGACTCTGGAATTTCGCTCGATGCAAGACCCTGGCTTGTTTGTTTGAATAGCTTAGTTAGACACGGATAATATTTGCGGACGATTAGACTAGAGTTTGGTGACTTTATCTCACTCGTTGTCCTCCCAAGCAACTATACCTTTCTACAGATAGCTTAGATAGATATCCTCCTCCACCATACACCTATCTTTATCGCGTTTACCCCTGTTCAACTACTAGTTGGTATAATTTATCCAAGTTTACAGTTCATTCGATTTGAGTTTATTCAATTACACCCTTGAGCCTACCGGTTCCCTGTGGAAATTTACGATACTCGGAATACTCTGAGTGAAAGGCTACAGCGGTCTCCGTGCGCTTGCGGAGTAAAACCGGTAAAGGCTAAGAGACGCCAACAAGCTCTTTTGGCGCCATTGCCGGGGAAGCAATTGGCCAAGAGATAATTGATATCTCACTTCAAACCTGTATACTTGATTAGTTTTACCGCTAGTTGTTGACAGGCTCACTTTGCTCTATTGTTTTGTTCTGGATGCAACAGAGAGGTGTATGACCGGTTTTGATCTGCCGAAAAACTTCCACAATAATCCAGAATCGCTGCTCAGGAGAGTCCGCTCAAAGACTATCCACGGGCAGAGACCTGTACCCAGGGAGCTAGAACCAAGTACTTCAACCAGCACTCCACGTTTCACCACCATGCCCGAAAAGACTATCCATGAGTTCTCCATCCCCTCGAGCAGCAACATCCCTACAGGGCCCAATGTTACCGTGGGGGAGGATTTTGAGCTCAAACCGGGGGTGATTCACATGGTTCAAGCCATCCCTTTCTGTGGACTGGCTATGGAAGACGCCAATAATCATCTGTAGCAATTTTTGGAGATCTGCAGCACCTTCAACATGAAAGGAGCGTCACCGGATGCCATGAAACTTCACCTCTTTCCCTTCTCTCTTGTTGGGATAGCAATACAGTGGTTCTACCTCAACAGAGCAACACTCACAACTTGGAACGCATGTTCCGATGCTTTTCTGGGGAAGTATTTCCCGCTAGGGAAAACTAACACGTTGAGGAACAAGATATCGAGCTTCCAACAGCTCACTGATAAAACTGTGGCAGAAGCTTGGGAACATCTGCAAGAGTAAATTGCAGCGTGCCCACACCACGGGATGCAAGAGTGGCTGATTATTCAGAGCTTCTTTCATGGGCTTCACCGCTTAGCTCAAGAACACCTGGATGCAGCTGCTGGAGGATCCTTCCTCTCCTTGAGCATCACGGCGGCCAAGAACCTCATAGAGAAGATGGCCACCAATCAAGGATGGAGAGAAGAGAGGTCAAGTACCCGTTCCCGTGGCATCCATCAAGTGGAGAGCACAGACATACTCGCCGCAAAGATGGATTTGCTGCTTAAGAAGCTAAATGGAACCCCAGAAGCCGCTCCGGTGCAAGCCCTCGATTCCCACTTGACTTGTGAAGTCTGTGGAAATACGGGGCACTCGGGGAACAGCTGCCCGAGACGCAGCCTGAAGACGCGAACTTCATTAGTAATAGTATCAACAGCTTCAATGGGAGTCGTCCTCAGCCAGGATGGAATTCACGACCATATCTCCCTTTCTCTGGGCAAGGTTGTTGGCATCTCTTAGCCTTTACAGGTTTTACTCAGCAAGCACACGGAGACCGCTGTAGCCTTTCACTCAGAGTATTCCGAGTATCGTAAATTTCCACAGGGAAGCAGTAGGCTCAAGAGTGTAATTGAATAAACTCAAATCGAATGAACTATAAACTTTGATAAATTATACCAACTAGTAGTTGAACAGGGGTAAACGTGATAAAGATAGGTGTATGGTGGAGGATGATATCTATCTAAGCTATCTGTAGAAAGGTATAGTTGCCTGGGAGGACAACGAGTGAGATAAAGTCACCAAACTCTATTCTAATTGGCTGCAAAGATTATCCATGTCTAACTAAGCTATTCAAGTAAACAAGCCAGGGTCTTGCATGGAGCGAAATTCTAGAGTCTCGAGGGTACTAGGGGGTAGATAGTAGGTCCCGAAAGAGAGTCTGGCTAACACCTACGGGCCTCCCGAACGACGGGCCTGGACTACACAGGCACACCACATGTTGTCACCGAGTGGGGCTACCAAGCAAAGCTGCGTGGAGAGGATGGCAAGCTATAAACGTGTTCAAGCGAAGCTTGAACAACGATAGATCGTCCTTGATTAGAGGAGAGGATCTAGCCAAAGCCTAGCGTCTAAGTCTAGGGTTGAGTTATAGCACCTGCAAGAATAACAAGACTTGAATAACTAAGCGAAACACAATCTAAGCCTAGCAAGCATGCAAAATAAAGGTACACCACACTTGTAGGAGATAGAAATAAAGAAAACATAACTGAATTATATTGAAGATAATCTGAATCCAAAAGATACAAGAGTTTTACCACAGACTCGAAGATAACTCCGGAGACTCCGAGGCAAAACTCGATTCAACTCTAACTCCCAGGACTATCCTAACTACCAAGAAAAGGGTGAAGCACTCTTAGATAGAACTCTCAACTCAACTCTCCTCCACTCCTCACTTTGCAAATGAGCTTCTGGGGTCTATTTATAGCCCAGGTAGTGAGGGGGGTATTTATATGTGCACTAGGTCGGTACAGGGGCCAAGGCGGTTGCCGGGCGGCCAAAGTCGGTGGCCGGCCGACCATAGGGGGTGGTCGGGCGGCCAACCGATTCACCGACCTTGAGCATCCGACGGTTGCTCTCACTCCCTCATGTCAGTTGGCGGTTGAATCAGTTGGTGCACGGGAAAATGTTGCCGAGGGGTGGTTGGCCAACCACCCTAAGTGGTCGAGCGGCCACGTGTTTTGCTCCAATTCGTTGCATGTTGTTCCCCTCGGATCCTTGACATCACCAATCCTTCTTCCGGCACATTGTGACCCTTGGATATATTGGATACTCTCTTGTATGGTTGGATCTTTACCTTTTTGTGTTTGTTTGCACACCGGATCGAAGATGTGGCAAGTGAAGTGGTCAAGGGGCCATTCCACATGGTCAGGGGGCCAAAACCCTGTTGAAGGGTGGCCGGGCGGCCACCACCCATGGTCAGGTGGCCACCTCAAGTGGTCGGGCGGCCACCCCACCTTGGCCATTTCTGCTCATCTTCGATATGTGACATGTTTGCAACCATTTTATGTGTATTTTGGTACCTGTATCCAAATATTCATGTACATCTTGTGGAACTCATTAATAGCAAGGGTTTGTCCATATATTTCACACGTTTAGCTTCATTTGGTGGATAATTGACGGTTGAAATCATGAGATAACGACCGTCAACACCCCCCCAAGCTTAGAATTTTGTTCGTCCTCAAGCAAAGCTAAGACTGAAAGTGGATCAGGAGTTGCTGCAATATCCAAGTGATGGAAAATTCTTATATGCAACTCAAAACTCAAACTTTTGCCCCAAGTAGTGAAATAATCATACCTCACCTTGTGTCATACCTGCTATGCATCTTTTTGCTTACCTTGCCTTGGGCGGTTGAGAGACAGAACAACTTGTTTGCAGGATTGATTCTAACTCATTCTTTTTAGATGTCCTTCTCAGGTGTTTTCAAGATTTTCAAAACAAACATAAGCTTCCTCTTGGTACTCTCGATCGCTCAGAAGTGTTTTCTCACCAAAGGCCATGACTTTGGCCAACATTTTCCTACACTAAGGCTTTTGTGGAGCTTTAGGTGGGGGAGAATGTGGCACACTTAGAATGCTTATTTTGCTAAGCCAAAGATTGGACCAAAGAGTGTACTCTATCATTTCTTCTGTTTGATCACTGGAGTATGAGTGGTGCACAAGGTGTCTCCTTCTCTAGATTTTCATCCCAATCGCCTTGTATAGATTTGGAGGGGTTATGGAGCCTTTATTTCTTTTTGCCATGCTTGAATTTGCATGCTTTTCATTTTGCCGTGCTTTTGCACGCATTCTTTGTTTTTTCTTTTTGCCATGCTTTTGCATGCATTTTTATTTTGGACTCCATACCCTTACTCCTTGAGATTTGAAGGCTAGGGGAATATGAGAAGTTTTTGGAGACTTTTGGTGGATGCAAAGTCCGAAATGGATCAATTGCATTTATTTTATACTCCAGCTATCAACGGAAGATGATATTTCTACTCAATGAGACTCAAAATTTGACAAAGCTCAAAACATATCTAAGTAGCTCTTTGTAGCTGGTTTTGAACATGTAAAGCATATATGGCTCTGGTAGGACTTTTTAACTATGGGGAGCTTTATTTTGTTATTTTCAAAGATAAAAACCTGAGATATCCATCTTACTAGGAACTTGAAAGAATCATCCCACTCTTAAGTCATATCATGATCTCACAACAACTTAGGCTTGTTATCACAAATGGCATCCACAAGGTAAAACTTTTGGTTTACTTATCTTTATTCACCAACATAGGACTAAGATAAGCATAAGTTGTCATGCAAGAATTAAACCATTCACTTGATAGAGCAACTATTCATCATTTCCAAAACGAAGCTAGCAAGTGAATTTAACAATTAAGCACGGGAGTTATTTATTAGGATACACGTTTTTTTTTAACTACTGGAATTAAAAGATACAACGGGCACTTCTCTCACGGGTAAAGTAGATAGAACTAGACATGGAGGTACAGGGATGAACAAGGCGATGATGGAACACACATACCTTAGCTGTTGGGTTCCCCCCCCCCCAAAGCTTCAATGAAGCTTACTCGGGAAAGAACCTTTTTCAGTTGTAGTACATCAGGTTCTGCTTATGCATGCGGTCGATAGTCGCTCTTGTCTCCAGGATCAAGTTGTGGTCGACTCCTTGTTGCTGCTGAATGTCGGCGAGGGTGTCCATCATCCCCATGGTGTGATACTCTTGGAGATCTAACGCCCCGAAAAGGGCGGTGAAGTTCCAATCGAGTTCGCCACCGGTATAGTGGGCAGAGTACTCACCTCCGCTGTGATGTAACAGTGTCGGGTTGACGGAGGGTACAATGGAGTTCCACGAGCTGTGCCAGGAACCCTGTGGGTTAGCTTCCCAAGCAGGTGTGCTGGGATGAGCCCATGCAAGTGCGGCTCCTAGCTGCTGTGCATCCTCGTTGTCCTTGTGGATTTGCTCCTCTGCTCGGCGTCGTTGGGCGCGAGTCATGACTCCGGAGACACTATTTCTTCTTGGTTCTATCTCGGGCTTTAGCTGCATGGTTAGTGTCCTCACAGAGTATAATTTGTATTGCGGTGCTGGGAGCGGCAGCTCAAAATCGGAGCCTCTAAAAGTCATGATGTAATTCCCGTTTGTGTCCTTCCTCAAAAAGTGTGCATGGATGAAGTGTGACTCTTTGACTACTCATGTAGGGTCATTTGGCATGAAGGAAACGGTAGCATTTGCTAGCATTCCCAACCCATTGGCGATCCTTGTCACGAATGATGTGATCGAGATGATATGACCACTCTGAGCTAGTCCTTGCCAGTGGTGAACCATGCTAAGTGTAGGAGCAAACTTTATTTTCTTCCACATGGCATAGAGACATCTAACATCCTCTACTGTGACACAGCGGGTATCATCCCACGGGAAGACAACCATGGTGAGCCAGCGGGCTAAAAACCGCAAAGTAGGATGCCTAATGTGAGCGATGCTCTTTTTCCTAGGAGCATCTGGTCCTACCAACTCTTTCCAAAACTCTGCTGAATTAAACCCCGCTAGATCCTCACTCAAAGTGCATTGAGGCGAGAAATCAATCAAGTTGCTAAATTGGCGCAGAGTAAGCTCATAATCAGTATTGAAAAGGCGGAACCAGATGTATGTACCATCCCTTCGGGTGTCGGTGTGGAGCGTCATGAGGAATTCTTTGGTGAGGAGGATGATTCCTCCCTCTGGGATTTCTGCAAAGTCGCTCCACCCAATGGCCTGGAACACCTCGTTGAACTCCTCCCGCATGCTGGTGTCAACGATGAGGTCCTCGTCGAAGCATTTGGTCAAGGCATAAGTCTTTTGGTTTAAAGACCTTAATGCCTTAGCCTCATCTTGACCACACGGCACGAGTTGTGAATCGAGGATGAGTATCGGCCGGTGGGTGGGTGACGTCTGGAATTCTTCAGGCTCCTCCGTGCTGATGGACATCCTTTCGGAGGCAGCATGCCGGCTTGCCGAGCCAGAGCCACTCTCCGAGGATGACCAGCGGATGTGTTGTCCTGCCTTGCTAACGACCTTCTTTGCCTTCTTAAATGCATTCTTCATCCTGCAAGGCACACAAACAAAACACGATACCCAAAGGATAGACGACAATGAAGATTAGGTTAGTGGGTTAGTCGTCTAGAAAACAGCGTCCTTGCAGGCCAGAGCCTCCACAAAACGTTCTCGTCCTGCTTCACAAAAGAGAGAGTATTGCCGGAATTTTATTTGGCTAACCAAAATTTATTCGGGCATTATTTAAGTAAGCTAGCGAGCTTAAGCACTAAGTGAGAGATTCGAGAGGGAGAAATGTGTTTGCTGCTCGGTGCACTGAGCTAGGAGGTGTGTGCACGTATTTATAGGCAAGGGGTCCATGCATGGTGGCCGGGCGGCCACTGGCCCCCGGTCGGCCGGCCATGCCCAAGTTGCCAGGGCACTAGCTCCTTCGTGCAGGCGAGCTGAGGGAAGGTTGTGCGCCGAAAGAGAGGAGGTGGAGGGTCCGGGCAACCACTACCCTTGGCTGGGCGGCCATGGTGGGAGACCGGGTAGCCATCTTTGCGCATGAGTGCAGAGAGTGCTTGAGTGCAGGTGGTAGTGTGCTCCAAAGGCAGCCAGGGAGGTGGTCGGGCGGCCACCATCGAGGGTCGGCTGGCCCTAGTGCAGTCTCCAGTGCGGTGTGCACTGGTGAGACAGGATAAGAGGGTGTAGTGGTGCGCCGAAAGTAGAGGCAAGGTGGAGTAGGTATGCATGCATGCACCGAAAGTGCAAGAGCCTGGTCCAGTGGCTGAAGTGCTGCCTCCATTAGAGAGATTGATTAGCAAAAGGAAAAGAGGAAGGTGATTAGCAAAAGGAAAGGAAAAGAGAGGCAGGGGGTGTGGCCAAGCGGCCTACACCTATGGCCGGCCGGCCATAGGAGGGTGCCTCGTCCTGGAGCTTGCCTTGGTAGGAGGTAAAGGAAGGTGAAAGAAGAGAAAAAGAAAAAGAAAGGGAGAGTGGCCTGTGGCCGGCCGGCCACTAATTTTTTTTCTAAAATGCACGATTTAAGAAAATAAACTGATGCAGAAATTAAAATTGGACGTGCAAAAATTAAACATGCAGTGAAGTGCTAAAAATTAGACTTTGGCGGAAAAGTAAATATGCCGTCAATGGGTAGTGTGACAATTTACCTTTTGGCGAGGGGAGCCCATGTCTTGCCCTTTGGAGTTTCATAGAAACTATAGCTGGGGGCTGCCTTCAACTGTGTTCTATTTCTTCTACGCCGGCTTGATGTCAATTTGTCCTCGGCGTCGACCTTATTCTCAGGTGCTGGTTCGGTTGGCCATTTTGGCGTAGTCAATTTGCTTTCAGCACCGTGTCTTTTCTCAGGAGCTTTGCCTCTTGGTGCAGTTCTGGGCCTGTCGCACCTTGTCTCTTGGCTTCTCGATCTTCTACTTTGCATTGCCCTCTCATACTCCATTCGTTGAATTTCAATCTCGATTTTCAATTTCTTCAGCATAAATGTCACGAGACTGTCTTCTTTGGAATTTGATGGATTGGTCCCGGTCTTGGCCTTGGGTTCATCCTTCTTGGCCTGGCAATTGAAAGTCTTCACCTTGTTGCATTGTTCCACTTTTGGTTTGAAGGCAAATGTTTCCTTCTTTCCGTTAATGTTCAGGTGAACCTTTCCTACTCCAACGTCGATTGTTGCATCGGCGGTGCTCAAAAACGGTCGCCCAAGGATGAGTGGGATTTTTTAGTCAATCTCCATATCCAACACCACAAAGTCCACTGGAATGAGAAAATTTCGGATTCTCACTGGAACGTTCTCTGCCACTCCTTCAGGGTAACGGACGGATTGATCTGCAAGCTGTAAACACATAGCTGTGGGAGCAAGTGCGTCATGATTCAGCTTGTCGAAGATGACCTTTGGCATTACGCTGACACTGGCTCCAAGGTCGCACAATGCTTGATCAAAGTGCTAGGTACCAATCGAGCATGAGATGGTAGGGCTTCCAGGGTCCTTTCCCTTGAGTATAGCTGCGCTACACTCTTTCATTAAGTGCACAATTTTTGTTGATTGTAGGAGTTTCTTGTTGTTGAGGATGTCCTTTAAGTACTTGGCATATGTCAGTACCTGCATAGCATCTAGAAGGGGTATGTTGACATAAAGCTTTCTAATGACCTCAACGAACTTACTATATTGTTCGTCAGCGGCAGCCTTCTTGTTTCTCGGAGAAAATGGTAGCACCGTTGTGTCGTAGAACTCATGGGGTAGATGTTTTGATGCTGGTTTTTCCTCCTTGCCAGGTGTATCTTCATCTCCAACCTTGTCTTCTGACTCGGCAGTCTTCTCCTGTGCTTTACCTGCATGACTAGGAGATGGGGGGGTCCTGTGTGGACTTTCCACCCCTAGTGGTTACTGCATTTATGTGCTCCTTGGGAGGAGCTTCAGGTAATCCAGGCAGCTTGCTCGCATTAGGGTTAGGTAGAGCAGCAGCCAACTGAGCTATCTGAGTTTCCAGCATTTTATTGAAGCTAAGTTGGTTTTTCATAGCACTATTCAAAGTTTCCATTTGCAAAGATATAGATTCAAACAACCTATCATTAGCATGGAACTTTTTACTAATGCTATCATTCATAGTTTTTTGATCAAAACTATAATTATTCTTAGAAAATTGCTGCGAACTTGAAGAGTTACCTTGCCTAGAGAAAGGGAGATTTGGTCGTGAATTTCATCCTGGCTGAGGACGATTCTTGTTGAAGCCATTTGTACTGTTACCGATGAAGTTTGCATCTTCGGTTTGCGTCTTAGGGCAGCTGTTCCCTGAGTGTCCTGTATTCCCACAGACTTCGCAAGTCATGTGAGAGTCGAGGGCATGCACCGGAGCAGCTTCTGGAGCGTCGTTTAGCTTCTTTAGCAGCAAGTCCATCTTTGCAGCGAGCATGTCAGTGCTCACGATCTCATGGACGCGACGGGAATGAGTACTAGACCTCTCTTCTCTCCATCCTTGATTGGTGGCCATCTTCTCAATGTGATTCTTGGCCGCCGAGATACTCAAGGAGAGGAAGGATCCTCCAGCGGCTGCATCCAAGTGTTCTTGAGCTGAGTGGTTGAGCCCATGAAAGAAACTCTGAATGATCAGCCACTCTTGCATTCTGTGGTGGGGGCAGGCTGCCATGTATTCTTGCAGTCGTTCCCAAGCTTCTGCCACGGTTTCATCTGCGAGCTGTTGGAAGCTCGAGATCTTGTTCCTCAATGCGTTGGTTTTCCCTAGCGGGAAATACTTCGCCAAGAATGCATCGGAACATGCGTTCCAAGTTGTGAGTGTTGCTCAGTTGAGGTAGAACCACTGTTTTGCTTTCCCAATAAGAGAGAAGGGAAAGAGACAAAGTTTGACGGCATCAGATGATGCTCCTTTCATGTTGAATGTACTGCAGATCTCCAAGAATTGCTGCAGATGGTTATTGGCATCTTCCGTAGCCAGTCTGCAAAAAGGGATAGCTTGAACCATGTGAATCACCCCAGGTTTGAGCTCGACGTTCTCCCCCACTTGCACCTCAGGTCCCATAGGAACGTTGTCGCTTGAGGGAATGGAGAACTCACAGATGGTCTTTTCGGCCATGGTGGCGAAACGTGGAGTACTGGACGAAGTACTTGGTTCTAGCTCCCTAGGTACAGGTCTCTGTCTATGGATAGTCTTTGATCGGACTTTTCGGAGCAGTGACTCTAGGTTGTCATGGAAATTTTCCGGTAGATCGAAACCGGTTATACACCTTCCTGTTGCAACCACAACAAAACAACAGAGCAAAGTGAGCCTGTTAACGACTAGCGGTAAAACCTATCAAGTATACAGGTTCGAAATGAGGTATCAATTATCTCTTGGCCAATTGCTTCCCTGGCAACGGCACCAGAAAAGCTTGTTGGCGTCTCTTAGCCTTTACAGGTTTTACTCCACAAGCGCACGGAGACCGCTGTAGCCTTTCACTCAGAGTATTCCGAGTGTCGTAAATTTCCATAGGGAAGCGGTAGGCTCAAGGGTGTAATTGAATAAACTCAAATTGAATAAACTATAAACTTGGATAAATTATACCAACTAGTAGTTGAACAGGGGTAAACGTGATAAAGATAGGTGTATGGTGGAGGAGGATATCTATCTAAGCTATCTGTAGAAAGGTATAGTTGCCTGGGAGGACAACGAGTGAGATAAAGTCACCAAACTCTATTCTAATCGGCTGCAAAGATTATCTGTGTCTAACTAAGCTATTCAAGTAAACAAGACAGGGCCTTGCATCGAGCGAAATTCTAGAGCCTCGAGGGTACCAGGGGGTAGATAGTAGGTCCCGAAAGAGAGTCTGGCTAACACCTACGGGCCTCCCGAACGACGGGCCTGGACTACACAGGCACACCACACGCTATCACCGAGTGGGGCTACCAAGCTAAGCTATGTGGAGAGGATGGTAAGCTATAAACGTGTTCAAGTGAAGCTTGAAAAACGATAGATCGTCCTTGATCAGAGGAGCGGATCTACCCAGAGCCTAGCGTCTAAGTCTAGGGTTGAGTTATAGCATCCGCAAGGATAACAAGACTTGAATAACTAAGCGAAACACAATCTAAGCCTAGCAAGCATGCCAAATAAAGGTACACCACACTTGCAGGAGATAGAAATAAAGTAAAATATAACTGAATTATATTGAAGATAATCTGAATCCAAAAGATACAAGAGTTTTACCACAGACTCAAAGATAACTCTGGAGACTCACCGACCTTGAGCATCCGACGGTTGCTCTCACTCCCTCATGTTGGTTGGTGGTTGAATCAGTTCATGCACGTGAAAAATGCCGCCGAGGGGTGGTCGGCCGACCACCCTAAGTGGTCGGGCGGCCACGTGTTTTGCTCCAATTCGTTGCATGTTGTTCCCCTTGGATCCTTGACATCACCAATCCTTCTTCCGGCACATTGTGACCCTTGGATATATTGGATACTCTCTTGTATGGTTGGATCTTTACCTTTTTGTGTTTGTTTGCACACCGGATCGAAGACGTGGCAAGTGAAGTGGTCAAGGGGCCATTCCACATGGTCAGGGGTCCAAAACCCTGTTGGAGGGTGGCCGGGCGGCCACCACCCATGGTTGGGCGGCCATCTCAAGTGGTCGGGCGGCCACCCCCCTTGGCCATTTCTGCTCATCTTCGATATGTGACATGTTTGCAACCATTTTATGTGTATTTTGGTACCTGCATCCAAATATTCATGTACATCTTATGGAACTCATTAGTAGCAAGGGTTAGTCCATATATTTCACATGTTTAGCTTCATTTGGTGGATAATTGACGGTTGAAATCGTGAGATAATGACCGTCAACAAAGGTAACTCATCAAATTCGCAGCAATTTCCCAAAAGTAATTACACTTTTGATCAGAAAGCTGTGAATGATAGCATTAGTAAAAAGTTCCATGCTAATAATAGGATGTTTGAGTCTATATCTTTACAAATGGAAACTTTAAATAGTGCTATGAAAAACCAACTTAGCTTCAACAAAATGTTTGAAACTCAAATAGCTCAGTTGGCTGCTGCTTTACCTAACACAAATCCGGGTAAGCTGCCTGGGCAACCTGAAGCTCCTCCCAAGGAGCACATAAATGCAGTAACCACTAGGGGTGGAAAGTCCACACAGGACCCCCCCCATCTCCTAGCCATGCAGGTAAAGAGCAGGAGAAGATGCCTGAGCCCGAAGAAAAGGTTGCAGATGAAGATGCACCTAGCAAGGAGGAAAAGTCAGCATCGAAACATCTACCTCATGAGTTCTATGATACAACGGTGCTACCATTTCCTTCAAGAAACAAGAAGTCTGCTGCTGACGAACAATACAATAAGTTCGTTGAGGTCATTAAGAAGCTTTATGTCAACATACCACTACTAGATGATGTACGCAAAATACTTGAATGATATCATCAACAACAAGAAACCCCTACCGTCAACAGAAATTGTGCACTTAACAGCAGCTACACTCAAGAAGAAGGACCCTGGAAGCCCTACCATCTCATGCTCAATTGGGAAGCAACAATTTGACCAAGCGTTATGTGATCTTGGAGCTAGTGTCAGTGTAATGCCGAAGGTCATCTTCGACAAGCTCGATCACACCACACTTGCTCCCACAGCTATGTGCTTACAGCTTGCGGATCAGTCTGTCCGTTACCCCGAAGGAGTGACAGAGAACGTTCCGGTGAGAATCCAGAATTTTCTCATCCCAGTGGACTTCGTGATACTAGATATGGAAATCGACTAAAAAACCTCGCTCATTCTTGGACGGCCATTTTTGAGCACTGCCGATGCAACTATTGACGTCAGAGTAGGAAAGGTCCACCTGAACATAAACGGCAAGAAGGAAACGTTTGCCTTCAAGCCAAAAGTGGAACAATGCAACAAGGTGCATACTTTCAAGTGCCAGGCTCCAAAGAACACGCCCAAGGTCAAGGTTGAGATCAATAACTCCACGCCAAAGGAAGACAGCCTCATCACATTTATAAAGAAGAAGTTAAAAATGGAGGCCGAATTCCAACAAAAAGAGTATGACAGGGCAATGCAAAGCAGAAGATCGAGACGGCAAGAGACAAGATGCGACAGGCCTAGCACTGCACCAGGAGGCAAAGCTCCTGAGAAAAAAGATGCTGTCAACTTAACTAGGCCAATGTGGCAAGTAAGAGAGGCACCATCAAACGAGGTCGGCGCCGACAACGAGTTAAACACTCCAAGGCGGCGCAGCAGAGTAAGAAGATCACAACGAAAGGCAGCCCCCAGCTTCAGTTTCTATGAAACTCTAGAGGGCAATGATGAGGACATGACCAATACGCATACGACCAGGGCCCAAGTGAAGATAGAGTTCAAAGCCCAATCCACATTGAAATCCTATGTATTCGCGAGTCCGGTTCGGACTGCTGGAGCAGGCCTCACGAAAACGGACGCCCAGGACGCAGGCGGGCTCCGTTTTGGACGTTCTGCATATCGTTGGAAAGCTAAGGAGATAAGCTTTCCAACCCAACTAGTTTTTCCAACCCAGCTAGTTTCACCTCAAAATTCGGTCGGAGTGGACGTGAATCGCCGTCGCAAGATGACGCCCAGAATCTGTCCCGCACCCGTTTTTGGGCCTAAAGGCCTTGTATTCCCTAGGGTTGCCCGGCCACCCCCTTGGCCGCCCCCTAGCCCTCTCTCTTCTATATACACAGCCGCCGTGGTTAGATTAGATGGGTTTTGCTTAGATTATTCTGTTGTTATGAACAGTTTCGCCGTTTGAGAATACTCCGGTTTGTAAAACCCCAACTTGTGAGCTTAATCATTTCTATTTGCAATTTTAGTTTGCATCTACCGTGTTCTTGCTTGTGTTCTTCGATTCGCAGGCAGGGATAAGCCTTCGTGGTGAGGTCAATCGTGTGTACATGGTTGATAACCAGAGGAGACGTGGTGCTGCGATTGCGGGGTTCGAATCGTGTTGATTGGAATCAAGATCGTGTGTGTTGTGCCTCCGCCAACCGATAGTTATCTCCACCTGACGGAAGATCGAGAACCCGTGGTCCCCATCAAGTGGTATTCAGAGAAAGGATTACTGTCAGGTTTGCCTACGTTTATCCTTAGAAGATTAGTTTCGTTTCGTCCCACAGTCCACGAAAAAGCCATACAAAAATTAGGGTTTGTAGTTCATCTTATCCCATAGCCAAGTTTAGCCTTTGCACTTTTTGATTTTGGAGTTCACATCATTGAGTTTGTGTCCATAGTCGTGGTCTTGCTGTTGGTTTAGATCTTGTTCTTAGATTGGTTTCAGTTTTGCATCGTGTCACCATGTCCTTTTCCATCACGTCATCGCGTCCGGTTCGGAATTGTTTTTGTCTAGTTCGGTATTTTGAAGATATCTCCCACATACGAACTCGGATTTTAGTGTTCTAGTACTTTTTGGAAAGCTTGGGAAATTTTCTACAACTTTGTCAACTGCGTTGTTTCCAGGAAAAATCATTATCAGTGCCCAAATCTAGTTGGGAGAAAATCTATTTGTGACCCAGAATTTTCTGAATGGTCTGTATTTCGGGGTCCATATCTCCTGCTTCATTTATCCGAAAAAGGTGTTCTGTATATTTTTTGGAAAGAGAAAAAGTATATCTACAACTTTGGTGTTGTAAGTTTTGGAATCTGAGGTCTCTAAGGGTGTGAAATCGTCTGTATAAGTTCGGGTAGAAAATCTGTGATTTACAGACGAAAGTTTTGGACAGTGTGGTGTTGTATCTCTATTTTGCGGCACTTTTGAGAAAAAAAAAAGCAAAAGACAAGTGTATAAAAAAATCCGCACAAGAAACAAAAAAAAGCAAGTGCATAAAAAAGAGCCACATAAAAAAAAAGAAAAAAATCAGAAGTGCTTGCATCCTTTGTGTTCTTTGTACTTTGTATATGTGACTTGCTTGCTTGAGCTAGTTCTAGGAATAAGTTTAGGCCAGCAACATTGACAAGTACTTTGGACACTTACTCAATTTTGCTATCTGATTTCGATTTGTGCTAATCTTTACTACCATATAAAGCCTCCCAAAGCTCCACATATATCCTTCTGATCAGTATAGGTTCAACCTTTACAATCGCATTGTTCACGCCCTCACGGTATCACGAACCAGCCACCGATTGTACCGTCCACTGCATTACATCAGAAGAACACTCGTAAGAGCTTGGTAAGACGCTTAAGAGTGTGTGACTTCACTACCTAAATAGAGTAGTTCATAGGAAAATATATTTTTTGTGTATTTTCTTGTTTTCTGCTAATAATGACAGGGCGTAGCACTGCTCGGATGGAAAATATAAAGACACGTGAGAGCTACACCACATTGCAAACATCCGCATTGAAAAATTCATGTATCAATTGGGAAACAATGTTTGATCATTTATATCAAAAAATATCACTTAATAGATTGAAACGCTTGAAACAATGAGATAAAACTGTCATAGCTTATTATTAGAAGTTCAAATCTATATTGTCGTGTTGTGATTTAGATGAATCTGATTAAGCCACTGAAATACATTTTTTAAATAGTCTTAATAAGAAAATTCAGAACAATCTTGTTTATATGCAATATAATTCTCTACATGATTTAATTGATCTAGCTTGTGAGATTGAGGATCAAATTAAAAATGATACATGTCTTCCTAAAATTAAACATCATGACACACAATCTATGTAGGCTTCCTTTGCTACTAACAATATACAGAATATTGAGAGCAAAGATGAAGGAGACAACACCCTACTAGAGGATAAGCATTGCACTACATATGTGAGCGCAGGTAATAGCATGGGTGCAGTGGTCACACAAGGTAAGCAAATTTTTGATGTGCTGCATTCAACTATAATTAAAGATGATTTTGCTGCTACTTCGTGTGATAAAGAAGAGTTGTGTGATGATGCTGCTGCGATTTCCATGTCACAAGTTGTGAATAATCATGATACTATGGCTCTAGAACCTATTGTTTGTGTTGAAAGTAAACCTTTTGTCCCAATTACTAATTTGCAAGACGAGCTAGAATTGTTACATTCACTGAATACTTTCGGTTATATTGACTTTGATATTCTTTGCAATCTGAATAATTTGAATGAAAAACTTTTTCTTCCTGCCGATTTGCCTTGCATATCTAAACATACGTATCATGTCATTGGCAAGTATGATAGTAATGGATAATATATGGTTCATCGTGCTTATATCTCTTCTAATTGTGGCTCTCATTATATCGATGAACATCAAAATAAAGTAAAGAGGTATTGTACAACTAACCATATCATGTCTAGATCCACTTGTTCTTCTTTGTTTATTTTATCACAACAGGTTCAATTTCAAGAAGGGGAGCAATGTTGGATTATGTCAAAAAGTGGAACAACTACTTCCGCACGCATCGATGTCTTTGAGTCGAGGACGACTCAAAACCAAGAAGGGGAGAATGATGAGGACATGACCAATACACATACGACCAAGGCCCAAGCGAAGATAGAGTTCAAAACCTAATCCACGTTGAAGTCCTATGTATTCACAAGTCCGGTTCGGACTGCTGGAGCAGGCTTCACGAAAACGGACGCCCAGGGCGCATAAGGGCTCCGTTTTGGACGTTCTACATATCGTTGGAAAGCTAAGGAGATAAGCTTTCCAACCCAGCTGGTTTCACCTCAAAATTCGGTCAAAGTGGACAGGAATCACCGTCACAAGATGACACCCAGAATCTGTCGTTGGAAAGCTAAGGAGATAAGCTTTCCAACCCAGCTGGTTTCACCTCAAAATTCGATCGGAGTGGACGGGAATCACCGTCGCAAGATGACGCCCAAAATCTGTCCCGCACCCGTTTTTGGGCCTAAAGGTCTTGTACTCCCTAGGGTTGCCCAGCCACCCCCTTGGCCGCCCCCTAGCCCTCTCTCTTCTATATACACAGCCGCCGTCGTTAGATTAGATGGGTTTTGCTTAGATTATTCTGTCGTTATGAACAGTTTCGCCGTTTGAGAATACTTCGGTTTGTGAAACCCCAACTTGTGAGCTTAATCCTTTCTATTTGCAATTTTAGTTTGCATCTACCGTGTTCTTGCTTGTGTTCTTCGATTCACACGCAAGGATAAGCCTTCGTGGTGAGGTCAATCGTGTGTGCACGGTTGATAACCAGAGGCGACGTGGTGCTGCGATTGCAGGGTTCGAATCGTGTTGATTGGAAGCCGGATCGTGTGTGTCGTGCCTCCGCCAAATCGATAGTTATCTCCACCTGACGGAAGATCGGGAACCCCCCGTCCCCATCAGGCAAAACAGGGGGCTCCCCGGACCAACAGGTAAGTTGGAAGTTATCATTCGACGACATATTTAATTTCCCGCTAAAGTTTAATTTTCGCAACCCATTGCGTGTCTAAATTTTTGCAGTTAATTTCTTCTGCATTAGTTTATTTTCTGAATTCTTGCATTCATTTTCGAAAAAAAATTTGGGAGTGGCCGGGCCGACCAGCACCAGCACCAGCCCTTGCACCCCTCTCCCTCTTTCTTCTCCTTTCTTCTTCTCTTCTCGTTCCCTTTTCTTCCTCTCCTCTCTCTTTACCTTTCCTTTTTCTCTCTTTACCCCTCACCAAAGCATGCACTTAAGAGCACCAAGGGGCAATGGACGGAGCACCTCTGGTGGTCGCCTGACCTGCAGCCCTAGCCGTCCGGCCACCCCAGTGGCCGCCCGACCACCCTCTGCCTGCTTTCGGCGCCCACTAGTCCAAGTACTCGAGTGCTCCCTCCTCTACATTTGTCCAACGCGAAATGTTGGCCTTTTGACCCACCAAAGCGGCCGGCCAACCACCACCTTTCCTCTTTCTTGCGTAGTGCGCCCTCCAGCACTCTCCCCTTGCCTCTGCATGTGAGCTCAAGTGCTCCTGGCAATGTAGCATGTCCGGCCGACCGGGGGCACTGGCCGCCCGACCACTCATCTCCCTTCCCCACACCCATAAATACGTGCTTTTGCCTCCTTCTTTAGTGCACCAAGTAGCAACGCAGTTTGCACTCACTTCTCCCTCTCAAATTCTCTCTGTAATGCTTAATTAAGCTCACTAGCTTAGTTAAAATAATGCTCGAATAAAATTTGGTTAGCCAAATAAAATTCCGGCAACACTCTCTCTCAGTTGAGCAGAGCAAGAACATTTTGTGGAAGCTCTGCTCCACAAGGACTTTGTTTTATAGATGACTAATCCGCTAACGCTAATTCTTTTGTTGTCTATCCTTCGGGTATTTGTGTTGTCTTTGCTCTGTCTTATAGGATGAAAAGTGTACTCAAGAAGGCGAAGAAAGCCGTTAGCAAGGCAGGACACCACATAAGCTGGTCGTCCTCCGATGGCTCCGGCCCGACAAGCCAGCATGTAGCCTCCAAGAGGATGTCCATTAGTACGGTGGAGCCGGAGGAAGTTCCGACGTCCTCTACCCACCGGCCAATATTACTCCTCGATTCGCAGCTTGTGCCGCGTGGTCAAGATGATGCCAAGGCATTAAGGTCTTTATACCAAAAGACTTATGCCTTGACCAAATGCTTCGACGAGGACTTCCTCGTCAACACCGGCATGTGGGAGGAGCTCAACGAGGTGTTCCAGGCCGTGGGCTGGAGTGACTTTACAGAAATCCCAGAGGGAGGAATTGTCCTCCTCACCAAGGAATTCCTTATGACGCTCCGCACCGACACCCGAAGGGAAGGTATATATGTCTGGTTCCGTCTTTTCAATACTGATTATGAGCTTACTCTACGCCAATTTAGCAACTTCTTGATTTCTCGCCACAATGCACTTTGAGTGAGGATTTAGCAGGATTTAATTCAGTAGAATTCTGGAAATAATTGGTTGGACCCGATGCTCCCAGGAAAAAGAGCATCGCTCACATTAGGCACCCCACTTTGCAGTTTTTAGCCCGCTGGCTCACCATGATTGTTTTCCTGCGGGATGATACCCGTTGTGCCACAGTAGAAGATGTTAGATGTCTCTATGCCATGTGGAATAAAATGAAATTTGCTCCTACACATAGCATGATCCGCCACTGGCAAGGACTAGCTCAGAGTGGTCTTATCATCTCGATCACGTCAGTCGTGACAAGGATCGCCAATCGGTTGGGAGTGCTAGCAAATGCTACCGTCTCATTCAATGCCAAATGACCCTACATGAGTAGCCAAGAGTCACACTTCATCCATGCACACTTTTTGAGGAAGGACACAAACGGGAAATACATCATGACGTTCAAGGATTGCGATTATGAGCTGCCGCTTCCGATGCCGCTGCTCAAATTATACTCCATGCGATCACTAAACTTTGAGCTAGAACCTCCTGAGCCACCAAGAAATAGTGTCGCTGGAGTCAGTACTCATGCCCAACGACATCGAGCTGAGGAGCAAATCCGCAAGGCCTATGAGGATGCACAGCAGCCAGGTGCCGAACCTGCATGGGCTCATCCTAGTGCTGGACACGCCTGGGAAGAACAGGGCAGCACACCCGCTTGGGAAGCCAACCCACAGGGTTCATGGCACAGCTCGTGGAACTCCATTGTGCCCTCCGTCAACCCGACACCATCACATCATAGCGGAGGTGAGTACTCTTATGGTTATGGTGCAAGTCCGTCCCATTCTGCCGACTACACGGTGGCGAACTCGATGGGAACTTCACCGCCCTCTTCGGGGCGTTAGATCTCCAAGAGCATCGCACCTTGGGGATGATGGACAGCATCGCCGACATTCAGCAGCAACAATGAGTCGACCACAACTTGATCCTGGAGACAAGAGCGACTGTCGACCGCATCCAACAGCAGAACCTTCAGTACTACCACCAGCAAGGGTATTATCCCAACTAAGCTTCGTTGAACCTTGGGGGGGGAGAACCCAATAGCTAAGGTATGTGTGTTCCATCGTCGCTTTGTTCACCCCTGTACCTTTTCCTCGAACATGTCTAGTTCTATCTGTCTTGCCATGAGAGAAGTAGTATATCCTTAGTTTAGTTTTAATTCAGTTTAAAAAATAAATTATGTCATAACTCCCATGCTTAATGTTAAATTCACTTGCTAGCTTCGATTTGGAAATGATGAATAGTTGCTCTATCAAGTGAATGGTTTAATTTTTGCATGACAACTTATGCTTAGCTTAGTCCTATGTTGGTGACTAAAGATAAGTAAACCAAAAGTTTTACCTTGTGGATGCCATTTGTGATAACAAGCCTAAGTTGTTGAGAGATAATGAAATGACTTAAATGTGGGATGATCTTTCATATTCCTAGTAAGATGAATGTCTCAGGTTTTTCATTTTTAAAAATAATAAAATAAAGCTCCCCATGGTTAAAAAGTCCTACCAGAGCCATATATGCTTCAAATGTTCTAAACCAACTACAAAGAGCTGCTTAGATATGCTTTGAGCTTTGTCAAATTTTGAGTCTCATCGAGTAGAAATATCATCTTCTGTTGATAGCTGGAGTACAAAAGAAATAAATGCAAGTGATCCATTCCGGACTTTGCATCCACCAAAAGTTTCCAAACACTTCTCATAATCCCCTAGCCTTCAAATCTCAAGGAATAAGGGTACGGAGCTAAAAGAAAAATGCATGGCTAAAAAAATGCGTGCAAAAGCACGGCAAAATGAAAAGCGTGCAAGTTCAAGCGTGGCAAAAATAAATAAAAAGCTCCATATCCACTCATACTCTATATCTATAAAAGTCTATAGGGATAAAAATTTAGAGAAGGAGACACTTTGTTGCACCACTCATACTCCAGTGATTAAACAGAAGAAATGATGAGTACACTCTTTGGTCCAATATTTGGCTTAGCAAAATAAACATTCTAAGTGTGCCACATTCTCCCCCACCTAAAGCTCCACAAAAGCCTTAGTGTAGGAAAATGTTGGCCAAAATTATGGCCTTTGGTGAGGAAACACTTCTGAGCGATCAAGAGTACCAAGGGGAAGATTATGATTGTTTTGAAAATCTTGAAAACACCTGGGAAGGACATCCAAAAAGAATGAGTTAGAAACACTCCTACAATAAAATCGTTCTATCTCTCAACCGCCCAAGGCAAGGTAAGCAAAAAGATGCACCATAGGACTAAAATAAGTTTTAAAAAATTCTAGAAAAAATTTATTGTCCTTTTATTCTAGAAAAAGACAAATTTGTGGTGCATTTGACTGTTATTGTTTGTCAGGAAATTTGTCTTTTTTGTAACTTCTAGAGTAAGATGAATTTGACCATGAAATTTTATATATAGATGAGGTAAGATGGGAAATACATTCATGATTTTTTCTAGAATTTTTTAAAACTTATTTTAGTAGGTTTGCACAGCTTTGCACCAAGTGCTTGGTTTGCACCTGATATATTAGCATATAAGTATATGCAATGTTTTAAACTACTATACCATGATTCTTGCTAGAAAGTTCTGGTTCTTGTTAGGCATGATATGTTATACTAAGTTTTAATGAAGGATTGTATAAGTCCTTATCGATGGTTTGTATGATTTCTTAAGAGAGCATGTAGGGTCTTCTTCTTTGAAAAAATGATGCCTTATAAAGTAAATTAAATACTTTATTGTCCTTTTGCATCCTAATTTCGGCATTTGCATTCTCTTACACTCATTTGCATATATTGTCATGCATATAGATCCAGCGAGTTGCCGACGCAGGAACAGCCACTAATCGAAGAGCCGGACGACCAGGAGCAGGAATCTCCGTAGCAGAGCTCTGAGTGTGTCACCGAGGAAGCTAACCCTAACGAATAAGGTAGGCAGGACCATGCTATCCCCAGCAAATAAAATAACTGTTGATTACTCATATGCATTAGGAGTTGGTTGAAACCAACTGCATTAGATCCCTTGGCCGCCCTGGCCCTAGCACCTATGCATAGAGTTCGTAGGACGAGTGCCTAGAATGGCTAGGTACGAGTAGACACGAGTGAATAAAGGTCACTCGTCTCGTAGGGGTTACTTTTCAAAAAGAAGAAATCTCACTACGGAAGTTATTATTATCATGCTATGATTTTGTTATGTTTTAAATGGAGACCGGGCAGAGATATGAGTTTGAATGATGAGATCCGGAGTAATGTGTGGTGGACTCCGCCCGAGTCGTATAAGGTCGGTCGTTGTCTGCCTATTGGTTGGCATAACATTGCTAGGGTGCTTAGCCGGGATAATGGACCGCTGAAAGTCTTACTTGTGACGTCTCGAGCACAGAGACACGTTCCTACCCACTGGTGGAGAGGAAGGTGGCTGCGGAGGCGGGTGTCAAGGGAGGGCTGACCCATTGCATGGTAACGCTCCTGCGACAACGCGCTCCGAGAGTCAGGCGGGAGTGAATCAAACTTGAGACGTGACAAGTGGATATGGGGGAAGCATATGTGGGAATGCCGGGGGTTAGTAAGCATATGCCATCCTGGTACTTCTAGTTATTCCCGGGAATATAAGATTCGAATCGCTGATGCTCACCAGGTGTGAGAATGCCAATACCACTAACGGGCAAAGTAGTAAACTACTTGAATATGCTGTATTATGAATTCATGGTTTTAAATACTACATGCTTGGATATACCTGATTTATTACTTGCAATACCTGTCACACTCATGACAGTTTACCGGATTTATTTTCATGCAATACTTTGTTACACTCATGATGTTTCTACAAATATGATGCCTTGAGCAGCTGTTAAATCCTGCTCGGGTGCAATAGATCAAGCAGCTGTCAAACCCTGCTCGTAGACAACTAATCTAAGCAGTTGTCAAATCCTGCTTCCACTTATTAACTTGATCCTGTTTAAAAGCAATAGCTAAGGATCCAGATGTTAGTAAGCAAGCTTTGCGTCAGCCGTAAGCCCCGACCATTAAGTCCTACTGAGTAATTAGTACTCAAGGTGTTGCCCCCACCTTTGGCTTGCAAGTATGGAGTTCCTCTTTTGTGCCTGTGTTGGTGGCGGGCCGTGTTATCATCAGGAATGAGAAGGGTCATGATCTGGCAAGGAGCGGCATCAGTGGGCTCGATGCTCGTTCTAATTATGCAAGTCTTTTGGTTACCGTGAAACATGAACTTTAAAAATTTCCACTGCGAGAGACTATTTGAACTATGTTGTTGTATGAAAGTATGTTGAACTCTATTCGACTTTGAACTGGTTTGTAACTTAAAGTCTAAGTATTATCTATATTCAACAACCTGAGATGATGTAATTGTTGTGGCTCCATCGAGGGTCAATGTGTGTGATGTCGGTTCCTCTGGAAATTGGTGTTATCGAGGGCCAAAGGCCACTCGACAGACTATCGGGTTTAGTCCAGCTTAAGTGCACTACGAGCCAAAGGAGGCAGGTGTGCTTAATCTGGGTTAAGCAGGGCGGTTCCGCCACACGCAAATAATTTTTTTGAGGCGCCAAGCTAAATTAAAAAAAGAGAGAGAAAAAAAAAAGAAATGAGAAAAGGAAAAAAAAGGAGAAAAAAAGGACCAAATGGTCGAAATAAAAAAAAGAGATAAAGTAGAATTAGGAAAAGGAGAAAGGGGAGAAAAAGAAAAAGGTAGAATTAGGAAAGTTTGGAGAAGTGAAGAAAGGGTCTAATAGTCTTATCAATGTAATGAGCAAAAACTTTCAATTTTCCGACCATGTGCAAATTCCGGAAATTATTCCACTTCGTTATATTATTGCACATGTCTACTATCTATATCTTCTTTTTCCTTGTCTCTATATATTTATTTAGTCTCTAATTTCGATCACCAAGTTAATTTGAGTTGATTAGATGATCTTTAGAGAGATACCTTAGCTAGACAATAAGGTGAGTAGCTTTGCTAAGCCTTTACCAAGCTCCTCATATATTCCTGTGAGAAGAGAGAAAATAGAGTAAAATTTTATAGGATAGCCACTTATAAAGAGTGCCTTTTGAGAGCTTAACAGAAGGGATTAGTAATTTCTTGATCTTTGAAGAATTTTCGTTTTCTAAAACCCCTCTTTTATGATTCTGAAATAAAGCTTTGGCATTGCTATGACTCGTTTGACTTTGATACATTTTTGTGGGGATCTATGCCTAAAAGTTGATTTAAAGTCCCATATTACGATTTGATTGATTTCTAAGGTAAGTTTATATTGAGAAGTAATTATTTAGAATTTGCTTAAATGTAGTTGAGATTCAATTAAGTTTTATCGATCCTTTACTCGAGGACTAGCAAGATCTAAGTGTGGGGATGTTGTTGACGCGAGATATTGACTAAATTTATGCTCTATTTCTATATGATTTTATATCTTTTCAGGAGTTAATCTTATGATTTAATCTTGTTTTGCTAACAAATAACCCCGCTTTCCAGAATGCTCTTTGTTTTTGTGCAATCTGTATTTTTGTAGGAAAATAGGGTATAATTGTGATAATTTTGAGGATTTCTCGAATTAAGGATTTATGCTACAAGTCCAGAGAGGACAATTAAAGCCCAAAAAGAAGGCCCAAGCCCACTATGGAGAAGGTTCCGGAGGCTAAGGATTTCTGAAGTATGAAGAATATGAAAATAAGGAAAGTTTATCGAGAGTCCAATCCAACCCCCTAATTAAATCTCGAGATATTCTCGGATTCCAGGACAGCAGCAACTTGTGGGCCAAATTCGGAGACCTTAACGACGTCAAATGAAGAAGATTTGAATACTAAAGTTGTAGATCTCCTCGAGCTCTACAATTTAATGTCCGAGTTTGCCTTATTTGGGATACGGATGAGGTAGTTATAGTCAAAATACTAAAGGCTACAGAATATAGAAAGCTGATTTCGGGAAGGAATAGGACGAGGACTTCTTCTCCAAGCAAGGAAGCTTCATGGACGCCCAAAAACCTTCAAGACTCTTGTATATGCATAGAAATAGGTGTTTTAGGTGTCTTAGGACTCTTATAACCGACCTATTAGATTCCATGTATAGAGGACTCTCCGGAGTATAAATATATGGCCTCCCAAGGGGAGAGGCACCATTGTCTACCGCAAATTCATTGTAAGTCGAGAGTCTAGGGCAGAGGTCGGGGGCCAAAGGCGTTCAACTTGGCGAGAAGGACATCTCGGCGAAAGGAGGAAGCAAGAGGAGGTAGGATCCAGGGGGGTCTGGTCGGCCGACCCCTGGCATCCCGAGGGAGAATCGAGTTCATCTTCTGTCCAGTTCTTCGTCGAGTCCATCTCGATGACAATGCTTCAAGTTCATGATGTATTTCGAGTAATTTCTCGTACTTCTTATGTTACTTTGATAAAACCTTGATGATTCGATCAATAAAGTTTGTCTTTTAGACTTAGCTTCTTGTTTATGCATAGTTTATGATCCATATCTTTGCATTGCTTAATGCCGACGTGATTTATCTGGCCAGATTTAAACGTTTTCATGTTCTTTTAGTAGATCTTTTTACTTTAATTAGTTGATTGAATCTACTCATGCTTAGAGATGGTTAGGGTTTACTAGTTCTTCGATTAACTGGTTCTAGTGACAGTAGGGCTGGAGAAAGGTTCGAGTAAGTCTTTGACATTCATGGTTATGCTTAATCTTTGCTTAATGATTAGATCTTATCTCAAGGTGGTTCTTAGTACATAGGTTGTTTGTCTCATATCTCTTGTGGATCCTTTTGCTATGTTAAACCATATCTATCTCGTTTATAGCTTAATACTTGTTCTATCATTTTATGCTATAGTTTAGATCTCTTTTAGACCGTAATTAGAGTATAATTAGAGTACAATTAGAATAGTCCTTAATCATTTTTAAGCTTGTTTTAGATCTATTAGAACTAGCCAGTAATTAAGTTAATATTAGATTAATAATAGTCTAAGCGTAATTATCCTTGGATTGACAAAACCCAAGATACTCATCCTGGGGAAAAGCTACCACGATACTGTGCGCTTGCAGTATAAGGTTTGGCGTGTTTAAGTGCCGCAACAAGCCCTCCAATGGACTTCGAGGCAACTCCGATGGACTTGATAAGCCGGGTGCCACCGTGGTGCCCCAACCGAGTGCATGACGCGAAGGCATGCGAGGGAGGCTTTGGTGGCTTCGGCTCAAAACCACCCCTCAAGCTATTCAAAGCTTGGTGAGTAGGGCCACGACTCGCCAAGACAGAGAAGATGGGCCAAGTCCGGCCCAGACGGAGACTTCCTAAAGTTTCCCGGTTCTGACTTCAAAACCAGGGGTGCAAAGGTAGATTGGACTACTGGCCACGTGGAGGACATCTGAAGATTGCGTGGAAGCTAAGAAGATGAACTCTTCATCGTGGTCATCCGTCCTCGATATTTCGTGTTCTTTTCTGTTTTAGCCCCTCCGGGCGTTTCTAGTGTTAGGGTTCTATGTGTAAAAATGCCAAAACTGAACCGGTGTATAAATAGCCTAAGAGCTGGTCATTAGAGGGGGTCTTGGCAGCTAGGTTTTCATTTCCTTAGGGTAATTTTCGTCCTCAAGCTTTGAGCTCCAAGTTTAGGAGGGTTAGGGTGAGATCTAGCCTCCAAATCAAGAGAGAAGGTGAGGGTGGTTGCTTGGGACGAAATCCTTCGTTGTAATCTGACCTAAGACCTCTTTTAAGGCTCATAATCGAAGTGGTTTCGTGCAGCAACTTTGTGTGCTTCTACTCCCCTTATTCTCTTTAGTTTATGGGTTCAATCCTTGGCTTTTTGGGTGTTTGCTGTGCAAAATTTCGTGAAGATTGGTGAAGGTTTAGTCAAGTTTGTGGCTTTGAAAGCTCAAGTTTCGGGGGAGGGGCTATTTTCTGCCTGTGCTTTTATCGTCCGGTGGGTTCATATAACGTCCGGTGGTTGGTTCAGTGGTCAAACGTGCTCCAAATGACCAGACATTTTGTGGAGCTCTTCTCCTGTGAATCATAAAGCTCCCATAAAACTTTCAGAATTTTTGGAGGTGTTTTGACTAGATTTTGGTATTTTTCTTTTGGGATTGGTCTGATAGTTTTTTAACCACCGGGCAGTCCGGTGGGTTTGCACCGGACGGTCTGGTGGCTCTAAGATTTTTATTTCTTGTCCAAATGAGCTGAAAATTTGTGGAGTTGTTCCCTGGCCCCTTCTTAACCTTTAGTACAAATTTCATAATTTTTGGAGTTGGTTTGTTGGGTTTTGTTTCGAATCTTTTTGGAGTGTCTTGCTTAGTGGTCACAACTTCCTCCATTTGGTCTGAATTTTTTTGGAGCTGTTCCTTATTGTCTTGTAAAGGTGTGGTAATTTTTTGGGGTGGTTTGGAGTTTTGCTTCTAGGGTTTTGATATTTTTCTTTGCAGCCCTGTCTGTCTGAAATCTGCAGTTTCCCGAAGTTGGTTCCTTTTGCGCTCTTTGTCTTAGCCGTTTGAGCGTGTGATTCCACTTTGTGCTTGGTATATATCCGTTCAGTGGACGGTACCAAGCACATGTTGTTAGCTAGATACGTATCCTCTTAGTGGACGGTGTGTAGCTTTGTTGTGAGTGTTGTTTCAGTTTGCACTACAGGGGACTGAGTTTGAGTTTTCAAGTGCTCTAGGTTGCCCGACCAACGAGTCAGGTCGCCCAACCCAGGGTTCAGGTCGCCCGACCTCCAAACCAGGCTGCCCGACTGCCAAAATTCAAGTTTCGGATTTTGGAGCCTTTTTTCCCTTCTTTTTCGGTTCTGTTGAGTGGATGAGATCAGGATTCCAACGTTTTAAGGTGAAGAAGGTCATCTTCTTCCTCACACATCACACTCTCATCTCATCCCATCTAGAACTCAGCCATGGCTCCACCTTCTCCACGCAACAATGGCAAAGCTATCATCTCCCTCACCTCGGACACCACCGCCACGTACACCCCAGCGTCTGAGGACTCACCACATCCTCTCCAATCCATCCCAAGGGAGCAGAGTCCCGAGAGACCCATCAGGAGGTCACCCTGGCCGATGGGACTAGGTCCCCAGGGTCGGCCGACCTCGGGTCAGGGTTGCTCGACCCTTTGATGGAGTTCGCCCGACCTTGGGTGACAACCCCCATGGCCGGCCAGTCACCTGCGAAGGTCGCCCGGACTCTCCTCGACGCTCCCACAGCGTGGACAGCCCCTCGCGGTCTGTCCCCCACAAGGGCCATTGCCAAGAAGGTGGCGTGCCCATCTCCACGTCCTACCATGGGGGCCATTGCCCCTGTGAAGTGCATCAAGAGCCTCTTCCAGGAGGAGGCTGCTGGACCATCTAGGGAACCGGTCTTCCCTAGCCATTCCACCCATACCCTCTGTGGGATGAAGACTCCTACAGGTGGGTATGCAAAGGTGTTTGTGCAAAGGGTAGCGATCCCGGATTCATCCATAGATGAGTCAATTGATTCCACTCCACCACGGAGGATGGTGAATACGGTGGCCGTACCACCTCCCATTCGAGGGCCGCCTAGGAAGTTTGAAGGATCATCTGATGATGAAGACACGATGGCCTCTCTTGGGGAGGAAAACATAGCGCTCCGGGCCAAACTGCAGAATCTAGAGGAGCGTTGTGCTGGAGGTGAACTTTGGCGGATGGATATTAATGATAAATTTGATGTCCTTAGGAAGGGACTGTCCGCCAAGGTTCGCCGCCTTGCGGAAGCAATGGGGGCATCCAGAGCTTTATGACCCACCACAGCCATAGATGTCCATACTTCTAGTTATCCTAGGCGCTTTGTAGATTTTAGGTTGAATAATTTTTGTTTGTTTAATTTCCCTTTTGTAATGAGCGCCTCCAATTTTTATTCATTTGATTCAATAAAGGTAGGATAGTTTCCCTTTCCAATAAAGTTTGGGTGGAATGGGCAAAGCCATTCGACCTCCTGTCACTAATCCTGCAGAAACCACGCAAGAAAACACTTTATGCAGGATCTACAATGCTACTCAGAAAAATTCAGGGGAAATGGAAACAATGCAGGGTTGCCCGACCTGGGTTCAGGCTGCCCGGCTTACTGGTCAGGTCGCCCGACCTCGGTCATGGTCGGCCAACCACGCGACTTGCGCAAAAACATGGTACACCGCGTTGTCACTTCTCCCCCAGGCTCTCTCATCCGAAACAAACAAGCGCACGGGTCAAACCACAAAGAGGGGTGGCCGCCCGACCTAGCACGTGGCCGCCCGACCTGGTGACAGGGTTAGCTGACCCTGGCTCGGGGCTAGACGGCCCACTCCCATCTCAAACCCACTTTTGGAGGTCAGGTTTGCACTTTTTATTATTTGTACCTCTCAAACTTTGCGTTTGTTTTGCATGAAACCTTGGTAAATGATGCTCTACATGATCATGATGTCACATCTCACTTGTGCTTGCACCATGTTATTCCTTATGCTAGAGTAATCTTGCCTTTGGATACCTTTATGAATAGGGAACCACTTATGTTTAGTTTGTTGATTCATGAGAGATGAGATAATTGGAGATAACTAAAGGAAGCTCCCACATGAGTTGAGAGTTTTATTTGCAAAATAAAAAGAGGGATCCATCTTGGATGATCTCAAGTTTCGATCCCATCTCACCAGTGCCACATATGAAAAAGAGAATTTGTACATTCATGCTTCCTTGATTGCTTTAAGAATTTGAATCATTTGAGAATTTTGGCCTTCACATGCACGTTCCATGAAATAAAGTCACTCAAAAAGGTGTGCAACAAAATGTCAATATTCCCATCCAAGTTCCATTTGAAAGAAAGAGAGGCATGGAAGTCGAACAAAAAAAGAGGAAGAGAAAAGTATGAGGAAATAAAAATGATGAGAAAAAGAAAAAGACTCCATGCCCTCTACTCAAACATGGGATTCAAAACAAGCACCTACAAGAGACAAGTCCCTACATCGCACTTGCACTTGGCCAAATCTCACTTGATTATGGATTCTTTCTTGACACTTGATTTGATTCGACAACATAAACATGACAGGATAGCATCATTCGTCCAACTACCCAAAAGCTCCACAAAAGCCTTAGTAGTATAGAATGTGAGGAATACAAAACTCTTGCAAGGACACCTTGTCCTCTGAGTGACTGAGAGATGGACTTGGGATCAGAAAAGTTGGCATGCCCTGTTTTGAAAATGTTGAAAACCTCTCTACTCATGTGGTGTGGGACCCTGAAGTTAACTCTGATGTCCTTGTTCCATGTTTCAACATTCCAAAACCTAAGTGTGACCAATAAAATCCTAGGCAAGATGAAATAGTCAAGAGTAACCTTGTGCTTGCTATGGTGGTTGTTGATGTTATGCCCTTTCCACTTGCGCTTAACTCTCTTCTTTGCTCGAGGACGAGCAAAGGTTTAAGTGCAAAGGTTTAAGTGTAGGGGGTGTTGGCGGTAATAAAACCCATTTCGACCACCAACATTTCATGTTTTAGAGTATACTTTACCAAGTTTTCACTAACCTCTAACTAGTTCCACGAGTTGTGCATAAAAGTTGTATGTAGGAGTTTTTCACATTCAAAAGTATGGAGAAATAAACAAAACAAAGGCAATGAGGCAAAGGGAGAAGAAATGGGCCAGACCCCAGGGATGGCCGACCTTCACCCTGGGTCGGCCGACCTCCTCCAGGGGTCGCCCGGCCTTCTCCAGGTCGCCCGACCCTGACAGCCCACCAGGCAGCACAGGGCCCAGGTCGCCCGACCTTGCCACAACACCAATTTTTACCTGCATGCAAAGAAACACAAAACATGTTGAATGCAACCATTGAATCAAGTATCCAATGCATCCAAGGGTCGAAAGGACATCGTACAAGTGATTGATGACGTCAGCAATTTGAGGGAAGGAACATGCAGCCAATCAGGATGTCGCCCGACCTTATCCCAAGGTCGGTCGACCCAGCACCGACCCCGTTTTGCACATGCTTCAACCGCCAACCGACGTTTGGAGTGCATCGCAACCACTGGATCACAAAAGGCGGTGCATCGGAGGGCCGTCGACCTACCCCAAGGTCGGCCGACCTTGGCCCAGGTCGCCCGACCACCGACCTATACCCAAACCGACCTTGCACACCTACAAATACCCCCTCGGCCATCCAAGCTATAAATACCCCTCGGGAGGTCATTTGCAAGGTGTGGTGGATCAATAGAACACAAGTGTGGTTGTGTAGTTAAGTGTGAGTGTTGTAGTGAAGCCACCCTTGGCATTGTAGAGAGAGCCAAGTTGTATCAAGAGTGAGTAGTGAGTTATAGAGTGAAGGAGTCGGAATTCTCTTTGGTCTCCTATTCCTGAGCTTTTATTCTTAGAGGAATTATTACTCTATTTCCAGGATATAGTAAAGTTCCTTGCTCCCTTCTTTATTTATTTCATACTTACTTTATTTACATACTCAGTGCTTTGCTCAGTAGTTTACGGGTGCCAAGTGTGCTCTATGTAGTTTAGCTATATAGTTGTGCTTGCTCTCCGGCTTCGAACCTGTGTAGTAGTAAACTCTGTTGTGTAGATGTGGTGTCTAGACTAGAGTTTGCCTTGGAAGGTGTCTTGTCCCATGCAGCTTTGGTGGTAGGTCCGCTAGGTGACAGTGAGCGTGTACCCTGTGTACTCCACCCCGTCGTTCGGATAAGTAGTCATCGACGCATAGCTGAGTTCTGTAGTGCCCGCCTTTCTCGTCTAGGTTATCAGCACTTTGGTGCCCGAAAGTGGTTCTATAGGCTTAGTGTCCAAGTAAATCTGCTAAGTAGAACACTAGTTTGTTTAGTAAAGTTAAGTTGATTTATTTAAAGTAGTGAACCTGCTTACTCTGCCCTTTACCTCTACCTTGCTGGTTTTACCTTTCGGTCCTACCTATTCTACATTGAGTTACTCCTCGTTCCTCGTAGATTTTGATACCCTGGAATACTCTTGGGTGAAAAGCTACAACATGTTTCTGTGCGCTTGCGGATCTATATTAGTAGGCTAAGAAACGCCAACATGCACCAAGCCGGTAGGCAGCAGGGCGGCCTGTGGGTGTGGGATCCACCAAGCATTCGAGCAGCCGAGTGAGTTGGAGGCGGTGATGACCGAGAGGGCGATGCTGAAGCAGGTGAGTAGGGAGGCAGTGGCAGCCAAGAGGGAGGCATCGACACAGGCGAGTAGGGAGGTGGCGGAGGCCGAGAAGGAAGTAAACATGGGCGATAGGGTGAGCAGTGGGGAAGGCAGGCGCTGACAGCCAGTGTGAATGGGCGAGTGGCGGCTTGCGCATAATGCCTGGGGACCGGCTGAGCGAAGCGAGAAGCATGGGTTATATACGGTAGGTTTACGCAGGTTGATTCCAATGGGCCAACAAGTAATGGGCTATTGGGCCCTATTCAACTTCGCTTTCTTGGTTAGTTCAGGTATTTGAGGTTTAAGACTGAAAAAACCTCGGTCATCTCAATTATTTGAACCCTAAGATAGAAATTAACTTTGGTTTTCTCAATTTCTGTTACTTTGGTTTCAGTTTTGGTTCCGGTTACTTCGGTTTGGTTCTTTGATTTCGGTTATTTTGGCTCACCCCTAACCATTAGGGGTGTAAATGGTACAGATATTATGCATTCATATTTGAGTTCCGATCTGTTTAGAAGGGTTAACATCTGATCCGTATTCGAGTCCGTACATTTAGTATTCGATCTATATCCGTATCCGAGTGCTCAAAGTTGGATAAATATGATGTCGATAATCATTCAAGTCTTACCTGACACATTTGATCAATATCTGTATCAGGTCCAAATCCAAAGAAAAAATATGAAAAAAATACGGTATCAGCAATATCTATCCGTATTCGATCCGATTACACCCCTATTCATGTGAGAGACCAATCGATCTACCAGGTTTTTATCGCAGATGATTCCATGCCGTCCTATGAGTTAGATGCAAGTTCAAAAGCTCAGCCTGCCTGCCCCTTGTTCCTGGAACAGATTCGGAGAAACGAAGCTGAGCCACAACCCAACACTGGCTCTAGCCTCAAGCTGTGACCACAAAAACCTCGTCTTTCTCCATGTCCATATGATTTTTGGGACCAAAGTGGACCTATGTTATATGTATATAGGAGTAACTAGCAATTGGGATCAAAGTGGTTTTTATCGCAGATGATTCCATGTTGTCCTATGAGTTAGATGCTAGTTCAAAAGCTTAGCCTGCGTCCCCCTTGTTCCTCGAACGGATTAGGAGAAACGAAGCTGAGCCACGAACCAACACTAGCTCTGGCCTCAAGCTGTGACCACAAAAACCTCATCTTTCTCCATGTCCATATGCTTTTTGGGGCCAAATTGGACCAATGTTATATGTATATAGGAGTAACTAGCAATTGGCCCGTGCGTTGCTACGAAACAAAAAATATTCTACTAAAATAACAATTTTGATGAAACATTCGAATGCTTGGAAAAACAATTGAGGATTCCGATTAGGTGTTGATATTTTTTGGCATCCTATTCCTTATTGTTTAGGCATCATAATAGAACCAAACCAGATAGATTTGAGGTACTAGTTTGGAGCTGAGGGCTTGTATCCTTTCCTATTCCAAAAGTTGATATCTAGCGTTCCGACAAGATAATTGAATGATCAGCAATAGATAGGTTACCAAAGAAACTCCAGATACCGCGAGTCTGGGAGATCTCTTGGTGAAGCCTAGGTAGTAAAGGTATTGATAGGGCTAGGCCCTTTCATATAGACCACTAAAAATAGAACCATGTCAAAACCAAACCGTCGGTTTTTAGATTTTCTATGGGTGTTCAGTTTGCATGTACCAAACACCGAAGCAAATAGAACTTACGCTCCAATCCATATCCTCTGCGGTGGCCCATCAATGTTGCCAGCCCAAAATCTCCACAGGACTGATTGAGCCCAAATAATCGCCGCAGCAGCCCATTAAGGCCTTGTCCACCCAAATGGCTAGCCAAACACTATCGCTAGTGGCTTGCCTCTCCAAAATACTGTGAGGCGGCGGTGCAAGGCTACGATACTCAATAACATGCTAATATGGCCGATGACAGCGGAGAGCGGATGCGGCGCAGTGCCAGGAGAAAGGAAAACGGCGGCAAAGCGTGGCGGAGTGGGGTTGGTGGCGAGGCGGCCGCGAGCGGCACCGAGCTGCGTCGGGGGAAGGATGTGCGGGGAGGTGACGACAACCGCTGGCAGCGCCGAGACAGGGCCACATCGGGGGCCACCTCCTTCCCTTTCATGTCGCGGCCGGCGCGCCTCGTCCTCCAGCGTCACCACTTCCTTCCCCTCTACACCGCTACTGGCGCACCTCCTCCTCCCTCTGACCAGAACTGAGGAACCGAACTGACCGAAACCAGAAGAACAGCCATTGAGTTTGGTTCCAATTTCCAGATAACCAAAATAACCGAGATATTTTCGGTTCTAGACCCCAAAGAACCGACAACTAAAATGCTATAAGTCCGGCCCGACAAATGTGGCCTTGCGCACCCCAATACATAAACCCTAACCTAACCTAACCCAAGCTCCCCCACTCCCCTAGTGCCACCACACACCCCACCTTGTGCCTCCCTCTTACAGTCCCACTCCCAACCTCTCCCTCGGCTCCCGCTCCCAGCCTCCCTCCCCCAACCACCACCCACCGTCTGCACCTGCCGACCCCGCCCACTGCCGGCGCCAGCTCCCTCGGTGCGGTCATCGAGCCTTCGCGACCGCGTCCGACGCTGGCTTCTTCGGCCCCGTCGGTGTTGACGCGAGATATTGACTAAATTTATGCTCTATTTTTATATGACTTTATATTTTTTCAGGAGTTAATCTTATGAGTAAGTCTTGTTTTGCTAACAAATAACCCCGTTTTCGAGAATGCTCTTTGTTTTTGTGCAATATTGATTTTCATGGGAAAATAGGGTATAATTGTGATAATTTTGAGGATTTCTCGAATCAATGATTTGTGCTACAAGTCTAGGGAGGACAATTAAAGCCCAAAAAGAAGTCCCAAGCCCATTATGGAGAAGGTTCCGAAGGCTAAGGATTTCTTAAGTATGAAGAATATGAAGATAAGGAGGTTTATCAAGAGTCCAATCCAACCCCCAATTAAATCTCGAGATATTCTCGGATTCCAAGACAGCAGCAACTTGTGGGCCAAATTAGGAGACCTTAACGACATCAAATGAAGAAAGTTTGAATAACAAAGTTGTAGATCTCCTCGAGCTCTACAATTTAGAGTCCGAGTTTGCCTTATTTGGACTTCAGATGAGAAAGTTATAGTTGAAATACTAAAGGAATCAGAATATGAAAAGCTGATTTTGGGAAGGAATAGGACAAGGACTTCTTCTCCAAGAAGGAAGCTTCATGGATGCCCAAGAACCTTCAAGACTCTTGTATATACATAGAAATAGGTGTTTTAGGTGTCTTAGGACTCTTATAACTGACCTTTTAGATTCCATTTATAGGGGACTCTCCGGAGTATAAATATATGGCCTCCCAAGGGGAGAGGCACCATTGTCCCCGCAAATTCATTGTAAGTCGAGAGTCTAGGGCAGAGGCCAGGGGCCAAAGGCGCTCAACTCAGTGAGAAGGACATCTCGGCGGGATCCAGGGGGGTCGGCCGACCCCTAGGGGGTCTGGTCGACCGACCCCTAGCATTCTGAGGGAGAATCGAGTTCATCTTCTATCGAGTTCTTTATCGAGTCCATCTCGACGACTATGCTTCAAGTTCATGATGTATCCCTAGTAATTTCTCGTACTTCTTATGTTACTTTGATAAAGCCTTGATGATTCGATCAATAAAGTTTGTCTTTTAAACTTAGCTTCTTGTTTATGCATAGTTTATGATCCATATCTTTGCAATGCTTAATGCCAACATGATTTATCTGGCCAAATTTAAACGTTTTCGTGTTTTTTTAGTAGATCTTTTTACTTTAATTAGTTGATTGAATCTACTCATGCTTAGAGATGGTTGGGGTTTACTAGTTCGTTAATTAACTGGTTCTAGTGACAGTAGGGCTGGAGAAATGTTTGAGTAAGCCTTTGACATTCATGGTTATGCTTAATCTTTGCTTAATGATTAGATCTTATCTCAAGGTGGTACTTAGTACATAGGCTGTTTGTCTCATATCTCTTGTGGATCCTTTTGCCATATTGAACCATATCTATCTCGTTTATAGCTTAATACTTGTTCTATCATTTTATGCTATCGTTTAGATCTTTTTTAGACCGTAATTAGAGTATAGTGAGAGTACAATTAGAATAGTCCTTAGTCCTTTTTAAGCTTGTTTTAGATCTATTGGAACTAGCTAGTAATTAAGTTAATATTAGATTAATAATAGCCTAAGCGTAATTATCCTTGGGTTGACAAAACCCAAGATACTCATCCTGGGCAAAAGCTACCACGATACTGTGCACTTGTTGTATAAAGTTTGGCGTGCTTATGTGCCGTCAACAAGTTTTTCTAGCGCCGTTGCCGGGGACAATTATTATTTAAGTTATTATAAATCTTTTATTAATCTTTTTACTACTAGTTTTGATAGTTAGTTAGTTTGCTAATTGTGTGTTAATTTTGTTCTAATCGTGTGCTATTTGTTTTCTCTAATTGAGTACTGGTTCTTTAACTTGTATTTAGATTTTATGTGTTAAATTTTGGTTTAAGTTACTCAAAGTTATCTAATTACGTTCTTGATTCTCTAATTTAGTTTTTTGTGTTCATCGCTCGTTCTTGTGTTCATTTTTAATTCAAACTAACCCAGCAACTTTTGCTGTCATAGATCTTTCATTTGTGTTTTGTTTTTATTTTTGTGTCAGGTATGACTACGTTCCTTGAAGATCTTCGGCACTTAACACTTAGAGAGTTTCCAACTCCAAAAGCTAAAGACTTGAAGTTTCAAGAATCAAACAAGAAGTCGGAAGCAGAATCCTACGAGCTAAAGCCAGGAATCATCCGGATTGCTGCTGAAAATCTGTTCAGTGGAGAAGACGATGAGAATCCCTACAAACACTTGGAGAAGCTCAACCAAGTGTGCCACACTTTCCACCAAGGCGGAGTCCCAGTGGAGTGGGTTAAGTGGAACCTCTTTCCATTTACCCTTGTCGATAAAGCCAAAAGATGGTATCAAGTTGCCGCAATTGAAGCTCAAGGAGATTGGAAAATGCTCGAACAAAAGTTTCTCACCAAGTTCTTCTCTATACTTTGAGTGCACAAGTTGAGGAAGGAGGTTTGGAACTTTGAGCAGAAGGAGGATGAAGACATCGACGAAGCCTAGGAGAGACTCAACGATCTACTGCCGCAAGGACCACTACTTGGAGTGACACTAGAAATGGCTATTCATATATTCATCTTTGGTCTAACGTCAGAAGCCTTCAACCATGTGAACACGTGTGCAGGAGGATCACTCATGAGCCACTCAAGCAGTGAAGCCACCAGAATCCTGTCCAACATTTTTCTGACTTCCAAGAGTGAAAGAGAGAGAAAAGACAGAAGAGTGAAGGAGCCAGATGAGGAGCTTATGGCGCCTACACCTGCCATGATTGAAGACCAGCTACCTGTCAAAAAGACTCTAGTCTCATATGCATTTGATGAGGAAGAGTTTGAAAGGTTTGCACCTCAAGAGGATATCAAGAGTGTGGAGTACAGAAGTCTTTCCAGTGCGAAGCCTTTAACAGAGTTCGAGAGAATGAGCTGGATGCCAGTGGATTTTGGAGATACACTCAAATGTGAAAGACCACTCCCACCACAAGACTTCGTGGTGGAAGAAGAGTTGTTTCTACCAGAAATACCACTAAGAAGGAATTCTAATAGCCAAGATACAGGGGAGATGCTGCAGAAATTATTCCGAGAGGAGGAGCTAGATATTGACTTTGTCTCTGAAGTGAAGCGAGTGATTGGACTGGATATTGACTTTGTCTCTGAAGTGAAGCGAGTGATTGGAGTCAAGCCGGAGCCATCACTTACTGAAGAAGTTATCGTCCATCTACCAGCTGAGGAATCTTCAACTGGAATTTCATGCTCCATCAACAAAGAAGACTTCAACAACATACATTGCTCTATGGAAGGCTAGGTAAGTACAATGAGCTATGAAGTTTATTCTAAGTTATGTGATAAACCATGTCTAGTTTCTACTAATCTTAAGATTAAACTTTCTAGTAATGAAATAATTAAACCTGTAGGCTTAATTAAAAATGTTGAAGTTAACTTTGCTAATAAAATTATACCAACTGATTTTTATGTGATTAATGTCTATGATGATAATGTTAATTTAATCTTTGGTAGACCCTTTCTTAATTTGGTTAATGCCGTAGTTACTAATGAAAAAGGTAAAGTCACACTTCATATTAATGGTTTAAAATATGACTTTGATTTCTTACCGACATCTAAAGTGCCTATTAATCTCACTCCTGATATAGAGGAGATAGAGAATATTAATTATATAAATGCTTTTAGAGAGCCTTTATAACTAGTCTTACAAGGAGAAGAGGAAGGTTTCTTCTCCGAGGAAACAACCATTGCCACTAACCAACTTGAACAAAATATAGAGGAAACCTGAGACACTCCAATAGAGCCACTAGGTGACCTTAAGTTTCATGAGGCGCCAGATGTAGAGCTAAAGCCATTACCTGACGGACTTAAGTATGAATTCTTGGGAGAGGACAAAACCTATCCAGTAATCGTTAGTGATGAGCTGAGTCCAGAGGAAATAGAGAGGCTGCTGGTAGTGTTAAGGAAGCATAAGAAGGCAATTGGTTATTCTCTAGCAGATCTAAAAGGAAGCCCAGCATTTTGTACTCACCGGATCCCAATGGAGGAAGATCACAAGCCAGTGGTTGACAATCAAAGTAGGCTGAGTAATGAGATGAGGTCTGTAGTGAAAAAAGGAAGTTATCAAGCTTTTAAACGCCGGAATTATCTACCTAGTACCAACCAGTGAGTGGGTAAGCCCAGTCCATTGCGTGCCTAAAAAGGGAAGTTTAACCGTAATTAAAAATGATAAAAATGAATTAATTCCACAAAGAACAGTGACTGGTTGGAGGATCTGCATTGACTACCGGAAGCTCAATAAAGCCACTAAAAAGGATCATTTCCCACTACCCTTTATAGATGAGATGCTAGAGAGACTTGCAAAGAATACCCATTTTTGCTATTTAGATGGATATTCTGGTTTCTTCCAAATCCCTATCCATCCAGACGATCAACACAAGACTTCCTTTACTTGTCCATACGAAACCTTTGCCTATAGGAGAATGCCTTTTGGTCTTTGTAATGCGCCAACTTCTTTTCAAAGGTGTATGATGGCAATATTCTCAGATTTTATCGAAGATATTATGGAGGTTTTTATGGATGACTTCTCAGTCCATTGCACTAGTTTTGACCACTACTTAAGGAATTTAGAAAAAGTGCTTAAGAGGTGTGAAGAGGTTGACTTAGTGTTAAACTGGGAGAAGTGTCACTTTATGGTTGGAGGAGGACTTGTGTTGGGACACATCATTTCCGAGAATGGAATTGAAGTAGACAAAGCCAAAATAGAGACGGTAGAAAAATTGTCACCACCCACTGATATTAAGTCTCTAAGAAACTTTCTTGGATATGCTGGGTTTTATAGGAGATTTATTAAGGACTTTTCAAAGGTAGCTAAGCCTCTTACTTATCTACTTCAAAAGGATATTCCATTTGAGTTTACTGAGGAGTGTGAGGTTGTCTTTAGAAAGATTAAGGAATTACTTATTAGTGCGCTAGTCATTCAACCACCAGACTGGAATCTTCCTTTTGAGATCATGTGCGATGCAAGTGATTATGCAGTAGGAGTCGTGCTGGGACAAAGGAAAAATGGAAAAGTACATGCCATTTATTATGCCAACAAGACTCTCAATGAGGCTCAAGTGAACTATGCTACTACGGAGAAGGAGTTATTAGCAGTAGTTTTTGCCTTTGAGAAATTTAGATCCTATATAGTTAACTCGAAGGTTATAGTCTACACTGATCATGCTACTATCAAGTACCTACTTACCAAAAAGGATGCTAAGTCTCGTTTAATTAGATGGATATTAATGCTACAAGAGTTTGATGTAGAGATCAGAGACAAGAAGGGAGTTGAGAATGTAGTGGCAGATCATTTATCTAGGATGAATCATGGAAATAATGGTCCACCAATTGAAGATGCACTAAGAGACGATATGTGATGCTCCAGCATCTCAAGTGCATAATCACTCATCATACATGAAGCATTCATCCTTGAGCGTCATGGCATAACATGTGTGGATGCATTGTAAACAAATTTGGTTTATATTACAAAGTGAAAAACCTTGTCATTTCATGCGTGATGTTATGTTTATAGTCATATCTTCGATTCTGTTGAGATCTGGGTGATGTTCATATTGACAAAACTGTAGATCCACATGAGATAAACAAGTTTGCTAATTGGGGTCTTGTCATATAATGAGGGATACAAGGTGATTAGGGTCATTTAGTGTCAGTACAGAAAACCAGTCCAAATCAGTGCTGATTTGAAATCCCAAATGTACTCTAACCCACAGCCACTTTCATGCAAGGCTCAAATTAGAGAAGTTGTAGGTTTTGAAATTCTAAACAAACTTGAAAAAGAGGCACATTGGGATAAAATGCATATAAATAGGACTTTCTATTTTCTAAGCACTAAAGGTCCCCCTGTCCAAATTGGGGCTCCCATACAAATTCAAATGAAATTCATATTTGCAAACTGATTTGGGGATTAGACCTTTTGACAAAGTTGTAGAGTTCAAAGAGTAGAACATTTCTTCCAATTACCACTTTTCAAATTCCGACTCTAAGTGTGTCAAAACGGCGAATTACAGAAGGTGAGAAAACACATTTTTCTTTTTCTCCATTTTTCCCTCCCCCGCGGTCACTGACGAGTGGGGCCCACTCGTCAGCGCCGCCCGGTTTCCCCAGAGCGTGGCCGCTGCATGGCCGGCAGTGTACGGTCATGCCACGCGCCCACGGATCGCCCCTGGTCGTGCCCCTCACCCCGCGCCTTCACATGGACGTGATACCGCCCCGGTTCACTCCCTTTCTCGCCTCACTCGCTCACTCGCTCTCTCTCTCGCTCGCGCGCCGACACCATAGCCGCCGGTCTTGAGCTCGTCTGGCCGGCCGCCTCGGTCCGCCTCCGCGCCTCCAACCACCGCCATCGACTTCACCTAGCTCTTGCGCACCCGCCAAGGTAGATCTCGCCGTCCCTCTCCTCCCCATTCTCTAGATCGGGCCGCACTCCGTCGCGTCCGCCATGGCCGGGCCAAGCTCGATCTCGAGCTTACGCCGGCCATCTCCGTCCACCCCGCACCACTAGACCACTCTCACTGCACTCGCCTCGCTCCCGCGCATCCCAGGCGCTAGACCTCGTCGCCGTTCCCCCACCCATCGCCAAGATCCCCCACCGCTCGACATCGCGGCCACGCCGTCGATGCCGTCGTGCGCCGCCAGTTCATCGCCTCCCCCCGACCCAATCTCGCCTTCCCCGCCGCCAAGGCATAGCTCAGCTTGAAGCCCGTGCCCGCGCGCACCCGACGCGCCCCGCGTCGCGGCTCCGGCGAGCCCGAGCTTTGTGGTTTTTGAATCTACCCCCCCGGGTTTTGTGGTTTTGCATTTTTAAACCGTGCGCTATTCACGGAGTCTGTGCATTCTTGCGTGCTAGCCCCTGGAGTCTACGGTTATTTATGTTCTAGTCCCCGGATCAATGATTTTTCATTATATTTTCCTATATTTCGGCTGAAACTTTAGAAATTCATATAAAATCAAATAAAAATCGTAAAAAAGTAAACTCAGTTGCATTGTACTCCTCACAGTGGGTATAATGTGGAGGTGTGCATGTACGGTTTTGCCCCTGTTATTGTGCATGCATGTTAATTCAATGAAAAATAGAAAACATGGTCTAGTTGGAATCCAAAGGTCATGAAACTTGGTCAGTAGCCTTCTTAGGATGTTTTGACACTGGAAATTATGGTGACCATATATATTACTGTTCATTCCCTGTTTTATCATTTTACATGTATTTTATGCTTTAATTGATAGCTTGGAAATAAGGCCCATGCAAAATATGATGAATATGACTCACTGGTATTTTTTTAGGTCCTATATAGTTTGTGAACACCACTGGTAAAATATGAGCCCCCGCATGTTAAGTTTTGATGGCGATTTGAAAATGACAAATGTTGACTTGGAGAACTAGACAAATGGAAAAATGGGCTCTAATGTGCAAGATAAATTCTAGGAAAATTCTAGTGGCATATGGGAGTGTTATAGAGTCCAGAAAGTATATGCTAGAGGTCTTTTCACACTAGTTATATGCACATCTAAATTTCACACAAGATTATTATATGGAAAATAGATGTCATGTCCAACTTGAAAATTTTAACCTGTAAATTTTTGTGCACATAGTTCATGCTAAGTATTACTCACTGGTAAAATTTCACCTTCAGAAACCATTCCCATAATTTATGAAAATTCTAACAATGTGTAGGGCTGAAAACTTGCTGGAATTTTAATAAAATAATTATAACTCCAATTGGGCCGAAATTTTAGCAGTAGCTTTGGGTATGAAGTATCTATATGTCATAAAAGTGTGGTCTCATTTGGATTTGTGGAACTGCTAGAACTCAGATGTATGATTTAATTCACAAATGAGTATGATTGACACTAAGCATATGCATGTATAGTAATTTAACTGCTACACACATGTCATTTTCCATAAAGTGTATACTGCATACTAACATCGGCATTTCATGTACATCAAATGCATACATCTGCACTCGTATGCACTCATGCCTGCACCTTTCATGCATATAGATCCCGCGAACGAGGAGCTGCCACCGGAACAACTGCTGATTGAGGAGCCCGAGGACGAGCCAGAGGACCCGCACCCGACCACTGATCACATCGCCGAGGAAGCACTCTCTAACCCGAGTGGAGAAGGTATGCAGGACCATACTACCTAGCTAATATAATAATGCTTATTGATTACGCATATGCATTAGGAGTTGACTGAAACCTATTGCATTAGACATACCGGTCGCCCTGGCCCTAGATCCTATGAATAGAGTTCGTAGGACGAATATGCCTAGAAATGCTAGGTACGGGTAGACACGAGTGAGCACTGTCACTCGTCGCGTAGGTGATATTTCAAAATCTCAAAAATCTTACTATGATGCAATTTATGATTATTTATGATGATGTTAAATCAAGACAGGGCGGAGCGTAAGTTTACTTTCGTGGTGTGCGTTGTCGTTCTCCGGCTCCGCCCGAGTCATTTAAGACCCCGTTCGCTGTTCGCTTGGGATCGGCACAACATTGCTAAAGTGCTTATGCGGATCGTGGGACCGGTGAAAGTCTTACCGGTCCCGTCCTACTATTCATGGTGCTGCCCATCCACTGAAAGGGGGCCGATGGACTTAGGAGGTGCTTGGAAGTCGAGGGAGGGCTGACCTGCAGTACCGTGGTATCGCTCCTGAGATGGCTACTCCCAAGGGTTAGGTGGGGGCGCTGTGAATCTTGGGACGGGACAGGTGGAGATGGGGGGTTTATGTGAGGAACGCGATGGGTAGTAAGCATATATCCCTTGGCATTTTTAGTTATTCCCAGGAATTAAAAATCGATTCGAATCGCTGATGCTCACCAGGTGTAAGAGTGCCAAGTATCACTGCTGGGCAACGTAGTAACAACCTCAATACTATGCTTATGTTCATGTTTTCAAATACAACATGTTTGGTGTATATGATGGTTTACTTATATGCAAGTTATGATGGCTTACTCTTATGCAAGTTGTTATGGTTTACTTTCCTGCAAGGGTATTAATATTACTACTATCATGATCTGTTCTGAATAAGACTAAGGTAGCAGCTGTCAAATCTTGCTACCTTCTCTTAACACTTTGTTGAATAAAATCAATGGCTAAAGACAAACATTGATTAGTAAGCTATGCTTTGCGTCAGCCGTAAGCTATGTCCATTAAGTCCTACTGAGTAATTAATACTCAGGGTTTGCCCCCATTTTTGGCTCATAGGTATGGATTTTCTCATGTGTCCCTGCGTGGGAGGGGGCACATGCGTGCAATATGACTAGAGGATGACGTTTGTGGCACCAGGACAACATCAGTGGGCTTGATGTTGATCCTCTTTTGCAAGATTCCGCTGCATTATCTGAACTCTGATCTACTTCTGCTTCCGCTGCAAGACAATTGAAAACTTATGCTATTTTATGATTATGTTGGATTTGTAACTTTAATTTGAACTGGTTTGTAACCTAAATTCTATTATCTATCTATATTCAACTGCCTGTGATGATGTAAATGTTGTGGCTCCATCGAGGGTCAATGTGTGTGATGTCGGTTCCTCTGGAAATTGGTGTTATCGAGGGCCGAAGGCCACTCGACGGACTACCGGGTTTAGTCCAGCTTAAGTGCACTGCGAGCCAAAGGTGGCAGGTGCGCTTAATCTGGGTTAAGCAGAGCGGTTCTGCCACAGCTGGTATCAGAGCCGATCATACACAAACAATAGTTATATCATCCAGTTTTGATTTACAAAACTATTTTCGAAAGCCCTTTTCAAGTAATTAAAAAATGAGAGTATGTGATAGGCCCATATTAAGGATGTTAGTGTTATCCAGGTGACATCGCTGACATTTTGACCTAGATAGAACTCATATGCATATTCGGCGCTTTGAGAAGCAACTTTTCAGCCATAGCTGTCCCCAGTATTGGTGGAAGCTATTGGGTTTTGTGAATGGTTGTAAACTCTGCATTCATGCTGTGTAAGTAAAAGCTCTTTAAGGGTGGTGGGCATGTCTGAGGGTTTCATACCCACCACACTTACATTCGGTTTGGGGATCCACCTTACTCTCGACAATTACCAGTACTGGTGGAAAGTCAGGTTTTGAGAGAAGGTGCAAAGGCCCACCTACATTGTCCACGCAGCGGTGACGCGTGGATGCCACACTATGTGGTAATGTTTGAGCATGCATTCTTCTGTAGGTACACTAACTACGTGCGAAATTAAGAACGGTCAGGAAACGACTAGTTGCATTAGAGAGTGCCGTGCATATGTGTCACCGAAATATTGATAGCTATATGTACTTTTCTTTAGATGTGTGATGTGAGGCCGTTTAGATATGAATCATGCATCATGTTTACTGCTTTTATTATTGGTGGGGTATTATTAAAATGCAAGTAAATAAATCGTGATTTTAAATTTACCTTCCATACGATGCACTGTTGTACCCTTGGCTTAATCTCGCACATGAAAAATATGTCCCTCACTAATGCACAACCTTGCTTATCCAAAATAGATGGCCAGGACCAAGCAGACCGCACGCAAGGCCACCGGAGCGAGGACCATGGTTCTCCCTGACGTGACTCACACTTCTCCTGTGGTGGAGGATGGGTTACTCCACACCCGCTGCAGAGAGGAGTGTCCTCTGTCACAGTTGCTGTGCAGGGCCCTGAGGGAGATGGGACGTCGTCCCTGTCCCTTCATCTCGGTGCAGACGGTGCACGAGGAGGGCAACTGCATGGCCTAGGTTGTCCTTCCACGAGGGACGTTCACGGGCCAGGAGACCATCACCCTTTACGGGGCCAACGAGGAGGGGGCTTACCGTAAGGCGGTAATGGCAGCCCTCACCTCGCTGAGCTCTAGGTGGGAGGCAGGCCACACGGTCCTGCGCTTCCTCCCCACGCGGGACGTCGACCACGCTTGGCAGGACCACCGCGAGCAGCTCCGAGACAGGAATGGTTCCCAACCCTTGGTAGCGTGCATGGACTATGCACGTGAGGCGCGCGGGATGTACCACCGTGCGGGGAACCGGAGCCGCTTCTATTTTCCCAGGTACACGGAGACCCGTACCCATGTGGAGGAGTTAGAGGCCCAGGTGGCGCAGCTGCAGCAGCGTCTGGCAGAGTACGAGCCACCACAGCAGCCCACACCTTTGGAGGAGGAGGAGTCCTTGGAGCCCATGGAGGTGGAGGAGGAGGAGGAGAACGATCCGTCTGACGCAAACTCCAGGGTGTAGGGCGTTTGATGGATGGATGAAAGGAGTAAGCTTCAAGTTAGTGATACGTTGAAAGCGATGTTTTGTAATATTCCGCTCCGCGCTTTAGATTCATGGCTGTACTAAAACATTAGTGAGTTGTGAGAGCTCATTCGGTACGCCATTTGATGTCATGATGGATGATTTTATTATGCACTATTTGATGGTTGGTTAATGTAACCACCATCCCATGATGTAATCATAAGACTCTTTAGTAATATTCGAACCTTTCCAAGTAGCACTAATGTTAGTTCTACGTCGTGGTAGCATTTGAGGTGGTCGTGTGAATGGATTTGCGGTTGGCACTTTGTTTTGGATTGCATCTTGCATTCTGGAATTTTGCACAGCTGCAGCTAAAATAGATATTATCTTGGATTTTGTAAGGAATTGACCCAAGAGTTGGTTAGCAAAGTTGTAGAGAACTGTCTGGTGTATAACTTTGTCAATTGGAGCTTTCTCTAATTGCGCTCAGATCTGGAGTTACGGTCGAATTTTTCAAGAATCTGTAATCTGAACTGGAGCAGCACCAGTAGGAAAACCCCATTTTGCACACCCTTAGTGCAGGAACTAATCTAGGAGTGTATTGACAAAGTTTTAGAACTAGAAGTGTACAACAACTTTGTTATACAAAGTTCCTCCTAAAAGCGTCTCGTTTGGGAGTTATACCAAAAGTCGTGCAGTCTCAGAAAGCTGAACTAAACCGACATGTATGGACTTACATCGAATTTCGATCAAGATACAAATAGAATCACCAAAAACTTTTTATACAAAAGTGAAAGAACACAGCACGAGGAATAACTTTGCTAAGGGGGCCATAACCAAAAGATGCACGGTTTAAGAGCAGCTCACCGTTAAAATCATTGCTGTCTAGGGATTCCCGCAATATCGAGTGTTATGCGTCAACACATCCAGGCTATGCCAGATGCGACGATGGTCGAACCGCTGCGAGAAGGGAGCTAACACTTTACTGCAATTATATGTTTCCGTCTTACATGTTTCAAGTAACTGTGTTTTGGCGCATCTAATTGCTTTAAAGTGGTTGGACTAAACACTATTAGCTTCATTCTTGCAGATGGTTAACACTCGCGATGGTGGACAAAACTCGAGCCAGCAGCCACACGATGCACCACCCCCACCGGAGCTCGCTACTCTGGTTGTGCAGCAGGCAAAGTTAATCCGCATGATGGCAGAGGAACGCCAAGCTCAGGGGGAACAGCGGGCACGGGAACACCAGCCCCGCGGCATCACCTACCAGGACTTCGAGGGGCTGCGCCCTCCAGTCTTCACCACGTGCCCTGAGCCACTGGCAGCAAATGATTGGCTCCGCATGATCAAGTACAAGTTCACACTGCTTCCGGGGTTGACCGAGCAGGAGAAAGCTCGGTTTGCGGCACAGTTGCTTCAGGGCCCCGCTAGAGCTTGGTACACCACGTTCTAGGCTATGCAGCAGCAGGGTCATGAGACCACATGGGAGGAGCTCCGTACGGCTTTCCGGGCCCACTACATCCCGGCGAGTCTTATGGAGCAAAAGCAGCGCGAGTTCAGGGAGCTCAAACAGGGCAATCGCACGGTGATGCAGTACGTGCAAGCATTCATCCAGCTGTCGCAGTATTCGCTTGGGGATATTGCAGATGATCCTAGCAGGGCGGCCAGGCTCTTGCAGGGTTTCGACCCCACCCTCCAGACACATCTCGGGCGTCGTTACCAGAGCTTCTCAGAGCTGGTCGACACTGCACTGGACATGGAGAACCGCCTCTGTGTTGCCAATGAGGACCAAAAGCGGAAACGTCAGGCTAGTAGTGCACCCGGGTCATCTCAGAAGCAGAAGGCCAATTACCAGCAGCAGCCCCGCTATGTGATCCGGCCCGGTCAGTCGGGTTTGTTCCACCGAGCTCCACAGCTGCAGCAGTACCTAGCCTACGGCGCACCCACGCAACTTCCCGCTCCTCGTGCTCCCACCGCACCAGGACCCGGGAATCCTTGCTTCAATTGTGGCAAGACAGGCCACTTTAGCAAGGAGTGCCGCGCTCCTCGCAGGATTTAAGGCCCCACTCCTGCGGGTGGCAGCCAGCAGAACAAGCCCAAGGGGAACACACCGCGGAAGGGCCAAGTGCACTATATTCACTTGGAGCAGATCCCCGTCGGAGAACCGGTACTCGCTGGTACGTTCTCAGTCAACGGTCACCCAACCGTCATGCTATTTGATTCTAGGGCCACTCATACCTTCATTAGTCAGCCATATGCATCGAAGCATGGGATAAAAACTTCTTGCATAAAAGAAAGCTACAATATCTCTGCACCTAGAAACCCCATTAACATGAATTTGATTGTAAAGAGGTTGCTTTTAAGTATAGGAGGGGAAGACTTCATCATCAGTCCTGTGGTGCTGCCACACCAAGGGATCGATGTCATACTAGGAATGAATTGGATGAACGAAAACCATGCAGTCCTGGATATTGGCAGCAGGACACTACAGTTAAAGTCTAATGTCAATGGAAAGATTCTAAAGGTCCACATGCCTAATTAGAAACACATCGAACCTACTGTGAATGCAACTGAAATCTAGGAAATCAAGAAGATACCTGTAGTATGTGAATTCCCAGACATGTTTCCGGAGGAGCTCCCTAGTCTCCCACCGGATAGGAATGTGGAGTTTAGCATCAAACTGGTCCCAGGTACGGCACCCATTTCCAAGAGACTGTATAGAATCGCGCTAGATGAACTTAAAGAGTTGAAAACACAGTTGCAAGAGCAGCTAGATAAGGGATTCATCCGCCCTAGCTCATCACCTTGGGGGTGCCCAGCCTTCTTTGTCGAAAAGAAGGGCTAATGTGGTAAGCGGCTATGTGTGGATTATCGGCCTTTAAATGCAGTCACATTCAAAAACAAATACCCACTGCCGCACATTGACATTCTGTTTGACCAGTTAGCTAGGGCTAGAGTCTTCTTAAAAATCGACTTGAGATCTGGGTATTATCAGATAAAAATCTGAGAGGAGGACATCCCTAAAACGGCTTTCTCGACCAGATATGGCTTGTATGAGTACCTAGTCATGTCTTTTGGATTGACCAACGCACCGGCTTTCTTCATGTATATGATGAACTCGGTGTTCATGAATGAACTGGACAAATTTGTGGTAGTGTTCATTGATGACATACTAATCTATTCCAAAAATGAAGAAGAACACGAAGAGCACTTGCGGATCGTACTCACTCGGCTTAGAGAACACAAACTCTACCCCAAGTTCAGCAAGTGCGCGTTTTGGCTAAAAGAAGTAAGCTTCTTGGGTCACCTATTATCTGAGAAAGGGGTAGCCGTTGATCCTAGCAAGGTAGAAAGTGTACTGAATTGGAAGCAACCCGAAACTGTAACTGAGATCCGGAGTTTCCTCGGTTTAGCGGGCTAATACCGCCGCTTTATCAAGGATTTCTCCAAGACGGCAAGGCCAACGACCTCATTGACCAAGAAAAATGCCAAGTATTCGTGGAGTCCGAACTGTGAGGAAGCCTTCAAGAGTTTGAAGAGATCCTTGACAACCGCACCAGTACTAGCACAACCGGACATCACGAAACCTTTTGATGTGTATTGTGACGCCTCCGGCAATGGGCTTGGCTGTGTTCTAATGCAAGAAGGGAGGGTAGTCGCCTATGCTTCCCGTCAATTGAGAAAACATGAAGCCAACTATCCAACTCATGATCTAGAACTGGCAGCAGTGGTACACGCACTGAAAATATGGAGGCACTATCTGCTAGGCAATACTTGTCATATCTACACTGACCACAAGAGCCTCAAGTATATCCTCACACAACCCGAATTGAATATGAGGCAACAACGGTGGTTAGAGTTGATAAAAGACTATGATTTGGAAATCCATTATCATCCTAGCAAGGCAAATGTAGTAGCGGATGCACTAAGCCGTCAGGCTCATTGCAATGTGATTGAAGCCCGCCTACAGTAAGAGTGCTATGTTGTGAGATAGATGAAATCGAATTACCTACAGAACAACTAGCTGAGCTTTATAACCTCATTATTGAGCCCACCATCAAAGAACAAATCATAGCTGCACAAAAGCAAGATAAAGGCATGGCATTCATTCGTGAGGGTATGGATGAGAAGAAGGCATGCTTCACACTTGATGACTAGGGCATGTTATGGTTTAAAAATCGACTAGTGGTCCCTAAGGACATGGAGTTGAGGAAGAGGATTCTAGATGAAGCTCACACGTCTATGTTCACTATGCACCCGAGCAGTAACAAAATGTACCAAGACCTGAAACAGAAGTTTTGGTGGACTCGTATGAAACGAGAGATCGCCGAGTACGTGTCCGAGTGTGACATGTGTCAGAGAATAAAAGGTGATCACCTAAAGCCTGCGGGTATGCTTCAGCCACTTGAGGTTCCAGCCTGGAAGTGGGAAAACGTACACATGGACTTCATTGTGGGTCTACCTCTCACACAGAAAGGGTATGATTCGATCTGGGTAGTCATTGACCGATTCACGAAAGCCGCACATTTCCTTCCTGTCAAGACCACCTATCGAGCAAAACAATATGCCGAGCTATATATTTCTCGAATTTTGGCACTGCATGGTGTTCCTCAAACCATCACTTCGGATAGAGGCTCATTGTTTGTGTCACGCTTTTGGGAGCATTTACAAACTGCCCTTGGGACTACCTTGATTCACAGTTCGGCATACCATCCACAAACCAGCGGCCAAGTTGAGAGAGTAAATCAGATCTTAGAAGATATGTTGAGAGCATGTGCACTAACTTATTCCGCCAAGTGGGATGAGTGTCTCCCTCTAGCAGAATTTGCTTATAACAACAGCTACCAGAAGAGCTTAGAAATGGCTCCTTTCGAAGCTTTATATGGTAGGAGATGTAGAACACCCCTAAATTGGTCCGAACCGGGAGAACGTGTCACCTTTGGCCCTGATTTGGTAACACAAGCCGAAGAGGAAGTTAAACTTATACACACCAACTTAAAAAGAGCACAATCCGGACAAAAGAGCTACTCTGACAAGAGGAGACGACCGTTGGTTTTTGAAGTAGATGATCATGTGTACCTTCGGGTATCACCAATGAAAGGGGTACATCGTTTTGGTGTGAAAGGCAAGTTAGCACCGAGATACGTGGGTCCGTTTAAGATCACTGAGCAGTGCGGGCCAGTCGCTTACCGGTTGGAGCTACCACCATACCTAGCTGCGGTTCATGACGTGTTTCATGTCTCGTAACTTAAGAAGTGTTTGAGAGTGCCGGAAGAAGCGGTGGACACCTCTCAAATTCAAATCGAGCCTGACCTCACTTATGAAGAGCGTCCTATAAAAATCCTTGACCAAAAACAAAGAGCAACAAGAAGAAGAACAATCAACTTTTACAAAGTACAATGGAGTAATCACTCCGAAGAAGAAGCAACTTGGGAGCAAGAAGAATACTTGCAAACCAAATACCCGGGTTTTCTTTCGGCTACTGAAAATGAGTATGTATAACCATCTAAATTCAGATAGTACTCGAAACCCTACGCAATGCACTATCTCCTCATTTAACTTATCCACCCACATCACATCAACAAATCTCGGGACGAGATTTCTTTAAGGGGGTGGGTTGTGATGCTCTAGCATCTCAAGTGCATAATCACTCATCATACATGAAGCATTCATCCTTGAGCATTATGGCATAACATGTGTGGATGCATTGGAAACAAAGTTGGTTTATATTACAAAGTGAAAAACCTTGTCATTTCATGTGTGATGTTATGTTTATAGTCATATCTTTGATTCTGTTGAGATCCAGGTGATGTTCATATTGACAAAACTGTAGATCCACATGAGACAAACAAGTTTGCTAATTGGGGTCTTGTCATATAATGAGGGATACAAGTGATTAGGATCATTTAGTGTCAGTACAGAAAACTAGTCCAAATCAGTACTGATTTGAAATCCCAAATTTACTCTAACCTACAACCACTTTCATGCAAGGCTCAAATTAGATAAGTTGTAGGTTTTGAAATTGTAAACAAACTTGTCAAGAGGCACATTGGGAGAAAATGTATATAAATAGGACTTTCTATTTTTCTAAGCAGTAAAGGTCCCCCTATCCAAATTGGGGCTGCCATACAAATTCAAATGAAATTCATATTTGCAAACTGATTTGGGGGTTAGACCTTTTGGCAAAGTTGTAGAGTTCAAAGAGTAGAACATTTCTTCCAGTTACCACTTTTCAAATTCGGACTCTAAGTGTGTCCAAATGGCGAATTACAGAAGGTGAGAAAACACATTTTTCTTTTTCTCCATTTTCCCCTCCCCCGCGGTCACTGACGAGTGGGGCCCACTCGTCAGCGCCGCCCAGTTCCCTAGAGCGTGGCCGCCGCGTGGCCGGCGGTGTACGGTCACGCCGCGTGCCCACTGATCGCCCCCGGCCGCGCCCCGTGCCCCGCGCCTTCACCTGGACGCGATACCGCCCCGGTTCACTCCCTCCCTCGCCTTACTCGCTCACTCGCTCTCTCTCTCTCGCTCGCGCGCCGACGCCATAGCCGCCGGTCTTGAGCTCGTCTCTCCGGCCGCCTCGGTCCTCCTCCGCGCCTCCAACCACCGCCATTGGCTTTGCCTAGCTCCTGCGCACCCGCCAAAGTAGATCTCGCCGTCCCTCTCTTCCCCATTCTCTAGATCGGGCCGCGCTTCGTCGCGTCCGCCATGGCTGGGCCAAGCTCGATCTCGAGCTTACGCCAGCCACCTCCGTCCACCCCGCACCACTAGACCACTCTCACTGCACTCGCCTCGCTCCCTCGCACCCGTGGCGCTAGACCTCGTCGCCGTTCCCCCACCCATCGCCGAGATCCCCCACCGCTCGACGTCGCGGCCAGGCCGTCGATGCCGTCGTGCGCCGCCAGTTCATCGCCTCCCCCCGACCCAACCTCGCCTTCCCCGCCGCCGAGGCCTAGCTCAGCTTGAAGCAAGCGCCCGCGCGCACCCGACGCGCCCGCGTCGCGGCTCCGGCGAGCCCGAGCTCGCCGCCGCGCACGCGCCACCTCGCCGGGGGGTGGTTTTTGAATCTACCCCCCTGGGTTTTGTGTTTTTGCATTTTTAAACCGTGCGCTATTTACAGAGTCTGTGCATTCTTGCATGCTAGCCCCTAGAGTCTACGGTTATTTATGTTCTAGTCCCCGGATCTATGATTTTTCATTATATTTTCCTATATTTCGGCTGAAACTTTGAAAATTCATATAAAATCAAATAAAAATCGTAAAAAGGTAAACTCAGTTGCGTTGTACTTCTTGTAACTAGATCTACACAGTGGGTATGATGTGGAGGTGTGCATGTATGGTTTTGCCCCTATTATTGTGCATGCATGTTAATTCAATGAAAAATAGAAAACATGGTCCAGTTGGAATCCCAAGGTGATGAAACTTGGTCAGTAGCCTTCTTAGGATGTTTTGACACTGTGGAAATTATGGTGGCCATATATTACTGTTCATTCCTTGTTTTACCATTTTACATGTATTTTATGCTTTAATTGAGAGCTAGGAAATAAGGCCCATGCAAAATATGATGAATATGACTCACTGGTATTTTTATTAGGTCCTATATAGTTTGTGAACACCACTGGTAAAATATGAGTCCCTGCATGTTAAGTTTTGATGGTGATTTGAAAATGACAAATGTTGACTTGGAGAACTAGATAAATGGAAAAATGGGCTCTAATGTGCAAGATAAATTCTAGGAAAATTCTGGTGGCATATGGGAGTGTTATAGAGTCCATAAAGTATATGCTAGAGGTCTTTTCACACTGGTTATATGCACATCTAAATTTCACACAAGATTATTATATGGAAAATAGATGTCCTGCTAAACTTGGGAATTTTAACCTGTAAATTTTTGTACACATCTCTCATGCTAAGTATAACTCACTAGAAAAATTTCACCTTCAGAAACCATTCCCATAATTTATGAAAATTCTGACAATGTGTAGGGCTGAAAATTTGCTGGAATTTTAATAAAATAATTATAACTCCAATTGGGCCAAAATTTTGGCAATAGCTTTGGGTATGAAGTATCTGTATATCATAAAAGTTTGGTCTCATTTGAATTTGTGGAACTGCTAGAACTCCGATGCATGATTTAATTCACAAATGAGCATGATTTACACTAAGCATATGCATGTATAGTAATTTAACTACTACACACATGTCATTTTCCATAAAGTGTATGCTGCATACTAACATCGGCATTTCATCTACATCAAATGCATACATATGCATTCGTATGCACTCATACCTGCACCTTTCATGCATATAGATGCCGCGAACGAGGAGCTGCCACCGGAACAACCGCTGATTGAGGAGCCCGAGGACAAGCCAGAGGACCCACACCCGACCGCTGATCACATCGCCGTGGAAGCACCCTCTAACCCAAGCGGAGAAGGTAGGCAGGACCATACTACCCAGCTAATATAATAATGCTTATTGATTACGCATATGCATTAGGAGTTGACTAAACCTATTGCATTAGACATCCCGGCCGCCCTGGCCCTAGATCCTATGAATAGAGTTCGTAGGACGAGTATGCCTAGAAATGCTAGGTACGGGTAGACACGAGTGAGCACTGTCACTCGTCGCGTAGGTGATATTTCAAAATCTCAAAAATCTTACTATGATGCAATTTATGATTATTTATGATGATGTTGAATCGAGACTGGGTGGAGCGTAAGTTTACTTTCGTGGTGTGCGTTGTTGTTCTCCGGCTCCGCCTGAGTTGTTTAAGACCCCGTTCACTGTTCGCTTGGGATCGGCACAACATTGCTAAAGTGCTTATCCGGGTCGTGGGACCGGTGAAAGTCTTACCGGCCCCGTCCTACTATCCATGGTGCTGCCCATCCACTGATAGGGGGCCGATTGACTTGGGAGGTGCTTGGAAGTCGAGGGAGGGCTGACCAGCAGTACCGTGGTATCGCTCCTGAGACGGCTACTCCCAAGGGTTAGGTGGGGGCACTGTGAATCTTGGGATGGGATAGGTGGAGATGGGGGTTATATGTGAGGAACGCGATGGCTAGTAAGCATATATCCCTTGGCATTTTTAGTTATTCCCGGGAATTAAAAATCAATTCGAATCGCTGATGCTCACCAGGTGTGAGAGTGCCAAGTATCACTGCCGAGCAACGTAGTAACAACCTCAATACTATGCATATGTTCATGTTTTCAAATACAACATATTTGGTGTATATGATGGTTTACTTATATGCAAGTTATGATGGCTTACTCTCATGCAAGTTGTTATGGTTTACTTTCCGGCAAGGGTATTAATATTACTACTATCATGATCTGTTCTGAATAAGACTAAGGTAGCAACTGTCAAATCCTGCTACCTTCTCTTAACACTTTGTTGAATAAAATCAATGGCTAAGGACAAACATTGATTAGTAAGCTATGCTTTGCGTCAGCCGTAAGCCATGTCCATTAAGTCCTACTGAGTAATTAGTACTCAGGATTTGCCCCCATTTTTGGCTCACAGGTATGGAGTTTCTCATGTGTCCCTGCGTGGGAGGGGGCACATGCGTGCAACATGACTAGAGGATGACGTTTGTGGCACCAGGACAACATCAGTGGGCTTGATGTTGATCCTCTTTTGCAAGATTCCACTGCATTATTTGAACTCTGATCTACTTCTGCTTCCGCTGCAAGACAATTGAAAACTTATGCTATTTTATGATTATGTTGGATTTGGAACTTTAATTTGAACTGGTTTGTAACCTAAATTCTATTATCTATCTATATTCAACTGTCTGTGATGATGCAAATGTTGTGGCTCCATCGAGGGTCAATGTGTGTGATGTCGGTTCCTCTGGAAATTGGTGTTATCGAGGGCCGAAGGCCACTCGACGGACTTCCGGGTTTAGTCCAACTTAAGTGCACTGCGAGCCAATGGTGGCAGGTGAGCTTAATCTGGGCTAAGCAGGTCGGTTACGCCGCACGATACCCTTTATGCAGTCCTAGATAAGGATTCATGGATGAGAGATGTGATAAGAGCTATAAGAGGAGAACCACTGCCGCACTCAACTATAATTCCAAGAGAAGAGTTCTGGCCGAAGCAAAGAAATACTATTGGAGTGCCCCCTACTTATATAAATATGGATCTGATGGAGTCCTTAGAAGATGTGTGCCAGCAGAGGAGAGAAAGGAAATTTTGAAGAAATGCCATTCCACAGAATACGGAGGACATCATGGTCATTTCAAAACCCAAGCTAAAGTATGGGGGAGTGAATTTTATTGGCTAGAAATACATGAAGATGCAAGGAAGTTTGTCGCCACTTGTCCTGAATGTCAGAGGTCTGGAAATATCACTGCAAGAAATTCAATGCCTCTAACTTATAACTTACAAATTGATTTATTTGATGTCTGGGGAATGGATTTCATGGGACCTTTTGAAAATTCACATGGATATGAGTACATTTTAGTAACTGTGGATTATGTTTCAAAATGGATAGAAGCTATACCTTGCAAAAAGGCATCTACAAGGGAATCAATTGAAATGATTCAAGATAATATTTTTCCAAGATATGGAGTTCCCAGAATTATTATCTTAGATGGAGGATCGCACTTTGTTGGAAAAGAATTTACTAATTATCTAGCAAAGATGGGTATCGAGCATAGAGTTTCTACAGCATATCGTCCACAGACAAATGGTCAGGCCGAGACATCAAATAAACAGTTAAAAGACATTTTTAAGAAAATGGTGATTAAAGGAGGTAAAAATTGGTCAAAGAAGCTTAAGACGCTCTTTGGGCTTATAGAACTGCATTTAAAGCCCCTATTGGAATGACACCCTATCAGCTTGTTTATGGAAAGACATGTCATTTACCAGTGCAAATGGAGCACAAGGCTTATTGGGCAATTAAGGAATTAAATTTAGATTTAGATGCTGCTTTGATCAAAAGAATGATTCAACTTAGTACCCTTGATGAAGCTAGATTACAGGCCTATCATAATGCCACTATTTATAAGGAAAGGGTAAAGAGATGGTTTGATAAGAGAATCCAAAAGAAAGAGTTTAAGGAAGGTGATAAGGTTCTTCTTTACAATTCAAGATTCAAATTATTTGGAAAAGGAAAGCTACAAAGTAAATGGGATGGACCTTATATAGTACATGATGTGTCACCTACCGGGGCAGTTACAATAATGGATTTAGAAGGGAATCGATTCATGGTCAATGGTCAAAGGCTTAAGGTTTTCCTTGAAGAGGACAAATTTCAAATCAATTATATTGATACATATGAATTCAAGGAAGTAAAGTTACGTTACTATGATCTAAAACCATAATTTTATTTAGTTTTCGCACTTTTGTATATAAATAGTAGAGTTTAGTTTCATGTTTTTCAAAATTTTCTATCTATATTTATTTTAAATTAGGAAATAAAGTTACCGACGAAATTTGGGGCTTTTTGGCCAAGGAAAAGCCCCAGGTCAGCCGACCAGAGGGTGTTTCCGAGTCGGTTTAGATTCAAATTTTTATGACATAGTCTCCGACGTTTTCCAAACAATTTTGAGATAGAGTTCGGTTCGGACGATGAGGATTAGGGAAATTTAGGAGCTTTGTTTCGTTTAAGTGTGGGTAGGTTATTATAGTACCTCCCACATCTAAATAAAACGTTTAAATAAACGTCTATATAAATAAGTATAGGTTTTATATGTGTTTTATTAGTAAGTTTTTTTTATTAGAGTCTTTTTAAAAGGTTGTTATCTTTTATATTTGTGTTTTAATAAAATCTATGAAGACGTCTTATTATATTAATTAAGTGTGTAATTTAATATTTATTTTGTTTTATTTAAGTTTGTTCTTTATTTTTACTTTGATATTTAATCTTTTTTAAGCTTTCATGATTTGATTAATGTGGTGATTACTAGATTGATTAGTAATGCATAACCCATATGTTTATTAGAGGATTATGTTTTATAGCTTTGCCAAACTTTTATTAAGAAAAAGATTATAGATGTATTAATGTTTCATTTATAAAATATCTCTTCTATGATCAAGTATTACGTCCCTTTGTTAAGAGAGAGAGTTAAATTTCCTAGTAGGGCTTAGATTATAAAAATCAGTTTATAAGCAGGTTATCTCATATGAGTTTGGTTAAGTTTGATCCGTTTAGAAAATTTGATCTCTCAAATAATCTTGATCATCTTTATTTTATCTTTTGCTAGCCTAATGTTATATTCCAATTGCTTACATCAATAGAGCAATTTCCATTACCCTTTAAACCTTTTTATCTCATTATTTATCTTTACCTATTTAAGTAAAGTTTTTGCTCATTAATTATTTATGGGTAGAATCAAAGAATTGTTTAGAAATTATTTTAAGAAACAAATGGGAGGCGCAAGTAATTTTTTTGAGGCACCAAGCTAAATTAAAAAAAGAGAGAGAAAAAAAGAAATGAGAAAAGGAAAAAAAGGAGAAAAAAAGGACCAAATGGTCGAAATAAAATAAAGAGATAAAGTAGAATTAGGAAAAGGAGAAAGGGGAGAAAAAGAAAAAGGTAGAATTAGGAAAGTTTGGAGAAGTGACGAAAGGGTCTAATAGTCTTATCAGTGTAATGAGCAAAAACTTTCACTTTTCCAACCATGTGCAAATTCCGGAAATTATTCCACTTCATTATATTGTTGCACATGTCCAGTATCTATATATCTTCTTTTTTCTTGTCTCTGTATATTTATTTAGTCTCTAATTTCGATAACCAAGTTAATTTGAGTTGATTAGATGATCTTTAGAGAGATAACAATAAGGTGAGTAGCTTTGCTAAGCCTTTACCAAGCTCCTCATATATTCCTGTGAGAAGAGAGAAAATAGAGTAAAATTTTATAGGATAGCCACTTATAAAGAGTGCCTTTTGAGAGCTTAATAGAAGGGATTAGTAATTTCTCGATCTTTGAAGAATTTTTGTTTTCTAAAAACCCTCTTTTATGATTCTGAAATAAAACTTTGGCATTGTTATGACTCGTTTGACTTTGATAAATTTTTGTGGGGATCTATGCATAAAAGTTGATTTAAAGTTCCATATTATGATTTGATTGATTTCTAAGGTAAGATTATATTGAGAAGCAATTATTTAGAATTTGCTTAAATTTAGTTGAGATTTAATTAAGTTTTATCGATCCTTTGCTCCAGGACTAGCAAGATCTAAGTGTGGGGATGTTGTTGACGAGAGATATTGGCTAAATTTATGCTCTATTTTTATATAATTTTATATCTTTTTAGGAGTTAATCTTATGATTTACTCTTGTTTTGCTAATAAATAACCCCGTTTTCGAGAATGCTCTTTGTTTTTGTGTAATATTGATTTTTGTAAGAAAATAGGGTATAATTATGATAATTTTGAGGATTTCTCGAATCAAGGATTTATGCTACAATTCTAGGGAGGACAATTAAAACACAAAAAGAAGGCCCAAGCCCATTATGGAGAAGATTTCGGAGGCTAAGGATTTCTTAAGTATGAAGAATATGAAGATAAGAAAGGTTTATCAAGAGTCCAATACAACCCCGAATTAAATCTCGAGATATTCTCGGATTCCAGGACAGTAGCAACTTGTGGGCCAAATTCGGAGATCTTAACGACGTCAAATAAAGAATACCAAAGTTATAGATCTACTCGAGCTTGACAATTTAGAGTCCGAGTTTGCCTTATTTGGACTTCGGATGCAGGAGTTATAGCCGAAATACTAAAGGCTGCAGAATATGGAAAGCTCATTTCGGGAAGGAATAGCACAATGATTTCTTCTCCAAGCAAGGAAGTTTCATGGACGCCCAAGAACCTTCAAGACTCCTGAATATACATAGAAATAGGTGTTTTAGGTGTCTTAGGACTCTTATAACCGACCTATTAGATTCCTTGTATAGGGGACTCTCCGAAGTATAAATATATGACCTCCCAAGAGGAAAGGCACCATTGTCCACCGCAAATTCATTGTAAGTCGAGAGTCTCGGGCAGAGGTCGGGGGCCAAAGGTGTTCAACTCGGCGAGAAGGACATCTCGGCGAAAGGAGAAAGCAAGAGGAGGCAGGATCCAGGGGGTCAGCCGACCCTAGGGGTTCTGATCGACCGACCCCTGGCATCCCGAGGGAGAATCAAGTTCATCTTCTGTTGAGTTCTTTGTCGAGTCCATCTCGATGACTATGCTTCAAGTTCATGATGTATCTCGAGTAATTTCTCGTACTTCTTATGTTACTTTGATAAAGCCTCGATGATTCGATCAATAAAGTTTGTCTTTTAGACTTAGCTTCTTGTTTATGCATAGTTTATGATCCATATCTTTGCAATGCTTAATGTTATGGTTCCGAAAACCGGGGTGACACAAGTAGTAGATTTATTGTTCGGTGGGGGATGTCAGCACGGACTCGCTCTGAATGGTGAGCCGGTAGACTCGAAGGTTTATACAGGTTCGGGATGAATCCCTACGTCCAGTGGAGTGTGTTTCTTGTATTACGAGGTGTGTGGAGGTGTTACAGTGGGCGCAAGCGCAGCGGAGAGGGTGTCCCTGTTACTTGGCCTCTGTGCTCTTTCTGGTGTTCCTGCTCTTCTCCACTTGTGAGTGCTTTCCCTCCTTTTATAGTTCAAGGGGGTACTTACAGTTCCAGGGGAGAAGAAGAAGAAAGGATATAGAGAAGAGGGAGGGACCCTGACACGTGGGTCCCCCTTGTTACAAGAGTCCTGCCAGAAGCCCGTGCGTTCCCGGCACGCCCTTGTCACGCGCGGTGAGGTTGTCTGTCCGGAGTCCTGTAGCTGAGCCGTGCCGGGGGTTCGGTGTACCTGCGAATGCTTCTATTCTCACGGAGTTAGAAAGCCGTATGGGGAGGGTGTTCCGTCCCGTCCATCCTGGCCTCCTTTCTTTAGCTCTTGGCGTTAGACGGGCGTGATGTTAGGTGGCGGATTATCCGGCTACGGAGCGTTGTTGCTGAGTCGTTCCATCTGTCCGTAACGGTGCCTCGTGCACCGTTGTGTCCCACCGGGGGGGGCGAAGGTCGGTCGGTTGCTTTCTGCCTCGTAAGCCCGTACGAGGCGGGGCTCGATGGTCCTTTCTTTTGCGCTTGTTTGGTTTTGCCGGCCTCGCCATGCCTTGCCAGGTGTCTCCCTTTATAGGGTCAACCACCACCCGACGTCAGCCCCCTAGCCCTGTCGTGGTGGGGTGTTTCAAACGTGCGGCATCAGGTGGTTGATGGCACATCCTGTTGCAATGAGCACGCGCGCAGGCATGCGCTTGGCAGGCGGTGGCAGCGTGGCGCCGTCCCGTCGTAGCAGGCGTGGGCGCAGGAGGACAATGTGCCGTCCTGTTGTCCGGGCCCATGAGTGGACTTTTCGCTGCCTGGTCGTGGGCCGCACGTCGGCGGGTCCCAACGTTGGATGTGGCATAGGTCGGGACTTTCCGCCTCGCCCGAGCGTTGGTCTGAGGGTCGGTTGCCCCGTGAGAAGGTCGGCCGCCTCCGTCCCGTACGAGCGTACGGGATGAGAGTCAGATCGGCTCACTCGCCCCGGCTGCTGCGTGTTGGGTAAGGCCGTGGGCCTTCGATTTGGGCCCATGCAGGGGTTTTATATTCTCCCCCGTCAGTAGCCCCCGAACCTTCGACCAACCCTTTTGTGGTTGGTTGGAGGCTCACTCTAGAGGGAGGCACACAAGCGCATCCGTGGGATGTAGCCCCCGAGTGATTTTGTGAGGAATCGCTCGGGGGTTGTCAGGGACTCGTGTGTGTGAAGCCGTTATGGGCATTGCACAGGGTTTTCCTTTTAAGCCCATCGTCAGGTTTTCAGGAGAGTTTCCTGAGCACCCAGTTCCGAATGGTATTCTTGGCGCGACCCCCTCCGGAAGGCCTGTCCGTTTGACCTTTTGAAGGTTGGGCTGACCATCACCAGCCAGGTTGGCGTGGGTGCGGCGGCCATCGAGCTAATAGCGGGTAGTCTGAGTGAGATCTGACGGTTCTTCCTGTTTAGAACGGTCGTGGCGAGTTATCCCGTTGAGGGGCTCGACCCGCTGGGGGCATCTCATTGAAAGAACCATTCCTTACTCGATCTTGCTCCGTCCCTTTGGTTAGGAGTCTGTCCAAAGGGGGGCCACGTGGCCACCCCATCAGCTGGGTTACCGCAAGAGAGTTTAAGGTATGGTCTCGGACACGGTCGGGGCAAATGGCCTTATGCCGGCTCACTTGGCATGTAGCTCGCTTTGGAGCTTGCCTGCCGACCGTCCCTCGCTCTATGCGTTGATTTAAGTTGGATCATGCATTGGTTTGAAGTCAGGTTTATGCTTACCCAGGATCGCTCTGGCGTAAAGGACACGTCCGCGTGTCGTTCCGTTAGTGCCGGCTCCCTGCCATCTCAGTTAATGCATGCGGGGTAGCTTAGGGGCCGTAAATTTTGAGGGAGGCGGGCCGTCCCATCTCTCTACCTTCTCGCGCCGTTCGAGAGAAGTCGGGGTGCGATCGTGGCCTCGTTTTCGAGGAGATGCCGGGGGTCATGGTGGAAAATGCGTAGTGGTGGGCCCATCGACGGCCCTCCACGTCCGCTTGTCCCTTGTTTCCTCATTATCCTCTACGCGGGTTTATGAGGGAAGAGGAGAGAATTAGACTGTTTACTTGCCTCTTTTTCGCCTCTGCTGTTTTCCTCAGCTTTGCCTTCTCCTTCATCGCGTTCCTCGTTAGTTCCTGCGCGCTTCTTTGCCGCCGCTGATGGCTTCCTTCCCTCGGTGCATGACCCCCAGGATGCGCCTGGCGCTCTTGGAGAAGAAAGGCTTCCTCCCCCCCGGACGGTGTCGGCATCGCGGCTGCCAGAGCTCGGTAGCCTACCTGATCCTCGGGGGAATGAGATCGTCGTTCTCGCAACCTTCTATGAGCACGGGTTCGGTCTCCCCCTGCACCCATTCGTGCGGGGGCTCCTCTTCTTTTATGGCTTGGAGATTCAGCACTTGAATCCCAACGCCTTGCTTCACATGGCGTGTTTTATCACGCTGTGCGAGGCCTTCCTCTGGATAGCGCCACACTTCAAGTTGTGGTGCTACCTGTTTCGCCCCCAGCTCTCGCAGGGGCAAGGCGGGCAGTCCCTTGTCGGCGGTGTGACAATCCAGCTGCGCAACGGCCGTTGGCAAGACTACATTCAGATCCCCTTCCCATCTTCCATCCATGGGTACTCGGGCAATGGTTCTATGTTCAGAACCTAGGCGACCCTCCCCTGGCGGACGGGGTCATGCCTCCGCCCGGATACATCGGGAGGGCCCCCGCCTTTACCGGTGCCGCCCCCTCGAGGTGGGACCAATGGGACTGGGGTCGCGAGAAGAGGAGCGCCAACCAGGTGGGGTTCCTCTTGGAGAAGATAGGGCTCCTCCATCGCCGCGGCTTGACCGGCATGGTGCTAGTTTCGACCTTCATTCGGAGGGCTCTCCAACCGCTTCGGTGCCATCGTTTCCCCATGTGGGAGTATACCGGCGTGGCTGATCTGGACCGAATCTCTGGTGAGGAGCTTACTCCTGCAGAGATCCGACTCCGTGTGATCGCCATCACCGAGGGGACCTCGACGGCGAACCTCTTTGGCGGTCCTCTGGCCCTCAACCATTCAATCAAAGAGAACTTGGTAAGTTCCTTTTACTGGTCGTGTGATGGGTGCTTCTAGGCTTACTAATGCTGTGCCTTGTGTGGTTTTAGGGCATTGGTTCTATGAAGCTGTGCCCCGCCCCTCTTCCTGAGGATGCCACCGTGAAGGCGGACCGGAAGCGAAAGAGGGAGGCGGAGGCGCACTTGGCGGATGAGCGCAAGAAACGCCATCAGCTTGCCCGCGATAGAAAGAAGAGGGAGTGTGATCAGCGCGCTCGGGAGGAGGGTTGCTCGCCAACTCCTTCTACCGTATCATCCGACGAGGAGTGGTCTTCAGATGATACGCTCGAGGCCGTGCCGCTTGCTGGCGAGATTGGGGAAAGTTCAAGCTCGGGCGTCCTCCCTGAGGCGATGCTGATCATGACTCCGCCGGCGGCTGGTGCCGTGACCCCGTTGAGGGGGTCTCAAGGGTCGGCGGGGGAGTCTCAGCGCGTTCCTGTTCCGGCTACGGTGGTTCAGGCGCGGGTGGAGCCGGTCGTGGAAGTGCCGTCCTCGCCGGAGCCGGAAGGGTCCGGCGTCCCTGTCGTGGTCTTGACGTCGACATCCGTGGCAACGCCAGGGACCGTGCCGGTGGAAGGCGTCGGCCGAGCTCACTGCCGGCTCTTCTTCGGGTGCTTTGGTAGTGGTGACCGTCTAGGGGTCACCTCCTGGGTCGGAGTCGTCGCTGCCGGTGGGGGCCAGCGTGGCCCCCGTTACTTCTCATGCGCCAAAGCCGCCCTTGAGGGTCAACGCACGGTCCGTCTCCCTGCCAGCATGTGCAAACGTGCCACCGGGGACGGCGTCTCGAGGTTGGAGACGTCTTCTCGGTGAGCGATCCTCCCGCCTTTCTGCCGTGGTCGTGGTTCCCTCCGTTCTTGTTTTGCATGGTTGAATGCTTTTGGTGCAGTTGGTTCATCCCGCATAAGTCGCTCTCGGAGGCCGCACGGGCTGCGTGCCAGGGGGCGTCATCTGCGTCGTCGTCGTCCGCGGCGGCACCTTCCTCGCCGGGGGCGTCGACCCTCCGACCCCCTATTGCATCGCCGGCGGGCTCGAGGGTCGCCGCGGCGGATCAGTTGGGGGAGGCGGCGCCGGAGCGGTTGGAGCCTGCTCGCGAGGGTGCCGCGGACTCGGGTGGCGCGATGATTCCGCTGCCGTCACCCCCTCCTGGGCCTCCTCTATCGGGTGCCATCCGTCTGTTCATCCCTCCCCGGTTGCTTCCAGCTGTCCGGGAGGAGTCTCCGCCCCTCTCCGCGGAGCAGCAGGCGATGGATTGGGGGATCGTACAGGAGGCGTCCACCAGTGCGGCCGTCGACATGGGGACGGTTTTGGACTCCCTCCGGACGGCGCTGGCAGCGGCAAGCCGTGCTGAGGAAGCGATCTCGCAGCGCGTGCTTCGTTATGGGGCGGTACGTGACCTCCTTTCGTCCTCCTTCGTATTGGTGTCTCTTTGGATCTTTCCGATCCATGGAACCTTTTTGTTGTAGGCTCTGTTGGCGCGGGCTACCGAGCACATCTCTTCGCTCGGCGCCGCCCAGGCTGAAGCGGTGCAGGTGCGCACGGATGCCTCATGCTCGCAGGAGGCGAGGGCCGCTACCGTTCGGCAGGCGAGCATGTTGACCATGCGTCTCGATAGTGTTTCGGCTGAAGCGGCCTCGCTGCGCACCGAGGCGGGGGGCCTCCATTGAGAGACGGAGCAGCTTCGATCGGAGCGCAACGCCGCTGTGAACGATACCCTGGCGTTGCGCTGGGAGCTAACAGTCGCGATGCGGCGGGCCGTTGAGGCGGAGCAGGCCCTGCTTGAGGTGACGGGCTCGCTCGAGCGGTCCCGCACGGAGCTCTCTGCCCTGGCCTCCGTCATTGCCGGTGAGCGGTGTTTTGAGGCGGTTTCTTGATTTCGCCTGAGGGCCGTTCGTGATTTTGTTGTGCTCTTTCTTTTCAGAGTAGCGAGGGGAGCTCCAGAGCCTTCGGGAAGCAGTTGGCTCGGCGTGCGCCTGACTTTCGCCACCGTCGCTCGCGCCGCTGCTGGTGCGGGTGGCGGGGCTTCGGGAGCACGTCGAGCGCGTCGTGCGGCAGGCAACCTTCTTTGGGAGCAGCCTGTCCTTTTCGCAGGCGGTTCCCACTTTAGGGAGCTCCGTCCAGTGCTCGCGCCGATCGCGGAGGGGTTTGCCGCTGGGGTCGCCGACGAGGAGGTGGAGAGGATTGAAGATGAAGTCCGTCCCCATGCCCTGATGGTCTCGAGCCACGTCGATCCGCAGGCCCTCCTGCGAAACCCATTGGCGGACTAATTTCCGTCAGGAATTTGAACAATATGTTTGTAATTAACTTTTGTTGTCACTGATGACCGACGGGCTTTTATTTTAATCCCGTGCCTTTGCCCTTTGTTTCTAAAAATTCGCACGTGTTTTTGCCGTTGCGATCGTGTGCCTTGCCTTAGGCTACCATAGCCGCGGTCGCTGGGACCTTTCAGGCGTAGGCGCTTTGGGGGCTGATCTAGGCTCGGGGAATTTTTAGAGGAAAGGTCGGGCGACGGGAGTAAAGAAAAAGGTATTGAGTTGAGGGGGAGGTCGGGCAGCTATGCTGGCCCTCCTCTTTTTTTTTTTTGGTGAGAGCAAGGGAAAACGTGTATGGGTAGTACGTTCCCTGCCCCCGAGTAAAGCAAGGTGACTTTATTCAGTCACTTTGTTTTACTGGTACGTGAGTAAAGATCAAATGATACAGCTAGGGGTAGAGTTTTCTTATCTTTTAATATCCCGCGTGTGGGTGAAGGGGTCGCCTCTGTCCGCGTTGCTCTTGCCGTGGCCCTTGCGCGCCTCATGCTGACCTATCTCGGGGGCCATCCGGCGTGGCAATCCTGGGGGCCCATCTCATCTCCCCTGTTTTGCCCGGTTATACGAGTGCGTCTCTGGTACCGCTCTTTTTATTGGCCCGAGGCGCGTTGTGGCCGTGGCAGCGCCGGATGCAGCGCATGGTATCTTTGCGTATTTTTTGTTTTGAGTAGTCGCGTCATCTGCAGCGGGTCAGGGCATCGGATGCCTCTGCGCCCCTTGGCATGGCCGTCGCGTCTCCAGAGCGAGGCAGAGGTACGGCGAGCCCCGGTGGTGTCTGTTGGGCCCTCTACAGGGAACTTGTGAGGCCAGCCGGGGCGCTCGCCCGCTGTCTCTTTGGCCGCGGCTATAAATAAGGGGGATTCCTCCCAAGGAAGGCATTTAGAGCTAGAAGCCAGAGCCCCTTGAGTCTCTACGAACCATGGGGTTTGCTTGTTCCATGGGAGGGCGACTTTCCTTCCTTTATAGCGAGCAGGATTGCCTGGGTTCAAGGTTTTTGTCCCAGACGGGGAAAGCTGACCTTAGGATAGCATGGTCTTCTCTATGGTTCCTGCGTTTTTGGCTATGAGTGTCTTCGTATGCGCGCCGGATTTTGGCTACGAGTGGCTTCGTATACGCCATCTGTACCCAGAACGCCCTCCGGTGACCTCGTACCTGTGCGCCCCTTGCGCGGGCAGGCGTTCCACCTCGGGTCCTCTCGGGAGAGGCTTTGGTGGTTGCCTAGGTGAGGTTGTCCATGAGGATCCGGCGCCGGATGGTGGTGCGGGGCTTTCGCCCCGCCACCGCCTAGTGGATCACGCGTCTTGCCGTCGGCGGGAGCCGGAGTTGAGAAGTCGCCGGCGTGATGGTGGTGAGGGGGGCGACTATCAAAGTCTGGCCCTCCGCCCAGTACGCTCTAGGTGGCTTTTTGGCCACCCTCTCCTTGGTTCAGGTGCGTCATTAGGTGCCTAACCCCCACGTTGAGCTCCCAAAAGAGGATGCTCATTGGTGGCGGCACTATAGGAAAAAAGCCTTCTAGATACGTTTTGAAAGCAACGATGGCTAAATCGTCACTACACAAAAGGCGTAAACATGTTTTTTGACACGTTTTCTGGAATGTCTCAAATTGACACGATGTTAGACACGATTAGAGTGTCAAAAGACATAAAGTGACACTTGTTGTCATGTTATTTAAATCATCTCAACATGACACGTAGTTAGCTACGCTATTAACCATCAGTAGCATTTAAACACGACATCAAACGTGTCAAACAAACGTGCATATGCATGTAAATATGTTTTTTGATACAACTTAAAAGTATCTTAAAATAATACGAATTAATACACATTTTCAGCCGTCAATAGCATAGACACACACAAAAAGCGTATCAGACAAGCGTGTCTATAGACACATAAAGATGTTATTTGACACGGTATTGAGAAGTTGAAATTCGTTAATGGTAAATATAAAAACAGTGCATTACTTAACTATTCACATGTGATACAGTGGTCTAGTGGTGGGGAGGCCATTATGTGAGATATGAGGTCACGAGTTCAATTCTTACCGATTGCGAAAATCATATCGTGTAGTATATATTTTTTACTATTTTTAAACACATATTAAATCGTTTTTACAAAATGTAACAACGTGAATAGACACGCTGTATAAATGTATTTATAAAAGTGTATCAAAATGCATAGACATGCATATAACGTTTCTATGAAACGTCTCAACTATAGAGACGCTATAGTAATCCATTTCTACAATCTTTGTTACAGTGCTTGCGAAGACGCTCCTAGCACGCTTTAAGAAACGTGTCAACATTGATGTAGATACGAAATAAAACGTGTCTATTACATAAATAAAACGTACCTACAGGGTAGGTTTTCCTGCAGTGGCAGGCCCTATGTGGTGGAGCGCCGAGGAGGGTTCCCGCCTTCTTTGACGCTTACCGCACAGCGAAAACACCCACAAGGAAGGGGTGATGGCTCTTCTTGAGTGGGAAGGTTCTTGAGTGGGGGGGTTCGTGGCCTTCCCCGCCGCAGAGGCACCAAGAACCTTACTCCACCAAGAGCCAATGCTCGGGGGGCCATCTTCGCCGGCGCAGGTCCAAGATGCGTGCGACCTTTTCCAACTCTGGCCCCAGGGGGCGGGGCCCAGAGCTCCCTTTGATCCAAATATTGATGTAATGAGAGTTTTTTGAATAGAAAAATAAATAACTCCCGTGTGGTTTTGATTTTCATCAATTTTTGCGACTTGTGGAGGCTCCAGGGCAGCGCCTGGACTCCCGCGAATTGATTTTTTAGATCGGGCAGTATGTCTGCCTGGCTCATTCCTAGCCCCCGAGTTGGGCAAGGCGACCGATAGGTTGGTTCGACCAACTTAGTCATGTGGGGGAGCGAACAGTAGTTTAAGGATAAAATCTCCTCAGGTTTTCAATGTTCCATGCGTTGGTGAAGATGTTACCGTCGGAGTCTTTGAGTTTGTAGGAGCCTGGCCGTAGGACCTTGGCGATGATGTAAGGTCCTTCCCACGGCAGAGTGAATTTGTGCTTGCCTCTGGTGTCCATGACCCTTCTTAGTACTAGATCGCTAACGTTGAGGGACCTGCTGCGGACCTGGTGGTCGTGGTAGCATCGCAGGTCTTGTTGGTATTTAGCCAACGTGACGACTATTGCCTCTCTTGCCTCGTCTAGGAGGTCGTTGGCGAGTTCGGCGTCCGTCGTTTGTCGCTCGCTGTCGTACGCTCGGACCCTAGGGGATCCATATTTGAGCTCCGTGGGGAGTACGGCTTCAGCGCCGTAAGCCAAGAAGAAGGGGGTGCATCCAGTGGCTCTAGATGGGGTTGTGCGCAAGCTCTAGAGGACAGCGGGTAGCTCGGCCATCCATTTTCCACCGAATTTTTTCAATCTGTCGAAGATTCTGGGCTTGAGCCCTTGTAAGATCATGCCGTTGGCTCGTTCGGCTTGGCCATTGGTCCGTGGGTGCGCCACGGCGGCCCATTCGACCTTGATGTTGAATTGGTCGCAGAACTGGAGGAAGTCATGACCCTTGAATTGGACTCCGTTGTCGGTTATAATGGAGTTTGGTACTCCAAACCTATAAACGATGTCACGGAAGAAGGAGGCAGCGTTCGCTGTTGTAAGCAGCGCGATGGGTTTGGCTTCTATCCACTTGGTGAACTTGTCAACAGCGACGAATAAGTGGGTGAAGCCCCCGGATGCTTTTTTAAGGGGCCCAACCATATCCAAGCCCCAGACCGCAAAGGGCCACGTGATGGGGATGGTTTGGAGTGCTTGCGCAGGCATGTGAATCTGCCTGGCAAAAAATTGGCATCCTTCGTAGGTTCGCACGACCTGCTCGGCGTCAGCCATGGCTGACGACTAGTAGAAACCTTGTCTGAAGGCCTTTCCTACTAGTGCCCTTGGGGCCGTGTGGTGCCCGCAGGCGCCTCCATGGATTTCGGCCAGGATCTGCTTCCCCTCGTCGGTGGGGATGCACCTCTGTTTGATCCCGGAGGCGCTCATTTTGTAGAGCTCTCCGTTAATAATAACGAAGGACTTTGATCTGCGGGCCACGCGTCCGGCCTCGGTCGCGTCCTTAGGTAGGTCGCCGTCGGAGAGCCGATTTATGATGGGGAGACGCCAGTCAGGACCCCCGACCAAAGCTATCAGCCCCCGAGCCTGCATGGCAGGGTCGGGTGGAGTTGCCGTTGGTTCCTCGTCCAACCGTTCGGTCATGACAGAGGGTTTGTATAGGTTGGAGGCGAAGACTCTGTCTGGAACGGGTTCCCGACCGGACGCTATGGTTGAGAGTCGGTCGGCTTCCTCGTTGAAGCATTGATAGTTGTGCTCGAGCTCGAAGCCTTTGAATTTTTCTTCCAGTTTGCATACCTCTTTATAGTAGGCACACATCCTGGGGTCACGAGGCTCGGCTGCCTTCAAGACCTGATCGACCACGAGCTTTGAGTCTCCTCGCACGAGGAGGCGCCTTGCCCCCACCTCTGCTGCTATACGGAGCCCATTTACCAGGGCCTCGTATTCCGCCACGTTGTTGGTGGACGGGAAGTGGAGGCGTATGGTGTACCGCAGCCTATGTCCCTGCGGGGAAATGTGGACAATGCCTGCCCCACTGCCGGTCTTGAGATAGGACCCGTCGAAGTACATGATCCAGTACTCCGGATCCTCGACCGGCGGCGGTTCTTGTGCTTCGGTCCATTCGGCGACGAAATCTGCCAGGGCCTGCGATTTGATCGCAGTTCTTGGCAGGTAGGTAATGTCAAGCCCATTGAGCTCGAGTGCCCATTTCGCGATGCGTCCTGTCGCGTCGTGGTTACGAACGATTTCGCCCAAAGGAGCAGTGGAGACGACCGTCACCGAGTGGCGGTCGAAGTAATGGATAAGCTTCCTCTTGGCGATGAGTACTGCATAGAGGAGCTTCTGTACTTGCGGCTACCGAGCCTTGGACTCAGTTAAAACCTCGCTGACGAAGTAGACGGGTCTCTGTACTTTGAGCGCTCGGCCCTCTTCCGCTTGCTCTACGACCAAGGCCGCGCTGACCACTTGTGTGGTGGCGGCGACGTATAAGAGCAGCGTCTCTGTTAGGTCGGGTGTTACCAACACCGGAGGAGTCGTGAGAAAAGCCTTGATTTTGTCTAGGGCTGTTTGGGCCTCCGGGGTCCAGCAGAAGCGGTCTCCCTTTCTTAGCAGCTTGTAGAGCGGCATCCCTCGCTCGCCGAGCCTGGATATAAAGCGGCTGAGCGAGGCGATGCATCCTACCAGCCGTTGGACTCCTTTCAGGTTTCGAATGGGGCCCATTCTCTGAATGGCGTCGATTTTTTCCTGGTTAGCCTCGATTCCTCTTTTGGAGACCATGAAGCCCAGGAGTTTGCCCTTGGGGACCCCAAAAACACATTTTTCGGGGTTGAGCTTAATCCGGAACCTGCGGAGGTTCGCGAAGGTTTCCTCAAGGTCGGCTAGGAGGCCTTCGGATTCCTTGGTCTTTACGACTATGTCATCGACGTAGACCTCCACATTCCGTCCTACCTGATTGACGAAACACAGGAGCATGCATCGCTGGTACGTTGCTCCTGCATTCTTTAAGCCGAATGGCATGGATACGAAACAAAAGGAACCGAAGGGAGTGATGAAAGAATGGCGAGCTGGTCGCTTTCTTTCATCGCGATTTGGTGGTAGCCGGAGTATGCGTCCAAAAAGGATAGCAACTCACAACCTGCGGTGGAGTCGACCGCTTGGTCAATGCGAGGTAGAGGGAAAGGATCCTTTGGACATGCCTTGTTCAGGCTCGTGTAGTCGACACACATCCTCCACTTCCCATTCTTCTTTGTAACCATTACAGGATTGGCAACCCACTCTGGGTGTTGCACTTCTTTTATGAATCCTGTGGCTAAAAGCTTAGTGATCTCCTCCCCTATAGCCTTACGCTTCTCCTTGTCGAATCGGCGAAGGCGTTGGGCGACCGGTCTTCCAATCGGTCGGACGTTTAGGGAGTGCTCGGCGACCTCCCAGGGGATTCCTGGCATGTCGGCAGGCTTCCAAGCGAAGACGTCCCAGTTGGCTCGGAGGAAGTCAACGAGCGCGCTTTCCTATTTCTGGGAAAGCGCGGCCCCGATCCTGACCTTCTTGGAAGGGTCGGCAGGGTCGAGCGGCACCTCCTTCGTGTCCTCAGAGGGCTTGAAGGTGCCTCCCCCAGCTTTGGACGTCTCGAGGACGTCTGGGGGTGTTTCTTTGGTTGCCTCGGGGGCACCCGTTGACGTGACCATCTTGAGGTCGGCCATCTCCTTGGATGCCACAAGGGACGCGGCAAGCTCGCAGTTGGCCCGCTCGCACTTGTAGGCTTCTTTGAAGGAAGATCCTTCAGTGATGACCCCGTGCGGACCGGGCATCTTTAGCTTGAGATATGTGTAATTTGGGATGGCCATGAACTTGGCGTAACATGGCCGTCCCAAAATCGCGTGGTATGACCCTGCGAAGTCGACCACCTTGAACTGCAACTGCTCCGTGAGGAAGTTCGAAGGGTCGCCGAATGTAACGGGCAGCGTGATCTGCCCAAGGGGGTAGGCCTGCTGGCCTAGGATGATGCCGTGGAACGGGGCGTGATTGGGCTGCAGGCTTGTCCTGGGGATTCCCATTGCGTCGAGTGTCTCAACATACATGATGTTGAGGCCGCTTCCGCCGTCCATGAGTACCCTTGTGAGGCGCTTGGGGCCGATGATCAGTTCCACGATGAGCGGGTAGGTCCCGGGGTGTGGGACTTTGTTCGGATGGTCACGTCGATCGAAGGTGATCGGCTCTTCCGACCATCGAAGGTATTCAGGGACGGCGGGATTTACGGCATTTACCTCGCGGTTCGCGAGCTTGAGCTTGCGCTTGTCGCCGTAGGACTCTGGCCCCCCGAAGATCATGAGGCATCCCGTTGTCTCGGGGAATGCCTCGGCGTCGTCCTTTTTCTCCGCCATCTGGGCGGCCTCCTCCGTCTTTGCCTTCTTCTGCGAAGGGTTGCCGACGAAGCGCTTGAGGAGTTCGCATTCCCGGAGCTTGTGACGCACCGGGAACCCATGGTTCTGGCACGGCCCGTCCATGAGCTTTTGGAAGTGCTCGTTGCTGGACTTGGCCGGTGGCTTGGGAGGTCGGTCGGCTGCGGCGACTTCATTTCTCCCGTGGTGTGGGTGCTCGTCCCTCTAATGCCTTTCGTCCCTCTGGCGCTTGCTGTAGGACCGAGACGTGCGACTAGAGGGGGGTGAATAGGAGCACTTGAAAAACTCAAACTCAAACCCCCAAAGTGCGCTCTCACAAAAACTCAAGCACAACCGATACCGTCCACGGAACAGATACGTATCGGGTGCAAAGCGGAAGCACTAACTATACCTAGCGGAACAAGCACACAACACCTGGACAAACACAACAAGGTAGAGACAAAACAAGACAAGCTATAAGACTTGCAAGTGTCACACACTAGCCAGTCAACACACCGGAGCGTGTCTCACTTAGAAAAGCGAGTAAAGAGTATGGGCATGCAGTGGGTGACACAAACAAGTTTGAAGCAAACAGCACAAACGAAGAAGAACGACTCGAAACAGAGAAGAACCCCTACGCGCGCAGCCAGACCATCCTAGTGCCTGACCGGACAGTCAGGTCTAGCACCTAGAGCTTGACCGGACAAATCTACAGGCCAAACAGCACAACACGCAAAGGCGACAGAGGAACAAGGGATCGGACAGTCCGGTTCTGCTCAGAAGGCCTGACCGGACAAAGCTTCGGACAAAGCAACTCAACACGCTAAGCGCCAAAGAGAACAACGGACCGGACAGTCCGATTCTACCCAGAAGGCCTGACCGGACAAAGCAGATGAGAAATGAACTACGGGTGGTGAAAACCAAAGGACCGGACAGTCCGGTTTAGCAGACCGGACAAAAGTTCGGACAAAGAACCCCGAGACACACACTCGAGGTGGCCAAGCCTCGGTTTCTCCGTCACACAGACCGGACAGTCCGCCTGAACGGACCGGACAAATGGACGGATTGTCCGGTCAGGTCTCGCTGCTGGCCCGAGTCTGTAACTGAGGAATAAGCCAACGAATCCACCGAAAAATCAACCCAAATCGAAGCAAACCTTCTCCAAAACTCACGAAATTTTGCACAAAGGATCCTAGACCAATCTCAAAGTCAGCCCCAAAAGATCCATGTGAAAAGATCAAGGGTTGCACAGGAATTGTAGATCTCGTGAGGTAGGTGAGTTGATCCCGAAAAACCTAGAAACGACAAGAACGGCCCTTGCTCGTGGTTGGATGATTCTAGCACTTGGCTAGTGAGATGCACCACGTCCTAGCAAGGCAAAATATCAGCAAAAGAAAGGTCTCATCCTTGGACAACACAAAACGAGCCAAAATCCAAGAACCGGGACCAAAAAACGAAACTAGAAAAGGGGGCAAAGAGGGAGGAATGAGATTGCTGCTCAAGACATGGAATTTCTCAACAAGGAACCTTGAATTAATCAAAAAAATCAGGTTACAAGAGTTCCCTAGAGCCTACCTCCCTTCATCCTCCCACTAAAGACAAGATTAGACTAAACTAGACACTCATCTCCTAGCTAATCCTCTCTCTTTTCTCTCTTTGGACCTTGGCTGCTAGGGTTAGGGAAACTAGGGTATTGTGGCTGCCAAGATAAGCTCCAAGGGAGCCTCTCAAGTCTATTTATACCCTAGGCCCTAAACGACACAATTACATTAAGACCCCTACTCTCAAAATGCCTAGAGGGGACCAAACCGAAAAGATACAATCGGACGACTACGATGACGTCTTGATCATCTTCGGTTTCTCCGCCTCGCTTGGATGTGCGCCACGTAGCCAGTAGTCCGGAAGCTTCCCCCGGTTTTGAAGTCAGAAACCGGGAAACTTTATTCTGCGGGCTTCCTGGGCTGGGTCTTGGCCCAATCTTCAATCTTGGTGAGTCGGAGCCCAACCCACCAAGTCATCTGAACTTGGGTGGCGGTTTTGAGCCGAAGCCGCCAAAGCCTCCCTCGCACGACTTCGCGCCATGCACTCGGGTTGGAGCACCACGGTGGCACTCGGCTTCTCCAGTCCATCGGAGTTACCTCGCAGTCCATCGGAGGGCTTACACCACTGTTGCCGAACCGCCCCTCCGTGTACCGAGCTCCCATGGCCGACCGACACCGAGACTTGCCTTCGGTCCATTGGAGGGCTTTTGCCTCAGTCCATCGAGGTCTTCGTCATCCTCTACCTCCAGTCCATCGGAGGGCCTCCAGTCCATCGGAGGACTTGTGCCGTTGACAATCACTCATCACACCAGGAGAGCAATGAGGCCGATCCATTGGCTCTCAATCTCCCCCTTGATGAGTGCATTGTCAACACATCTCCAACCTGTAACCTGGAATAGAACAAAGACAAAAGAAAAGCGTAAAACTGAAAAAGAAAGGAAAAAGAAAAGAAATGCTCAAGCTGCCCAAAACCAAACAAAGGCAAAACCAAACAAAGGCAAAACACAAGGCAGCTTGAAGCAAAACGAAAAACAAAACATCGGCTCCTCAAGACAGAGGCAAAAGGCTCAACGCACCGATGCAAAGAGCATGCTAAAAGCTCAAACTCCCCCTGAAATGCATCCTCACAAATACAAAATGAATGCAAAGCTCTCCCTCAACTTAATCTCTCCTGAGTTCTCCCCCTTATCCATATTTTTAAATTTCTTCCCCTTGGAGAAGTACACTAACCTCTCCCCAAATTTCTCCCCCTTGTTGACAATGGACACATCAAGGGTTCCTTGAACTCAACTCCCCCTGAACTCGATAACTCCCCCTCAAAATATGCCATGAAATGCAAGGAGTGTAACTGAAAGAGCTCAGAAGGTATGTAAAGCTAGTAATCACAAGTTCTAGCATACAGAGCAAGTGAGGGCAAGGAAGCATACAATAAGCTCAAATGAATCTATCTCACACATATTAAGAGTAAGCTTGTTTTTCAGGGTTAATGAAAAGAAAGCATCACCGACATGAATAGCACCTAGCACGATAGGCATGAACAGCAAGATGCTAGCAATGCATACAAGGTGTGTTACTCTCAACCAAAGCATATACAACCAGCCATAAGCATTTTGGAGACTTGCAAATTTCAGATTTAGACATTTGTATTCATAAGCAAGTTCTTTTTGTGCCAGGGGTTATTTACTTGTCTTTTGCCACTTCTTACCAACCAATGCCAAGCCTAGGTTATCTAACCATCAGAAGCTTAAGATAAGGTTTTGGTCATACACAGTCTAGTCTAAGTTCATGCCAAAGTGCAAAGGCAAGCTGTCTCGAACTAGATCAGTGAGACAGGCAAACCCACCTGGATCTTTCTCAATTCAGCACATAAGACACCACTTGTAAGCATTTTGATTCAAATTTCAATTTAAGCAAGGTGTCATAAAAGCTTAGGCATAATCATGGCAAAAGCATACAACTAACATATCCAGGTATGAAAAGATAGCATAGCATTCAACATTCCTACACATGCTAGGTAGCCAAAACAAGTGGTGATCATGGTTTTTGATTTGCAAAGAATAAAATGACTTAGCTCACAATTAGTATTCAACAGACTCAAGAGAGCTTAGCCAGCCATGATCAAGCTTGCATCTGTACAATCTAGCACAAGCAAGTACTAACTCATCATTCCAAAAGAGCTCTAGTACTCGTGAAGTGAAAATGCATATGATACAATGTGATGCATGATATGATACAATATGCAAAAGAAGCAAAGAGAAATAAAAGCAAGATAAAAACAAATTCTAGACTATGGAAGCTATTCCTTACTAAAAGGAATAGCGTATTATCTCTGACTAAAAGGGATAGCACACTCCAAGCTCACCTCTCAAGCGCACAAAAGCGCCAAACTCTAGGGGCTTGGTAAAGATATCGGCCAACTGGTTTTCAGAAGCTACATGCACTAAGTCTATGTCCCCCTTCTCATAGTGATCTCTCAGAAAGTGAAACCTCACATCTATGTGTTTGGTTCTGGAGTGCAAGACGGGGTTCTTAGCTACAGAAATAGCAGAAGTAGAGTCCACTAGAAGAGGGATTTTTCCAAACCTAAGGCCGAAATCACTAAGGGTGGCTTTCATCCATAAAAGCTGGAAGCAGCAGCTAGCAGCAGCTATGTACTCTGCTTCTGTGGTAGACAAGGATACACTAGCTTGCTTGCGGGAGGACCAAGAGACAAGAGAGGTTCCTAAGAGTTGGTATGTGCCAGAGGTTGACTTGCGATCAATCCGGCAGCCAGCATGGTCAGCATCTGAGAACCCTCTAAGAAAAAGAGAAAAACCCGAGGAATACCAAAGACCAAGCTCAAGAGTGAATTTCAGATACCTGAAAATGCGCTTCACCGCTTGACGGTGAGAAGTCCTAGGAGAAGCCTGGTAGCGCGCACAGAGGCAGATCGCGAACTGAATGTCCGGTCTGGTCGCCGTCAGGTACAGATGTGAGCCGATCATCCCTCGAAATTCCTTCTGGTCCACCGCCTCCCCATCTTCATCAGCATCAAGCGCCGTGTTTGTACTCATAGGAGTTGTCATGGGTTTAGAGTCACCCATGTTAAACTTCTTGAGTATGTCCCTTGTGTACTTGGCTTTATGGACGAAGGTACCCTCAAGGCCTTGCTTGATCTGCAGCCCGAGGAAGAACTGGAGCTCACCCATAAGACTCATCTCAAATTCCCTGCTCATCTGTTCAGCAAAACTAGACATCAAAGCGTGAGATGAACCACCAAAGATTATGTCATCAACATATATCTGAACTATCAAGGTGTCACTGCCACGACTCAACAAAAACAAGGTCTTGTCTACTGAACCCATCACAAACCCAGACTTGAGCAAGAAACTCTTCAACCTAGCATACCAAGCTCTAGGAGCTTGCTTCAGACCATAAAGGGCTTTCCTCAACTTATACACCCGGTATGGAAATCTAGCACTCTCAAAGCCAGGAGGTTGTCTCACATATACCTCCTCCTCTATGAACCCGTTCAGGAAAGCAGACTTGACATCCACTTGCTGCAGTTTGAAGCCTTTAGAGGCCGCAAAGGCAAGCAAAATCCTAATGGCTTCCAAACGAGCTACAGGGGCAAAGGTCTCCTCATAATCTATCCCCTCCTTTTGACAGAAACCCTGGGCTACCAATCTCGCTTTGTTCCTCACAACTATCCCATCCTCACCCTGTTTGTTCTTGAAAACCCACTTGGTACCTATAGGGCGATAGTTTGGTGGAGGTTCAACTAAATCCCAGACATGGTTTCTCTCAAAGTTCTCCAACTCCTCATGCATGGCGTTCACCCAGTTAGGATCAGATAATGCATGTGACACATCTCGGGGCTCAAAAGAAGCAACATATGCAGAGTGGGAGAAAAAGGCTAGAGAGTTAACCGAAGAGCGTGTGACACGCTGGTGAATATCTCCAATCATCCTATGTGGAGGGTGATCCCGCTGGACTTGCCGAGATGGAACAATCTCGGAAGTCACCCCCCCAGCGTCCTCAGTGGGTCCAGCCTCTGCTTGAGCTTGCTGTCGGGGGAGTGAGGAGGAAGCTGTGGGTAGGGGTCCTCCTTCATCATCTGAACTCGTAGCAGAGGGGGCAGGAGCTGCAGCCGGTGCAGTGGCTCCTACATCACCATCATTAACCACACCTTCCTCATCCTCAAAGATGGGAGTGCCTTCTTCATCATCACCTGAAAGCTCAAAGGCAGGGGTTGTGCAGGGCATAGTCTCATCAAAAGAAACCTCACAAGTCTCAACAACTTGCTTGGCCTCTAAAATCCACACACGAAAAGCCCTAGAATTAGAAGCATACCCCAGAAAAATCCCATCCAAACAACGAGACTCAAACTTGTCCAAATACCCCGCCTTCTTCAGCACAAAGCACCTGCAGCCAAAAGCTCGCAAATGCTTGACGCTGGGCTGCCTACCAAATCGAAGTTCATACGAGGTCTTCCCAAGGAAAGCTCGCAAGAAAATCCGGTTCGCAATGTAACACGCCGTATTCACTGCCTCAGCCCAAAAGCGCCTCGGAGTCCTATGCTCATCGAGCATCGTTCGTGCCATCCCAACAAGTGTGCGGTTCTTGCGTTCCACAACACCATTCTGCGGAGGGGTATATGGAGAAGAAAATTGGTGTTCAAGACCTAGGTCACAACAGAAGTTTTCGAAACGAGAGTTTCTGAATTCTCCGCCATTGTCACTGCGGATAGCCCTCATGGCCTTATGACTCTCATTTCTCAACCTCAGTACCAGATCCTGAACAAAACCAAACACCTCATCCTTAAACTCCATGAAAAATACCCACGAGAACCGTGAAAAATCGTCCACAACGACAAGCACGTACCACTTCCCACTGACTCACGCTACCCGAGCGGGACCTACTGTATCCATATGGAGTAGCTCACCCGGATAGGAGGTCATAACCTGAGACACAGGAATGTGAGAGGCAGCAACCATCTTGCCTTGACGACAGGGGTGGCAAACTAAGTCCTTCTCAGCTCTCAATTTGGGCAATCCTCGGATTAGGCCCATTGAATTTAACCTGACTAGCAGATCAAAGCTCAAGTGACCAAGTCTCCTATGCCACTTCCATATATCAGCAGAAGGACTAGCAACCAAACAGCGCGCAGGGCCAGAAACAGATGTGAGGTCGACCCTAAAAACCTGACCAAAAGGTAGCAAAGAGCAAACAAGGGTCTCCTCAGCATCAAGAACACAGCACGCACCCTTCTTGAAACGAACCTCAAATCCTTCATCGAGAAGTTGCGAAACAGAAACCAAATTGAACCCCAAATTCCGGACAAAGGCAACTTCTCTCAGTGAAAGCTTAGCAGAGAGCAAAACAGAACCAACACCCAACACTTTACCTTGACCATTGTCCCCGAATGTGATGTACTCCTTAGTGCTCACGGGTTTGAGGCTGGAGAACCACTTGCGGTGCCCTGTCATGTGTCTAGAGCACCCTGAGTCCATGATCCACACGTCCTCCATGCCTCGATCCTGCAAAGTCAAGTAAAGCGATGGTGAGCAACGGTCCGGCACTGGGTTAGTCCCAAAACTGCTGTACCAGTGCCGAGCCATCTGCTCAAAAGTGGGGTAAGCACAATCAAAGAAATCATCACGACGATCAGGGTAACCACAACCTCCAAAGCGTGAACTCTCGAAAGCTCTCTCAAAGCCTCGGTCACGAGGTTCATAGCCACGCTAAAAACGACTAGGAGCTCGGCCGGTAAAGCATCTCTCGCCACCAGGAGCACGAGCCTGAAAGCTGCCTCCTCTCTCACCACCGGCAAAGCGGTCTCTCATCTCACCGCAGTGGGGAGAATCTTGCCTATCACCCTGGTAGAACAGATCTTGGTTCCCCCAAGCTCTCTCCTGCCTCTCAACCTGCTTCCTCCTGAAGCAAAACTCCTCTAGGCGGCCATTCCGCTGGCAAAACTCACAGTGGTAGACAGGCCTCCTAGGAACTGGGTTAGGCTGAGACTTGGGCTTAGGTGGTGTGGCCTTGGGTGGCTCAGGCTGCTGGACTGGCTTCTTGCCCTTGGGCTTAAGCTCTTCCTCAGCAATCATGTCTAGCTTAGTCTTAGAAGGCTTGGGTGTCCAGTGCTGCTTCTTTAGGGCAGCCTTGGGTGGCTCATGGTAAACCCCATCAACAGTCTCACCTGGCTGGGTAGGTGCAGTCTTGATCTTAATTGGGGCACTCTTCTCACCCGAAGTGCTGCACTCTCCAAACCCAACACCACTCGTCTCACCCTCAGCTCTCTTGGTGCTCTCTATGATCATCTCTAGTTGGGGTTGCCTCGCATATACCCAACTGAGCACCTCTCTCAACCTGTTGTTGTCTTTTTGCAAAGAAAACATCTCCTCCCTCAGATCCTCTAGAATCATAGTCTGGGCAGCACAGGTATCACAGCCTAGGGAGGGAACCACAACAGCTTTCTCCAACTTCCTAATGGTGGCATCCCTATCCACCAGCTGCATCCTAAGGGTTAGGCAGTTCTCACAAGTATCAGTAGGTGCTGAAAGCACCTCAAGGTTAGCTCTCAACTGCTCTAACTCACCTCGGACAGACCATACACGCACCCAAAAGCGTAGGTCTAGCCCTAAGCTCCTCAAGCTCCATGAGCTGCCCCTCAAACTTCTCCTTTAGAACAGCTAGCTCTCTAGCTAGACAGGGGCAAGACTCACACTCAAGCTCTCCACTCAAAGTAGGCTCATCCAGTTTGGACTGGAGTTTGCCTAGCTCAGCCTTCAGCTCATCTATCTCCTCTACCCGCTTGGCATACCTATCTCTCTGGTCACCAAGCTCCGTCATGAAAGACTCGCAGGTAGGGCACTCACTCTCACTGGTTTGGGGTCTCACACTCCTCAACCTCTCATTCTCCTCTAAAGCCTCAGCAAGTTGGGCTTTCAACTTCTGCAGCTTCTTAGCTGCCTTCTCCAGCATCTTATCCTGGGCCTTAAGTTCCCGGCTGTTCTGCTCTAGCATCTCAAGGATTTCGGCTTCCTCAGGAGTTACCTCATCATTGGAAGAAGAGTTGCTGCCGTCATCCTTGTTCTCCTTGTCCTCAAGCGCCATGGAGCAAACCGAGCTCCTCTTGTCCTTGTTCTTGCGCCTGGAATTGGTGGAGACGAAGCACAAGCTAGCTGGACCGCCTTGATCGTTCCCCTTGTCCTTCCTGTACGTGATCTCCTCATCGCTTGAGCTCGACGAGGATGAAGAGGAAGAAGATCCGCTGCTGCAGAACCTGATCTCGGCGAAGAAAGCCTTGTCCCGCTTTCGGTTGTCCTTCTGGTAGCTCTTGAAAGCCTTCCGGAAGTTCTTCTTGCCGAAGGAGCGCTTGCCGGAGCCGTGCTTGCTGGAGCTGTGCTTGTCAAAGCTTGGCTTGCCGAAGTGGTACTTGTCGGAGTCGTGGGAGTAGCTCTTGCCCTTCTTGTATTAGTCGTTCTTGTTGGGGCACTCGGCGATGAAGTGGCCGACCTCTCCGCATTCGAAGCATTTGGGCCGCTCGCCCCTCTTCTTGCTCATCCAGTTGTCATAGGCGCGCTGAAAGCGACTAGACACCAGACACAACTCGTCATCTCCAAGTGTCGCTAGGTGCTCCTCTGTAACAGACATCAAAGCAGAAAACGAGAAGTTGTGTAACATAGGGTTAGTGACAGACTCACTAGAGGGGGTAGCCAAGGCCAGACTCTTGGAACCTGTACAAGCGAGGGAATCCCTCAACTTGTAATCTACCTCGGTGGCCTTGAGCTTACTATAGAGCGCCTCTACTCCAATCGTATCATACCCTGCCGACTCAATGATTGAGTTCACATTGATCTCCCATATTTTTCTGTCCAAAGCATACAGCAACTTGACAGCCTGCTGATGATCGGTATATGGGAGGGCAGCAGGGGCAGAGTTGACACGCAACTTGTTGATGATCGACTGAAAGCGACCAAACAAGTCGTCTACTGACTCTCCCGGCTTCTGGACGAAATTCTCATATTCGCGCCGGTAAGTCTCCACAAGCCTAGCCTTAATCATCGCAGTACCCTCATGGTGTGCACTAAGCAGTGACCATATCTCACGCGCAGTCTTAAGGTGACTCACTCTCTCATAATCCATGCGACCAAGCCCGGAGAAGAGAAAGTTAACAGCCTTGGCATTCGCCTCATGCTGAGCCACGATATCCTGTGTAGTACGCTCAGCAACTGGAAGCACCACAAAAGTTGTACTCTGAGTAACATCCCATATGTCCTGACTCTGGCTAACAAGGAACGCATCCATCCTACCTTTCCAGTAGGGATAGCCATCGGAGCCAAGGACGGGAATTTTCCCCGGAGTAAGTCATCGTCGCTACGGTTTCGTCACCGGTTAAGGTATAGGAAACCTAACCGGCTCTGATACCACTTGTAGGACCGAGACGTGCGACTAGAGGGGGGGTGAATAGGAGCACTTGAAAAACTCAAACCCCCAAAGTGCGCGCTCACAAAAACTCAAGCACAACTGATACCGTCCACTGAACAGATACGTATCGGGTGCAAAGCGGAAGCACTAACTATACCTAGCGGAACAAGCACACAATACCTGGACAAACACGACAAGGTACAGACGAAACAAGACAAGCTATAAGACTTGCAAGTGTCACACACTAGCCACTCAACACACCGGAGCGTGTCTCACTTAGAAAAGCGAGTAAAGAGTACGGGCATGCAGTGGGTGACACAAACAAGTTTGAAGCAAATAGCACAAACGAAGAAGAACGACTCGAAACAGAGAAGAACCCCTACGCGCGCAGCCAGACCATCCTAGTGCCTGACCGGACAGTCAGGTCTATCACCTAGAGCTTGACCGGACAAATCTACGGACCAAATAGCACAACACGCAAAGGTGACAGAGGAACAAGGGATCGGACAGTCCGGTTCTGCTCAGAAGGCCTGACCGGACAAAGCTTTGGACAAAGCAACTCAACACGCTAAGTGCCGAAGAGAACAACGAACCGGACAGTCTGGTTCTACCCGGAAGGCCTGACCGGACAAAGCAGATGAGAAATGAACTACGGGTGGTGAAAACCAAAGGACCGGACAGTCCGGTTTAGCAGACCGGACAAAAGTTCGGACAAAGAACCCCGAGACACACACTCGAGGTGGCCAAGCCTCGGTTTCTCCATCACATAGACTGGACAGTCCGCCTGAACGGACCGGACAAATGGACGGATTGTCCGGTCAGGTCTCGCTGCTGGCCCGAGTCTGGAACTGAGGAATCAGCCCACGAATCCACCGAAAAATCAACACAAATCGAAGCAAACCTTCTCCAAAACTCATGAAATTTTGCACAAAGGATCCTAGACCAATCCCAAAGTTAGCCCCAAAAGATCCATGTGAAAAGATCAAGGGTTGCACGGGAATTGTAGATCTCGTGAGGTAGGTGAGTTGATCCCCAAAAACCTAGAAACGACAAGAACGGCCCTTGCTCGTGGTTGGATGATTCTAGCACTTGGCTAGTGAGATACACCACGTCCTAGCAAGGCAAAATATCAGCAAAAGAAAGGTCTCATCCTTGGACAACACAAAACGAGCCAAAATCCAAGAACTGGGACCAAAAAACGAAACTAGAAAAGGGGGCAAAGAGGGAAAATGAGATTGCTACTCAAGACATGGAATTTCTCAACAAGGAACCTTGAATTAATCAAAAAAAGAAGGTTACAAGAGTTCCCTAGAGCCTACCTCCCTTCATCCTCCCACTAAAGACAAGATTAGACTAAACTAGGCACTCATCTCCTAGCTAATCCTCTCTCTTTTCTCTCTTTGGACCTTGGCTGCTAGGGTTAGGGAAACTAGGGTATTGTGGCTGCCAAGATAAGCTCCAAGGGAGCCTCTCAAGTCTATTTATACCCTAGGCCCTAAACGACACAATTACATTAAGACCCCTACTCTAAAAATGCCCGGGGGGGCCAAACCGAAAAGATACAATCGGACGACTACGATGACGTCTTGATCATCTTTGGTTTCTCCGCCTCACTTGGATGTGCGCCACGTAGCCAGTAGTCCGGAAGCTTCCCCCGGTTTTGAAGTCAGAAACCGGAAAACTTTATTCTGCGGGCTTCCTGAACCGGGTCTTGGCCCAATCTTCAATCTTGGTGAGTCGGAGCCCAACCCACCAAATCATCTGAACTTGGGTGGCGGTTTTGAGCCGAAGCCGCCAAAGCCTCCCTCGCACGCCTTCGCGCCATGCACTCGGGTTGGAGCACCACGGTGGCACCCGGCTTCTCCAGTCCATCGGAGTTGCCTCGCAGTCCATCGGAGGGCTTACACCACCGTTGCCGAACCGCCCCTCCGTGTACCGAGCTCCCATGGCCGACCGACGCCGAGACTTGCCTCCAGTCCATTGGAGGGCTTTTGCCTCAGTCCATCGAGATCTTCGTCATCCTCTATCTCCAGTCCATCGGAGGACTTGTGCCGTTGACAATCACTCATCACACCAGGAGAGCAATGAGGCCGATCCATTGGCTCTCACTTGCCGTGGCGCTCGCGCCGATCTTTTTTGGCGCCGCTTGTTCCCTCCCCGTCATCACGGGAGGTTCTTCCTTTGCGGAAGATGGCGCCGACCGCGTCCTCGCCATCGGCAAACTTGGTGGCAATGTCGAGGAGATCAGCCGTTGTCTTGGGGTGCCCACGATCGAGCTCGTGGACGAGCGCCTCGTTCGTAGTGCTGTAAGTGAAGGCACTAACGACGTTGGCGTCAGTGATGTCCGGAAGCTCGTTCCTCTTCTGAGAGAATCTCCAGATGTCGTCCCGGAGACTTTCTCCGGACTTCTGGGTGCAACTCTTGAGGTCCCAGGAGCTCCCAGGGCGCTTGTACGTCCCCTGGAAGTTCCCTACAAAGACCTTCTTGAGGCCTTCCCAGTCGTGGATGGTGTCCTCAGGCAAGTGCTCGAGCCATGCTCGAGGAGCGTCCCCGAGGTGGATGGGGAGATACTGGATGATCAGAGAATCATCCCTGATCCCTGCTAGTTGGCAGGCGAGTCGATAATCCTCGAGCCATACAGCCGGGTTTGTGGACCCGTCGTACCTGGTGAGGTTGGTGGGTGTGCGCACTCGTGAGGGGAACTGTGCTTCGCGGATTGCGCTCCCGAAAGCGTGTGGTCCTGGTCCAGTTGGACCGGATCCATACTCGCGTCTTGCGTCCGGGGTGCGCGAGTGTGCGATGTTGTCATGTTCCCTTCTGCAGGCATTAAGGGTGTCGCGGGCGTCACGCTTGTTGCCCAAGCGATCCTTGACGGGTCTCACGGACGCTCGTGCCCCATTACCCTGTGTGGTCGCCGTCCGCGTGGTGCGTGCAGCCATATCCCCTGATGGCTGATTTGCCAACTCGGCCTGCTGCACCGCTGCCCTTTGCACGAGGCTGCGAAGGTTTTGTAGCGTGGCCTTGGCGGCAGGCTCCCTGGGCTCCGGGATTGCCTGGAGCATCATGGCAGCGGCGGCGATATTTTGGTCGGGGCGCGGGAAATATGGCGTCCCATCGCTCCCTTGAAGGAGCTGGTTATAGACGTGGTGCCCGTGGGGCCCTTCGCCCTTATGCTGGCGCCGCCCCACCTCATTATGGAGCTCCTCGAGCCTATGTTCGAGGTCGTCGATCTCCTTCTCCTTCTGGCGGAGCTCATTTTCGCGCGCGAGGGTGCGCGCCTATCGTTCACGCTGGTACTCCACCTCTTAGCTGGGGGTCTTTTGACCTCCAGCATCTCCGCCTATGGGAGGGGTTGCCACGAGGCATGCCCTTCCGATCGCGGCGGGGTGGTTTTCGTCCGAGCTGGAGACGGACCCGCTGCTGGAAACATCTTCCAGGAGGTCATGGACGGACGTCGGGTAGTGGCCCGCCATGGTCACGAGGGTTGATTGATGAGGCGTCCCATCCCCGTGGACTGCGATGCGCGCGTCGGGGCGGTGTTTGAGCGCAGCGGTGCGTCGCTTCAGCCTCCGCTTATCTGCCTTGGTTTCGGCAGGTGCGGGGCGTATGGGTCCTTCCGTCCTCGTTGCAAGGGGCGAGTCCGGGGCAGTGCCTTGGAGCGCTGCCATGGACGGCAGCGGTGGGTTCCCATGTAGCTGGGTTACCACGTTCGCGAGTGCATAGAGCACTTGATCGCGGTCCTCACAAATGGAGGTTGAGCGGAGGAGCGCGTTAGCGCAGTTGGCGAGCGCCTCCATGTTGAGGTTGGCGGACGTCGGGCACGTAGCTTCTCCCATCGTCGTATCGCGCGGAGCGTCCGCGATTTGGAGATCGTCCATGCCCTGAGTGAGGACATCGATGGATGGTGTAGGGTCGATGAGGCAGAGCTCACCGGCGGCGGTGGCAACGAAGGTAAAGGTGCCGAAGGTGATGCAGCTCCCTAGTGCGAGGACCTTGTTGCCGACGGAGGTGGATGATGATGCCATCGGAGCGATGATGTCGCTTAGGCACGCTGAAGGCCCCCTACCTGGCGCACCAACTGTCGTGGTTCTGGGAACCGGGGTGACACAAGCAATAGATTTGTTGTTCGGTGGGGGATGTCAGAACAGACTCGCTCCGAATGGTGAGCCGGTAGACTCGAAGGTTTATACTGGTTCAGGATGAATCCCTACGTCCAGTGGAGTGTGTTTCTTGTATTACAAGGTGTGTGGAGGTGTTACAGTGGGCGCAAGCGCAGCGGAGAGGGTCTCCCTGTTACTTGGCCTCTGTGCTCTTTCTGGTGTTCCTGCTCTCCTCCACTCGTGAGTGCTTTCCCTCCTTTTATAGTTCAAGGGGGGTGCTTACAGTTTGTCACACCCTGGTTTAAAAAGACAAACCAGAGTAAACTATATGTGTGCCAGGATCTAATCTCACACATATAGAGACAATATACAGTGATATAACAGAACATGCTTTATTATATAACGTTAAACAACATATACATAAGACATACAGAGAGTAGCGGAAGCATAACTAAAACTCCAAGCCGTCCACAGGGAAGCCAACTGGGGGTTGCTTGCCTAGAACTCCATGAACCGTCAATTATACTCCTTTAGGCCTTCATCTTCTGAGCAGCGGTTGGAATTTTCCCCCCAACAAGGATAAAAGTAAAGGAACAAGTGTGAGTACTTCAACTCGTACTCAACAAGCATAACATGAACCATGAGGCTCTAAGGTTGGCTGACACAAAGCATGAGCTTTTAGTTGGTCAAGTTTTATTAAACAACTAACTACTGCAAGAGAGTAGATAAACCATTAAACCCAAGATATTGCATAAAAGATTAAACCACATTATTAACATAAGAACCAACTTCCAAACCCAACCCAGAACCACTAATCTGCATAAAGGATCTGGGCCGCTCATAACCGTGAGCACGGCTGACATGTCAGTTTTACACTCTCGAGAGGTCGTACATCTTTACCCATGAGTCGTGGGGAGTGCGATGGTGGGGGTCTCAGGGCGAGCGAAGGCCGGACGGCGGCGGCGCGAGCTCGAACCCGAGCTCGCGGCCGGTAATGGCGGCGCGGCGAAAACGGCGCGGGGCGGGGTGGAAACGGGACGGAGTGCGAAGGGAGTGAGCTAGGGTTTGGGCGCGGGGTTTCCCCCTCCTTTTGACGCGCCCGGGAGCGCCGCCCGTGGCTCGCCGTACTCCCTGTACGCCGGCGAGCCACGCGGCGCGCACCGGTTCGCGGGCGCGGGTGCGCCCCGGATCCGAGGGCCCACCCGTCAGTGACAGTAAGTTTAGGAGAATTTTAAATGTGTTTTCCTTCCTTCAGTAATTCGATATTTTGGCGTGTTTAGAGGCCGAATTTGGAAAAAGTCCAATTGGAAGAAATGTTCTACTCAGAGAGATCTACAACTTTGTGAAAGTGAACAACCCCAAAATCCGAGTGTAAATATGGTTTAAATTCAAATTTTGAAATCAGCCCTAGGTAAGGACAGGGTACCTTTATTGTTTGGAAAAAGGAAAAACCCTATTTCCAAGCCTTTTCACCCAAAGTGCCTTTTGGGTAGCTTGCTTAGAATTTCAATACCTACAACTTATTCAATGGGAGTGTTGCATGAAAGTGGTTGTATGTTTGTGCAAACTTAGGGTTTTTAAACAAGGCTGATTTGAGCTGGTTTTCTGTACTGACAAAGAAAGACTCCAAACCCTATGTTGCCTTCATTATCTGGCCAAACCCCAATTATGAAAGTTCTTCAAATCTTCATTATCTACAAGTTTGGTAATATGAGTTTCCCCTAGATCCCAATAGATTTGGATTTATGAACAAGAACCTAGCAGAACACATGCATAAAATTCAGATTTCATGCATTCCATCTCATCCAAACAAGTCCTAGCCTAATTACATGAAATCACATGATGCTAAATGATGCTTAGTGCATGATTAAGATATGATAATGCACTCGAGATGCTGGAGCATCACAGTAAACATGGAAACAGGTCGAAATGTTGACTTCAAAAGAGGCAAAAAGAGTGAGGTTGGGTGATATCATCAAATGTTTTAAGAATGACTTAGATAAATTGAAAGACGTGACTTAGTGTAGAGGATGGTCAACAAGATTGGTTTATAGTTTTGAGTCGGTGAAACTATAGAGATACAACTCGAGTTGGCAAGGAAGCAAAGGACTAGGATTTTAGAGATATGAATTGAGATGGACTTGAAACCTAGCCGGTTTTGAAAAATTTTGAAACCTCATTTTACACACATAAACACTATGCAATTCGGCATGAATGCAACAAACAAATGAGTTCTCATTGGAAAAACTGTTCAAAAGCATACGCTTCTTTCAATCCAGCAAAACTTACAAGTTCGAAAATTTTAGAAAATTTAGAAATCCTTCATTTTATTCATTGTTATCTATTCACATCCCAAAATTAGAAATTTTGGGGTGTGACAACCTACCCCCCTTAACAAGAATCTCATCCCGAGATTCAAGGTTGGCTAGCAAAGAGGATTAGGGTAAGGTACTTTTCAACGCTTCTTGCCTCGGGGTGGCTTCATTTAACTTTGCATCTTTTTATCACCTTGATTCTTGTAAATCTTCTACAACTTTATGTTTCTGGTCTGAGTTGGATGTTCTGCATAGCTAAGGTCACCTTGCAAACTAAGCTCATCAAGCAGCATTTGTTCTTCTAGTACCTTGATGCACTTCTTCAATTGATAGATATGAAACACATTATGCACATCTGACAATCTGGCTGGTGAAAAACAACTTCAGTTCTTCTTGCAAGGATCCTGAGTGGTTCAAAGTATTTGAGTGATAACTCGTCTTTAACCTTGAATCGGCAGATACCAATTATTTGCCTAGACTGAGTTACTCTTGGATTCTCTCTGATGGTTTGCACTTCTTTATCTTTATCTTTTATAACTCTTGGCCCAAGCAAATGTTCCTCTCTAAGCAGGTGCTCAAGTGTAATGATGATATGTGCTTTCTACCATATAATGCCTCGACTGATGTATTACCTTCTTCAAGTTGTTCCTTGATCCCATTGATCTTTTTACCCTCTGACTAACTTTTTTTTTTGATCCCATGCTTCAAGGTAGGTTCTACATCTAAGGTAATCTCTTGGTTATATTCAGAAATCCGAAATGGAATCTTTTGACTCCACACGTCACTTGAATGGGATATGAAAACCCAAAACTTATTGTTGTAACTTTACAAATCACTAGAGCATTAACAACAACTACTACTCCAGATCATGTGTTCAGTTGTTCTCTTCATGTTCCTTCACATGCATGAGCTATGACTTACATCAAATCATATCTTTGACCTGGTCATGATGCATCACCCTACACTACAAAACTCTTCTGGGTATCTGGATGACATAACACTGGTGTGGTAGTGAACTTTCTCTTCAACTCTTTGTATGCAGCTTGAAGTCTACACAAATTCAGCATTCTTCTGTAACAAGGTTGTTGCGGATTTCCAATCTTTGCTAATTCTCAATGAACCTCAGATACTACCCTGCCATACTAGGGAAGCTTATGACATTCTTCACATCTTGAGGCGTTTCCATTCTTCCGACCTTTGTTCTTGTTTTTCAACCATAGTTCCAACTAATTTCTTATTCCCTTACCCTTCATTGAATCTTGTCGGTAATTGGATCTATCCCCCTTAACAGAATGATACTTGCATCGGTCTTGTATAGTTCTTCTTCACACTTGAAGAAAAGAGGTGAGACTTGAATGTTGACTTCTCGCCATTTATCATATGCATTCTTCTCAGGTGCTCCCATACCATTGGGATATTGAACAGACGGAAAGGACAAGGGAGAGAACAAAGCAAGGACATGGATAGAAGAAACCCACCTATCTATCGATGCCATTGTAGACCAGAAAGGTCAACAACACATCAATAGTCACTACAAAGAACCAAACCAAACATATATCACAATAACAAAGCAAACAACATAGGAGCACACTAACATGATTATGTCCTTATGAAACCACACTAGCACTCAAACCTTAACATCGTTTGTCTAGCGATATAAAAGGCTTAAGTGAAACTTATATAACTCAAAGCACTAAACTAGCGAGTGGGTATACATTCTTGCAAACTTGAAAGTTGGGGAAGACACTGCATGCCATGTGCTCTTCAACTTCACATTAGGTGTCCATAAGTTGATGATGATATGTTGAGCTCAAACTTCACGAACATCTTCACTTGCCTTGTATATCATATTGGCCAAAGACTAAAGATTTTTAAACAAAGATAAGAGAGGGTGATTGTTTTATTAATAGAGAGCAGAAGATGAATTTTGAACAACAAGAGATATGCAAAGGTCATATAGTTGAAAGATTTTCAAAATATAGAGAAAATATAACCCTAGCGACGACCATTGCTACCTAGGCTTGCGTCCTACAGTCAGCACGGCTCTGATACCACTTTGTCACACCCTGGTTTAAAAAGACAAACCAGAGTAAACTATATGTGTGCCAGGATCTAATCTCACACATATAGAGACAATATACAGTGATATAACAGAACATGCTTTATTATATAATGTCAAACAACATATACATAAGACATACACAGAGTAGCGGAAGCATAACTAAAACTCCAAGCCGTCCACAGGGAAGCCAACTGGGGGTTGCTCGCCTAGAACTCCATGAACCTTCAATTGTACTCCTTTAGGCCTTCATCTTCTGAGCAGCGGTTGGAATTTTCCCCCCAACAAGGATAAAAGAAAAGAACAAGCGTGAGTACTTTAACTCGTACTCAACAAGCATAACATGAACCATGAGGCTCTAAGGTTGGCTGACACAAAGCATGACTTTTAGTTGGTCAAGTTTTATTAAACAACTAACTACTGCAAGAGAGTAGATAAACCATTAAACCCAAGATATTGCATAAAAGATTAAACCACATTATTAACATAAGAACCAACTTCCAAACCCAACCCAGAACCACTAATCTGCATAAAGGATCTGGGCCGCTCATAACCGTGAGCACGGCTGACATGTCAGTTTTACACTCTCGAGAGGTCGTACATCTTTACCCATGAGTCGTGGGCTACGCTAGCGGTCCACCACATTACCTTAGATGAGATGGCTAGCAAGCACACTATGAGGCCTTTACAAAGATCACGTTGGTAAGGTGTAACCGCTAAGGTTTCAGGGTCCGCAGCTATGGAGCAAGCCTCAAGGGGAGATAAACGCACTCAACCCAAGTAGCGCGAGGGCCACAGAAGCTCACCTCCCCTCTTGCCCCGTCGGTAAGTTACTCCCAAACCAATGCAACCTAATTAATTAGCCAAGACCGTCCCATTCCAGTCTCATGGTAGCACTGTTGTCCCAGGTTGTCGCTTTGCGAATTGGTCCTTAAGGAGAGTGGCTATGAGCAAAACACATGCTCACGCCCCCTAAACCAAGTTGCTAAAAAGCAAGTTTTAACGAGACATGAACCACTCAAGCACACAGCACAGAGGGTCAAGCTCAACAATTATATTGCATAGATCAATTAACAAGATTATTAACCAAAGTAACATGTTTTCGCGCAGCAACTAGCAAAACTTAACCAACATGCATCCCATAGGTGAACATAGCAATAAAAGAGGCTAGGTACAATCCTTATTGGCATACAAGTTTAGACACATGCATATGAACTGATTAAATGGTTATTAGGTTGTGCTCATGCTATACTTGCCTTCCTCAAATGTACTCTTGCTGCTCCTCACACACATCGAGCCTCAGCGCAAACAACTGTAACAACAAACAAAGGGGAACTAAGAACAATACACCATACAAATAAATGATTTTATAAAGAACATAAAAAGAACACTAGTCGTTACTAATAATACATGAGGAAGGATATGAAGGTAGGAACAAAATGATTTGGTAGGACTAGGTGTTAAGAGATATAAACATGAAAAAGTGAAAGATGTTGCCAGGCCATGGTTTGCATAGAGATATTATTGTGGTGGAGAATATGAGGGGTTGAGAAGGAACCAGGGTGCAATTGAGAGAGGAATACGGTTGATCTTGCAGTGGTGTTTGTGCTGAAACTACACACGATAGGACAATGGTAATGTGGGCACCGGAACTCTTCCCATAACACACCATTTAAGGACCCTATTTGAGGAATTGATAAAGGATATGTGGACTAAATTCTGACCAAAGGGTACTGAGATTCGACCAACGGGTCAATGACAAAAGAAGGCGCGACGTAGAGTTATGTAGCCTCTTTTCTACAGGAGGGACAGCAAGTGCACCAATCGGAAAGACCATCCAATACCTGGCCTAACCTGATCCAAAGGCTGCCAAAATTTACAGAAATATGTGGTACTACGATATACATGATATGGCAAAAGGATTTGATGATTGGAGAAGATGATTAAAAGAAAAGACCCCTGCATTTGGTAGAAGCTCGGCTGTCCAGGCTGCAGATATGTGTTCACGGTAACGCTAAAATTTCCGGACCTATGCCTCCTATGGCAGAACCAATTTATAGGGGCATGATTGAGGATATAATACACATCTCGGTCGAAGGGCTCGCTGATTGGACCTCCGGATCATTGAGAAAACATGCGCCAAAATGGCAGCACTGCTGCCGTCTGGACTGTTGTGGCAGCGGGCATGGCGACGGCGATAACTCTCACGTCGCTGCACCTATGGACAAACCATTTTATGGAGGTGTGTACAGGGATATTATGCACATCTCCGTAGAAGGGCTCGGCCATTAGACTACCGGATCACCGGCAAAACATGAACGAAAGGCAGCAACACGGCTGTCTTGGACAGCAGGAACATCGGACACGTCGACCACCGAAAAGCTGGTCTTCATGGCTCCGATGGCAAAACCATTTTATGGGCATGTATTCAAGGACAAGATACAAGATTTGGTTGAAGGGCATGACCGGTCACTAGAACAACGGAAAACACCCGTGCCAACTAGGGCAACTTGGCTGTCCATGACTGCAGCAAGATGTCACATGGGTAAACCTTGCCGGAACTTGATGGGATTCGATTTATGGAACATGATTTGCAGCGGAAAACAAGGAAACATAGAGGAACATATGTGGGGTGTCATCACCTAGGGTTTGGTGGTGGAAGAGGCGACATGGGCGACATCAAGGCGGTGATGCGGCTGCGCACACGATCCCGTAGGGCTGCAGCCTTGCCTCAGCGTTGGGGATCGTCGGGGGCGCCCTCCATGGTCTTCACACCATGGACAGCAGAGGCAGCAGCAAGGAGACAACCTGCATGGCATGCTTGAGCGTGGATCGAAGAACGCAGCAGGGGATCATCTTCGCTGAGGCGGGAGCACTCCGTTTTCATGTTTCGGTGGTGGGGGAATGTTGAGGGAGGTGAGGGGGCGCCATGGGGGAAAGAGAGGCAGCCATGGCTTCTCCTCCTCCTGATCTGGTCATGAGGAGAGGGAGAGGGGCGTCCAAGGGTAAGGGAAAGGAAAGAGGGAGGGATTTTAGGGAATAAAGGAGAGCAATTGATGGGGAAATGAATGTGGGAGTGAGGGGGATGTGAATGGGCGCCCAGCAGGGAGGGAGGCGCCCTTTCTGTGTCTTTCTCCATGTGAGGGGGCGCAGGGAGAAGGGAAGAGAGGAGGAGGGGAGGGAAGGTGCTGTTTTGGGCTGTTTTGTGAAGGTTTAGGGCTGGCCCAAGCTATGGAGAGAGGTGAAGAAAGGAAGAAAGTATTCCGCGCCTTGGCCCAAGGCCAAATGAGAGTAATGTTTGTCTCCGACCCTTAGTGATATTAGAATGGATCTTGGGCTTTTCATGCACGCGAGAGAAAAAGAAAAGAAGAAAATTTGACGGCATCAATTGGGTCCGAATTTGGAATTTCTCGTGTCTATCGAAAGAGAGAGGAAAGAGAGCATTCAGTGGGACATGAGCTTGAGAATGACACTGGGCTTTACCAAATGATGTCAATGGAAAGAAATGATGAAAAGGTAAACATGGAAACAGGTCGAAATGTTGACTTCAAAAGAGGCAAAAAGAGTGAGGTCGGGTGATATCATCAAAGGTTTTAAGAATGACTTAGATAAATTGAAAGACGTGACTTAGTGTAGAGGATGGTCAACAAGATTGGTTTATAGTTTTGAGTCGGTGAAACTATAGAGATACAACTCGAGTTGGCAAGGAAGCAAAGGACTAGGATTTTAGAGATATGAATTGAGATGGACTTGAAACCTAGCCGGTTTTGAAAAATTTTGAAACCTCATTTTACACACATAAACACTATGCAATTGGGCATAAATGCAACAAACAAATGAGTTCTCATTGGAAAAACTTTTCAAAAGCATACGCTTCTTTCAATCCAGCAAAACTTACAAGTTCAAAAATTTTAGAAAATTTAGAAATCCTTCATTTTATTCATTGTTATCTATTCACATCCCAAAATTAGAAATTTTGGGGTGTGACACTGTTCCAGGGGAGAAGAAGAAGAAAGGATATAGAGAGGAGGGAGGGACCCTGACATGTGGGTCCCGCTTGTTACAATAGTCCTGCCAGAAGCCTGTGCGTTCCCGGCACGCCCTTGTCATGCGCGGTGAGGTCGTCTGTCCGAGGTCCTGTAGCTGAGACGTGCCGGGGGTTCGGTGTACCTGCGAATGCTTCTATTCTCACGGAGTCAGAGAGCTGTATGCGGAGGGTGTTCCGTCCCGTCCGTCCTGGCCTCCTTTCTTTAGCTCTTGGCGTCAGACGGGCCTTATGTTAGGTGGCGGATTATCCGGCTACGGAGCATTGCTGCCGAGTCGTTCCGTCTGTCCGTAACGGTGCCTCGTGCACCGTTGTGTCCCAACTGGGGGGGCGAAGGTCGGTCTGTTGCTTTCTGCCTCGTAAGACCGTACGAGGCGGGGCTCGGTGGTCCTGTCTTTTGCGCTTGTTTGGTTTTGCCGGCCTCGCCAAGCCTTGCCAGTGTCTCCCTTTATAGGGTCAACCACCGCCTGGCGTCAGCCCCCTAGCCCTGTCGTAGTGGTGTGTTTCAGACGTGCGGCGTCAAGTGGTTGATGGCACATCCTGTCGCAATGAGCACGCGCGCAGGCATGCGCTTGGCAGGCGGCGGCAACGTGGCGCCGTCCCGTCGTAGCAGGCGTGGGCGCAGGAGGACAGTGTGCCGTCCCGTTGTCTGGGCCCATGAGTGGACTTTTCGCTGCCTGGTCGTGGGCCGCATGCCGGCGGGTCCCAACGTTGGACGTGGCATAGGTCGGGACTTTCCGCCTCGCCCGAGCGTTGGTCTAAGGGTCGGTTGCCCCGTGAGAAGGTAGGCCGCCTCCGTCCCGTACGAGCGTACGCGATGAGGGTCGGATCGGCTCACTCGCCCCGGCTGCTGCGTGTTGGGTAAGGCCGTGGGCCTTCGATTTGGGCCCGTGCAGGCCTTTCTTAGGCTTCTTTCTCTGAGGGGTTTTATATTCTCCCCCGTCACTTAATGCCAACATGATTTTTCTGGCTATATTTAAATGTTTTTATGTTCTTTTAGTAGATTTTTTTACTTTAATTAGTTGATTGAATCTACTCATACTTAGAGATGGTTGAGGTTTACTAGTTCGTCGATTAACTGGTTTTAGTGATAGTAGGGCTGGAGAAAGTTTCGAGTAAGCCTTTGACATTCATAGTTATGCTTAATCTTTGCTTAATGATTAGATCTTATCTCAAGGTGGTTCTTAGTACATAGGTTGTTTGTCTCATATCTCTTGTGTATCCTTTTGCCATGTTAAACCATATCTATCTCGTTTATAGCTTAATACTTGTTCTATCATTTTATGCTATAGTTTAGATCTCTTTTAGACCGTAAGTAGAGTATAGTTAGAATACAATTAGAATAGTCCTTAATCCTTTTTAAGCTTGTTTTAGATCTATTGGAACTAGCTAGTAATTAAGTTAATATTAGATTAATAATAGCCTAAGCGTAATTATCCTTGGATTGACAAAACCTAAGCTCATTTTAGAAAAAAGCTACCACGATACTGTGCACTTGCAGTATAAGGTTTGGCGTGCTTAATTACCGTCAACAGTCGGCTATCGCAGACACCACCGCCCGCCCGCACCAGCTCCCTCGGCGGGGTCGCCGTGCCTTGGGCAACTAGGCACGGCGTTGGCTCCCTCGGTTCTCGTGGGTCATCGGCACCTGTCTCGTCGTCTCCTTCCCCGTCTACGCCTAGATCCTGCCGCTTCTCCAACCTTGTCCGCTGACCCACTCGTCGGCGGGAAGATCCGGGCACCACGCAGCGGACCAGCCTCTAACGAATACGATACGCACTGGCCGCCGGTCGCTCAGATACCTCCGCGTGCCAGATCCGCCTCTACTGGTCCACTCCTGCGCTGCCGCACCGATCCTCCTCCAGTGGCCTCCTCCTCCATCGCCGGTCGCCTCCCGTTCTTCGCGCCTTCCCCAAGCCCAACCTCCTCCTCAGCTTCGCCACTGGAGCGTTCCTCGTTGCTGGCGGCCCGGATCCTCCTCCGCTGGAGCAAGGTGTGGTGCCAGAGCCAACAGTGCGTTGCAGCGGCGGGTGCCATGGTCGGCGGGGGCGATGGCGGCGGAGGCGAAGAGGACGAGAGTTAGGGCGGCTGCGGTGTGGGAGAGGCACCTGTCGGTACACGCGGAAAGGAGGCGATGGACCGTCGAGCGAAAGAGGGAACGATGCGAACTTTTTAGGAGCAGAGATAATAATAATTAAGCATGTGAGGTGACATCAACTTAATATGACTAGTAACACCCACGTGACTACAGCTAATTTGCTCAATATCCTAAGCAATCACGTAATGATCCTGCTAGTGAGAAGCGAGTTTTCGTAGATATCAAGTTAGCCACTAATCAAATCGATACAGAATTGCAGAGAAGTCAAGAAAGTGTAAAATAATCGACGCGCAATGGCGCACGTTGAACTCGCTACCAGTACAGTACTTGAGTGCGCGCGGCTGCCAGGGCGGGCCCACAGGGGCACTTTAGAATTCGCGCACGTTTCCCTCCTGGTCGTTACGCGGAGGGAGACCGCGGAGCCCCAGGCCCCAGCGCGTCCGCGTCGGGTGTGAGGTCGCACCTGCCAATTATACAGGCCGGAGCCTATAAAATAGCTGGAGGGCGACGAGTGAGCTCATATAACAGCGGAGCAGAACAGAGCAGGGAGAGAGAGCCAGGCATGGAAATGGGCGACAGCTTCGAGTACTATTGGGAGATGCAGCGGTACCTGGAGTCCGAGGAGCTCAGGTACACTATCATATCCATCCATGATCCAGCGGCGCGCGACGCTGCCATTGCTATGGGATTTGACAGGGAGGCTGATTTGAACGGGACGTTACTGCAGCATCTACCTGGGCGCGCAGGATGACGCCTTATCCTGCTACGATTCCAGCTCGCCTGACGGCTCCATCTCCAATTCGTCCTGGGCGCCGCCAGCCACGCTGACCACGGCGGTCGACAAGGGGGAGGTCCCAGGCGCAGGCTGCGCGGCGGGTGCGAACAAGAACATACTAATGGAGCGCGACCGCCGGCGCAAGCTCAACGAGAAGCTCTACGCGCTGCGGAGCGTCGTGCCGAACATCACAAAGGTCAGTAGATGTAGTTCCTCATGGCCGTCGACATTCCCGGTGATGGTTTAGGAGCTTGCTCTGACGATTGAGAGAACGTTCCTGTTTGCTGCAGATGGACAAGGCGTCGATCATCAAGGACGCGATCGAGTACATCCAACAGCTGCAGGCCGAGGAGCGGCAGATGCTGCAGGAGGTGCGCGCGCTCGAGGCCGCCTCGGATGGCGCCGAGGAGCGCTACGAGTACGACGAGGGCGTGCTCCTACAGGCGGAGCGAAGGAAGAAGATGAAGCGGGCGCAGTCGGCGCCGTCCATCCCAGCGCCAGTGGAGGTCCTGGAGCTGAGCGTGTCGGAGGTGGGTGACCGCGTGCTGGTGGTGAGCGTGACGTGCAGCAAGGGCCGCGACGCCATGGCCCGAGTTTGCCGCGCCGTTGAGGAGCTCCGGCTCCGGGTCATCACCGCCAACATCACCTCCGTCGCGGGGTGCCTCATGCACACCATCTTCGTCGAGGTACGTCGACGCCGGAGGTTGCCAGATTCCTCTGTTTCATTCCCTCTCTCTCGTGAACTTCCTCCTATTGACTGGAGGGAGTAGTTCTTGGATGATTGGGAGGATGACATGAGCATGCTGACGTCACGGGCCGTAGGTTTTGTAGGTTTGACCTTACGAATTTACCTTTACCGTGTCAGCGACCCAGCGTCTGCAGCAGCCTTTGAATCTTCTCTTTTTCTGGCGGGTAGAAAGAGTGGACTGAAAAGGATACCTGCCCTGTTCCGTTTGCGGCTGTTTACACGAAAGACACGTCATCTGACGCGGTGACTTCCTGATCCACGCCATCCGACCCTCTTGGAGTTCCACACCATCACATGCTGGTGCTAACACGAGCACTGTGTCAGACCAAAAAACGAATAGTGGTAATAACACGAGCACGCTAATCCGCACGTTCTTCAGATGCAAGGCAGATTGGGTTGGGTGCGGGGAGAGAAAATCGGAGCAAGAGGACACGAGGTGGCGGATGGAAAACGATAGGCACGTGCTCTCATCGAGTCATCCTGTCTACATCCATTATTCCGTCCACGAACTGAAAACATGACCACTCATCTCATTTGAAGTAGCAGTGGTAGGGCATCTATTGCTGCAATAACTTATTTTTCACATGTCGCGATTGATTTTCGTCCTATGCATGCCAAGCACAAACAGCACGTGATTCAATTATTAGCTATCAGCATATGGTTAGTGTGCGGTTAGCTGGCCTTTTCTATGAATGATACGCGGGTGATTGATATATTTGTCAATTTGGACATGGTGACTTTCAATCGGATGATTTCTTTCTCCTTTTTTTCCAGGTACATCAAGTGGATCGTATTCAAATGAAGCACAGGATCGAGACTGCTCTCGCCCAGCTCGATACCATTGGAACTGGAAGCCCTCCAAGTGCCATGAGCTATTAGTCTATTATAAGAAGAGAATATTTGAACCGACATCAAGTTAGTGATGGACTGATGGTTTTTTTGGGCCACCCATATATATCGCCAATTAAGTCAGCCAAGGGGTGTTTTACGTGCTGCCTTTTTTTTCACATACTTTGTGTACAGTTCCTAGGAGGTGACTGTTCTGTTGTGAGGCAGTGGCTCAATATTGTTGTGTGGTAGTCGAATGGGGCTTCGACCAGATCTAGAATAAATATCAATTAAATTTTAAAATAAAAAGATGTTTCATTTGCAAGCTCGCAAAAAAGAAAACCACTATAACACAAATTTAACTACCATAATTATAAAAAATTTCTTTTCAAATACGCAAGTCCAATAATATAATGTTTTTTAACAACCAACAACGAAGCAAATGGTTTGGGAAGTGTTGAACCTCCGTAAGGCTGAGAAAAACCCTCGGCGTGGCATTAACCCTCGGCGTGGCATTACAGATTGAACTTTTCTCAGTTGGCTAGGCGCAACTATATACAACAACTTGAGGAATAATCTACTGAAAACTAATGTTGGGGGACCTATTTTCACATCCCAATGCAACGATAGGGCAACATCAAATAAGGAGGATCTCAGTATTTGGAGTCCTTCGGGTTAGATCATAGAACAACACTGGGAACTCTTTGCCCAGTGTATTGAACTCCACTCATTATACAACAGTGAATAGATGAAATAGCAAAAGGTGCACAAAAGAATGACAATACCTTCGTATTGTAAAAAATAGGGCTGACGTAACGTTCAATGTGAAGCGTACAAGTGTTACTGACAAAAAGGCTCCCCCATGTCAGTCGGTGTCCCCGGTATTTATAGGATCAACTGACTGCCTACACACATGGGATTTTACATGATTACCCTCGTACATGTTCTCTTGTCATACACACCATGGTGATTTCACATTGATGATCAACTCCTAAACGTAAGCTCCCGTTGGATATCTCTTGTGCTTCTTACGCCCTTTGCTCCTGTTAACTTTGGCATTGCAGGATCTTTGGATTACTCCTCTTTCTTGTTGATTCGGGGTTTCGACTTGACATGTGAACTTCGCCTTGAAACCACCATCGGCTTATGCCATACTTGCGTTCTCCGAAGCAACAGTATTGGGGACCTTCGAAGCATTAGCACCCAAGTTCATTCCAGGTCGTACTTGAAAACTCACAGACATAAAAGCATACAAAACAAGAGGCAGACCTTCGGCCTCCAACTGTAGCCCCTTGTGGCATTAGTTCATTTTTCGAAATGAGCTCAAACCGTGAACGAGTAACTATGCCAAAGGTCCCCTAATTCACGTGCTCATGCTTCAGCCTGACGAGGAGATCCCCCACGATTTGAGCTTGTTTTGGAAAAAGATAGGAAGACCCGAGGAGGTGACACTCATCAACTATTTATTGGTACACATATGGGCTTGACATTTCTTTTCGATTTCTGCGTGTACCCTACTATATGGGGGGGGGGGGCGTGGACTGAAAGCAACCCTGCTTGCTCTTGGTTGTCCCACGCTGCTGCTCTGAGCCTCTCATCTCCGTCCCACGCCGGCGCCGGCCGCCTCTCCGTCCCGCAACGCCGCCGGACCTAATCCGCGCCCTGCCGCCGCCCCTGATCCGTGCCGCCGCCGGCCGTGATGCGCTGCCATCTCTGTCCCGCGCCGCTACCCGCCTCCCCAGCCTCAAGCCGGCCTTGGGCGCAGCCTGGCTGCAGGCCTCCCCGCCGGCCGCCTTCCCGGCCCCACGCCCATCGCCCGCAGCTCTGAGGACCGGCGTTGCTGCCTACCTCCATGCCGGGTGCCTCCCCGGGTCAGCGCTATCCGCCGCCTTGCTGCCGGCCGCCTTCCCAGGCCCGGCGTTGCCCACAGCCTCCCTAGGCCGGTGCTGCCCGCCTGTGTGTGCAGGTTGGCCTTTGTGATTAAGGGCTATTTTTGAGTTTGCAGGTATTCCTTTGGCGCCGGGGTTGTAGACTACGACCAGAGTATATCTCGAGCAAGGAGATCAGATTCGTCGTCTGGGAGTTCTCGCGCCTCAAGGATAGCTCGAGATACCCAGGCAGAGGAGGAGGCTCATGGAGCACGAGAGGAGGCTCGTCAGGCAACACAAACGGTCGAGCGGCTGACAAACATGATAGCCTACATGGCTTCTTACCTTCAGGTAGTTTCGCTTTAATTTGGATTGTTATGTTGTGAATCTAACATTTGATCCATTTGTAGGATATCACAGCTCGATTGGGACCTGATGTGAACTTGCCACCCTTTTGCCCTCCTCAAATGTCTCCGTAGCAGGTAAAGCTGACTAATCTTTTCACCAATTCCATATTAAGCAACTCTTATGAAATTATTCCGAATGATTTTTGGTCTCATAATTCATAATTAACTTATGCAGGGGTCGACAGGGTGTGTGCCACCACCCTAGGGCTCACAACCACCTCCGAGGTGGATGATGGTACTCCAGGCCTCCCAGCCACCTCTGGGGTGGACGATGGTACCCCAGGGCTCCCAGACACCTTAGGGGTAGATGGCACCGCAGGGCTCGGTGCCAGCTCCGGGGTGGATGGCACTGCAGGGCTCTCAGCCACCTCCAGGGTGGATGGCACCGTAGGGCTCTCAACCACCTCCCAGTTGGATGGCACCGTTAGGCTCCCAGCCACCTTTGGGGTGGATGCCACCCCAGGGCTCAATGCCATCTTCGGGGTGGATGCCAGCTGCTGCACCATACTTCAACCCATGGATGCAATCGCCTCTTCAGTACTATGGATCACAGGTATATATATAACAGTAGGCAAACTTAGCAGAAGTTAGTGAAACTTAGAAAATTTAGATGAACTTAGCATAATTTAGCGAAACCTAACAAAATCTAGCTAAACCTAGCAAAACTAGCTAAACTTAGCAAAATCTACCTAATCCTAGCAAAACTAGCTAAACTTAGCAAAATCTACCTAAACCTAGCAAAACTAGCTAAACTTAGCAAAATCTAGCTATACTTAGCAAAATCTAGCTAAAGTAGCCAAACTTAACAAAACCTCGCAAAATCTAGCTACCCTAGGCCAACTTAGCAAAATCTAGCAAATTCCAGCTAAACCTAGCCAAAATCTATCTACACTAAGCAGTTTGAGTTTATTTTGTAGGGTTTAGCCTCACGCCCTCATGGCCCAACTCCAGATGCGGAAGGGAATGATGAATTAGCGGGTTTCGGAGGAGCGAGCGGCCACAACTCTCAAAGTCCACAGGAGTAAGTTGTGTGACGCTGTATGGGTATGCATGGATCTATGGACTTTGTATTTAACATGGATGAACTTGCTTTTGTCGAACCAGTATGGACTATGTGGTTGATGATCGCACCAATATGGACTGTGGTTGATGATTTATGGACTTTGTATGAATCTATGTCTTTGTTTTGTTTGTGAATGTGGGCATATGTGATGTGGATGTGTGATGATCTGGACATATTGTACTCTGTGAATGGATGTAATTTTTTGTGATTTAAATGGCGCTAGTTTTTTTTCTGGGGGGGGGGCCTGGGCTTAATTTCGTCGGCCTGGCCAGTGGGCCGACCAAATTAGACTAATTACTTTGTTGGCCTAAGTAACTTTGTTGGTCGGCCCACGCATTTAGGTTATTTTCGTGGGAGGGGGCACGAATTTACTTCTGCAATTTCGTTCGTTTTTGTTTCGGGTAATATTTTCGTCGGCAGACCGACGAAAAAGACTTAATTTCGTGGGTTTTAGCTTATTTTCGTGGGTTTTTGGCCCACGAAAAAATAGTTGTTTCCTGTAGTGTCAGTGTTGGCGGTTCTTAGCCTAACAGATTTTACTCCGCAAACGAACGGAGACCGCTGTAGCTTTCACTCGGGAGTATTCCAAGGTATCGTATTTATCCACAGGGAAGCGTTGAGATAGAGATATTAAATTATCAAACATCTTATTATTTTACTCTTTCATTCCAAATGGTAAAAGAAAGGATAACGACACATTGATACACTCCACAAAGATACATAGTTCAACGAGAAGATAGAAGGACAACAAGATGGGGTCTGGTTCCTGATGAGATCTTCCTCTATAAGGTCATGCCAAAAGACAAAGCTAGCTCCAACAATGTCACTCTACTAAGGTCGTGACACGACTGAGGTTATGGTTTGGTCTAGACATCTTTACTGCATCGGACATCGTGACTATAGAACCACTGCCAGGCACTAGAGTGCTGAATACCCAGCCGAGAAAGGCGGGTTCTAGGAAATTCGACTATGCGTCTACAACATGCTATAACACAACTAGTGTGTCAGCCCGGACGACGGGGGTGGAATACTGAGACCTTTAAAGCTGTCAACTAGAGAGGCTACCTAAAGCCTGTGTGTGAAATATGTACGGTACACACGAGGCACCCAGAGCTGCGTGGGACTGGCTGCAAACCAAGGTGAACTTCTAGATTAGACACCACGTCTACTTCTAGTTGTTCACACATCCACATGTTGCACAAGTGAATGCATCACAACTGCTACGACTTAACCAATAGCGTGAACAAGAAACCCGCAAGTAAATAGACTAGATTAACCATAACCTCATAGAGCAACGCTAACTATAGTTTAACGACACTCCTACACTACGATCATTACCATAGGCAGGAAAGTAAATGCTTGAACTTAAATAAAGAAATATATTAAATAAACTCAAAGTTTTACAGGAAAGGAAAGATACAAGAGACTCATACCAGACTCCTGAAGATGACTCCGGAACAGGAAGAGCCCGACTCTAACTCCTACCAAAACATTGAACTAGAAGGGGTGGCGCCACCCAAACGGGGGCACTTCCTCAAGGGAGAGAGTGGAGAGAGTACAATGGTGCCAATGGCACCGAGAAGGTACGAGTTTGGAGTCGGGGAGTGACCATCTATTTATAGGAGGCTGAAAGTCAGTGAAATGGCTAAGTCTGCCGGCCGGGTGGCCTAGTAGGAGGCCGGGCGACCTGGTCTTGTGGCCTTCCAGCCCTTCGATGCACCGACTATGTTGATCCCACGGTAGAGATACCCTCTGACCAGGTGTGGTGGTTAAGTTCGTTGTGCTTCTTCCTTGGCCATTGGATTTAGAGTGTGCTTCTTCCTTAGCCACAGGATCAAACTCTCTCGGATCACTGACTTCACCAATCCATGGCTTGGATTGGTGAAGTGGCGGCCTTCCGGTACCTTACATGTTGATTGCGTGGCTTCCACCGTGGGATTGTGTTTGACACGTATCCTTGTGCATGCACGTCGAAGATGAGCACATTTGGAGACATTTGTGAGCCGGGCGGCCTGGCTTTTCTTGACTTAGTCAATTTCTTCTCCATATTTTGGCCTTCCGACATTGTATTCGACTTGTGCTTGTTCCCACATGTGTATATGAGACCTTGGTACCTTCCTTGGGTAAACAAGATGAAGCATGACACATTTTGGACACCTGTGTGGCCGGCCGGCCTAGTCCTAGGTCGCCCGGCCTAGGGTCTGGCTGCCCGGCCACTCTCCTGTGATCCAGCAGTGTCCATCTTGTAATGGTCATAACTTTTGCGTCCGAACTCCAAATTGAGTGAACCAAAACTCCATTTCGATTATTTCGACGAGATCTTTGCAATGGTGCAGTCAGTGAGGGCATTTGAGATACTTCATAGTGATGTTATTTGTAATCCATTCTCCAAGCCCTTTTGTGCCCACTCTATGCTTGCTCTAAATGATGTAACTTTGCATGGAATTTGAGCATCTCCCTGTGTAACACCGAAAACCACCAAAACTCGTGGAATTCATTAGTTCAAAGTAAATAATGCACAGAACTTTATTTATACCCCATTTATTCAACGAGGAATTGGCGATCGAAATTAGGAAATAACGACCACCAACAGTCAGCGAGGTGTCCGCGCTCAAGGACGACAGGTCCACTGTCCACGTTCCCTACTGAAAACGAGCTCGGCCATGAACAGAGCATGAACCAAAGTTGTTCAGCCACCTACCTCTATTGATGAGCAAAAAGATGGGTTCAGAAAGACACATGGTGGCTATTCTCATCCCTGCACACATGTGGTTGCTCATCGTGGCTTGCATATGAGACGGCAGCGGTGAGTCGGTGACATCCCCCTGACGGCTTGGGCTGTGCTCACTCCATGAGGCAGCTGCATCTCGATCCCTCCAGAACCTGCCAGGCCTATGGCGATGTTGGCGCTCGCTAGCATAGCCACACAACAGGGGTGGCTGGCACCTCTTCGATGCTATCTCTTAATCTAGCGCAAATCTACACTATAAAAGAGCGAGTTTTCTAAAAATATTTTTCAGCTATAAAGACATAGGTATACCCTTCACGCTGACCCCACTGCGCAGTTTGGAAAAGATTAGAAAGGGGTGGAAAGGCCCAAAACCCATAGATGCAAAATGTTCCATCCACTTTCTCTCTTTATTTCTCACCTCATTTTATACCCATACCCACCTGTTACTTTCCTTCTCTTTGTTTTAATGAGGAAGGAATGACACTAATCAATCAGGACTCCTTCCTTTTAATTTTATTTTCCTTTTTTTCCTTCCTATTATCTACTTGATTATCTCATAACACGTGCATGTTGCACGTACATCTATGCTAGTCGTATTTGAGAGCTAATGGACCGGCCTCATTGCTCTCTTGGTGTGATGAGTGATTGTCAACGAGCTCAAGTCCTCCGATGGACTGGAGGCCCTCCGATGGACTGGAGGTAGATGATGAAGACCTCGATGGACTGAGGCAAAAGCCCTCCAATGGACCGGAGGCAATGCTCAGCGTCGGTCAGCCATGGGAGCTCAGTACACGGAGGGGCGGTTCGGCAATGGCGGTGTAAGCATTCCGATGGACTGCGAGGCAACTCCGATGGACTGGAGAAGCCGAGTGCCACCGTGGTGCTCCAACCCGAGTGCATGGCGCAAAGGCGTGCGAGGGAGGCTTTGGCGACTTCGGCTCAAAACCTCCACCCAAGTTCAAATAACTTGGTGGGTTGGGCTCTGACTCACCAAGATAGAAGATTGGGCCAAGACCCGGCCCAGGAAGCCCGCAAAATAAAGTTTTCCGGTTTCTGACTTCAAAACCGGGGGAAGCTTCCGGACTAATGGCTACGTGGCGTACATCCAAGCGAGGCGTGTAGAAGAAGAAGATCAAAGCGTCATCGTAGTCATCCGATTGCATCTTTTCATTTCAGCCCCTTTCAGGCATTCTAGAGTAAGGGTCTTAGTGTTAAATGGTGTCATTAGGCCTAGGGCTATAAATACCTAAGTGGCTGGTCATTTAGGTGTCTCTTCCATCATTAGAAAACCCTAGGCTTAGTTTCTAATCAGCCATGTCCCAAGGAGAGAAAGGAGAGCATTAGGGTTAGGATTTGAGTCCTCTAACTAGTGTTCTTCACATCAAGTAGGAGGATGAAGGGTGGTAGGCTGTAGAAACTTTGTATGAACTCAATTTCGTGATTAATCTAGCAATATTCCTCTGAAATTGAAGTGCTTGTGCGCAGCCCTCTCCCTTCCCCTTCTCTAGTTTGGTTTTTGGGTGAATTCTCAAAGGCTTTTGGTGCTTTGTTTTGCCTACGAGTTTTCCTCACTTCTTTTGGTGTTTTGGACTTGCAAGGACGTGGAGATTATGACTTAGATCTTCTCAAACCTTCAGGTTTGCCACAAGCAAGTTGAACTTGAGTTTTCCCTTTCTTGCCCAAACATTGCCTACTTCACGAGATCTGAAATTCCCGCTATTCCCGTCGTTATTTTGAGTTGATCTTCTGGGAAAAGCTTTGGTATAACGTCTAGATAATCTGTGCAAAATTTTGTGAAGTTTGGACAAGATTTGGTCAAGGTTTGGGTTTGAAAACTTAAGTTCCTGGTTTACACCGGACTATCCGGTGTCTCTACTAGAACATCCGGCTCCATCGGAAGTTCCGGTAGCAGCCACTGAAACATCCGGTAGGTCGACTCGGGGAGTGTCACCTGCAGATCCTACCGGAACATCCGACAGCAGCCACCGGAACATCCGAAGGCGGCTATCGGAACATCCGGTAGATCTGGGCATCCTGCGTTTTGGTTGCGTTTTGTGTTCGACTCTTTGCTTCAACCTCGCTTTTGGTGTTCCTTGCTGCTGCCCGTACTCTTAACTTGCTGTGAACCAGTGAGACGCATTTCGGTGCATTGAGTGGCAGGTGAGGGACTAGTGCGTGAGTCATTGTTTCGCTTGACTTGCGATCTCGTGATCATTGAGTCTTGTGCTTCCACTCGCTTGGTGTGTACCCATTTAGTGGGCGACACCAAGTGCTGCTAGACACGTTTCCTTTCAGTGGACGGTGTCTAGCGCTTGCTGTGTGAAGTGTGTCTGTCTGCACCAAGGGGGTGTGAGATTGAGTTTTTTAGTGCTCCTATTCACCCTCCCTCTAGTCGCATGTCTCTGTCCTACAGTATTAACCACTCAACCTAGCGGGTTCAAACCGTGAGTTCTACCTCTGCACGAGTTAGCTCGGGTTTACACACAAAGCCGCTCAAATCGGACCATGAACATGTCTAGTTTTATTACAAGTTCGAAGTAGATGAGAATGCAGATTTTACTCCTTGTATACTCAACCCAATGAGACTTATGTTTGGTTTCAAAAGGTCTCTTTGTGCATAGTCTGACAAGACTGTGTCAGCTACTATAGCTTACAAAGTCATTTGCTCCTAGATTCACATGCGGTGTTTAGCTGAAGAATTTGTGGCCGCAAGGGTGATGCCGCTTCGAAGCCAATTTATGATGCCGAACCCAATGGTGCTATCGATCCCACACAGCTTGTTAGATTGCCTTACTCATTCAAGGCATTCGGCAACTACAACATTGCGGGAGAAGCAATGCATGAAGGTGTGGAGAAGGCTATCGTTTTGATGCTTAGCAACTAGACCATTGCCAAATATAGGCGTTTGAGCCATGCTTTTGGTGGCCGTGCCACGTTAAGGTTCAACCGGGTGTTCGATGTGAGAGCCAATGGACCGGCCTCATTGCTCTCCTGGTGTGATGAGTGATTGTCAACGAGCTCAAGCCCTCCGATGGACTGGAGGCCCTCCGAAGGACTGGAGGTAGAGGAAGACGAAGACCTCGATGGACTGAGGCAAATGCCCTCCAATGGACCGGAGGCAATGCTCGGCGTCGGTCGGCCATGGGAGCTCGATACACGGAGGGGCGGTTCGGCAACGGTGGTGTAAGCCCTCCGATGGACCGCGAGGCAACTCCGATGGACTGGAGAAGCCGGGTGCCACCGTGGTGCTCCAACCCGAGTGCATGGCGCGAAGGCGTGCGAGGGAGGCTTTGGCGGCTTCGGCTCAAAACCGCCACCCAAGTTCAGATGACTTGGTGGGTTGGGCTCCGACTCACCAAGATTGAAGATTGGGCCAAGACCCGGCCCAAGAAGCCCGTAGAATAAAGTTTCCCGGTTTCTGACTTCAAAACCGGGGGAAGCTTCCGGACTACTGGCTACGTGGCGCACATCCAAGCGAGGCGGAGAAGCCGAAGATGATCAAGACGTCATTGTAGTCGTCCGATTGTATCTTTTCGGTTTGGCCCCCTCCGGACATTTTTAAAGTAGGGGTCTTAATGTAATTGTGTCGTTTAGGGCCTAGGGTATAAATAGACTTGAGAGGCTCCCTTGGAGCTTATCTTGGCAGCCACAATACCCTAGTTTCCCTAACCCTAGCAGCCAAGGTGCAAAGAGAGAAAAGAGAGGAGATTAGCTAGGAGATGAGTGCCTAGTTTAGTCAAATCTTGTCATTAGTGGGAGGATGATGGGAGGAAGGCTCTAGAGGATCTTGTAAGACTTGATTTCGTGATTCAATCCACGATTACTCCTTGAGAATTCCATGTCTTGAGCAGCTCAATTTCGTCCTCCTTTCCCCCTTCCCGTTCTTGTTCGTTCTTGGTTCCAATCTTTGGATTTTGGTGTGTTTCCTTTTGTCCAAGGTTGGAATCTTTCTTTTGCTGATATTTTACCTTGCTATGATGTGGTGAATCTCACTAGCCAAGTGCTAGAATCATTGAACCACGAGCAAGGGCCGTTCTTGTCCGATTTCAGTTTTTCGGTGTCAACTCACCTACCTCACGAGATTTGCAATTCCCGTGCATCCCTTGATCTTTTGGAGCTGGTCTTTTGGGATTTGCTAGGGAAGGTCCTTAGGATTGTCCATGCAAATTTTCGTGAAGTTTCGTTGAGATTTGACCCTGTTTCGATCGATTTTTCGATGGAGTGTCGGGCTGTTTTTCTGCGCAGTTTTTCGGAGAACTGACAGGACAAATCAATTGTCCTTAGGTTTGTCCGAAGTGGGGACTTCGGACTGTCCGTTCTATAGACCTCAGACAGTCCGGTCTGAAGGGTTTTTGGGCTGTTTCTGTGTCCTTCTTTGTGTTTGTCCGGTCAGGTCTTTTGGTGGAGAGAGGACTGTCCGGTCTAGTTTTTTTGGGGCTGTTTTCGCGTGTTCTTTGCTCCGCTTGCTTTGGGGTTTGTTTTTCTTGGTTTCTTTGGTCTTTGGAGTGTTGGTGTTTGCTTCAAACTTGTTTTGTGTCAACCACTGCATGCCCATACTCTTTACTCACTTTTCTAAGTGAGGCACGCTCCGGTGTGTTGAGTGGCTAGTGTGTGACACTTGCAAGCTTTGTAGCTTGTCTTGTTTTGTTTGTGCCTTGTTGTTCTTGCTTGCTCTGATGTTGCTTTAGTGTTTTCAGTTTAGGGTTTCTCAATGTGTCCTAAGGTTAATAGCTTGTCTATGCTACGTAACTCTGCACATTAGAGAGGTGTAGTTTTAGGTGTTGTGTGTGTTTGTCTGGGTGTAGTGTGTTTGCTCTTTTAGGTGTAGTTTGGTTGCTCATCTTACGTCCTTTTCTTTGAGCGTTAATTCGAGTGCTTCCGCTTTCCACCCGATACGTATCTGTTCAGTGGACGGTATCGGGTGTGTGTGTGTGTTTTCGTGAGATCGCACTTTGGGGGTTTGAGTTTGAGTTTTTCAAGTGCTCCTATTCACCCCCCTCTAGTCGCACGTCTCGGTCCTACAAGTGGTATCAGAGCCGGTTAGGTTTCCTATACCTTAACCGGTGACGAAACCGTAGCGACGATGACTTACTCCGGGAAAATTCCCGTCCTTGGCTCCGATGGCTATCCCTACTGGAAAGGTAGGATGGAGACGTTCCTTGTTAGCCAGAGTCAGGACATATGGGATGCTACTCAGAGTACGACTTTTGTGGTGCTTCCGGTCGCTGAGCGTAGTACGCAGGATATTGTGGCTCAGCATGAGGCGAATGCCAAGGCTGTTAACTTTCTCTTCTCCGGGCTTGGTCCCATGGATTATGAGAGAGTGAGTCACCTTAAGACTGCGCGTGAGATATGGTCACTGCTTAGTGCACACCATGAGGGTACTGCGACGATTAAGGCTAGGCTTGTGGAGACTTACCGGCGCGAATATGAGAATTTCGTCCAGAAGCCGAGAGAGTCAGTAGACGACTTGTTTGGTCGCTTTCAGTCGATCATCAACAAGTTGCGTGTCAACTCTGCCCCCACTGCCCTCCCATATCCCGATCATCAGCAGGCTGTCAAGTTGCTGTATGCTTTGGACAGAAAAATATGGGAGATCAAGGTGAACTCAATCATTGAGTCGGCAGGGTATGATACGATTGGAGTAGAGGCGCTCTATAGTAAGCTCAAGGCCACCGAGGTAGATTACAAGATGAGGGATTCCCTTGCCTGTACAGGTTCTAAGAGTCTGGCCTTGGCTACCCCCTCTAGTGAGTCTGTCACTAACCCCATGTTACACAACTTCTCGTTTTCTGCTTTGATGTCTGTTACAGAGGAGCAGCTAGCGATGCTTGGGGATGATGAGTTGTGTCTGGTGTCTAGTCGCTTTCAGCGCGCCTATGACAACCGGATGAGCAAGAAGAGGGGAGAGCGGCCCAAGTGCTTCGAGTGCGGAGAGGTCGGCCACTTCATCGCCGAACGCCCCAACAAGTACGACTACTACAAGAAGGGCAAGAGCTACTCCCGCAACTTCGACAAGTACCACTCCGGCAAGCCCAGCTTTGACAAGCACCGCTCCAGCAAGCACGGCTCCGGCAAGCATTCCTTTGGTAAGAAGAACTTCCGGAAGGCTTTCAAGAGCTACCAGAAGGACAACCGGAAGCGGGACAAGGCCTTCTTCGTCGAGATCGGGTTCTGCAGCAGCGGATCTTCTTCCTCTTCGTCCTCGTTGAGCTCAAGCGATGAGGAGATCATGTACAGTAAGGACAAGAGGAACGATCAAGGCGGTCCAGCTGGCTTGTGCTTCGTCTCCACCAAGTCTAGGCGCAAGAACAAGGACAAGAGGAGTTTGGTTTGCTCCATGGCGCTTGAGGACAAGGAGAACAAAGATGACGGCAGCAACTCTTCTTCCGATGATGAGGAAACTCCTGAGCAAGCTGAAATCCTTGAGATGCTAGAGCAGAACAGCCGGGAGCTTAAGGCCCAGGATAAGATGCTGGAGAAGGCAGCTAAGAAGCTGCAGAAGTTGAAAGCCCAACTTGCTGAGGCTTTAGAGGAGAATGAGAGGTTGAGGAGTGTGAGACCCCAACCCAGTGAGATTGAGTGCCCTACTTGTGAGTCTTTCGTGACGGAGCTTGGTGACCAGAGAGATAGGTATGCCAAACGGGTAGAGGAGATAGATGAGCTGAAGGCTGAGCTAGGCAAACTCCAGTCCAAATTGGATGAGCCTACTTTGAGTGGAGAACTTGAGTGTGAGTCTTGCCCCTGTCTAGCTAGAGAGCTAGCTGTTGCGAAGGAGAAGTTTGAGGGGTAGCTCATGGAGCTTGAGGAGCTTAGGGCTAGACCTACACTTTTGGGTGCGTGTATGGTCTGTCCTACCTTGAGAGGTGAGTTAGAGCAGTTGAGAGCTGTCTTTGAGGTGCTTTCAGCACCTACTGATACTTGTGGGAACTGCCTAACCCTTAGGATGCAGCTGGTGGATAGGGATGCCACCATTAGGAAGTTGGAGAAAGCTGTTGTGGTTCCCTCCCTAGACTGTGATACCTGTGTTGCCCAGACTGTGATTCTGGAGGATCTGAGGGAGGAGATGTTTTCTTTGCAAAATGACAACAACAGGTTGACAGAGGTGCTCAGTAGGGTATATGCGAGGCAACCTCAACTAGAGATGATCATAGAGAGAACCAAGAGAGCTGAGGGTGAGACAAGTGGTGTTGGGTTTGGAGAGTGCAGCATTTCGGGTGAGAAGGGTGCCCTAATTAAGGTCAAGACTGCACCTACCCAGCCAGGAAAGACTGTTGATGGGGTTTACCATGAGCCACCCAAGGCTGCCCCAAAGAAGCAGTACTGGACACCCAAGCCTTCCAAGGCTAAGCTGGACAAGATTGTTGAGGAATAGCTTAAGCCCAAGGGCAAGAAGCCAGTCCAGCAGCCTGAGCCACCCAAGGCCACACCACCTAAGCCCAAGTCCCAGCCTAACCCAGTTCCTAGGAGGCCTGTCTACCACTGTGAGTTTTGCCAGCGGAATCGCCACCTAGAGGAGTTTTGCTTCAGGAGGAAGTAGGTTGAGAGGCAGGAGAGAGCTTGGGGGAACCAAGATCAGTTCTACCAGGGTGGTAGGCAAGATCCTCCCCACCGCGGTGAGATGAGAGACCGCTTTGCCGGTGGTGAGAGAGGAGGCGGCTTTCAGGCTCGTGCTCCTGGTGGTGAGAGACGCTTTACCGGCCGAGCTCCTAGTCGTTTTCAGCGCGGCTATGGACCTCGTGACCGAGGCTTTGAGAGAGCTTTCGAGGGTTCACGCTTTGGCGGTCGTGGTTACCCTAATCGTCGTGATGATTTCTTTAATTGTGCTTATCCCACTTTTGAGCAGATGGCTCGGCACTAGTACAGCAGTTTTGGGACTAACCCCAGTGCCGAACCGTTTGCTCACCGTCGCTTTACTTGACTTTGCAGGATCGAGGCATGGAGGATGTGTGGATCATGGACTCCGGGTGCTCTAGACACATGACAGGGCATCGCAAGTGGTTCTCCAGCCTCAATCCCGTGAGCACTAAGGAGTACATCACATTCGGGGATAATGGTCAAGGTAAAGTGTTGGGTGTTGGCTCTGTTTCGCTCTCTGCTAAGCGTTCCCTGAGAGAAGTTGCTTTTGTCCGGAATCTGGGGTTCAATTTGGTCTCTGTTTCACAACTTCTCGATGAAGGATATGAGGTTCGCTTCAAGAAGGGTGCGTGCTGTGTTCTTGATGCTGAGGAGACCCTTGTTTGCTCTTTGCTGCCTTTTCGTCAGGTTTTTAGGGTCGACCTCACATCTGTTTCTAGCTTGCTCGCTGTTTGGTTGCTAGTCCTTCTGCTGATATTTGGAAGTGGCATAGGAGGCTTGGTCACTTGAGCTTTGATCTGCTAGTCAGATTGAGTTCAATGGGCCTAATCCGAGGATTGCCCAAGTTGAGAGCTGAGAAGGACTTAGTTTGCCACCCCTGTCGTCATGGCAAGATGGTTGCCGCTTCTCACATTCCTGTGTCTCAGGTTATGACCTCCTATCCGGGTGAGCTACTCCATATGGATACAGTAGGTCCCGCTCGGGTAGCGTCGGTCAGTGGGAAGTGGTACGTGCTGGTTGTTGTGGACGATTTTTTGCGGTTCTCGTGGGTATTTTTCATAGAGTCTAAGGATGAGGAGTTTGCTTTTGTTCGGGATCTGGTACTGAGGTTGAGAAACGAGAGTCACAAGGCCATGAGGGCTATCCGCAGTGACAATGGCGGAGAATTCAGAAACTCTCGGTTCGAAAACTTCTGTCGTGACCTAGGTCTTGAGCACCAGTTTTCTTCTCCATATACCCCACCGCAGAACGGTGTTGTGGAACGCAAGAACCGCACACTTGTTGAGATGGCACGGACGATGCTCGATGAGCATAGGACTCCAAGGCGCTTTTGGGCTGAGGCAGTGAATACGGCCTGTTACATTGCGAACCGAATCTTCTTGCGAGCTTTCCTTTGAAAACCTCGTATGAACTTCGGTTTGGTAGGCAGCCCAGCGTCAAGCATTTGCGAGCGTTTGGTTGCAGGTGCTTTGTGCTTAAGAAGGCGGGGCATTTGGACAAGTTTGAGTCTCGTTGTTTGGATGGGATTTTTCTGGGGTATGCTTCTAATTCTAGGGCTTTTCGTGTGTGGATTTTAGAGGCCAAGCAAGTTGTTGAGACTTGTGAGGTTTCTTTTGATGAAACTATGCCCTGCACAACCCCTGCCTTTGAGCTTTCAGGTGATGATGAAGAAGGCACTCCCATCTTTGAGGATGAGGAAGGTGTGATTAATGATGGTGATGCAGGAGCCACTGCACCGGCTGCAGCTCCTGCCCCCTCTGCTACGAGCTCAGATGATGAAGGAGGACCCTTGCCCACGGCTTCCTCCTCACTCCCCCGACGGCAAGCTCATGCAGAGGCTGGACCCGCTGAGGATGCAGGGGAGGTGACCTCCGAGATTGCACCATCTCGGCAGGTCCATCGGGATCACCCTCCACACAGGATGATTGGAGACATTCACCAGCGTGTCACACGCTCATCGGTTAACTCTCTAGCCTTTTTCTCCCACTCTGCATATGTTGCTTCTTTTGAGCCCCGGGATGTGTCACATGCATTATCTGATCCTAACTGGGTGAACGCCATGCATGAGGAGTTGGAGAACTTTGAGAGAAACCATGTCTGGGATTTAGTTGAACCTCCACCAAACTGTCGCCCTATAGGTACCAAGTGGGTTTTCAAGAACAAACAGGGTGAGGATGGGATGGTTGTGAGGAACAAAGCGAGATTGGTAGCCCAGGGTTTCTGTCAGAAGGAGGGGATAGATTATGAGGAGACCTTTGCCCCTGTAGCTCGTTTGGAAGCCATTAGGATTTTGCTTGCCTTTGCGGCCTCTAAAGGCTTCAAACTGCAGCAAATGGATGTCAAGTCTGCTTTCCTGAACGGGTTCATAGAGGAGGAGGTATATGTGAGACAACCTCCTGGCTTTGAGAGTGCTAGATTTTCAGACCGGGTGTATAAGTTGAGAAAAGCCCTTTATGGTCTGAAACAAGCTCCTAGAGCTTGGTATGCTTGGTTGAAGAGTTTCCTGCTCAAGTCTGGGTTTGTGATGGGTTCAGTAGACAAGAACTTGTTTCTGTTAAGTCGTGGCGGTGACACCCTGATAGTTCAGATATATGTTGATGACATAATCTTTGGTGGTTCATCTCATGCTTTGGTGTCTAGTTTTGCTGAACAGATGAGCAGGGAATTTGAGATGAGTCTTATGGGTGAGCTCCAGTTCTTCCTCGGGCTGCAGATCAAGCAAGGCCCTGAAGGAACCTTCGTCCATCAAGCCAAGTATACAAGAGACATACTCAAGAAGTTTGAAATGGGTGACTCCAAGCCCATGACAACCCCTATGAGTACAAACACGGCGCTTGATGCTGATGAAGATGGGGAGGCGGTGGACCAGAAGGAATTTCGAGGGATGATCGGCTCACTACTATACCTGACGGCAACCAGGCCGGACATTCAGTTCGCGGTCTGCCTCTATGCACGCTACCAGGCTTCTCCTAGGACTTCTCACCGTCAAGCGGTGAAGAGCATTTTCAGGTATCTGAAATTCTCTCTTGAGCTTGGTCTTTGGTATTCCTCGGGTTTTTCTCTTTCTCTTAGAGGATTCTCAGATGCTGACCATGCTGGCTGCCGGATTGATCGCAAGTCAACCTCCGGCACATGCCAACTCTTAGGAACCTCTCTTGTCTCTTGGTCCTCTCGCAAGCAAGCTAGTGTTTCTTTGTCTACCACACAAGCAGAATACATAGCTGCTGCTCCCAACTTTTATGGATGAAATCCACCCTTAGTGATTTCGGTCTTAGGTTTGGAAAAATCCCTCTTCTAGTTGATTCTACTTCTGCTATTTCTGTAGCTAAGAACCCCGTCTTGCACTCTAGAACGAAACACATAGACGTGAGGTTTCACTTTCTGAGAGATCACTATGAGAAGGAGGACATAGACTTAGTCCACGTAGCATCTAAAAACCAGTTGGCCGATATCTTTACCAAGCCCCTAGAGTTTGGCGCTTTTGTGCGCTTGAGAGGTGAGCTTGGAGTGTGCTTTCCCTTTTAGTCACGGATAGAGTGCTATTCCTTTTAGTAAGGAATAGCTTCTGTAGTTTAAATTTTGCTTTTATCTTGCTTTTATCTTTCTTTGTCTCTTTTGCATATTGTATCATATCATGCATTGCATTGTATCATATGCATTTTCACTTCACTTGCACTAGAGCTCTTTTGGAATGCAGAGTTAGTACTTGCTTGTGCTAGATGGTACTGTGCTTGCTTGATCATGGTTGGTTAAGCTCTCTTGAGTCTATTGAATACTAATTGTGAGCTAAGTCATTTTATTATTTGTAAATCAAAAACCATGATCACCACTTGATTTGGCTACCTAGCATGTGTAGGATTGTTGAATGCTATGCTATCTTTTCATACCTGTATATGCTATTTGTATGCCTTTGCTAAGTTAATGCCAAAGCTTTTCTGACACCTTGCTTAAATTGAAATCTGAATCAAATTGCTTACAAGTGGTGTCTTATGTGCTGAATTGAGAAAGATCCAGGTGGGTTTGCTTGTCACACTGATCTAGTTCGAGACAGCTTGCCTTTGCACTTTGGCATGAACTTGGACTAGGGTGTGTATGACCAAAACCTTGTCTTAAGCTTCTGATGGTTATATAACCTAGGCTTGGCATTGGTTGGTAAGAAGTGGCAAAAGACAATTAAATAACCCCTGGCACATAAAGAACTTGCTTATGAATACAAATGTATAAATCTGAAATTTGCAAGTCTCTAAAATGCTTATGGCTGGTTGTATATGCTTTGGTTGAGAGTAGCACACCTTGTATGCATTGCAAGCATCTTGCTGTTCATGCCTATCTTGCTAGGTGCTATTCATGTCGGTGATGCTTTCTTTTCGATAACCCTGAAAAATAAGCTTGCTCTTGACATGTGTAAGATAGATTCATTTGAGCTTGTTATATGCTTCCTTTCCCTCACTTGCTCTGTATGCTAGAACTTGTGATTACTAGCTTTTCATCCCTTCTGAGCTCTTTCCGTTACACTCCTTGCATTTCATGGCATATTTTGAGGGGGAGTTATCTAGTTCAGGGGGAGTTGAGTTCAAGGAACCCTTGATGTGTCCATTGTCAATAAGGGGGAGAAATTTAGGGAGAGATTAGTGTACTTCTGAAGAAATTTAAAAATATGGAAAAGGGGAGAACTCATGAGAGATTTAGTTGAGGGAGAGCTTTGCATTCATATTGCATTTGTGAAGATGCATTTCAGGGGGAGTTTGAGCTTTTAGTATGCTCTTTGCATCGGTGCGTTGAGCCTTTTGCCTCTGTCTTGAGGAGCCGATGCTTTGCTTCTTTTTGCTTCAAGTTGCATTGTGTTTTGCCTTTGTTGGGTTTTGGGCAGCTTGAGCATTTCTTTTATTTTCTTTTATTTTCGGTTTTACGCTTTTCTCTTGTTTTTGATCCATTTCATGTTACAGGTTGAAGGTGTTGACAATGCACTCATCAAGGGAGAGATTGGGAGCCAATGGACCGGCCTCATTGCTCTTCTGGTTTGATGAGTGATTGTCAACGAGCTCAAGCCCTCCGATGGACTGGAGGCCCTCCGAAGGACTGGAGGTAGAGGAAGACGAAGACCTCGATGGACTGAGACAAAAGCCCTCCAAAGGACCGGAGGCAATGCTCGGCGTCGGTCGGCCATGGGAGCTCGGTACACGGAGGGGCGGTTCGGCAATGGTGGTGTAAGCCCTCCGATGGACCGCGAGGCAACTCCGATGGACTGGAGAAGCCAGGTGCCACCGTAGTGCTCCAACCCGAGTGCATGGCGCGAAGGCGTGCGAGGGAGGCTTTGGCGGCTTCGGCTCAAAACCGCCACCCAAGTTCAGATGACTTGGTGGATTGGGCTCCGACTCACCAAGATTGAAGATTGGGCCAAGACCCGGCCTAGGAAGCCCGCAGAATAAAGTTTCCCGGTTTCTGACTTCAAAACCGGGGGAAGCTTCCGGACTACTGGCTACGTGGCGCACATCCAAGCGAGGCGGAGAAACCGAAGATGATCAAAACGTCATCGTAGTCGTCCGATTGTATCTTTTCGGTTTGGCCCCCTCCGGGCATTTTTAGAGTAGGGGTCTTAATGTAATTGTGTCGTTTAGGGCCTAGGGTATAAATAGACTTGAGAGGCTCCCTTGGAGCTTATCTTGGCAGCCACAATACCCTAGTTTCCCTAACCCTAGCAGCCAAGGTGCAAAGAGAGAAAAGAGAGGAGATTAGCTAGGAGATGAGTGCCTAGTTTAGTCAAATCTTGTCATTAGTGGGAGGATGATGGGAGGAAGGCTCTAGGGGGTCTTGTAAGACTTGATTTTGTGATTCAATCCAAGATTACTCCTTGAGAATTCCATGTCTTGAGCAGCTCAATTTCGTCCTCCTTTCCCCCTTCCCGTTCTTGTTCGTTCTTGGCTCCAATCCTTGGATTTTGGTGTGTTTCCTTTTGTCCAAGGTTGGAAACTTTTTTTTGCTAATATTTTGCCTTGCTATGATGTGGTGAATCTCACTAGCCAAGTGCTAGAATCATTGAACCACGAGCAAGGGCCGTTCTTGTCCGATTTCAGTTTTTCAGTGTCAACTCACCTACCTCACGATATTTGCAATTCCCGTGTATCTTTTGGAGCTGATCTTTTGGGATTTGCTAGGGAAGGTCCTTAGGATTGTCCATGCAAATTTTCGTGAAGTTTCGTTGAGATTTGACCCCATTTCGATCGATTTTTCGATGTAGTGTCGGGCTGTTTTTCTGCGCAGTTTTTCGGAGAACTGACAGAACAAATCAATTGTCCTTAGGTTTGTCCGAAGTGGGGACTTCGGACTGTCCGGTCGATAGACCTCGGACAGTCTGGTCTGAAGGGTTTTTGGGCTGTTTCTGTATCCTTCTTTGTGTTTGTCCGGTCAGATTTTTTGGTGGAGAGAGGATTGTTCGGTCTAGTCTTTTTGGGGCTGTTTTTGCGTGTTCTTTGCTCCGCTTGCTTTGAGGTTTGTTTTTCTTGGTTTCTTTGGTCTTTGGAGTGTTGGTGTTTGCTTCAAACTTGTTTTGTGTCAACCACTGCATGCCCATACACTTTACTCACTTTTCTAAGTGAGGCACGCTCCGGTGTATTGAGTGGCTAGTGTGTGACACTTGCAAGCTTTGTAGCTTGTCATGTTTTGTTTGTGCCTTGTTGTTCTTGCGTGCTCTGATATTGCTTTAGTGTTTTTAGTTTAGGGTTTCTCAATGTGTCCTAAGGTTAATAGCTTGTCTATGCTACGTAACTCTGCACATTAGAGAGGTGTAGTTTTAGGTGTTGTGTGTGTTTGTCTGGGTGTAGTGTGTTTGCTCTTTTAGGTGTAGTTTGGTTGCTCATCTTACGTCCTTTTCTTTGAGCGTTAATTCGAGTGCTTCCGCTTTCCACCCGATACGTATCTGTTCAGTGGACGGTATCGAGTGTGTGTGTGTTTTCGTGAGATCGCACTTTGGGGGTTTGAGTTTGAGTTTTTCAAGTGCTCCTATTCACCCCCTCTAGTCGCACGTCTCGGTCCTACAAGTGGTATCAGAGCCGGTTAGGTTTCCTATACCTTAACCGGTGACGAAACTATAGCGACGATGACTTACTCCGGGAAAATTCCCGTCCTTGGCTCCGATGGCTATCCCTACTGGAAAGATAGGATGGAGGCGTTCCTTGTTAGCCAAAGTCAGGACATATGGGATGCTACTCAGAGTACGACTTTTGTGGTGCTTCCAATCGCTGAGCGTACTACGCAGGATATTGTGGCTCAGCATGAGGCGAATGCCAAGGCTGTTAACTTTTTCTTCTCCGGGCTTGGTCCCATGGATTATGAGAGAGTGAGTCACCTTAAGACTGCGCATGAGATATGGTCACTGCTTAGTGCACACCATGAGGGTACTGCGACGATTAAGGCTAGGCTTGTGGAGACTTACCGGCGCGAATATGAGAATTTCGTCTAGAAGCCGGGAGAGTCAGAAGATGACTTGTTTGGTCGCTTTCAGTCGATCATCAACAAGTTGCGTGTCAACTCTGCCCCCGCTGCCCTCCCATATACCGGTCATCAGCAGGCTGTCAAGTTGCTGTATGCTTTGGACAGAAAAATATGGGAGATCAAGGTGAACTCAATCATTGAGTCGGCAGGGTATGATACGATTGGAGTAGAGGCGCTCTATAGTAAGCTCAAGGCCACCGAGGTAGATTACAAGATGAGGGATTTCCTCGCTTGTACATGTTCTAAGTGTCTGGGCTTGGCTACCCCCTCTAGTGAGTCTGTCACTAACCCCATGTTACATAACTTCTCATTTTCAAGGTAGTGGGTGAGGTTCCCTGACCCCTTCTCCCTCTCCTCGACCCCTGCCGGTGACCCCGCGGGCCTCGCGCGGCCGGTTCCACGCGCGCCGCCGCCGGTCAACCCCCTCCCCCCCGCCGGCGGGAGGTTGAAGAAGGCCGCGGGTTTTGCACTTCAACCCTCAGTGTTTCGGCATTTTCCATTATAATCCGGCGCACTGTACAGTGAGTCTTGCGGATCTTACGATCTAGCCCCTGGAGGTTACGTTTAATTGCGTTCAAGTCCCGATCTAAAGGTTTTTCCATTTATTTCATTTATATTCGGCTGTGACCTTTGTAAAATCATAACAATTCAAAGAAAAATCCAAAATGGACAAACTCAGTGGCTATGAACTCCTCTTGAGTAGATCTACAGGATAGGTATGATGTGGAGGTGTGAAAAGTCTGTTTTGCCCCTGGTTTAGTGCATGCATATTGAGGGTAAATAAATGGTAAAAATAGACTAAATGAGCTCCTAAAATTATGAAACTTGGACAGAAGCTTTGTTATGGCATCTAGGTACTGTGTGATTTTTGGTAGCCCTAGCATTGGCTGTTTAATTACTGTTTTGCCCTTATGCATGTGTTTAGTGTATTTAATTAACTTGGAAAATGAAGGCTACATAAAATATGCTCAAATGTGACCTCTGGTATTTTTCTTGTACTCTATATAGTATGGGTAGCTCACTAGTAAAGTATGAGGTTGTGCATGTAGGTTTAAGCTGCTGATTTGAAAATGACAAAATGTCACATGCTTAACTAAATAAAATGAGAAAGTGGTTCTAGGATGCATAGTTAATTCTATGAAAAATCTGGTATGCTACTAATATGATAGGGAGTCCAGAAAGTATTTTTGGAGAATTTATTCATACTGTTTTTAAGTACATATTAATTTGCATAAGTTAAATATATGGAAAATAGATGTCCTATCAAACTATGGATTTTGTGCTTCCTGATTTTTGTACATGATGTTCATGCAATGTAATAGTTGCTGTGGAAATTCCAGGTCTAGAACTCACTCCTATAAATTATTAAGAATCTGAGAAGCTGTAGGGCTGATAACTTGATGGAATTTAAACAAATTAATTATGACTTGGTTGTAGCTGAAATTTTAGCTGCAGCTTTATGTGATATACGTCTTCATGACATAAAAATTTGAGCTCATTTGGAACTATATAACAGGAGGGTTTGACATAAGCCGTTTAATTCAATAGATAGATAAACTTACATAATGAACCTAAGTGCATTTCATGTAAAAGTGTAATGTTGCTTGCTATATCATACTATGCACTGCAAGTTCCATGTGATATCATGAATGGTGGGTCGAACTAGCTTTTAGTGATGGTTTGTACGATTTTTTAGTGATGGGTTGTATGATTTCTTAGGAAAATTGTTAAGTTTTCTCATTATGGGATGTGTTTGAACTAAGTATAATTGAGTCTTTTTGTCACAAACTACATGACGATGCATTATGCTTTATTTGTACCTCATGCATACAATTGCATTCGTTGCACTCATGATTGCATTATGTCATACATATAACTTGTAGCATATGCATGTATTTGCATTCTCTTGCACTCACTTGCATATTATATTATGCATATAGATTCCGCGAAGGAAAGATCAACACAGGAGCTGCTATTGATCGATAAGCCGAACACGAATTGCACCGAGAGCAAGAAGACGACGTGTCGCTGATTACATCCGTCCTTGTTTCAAGGGGTTGCCTAGGGCAAAAAGCCTCACAACCCGGCAAACTAACTTAGATTAGTCTGTTGGTTTTCATACGAACAATCAAAGGTAGGTAGGACCATGATTTCTCCCAGCTATTACCATCTTGTTTGATGATTACGCATCTGCATTAGGAGTTGCTTGAAACCAATTGCATTAGACTTCCTGGCCGCCCTGGCCCTAGCACCAATACTTAGAGTTCGCAGGATGAGTGCCTAGTAAATGCTAGGTGCGAGTAGACATGGGTGAATGGAGTCACTCATCACGTAGGTGGTTTCAAAATTTACAGAAATCTCACTGAGGTAAGTTATTATATATGCTTCTGATTTAAATGGAGACCGGGCAGAGATTTTACAAGTTATTTACTATTTACTATATTGTGCATTGGACTCCGCCTGAGCCGCATAAGGCCGGTCGTTGTTCGCCTATTGGTCGGCATAACATTGCTAGAGGTGCTTATCTGGGATAATAGACCGGTGAAAGTCTCACTTGTGCCATCCGAAGAATAGAGACTTGGTCCTACCATCGGGCCCAGGGGCGCTTGGGTGTTGACTCGTGGAGGGCTGGACCCGGTGCGCCGTGGTAACGCTCCATGGGGGCTAAACCTGTGGAATGGCGGGTTGGAATCGAACTTGGGATGGGACAAGTGGAGATGGGGACTATATGTGGGAACGCGATGGCTAGTAAGTATATACCCCTGGCATTTTTAGTTGTTCCCGGGAATTAACAAATCGATTCGAATCGCTGATGCTCACCAGGTGTGAGAATGCCAATGCCACTGACGTCCAATATAGTAATCAACATGAATATTACTATGCTTGTAAATCATGATTTTGTATATCTACATGCTTAGATATGGATGTCTTATATCATGCAAGTTATCATGTTATGATGAGCTTATATTTGAACTTGTATTTGATTCCATACATGATGGTTTGTAAACTAAGTCTATCCATCTTATATTTCAACTGCCTGTGATGATGTAACTGTTGTGGTTTAATCGAGAGTCGGATGTGTTTGATGTCGGTTCCTCTGGGATTTGGTGTTATCGAGAGCCGAAGTACTCTCGACGGACTATCAGGTTTAGTCTGGCCTAGGTGCACTGTGAGCCAGAGGTGGCAGGTGTGCTTAGTCTGGATTAAGCAAGGCGGTTCCGCCACAACAACTTAACACTGTCTGTGCGAAGGTGTGTGTGCTCATTCTTTTTGTTTTGGGGCATGGACATATGTACATATTATTCAACATTTTTGTTGTTGCTTTTTGAAGGGTATTCTTCTTTCTAAGACTCTCTCACAAGAACAACTGGTTGAGAATACGCTTAAGACTGCTGAAATTGACGACCCTTGAAGGCGTATTGATGACATTTCTGAACAGCCGAGTCACATGAAAAGAGTGTTCAAGAATTGAACAATGAGGTCGTTATTCACTGAACCAGCGCCAAGAAATTTCAAGATGAAAACTCTATTTTGGCTGCCGAAGTTGAAAAACAAAAAGCTATTGCTTCGAAAGCCACTACTCTATTTACTTACAAGAAAGAAACATGACTAGCTACTGAAAGGTTGATCGAAGTTCATAAAGAAGATATTGAAACAAAAGATCAAAAAATAGAAGAACTTGAGGCGAACATTGTTACGAAGAATGAAGAGCTTTGGAATCTCCGCACTAAGCTCGAGCTGCTGAAATCTAAAAAATCTGACGGTGATCAAGCTATCTTTAGTAGGATTTCTTCATGTGCCGCATTTGTTTCTTTAGTTATATCCAACATTGGGGCTTGTCCGCAAACTCGAAGGTTCGAAAACGGTGACTCCCTTAGAGCATTAAAGTGGACAGAAAAAGAGGTTAATGCTATTCCCGAGCTTATATTTGCTCATGGTGGCTATTGTGCTACTGCCAGAGACAAGGCTGCTGCTGTATCACTCGAAGCACAGTGTTGCCAACAAGTTGCGAGAGCTGGAGCGCCTTCCTTTCCACTTTGAAAGGCCGACAACGTCTTTTAGTGTTCTCAAGATTCTGAAAACCTTGGCTGACGTGTGTTTAGCTTGGTGTGGAAGCGTGGCCTTGAAGAAAAAGTTAATGAGTAGGTTTAGGCGCATCGGAGGGAGGTAAGCCATGAATGATATTCGAAATGCACTAATTTGCTTTCTTCCTTCCCTCTTTTCTTGTTTAGGCTTACCCTCAACTAGAACCATTTTTTATTTTAAGCCAAAGATGCAGCCCGTAATCATGTTGAGAGGCGACAATGGGTGATTCAAGATCCAACTACTTCAACTGTGGCAGAAGCACAAACTTTGGACGAACATGATTCTGAAACAAACACAGAAATTATGATGATCGAGCATTTGAGACCGACCACTCCAATAGAGCAGCCCCCGAAACAAGGCACTTCTATGGAGAAGCCCCCAAGGCTAAGCACTCCCGTGGAGCAGCCCACCAGGTCCGGGGAGGACCATATGGAGGTGTAGCTTCAAACGTTAATATTTCCTCTAGCAGTGGGCCGAGATCTGAATGTTTGGTTGGTAGTGTTAGAATATGTAGTTAGGGCTAGTGCAGCTATTTATTTCGGCCAGCCGTTGACAGGGGCACCTGACTCATGTGGGCTAAAGGCCCAGCCCAACTCAGGCTCTGTATACTCCTTTCTTGTAGGTAGATTAGGATCAGCAAATATTCCTTTCTTGCATAGGACTCCAAGGTAACCTCGGCTGTATATATGTAACTCATTGATCCTAATCAATCTATTAAGTTTTTCTGCCATAATCTCTTTCATGGTATCACGAGGGTTGAAACTCAACCTATCGTTTCCGCTCAAACCCTAGCCTCCCTACTCCCATGGCCGGCCTTTCCCCTCCTCCCCAGGATGCCACCGCCTTCGCTACCTTGGAGAAGGAGCGCTAGGACGCCGCTGATCGCTAGGCCTCCATGGAGAAGGAGGTCTTTGATCGTCAAGCCACCCTGGAGAAGGAGGCTGCCGAGGTACGCGCAGCCGCACTCCAATGTGCCGAGGCGTAGGAAGATAGGATTGCGTATATTGGTTGGATTGTATTGCATAGAGCCCTTCGGCGAATATATAGGAGCACAAGACTTAGGGGGCAAAGCACCTCCCAGGATACATATGGCAGCCCTAGATACATAAGACTCTCCTAAGACTCCTAAATATACACGACATCTAATCCTGCCAATTGTACTCACTAACATCCCCCGCAGTCATAGCTAGAGCATCGCAGACGGTTAGATTGGAGAATAAGCCGAAGAGCTGACATACCCCCGCAATCATAACTGTGTCGCGGTGTAGATGAAAAACTGGAGAAGAAACCCAAAAGGAGCTCAAGCAAACATTAGCCATTTGCGCCGATAATGTCGAGGTGCCGTGCGTAGAGTAGTTGTGGTCGATGTAGCTGTCGAGTTTGCCGAAGAAGAAAACCGCACAAGTCGCGGGCGCAGCACAACACAAGGCCCGCATTGCGCCAAGGGCGCTGAGGTGATGGTGGAGCAGAAGCAGAGCGCCATAGACAAAGACAGTGATGTAGTCAAGGCAATCGATGAGGGAGAAGCCGATGCTGAGGACGATGCTGTCAAACCGCCATGGATGAGGCATGCTCTAGGTTTGCCAAGCCTAGAAACGTGTCGTGGACGAAGGCACGCGCTGTTGTTGCCAATACCGGATGTACTAGGTAGAGGGCCCCAACCATGTGTCAGCATGTGAAGGGACCAGCAGAGAAGGCCTCAACGACTGTTGCAGTGCGCAGAAGGACGGCGACGAACAAGATGCCGATGCTGCCCGTGGTTGTCGGAGTGGACGAACAAGCGAGGACGAGACGGCGACGCTAGCGATGAGGTTGTGCTGGATGAAGGAGAAGGGGTAGTTGTGGCGATGCATCGAGGTTCCAGGAGTTGTGCAGCAGTGAGAGAGCCACGACGCACTAGAAGAAGGTCCTCGATAACGCCATCGTAGCGCAACGACGGTGCTTGATGTTGGCGAAGAACTCAAACAGCCGGAGAAGACCATGCGCGAGAGAAGCGCACCGATGGAGTCGATAGCGTGTAGATGCAACGGCGAGGACGACGACAGGCGGTGACGCTGCTGCCCGAGGAGGTGACGCAGCGGTATCCCTCTTGCTTGGCGAAGCATCACGCGAGAGACAACATACGTCTTGTGAGGGTGGTCCGCGCATGATCGGTTGATTAGGCCGATGGCGTGCGAGGTGAAGACGATGATGGCGAAGGTGATGTCGATGTCGAAGGTGGAGCCTCCCGATCGGTGGTGGTGATGACGAGCCGACGTAGCTCGATGTGCAGACGAAAGAGCACAACATAGGCGTTCCAGTTATGCCCCAGGCCACACTAGCTATATGGACGAAGAAGATGAAGAAGCCGATGCTGTCAAAGCCAATGTCGATGACGCGCGAGTCGATGGGCTGTGGGCGATGGGGACGCAAACCCAATCACAGATCGGGAGAGAAAAAAACAGTAGCAGCAGATATGGTACATCACTGGGTACCCATTGCCAAAGCGTTGTATCCTCCGGGTACCCATACCCAATGGCCTGGCTCAGTTGCCTCTCATGTAATGGCTCTTCTCTTCAGTCACATCCATGGGCAGTACAACTCTTGCTAACCCCTGCATTTACTTGATATTCTTGTTTCTCTGCTAAAGCATTCAGTTTGTTCATCGTTTTACTACCAACAATAATTGTTCCATTGAATTTAACCCTTTCGGTTGTTCTGTGAAGGATGTGTAGTCCAGGAACGTGATCTACAGGTGCAATAGCTCCAGACCGCTTTACCCCTTCCACACTTCGACCACCGCCTCGTCGTCTTCTGCCTTCCTTGCTGATGCTTCCCTCTGGCACTGCCGGCTTGGTCATCCTGGGCATGAATCTTTGTCTAGATTAGAGTCTGAGTCAGTCATTCCTCGTTGTAATAAAATTACCTTGGTCTGTCATGCGTGTCAACTTGGTCGCCACATTCGTCTTCCTTTTCATACTTCCATGTCTAGGGCTACACACAAATTTGAGCTTATACATTGTGATCTTTGGACATCTCCTCTTCTTAGTGTCTCTAGTTACAAATACTATTTGGTTATCATTGATGACTACTCTCATTTTGTGTGGACGTTTCCTCTGCGCCTCAAGTGTGACACATTCTCGACTCTATCAAATTTTTTCTCCTATGTTTCTACGCAGTTTGGGGCCAACATTAAGTCTGTGCAGTGCAATAACGGCCGCGAGTTTGATAACTCTAGCACCCTCACTTTCTTCCTTACCCGTGGTGTCCATCTCCGTATGTCTTGTCCCTACACTTCGCCTCAAAACGGGAAAGCTGAGCGCATGATTTGTTCCATTAACAACATCATCCTCTCTCTTCTATTCTAGATGTCCCTACCTTCTTACTACAGGGTTGAGGGACTTCACACTGCAACCAATTTCCTCAATCTTTTGCCCACCAAGGCGCTTAGTCTCACTACCCGGCCCCCACTTTGCCCTTTTCGGCTCTCACCCATCTTATGAGCACCTTCATGTCTTTGGCTGTGCTTGCTACCCCAATCTCTCTGCTACTGCTTCCCACAAGCTTGCTCCTTGTTCCACTCTTTGTGTCTTTCTTGGCTACTCCGCTCACCACAAAGGCTATCGTTGTCTTGATCTTACCTCTCGCAAGGTCATTATTTGTCGTCATGTTATCTTTGACGAGACAGTGTTTCCTTTCGGCATGCATGAGCAGCCATCACCTCCCAAGGACCTCACTTTTGCAGTACTTACCCCATGCCGGCTCCCATAGGACCGTCACCCTCTCTTTCTGTAGGTTCTATACTACCTTGTTGTGGTCCAGACATTCCTCTCGGCTTCACTCCATTGCCCACATGGACACTGCTTGCACCTGTAGTTCCCCTAGGCTTCCCTCCACTGCCCCAGCTAGGGTCGTCTGCTTCCTGTTGACGCCACTTAAGAACATCAATCCTTATACTGTAAGCGCACAGTATCGTGGTAGCTTTTCCCCAGGATAGGTATCTTGGGTTTGTCAATCCAGGGATAATTATGTTTAAGATATTATCTATCTAATATTAACTGAATTACTAACTAATTCTAATAGATCTAAACAAGCTTAAACAAGAGATAAAACTAATCTAAATAAACTCTAATCTATACTCTAATAAAGATCTAAACAAGATAAATCTATAGCATAAAAAGATAGAACAGGGTTTAGGTTATAAACGCGAGAACGATAGGTTTAACATGGCAAAAGGATCCACAAGAGATATGAGACAAACAACCATCGTACTAAGAACCACCTTGAAACTAGATCTAAACATAAAGCAAAGAATAAACATGATCATGAATGTCAAGGATCTACTCGAACCATTCCCCGGGCTCTACTGTCACTAGTAACCAAGTAATCGACGAACTAGCAAACCCTAACCATCTCTAAGCATGAGCAGATTTAATCAACTAATTAAAGTAAAGAGATCTACTAAAAGAACATGATAACATTAATTACTGGCCAGTAAACCATGCTAGAATTAAGTATTGCAAAGATATGGATCAAGAATCATGTATAAACAACAAGCTAGGTCTAAAAGACAAACTTTATTGATCAAGTAACAAGGTTTCATCAAAGTATCGAAGGAAGTACAAGGAATTACTCGAGATACATCGTAAACTTTGAAGCATAGTTGTCAAGATGAACTCGACGAAGAACATGTCGAAAGATGACCTCGGGACTTCCTCGGGAAGCGCATGGTCGGCCGACTAGACCCCCTACGGGTCGGCCGACTGGCCGGCTTCCTGCCTACTCTTGCTTCCTCCTTTCGCCGAGATGGACTTCTCGCCGAGTTCAACGCTTCTCGACCCCGACCCTTGCCCTAGACTCTCGACTTGCGATGAACAATGCGGTCCAATATGATGCCTCTCCCTTAGTGTAACACCCAAAATTTTGCTACATGAAAATCTTTTCATAAACTAATGTAATTCTGCTTAGAGTTTGATTTATTTATGCATAACGCCATAATACTTTGGTTATTTCAAATATTAATCAACTAAAATAAACCCTAGGAACCACATGTTTGAGCATTCATGCCCTTGCATATTTTATTGGATGATTTGCAGTGTTTAAAGTTTGAATTTAAAACCATTTGCATTTCTCCAAAATTTTCCAAACTCGAAAACAATCCGGGAAAAGTTCCTTTTTCCTCCCTCCCTTTCTTTCCTCTCTTTCGGCCCACTCCTGCCGATGGCCCAGTCCCCACCCCCTTTTCCTTTCCCTTTTCGCGCCGGCCCAAGCCGCGGCCCAGTCCCAACCAGAAAGGCCCAGCAGGCCGCCACCCTCCTCTTCCTCTCACTGACAGCCGGACCCGCCTGTCATCTTCTACCTCCCCTCCCTCGTTCCTTTTCAGTCCGACGCCCGACGGAGCGGAGCTCAAGCCAACGCCGCGCCACGGCCTCGGTCCCACCCTCGTGCTCCTCCGTTCCCTCCCGAGGATCACGCGCCACCTCCGCCCTTCCTTGTAGCGACCCGCCTCTCTCTTTCCTTCGGTGCACGCCCGGATGGAGTCCCGCAGTGGACACGAGACCCGGCCGAGCCAGACTCCGTTTCCCCTTTTTCCAAGCTGCGCGGCTTCGCCATGACTCCAACGCCCGCACCCGCGCGTCGTCCTTCCTTTCCGCGCCCGCGCCTTCCTTTTCCTGCTCACGCGCGCGCCGAGCGACGCGGACTCCGAGTCCAACTCGAGGTGGACTCCGTTGCACGTCGCCTTCCCTTGCCCCTCGCGCAAGCCTCGGCCTCCGCCCCATATAAGTCCGCCGACCCCGTCCGCTAGGAGCATCAAAACCCAAGCCCTAAACCGCAGCCGTGCGCTCGACGTTCGCCGCGAGTTCTTCAAGTCCGCCGCGACGTTCATCGAGTTCACCATCACGTTCCGCCTCTACAAGCCGTGAGAGCCGACGGGGTCAAGTCCACCAGCTTCGCCGCAAGGTAGAGCACCTAAACGCTTAACCCCGGCTTCTATCTTGCCTTAATTCGCCGAATCGATCTCGCCCCGCCGCCGTCGGTGTATGCAGTCGCCGCCGATCATCGCCGCACGCCGTCGCCGCCTCTCCGTCGACTACGTCTACACCCGGAGCTTCGCCGTGAGGTGAGGAAGCTTCCTAGCCTACTCTCGTCCTCGATTCCGCTCTACACCAGCGGGGATTGCTCGCCGGAGCTCCGCTTTCCCTCCTCCTCGCCGCCCGTCGTCTCCGACCATGCGCCGCCACCCGAGCCGCTCCGCCTGCTTCGCACCACCGCCCGCTCGCTCGCGCACCCGACCCCGTTAACCCTAGGCCACCGGAACCGCGAATCCGTGTGTCGCCGGCGATGCACCGCCGCGCACCATGGTTGCCGCCGGTCAAGCCGCCGCCGGTCTCTTTCCCCTACCGCCCGATCTAACCAGAGCCGTCCATCGCAGATCCAACGGCCAGAGCCGCGCGACACCGGGTCAATACCGGTCAGCGCCGGAGTTTTTGCTAAAGAGTCCCTGAGTTTTCCCGAAATCAACCCGCAGTCCAGATCCTTTAAATTGAGGTCCCTGGTTTTCGCGGTTTAGTCCCTGGAGTTTCAAATCTCTTTTATTTTAAGCCTTTAAATTTGTTTTATTCATATCTTCTGCGTTTTAACTCCGATTTGAGTGATTCTCGAATCTACGGGATCGTGATAATGCGTAGATTAGTTTTAAATCCTTTTGAATCATTGTTCATGATGTTTGGTGTACTGTTTTGGTCAATTAATGATCATTGATTGTATGTGTGCAACGTGTAGCCGACGTTCCGTCCGAGTTTGCTGAAAACCAATCTTGGGGAGTTCCTGAGCAAGCTTTTGCTGAGGAAGGCAAGTATTCTTTGACCTATGCCCTATTTACATTAATTACACAATCTAGAGCCCAATTTGATTCCTTCTATTAAGGATGACTAGCCTCATATGTCTTTATATGCTTATGAAACCTGGGATGCGCTGTGATGTGCAGATTAATGCTACCGCTCAACATCTTTATATTCATGTTGCTAATCTTGTTTAATTAATGATGAACTTGATGATAAAAGTTTGGTTGTAGCAACATGGAGACTTGGGCATGTTTTGTTGGTTTTGCTCAAATGCTTCACCATAAGGATCGATTCGCCGAGCGACCACCCAGGAAAACAGTACAACCACAAGAGGTGGAATGGGACGTCCTTGACTGATTAATTAGATGAACTGGAGTTTTGGCTTACTTTCCTGAAACATGGCGTATGAGGGGTCTGGGGGATATGGGACTTTGCCCTTTGCCAACGTGGTGCAGTTGTATCTGTCACACTTTGGAACGGAACTCTCATATCTTTAGTTAACTGGAGTAACCTGTAACGAGTGGGCCATAACTCTAGGAATTCTTTGTAAAGGTCTCGTAGTGAAACCCTACCGACTCACCAAAGGTCAGTGTTTGAGGGCTCGTACAGCCCGAGGCAAATGGGAATCACGACTTGTGGGTAAAGTTGTACAACCTCTCGAGAGTGTTTAAAACTGATATATCAGCCGTGCTCACGGTTAAGAGCGGCCTGGACCCTCACAAATTAGAGTTATCAAAGAAAGTGGCTTATGGAGATCATAGTAATGATGGTGATAACAACGGTTATGGTTATGGTTCATGCTTATTTATTTATTATGCTTTACTGTCTTTATAATAAAGGGATGGGTCATGCTAATCATTGCTAGTAACTAAAACTTGACCAACTAAATGCAACTGCAATGCTTGTCCACCATAAAGCCAGTGTGATGCTCCAGCATCTCAAGTACCTAAATTAAGTAAATTGTACACTATCATGCATCATAAGCATCATGGCATAATCATGGCTAGAGGGGTTTGGTCATAATGTGGGATTTTTTTTCAGTAAGCATGGACAATGCTGGGCTTGTAGTTTGAATTCTGTTGGGTTTGGGGGAAGCTCATATTACCAAAGTTGTAGATAAGGATCCAATGAACAACTTTGTCAAATTGAGTTTGGGCAAAAAATAAATTCAAATTAATGTTTTGAACCTTTTTCTGTCAGCCCAAATAACCAACCCAAACCAGCCTGGTTTTGAAAACCCATGTTTGTACAAACCTACAGCCACTTTCATGAAATACTCCCATTGAACCAAATGTAGACCATAAAATTCTACACAACTTTCCCAAAAGGCACATGAGGTGTAAATGGCTAGAAAAGGGATTTTTAGAATTTCTAAGATGGGGCATCCTGCTGGTCAAACCTGAGGCAGCAACTCAAATTCAAATTTAGACCAAACTTGACCATAGAACTGGGGGTCAAAGTTTATAACAAAGTTGTAGCTTACAAAATTTTGAACACTCCTTGTATTTTGAGTTTCATCTAAATTGGCCTCTAAGATGCTCAAAAACGCAAATAGAAAAGAGGTGTCTCAGCAGTCAAAGGGGATTTTTCCATTTTTGGATTTTCCTTTTTTCCCTCTCTCTATGACAGGTGGGCCCCACCTGTCGGGTTCCCGCCCGCGGCGTCCAAATTGGGCCGGCCCGCGCCGATTCGGCCCTCGCCCCGTAGACCCGGTCCACTGCGCCCATCTCTCCGTCTCGCGTCTTGGCCCCACCCGTCAGCGGCTCGCGGCTCATGGACGCGGTCCGCGCCGCGCGGCGCGTCGTCCTCCCGCGTACGACGGTGACCACGCGGCCGACGGGCACCGCCGCGGCCGTCCGGCCACCGCCCGCGCCCCTCCGCCCTGCCCGCGCTGCCCGACCCCCGGCCCCTAAAAGGGGAGGAGCCCCGCGCCCCAAAACCCTAACGCCCCGCTCCTCTGCCTCTCTCCGCCCGCCCCGAGCCCTTTTTCGCCGCGACCGCCATAGCCGGCGGCGAGCTCGAACCCGAGCTCGCGCCGCCGCCATCCGGCCTCCCCGAGCCAAACCGACCCCACCACCGCACTCCCCGCTCCGCGCCGCCCTCACTCCACTAGATCTAGTCGTCGGACTCCTCTCCCCCGAGGAGATCGAGCTCGGCTCGACGTCGCGTCGCGCCGGGAGCTTCAAGTCGCCGCCGCCGTTCGTCGCCGTTCCCCGCCGACCCGAGCCGCCTCCGCCGTCCACTTCACGCCCACGGTGAGCGCCGCCCCGTCCCGCGTCCCCTCGACCCCGCGTCGCGGCTCCGGCGAGCCCGAGCTCGCCGGCGCGCGCGAGCGCGCCGCGCGCGCGCGTCGCGCGACCGCGCCTGGCGCGGGGAGGGAGACGACCGGGGGCGCTTTTGCGAGCTAGCCCCCGGGTTTTTCCCTATTTCCAAGCCGGTCCTCCCGCCTGTTTACCGAGTCTTGTAGATCTTACGTCTAGGCCCTCGGATCTATAATAATTATGCAATAGCCCCTGGATCTGAGTAATTTTCTTTTAAAATGGTTTTTCTTCGGCTGAAACTTTGATAAATCATATAAAATCGAATAAAAATCCTAAAAAGGAAAATCTTGTTGTTCTGGAACCACAGTAAAATGATCTATGCAATGGATATGATATGGATCTGTGCATGTCAACTTTTGTTCACAATTTTTGCACATGCATGTTCTATGTTGTAAATAGGAAAAAGTATATCTAATGAACTCTAATGAACTTCAAATGGGGTGGAACTTGGGCAGTGGCCTATGTAGGGTATTTAGACAGTGTATGAAATTTTGTGGCCCTAGCTTTTCTCATTTACACACTGTTTTCCATTTTTCATGATAAAATAGATAATTATGGTAATAGAAGTAAGTGCTAAATGGGAGATGGCTAATATGAACCCCTGACATTTTTCTTAGCTTGGTAATAGCTGATTTAGCCCACTAATCCAAAATGAGGCCAGGCATGTGGGTTTTGCGAGGTGGTTTGAAAAATAACAAAAGTTGCTAGTTGAGAAAAGGGAAATAGGAAAAAGTGTATTTAAATTACTAGGAAAATTTTAAGAAAAGTATGGTGGCTAGTACATGGTGTCGAAAGTCCATAAAGCATATAAGTGCAAGTCTTAGGTACTGCGTTGTCATGCATGTCTATTTTTTTCCCCTCTAATAGAAATGTTTACTTACTTTGCCCTATTTTCCGCTGCGGGTTATATATTCACTGCGCTCTGTCCGACACTGCATTTATCGCACTCTTTTGCATATAATGGCATGCATATAGAGCACGGGATCGAGGAGCAGGCACAGCAGCAGCCGTTGATCGAGGAGCCTGAGGACCCGGAGCCGGACCCGCCGCACGAAGACCAACACCCAGCCGCCGACTCCGTACCCGAGGAGACTGACCCTAGCGAGGAAGGTAGGCAGGCTCACATGATTCCCAGCAATAAAATGAATTTTGTTACGCATATGCATTAGGAGTTGATTGATACCTTACTGCATTAGATTCCTTGGCCGCCCTAGCCCTAGCACCAATAATAGGTCCGTAGGACGAGTTGCATAGAAATGATAGGGCCGAGTAGACACGAGTGAATGGTCACTCGTCACGTAGGTTGACCTTGAAAAGAAAATGATACACTGGAAACTGCCTTGATGGCTTTACTGTTGATGATTAAAAGGAGACCGGGCGGAGATTAAGCTTTACTTTTCGAGGTGTGTGTTGTTGCGGTGTAATGGCTCCGCCCGAGTCGTTTAAGGCCCGTCCGCTGTTCGCCTGCTGGTTGGCATACCATTGCTAAAGTGCTTACCCGGTTAATGGGGCCGGTGAAACCTTACTTGTGCCATCCGGAGAACAGAAACACGTTCCTACCCACTGGTTGAGAGGAAGGTGGCCCGGGGGAGCTTGGTACTCATGGCGGGGAGTCCGAGATGTCGGCAGGCTCGTCATGGGGGCACAACCCGGGAGTCAGGTGGGAGTGAATCGAACTTGGGATGGGACAGGTGGAGGAGGGGGACTATATGTGGGAAAGCCGTCGTGTGAGTAAGCATATGGGCCCCTGGCATTTTTAGTTATTCCCGGGAATTAAAATCGATTCGAATCGCTGATGCTCACCAGGTGTGAGAATGCCAAATATCACTGACGAGCAACGTAGTAATAACCTTAATATTCTGCAATATGATTCATGGTTTGGATATCAAGTGGTTGATTATTATTTGAGACTCAGATATTTCATAATGATGATAGCTATGTACTTGCAAATGATTATCTCTTTCTTTCACAAGGGTAGTGGCTGTTAAATCCCACTACCCGTAGATAAACTTTTGAGCTAAGAATCCAAGGCTAAGGATCCAATGATAGTAAGCAAGCTTTGCGTCAGCCATAAGCCTTGCCATTAAGTCCTCTGAGTAATTAGTACTCAGGGTTTGCCTCCAACATTTGGTTTTCAGGTATGGAGTTCCTCTTTTGTGCCTGCGTGGGTGGAGGAGCTTGTTACCACCAGGAGTGAGCCGAGTCATGATCTGGCAATGGGGTGACATCAGTGGGCATGATGTCACTCTCCTACTGCAAGTCCTTTATTTATCATGAACTGTGATCTTTAATTTCCGCTGCAAGACACTATTTCGAACTCTATTTTATTATGGAACTATGTTGAACCTATTTTATTCAGAACCTGGCTTGTAACTTAAAGTCTTATTACTACCTATTCAAATGCCTGTGATGATGTAACTGTTGTGGCTCCATCGTGAGTCGGAGGTGTGTGATGTCGGTTCATCTGGGATTTGGTGTAAATCGAGAGCCGAGGGCTTCTCGACGGACGACCGGGTTTAGTACGGTCTAAGTACACTGTGAGCTAATGGTGACAGGTGTACTTAGCCCGTATTAAATCGGCGGTTCCGCCACAGCTGGTATCAGAGCCGATCATACACAGACAACAGTCATATCATCAAGATTTAGTTTACAAAACTATTTTTGAAAGCTCTTTTCAAGTAATTTGTAAAAGAGAGTATACGATATGCCCGTATTAAGGATGTTAGTGTTATCCAGGTGACATCGCTGACATTTTGACCTAGATAGAACCCATATGCATATTCGGTGCTTTGAGAAACAACTTTTCGGCCATTAGCCCTCCCTAGTACTGGTGGAAGCTATTGGAAGTTTTGCGATTAGTTGTGAACTCTGCATTCATGCTGGTAGGATAGAAATTTTTAAGGGGGGTGGTCACCTTTGCGGTGTTTGTGACCACTCTTCTGTTGTGACGCAGCAAGAATTCAATTTGCTTGCGTGGGTGCCAGCCCGGTCTAGCAGAGGACCGTACAGATGCGTTGTCCACGCGGCGCAAATTGCGTGGATGCCACTTCTAGGTTTAGAGTGGTAATGTTGAAAGCATGCATTTTTCTGCAGGTACACTGACTACGTGCGATATTAAGAACGATAGTGAACGCCTAGTTGCATTAGAGAGAGCCGTGCATATATGTCACCGAATTATCGCTAGTAATACTAAATAGGGTGTGCGATGTGAGATCGATAAGGACGAATCATGCATCATGATTTTCTTTTCTGTCAAATGGGATTTGCTGCTAAAAATATGAGTATTGCATGAACTCGAAATTTTAAGACACCACTCTACACGTTTCCTCCGATCCGTCTTGATCATGATTTTAAAATCCACTCCCTTATAAAACTAAGACATCTCCTTTTTATGCCAAACAGATGGTGAGGACGAAGCAGACCGCGCGCAAGGCCACCGGAGGGCGCCCTTTGCCCCCTATGACCCACACCCCGCCGGTTGCCGAGGGTGGATGGGTCCATGAGCGTTGCCGGGAGGACTGTCCCATGTCCCTGATCCTGTGCAGGGCCATGCGTGAGTTGGGACGTCGCCCCTGCCCGTTCATCTCCACGCAGTTGATCCACGAGCCGGGAGTCTGTGAGGCCAAGGTGGTCCTCACCACGGCAAACGGTAGTTTCCGCACGATCGTTTCCCGCGGAGTCAGTGGGGAGGACGCTCGCAAGGGTGCTCTCATGACAGCCCTTGCAGTACTGAGCTCTGAGGAGGAGGCGGGTGACACGGTGCTGCGTTTCCTCCCTACCCTCGGACAGGACGACGACCCGTGGCAGGACCATCGCGACGACCTTCGGGCACGGGGTGCCTCGCGCCCCCAGATCGCGTGCGTGGACTACGCCCGCGAGGTGTACGGGCTGTACATTCAGGAGAAGGACCGCAGCCAGTTCTTCGCCGCCAGGCACAGGGACGCTCAGGCTCGCCGTGAGGAGTTGGAGGCGCAGGTGTCGGTGCTCCAGCAGCGCCTCGCGCAGTACGAGGGATCCCAGGACGGGGAGTCCTCCGAGCCTCAGGAGATGGAGCAGGACGAGGACGCCGCGACTACCGGTCACTCTGAGGCTTAGAGGATGTCTTAGTGGAGTAGTAGTATGTGGCGCGTAGCTAGCACGTTGATAGCGATATTTTGTTTCACCACGCTCCGTGCTTACTTATGGTTGTACCTAAACATTTGTGAGGTGAGAGCTCATACGGGTACCCCATTTATGTAATATGGGATGCTACTTGATGTGTGATTCGATGGTTGGTCGATGTAACCACCATCCTATGATGTAATGGCTAAACCTTGAGCCTTAATTTAGATCGTTTTAATTAAATTCGGAATTCGGTTTTCTGCACTACCTGGTTGCATTGCACGCAAGATATGTACATGTCATGATTTCTGAGCCTATACCTACGATGCACGAAAATCTCATGTAAACCACGTTGGCATCCTCCTTGCAGATGGTGAACACTCGCAATGGGCAGCACTCGGGTTCGGAGCCACATGCGAATGGCGCTCCACCCCCACCGGAGTTGGCCACCCTGGTCGTGCAGCAGGCCGAGCTGATCCGCCTGCTCGCCGAGGAACGCCAGGGCCGTGGCCAGCTGCAGCCGCGGGAACCCAGGAACCGAGGCATCTCCTACAGGGACTTCGAGGAGCTGCGACCCCCCGTCTTCACGAAGTGTCCTGAACCTCTGGACGCGGATGATTGGCTCCGCACAATTAGGTCCAAGTTCACACTCCTTCCGGAATTGACCGAGCAACAGAAGGCGCGGTTTGCCGGGCAGTTGCTGCAAGGGCCAGCAGGCGCGTGGCATGCCACGTTCCTCGAAATGCAGCGGGCTGGGCATGAGCCCACCTGGGAGGAGTTTACCCAGGCTTTTCGGGCTCACTATATCCCGGACAGCTTGATGGAGCAGAAGAAGCGAGAATTTCGGGAGCTTAAGCAAGGCAATAAGACTGTGATGCAATATGTGCAGTCTTTCATTCACCTTTCACAGTATGCACCAGAAGACGTGGCAGATGACCCCCGCCGAGCAGCTAGGCTCTTGAACGGCCTTGACCCCACTCTCCAGACACACTTGGGGCGTCGCTACCAGAGCTTCACCGACTTGGTGGACACCGCGCTTGATATGGAGAATCGCCTGCGGGTCGCTAATGAAGATCAGAGGCGCAAGCGCCAAGCCAACACATCTGCTGCTGGATCCTCCCAGAAGCAAAAGTCAGCCTATAGGCCCTCACAGCAGTACTATCAGCAGCCCCGTTTCACGGTCCGGCCCAATCAGCCGGGCTGGGTTCACCGGGTGCCACAGCAGCAGCAGCCACAGCAGCAGCAGAGGCTCACCGTCGGCACACAAGCTCCGGCCCCCGCGACACGTGTCCTCGCTCTCCCGGGACCTGGAAACCCTTGCTTTAACTGTGGCAAGGTGGGGCACTTCAGTCGGGATTGCAGGGCACCCCGCAAAATTCAAGGCCCGAATCCAGCAGGCGGCACCCAGCAGAGCAAGCAGAAGGGGCCGGCACAGAAGACGGGTCGGGTGCACTACATCCACCTGGAGCAGATTCCCGCCGGTGTGCCGGTGCTCGCTGGTACGTTCATGATCAACGGTCGTTCGACCGTCGTGCTATTTGATTCGGGGGCTACGCATACCTTTATTAGCAAAGCATACGCACAGAAGCATGACATAAAAATGCACAAGTTGAAGGAAAACTACCACATCACTGCCCCAGGGTCTCCTATTGATACCAGTCTAGGGGTCAGGCACTTAAAGCTGGAAATAGGAGCCGAGACTTTTATCATCAACCCCGTGGTGCTGCCACACCAGGGGATTGATATTATCTTGGGAATGAATTGGATGACTGAAAACAACGCCGTCCTAGATATTGGCAATAGGACAATACAGTTAAGGTCTAGGGTCAGCAGCAAGGTTATATGGGTACACATGCCAGACATGAAACACATGGTGGCCACAGTAAATGCAACTGAACTCGATGAAATCAAAGAGATTCCTGTAGTATGTGACTTCCCGGACGTATTTCCGGAAGAACTGCCGGGTCTGCCTCCGGATAGGGACGTAGAGTTCCGCATTGACCTCATCCCTGGTACAGCCCCTGTCTCAAAAAGGCCATACAGAATGGCACTGGATGAACTAAAGGAGCTAAAAATACAACTCCAAGAGCAACTAGATAAGGGTTTCATTCGGCCAAGTTCGTCACCTTGGGGTTGTCCGGCCCTCTTCGTAGAGAAGAAAGATCAGGGAGGTAAAAGGCTCTGTGTGGACTACAGGCCGCTAAATGCAGTCACAGTCAAAAATAAATATCCAATTCCACACATTGACATCCTGTTCGATCAGTTAGCTGGGGCCATAATCTTCTCAAAAATTGACTTAAGATCGGGCTATTATTAGATAAAAATCAGAGAAGAAGACATACCAAAAACTGCTTACTCGACCAGATATGGCTTGTATGAATATCTGGTCATGTCCTTTGGGTTAACCAACGCACCGGCCTTCTTCATGTACATGATGAACTCGGTGTTCATGAACGAGCTCGACAAGTTCGTCGTGGTATTCATTGATGATATATTAATCTACTCCAAAAATGAAAAAGAACACGAAGAACATTTGCGGGTAGTACTCACTCGGCTAAGAGAACACAAGCTCTATGCCAAGTTCAGCAAGTGCGCTTTCTGGTTAAAGGAAGTGGGTTTCCTGGGGCATATTCTGTCAGAAAAGGGAGTAGCGGTTGACCCTAGCAAAGTAAAGGATGTTCTAAACTGGAAGCAGCCGGAAACTGTCACAGAAATTCGGAGTTTTCTTGGTCTAGCGGGCTACTACCGCCGCTTTATCAAGGACTTCTCCAAAATTGCTAAACCGATGACCTCCTTGACTAAGAAAAATGCAAAATTCGTGTGGGGTCCGAAGTGCGAGGAGGGGTTCCGAGAATTGAAGAAACTGTTAACAACTGCACCAGTACTAGCCCAACCGGACGTCACCAAGCCCTTCGATGTGTATTGTGACGCCTCCGGTCAGGGCCTCGGTTGTGTCCTAATGCAAGAAGGGAGAGTAATTGCGTACGCCTCCCGCCAACTAAGAAAACATGAAACCAACTACCCGACTCACGATCTGGAACTTGCAGCAGTCGTGCATGCCCTGAAGATATGGAGACACTATCTGCTGGGCAATACCTGTCACATATACACTGACCACAAGAGCCTCAAATATATCTTCACACAGCCCGAACTGAACATGAGGCAGCGTCGGTGGTTAGAATTGATAAAAGATTATGACCTAGAGATTCATTACCACCCGGGGAAAGCGAATGTAGTGGCGGATGCACTAAGCCGTCGGGCTCATTGCAATGTGATTGAGGTCCGACCCACGGCTCGGGTGATATGTTGGGAGATGAATGAGATTGAGATGCCGGTTGAATTCTTAGTCGAACTATATAACATCAGCATTGAGCCAACACTAAGAGATCTGATCATTGAAGCACAAAAACACGACCCGGGCATGGCTCACATACGTGAGGGTATTGCTGAGGCAAAGAGGGATTGCTTCACCTTAGATAACCAAGGGGTCCTATGGTTCAAAAACCGCTTAGTAGTCCCTAAAGATATGGAGTTGAGGAAGAAAATATTAGAAGAAGCTCACAAATCCGTACTGGCCATGCATCCAGGCAGCAATAAAATGTACCAGGACTTAAAACAAAGGTTTTGGTGGACCCGCATGAAGCGGGAAATCGCCAAATATGTATCAGAATGTCACGTGTGCAAGAGAGTAAAAGCAGATCACCTAAAGCCAGCCGGTATGCTTCACCCCTTGAACATCCCGGCTTGGAAGTGGGAAGACATACACATGGATTTTGTGGTAGGGTTGCCACGCACTCAGAAAGGGTACGACTCCGTATGGGTGATCATTGACCGTTTCACTAAGTCAGCGCACTTCATACCGGTCAAGACCTCCTACACTGCAGCCACCTATGCTGAGTTATACATTGCACGAATAGTATCCCTACACGGTGTTCCTGTGACCATTACCTCGGATCGAGGCTCAGTCTTTGTGTCTCGTTTCTGGGAGCAGCTACAGAAGTCTCTAGGCACAAAGTTGATCCACAGCTCAGCGTACCACCCTCAGACTAGTGGACAGGTAGAAAGAGTAAATCAGATCCTAGAAGACATGCTTCGGGCCTGTGTCTTAACCTATTCCACCAGGTGGGATGAGTGTTTGCCCCTAGCAGAGTTTGCATATAACAACAGCTACCAAAAGAGCTTGGAGATGGCCCCTTTCGAGGCTCTGTATGGGAGGAGGTGCAGAACACCTCTGAACTGGTCAGAACCTGGAGAGCGAGTCACCTTCGGGCCCGATTTGGTAGCACAAGCCGAAGAGCAAGTGAGGTTTATACAGGAGAACCTAAAAAGGGCACAGTCAAGGCAAAAAAGTTACTCAGATAGAAGGAGGAGACCGCTAGTGTTTAAAGAGGGTGATCACGTGTATCTTCGGGTATCGTCGATGAAAGGGGTGCACCGGTTTGGGGTAAAAGGGAAGCTAGCACCGCGGTACGTTGGGCCATTCAAGATTTCCGAGAAATGTGGACCCGTGGCTTACCGGTTAGAGCTACCACCACGCCTCGCGGCAGTCCATGATATCTTTCACGTGTCACAACTTAAGAAGTGCCTGAGAGTGCCAGAGGAAGAGATCGACACATCCCAAGTTCAGATTGAACCGGACCTCACTTATGAGGCCAGACCGGTGAAAGTCCTGTACCAAAAGCAACGATCGACTCGACGTAGCACGGTCACCATGTATAAGGTGCAATGGAGTGAGCACACCGAAGAAGAGGCCACGTGGGAGACGGAGGAGTACCTGCGAACCAAGTATCCAGGTTTCCTTCCGTCCACCTCGAACGAGTATGTTTCGACTTGCTTAAAACCTTTAAATACCAGTCGCACTGCACTTTCTCATCTCTATGAACTCTCCACCCACAACACATCAAAATCTCGGGACGAGATTTCCTTAAGGGGGGTGGGTTGTGATGCTCCAGCATCTCAAGTACCTAAATTAAGTAAATTGTACACTATCATGCATCATAAGCATCATGGCATAATCATGGCTAGAGGGGTTTGGTCATAATGTGGGATTTTTTTTTCAGTAAGCATGGACAATGCTGGGCTTGTAGTTTGAATTCTGTTGGGTTGTGGGGGAAGCTCATATTACCAAAGTTGTAGATAAGGATCCAATGAACAACTTTGTCAAATTGAGTTTGGGCAAAAAATAAATTCAAATTAATGTTTTGAACCTTTTTCTGTCAGCCCAAATAACCAACCCAAACCAGCCTGGTTTTGAAAACCCAAGTTTGTACAAACCTACAGCCACTTTCATGAAATACTCCCATTGAACCAAATGTAGACCATAAAATTCTACACAACTTTCCCAAAAGGCACATGAGGTGTAAATGGCTAGAAAAGGGATTTTTAGAATTTCTAAGATGGGGCATCCTGCTGGTCAAACCTGAGGCAGCAACTCAAATTCAAATTTAGACCAAACTTGACCATAGAACTGGGGGTCAAAGTTTATAACAAAGTTGTAGCTTACAAAATTTTGAACACTCCTTGTATTTTGAGTTTCATCTAAATCGGCCTCTAAGATGGTCAAAAAACGCAAATAGAAAAGAGGTGTCTCAGCAGTCAAAGGGGATTTTTCCATTTTTGGATTTTCCTTTTTTCCCTCTCTCTATGACAGGTGGGCCCCACCTGTCGGGTTCCCGCCCGCGGCGTCCAAATTGGGCCGGCCCGCGCCGATTCGGCCCTCGCCCCGTAGACCCGGTCCACTGCGCCCATCTCTCCGTCTCGCGTCTTGGCCCCACCCGTCAGCGGCTCGCGGCTCATGGACGCGGTCCGCGCCGCGCGGCGCGTCGTCCTCCCGCGTACGACGGTGACCACGCGGCCGACGGGCACCGCCGCGGCCGTCCGGCCACCGCCCGCGCCCCTCCGCCCTGCCCGCGCTGCCCGACCCCCGGCCCCTAAAAGGGGAGGAGCCCCGCGCCCCAAAACCCTAACGCCCCGCTCCTCTGCCTCTCTCCGCCCGCCCCGAGCCCTTTTTCGCCGCGACCGCCATAGCCGGCGGCGAGCTCGAACCCGAGCTCGCGCCGCCGCCATCCGGCCTCCCCGAGCCAAACCGACCCCACCACCGCACTCCCCGCTCCGCGCCGCCCTCACTCCACTAGATCTAGTCGTCGGACTCCTCTCCCCCGAGGAGATCGAGCTCGGCTCGACGTCGCGTCGCGCCGGGAGCTTCAAGTCGCCGCCGCCGTTCGTCGCCGTTCCCCGCCGACCCGAGCCGCCTCCGCCGTCCACTTCACGCCCACGGTGAGCGCCGCCCCGTCCCGCGTCCCCTCGACCCCGCGTCGCGGCTCCGGCGAGCCCGAGCTCGCCGGCGCGCGCGAGCGCGCCGCGCGCGCGCGTCGCGCGACCGCGCCTGGCGCGGGGAGGGAGACGACCGGGGGCGCTTTTGCGAGCTAGCCCCCGGGTTTTTCCCTATTTCCAAGCCGGTCCTCCCGCCTGTTTACCGAGTCTTGTAGATCTTACGTCTAGGCCCTCGGATCTATAGGATAATTATGCAATAGCCCCTGGATCTGAGTAATTTTCTTTTAAAATGGTTTTTCTTCGGCTGAAACTTTGATAAATCATATAAAATCGAATAAAAATCCTAAAAAGGAAAATCTTGTTGTTCTGGAACCACAGTAAAATGATCTATGCAATGGATATGATATGGATCTGTGCATGTCAACTTTTGTTCACAATTTTTGCACATGCATGTTCTATGTTGTAAATAGGAAAAAGTATATCTAATGAACTCTAATGAACTTCAAATGGGGTGGAACTTGGGCAGTGGCCTATGTAGGGTATTTAGACAGTGTATGAAATTTTGTGGCCCTAGCTTTTCTCATTTACACACTGTTTTCCATTTTTCATGATAAAATAGATAATTATGGTAATAGAAGTAAGTGCTAAATGGGAGATGGCTAATATGAACCCCTGACATTTTTCTTAGCTTGGTAATAGCTGATTTAGCCCACTAATCCAAAATGAGGCCAGGCATGTGGGTTTTGCGAGGTGGTTTGAAAAATAACAAAAGTTGCTAGTTGAGAAAAGGGAAATAGGAAAAAGTGTATTTAAATTACTAGGAAAATTTTAAGAAAAGTATGGTGGCTAGTACATGGTGTCGAAAGTCCATAAAGCATATAAGTGCAAGTCTTAGGTACTGCGTTGTCATGCATGTCTATTTTTTTCCCCTCTAATAGAAATGTTTACTTACTTTGCCCTATTTTCCGCTGCGGGTTATATATTCACTGCGCTCTGTCCGACACTGCATTTATCGCACTCTTTTGCATATAATGGCATGCATATAGAGCACGGGATCGAGGAGCAGGCACAGCAGCAGCCGTTGATCGAGGAGCCTGAGGACCCGGAGCCGGACCCGCCGCACGAAGACCAACACCCAGCCGCTGACTCCGTACCCGAGGAGACTGACCCTAGCGAGGAAGGTAGGCAGGCTCACATGATTCCCAGCAATAAAATGAATTTTGTTACGCATATGCATTAGGAGTTGATTGATACCTTACTGCATTAGATTCCTTGGCCGCCCTAGCCCTAGCACCAATAATAGGTCCGTAGGACGAGTTGCATAGAAATGATAGGGCCGAGTAGACACGAGTGAATGGTCACTCGTCACGTAGGTTGACCTTGAAAAGAAAATGATACACTGGAAACTGCCTTGATGGCTTTACTGTTGATGATTAAAAGGAGACCGGGCGGAGATTAAGCTTTACTTTTCGAGGTGTGTGTTGTTGCGGTGTAATGGCTCCGCCCGAGTCGTTTAAGGCCCGTCCGCTGTTCGCCTGCTGGTTGGCATACCATTGCTAAAGTGCTTACCCGGTTAATGGGGCCGGTGAAACCTTACTTGTGCCATCCGGAGAACAGAAACACGTTCCTACCCACTGGTTGAGAGGAAGGTGGCCCGGGGGAGCTTGGTACTCATGGCGGGGAGTCCGAGATGTCGGCAGGCTCGTCATGGGGGCACAACCCGGGAGTCAGGTGGGAGTGAATCGAACTTGGGATGGGACAGGTGGAGGAGGGGGACTATATGTGGGAAAGCCGTCGTGTGAGTAAGCATATGGGCCCCTGGCATTTTTAGTTATTCCCGGGAATTAAAATCGATTCGAATCGCTGATGCTCACCAGGTGTGAGAATGCCAAATATCACTGACGAGCAACGTAGTAATAACCTTAATATTCTGCAATATGATTCATGGTTTGGATATCAAGTGGTTGATTATTATTTGAGACTCAGATATTTCATAATGATGATAGCTATGTACTTGCAAATGATTATCTCTTTCTTTCACAAGGGTAGTGGCTGTTAAATCCCACTACCCGTAGATAAACTTTTGAGCTAAGAATCCAAGGCTAAGGATCCAATGATAGTAAGCAAGCTTTGCGTCAGCCATAAGCCTTGCCATTAAGTCCTCTGAGTAATTAGTACTCAGGGTTTGCCCCCAACATTTGGTTTTCAGGTATGGAGTTCCTCTTTTGTGCCTGCGTGGGTGGAGGAGCTTGTTACCACCAGGAGTGAGCCGAGTCATGATCTGGCAATGGGGTGACATCAGTGGGCATGATGTCACTCTCCTACTGCAAGTCCTTTATTTATCATGAACTGTGATCTTTAATTTCCGCTGCAAGACACTATTTCGAACTCTATTTTATTATGGAACTATGTTGAACCTATTTTATTCAGAACCTGGCTTGTAACTTAAAGTCTTATTACTACCTATTCAAATGCCTGTGATGATGTAACTGTTGTGGCTCCATCGTGAGTCGGAGGTGTGTGATGTCGGTTCATCTGGGATTTGGTGTAAATCGAGAGCCGAGGGCTTCTCGACGGACGACCGGGTTTAGTACGGTCTAAGTACACTGTGAGCTAATGGTGACAGGTGTACTTAGCCCGTATTAAATCGGCGGTTCCGCCACAGCCAGTCCACTTTTATCCAAAACGGAATACTTGCTGGGTACGGGATGTACTCATTCTTGCTTATTTTTATACCACGTTGCATCCAATGCAACCGCTGCTCAGATCCAGAAGGGAATGGTGATGAATTCTAATTAGAAGTTCCAAGACTACGACGAGTTCTAGGCTGGTGTGCCATCTGTCAGTCGTCTGTGGAGCATTGGTCATCTTCCGCTGTCGCTTAGCTATTTCGTTCTCATTAAGTTACTCGTTAGAGACATTTATGGTCTGTAATAATGGTTATTACTTCCTAAGTTAAAGTACTGGTTGTGTTATTATTTTTGTTTATGCTGTGTATGTGGTTGAACTGATCCTGGCACATACATGGTTAGCACTTGGTTTTGTTTCTAAAACCGGGTGTGACAGAAGTGGTATCAGAGCCATGCTGACCGTAGGACGCAATCCTAGAATAGAACTGGTCGTTTTTAAGGATTTTGCTACCTTTTCTTGCTTTCTCCCTTCAAATACTTGTAATATATGCTATTTTGGATATCTGTACTTGTCTATTTCAATTAAGACTTTCTATATCTGCTTATCTATCTGATAATAGTACTGTTTCTTATGGTTACTTTCGTTGTGGGCCTGTAGATGTCGAGCTTTAAGCGTGGTGCTCGCATGCGTGTTGGCGGACGCATTGGTAGACTTGACAAGACCAGGCTGCCAACACCAACCTCACCATCCCCTCCGCCACAAGAGTGGGAAGATCTGAACGACACTGAAGAGGAGGACCCCGAAGAGCTAGTGCCAGATTCGTCTGACGAGGAGCAGTCAGAAGAGCCTGAAGTGCAGCCGAAAGTGCCACCTGCTGTTCCAAAAGACCAAGCCGCAGCTCCAGGTCAAGACGGAAGACAAGCCCAACAACAACAACATGAGAATGAAGATCGCTGGCACGAGAGCATCCACCGTTGGTTCGACTACCCACTGTCGTTTCCTCGGATGTTACGGGAAGCGTTAGTGAGGCTCTGACTTGGCCACGCGTGGGTCACGTATGTGGGAACTCGCTATCGTCACCGTATCTATCAAGAAGAGTGGGCAATGGCAGTACAGATCAGCGTTTTGGACGAGTATGGAGCACGATGGGATATCGCCCTCAGCTACGCCCCTGCCCTTCGCCACACCTACAAAGTCGCCATCAGTGATGCAGCTCAGGAAGCCCTGGCGACCCTATGCTACTCTTGCCACAGCCAGTTAGCCGACGGTACGCTACGTTACCTTCCCCGCCGTCAGCCTGGAGGACTCGACACATGGATCGTTACTCCTACCGCCGAGAAGAACCCGCACCTTGAAGCCACTGTCGACTACCTTGTCGCGCTCAACACCGATTACAATGCCTTTGCTGAGGAGTTGCGCACGGCAAAGCTGGAAATTTCAAGATTGCGTGCTCAAATTACACCAAGCATGCCATTGTTCAACCCCGTCTACTACCTGCCAAGGAAGAAGGTCCGCTACAATGATCCAGCAGCAAGGACCTACATTCGGCATCCTTAGGAGAGTTACCATTGTAATAGGGTCCATTAGCATCGTCTAGTTTAGTTAGATCGGATAGACTTAGATCGTCTAAAAATGTGCACGTTTGCTTGTAATGGTGTCATATGGATGATTTGGTTCTTTGTAATGAGTGTTTAAGATTGTGGGGCAATGTCCACAATTTAGTCTTTCGGTTGGATGCTTAAAAAAAGTTTAATAAAGATAGCTAGTTTGGGAAACGCCTTGCTCTATCTATGATTAGGTCTTTATCTTATCTATCTTGGTTACAAATGTTGAAGGAGAACTATGACCTGGGATAAGTGCTAACGATATGTTTGGCCAAATCAGATGAGTACGGGACGTGGTCGTGGTCGTGGAGGTAGAGGAGGTCGTGGAGGTGGAGGACTCCCGAATCCACCGCCGCCGATGACTATGGAGCAGCTGATCATGAATCAGACCCAGGTGATACAAGCTCTCGGTCAAGCCGTGGCGGCCATGCACCAGGCGCAGCAGCAACCACCCCCGCCACCGCCGCTTCAACCGTGGGACAGACGTGCGGATTTCCTAAAAGGACACCCTCCAGTATTTACTCACTCTGCCGACCCCATGGATGCAGAAGACTGGATCCGGGCAATAGAGTGGGAGTTGGACTTCGCTCAGTGCACCGACCTGGAGAAGGTTCTCTACGGTCCTCACCAACTACGGGGTGCCGCCCAACAATGGTGGGAGTCGTACCGCCTTGCTCATAACAACCCCAACACTATCACCTAGCAAGAATTTACAGAGAGATTCAGAGCACACCACGTTCCAGCTAGTGTGATGTCATTGAAGAAAGAGGAGTTTCTAGCACTCACTCAGGGTGCTATGTCTGTCAGTGAGTATCGGGATAAATTCCTACAGCTGTCCCGATACTGTCCAGAGGTGGTTGATACTGATCCCAAGAAGCAGTACCGCTTTCTTAAAGGCTTGGTTGATCCACTCAGGTACCAGCTCATGAACCATACTTTCCCTAACTGCCAGCACCTAATAGACCGAGCCATTGTGACGGAAAATACTCGTCGCGAGATGGAAGAGAAGAAGCGTAAGAAAAAGGCGCAACAATCTAGCAGCAATACCCGGCCTAAGTACACTGGGTCAACCTATTACCAGAACCACCCTACACAGAGCACCGGACAACAAGGCAATGGTCAAGTACAGCACTCCAACAATCAAGCTCAGTATCCTCAGACCTCTGTCAGCACTCCTATAAAAGCCGGCACGCCAGTATAGTCAGGGAGTAACAATTGCTTCAAGTGTGGTGGAACCGGTCATTGGTCCCAGCAGTGCCCGCAAAAAAATACACCGCAACAAATCCCAAGAGGAGGCTCCACCACTCTGGCTTCTGGCCAGCAGCGTAGTACAAATGGACAAGTGAACTATGTGTCAGCCGAGACTATGCAAGGAACTCCCAACACAATGCTAGGTACGTTATCCGTAAAATTTGCACCCTGCCTCGATCCTTTTTGATCCCGGTGCTTCGCATTCATTTATTACTGTCCAATATGAGAGCCATCATAAAATACCAGTCGCAACCATTGAATGTCCCATGTTAGTAAGTTCACCAAGAGGAGGAATGAAGATAGGCAGTGTTTGTCCGAGTACCAAAATTAATTTAAGGGGGGTAGAATCTCCTGCTGACCTTATAGCTTTGGAAACAAGTGGAATAGATGTCAATTTCGGAATGAATTGGTTGCAAAAAAAATTTCAATAGAATAATATATGTGCTGAGAGGGAGGTGACTGTGACTACTCTATCCGGGGAACACCTAGAAGTTTTGATGTACATACCCCAGGCAGGAGAATTTAAGGGTACCGGAGAAGCAGCTACCAAAAGATGACTCTATAGTAGATTCCCTGAAACTCTTTGCTAGCCAATCCTAAATCTCGGGACGAGATTTCTTTAAGGGGGGTAGATTTGTAACACCCTAAATTTTGCTACATGAAAATCTTTTCATAAACTAATGTAATTTTGCTTAGAGTTTGATTTATTTATGCATAATGCCATAATACTTTGGTTATTTCAAATATTAATCAACTAAAATAAACCCTAGAAACCACATGTTTGAGCATTCATGCCCTTGCATATTTTATTGGATGATTTGCAGTGTTTAAAGTTTGAATTTAAAACCATTTGCATCTCTCCAAAATTTTCTAAACTCGAAAACAATCCGGGAAAAGTTCCTTTTTCCTTCCTCCCTTTCTTTCCTCTCTTTCGGCCCACTCCCGCCGATGGCCCAGTCGCCACCCCATTTTCCTTTCCCTTTTCGCGCCGGCCCGAGCCGCGGCCCAGTCCCAGCCAGAAAGGCCCAGCAGGCCGCCACCCTCCTCTTCCTCTCACTGACAGCCGGACCTGCCTGTCATCTTCTACCTTCCCTCCCTCGTTCCTTTTTCTGTCCGATGCCCGATGGAGCGGAGCTCAAGCCAATGCCGCGCTACGGCCTTGGTCCCACCCTCACGCTCCTCCATTCCCTCCCGAGGATCACGCGCCGCCTCCGCCCTTCCTTGTAGCGACCCGCCTCTCTCTTTCCTTCGGTGCACGCCCAGATGGAGTCCCGCGGTGGACACGAGACCCGGCCGAGCCGGACTCCGTTTCCCCTTTTTCCAAGCTGCGCGGCTTCGCCGTCTCTCCAACGCCCGCACCCGTGCCTCGTCCTTCCTTTTCGCGCCCGCGCCTTCCTTTTCCTGCTCACGCGCGCGCTGAGCGACGCGGACTCCGAGTCCAACTCATGGTGGACTCCATTTCACGTCGCCTTCCCTTGCCCCTCGCGCAAGCCTCGGCCTTCGCCCTATATAAGTCCGCCGACCCCGTCCGCTAGGAGCATCAAAACCCAAGCCCTAAACCGCAGCCGTGCGCTCGACGTTCGCCGCGAGTTCTTCAAGTCCGCCGCAACGTTCATCGAGTTCACCGTCACGTTCCGCCTCTACAAGCCGTGAGAGCCGACGAGGTCAAGTCCACCAGCTTCGCCGCAAGGTAGAGCACCTAAACGCTTAACCTCGGCTTCTATCTTGCCTTAATTCGCCGAATCGATCTCACCCCGCCGCCGTCGGTGTACGCAGTCGCCGCCGCTCGTCGCCGCACGCCGTCGCCGCCTCTCCGTCGACTACGTCTACACCCGGAGCTTCGCCGTGAGGTGAGGAAGCTTCCTAGCCTACTCTCGTCCTCGATTCCGCTCTACACCGGCGGGGATTGCTCGCTGGAGCTCCGCTTTCCCTCCGCCTCACCGCCCGCCGTCTCCGGCCGATGCGCCGCCACCCGATCCGCTCCGCCTGCTTCACACCACCGCCCGCTCGCTCACGCACCCGACCCCGTTAACCCTAGGCCACCGGAACCGCGAATCCGTGTGTCGCCGGCGATGCACCGCCGCGCACCATGGTTGCCGCCGGTCAAGCCGCCGCCGGTCTCTTTCCCCCACCGCTCGATCTAACCAGAGCCGTCCATCGCATATCCAACGGCCAGAGCCGCGCGACACCGGGTCAATACCGGTCAGCGCCGGCGTTTTTGCTAAAGAGTCCCTAAGTTTTCCCGAAATCAACCCGCAGTCCATATCCTTTAAATTGAGGACCCTGGTTTTCGCGGTTTAGTCCCAGGAGTTTCAAATCTCTTTTATTTTAAGCCTTTAAACTTGTTTTATTCATGTCTTCTGCGTTTTAACTCCGATTTGAGTGATTCTCGAATCTACGGGATCGTGATAATGTGTAGATTAGTTTTAAATCCTTTTTAATCATTGTTCATGATGTTTGGTGTACTGTTTTAGTCAATTAATGATCATTGATTGTATGTGTGCAACGTGTAGCCGACGTTCCGTCCGAGTTTGCTGAAAACCAATCTTGGGGAGTTCCTCAGCAAGCTTTTGCTGAGGAAGGCAAGTATTCTTTGACCTATGTCCTATTTACATTAATTACACAATCTAGAGCCCAATTTGATTCCTCCTATTAAGGATGACTAGCCTCATATGTCTTTATATGCTTATGAAACCTGGGATGGGCTGTGATGTGCAGATTAATGCTACCGCTCAACATCTTTATATTCCTATTGCTAATCTTGTTTAATTAATGATGAACTTGATGATAAAAGATTGGTTGTAGCAACATGGAGACTTGGGCATGTTTTGTTGGTTTTGCTCAAATGCTTCACCATAAGGATCGGTTCGCCGAGCGACCACCCAGGAAAATAGTACAACCACAAGAGGTGGAATGGGACGTCCTTGACTGATTAATTAGATGAACTGGAGTTTTGGCTTACTTTCCTGAAACATGGCGTATGAGGGGTCTGGGGGATATGGGACTTTGCCCTTTGCCAACGTGGTGCAGTTTTATCTGTCACCCTTTGGAACGGAACTCTCATATCTTTAGTTAACTGGAGTAACCTGTAACGAGTGGGCCATAACTCTAGGAATTCTTTGTAAAGGTCTCGTAGTGAAACCCTGCCGACTCACCAAAGGTCAGTGTTTGAGGGCTCGTACAGCCCGAGGCAAATGGGAATCACGACTTGTGGGTAAAGTTGTACAACCTCTCGAGAGTGTTTAAAACTGATATATCAGCCGTGCTCTCGGTTAAGAGCGGCCTGGACCCTCACAGATTAGAGTTATCAAAGAAAGTGGCTTATGGAGATCATAGTAATGATGGTGATAACAACGGTTATGGTTATGGTTCATGCTTATTTATTTATTATGCTTTACTGTCTTTATAATAAAGGGATGGGTCATGCTAATCATTGCTAGTAACTAAAACTTGACCAACTAAAAGCAACTGCAATGCTTGTCCACCATAAAGCCAGTCCACTTTTATCCAAAACGGAATACTTGCTGGGTACGGGATGTACTCATTCTTGCTTATTTTTATACCACGTTGCATCCAATGCAACCGCTGCTCAGATCCAGAAGGGAATGGTGATGAATTCTAATCAGAAGTTCCAAGACTACGACGAATTCTAGGCTGGTGTGCCATCCGTCAGTCGCCTGTGGAGCATTGGTCATCTTCCGCTGTCGCTTAGCTATTTCGTTCTCGTTAAGTTACTCGTTAAAGACATTTGTGGTCTGTAATAATGGTTATTACTTCCTAAGTTAAAGTACTGGTTGTGTTATTACTTTTGTTTATGCTGTGTATGTGGTTAAACTGATTCTGGCACATACACGGTTAGCACTTGGTTTTGTTTCTAAAACCCGGTGCGACACTTAGAAGGCTCTCTATTTATACCCCGGAGGGAACCCTATACATGGCATCTAATTGGTTGGTTCTAAGAGTCCTAAAACACCTAAAACTCCTATTTGCAAGTATATATATGTTTCCAAAGGAGTCCCGGACATCCACGCCTTTCCTTGCTTGTAGATGAAGCTTCCATCCTTGTCTTCCCTGAGTTGGACTTTTCCATATTCTGCAGCCTTTAGTATTTCGACTATAACTTTCTCATCCAAAGTCCAAAGTATTCAAACTTTCTTCATTTGACGTCGTTAATGTCTCCGAATTGGGCCCACAAGCTGCTGCTGTCATGAATTTCGAGAAGATTTCAGGATTTAGTTCTTCAAGCAATCTTTATCTTGCAGGACTTCTTTTCTTAACGGTCTTCTTCCTCTAATGGGCTTCAATTAATCTTTATTTTAAAGCTATCTTCATAGCATAAATCCCTTCTTCGAGAAATTCTCAAATATCTTCAATTATTCCCTATTTTTCTACAAAAATGAACATTGCACAAAAACAAAGAGCATTCTCGAAAACGGGGTTATTTGTTAGTAAAACAAGACTAAATGATAAGATTAACTCTCGAAAAGACATAAAAACATATGAAAATAAAGCAAAATTTTAGTACTTAACGAGCGTCAACAATATCCCCACACTTAGATCTTGCTAGTCCTCGAGCAAAAGATCGATAAAAGAACTTAACTATATTTAAGCAAATTCTAAATAATTACCTTTCAGAAATAACCATGCCTTTAGTATTTATTCAAATGGTAACATGGATCCTTCTAGATTAATTTTCTTGCATATGGATCCCCACAAAGTTTATCTTCAGACGAATTATAGCAATGCCAAAAGTCTTTTTTTTTCAGAATCATCAAAGAGGTTTTTTTTTAACTTTAAAATAAACTTTCAAGGATCAAGAAATTACTATATCCCAGAGGTTAAGCTCTCAAAATGGCACTCTTATAAGTGGCTATCCTACGGAAAACACTCCTTTTCTCTCATCTCACTAGAATATAAGTGGAGCTTGGTAAAGGCTAAACAAAGCTGCTTATTCTATTGTCTAGCTAAGGTATCTCCCTAATGATTAATCAACCAACTTATAAACTATATTGGTCATTGAAATAAAGAAAAGAGATTGGGTCAAAGAAAATGAAGATATAGACAGTGGACATATGCAAGAACAAAAATGAAGTGGAATAAATTCTGAAATTTTGCACATGGTTGGAAAAAGTCTTTGCTCATTATATCTAACAGGATTATAAAGGCTCTTTTTGCATCTTCCCCTTTCTCCTTTTCCTAATTCTACTTTTTTTATAATTCGACCACTTGGCCATTTTTTTCTCCATTATTTTTTTCTTTCTCTTTTTTTTTCAAGGCACCATAACTTTCTCTTCTCTTTTTTTTAGCTAGATCGACCACCTTTTCTTTGAATAAACTGCTTTTATGAAATTTTATTTTGAACAAAAACTTTATATAGGTAAAGATAAAATACTGAGATAAATAAGGATTCAAGGATTAAAGAAATTGCTCTATTTATGTAAGTAATTGGAATATATTGAAAGGCTAGCAAAAGATGAAAATAGATGACCAAGATAATTCTAAGTGATCAAAACATCTAAAGGGATCAAACTTAACCAAACTTACATAAGACAACTTGCTTTTCAAACTAAGTTTTATAAACCTAAGCTCTACTAGGAATTTTAAGCTCTCTCTTAATATAGGGATGTAAAACTTGATCCAAGAAAAAGAAATTTTAATGAAAAAGATAAAACTCCTCTAATCTTTTTCTTAATTAAAACTTTAGCAAAGCTATAAAACATAACCCATTCAATAACCATATGGGTTATGCAAAATTAATTTATCTAGCAACCACCATATTAATCAAATCATAAAACTTTAAGCAAGATTAATCATTAAAGTGAAAATAAAGAACAAACATAAATAAAGTAAAGTAAATTATTCAATCTCATACTTTATTAATCTAATAGACCGATTACACAAAAGGCAATTGACCCTTTAAACTAACTTTAAGACTCTAACCCTAAAAAGACCCTCTTTAATATAAACTCTCTATCTAAATGGGATATTCTATTAAGATCCCCACACTTAAACTAAGCAAAGCTCCTAATCGTCACCGCTGAACCAATGTGTATCATCCATCGGACCATCAAGAGGATATTCACCAGGTAGATAATTGGGTGGAGGTGAATATGTCACTTCTGGCTCATCTCAAGTGGCATTTGTGTAACACCCTAATTTTATTTTCAGTATTTTTACAATAAATTTAATATGGTTTATTTAATTTTCTAAGGTTTGATATGCCTAGGACTGCATTTTCATGTTTTATTTTATTAAACAAGTAATTTAATTTCATCCTAGGTCAACTTTTGATGTACATTCATGCTCGTGTATATGTTATTTTTTGTTGTATGAATTAAGGACTGAAAGTTCGGTTTTAACTGAATATTAGTGTTGGTTTTGGTTTTGTTTTGGGAAAGAAAACGCAGAAAACAGAAAAGGAAAAAAAAAGAGAGGGCGAGCCGACCAGCCGGCCCACCGGCCCAGCCGGCCCGCTCCCCCTTCGGCCTGCTCCTCCTTTTCTTCCCTCTGGCCCAACCTGCGCCACCTGGGCTGAACCAGGCCCAGCAGATCGCCAGGCCCAGCCACGCGCTTCCTTCCCCCTTCCCCTTCAGCCCAGTTCGGCAGGCCCAACCGGATCGGCCCAGCCTTTCCGCGCCTCCTCTCTCTTCCACTTACAGGCGGGGCCCGCTGTCAGCCCTCTCCCCTACCTCCAGCCGCTGTCCCTGATTCCCCGCTCGCGCCCGCCTCGCTTTCTCTCTGTGCATGGCCCCGCGCCGCCAACAGCTTAGGCCCGCCTGCCAACGCCTCACTGTCCTCTGCGGCACGCGCACGACCCGGACGTGATGCGGAATCCGAGCGGGCTCAAAACCGAGGCAACTCAGATGAGTTTAGCGCTGTGTCTTCTGTTTGAGTCGAACTCGAATCCACCAGCCTAGCCTAGTCCTATAGAGGGGTCCATTAGCTTGCGGCCGCACCCCTTTTGCCTCATGCTCAACGCCTAAGCCCTAGCCCGCCACGCAATCGTCAATTTTCGCCATCTGCGCCCTCAAGGTGAAGCCGCCGCCTCCCCAAAATTTGATGCCGGTGATGGATTTTCGGCCCGATTGACCCTATCCTCGGCTTCGCAGGACCTCAAGGAAGTCTCCCCGCCGGTTCTTAGAGCCCGTAGTCGCTCTATCTCGCCGTTCCACGAGCACCGTCCCCGGCCACCTCTGCAGCTCGCCGCTGACCTATCTCCGTCGCTCAACCGCTGCTTCCAAGCCCTCGGTGAGGACCCCTTTTGCACGCCCTTCCTCCCGAGCCTGTGCGTGTCCTGTTGCGTCCACCGTAGCTCCCACAGCGCAAGCGCTTCGGCGAGCCGCCGCCGGAGGCACGCACAGCGCCGCCGCCTCTGTTGGTCACCCAGGCCAAGCCCCTCTCCATTTAACCCAGGCCGCACGATCTCGATCCGACGGTCCAAGACCACCGGAGACCGGTCAAACGCCGGTCAATACCTGTCAACCGCCGTCGGCCGTGGCAGTTTTGCTAAAGAACCCTCCAGCTTTGCAGAAATTAATCCGCCGTCCAATCCCTTAGAGAAGAGGCCCTGTTTTAATGTTTAGGCCCTTGGTTTTTGAAAAGTAATTCCAGTTTAGGTCATATCCCCTTCAATAGGCCATATCTTCTTCGTTTTAAATCCGTTTTCGGCGATTCTCGTGCCCACGCGACCGTAGCAATGTGTAGTATAATTTTAAATATGTTTTACCTTCTTTTTTTATATTATGATGTACTGTTTCTTACCTTTTTCATTTGTTTGCTTGCATGTGTGATCATGTGGATATTTGTTGGTGCCGTGTATCGTGCGTAGACGCTGATCTGCCTGTTGAGTTCGAAAGAGTAACCTCTAGAAGCCTCTGAGCAGCAGCAAGGAATAAATTTTGAGTAAGGCAAGTATAGCGTAAACACCACCCAATAACCTTTTAATCATTGCATGTGCATTTAATTTTGTATGGCTGTAAGGTTTTACCTAGCTACCTTTATCCTTATATTTTACCTTTTGGGTTGCTTATGGTTAAGTTGGGCTAGGTGCAGCGCAAACTCCTATTCTTGTTAATTTAATTTTGATTAATGATCCTATGAAATTAATTGTTGGGCTTGACCCTGATCGGTTCATGTCCATTTTAATATGGCTTTTTAGCAACATGGTCTAGGGAGCTTGAGCAATGTACTCATGTGCTTTTGCTGGTTCTCTCCCTAAGGACCGAATCACAAAGCGACCACCTGGGACAACAGTGCTAGCACAAGGCTGGAATGGGACGAACTTAGCTGACTAATTAGGTTGTTTTGGTTTGAGAGTAATTTACCTGCGGGGCAAGAGGGGAGGCTAGTATCAGTGGTCGCTGCACTACCTCATGGTTGAGTGTGCTTTACGTTATATGTATGTGCTTCTCCCTTTGGAGGCGGACACCACCGTTGCGACCCTGAAACCTTAGCGGTTACACCTTACCAACATGATCTTTGTAAAGTCTTCGTAGTGCGCTTGCTAGTCATCTCATCTTCGGTAATGTGATGAATTCCTAGCATAGCTCACGACTTGTGGGTAAAGATGTACAACCTCTCGAGAGTGTAAAACTAACATGTTAGCCGTGCTCACGGTTATGAGCGGCCCAGACCCTTCCCAGTGATTAGTAAAGGACCCTTGGCTGAGGTTCCTTGGTTTTGGTTTTAGTTTTTGTTTTGATAATTGTTATATCTGTTTAATCTTATTTAAATTTCTTATGCAATATGTTTTGGGCTAATGGTTTTGTTATTAATTCATAGTAATTAGGCCTTAATAAATGTTTTAAATTAAAAGCTTATGCAGTTGTGAGCTAACTATAGAGCCTCATGGTTTATGTTATATTTGTTGGGTATTCTGTACTCACGCTTGTTTCTTTATATTTATTCCTTGTTGGTGGGGGCGGGGGGAAATCCAACCGCTGCTCAGATGATGGAGGTAATGAAGACTATGTGCAAGACTACAACGAGTTTTAGGCGTTTCGTTTACCAGTTGACGTCCCTGTGGCGCCCGTTATGTTTATGTTTTATGCTTCCGCTATGCTACGTTATACTCTGAGTTAAACACTTGTGTCACAGTGGAATAATGATATATTTAATGTGATGTACGTTTTTATCTTTGGCATGTGCTGTGGTATTCTGTAATTTGTCATGTATATGCGAGACGTTTCCTGGCGCATATATATGTTGCACGGTTTTGGTCATTGAAACCGGGCGTGACAAATTTGGTACCAGAGCCGTGTTGACTGTAGAACGAAAGCCTAGTTAGAACTGGTCGTATTTAAGGACTTCACTTTCCTTTGTCTTACCTGCTGATTTTTAAATGCTTTGCCTTTATTTTAATTTTACTGATTAATTGCTCACATTATGTTCGAAAATTTTTATTTATTCCTTCTGTCATATAGAACTTAACTTAAGTATTTCTATCGTTTCTATAGATGACATCACTAGGGTGCTTTTATATGAGAATTAGATTACCCTTATAATGTCTCGTTAGCACGCTTTGTTTTGGTGTGTAAATGCTTGTCATGGTGAACTATGCTTGATTTGGTTCTTTGCTTGATTGATAGTCTAGCTGTGTTATATGTCCACAGTATAAGCAACTCTGAAGATTAATTAATTAAATTAATTAATTTATAAAGATTAGATCGTTGGGGGTTATAAATAGCCATCTACTCTTTTCTCTTTACTTTTTCGGTCACCGTTGTTTATCATCTTGGATATGTGCAACAATTGCTTACTGATATTGTTTCAACTACTGCCAATAGATGGTAAACACCAGGAATCAGGCTAATGGCAACCCACCGCAAAACCCACCGCAGAACCCACCGCCGCTGACAGCAATCAGTCTTTTCAGCTTCAGATGCAGACGATGACTACTCTCAACAATGCAGTACAGGCTCTGCAGAATGTTCAAGCCAATCCGCAGCCGTAGCCGAGGGACAGACGTGGAGACTTTATGAAGGGACATCCGCCTACATTCTCCCATTCTGCTGATCTGCTTCAGGCAGATGACTAGCTCCGTGCAGTGGAGCGACAGCTTGATATCGCGCAGTGCAATGATCAAGAGAGGGTCCTGTATGCCGCAGGATAACTTCGAGGTGCTGCCCTAGACTGGTGGGAATCGTACAGACCGCAGGACAGAGAATGTTTCACCTAGGCTCAGTTCTGTGAGAGATTCAGAAGCCACCATGTGTCTGCGGGCATAATGAAGATGAAGAAGAAGGAGTTCCTCTCTCTGAAGCAGGGGAACATGACAGTCACAGAGTACTGTGATAAGTTCCTGCAGCTTGCTCGCTATGCTCCCACAGAAGTTGCAGAAGATGGTGACAAGCAAGAGCGCTTCCTGGAGGGTCTTAATGACAACCTTCAATTACAGCTGATGAACAACACATTCAACAATTTCAACCATCTGGTGGACCGTGCCTTGCTTACAGAGCAGAAGCGCAGGGAAATCGAGGAGGGGAAAAGAAAGCTCAACCCTGCTTCCTCCAACAGCAACACCCGCCCCCGCTACCAGCAGCAGCAGTACCAGCAGCGTCAGCAGCCACAGCAGCAGCAGTACCAGCAGCAGACAGGTCAGGGTCAACGCTATCAGAATCAGAACCAACGCCCTACCTACCGAGCTATGCCACAGGGGCAGTCCAATCCACCTGCCCCAAATCAAGCTACTGTTCCAGTTGTTCGAAACTACTACAAGTGTGGCGACAGTGGGCACCTCGCCAACAACTGCCCTCAGAGGGGGCAACAGCAGCAGCAGGGCAGGCAGAACGCCCCACAGCAGCAGCAGCAGGGGTGCCCCAACCAGCAGAATAGGGCGCCACTTCAGGGCAAGGTCAACCATGTGACGGCAGAAACTGCAGCAGATGCTCCAAATGTCATTCTCGGTACGTTTACAGTCAACGCCAATCCCGCTACTGTACTTTTTGATACTGGTGCTACACATTCTTTTATTACAAGACCTATGGTAGTTGCATCACCAGGTGGAGAGATAAACACCAGTTCTATTTGTTCTAGAGTGGGTATAAAAATAAGGGGGGTAGAGTTCAGTGCCAAGTTAATAGTTATTGATTCTATGGATATTGATATCATCTTAGGCATGGACACTCTAGAGAAGTGGGGTGTCAAAATTGATTGTGCTTAACGGACAGTTCACCTAGCAGCATCAGATGGACAGGAAGTGGGGATCTGTGCATCAAGTCCTTCAGGGTATTTGCATTAGATGGAAGCTAGACCTACAGACGGTATTCGGATAATGTGTGATTATCCAGATGTCTTCCCTGATGAGTTACCAGGTATGCCGCCTGACAGAGATATTGAGTTTTTAATAGAGCTTTTACCTGGTACTGCACCTATAGCAATGAGGCAATATAGAATGGCACCGGTATAGCAAGATGAAGTTAAAAAGAATATAGATGAGCTGCTAGCTAAAGGATTTATCCGTCGTAGTTCCTCTACTTGGTCTTTCCCAGTTTTGCTTGTTGAGAAAAAGGATACTGATGTGAAAAGGATGTGTGTGGATTACCGGGCTCTAAATAAAGTCACCATTAAGAACAAGTACCCACTCCCCCGCATTGATGATTTGTTTGATCAGCTTCAGGGTGCTTGTGTCTTTTCCAAAATTGACTTGAAATCTGGTTATCAACAGTTAAAAATTCGTCCCTCAGATATTCCTAAGACTGCCTTCACCACTAAGTACGGCTTGTATAAGTATACAGTAATGTCCTTCGGCCTCACCAATGCTCCTGCCTATTTCATGCAATTGATGAATTCAGTATTTATGGATTATTTAGACAAGTTTGTGGTGGTTTTTATTGATGACATTTTGATTTATTCCAAGACTGAAGCAGAACATGAGGAGCATTTAAGGTTAGTTCTTCAGAGATTGAGGGAACACAAGCTGTACGCCAAGTTCAGCAAATGTGAATTTTGGATTGATGAAATGCGTTTCCTTGGTCACATTGTCTCCAAAGGAGGAATTGCAGTGGATCCAAGCAAGGTCAGTACGGTAACGAACTGGAAGGTGCCGGAAATACCAAAAGAGGTTCGTAGATTTCTTGGTTTAGCTGGTTATTATCGGAGATTTATTGAGAATTTTTCAAGAATTGCGAAGCTCATGACTTCCCTGCTAGAGAAGGATGCAGAATTTACAGCAAGCTGCTTTCGATGAGTTGAAGAAGAGATTGACTACAGCACCTGTGTTGACATTGCCTGACCAGCAAAAGAAATTCATAGTTTATTGTGATGCTTCTAGAGATGGTTTGGAATGTGTTCTAATGCAGGAAGGTAAAGTGATTGCCTACGCTTCACGGTAGTTGCGCAAGCATGAAGTGAATTATCCGACACATGACCTGGAACTTGCAGCAGTGGTGCACGCACTGAAGATTTAGCGCCATTATTTATTCGGGCAGCGTTGTGAAATTTATACTGATCACAAGAGCCTCAAATATATCTTTACACAAAACGAGTTGAATATGCGGCAACGAAGATGGGTGGAATTAATTAAGGATTATGATATGGAAATTCATTATCATCCTGGCAAGGCTAATGTGGTGGCAGACGCTCTGAGTAGGAAGAGTTATGCTAATATGCCTTTGGGTTTCATGACACCGCATGAGTTATGTGAAGAGTTTGAAAGATTGAGTTTGGGTTTCCTACATCACACTACAGTCGCAGCGTTTGAGGCAGAGCCGACATTAGAACAAGAGATTCGAGAACACCAGAAGGATGATGAGAAATTGCAGGAAATTCGTGAGTTGCTCAAATTGGGCAAGGCGCCTCACTTTTAGAAAGATGAACAGAGAACTTTATGGTACAAAAACAGAATATATGTGCCTAATGTGGACAGCATCAGAAAATTGATTTTGAGTGAAGCTCATGATACGGCTTATTCTATTCATCCCGGCAGCACTAAGATGTACTATGACCTGAAAGAAAGATTTTGGTGGTACGGTATGAAGCGTGCCGTGGCCGAGTATGTAGCTATTTGTGATACCTATCAGCGTGTGAAGGCAGAACATCAGAGACCTGCAGGTTTATTACAGCCGTTGAAGGTGCCAGAATGGAAGTGGGAAGAAATAACCATGGATTTTATTGTGGGTTTACCTCGTACTCAGAAAGGTTATAATTCAATATGGGTAGTAGTGGATCGTTTAACTAAGGTAGCTCATTTTATACTAGTTAACACTACTTATTGTGTACATCTCCAGAATTGTCTGCCTGCACGGCGTGCCTAAGAGAATTATATCTGATCGAGGTTCGCAGTTTACTTCTCGCTTTTGGGAGCAGTTGCATAATTCATTGGACACAAAGCTCAGATTGAATACAGGGAACCATCCTCAGACAGACGGACAGACAGAAAGGACGAATCAGATACTTGAGGATATGCTGAGAGCTTGTGCCATACGGTACGGCACTAGTTGGGATAAGTGTTTGCCGTATGCTGAGTTTTCCTATAATAACAGCTATCAAGCCAGTCTGAAGAAGTCGCCGTTTGAAGCACTGTATGGCAAGAGGTGCAGAACGCCGTTGTTCTGGAATCAGACAGGTGAGAAGCAGGTATTTGGACCCGACATAATACAGGATGCTGAACAGCAATTGCGTATTGTTCAGGAGAATTTAAGAGCTGCCCAGTCCAGGCAGAGAAGTTATGCTGATGTTCGCAGGAGGGATTTGTCCTTTAAAGTGGATGACCATGTGTACTTAAAGGTGTCACCAATGAGAGGTACTCGCAGATTCAACATGAAAAGGAAGTTAGCGCCAAGATATATTGGACTATTTAAAATATTGGAGAAGAAAGGTGAAGTTGCTTACCGCCTAGAATTACCTCCCAGTTTGTCAGGTGTGCATGATGTGTTTCATGTGTCCCAGTTGAAGAAGTGTTTGAGAGTGCCCGAAGAGCAGGCGCCGCTACAAGGATTGGAGGTACAGGAGGATCTGACTTACATAGAGCATCTAGTAAAAATTTTAGACACATCAGAGAGGTCTACTAGAAATAAGAGGATCATGATGTGCCGTGTACAGTAGAGCCATCGTACAAAGGCCGAGGCAACATGGGAACGAGAGGATGAATTAAAACCAGCATACCCCACTCTCTTTGCTAACCAGCCTATCTGAATCTCGGGACGAGATTCTTGTTAAGGGGGGTAGGTTTGTAACACCCTAATTTTATTTTCAGTATTTTTACAATAAATTTAATATGGTTCATTTAATTTTCTAAGGTTTGATATGCCTAGGCCTGCATTTTCATGTTTTATTTTATTAAACAAGTAATTTAATTTCATCCTAGGTCAACTTTTGATGTACATTCATGCTCATGCATATGTTATTTTTTGTTGTATGAATTAAGGACTGAAAGTTCGGTTTTAATTGAATATTAGTGTTGGTTTTGGTTTTGTTTTGGGAAAGAAAACGCAGAAAACAGAAAAGGAAAAAAAAAGAGAGGGCGAGCCGATCAACCGGCCCCCTGGCCAGCCGGCCAGCTCCCCCTTCGGCCTGCTCCTCCTTTTCTTCCCTCTGGCCCAACCCGCGCCACCTAGGCCGAACCAGGCCCAGCAGATCGCCAGGCCCAGCCACGTGCCTCCTTCCCCCTTCCCCTTTAGCCCAGTTCGGCAGGACCGGCGGGATCGGCCCAGCCTTTCCGCGCCTCCTCTCTCTTCCACTTACAGGCGGGGCCTGCTGTCAGCCCTGTCCTCTACCTCCAGCCGCTGTCCCTGATTCCCCGCTCGCGCCCGCCTCGCTTTCTCTTTGTGCATGAGCCCGCGCCGCCAATAGCCTAGGCCCGCCTGCCAACGCCTCACTCTCCTCTGCGGCACGCGCACGACTCGGACGTGATGCGGAATCCGAGCGGGCTCAAGACCGAGGGAACTCGGATGAGTTTTGCGCCGCGTCTTTCGTTCGAGTCGAACTCGAATCCACCAGCCTAGCCTATCCCTATAGAGGGGTCCATTAGCTCGCCGCCGCACCCCTTTTGCCTCACGCTCAACGCCCAAGCCCTAGCCCGCCACGCAATCATCAATTTTCGCCATCTGCGCCCTCAAGGTGAAGCCGCCGCCTCCCCAAAATTTGATGCCGGTGACGGATTTTCGGCCCGATTGACCCTACCCTCGGCTTCGTAGGACCTCAAGGAAGTCTCCCCGCCGGTTCTTGGAGCCCGTAGTCGCTCTGTCTCGCCGTTCCACGAGCACCGTCCCCGGCCGCCTCTGCAGCTCGCCGCTGACCTATCTCCATCGCTCAACCGCTGCTTCCAAGCCCTCGGTGAGGACCCCTTTTGCACGCCCTTCCTCCTAGGCCTGTGCGTGTCCTGTTCCATCCACCGTAGCTCCCTCCGCGCAAGCGCTTTGGCGAGCCGCCGCCGGAGGCATGCGCAACGCCGCCGCCTCTGTTGGTCACCCAGGCCAAGCCCCTCTCCGTTTAACCCTGGCCGCACGATCTCGATCCGACGGTCCAGGACCACCGGAGACCGGTCAAACGCCGCTCAATACCGGTCAACCGCCGTCGGCCGTGGCAGTTTTGCTACAGAGCCCTCCAGCTTTGCAGAAATTAATCTGCCATCCAATCCCTTAGAGAAGAGGTCCTGTTTTAATGTTTAAGCCCTTGGGTTTTGAAAAGTAATTCCAATTTAGGTCATATCCCCTTCAATAGGCCATATCTTCTCCGTTTTAAATCCATTTTCGGCGATTCTCGCGCCCACGCGACCGTAGCAATGTGTAGTATAATTTTAAATATGTTTTATCTTCTGTTTTTATATTATGATGTACTGTTTCTTACCTTTTTCATTTGTTTGCTTGCATGTGTGATAATGTGGATGTTTGTTGGTGCCGTGTATCGTGCGTAGACGCTGATCCGCCTGTTGAGTTCGAAGGGCAACCTCCAGAAGCCTCTGAGCAGTAGCAAGGAATAAATTTTGAGGAAGGCAAGTATAGCGTAAACACCACCCAATAACATTTTTATCATTGCATGTGCATTTAATTTTGTATGCCTGTAAGGTTTTACCTAGCTACCTTTATCCTTATAGTTTACCTTTTGGGTTGCATATGGTTAAGTTGTGCTAGGTGCTGCGCAAACTCCTATTCTTGTTAATTTAATTTTGATTAATGATCCTATGAAATTAATTGTTGGGCTTGACCCTGATCGGTTCATGTCCATTTTAATATGGCTTTTTAGCAACATGGTTTAGGGAGCTTGAGCAATGTGCTCGTGTGCTTTTGCTGGTTCTCTCCCTAAGGACCGAATCACAAAGCGACCACCTGGGACAACAGTGCTACCACAAGGCTGGAATGGGACGGACTTAGCTGACTAATTAGGTTGTTTTGGTTTGGGAGTAATTTATCTGCGGGGCAAGAGGGGAGGCAAGTATCAGTGGTCGCTACACTACCTCATGGTTGAGTGTGCTTTACGTTATATGTATGTGCTTCTCCCTTTGGAGGCGAACACCACCGTTGCGACCCTGAAACCTTAGCGGTTACACCTTACCAACATGATCTTTGTAAAGACTTCGTAGTGCGCTTGCTAGTCATCTCATCTCCGGTAATGTGATGAATTCCTAGCGTAGCTCATGACTTGTGGGTAAAGATGTACAACCTCTCGAGAGTGTAAAACTAACATGTTAGCCGTGCTCACGGTTATGAGCGGCCCAGACCCTTCCCAGTGATTAGTAAAGGACCCTTGGCTGAGGTTCCTTGGTTTTGGTTTTGGTTTTTGTTTTGGTAATTGTTATATCTGTTTAATCTTATTTTAATTTCTTATGCAATATCTTTTGGGCTAATGGTTTTGTTATTAATTCATAGTAATTAGGCCTTAATAAATGTTTTAAATTAAAAGCTTATGCAGTTGTCAGCTAACCATAGAGCCTCATGGTTTATGTTATATTTGTTGGGTATTCTGTACTCACGCTTGTTTCTTTATATTTATTCTTTGTTGGGGGAAAAATCCAACCGCTGCTCAGATGATGGAGGTAATGAAGACTATGTGCAAGACTACGACGAGTTTTAGGCGTTTCGTTCACCAGTTGACGTCACTGTGGCGCCCGTTATGTTTATGTTTTATGCTTCCGCTATGCTACGTTATACTCTGAGTTAAACACTTGTGTCACAGTGGAATAATGATATATTTAATGTGATGTACGTTTTTATCTTTGGCATGTGCCATGGTATTCTATAATTTGTCATGTATATGCGAGACGTTTCCTGGCGCATATATATGTGTTGCACGGTTTTGTTCGTTGAAACCGGGCGTGACAATCTGGTTGATAGCCTCCTCCTTCCAGTCTTGTAACATGGCCCCAAATGGAATCAATTACTCGCTTCTGAGTCTCACAAACACTTTGAAGGTAATAAACTTGCCCTTTTAGGTTTCTGACAAAATTGTCAACCCTCTCTCTTGTTTTTCGTATGTCTTTGTGGAGCCTCTCCTCTACATCAATGACTATATCAAGAATATCCTTGCTTTTCTGTTTATTGAAGTAGATGACTTCTCTACACTTTGGGCAACATCTACTCCATCCTCTGCTCCAACATGATAAGTATTGAAACAAGGAACGAAATTGATCAAATTTACCTCCTCAGCCTTTGATCCTTGAAAACCATCAAAGCTCATAGATTGATTCTCGCTTTAATTGATAGTCCCCCTAGAACAGGCAGGACTTTCTTGATAATTAATTCTGGGCATGCTTCTAATTCTCCCGGGCCTTCTAACCTTCATCTTCAAAGGTTGAATCGAAAGTTTCGCCATGTGCTTCGAGATTCCTCGTTGTTCAGCTAATCCACACCCCCTTGTCCCTTCATCTTCATCATTAGAGATCACTTGCAAAAAATTGCGGCGAACTCCCCACGAGACAGGGCTGGTCGGCCAACTAGCCTCCTCCTGGTCGGCCGACCAGGCCCCCTCTTGCGGTGCCTCGGCGTCCCTCTTCACGAGTTGCATCTCCATCGCTTCGGAACTCATCGTGGCTAGGTTTGCATGCGTTTTGAGTTGGATGTCTCGGCTCCATGGCTTGCCTATGGTTTTATACTCTGGAGATTGGCGAGATTTGGAAACAAAACAGCGATTCCGATCCGAACTCTACCCTAAACTTACTTAAAATACAACGCGGATTCTACCGACAAAATTTGGAAACAAAACTCCTCGGAAAGTCCCTGGGTCGGCAGACCAGACACCTTAGAGGTCGGCTGACCTGGGCTCTTTCCTTTGTGAAAAGAGTCCAAGTTTTGTCGGTAACTTTATTTCCTAATTTAAAATAAAAATGGAACTAAATTTTTAGAAAAACCTAAATTAAACGCGACTATTTACATACAAAGGTTTGGAAACTATGGAAAACTAGAGAGTATGGCCATGGTAATGAATCGTCACTTCCTTAAATTCATATGCATCAATGTAATTAACTTCAAATTTATCCCCTTTAAGGAAAACCTTAAGTCTTTGACCATTTACCATAAACTTGTTTCCTTCTAGATCCATAATGGTAACTGCTCCAGTAGGCGATACATCATGTACTATATAAAGTCCATCCCATTTACTTTGTAATTTCTCTTTTCCAAATAACTTAAACCTTGAATTAAAAAGAAGAACCTTATCTCCTACTCTAAATTCCTTTTTTAGGATTATCTTATCAAACCATCTCTTAACCCTTTCCTTATAGATAGTGGCATTATGATAAGCTTGCAATCTTGCCTCATCAAGGGTACTAAGTTGAATCCTCCTTTTGACTAGAGCAGTGTCTAAATCTAAATTTAATTCCTTAATTGCCCAATAAGCTTTATGCTCCATCTCCACCGGCAGATGACAGGTTTTCCATAGACTAACTGATAAGGCGTCATTCCAATTGGTGCCTTAAACGCAGTCCTATATGCCCATAGAGCATCGCTAAGCTTATTAGACCAATTTTTACCTCATTTAATTACTGTCTTTTTAAGAATTTCTTTTAATTGCTTATTCGATGATTCGGCTTGACCATTTGTTTGTGGGTGATAGGCTGTGGAAACTCTATGTTCGATTCCCATCTTCTTTAAATAATTAGTAAACTCTTTACCAACAAAGTGCGATCCTCCATCTGAGATGATCACTCGAGGTACTCCATATCTTAGAAAGATATTATTTCTAATCATCTCTATAGACTCCTGTGTAGTTGCCTTTTTACATGGTAAAGCTTCTATCCACTTTGAGACATAATCCACAGTCACCAGAATGTATTCATATCCATGTGAATTTTCAAATGGACCCATGAAATCCATTCCCCAAACATCAAATAAATCAATTTGTAGGTTATAAGTGAGTGGCATTGAATTTCTAGATGTAACATTTCCAATCCTTTGACACTCAGGACAAGAAGCAACGAATTTTCTTGCATCTTCATGCATTCCCGGCCAATAAAATCCACTCCCCCATATCTTGGCTTGAGTTCTGAAATGTCCATGATGCCCTCCATATTCTGAAGCGTGACACTTCCTACGAATTTCTTCTCTCTCTTCTGCAAGCACATATCTTCTAAGGAATCCGTCAGATCCAAACCTATATAGGTAAGGGGCGCTCCAGTAGAATTTCTTAGTTTCGGCTAGGACTTTTCTTTTGGAATTATAGTTGAGATGAGTTAATGGCTCTTTTCTTATGGCTCTTATAACATCTATCATCCAAGAATCTTTATCTAAAACGACATAAAGGGTGTCGTCTCTTAACGTGTCTTCTATAGGTGGTCCACTCTTAGCATGGTTCATCTTAGATAAATGATCCGCCACTACATTCTCAACCCTCGTCTTGTCTCTAATCTCTACATAGAACTCTTGTAACATTAAAATCCATCTAATTAAACAAGGCTTAGCATCTTTTTTTAGTAAGAAGGTATTTAATAGCAGCATGATCGGTATAAACTATAACCTTTGAATTGACTATATAAGATCTAAATTTCTCAAAGGCAAAAACTACTGCTAACAATTCCTTCTCCGTAGTAGCGTAATTTACTTGAGCTTCATTAAGAGTCATGCTGGCATAATAAATGGCATGCACTTTTCCATCCTTTCTTTGACCCAGCACAGCTCCTACTGCGTAATCACTTGCATCACACATAATCTCAAAAGACATATTCCAGTCGGGTGGTTGAATGATAGGTGCAATAATAAGCAACTCTTTAATTTTTCTAAAAGCAACCTCACATTCTTCAGTAAACACGAAAGGAACGTCTTTTTGAATCAAGTAAGTAAGTGGTATAGATATTTTAGAAAAATCTTTAATAAATCTTCTATAAAATCTAGCATGACCAAGAAAGCTTCTTAGAGACTTAATGTCAGTGGGTGGTGGCAATTTTTCTACGGTCTCTATTTTGGCTTTATCTACTTCAATCCCTTTCTCGGAAATAATGTGCCCTAACACAAGTCCTCTTCTAACCATGATGGCACTTCTCCCAATTTAGCACTAAGTCGGCCTCTTTACATCTTTTCAGCACCTTCTCTAGATTCCTTAAGTAGTGGTCAAAACTTGTACCGTGAACTGAGAAATCGTCCATAAAAACTTCCATGATATCCTCAATAAAATTTGAGAAAATAGCTATCATACACATTTGGAAAGATGCAGACGCATTACAAAGTCCGAAGGGCATTCTTCTATAGGCAAAAGTTCCGTAGGGATATGTGAAGGTAGTTTTTTGCTGATCATCTGGGTGAATAGGGATTTGAAAGAATCCAGAATATCCATCTAAATAGTAAAAATGGGTATTATTCGCAAGTCTGTCTAACATCTCGTCTATAAAGGGTAAAGGAAAGTGATCTTTCTTAGTGGCTTTATTAAGTTTTCGATAATCTATACACATTCTCCAACCAGTCACTGTTCTTTGTGAAATTAATTCATCTTTATCATTTTTAACTACAGTTAAACCTCCTTTTTTAGGCACACAATGAACAGGGCTAACCCATTCACTAGTTGGTACTGGATAGATAATTTCGGCATTTAAAAGCTTGATAACTTCGTTTTTGACTAAAGACCTCATTTCGTTACTCAGTCTCCTTTGGTTGTCAACTACTGGCTTGTGGTCTTCTTCTATTGGAATGCGATAAGTACAAAATGCGGGGCTAATTCCTTTAAGATCTGCTAAAGAATAACCAATGACCTTCTTATGTTTTCTTAACACTTCCAGCAGCCTCTCCACTTCTTATGGACTTAGCTCGTTACTGATAATCACTGGGTAGGTTTTATCCTTTCCTAAAAACTCGTATCTAAGTCCATCAGGCAGCGGTTTTAACTCCACATCAGGCGCATCCTGATGATTGAGGTCACCTAGCGGCTCTACCGGTAAGTCTCGGGTTTCTTCTATATTATGTTCTAATTCATTAGTGGCATTGGTTGCTCCTTTAGAGAAAAACCCTTCATCTTCTCCCTCTATGACTAGATTTAAAGGTTCTCTAAAAGCATTAATATAATTGATACTCTCTATCTCCTCTATATCAGGAGTGCGATTAATAGGCACTTTAGATGCCGGTAAGAAATTAAAGTCATATTTTAATCCAGTAATATTTAAAATGACTTTTCCTTTTTCATTATTAACTATGGCATTAACTAACTTAAGAAAAGGTCTACCAAAAATTAATTTAATATCATCATCATAGGCATTAATGACATAGAAATCAGTTGGTATAATTTTTCCAGCAAAGTCAACTTCAACATCTTTAATTAAGCCTACAGGTTTAGTTACTTCATTACTAGCAAGTTTAATCTTAAGATTAGTAGAAATTAAACAAGGTTTGTCACTTAACTTAGAATAAACTTCATAGTTCATTGTACTTACCTGGGCTTCCATAGCGCAGTGTATGTTGTTGAAGACTTCTTTGTTGATGGAGCACGAAAGTCCAGTTGGCGATTCCTCGGCCGGTAGCTGAACGATAACTTCCTCAGTAAGTGATGACTCCGGCTTGACTCCGATCACTATCTTTACTTCAGAGACGAAGTCATTGTCCAGCTCCTCTTCTTGGAATAATTTCTGCAGCACCTCCCCTATATCTTGACTATCATCGCTCTTAGTGGTACGTGTGGTGGGAACAACTCTCCTTCCTCCACTAAGTCTTCTGTTGGAAGTGGTCCTGCACACTTGAGTGTATCTCCAAACTCTACTGGCATCCAGCTCATCTTCTTGAACTCTGTCAAAGGCTTTGCACTTGCAAGACTTCTGAAATCACTCTTGGTCTCCTCTTGAGGTGCAAAACTTTCATAATCCTCCTCGTCAGAAGCATAAGACAATGTAGTCTTTTTGACAGTTGGTTGGTCTTCAAAGGCAGCATAGGTGGGCGCCATGTGCTCCTTCCGCGTCTTCACTCCATCGTCCTTTCTTTCTCTGTTGAACTTGTAGCCCATGCACATGTCAGAAAAAATCTGCTAAGATTCACTCCATGTTCTGCTCAACAGTGATCCTCTAGCTGTAATATTCACTTTCTCAAAAGCTTCTGGCGTCAGACCATAGTAGAAGATATGCAAATATACTATTGGTGTTACATCGAGTAGTGGTCCTTGTGTGAGCAAGCCTTCAAGTCTCTCCCAAGTTTCATCGATGTCTTCATCTTGTCTTTGCTCGAAGTTAAACACTTGCCTCCTCAACTTGTACACTTTTAGTGACGAGAAAAATCTTGCTAGAAACTTCTGCTCAAGAATTTCCCAGTCTCCTGTAGCTTCATTTGAGGCAGCTTGGTACCACTTGCTGGCTTTATTCATGAGAGTAAATGGAAAGATATTCCACTTAACCCACTCCACTGGAACTCCTTTTTGATAGAAGGTGTGGCAAACTTGCCTGAGCTTCTCCAGGTGCTTGTACGGGTTCTCATCGTCTTCTCCACTAAATGGATTTTCAGCAGCAATCCTGATGATCCCTGGCTTCACCTCGTATGATCCTGACTCTGGCTTCTTGTTGGATTCTTGAAACTTGAGGTCTACAGCTTTTGGAGTCATGTACTCCCCAAGTGTCAAGAGCTCCCACTCTTCAGACTTTGAAGTCATATCTGAAAGTAATTATACAAACAAAAACACAAAAACAAAGAATCTATGACAGCAAAATGCTAGGTTCGTTTAAATAAACTAAGAACAAAAATTAAATAAAACTAAGCAACTAGCACCTAAACGTAAAATAACGATTATTATCAAACTAAAACAAAAATTAAACATACAAAAAGCAAACAAACTAACTATTAAAACTAGTAGCAATATAGCTAATAAAAGATTGATAATAACTTAAACGATAATTAGGATTCCCCGGCAACGGCGCCAGAAAAGCTTGTTGACGCCACTTAAGAACGTCAATCCTTATACTGCATGCGCACAGTATTGTGGTAGCTTTTCCCCAAGATAGGTATCTTGGGTTTGTCAATCCAGGGATAATTATGTTTAAGATATTATCTATCTAATATTAACTGAATTACTAACTAATTCTAATAGATCTAAACAAGGTTAAACAAGAGATAAAACTAATCCAAATAAACTCTAATCTATACTCTAATAAAGATCTAAACAAGATAAATCTATAGCATAAAAAGACAGAACAGGGTTTAGGTTATAAACGCGAGAACGATAGGTTTAACAAGGATCCATAAGAGATATGAGACAAACAACCATCATACTAAGAACCACCTTGAAACTAGATCTAAACGTAAAGCAAAGAATAAACATGATCATGAATGTCAAGGATCTACTCGAACCTTTCCCCAGGCTCTATTGTCACTAGTAACCAGGTAATCGACGAACTAGCAAACCCTAACCATCTCTAAGCATGAGCAGATTTAATCAACTAATTAAAAAAGTAAAGAGATCTACTAAAAGAACATGATAACGTTAATTACTGGCCAGTAAACCATGCTAGAATTAAGCTTTGCAAAGATATGGATCAAGAATCATGTATAAACAACAAGCTAGGTCTAAAAGATAAACTTTATTGATCAAGTAACAAGGTTTCATCAAAGTATCGAAGGAAGTACAAGGAAATACTCGAGATACATCCTAAACTTTGAAGCATAGTTGTCAAGATGAACTCGACGAAGAACATGTCGAAAGATGACCTTGGGACCTCCTCGGGAAGCGCCTGGTCGGTCGGCCGACCCCCGGCCGGCTTCCTGCCTCCTCTTGCTTCTTCCTTTCGCCGAGATGGACTTCTCGCCGAGTTGAACGCTTCTCGACCCCGACCCTTGCCCTAGACTCTCGACTTGCGATGAACAATGCGGTGGAATATGATGCCTCTCCCTTAGGAGGCTCTCTATTTATACCCCGCAGGGAACCTATACATGGCATCTAATTGGTCGGTTCTAAGAGTCCTAAAACACTTAAAACTCCTATTTCCAAGTATATATAAGTTTCCAAAAGAGTCCCGGATGTCCACGCCTTTTCTTGCTTGTAGATGAAGCTTCCATCCTTGTCTTCCCTGAGTTGGACTTTTCCATATTCTGCAGCCTTTAGTATTTTGACCATAACTTTCTCATCCGAAGTCCAAATAATGCAAACTCGGACTCTAAATTGTAGAGCTCGAAGAGATCTACAACTTTAGTATTCAAACTTTCTTCATTTGACGTCGTTAATGTCTCCGAATTGGGCCCACAAGCTGCTGCTGTCATGAATTTCGAGAAGATTTCAGGATTTAGTTCTTCAAGCAATCTTTATCTTGCAGGACTTCTTTTCTTAATGGGCTTCTTCCTCTAATGGGCTTCAATTAATCTTTATTTTAAAGTTATCTTCATAGCATAAATCCCTTCTTCGAGAAATTCTTAAATATCTTCAATTATTCCCTATTTTTCTGCAAAAACGAACATTGCACAAAAACAAAGAGCATTCTCGAAAACGGGGTTATTTGTTAGTAAAACCAGACTAAATGATAAGATTAACTCTCGAAAAGATATAAAAACATATGAAAATTAAGCAAAATTTTAGTACTTAACGAGCGTCAACACTTCCGCGCCATGCGTGGCCACGGACATCTCCACCGCACCACACACGGCCACTAACGCCTCTCCCGCACCATGCGCGGACACAGACACAGACGTCTTCCTCGCACCACATACGGCCACGGACGCCTCTCCCACGCCACGCGCGACCACAGTGCCTGTGGACGTTCCTGCACCACTCCTTCTAGTACCTCGGGTGGTGCTGCCGGTTCCAAACCGCGCCATCCGTCACGTCTATGCGCGACGTACCGTGCATGGGCCCATCCGCTCTCACACTTGGCCTTCTCCGGTTCGTGTTCTAGTGCACGCTCCTGGCACCGCTGGTCCTTCATTCCCACTAGGAGCTGTTCCTATCGCGCCCGTGGTGAACCAACACCGCTTGTCAACAAGGGGCAAACTCGGTTTCCACCAGCCAGCCCTTTTTCATGCTACTTCATTGTCTCTGGTTCCACGAACATACCGCAGTGCCCTTGCCGATCCTAATTGGCGGACTGCTATGGAAGAGCAATATGCTGCACTGTTACAGAACCACATGTGGGATCTCATTCCACGACCAGCCCAGGCCAATATTGTTTTCGGCAAGTGGGTTTTCAAGCATAAGTTTTAGGCAGATGGTACTCTCGAGTGATACAAGGCACGCTGAGTTTTTCACGGCTTCACCCAACGGTCCGGGATTGACTATGATGAGATTTTCAGCCCAGTTTTGAAGCCTGCCACTGTTCGGCCGTGCTTTCTTCGGCTCTTTCTCATGGTTGGCCTATTCATCAGCTGGATGTCAAGAATGCTTTCTTGCATGGGACTCTATCAAAGACAGTCTACAATGAGTAGCCTTCTGGTTTTGAGGGCCCTACGCGACCAGGTTTTGTCTATCGGCTCAATTGATCTCTATACAGTCTTAAGCACTCTCCTCGAGCTATCAGACACCTCACTATTTGTTTTTGACTGTGGCTCAGACACAGTATACTTGCTCCCATATGTTGATGACATTGTTCTCACAAAATCATCAAAGAGTCTTCTTCGCTGCACCATTGAGGCATTGTAGCGAGAATTTTCCATGAAGGATCTTGGCGAGCTACATCATTTTCTTGGGATGCAGGTTCAGCATTGTCATGATGGTCTCCTTGTTTCTCAGCAGCAGTACATGATTGATATTCTAGAATGGGCAGGTATGGCCGATTGCAAACCTTGTTCCACTCCGGTTGATACCAATCCCAAGCTTTCTGCTGCTGGCAGTTCTCCTGTGCAAGATTCGACTGATTTCTGCAGCCTTGCTGGGGCTCTCCAATACTTGACATTCACACGTCCGGATATCGCTTATGCAGTCCAATAGATTTGCCTCTACATGCATGATCCTCGTGAGCATCATCTCGCAGCACTCAAGCGCATATTGCGGTATATCCATGGCACATTGCATCTGTGATTCTTTCTCCAACCATCTACGCTGTCTGACCTCGTGGTATACTCCGATGCCGATTGGGCTGGTTGTCCTGACACTCGTAAGTCCACCTCCGGGTATGTAGTTTTTCTTAGCGACAATCTTGTCTCATGGTCCTCCAAGCACCAGAATGTTGTCTCTCGTTCCAGGGTTGAGGCTGAGTATCGAGCTGTTGCTAATACTGTGGCTGAGGCAACTTAGATTTGCCAGCTTCTACAGGAGTTGCACACTCCCACACTTGTCTACTGTGACAATATTTGTACCGTCTATGTGTCCTCCAATCCCGTTCAGCATCAACGTACCAAGCACATAGAGATTGATCTTCACTTTGTCCGAGAGAGAGTTTCTTTTGGTGATGTTCATGTTCTGCATGTTCTGACTTCGCCTCAGTATGCAGATATATTCACTAAAGGGCTGCCTTCATCCATCTTTTTTTGTGAATTTTGATCCAGTCTGAACATTCATGGTGCAGACGCCGAGACTGCGGGGCGTGTTAGAATATGTAATTAGGGCTAGTGCTGCTGTTTATTTCGGCCAGCCCTTGACAGGGGCGCTTGACTCAGGTGGGCTTAAGGCCCAGCCCAACTCTGGCTCTATAGATAGATTAGGATCAGCCGAGGTTCCTTTCTTGTATAGGACTCCAGGGTAACCTCGGCTGTATATATATGTAACTCATTGATCCTAATCAATCTACTAAGTTTTCCTGCCATAATCTCTTTCAGGTAGTTTTTGCTTGTAATATATGACATGTGCTTTTGATGGGTGTCACGCGCCGATGCTGAACACAATTTGTGGAGAAATGATTGTGTATGTTGGCCAAAGCTCTTTTGAATTTGTACTGAATGTTATGAGTTATTATCATGCAGATTGCATTTTGGACAACGTTGTATATAAACTACTCGATGAAATTGCAATGAGTGTTATTGTTGAAGGCAACAAATTGCCTTAACAACATTTATTGTAATGTGACGAAGTTTTATTCTTGCAAATATTTGCTCTTTTGCTTATATTCCACTGCGATCTTAGCGAGCTCACTGGATTTTCTTACGTTTTCCCTTCGAAATAATTTCAAAATATTGAACACGCATATCATAAGTAATCTTGTGCATGTATGTTTTGTAGTTCTTATCCACAACAGCCTTGGCTGACTTTTGTGAATTGATATGCCTCATGCTCTATTTTTTCTTTGACGAAGGTCATATTTTAATGAACGCGTGCATTGTTGTACATTTTCAAGAACATTACATTCTTGGCATAAGTGATTTTAGCTATTTCATCACATAAAACTTCTGGCGATACCCTTCGGTATTAAACTATATGCTCAGTTCGAAAGTTTCGCCTAGCTATTTCGAAAATATTGCTAGTTCATTAACACCAAATGTGAATTTCCAGCTCAAATCAATAGAACACTTTTATTCGAGGATTGAAGGGAACTACACATACAAATCGCAATAAAAGGAAGCAAAGAAGGTACAGTCGAAATCACCATGTGCAGCAGCTAGAGAGCTGTATCTAGAGACTTCAGTGACACCTCATACAAGGGATATTGGCACCAAAATCATTACCCTTTGCCTCCAAGGAGCATTGAGGCAAACGTTCAAGTAGGGCGACAATATCACCTACTCAAACCATGAGGTTCCCTATTAGGAACATCACATGGTCTGATCTGAAGCTACGGATAACCTGATAGTAGGGGAACTTAGGAGAATCTCATGATCTGAGTTATTTGAAGATCTATACTCTAGGCAAGCTATGCAAAGGAGAGCTTTAGCCACTACGGATTTCATAGCTCTGGTTCTATGTCATGTGATAAGAAGAGTATGGACAAAGGCTCTATTTACAGCCGTTTGGAGGTAGCCATTGTGGGGTGGCACATCTCTAGCATACAGAAAAAACAAGTGATAGAAAGAATCCAATGCGCTGCCAGAGAATCTAATGTGGTACCACCAGTGTAGGTGGTTGTTGACGGTTGTTATTTCACCATTTTGACTACCAATTCCTCGGAGAATAAATAGGGTATAAATAACGTTCTATGCATTATTTATCTAATACTAATGAATTCCATGAGTTTTGGTAGGTTTTTGATGTATCACAAGGAGATGCTCAAATTCCATACAAGACAGGATCATTTGGAGCAAGAGAGAATTCACACAAAATGGCTTGAGAATGAATTGCAAATAACATCAGTATGAAGTTTCTCAAATGCCCTCATGGACCAAACCATTGCAAATATCTCATCGAGATAATCAAAATGGAGTTTCATTTCGCTCAATTTGGAGTCCAAATGCAAAAGTTATGGCCGTTGCAAGATTGACAACGCTAAGAGAAATGGCTGGGCGACCAAAGGCATGCCACTAGCCATGCAGTCTCCCAAAATATCTCGTCCTTCATTTTATTCATCCAAGGAAGTTACCAAGGACCCAAATACACATGGGGAACAAGCCCAAGTCAAATCCAATATCAAAAGGTCATCAAATGGTAAGTATTCTTCTTTCTCCCAAGTTGTCTCTTCTTCGGAGTTATTACTCCATTGCACTTTGTAAAAGTTAATAGTTCTTTTTCTTGTTGATATTTGCTTTTGGTCAAGGATTTTTATGGGATGTTCTTCATAAGTGAGGTCAAGCTCAATCTGAATTTGAGACGTATCCACCACTTCTTCTGGCACTCTCAAACATTTCTTTAGTTGCGAGACATGAAACACGTCATGAACCGCAACTAGGTGTGGTGGTAACTCCAATCGGTACGCTACGGGTCCATATCTCTCGGGATCTTGAAGGGTCCCACGTACCTTGGTGCCAACTTCCCTTTCACCCCAAACCGATGTACTCCCTTCATCGGTGACACTCAAAGGTACACGTGATAGCATTCTTCGAACACCAACGGTCTCCTTTTATCAGAGTAGCTTTTCTGCCTAGATTGTGCTCTTTTCAGATTTGTGTGTATGAATTTTACCAGCTCCTCAGCTTGGGCTACCAAGTCTGAACCGAACGTGACACGTTCTCCTGGTTCGGACCAGTTAAGGGGTGTTCTGCATTGTGTACCATATAGAGCCTCGAAAGGAGCCATTTCCAAGCTCATCTGGTAACTATTGTTGTATGCGAACTCAGCCAATGGGAGGCACTCACCCCACTTGGTAGAGTAAGTTAAAGCACAAGCCCTCAACATATCCTCTAAGATCTGATTTACCCTTTCAACTTGGCTGCTAGTTTGAGGGTGGTATGCTGAACTCTAAATTAAATCGGTCCCAAGAGCAGCTTGCAATTGCTCCCAGAAGCGAGACACAAACAGTGAGCCTCTATCCGAAGTGATGGTTCGAGGAACACCCTGCAAGGACACACTCCGTGAAATGTACAACTCAGCATACTGCTTGGCTTGGTAGGTCATTTTGATAGGAACGAAATGAGTAGATTTTGTGAGTCGATCAATGATTACCCAAATGGAATCGTGTATCCCTTTTGTGTGTGAGGCAACCCCACAATGAAATCCATGTGTATGTCCTCCCATTTCCAAGCGGGAACTGTTAACGGCTGAAGCATACTGGCAGGCTTTAGGTGATCGGCTTTTACCCTCTGACACACGTCGCACTCAGACACGTATTTGGCGATCTCCCGCTTCATACAGGTCCACCAAAACTTTTGTTTCAGGTCTTGGTACATTTTGTTGCTGCCCGGGTGCATAGTGAACATGGATGTGTGGGCTTCATCGAGTATTTTTTTTCTTAACTCCATGTACTTAGGTACCACTAAGCGATTTTTGAACCATAGTACACCCTGGTCATCAAGTGTGAAATAGGCTTTCTTTTTATCATCTATTTCCTCACGAATGTGTGCCATACCCACATCTTGCTTCTGTGCTATTATGACTTGTTCTTTTATTGTTGGTTCAATGATTAGGCTATAAAGTTCAGCTAACTGCTCTGTAATCACCTCAATCTCATCTATCTCACACCATATTACTCTTGCCGTGGGTCAGGCTTTAATCACATTGCAATGAGCCCAACGGCTTAGTGCATCTACCACGACATTTGCTTTGCCCGGATGGTAATGGATCTCCAGATTGTAATCTTTTATTAACTCCAACCACCGTTGTTGCCTCATATTTATTTTAGGTTGTGTGAAGATGTATTTGAGGCTCTTGTGGTCAGTGTATATGTTGCAGGTGTTGCCTAGCAGATAGTGTCTCCATATCTTTAATGTGTGTACAACTGCTGCCAGTTCAAGATCATGGGTCGGGTAGTTGGCTTCATGTTTTCTTAGTTGACGGGAAGCGTATGCAATTACTCTCCCGTCTTGCATTAGGACACAGCCAAGCCCATTTCCGGAGGCATCACAATACACATCGAATGGCTTAGTGACGTCCGGTTGTCCTAGCACTAGTGCAGATTTTAACAGTTTCTTCAATGTTTGAAAGGCTTCTTCACACTTTGGACTCCACACATACTTCACATTTTTCTTTGTCAAGGATGTCATTGGCTTCACAGTCTTGGAGAAGTCCTTGATAAAGCGGCGTTAGTAGCCCGCTAAACCGAAGAAACTCCGAATCTTAGCTACCGTTTCGGGTTGCTTCGAATTTAACACATCCTCTACTTTGCTTGGGTCAACTGCCACTCCCTTCTACGATAGAATGTGACCTAGGAAACTCACTTCCTTCAACCAGAAAGCACACTTGCTGAACTTGGTGTAGAGCTTGTGTTCTTTGAGCCGAGTGAGTACTATCCGTAAGTGTTCTTCGTGTTCTTTCTCATTCTTGGAGTAGATTAATAGGTCGTCGAGGAATACTACCACAAACTTGTCTAGTTCATTCATGAACACCGAATACATCATGTACATGAAGAAAGCCGGTGCATTGGTTAGCCCAAAAGACATGACCAAATACTCATATAAGCCGTATCTGGTGGAGAATGCTGTCTTGGGTATATCTTTCTCTTTGATTTTTATTTGATAGTATCCTGACCTTAGATCAATTTTAGAGAAGACCCCAGCTGCCACTAGCTGATCAAATAGAATATCAATGTGTGGCAGTGGGTATTTGTTTTTAACTGTGATTGCACTCAAGGGTCGGTAATCAACAGATAGTCTTTTACCCCCTTGGTCCTTCTTCTCAACAAAGAGAGCTGGACAACCCCAAGGTGATGAGCTGGGCCGAATGAATCCTTTATCTAACTGTTCTTGTAGTTGTATTTTCAATTCTTTTAGTTCATTGGGCGCCATTCTATATGGTCTCCTAGAGATAGGTGCTGTGCCTGGGACAAGCTCTATGCTGAATTCCACATCCCTGTCCGGTGGAAGTCCCCAAAGCTCCTCTGGAAACACGTCCGGGAAGTCGCACACTACCGAAATCTTTTTAATCTCTAGTATTTCAGTGGCATATACCGTGGGTGGTATGTGTTTCTGACTTGCCATGTGTATCTGTAGGATCTTGCCACTGACGCTAGACCTCAACTGTACTGTCCTGTCCTACTGCCAATATCCAGGACTGCATTGCCCTCTGTCATCCAATTCATCCCCAAAATAATGTGAATCCCTTGGCGTGGCAGCACCACAGGGCTGATAATGAATTCTTTGCCTCGTATGTTTAAGGGTAGCGTCTTCACCATGAAACTTATATTAATGGGATTTTCGGGTGTAGAGATGTTGTTTTTTTCTTTTATGCAAGAAATTTTTCCCCTATGTCTTGACGTATATGACTGGCTATAAATGTATGAGAGGTCCCTGAATCAAATAATACCACAGTGGGATGATCGTTGAGCATGAATGTACCAGCGAGAACCGGCTCTCCCGTGGGGATCTGCTTCATGTGTACATAGTGCACGTGACCCTTGCGAGGCGCAGGCCCCCCTCTGCTTGACTTGCTGACTGCCTCCCGCAGGTGTGGGACCCTGAATCCCGCGAGGTGCCCTGCAATCCTTGACAAACTGCCCGATCTTGCCATAGTTGAAGCAAGGATTATCGGCCCCTAGAGCGATTGGAGCACGGGGTGCAGGGAGCTGTGCTGGAGCCCTGTATGAAGGGTACGGCTGCTGCTGCTGTGGCACCCTGTGGATCCAACCCGATTGATTAGACCGGACCACAAAGCGAGGTCATTGGTACTGGGGAGGTTGGTAGGTGGGCTTTTGCTTCTGAGAAGACCCAGCAGCAGCAATGTTGGCCTGACGCTTGCACTTCTGGTCCTTGTAGGCAACTCGGAGGCAATTCTCCATGTCAAGCGCTGTGTCCACCAAGTTGGTGAAACTCTCGTAACGGCACCCCAAGTGTGGCTGGAGTGTGAATCAAAGCCGTGCAAGAGTCTGGCCGCTCGGCGAGGATCATCCGCAACGTCTTCGGGTGCATACTTTGAGAGGTGAATGAAGGATTGTACATACTGCATCACAGTCTTGCTGCCTTGCTTGAGCTCCCTGAACTCACGCTGCTTCTATTCTATCAGACTGGCCGGGATGTAGTGGGCCCGGAAAGCCTGACGAAACTCTTGCCAGGTGGGTACATGATCTCTCTCCTGCTTGGCGAGAAACGTGGCATGCCACGCTCCCGCTGGCCCGCCACTACAGTAGCTGAGCTGCAAACCGAGCCTTCTCCTGCTCAGTCAGTCCTAGCAGAAGCGTGAACTTGGACTCAAAGATGCGGAACCAATCATCCGCAACAAGTGGTTCTGGGCATGTCGTGAAGGCGGGAGGGCGCAGCCCCTCGAAGTCTTGGTAGGAGATGCCGCGGGGATGGTGTTCCCATGGCTGTTGTGACCCTGGCCCTGTCGTTCTTCTGCGTGCAAGCGAATCAGCTCTGCCTGCTGCACGACCAGGGTAGCTAGCTCTGGTGGTGGTGGGGCACCCTGCGCTTGTGGCCCCGATCTAGAGCTCTGACCAGTGCGCATGTTCACCATCTGCAAGAATGAGGCTAACTGTGTTTAGTCGAATAGCTTTTGTGCAACAGATGTGACGATAAAAAGATCATAGAATCTAAGATACATTCTGAATACATGAGGGCATGTAAGTGAACAGAATAACTCAATTACACATAAAGTGTCAGCCGTCATCTTGTAGGTGTGGACAATTGCGTATACTAAGACACGTGTGCAGTTTTAGATGCAGGACAGCACGTTCTAACTCCATCGATACGGCTGTCAAAACGGTCGATTCAGGTGAAAGTCAAATTACAAGAACTATTCAAAATTTAGTCCTCCACAACTTTCTTATGCATCACTTTTACAAAGCTGATTTGGACAGCGGCGTAAAAGTCGCTTTATTAGCCGCATACCAGTTTTCAGCTTAAACAGGGATAGTATCTGTTTTAAATTTCAAACTACTCCAAATCAGTACGCTTTTAGGTTATGATCCCCTTAGCAAAGTTGTTCAAAGTTTTGTGCTCTACAACTTTATTATATAAAGTTTTTGTCAATTCTTTTGTCAATCCCGTCCAGATTTCTAGACCCGAACTATTTCGGCTATAACTCTCAAACTAGACACTTCCAGAGGGAACTTCATATAGCAAAGTTGTCAAACACATCATCCCCTACAACTTTGGTATATGACCCCTAGTTCAAATCCACCACTATGGGTGTGTAAAGTGTATTTTTCCCTCCTGGTGCTGCTTCAGTCCAGATTGTAAGCTCATAGAAATCTGACACTAACTCCTAAAGCAAGCTCATTTAGAGGAAGCTCAAATTGACAAAGTGATGCACCAGAAAGTACTTTACAACTTTGGTATTCAACTCCTGACACAATTCCTCCCAGATTTTACGATATACTCATATTTAGCTGCAGCTATCCATAATTTCAGACTGTGGGCTGCTACCCAAATTGAGACATCAGTTCAAATCCATCCACGACACACATCATCAAACTTCTCCAGGACATAAAACGAACTTCGAGTGCAAATTAAAAGGTTCGAAAGCTACTAAAAGTCTTACTATTACATCTTGGGGTGGTGGTTACATCGACCAACCACCAAATAGCACATTTAAATGTGTCCATTGTTGGCGGTCATTATAACCTATTTCGACCACCAATACTTCATATTTCAAGGGTAAATTTATGCAAGTTTTATACATATTAACCGGTTCCATGAGTTGTGTACAAAGATCTTGCAGGAACACAAGTCATGATGCAAAACATACAAAAATATGGTGAAACATGTGAATTCAGGAAGAAGGACTAGAAATGGGCTAAGGACCCAGGCCGTCCGACCTGTGGGCCAGGCCGCCCGGCCTGCCTTTGGCTCCAAATGCCACCATCTTCGACCTGTATGCAAGGAGTGTCGTGTCAAACACAATGCCAGCGTGGAAACCGAAGGAAGAAGCACATACACGTCGAAAGGCTTCCACCTCACCAATCCAGCCCACGGATTGGCTAAGTCCGCAATCCAGGGGAGATCCATCCAATGGCTAAGGAAGAAACACAAGAAGATCCAAAGGTTGAGAAGAAAACACACATGCATAACCGCCAACCGACCTATAACCGCCTTGGAGGATCAACATGGACCGTGAGATGAAGAAAGTCAGTGGATCCAAGGGTTTCCCGAGCCGCCCGGCGTAGGACCAGGCCGCTCGGCCCACATCCAGGCCGCCCGGCTCCACACCAGGCCGCCCGGCCTGTAACTACCCCTAACTGCCTTCCTCCATCACTTAGCACTATAAATACCCCCTTAGACCTCACTTGTGAGGTGTGGATTAGTGTATTAATGTAGTGGTAGAGTGTATAGTGTGCAGAAGTGAAGCTTTCCCTTAGCTAGTAGAGAGAGTTCTTCTTGTATCAAGGAGAAGTAGTGAGTGCAGAGTTCGGGAGTGGGATTTCTCTTCTCTCCTAGGCTTGTATTCTCAGAGGAAGGATATTCAGTTCCAGGATTGAGTAAAGTTCCTTGTCTCTCACCTTTGTTATTTCATTCTTACTTTACTTTCATACTTAGTCTTATACTTGTCTGTTTACAGGAACCTTGTGCATGCTTATAGTGCTAGCTATATAGTAGTGCTTGCTTTTCTGGCTCATTACCAGTAAGTAGTAAACTCTCTGAGTGGCACGACGGTGTTCATACTTAGAGTTTGCCTTGGTTGTGAGAGCCAATGGATCGGCCTCATTGCTCTCCTGGTGTGATGAGTGATTGTCAACGGCACAAGTCCTCCGATGGACTGGAGGCCCTCCGATGGACTGGAGGTAGAGGAGATGAAGACCTCGATGGACTGAGGCAAAAGCCCTCCAATGGACCGGAGGCAAGTCTCGGCGTCGGTCGGCCATGGGAGCTCGGTACACGGAGGGGCGGTTCGGCAACGGCGGTGTAAGCCCTCCGATGGACCGCGAGGCGACTCCGATGGACTGGAGAAGCCGGGTGCCACTGTGGTGCTCCAACCCGAGTGCATGGCGCGAAGGCGTGCGAGGGAGGCTTTGGCGGCTTCGGCTCAAAACCGCCACCCAAGTTCAAATGACTTGGTGGGTTGGGCTCCGACTCGCCAAGATAGAAGATTGGGCCAAAACCTGGCCCAAGAAGCCTGCAGAATAAAGTTTTCCGGTTTCTGACTTCAAAACCGGGGGAAGCTTCCGGATTGCTGGCTACGTGGCGCACATCCAAGCGAGGCGGAGAAACCGAAGATGATCAAGACGTCATCGTAGTCGTTCGATTGTATCTTTTCGGTTTGGCCCCCTCCGGGCATTTTTAGAGTAGGGGTCTTAATGTAATTGTGTCGTTTAGGGCCTAGGGTATAAATAGACTTGAGAGGCTCCCTTGGAGCTGATCTTGGCAGCCACAAACCCTAGGATTTCCTAACCCTTGCAGCCAAGGTCCAAAGAGAAGAAATAGAGAGGATTAGCTAGGAGATGAGTGCCTAGTTTAGTCTAATCTTGTCATTAGTGGGAGGATGAAGGGAGGTAGGCTCTAGGGAACTTTTGTAATCTGATTTTATGAATTAATCCAAGGTACCTTGTTGAGAAATTCCTTGTCCTAGAGCAGCAATTTCGTTCCTCACTCTTTGCCCCCTTTTCTAGTTTCGTTTTTGGTCCCGTTTCTTGGATTTTGGCTCGTTTTGTGTTGTCCAAGGATGAGACCTTTCTTTTGCCAGAATTTTGCCTTGCTAAGATGTGGTGCATCTCACTAGCCAAGTGCTAGAATCATCCAACCACAAACAAAGGCCGTTCTTGACATTTTTCGGTTCCTAGTTTTTCTCACACCACTTCCACGAGATCTGCAATTCCCGTAAATCCCTAGATCATTTTGAGTTGATTTTTGAGGGGTTTACTTTGGAATGGAATCAAGTTCCTCTGTGCAAGTTTTTGTGAAGTTTGGTTGAGTTTTGGCTTGGGTTTGGTCGATTTTTCGGTGGATTCGCGGGCTGATTTCTCGGGTCCAGACTCGGGCCAGCAGCGAGACCTGACCGGACAATCCGTCCATTTGTCCGGTCCGTTCAAGCGGACTGTCCGGTCTGTGTGACGGAGAAACCGAGGCTTGGCCACCTCGAGTATGTGTCTCGGGTTTCTTTGTCCGAAGTTTTGTCCGGTCTGCTAAACCGGACTGTCTGGTCCTTTGGTTTTCACCGCCCGTAGTTCATTTCTCATCTGTTTTGTCCGATTAGGCCTTCCGGGTAGAACCGGACTGTCCGGTCCGTTGTTCTCTTCGGTACTTAGTGAGTTGAGTTGCTTTGTCCGAAGCTTTATCCAGTCAGGTCTTCTGGGTAGAACCGGACTGTCCGATCTATAGGTTTTTAGGGCTGTTTCAGCTCCATTCTTTGGATTTGTCCGGTCAGTTCTTTTGGTTGAAACAGTATTGTCCGGTCTAGTGTATTTAGGGCTATTTTTGTGTGTTTCTTGCTCCGCTTGCTTTGGAGTTTGTTTTTCTTGGTTTCTTTGGTTTTTTGGAGTGTTGTGGTTTGCTTCAAGCTTGTTTTGTGTCAACCACTGCATGCCCATACTCTTCACTCACTGTTCTTAAGTGAGGCACGCTTCGGTGTGTTGAGTGGCTAGTGTGCGACGCTTGCAAGCTTTGTAGCTTGTCTTGTTTTGTTTGTGCCTTGTTGTTCTTGCTTGCTTTGATGGTGCTTTAGTGTCTCGGCTTGGTTAGTGTACCTTATGCTTCCGCTTTGCACCCGATACATATCTGTTCAGTAGACGGTATCGGTTGTGCGTGTGTCTTTGTAAGAGTGCATTTTGGGGGTTTGAGTTTGAGTTTTTCATGTGCTCCTATTCACCCCCCCTCTAGTCGCACGTCTCGGTCCTACAAGTGGTATCAGAGCCGGTTAGGTTTCCTATAACTTAACCGGTGACGAAACCGTAGTGACGATGACTTACTCCGGGAAAATTCCCGTCCTTGGCTCCGATGGTTATCCCTACTGGAAAGGTAGGATGGAGGCGTTCCTTGTTAGCCAGAGTCAGGACATATGGGATGCTACTCAGAGTACGACTTTTGTGGTGCTTCCAGTCGCTGAGCGTACTACGCAGGATATCGTGGCTCAGCATGAGGCGAATGCCAAGGCTGTTAACTTTCTCTTCTCCGGGCTTGGTCCCATGGATTATGAGAGAGTGAGTCACCTTAAGACTGCGCGTGAGATATGGTCGCTGCTTAGTGCACACCATGAGGGTACTGCGACAATTAAGGCTAGACTTGTGGAGACTTACCGGCGCGAATATGAGAATTTCGTCCAGAAGCCGGGAGAGTCAGTAGACGACTTGTTTGGTCGTTTTCAGTCGATCATCAACAAGTTGCGTGTTAACTCTGCCCCCGCTGCCCTCCCATATACCGATCATCAGCAGGCTGTCAAGTTGTTGTATGCCTTAGACAGAAAAATATGGGAGATCAAGGTGAACTCAATCATTGAGTCGGCAGGGTATGATACGATTGGAGTAGAGGCGCTCTATAGTAAGCTCAAGGCCACCGAGGTAGATTACAAGATGAGGGATTCCCTCGCTTGTACAAGTTCTAAGAGTCTGGCCTTGGCTACCCCCTCTAGTGAGTCTGTCACTAACCCCGTGTTACACAACTTCTCGTTTTCTGCTTTGATGTCTGTTACAGAGGAGCAGCTAGCGACACTTGGGGATGACGAGTTGTGTCTGGTGTCTAGTCGCTTTCAGCGTGCCTATGGCAACCGGATGAGCAAGAAGAGGGGCGAGCGGCCCAAGTGCTTTGAGTGCGGAGAGGTCGGCCACTTCATCGCCGAATGCCCCAACAAGAACGACTACTACAAGAAGGGCAAGAGCTACTCCCGCGAATCCGACAAGTACCACTCCGGCAAGCCAAGCTTTGACAAGCACCGCTCCAGCAAGCATGGCTCCGGCAAGCGCTCCTTCGGCAAGAAGAACTTCCGGAAGGCTTTCAAGAGCTACCAGAAGGACAACCGGAAGCGGGACAAGGCCTTCTTCGCCGAGATCGGGTTCTGCAGCAGCGGATCTTCTTCCTCTTCGTCCTCGTCGAGCTCAAGCGATGAGGAGATCACGTACAGGAAGGACAAGAGGAACGATCAAGGCGGTCCAGCTGGCTTATGCTTCGTCTCCACCAAGTCCAGGCGAAAGAACAAGGACAAGAGGAGCTCGGTTTGCTCCATGGCGCTTGAGGACAAGGAGAACAAGAATGACGGCAGCAACTCTTCTTCCGATGATGAGGTAACTCCTGAGCAAACCAAAATCCTTGAGATGCTAGAGCAGAACAACCGGGAACTTAAGGCCCAGGATAAGATGCTGGAGAAGGCAGCTAAGAAGCTGCAGAAGTTGAAAGCCCAACTTGCTGAGGCTTTAGAGGAGAATGAGAGGTTGAGGAGTGTGAGACCCCAACCCAGTGAGATTGAGTGTCCTACCTGCGAGTCTTTCATGACGGAGCTTGGTGACCAGAGAGATAGGTATGCCAAGTGGGTAGAGGAGATAGATGAGCTGAAGGCTGAGCTGGGCAAACTCCAGTCCACACTGGATGAGCCTACTTTGAGTGGAGAGCTTGAGTGTGAGTCTTGCCCCTGTCTAGCTAGAGAGCTAGCTGTTCTGAAGGAGAAGTTTGAGGGGCAGCTCATGGAGCTTGAGGAGCTTAGGGCTAGACCTACGCTTTTGGGTGAATGTATGGTCTGTCCTACTTTGAGAGGTGAGTTAGAGCAGTTGAGAGCTGACTTAGAGGTGCTTTCAGCACCTAGTGATACTTGTGAGAACTGTCTAACTCTTAGGATGCAGCTGGTGGATAGGGATGTCACCATTAGGAAGTTGGAGAAAGCTGTTGTGGTTCCCTCCCTAGACTGTGATACCTGTGCTGCCCAGACTGTGATTCTGGAGGATCTGAGGGAGGAGATGTTGTCTTTGCAAGATAACACCAACAGGTTGAGAGAGGTGCTCAGTTGGGTATATGCGAGGCAACCTCAACTAGAGATGATCATAGAGAGCACCAAAAGAGCTGAGGGTGAGACAAGTGGTGTTGGGCTTGGAGAGTGCAGCATTTCGGGTGAGAAGAGTGCCCCAATTAAGGTCAAGACCGCACCACCCAGCCAGGAGAGACTGTTGATGGGGTTTACCATGAGCCACCCAAGGCTGCCCCAAAGAAGCAGTATTGGACACCCAAACCTTCTAAGGCTAAGCTGGACAAGATTGTTGAGGAAGAGCTTAAGCCCAAGGGCAAGAAGCCAGTCCAGCAGCCTGAGCCACCCAAGGCCACACCACCTAAGCCCAAGTCCCAGCCTAACCCAGTTCCTAGGAGGCCTGTCTACCACTGTGAGTTTTGCCAGCGGAATGGCCACCTAGAGGAGTTTTGCTTCAGGAGGAAGCGGGTTGAGAGGCAGGAGAGAGCTTGGGGGAACCAGGATCAGTTCTACCAGGGTGGTAGGCAAGATCCTCCCCACCGCGGTGAGATGAGAGACCGCTTTGCCGGTGGTGAGAGAGGAGGCGGCTTTCAGGCTCGTGCTCCTGGTGGTGAGAGACTCTTTACTAGCCGAGCTCCTAGTCATTTTCAGCGCGGCTATGGATCTCGTGACCGAGGCTCTGAGAGAGCTTTCGAGGGTTCACGCTTTGGAGATCGTGGTTACCCTGATCGTCGTGATGTACCCCACTTTTGAGTAGATGGCTCGGCACTGGTACAACAGTTTTGGGACTAACCCCAGTGCCGGACCGTTTGCTCACCGTCGCTTTACTTGACTTTGCAGGATCGAGGTATGGAGGACGTGTGGATCATGGACTCCGGTTGCTCTAGGCACATGACAGGGCACCGCAAGTGGTTCTCCAGCCTCAACCCTGTAAGCACCAAGGAGTACATCACATTCGGGGATAATGGTCAAGGTAAAGTGATGGGTGTTGGTTCTGTTTCGCTCTCCACCAAGCTTTCCCTGAGAGAAGTTGCCTTTGTCTGGAATTTGGGGTTCAATTTGGTTTCTGTTTCGCAACTTCTCGATGAAGGATTTGAGGTTCGTTTTAAGAAAGGTGCGTGCTGCGTTCTTGATGCTGAGGAGACCCTTGTTTGCTCTTTGCTACCTTTTGGTCAGGTTTTTAGGGTCGACCTCACATCTGTTTCTGGCCCTGCACGCTGTTTGGTTGCTAGTCCTTCTGCTGATATATGGAAATGGCATAGGAGACTTGGTCATTTGAGCTTTGATCTGCTAGTCAGGTTAAGTTCAATGGGCCTAATCCGAGGATTGCCCAAATTGAGAGCTGAGAAGGACTTAGTTTGCCACCACTGTCGTCATGGCAAGATGGTTGCCGCCTCTCACATTCCTGTGTCTCAGGTTATGACCTTCTATCCGGGTGAGCTACTCCATATGGATACAGTAGGTCCCGCTCGGGTAGCGTCAATCAGTGGGAAGTGGTACGTGCTTGTCGTTGTGGACGATTTTTTGCGGTTCTCGTGGGTATTTTTCATGGAGTTTAAGGATGAGGCGTTTGGTTTTGTTCGGGATCTGGTACTGAGGTTGAGAAACGAGAGTCATAAGGCCATGAGGGCTATCCGCAGTGACAATGGCGGAGAATTCAGAAACTCTCGTTTTGAAAACTTCTGTCGTGACCTAGGTCTTGAACACCAGTTTTCTTCTCCATATACCCCTCCGCAGAATGGTGTTGTGGAACGCAAGAACCGCACACTTGTTGAGATGGCACGGATGATGCTCGATGAGCATAGGACTCCAAGGCGCTTTTGGGCTGAGGCAGTGAATACGGCCTGTTACATTGCAAACCGAATCTTCTTGCGAGCTTTCCTTGGGAAGACCTCGTATGAACTTCGGTTTGGTAGGCAGCCCAGCGTCAAGCATTTGCGAGCGTTTGGCTGCAGGTGCTTTGTGCTTAAGAAGGCGGGGCATTTGGATAAGTTTGAGTCTCATTGTTTGGATGGGATTTTTCTGGGGTATGCTTCTAATTCTAGGGCTTTTCGTGTGTGGATTTTAGAGGCCAAGCAAGTTGTTGAGACTTGTGAGGTTTCTTTTGATGAGACTATGCCCTGCACAACCCCTGCCTTTGAGCTTTCAGGTGATGATGAAGAAGGCACTTCCATTTTTGAGGATGAGGAAGGTGTGGTTAATGATGGTGATGCAGGAGCCACTGCACCGGCTGCAGCTCCTACCCCCTCTGCTACGAGTTCAGATGATGAAGGAGGACCCCTGCCCACAGTTTCCTCCTCACTCCCCCGACAGCAAGCTCAAGCAGAGGCTGGACCCACTGAGGACGTAGGGGAGGTGACTTCCGAGATTGTTCCATCTCGGCAAGTCCAGCGGGATCACCCTCCACACAGGATGATTGGAGACATTCACCAGCGTGTCACACGCTCTTCGGTTAACTCTCTAGCCTTTTTCTCCCACTCTGCATACGTTGCTTCTTTTGAGCCCCGGGATGTGTCACATGCATTATCTGATCCTAACTGGGTGAACGCCATGCATGAGGAGTTGGAGAACTTTGAGAGAAACCATGTCTGGGATTTAGTTGAACCTCCACCAAACTGTCGCCCTATAGGTACCAAGTGGGTTTTCAAGAACAAACAGGGTGAGGATGGGATGGTTGTGAGGAACAAAGCGAGATTGGTAGCCCAGGGTTTCTGTCAGAAGGAGGGGATAGATTATGAGGAGACCTTTGCCCCTGTAGCTCGTTTGGAAGCCATTAGGATTTTGCTTGCCTTTGCGGCCTCTAAAGGCTTCAAACTGCAGCAAATGGATGTCAAGTCTGCTTTCCTGAACGGGCTCATAGAGGAGGAGGTATATGTGAGACAACCTCCTGGCTTTGAGAGTGCTAGATTTCCAGACCGGGTGTATAAGTTGAGGAAAGCCCTTTATGGTCTGAAGCAAGCTCCTAGAGCTTGGTATGCTAGGCTGAAGAGTTTCCTGCTCAAGTCTAGGTTTGTGATGGGTTCAGTAGACAAGACCTTGTTTTTGTTGAGTCGTGGCGGTGACACCCTGATAGTTCAGATATATGTTGATGACATAATCTTTGGTGGTTCATCTCACGCTTTGGTGTCTAGTTTTGCTGAACAGATGAGCAGGGAATTTGAGATGAGTCTCATGGGTGAGCTCCAGTTCTTCCTCGGGCTGCAGATCAAGCAAGGCCCTGAAGGAACCTTTGTCCATCAAGCAAAGTACACAAGAGACATACTCAAGAAGTTTGACATGGGGGATTCTAAACCCATGACAACTCCTATGAGTACAAACACGGCACTTGATGCTGATGAAGATGGGGAGGCGGTGGACCAGAAGGAATTTCGAGGGATGATCGGCTCACTTCTGTACCTGACGGCGACCAGGCCGGACATTCAGTTCGCGGTCTGCCTTTGTGCGCGTTACCAGGCGTCTCCTAGGACTTCTCACCGTCAAGCGGTGAAGCGCATTTTCAGGTATCTGAAATTCACTCCTGAGCTTGGTCTTTGGTACTCCTCAGGTTCTTCTCTTTTTCTTAGAGGGTTCTCAGATGCTGACCATGCTGGCTGCCGGATTGACCGCAAGTCAACCTCCGGCACATGCCAACTCTTAGGAACCTCTCTTGTCTCTTGGTCCTCCCGCAAGCAAGCTAGTGTATCCTTGTCTACCACAGAAGCAGAGTACATAGCTGCTGCTAGCTGCTGCTCCCAGCTTTTATGGATGAAAGCCACCCTTAGTGATTTCGGCCTTAGGTTTGGAAAAATCCCTCTTCTAGTGGACTCTATGTCTGCTATTTCTGTAGCTAAGAACCCCGTCTTGCACTCCAGAACCAAACACATAGACGTGAGGTTTCACTTTCTGAGAGATCACTATGAGAAGGGGGACATAGACTTAGTGCATGTAGCTTCTGAAAACCAGTTGGCCGATATCTTTACCAAGCCCCTAGAGTTTGGCGCTTTTGTGCGCTTGAGAGGTGAGCTTGGAGTGTGCTATCCCTTTTAGTCAGGGATAATACGCTATTCCTTTTAGTAAGGAATAGCTTCCATAATCTAGAATTTGCTTTTATCTGGCTTTTATTTCTCTTTGCTTCTTTTGCATGTTGTATCATATCATGCATTGCACTGTATCATATGCATTTTCACTTCACTAGCATTAGAGCTCTTTTGAGATGATGAGTTAGTACTTGCTTGTGCTAGATTGTACAGTTGCATGCTTGATCATGGTTGGCTAAGCTCTCTTGAGTCTGTTGAATACTAGTTGTGAGCTAAGTCATTTTATTCTTTGCAAATCAAAAACCATGATCACCACTTGTTTTGGCTACCTAGCATGTGTAGGATTGTTGAATGCTATGCTATCTTTTCATACCTGGATATGCTAGTTGTATGCCTTTGCTAAGTTAATGCCTAAGCTTTTATGACACCTTGCTTAAATTGAAATCTGAATCAAAATGCTTACAAGTGGTGTCTTATATGATGAATTGAGAAAGATCCAGGTGGGTTTGCTTGTCACACTGATCTAGTTCGAGACAGCTTGCCTTTGCACTTTGGCATGAACTTGGACTAGACTGTGTATGACCAAAAACTTGTCTTAAGCTTCTGATGGTTAGATAACCTAGGCTTGGCATTGGTTGGTAAGAAGTGGCAACAGACAAGTAAATAACCCCTGGCACAAAAAGAACTTGTTTATGAATACAAATGTCTAAATCTGAAATTTGCAAGTCTCTAAAATGCTTTTGGCTGGTTGTATATGCTTTGGTTGAGAGTAGCACACCTTGTATGCATTGCTAGCATCTTGCTGTTCATGCCTATTGTGCTAGGTGCTATTCATGTTGGTGATGCTTTCTTTTTATTAACCCTGAAAAACAAGCTTACTCTTGATATGTGTGAGATAGATTCATTTGAGCTTGTTGTATGCTTCCTTGCCCTCACTTGCTCTGTATGCTAGAACTTGTGATTACTAGCTTTACATTCCTTCTGAGCTCTTTTAGTTACACTCCTTGCATTTCATGGCATATTTTGAGGGGGAGTTGTCTAGTTCAGGGGGAGTTGAGTTCAAAGAACCCTTGATGTGTCCATTGTCAACAAGGGGGAGAAATTTGGGGAGAAATTAGTGTACTTCCAAAGGGAGAAGTCTTAAAATATGGACAAAGGGGGAGAACTCAGGAGAGTTTTAGTTGAGGGGGAGCTTTGCATTCATTTTGCATTTGTGAGGATGCATTTCAAGGGGAGTTGAGCTTTTAGCATGCTCTTTGCATCGGTGCGTTGAGCCTTTTGCCTCTGTCTTGAGGAGCCGATGTTTTGTTTTTCGTTTTGCTTCAAGCTGCCTTGTGTTTTGCCTTTGTTTGGTTTTTGGCAGCTTGAGCATTTCTTTTCTTTTTCCTTTTTTTTTCAGTTTTACGCTTTGGTTTTGTCTTTGTTCTATTTCAGGTTACAGGTTGAAGATGTGTTGACAATGCACTCATCAAGGGGGAGATTGAGAGCCAATGGATCGGCCTCATTGCTCTCCTGGTGTGATGAGTGATTGTCAACGGCACAAGTCCTCCGATGGACTGGAGGCCCTCCGATGGACTGGAGGTAGAGGAGATGAAGACCTCGATGGACTGAGGCAAAAGCCCTCCAATGGACCGGAGGCAAGTCTCGGCGTCGGTCGGCCATGGGAGCTCGGTACACGGAGGGGCGGTTCGGCAACGGCGGTGTAAGCCCTCCGATGGACCGCGAGACGACTCCGATGGACTGGAGAAGCCGGGTGCCACTGTGGTGCTCCAACCCGAGTGCATGGCGCGAAGGCGTGCGAGGGAGGCTTTGGCGGCTTCGGCTCAAAACCGCCACCCAAGTTCAAATGACTTGGTGGGTTGGGCTCCGACTCGCCAAGATAGAAGATTGGGCCAAGACCTGGCCCAGGAAGCCCGCAGAATAAAGTTTTCCGGTTTCTGACTTCAAAACCGGGGGAAGCTTCCGGATTACTGGCTACGTGGCGCACATCCAAGCGAGGCGGAGAAACCGAAGATGATCAAGACGTCATCGTAGTCGTCCGATTGTATCTTTTCGGTTTGGCCCCCTCCGGGCATTTTTAGAGTAGGGGTCTTAATGTAATTGTGTCGTTTAGGGCCTAGGGTATAAATAGACTTGAGAAGCTCCCTTGGAGCTGATCTTGGCAGCCACAAACCCTAGGATTTCCTAACCCTTGCAGCCAAGGTCCAAAGAGAAGAAATAGAGAGGATTAGCTAGGAGATGAGTGCCTAGTTTAGTCTAATCTTGTCATTAGTGGGAGGATGAAGGGAGGTAGGCTCTAGGGAACTTTTGTAATCTGATTTTATGAATTAATCCAAGGTACCTTGTTGAGAAATTCCTTGTCCTAGAGCAGCAATTTCGTTCCTCACTCTTTGCCCCCTTTTCTAGTTTCGTTTTTGGTCCCGTTTCTTGGATTTTGGCTCGTTTTGTGTTGTCCAAGGATGAGACCTTTCTTTTGCCAGAATTTTGCCTTGCTAAGATGTGGTGCATCTCACTAGCCAAGTGCTAGAATCATCCAACCACAAACAAAGGCCGTTCTTGACGTTTTTCGGTTCCTAGTTTTTCTCACACCACTTCCACGAGATCTGCAATTCCCGTAAATCCCTAGATCATTTTGAGTTGATTTTTGAGGGGTTTACTTTGGAATGGAATCAAGTTCCTCTGTGCAAGTTTTTGTGAAGTTTGGTTGAGTTTTGGCTTGGGTTTGGTCGATTTTTCGGTGGATTCGCGGGCTGATTTCTCGGGTCCAGACTCGGGCCAGCAGCGAGACCTGACCGGACAATCCGTCCATTTGTCCGGTCCGTTCAAGCGGACTGTCCGGTCTGTGTGACGGAGAAACCGAGGCTTGGCCACCTCGAGTATGTGTCTCGGGTTTCTTTGTCCGAAGTTTTGTCCGGTCTGCTAAACCGGACTGTCTGGTCCTTTGGTTTTCACCGCCCGTAGTTCATTTCTCATCTGTTTTGTCCGATTAGGCCTTCCGGGTAGAACCGGACTGTCCGGTCCGTTGTTCTCTTCGGTACTTAGTGAGTTGAGTTGCTTTGTCCGAAGCTTTATCTAGTCAGGTCTTCTGGGTAGAACTGGACTGTCCGATCTATAGGTTTTTAGGGCTGTTTCAGCTCCATTCTTTGGATTTGTCCGGTCAGTTCTTTTGGTTGAAACAGTATTGTCCGGTCTAGTGTATTTAGGGTTGTTTTTGTGTGTTTCTTGCTCCGCTTGCTTTGGAGTTTGTTTTTCTTGGTTTCTTTGGTTTTTTGGAGTGTTGTGGTTTGCTTCAAGCTTGTTTTGTGTCAACCACTGCATGCCCATACTCTTCACTCACTGTTCTTAAGTGAGGCACGCTTCGGTGTGTTGAGTGGCTAGTGTGCGACGCTTGCAAGATTTGTAGCTTGTCTTGTTTTGTTTGTGCCTTGTTGTTCTTGCTTGCTTTGATGGTGCTTTAGTGTCTCAGCTTGGTTAGTGTACCTTATGCTTCCGCTTTGCACCCGATACGTATCTGTTCAGTAGACGGTATCGGTTGTGCGTGTGTCTTCATAAGAGTGCATTTTGGGGGTTTGAGTTTGAGTTTTTCATGTGCTCCTATTCACCCCCCCTCTAGTCGCACGTCTCGGTCCTACAGGTTGGTCGGCTATCCCACGCAGCTCTGGTTGGTAGACACACTAGGTGACAGCTTTTGTGTTCTCAATATTCCATTCGTTCGGATAGACTCGCTGACGATATAGCCGAAACCTGTAGCGCCCACCTTTCTTGGCTGGGTTATCAGCACTCTGGTGCCTGGCAGTGGCTCTACAGCTTTGGTGTCTATGTTTACATGATAGGTATAGTGCTTCGCATGCTTAGTATAGTAAGGTGCTTTAATATCTGTTGAGAACCTACTTTCCTGTCTTTTATCCTCTACTTGCTAGTTTCGCTAGTTTGGCCATTGTGTTGTGTGATTATTATACTCCTCATTCCTCGTGATTCGATACCCTGGAATACTCTCGGGCGAAAGGCTACAACGCGTTTTCCGTGCGCTTGCGGATTTATATCTAATAGGCTAAGGAACGCCAACAAGCTTTTCTGGCGCCGTTGCCGGGGAACGGTAGCTATCTTAACACAGAACCAAGGTCATCCTATCTCCCACTATACAACCACTATCCCACCATATCACCATACCATCCCTTGGATCACACGCCTATCTGCGAGTTATCGGCTCCGAAGGGCAATTTTCTGGAGCCTCCACCATCATCCACCCCCATCATCACAGATGGCTATCAGCTACGTCCTGGCTTGATAGCCATGGTTCTGTACCAATCCTTCACAGGATTGGAATCAGATAGTCCCTACACACACCTCCGACAGTTCGAGCAGCTTTGCAGCTGTATCTCCATCTCGGGTATGCCTGGAGAAACCCTCCGATGGTTGCTATTTCAGTTCTCACTAATGGGAGCAGCAAAATCGTGGTACAACCGAGCAGTCGGTGCAGTAGAGGGGAAATCGGAGAGACTCCAAGTCAAATTCTATCTGCCCTTCTTCCCACCAAATTGAGTCATTGACCTCCGATGTGAAGTTCTCAACTTTCGTCAAGGAAGCGATGAGACTTTGGCGGTAGCCTGGTCACGTTTCACCGGCCTGGTCGCATCTAGCCCAGATCTGGCGATCCAAGAGTCCATGCTCTTGCAGCACTTTGTCCAAGGCCTTTTACCAGGCGCAGGACTATGTTTGGACTTAGCTTCAGGAGGATCGTTTTCTCTCCTATCTGCCCCAAAAGGACGAAGAGTCCTTGATAAAATCCTCGAAAAAGGTTCTGATGGCAGTACAATTGAGAAACCATGCTCACATCCACAAGATCCACCTGAACCCAGCTACCAAGATGAGAGCCAGAATACCCATAACCCATCTCCACAAACTCTCATGATCACAGATGTCCCCGAACCTAGCACGTCACATGACAATGAGAGGGTCAGTGAATCCGTGATGAATCCTCCATCGGTTCCCCCGTTCTCGTTTGATGACGAGCTACTAACGGGCTTTGGCAAAACATCTCGGTTGCCAAAGAAAGCCAACGCTTCAAAAGGACCTCTCAACCAGCATATCTACTCCCAGAAAAAATGTTGCCGTTCCTTAGCCTATTAGATATAAATCCGCTAGCGCACGGAAAACGCGTTGTAGCCTTTCACCCAAGAGTATTCCAGGGTATCGAATCCACGAGGAACGAGGAGTATAATAATCACACAACACAGTGGCCAAACTAGCAAAGCTAGCAAGTAGAGGATAAAAGACAGGAAAGCAGGTTCTCAACAGATACTAAAGCACCTTACTATACTAAGTATGCAAAGCACTATACTTGTCATGTAAACATAGACACCAAAGCTGCAGAGCCACTGCCAGGCACCAGAGTGCTGATAACCCAGGCGAGAAAGGCGGGCGCTACAGGTTTCGGCTATATCGTCAGCGAGTCTATCCGAACGAACGGGATTGGAATATTCAGAACACAAAAGCTGTCACCTAGTGTGTCTACCAACCAGAGCTGCGTGGGATAGCCGACCAACCAAGGCAAACTCTAAGTATGAACACCGTCGTGCCACTCAGAGAGTTTACTACTTACTGGTAATGAGCCAGAAAAGCAAGCACTACTATATAGCCAACACTATAAGCATGCACAAGGTTCCCGTAAACAGACAAGTATAAAACTAAGTATGAAAGTAAAGTAAGAATGTAATAACAAAGGTGAGAGACAAGGAACTTTACTCAATCCTGGAACTGAATATCATTCCTCTGATAATACAAGCCTAGGAGAGAAGAGAAATCCCACTCCCGAACTCTGCACTCACTACTTCTCCTTGATACAAGAGGAACTCTCTCTACAAGCTAAGGGAAAGCTTCACTTCTCCACACTATACACTCTACCGCTACATTTATCCACTAATCCACACCTCACAATGGAGGTCTAAGGGGGTATTTATAGTGCTAAGTGATGGAGAAAGGCGGTTGTGGCGGTTGGAGACGGTTAGGAGCCGGGCGGCTTGGGTGCCAAGCTGGGCGGCTCGGGGTGGAGCCAGGCGACCTGGTCCCATGCCGGGCGGCTGTTGGCGGCTCTTAGCATTAACAGGTTTTACTCTGCAAGCGCACGGAGACCGCTGTAGCCTTTCACCCAGAGTATTCCGAGTATCGTAATTTCCACAGGGAAGTGGCAGGCGAGAGAGTATAATTGGATAAACTCAAATCAAATGTTCCGTAAACTTAAATAAATGTACCAACTAGTATCTAAACAGGGGTAAGTCAAATAAAGATAGGTGTATGGTGAAGAAGTAAAATAAACTACCTAAGATACACATAGAAAGGTACAGTTTCCTAGGAGGACAATGAGTGAGATAAAGTCCCCAAATTCTATTCTATTCGGCTGCAAAGACTATGTCGTGGTTAACTAAGAAACTCAAGTAAACAAGTCAGGGTCTCGCGTCGAGCGAAATTCCGGTGCCTTGAGGGGTCAGGGGGTAGATAGTAGACCACCGAAGGAGACCCGGCTAACGCCTATGGGCCTACCGAACGAACAGGCCTGGGATACATAGGCACACCACACGTTATCACCGAGTGGGGCTACCAAGCAAATCTGCGAGGATAGGCTGGCACGCTATACTAGTGCTCAAGCGCTATCACCACGATAGTGATTGAGCACTAAAACTCGTCCTTGATTCCAAGGGTTAGAGCTAACCAGACTCCTAGATCTAAGTCTAGGAAAGGCTTATAGCACCGGCAAGAATAACAAGACTTGACTAACTCAGGTAACCACAGTCTAAGCCTAGCCTGTATGCAAAGAAAGGTACACCACACTTGCAGGAGATAGAAATGAAGTAAAAAAAATAAATTATACTGGAGATAAAAAGAGTACAAAGATACAAGAACTTTACCACAGACTTAAAAGGATCTCTGAGAACTCCGAGGCAAAGCTCGACTCACTCTAACTCTCAGGACTATCCTACTACTAAGGTGTGGAAATAAGACTCTCTAAGGTAGAATGCAGCTCTCAACTTCTCCACACCTTTACAAATGAGCTCTACAGGCCTATTTATAGTCCCATATGTGAGGGGGGGTACTTGTAGGAGGCTTAGGTCGGTGGGAGGCCGAGGTCGGTGGTCGGTCGGCCGACCTACCCTGAGGTTGGGCGACCACCCGATCCACCGCCTTTGCAATCCAACGGCTTGATCTTGCGTCCCCATGGCGGTTGGTAGTTAGGACGGTTGTTGCATGTGCAAAATGCCTCCGAGGGTAGGTCGGCCGACCTTGTAGGAGGTCGGGCGACCACGTGTCAGCCCTGCATTGGCCATCTAGCTCTTCCCTCAGATTGTTGACGTTGTGGATCCGTGGTGCATTTTCGGCCTTTGGATACATTGGATGCTTGGTCTTGCGGTTGGATTTGAGTGCACTTGTGTTTCTTTGTGAATTGGATCAATGAGGTGGCATGTGGCTCACTTGGGTGGCTGGGTCGCCTGAACCAAGGGTTGGCCGACCTAGTCATTGGGTCGAGCGACCAGACCCCCTGGTTGGCCGACCTGGCTGAGTCAGGCTCAGCCTGGCCTTGGTCGGCCGACCTAGGGTTGGGTCGGCCGACCTGGCCATTGGGTCGGGTGACCAACCCCCCTGGTCAGCCGACCTGGCTGAGTCAGGCTCAGCCTAGCCTTGGTCAGCCAACCTAGGATTGGGTCGGCCGACCTGGCCATTTTGACCAGTGAGCCTCATCTTTGATCCTTACATGTTTTCAGCTGTTTTATGTGCATTTTGGTACCTGCATCCAAATATTCATACAAAACTAGTGGAACTCATTAGTAGAAGGGTTAGTCCATATTTATTCACTTGCATAGCTCCATTCGGTTGGTAATTGATGGTAGATATCGTGAATTACGACCGTCAACACCCCCCAAGCTTAAACTTTTGCTCGTCCTCGAGCAAAGCTAAGAATAAAAGTGGATCAGGAGTTGCTGCAATATCGAAGATGAAGAGAAATTCTTATATATGACTCAATACTCAAACTTTTGTTCTAAGAAGTGAAATAATTGAAGCTCACCTTGCGTACTACCTGTGGTGCATCTTTTTGCTTACCTTGCCTTGGGCGGTTTAGAGATGGAACAACCATTGTACAGGAGTTCTTCTAACTTGCTCTTTTTGGATGTCTTTCTCAGGTGTTTCAAGATTTTCAAAACAAAAGTAGTTTCCCCAAGGTGCTCTTAGGTACTCAAATGTGTATCCTCACCAAAGGCCAAGATTCGGCCAACACTTTCCTACACTAAGGCCTTTGTGGAGCTTTAGGTAGGGAGAATGTGGTACACTTAGGATATTTATTTTGCTAAGCCAAAGATTGGACCAAAGAGTATACTTTATCACCTCTTCTATTGATCACTGGAGTTTGAGTGGTGAAATTGTATGCCTCCTTCTCTTGGTATTCATCCCTTGTAGCCTTTTGTATATTTGGAGTGGATATGGAGCTTTTATTTATTTTTGCCATGCTTGAACTTGCATGCTTTTCATTTTGCCGTGCTTTTGTATGCATTTTTCTTTTTGCCATGCTACTGCATGCTTTTCATTTTGGCTCCATACCCTTACTCCTTGAGATTTGAAGACTAGGGATTATGAGAAGTATTTGGAGACATTTTGGTGGATGCAAAGTCCGGAATGGATCAATTGCATTTTTGCTTTTGTACTCCAGCTATCAACATAAGGTGATATTTCTACTCAAAGAGACTCAAAATTTGACAAATCTCAAGATATCACTAAGAAGCTCTTGGTAGCAGTTTGAAACTAATTGAAGCATTTTTGGCTCTGGTAGGTATTTTTGACCAAGGGGAGCTATATATTTTTTTTTTTTGAAATAAAAACCTGAGATGTTCATCTTACTAAGAGCATGAAAGAAGCGTCCCAAATTCAAGTCATATCATATTTCCCAACAACTTGGGCTTGTTATCACGAATGGCATCCACAAGGTAGAACTTTGGTTTATTTCTTTTATTCACAAACTCAGAACTAAGCTAAGCATGAGTCACATGCAAGAATTAAATCATTCACTTGATAAAGCAACTATTCATCATTTCTAAAATGAAGCTAGCAAGTGAACTTATCATTAAAAGCGTGGGAGTTAATTTTCTTTTATTCAAAGTAAGCAGATCAAAACTAACATGATGAAATTAAAGATACACTACTCCTCTTATGGTGAGAACGGTTGAACAAAGAGAGGGTGGAACACACATACCTTGAGTTGTCGAGCCCTTTTCCGCCAAAGCTTCAATGAAGCTTAGGTAAAGAAGAAAAGAAAAGGGGAAGAAAAAGAAAAAAGAGGAAAGAGAGAAGAGGGGGAGAGAGCTAGTTGAGCAGCTAGGCTTGTGGCCAGCCGACTATGCCCTCATTTTTTTCTCTTTTTTTTTGAATGCAAAAAGGGTCACCAAAATAAATGTTGAAAATGCAATTTGTAGAAAAAGTAAACATGCAGTGGCGTGCAAGAAATTGAATTTGGCGGGAAAAATAAATATGCCGTCGAAAGATAATGCCAATTTACCTGTTGGCAAGGGACTTCCACACCCTACCCTTTGGGATATCAAGAAGATGTAGGTAGGTGGGATTTCTTTCATAGTACTTTGCATGCCGTTCTTCTGTTGTCAAGACTTGCAAACCGGCGTCGACCATCTTTCGAGGAGCTTTGCCTCCTGTTTCCTGGGGTTTGGAACTAGCCTTTTTGAGTTTTGCCTCTCGCTGTTCAGATTCTTCTTTTTGCCGGATGGTAGCCTCGCTGTCTGATTTCATTAATGTGACGAGACTGCCCATCTTTTTCTCGGAAACGTCTTCATGGATATAGGTCTTCGTCATATATCTTTGTGGTTGGCATTGAGATAACTTCACTTGATTGCACTTCTCCACCTTTGGTTTGAAGAAGAATGTCTCCCTCATTACGTTGATGTTGAGGTGGACTTCTCCGGCCCCAACATCAATACTTGCGTCGGCTGTACTCAGGAATGGCCGCCCAAGGATGAGCGGTGTCTTTGCATCTATCTCCATAATCAACACCACGAAGTCCACCGGGATGAGGAAATTCTGGATTTTCACTGGGACATCCTCAGCGATCTCGGCGGGGTGTCATATGGATTGATCTTCGAGCTGCAGGCACAAGGTGGTGGGAGCGAGTGCAGCGTGATTGAGTTTGTCAAAGACAACTTTGGGCATAACACTGACGCTGGCTCCGATGTCACATAAGGCTTGATTGAAAACTTGGTTCCCAATTGAACATGGAATGGTAGGACTTCCAGGATCCTTTTTCTTCTGTGGGGGCTGGTTGAGTATAGCTCCACTACACTCTTCTGTCATGTGCACAATTTCCACTGATGGTAAGGGCTTCTTGTTGTTGAGGATATCTTTCAAGTATTTCGCATATGTCGGTACCTGCATAGCATCTAGCAGAGATATGTTGACATATAATTTCTTCATAACCTCAACAAACTTACAGTATTGTTCATCGGCGGCAGCCCTCTTGTTGCGAGGAGGAAAAGGCAGCACCGTAGTGTCATAGAACTCATGCGGAAACGTCTCCAGTGCTGTTTTCTCCTCTGCTCTAGGTCTACTCTCGGTGTCATCCTTCTCTTCGGGTTCGGTAGTCTTCTTCTGCTCTTTTCCTGCATTGTTAGGGGTACTACGAGGATGTGGGGGGTCCTGTGTGGATTTCCCACCCCTAGTGGTTACTGCGTTTATATGCTCCTTAGGAGGAGTTTCAGGCTGTCCCGGCAGCTTACCCGCATTAACATTAGGTAAAGAAGCAGCCAACTGAGCCATTTGGGTCTCAAGCATTTTGTTAAAACTCAGTTGGTTTTTCATAGCATTATTAAAAGTTTCCATTTGAACAGAAATTGTTTCAAAAAGCCTATCATTTGCATGGAGCTTTTTGCTAATGCTATCATTCACAACTCTTTGGTCAAACTGATTATATTTATCAAACTGCTGTGAATTATTAGAAGAGTTACCTTGTTCGGAAAAAGGAATGTGTGGCCTTGAGCTCCAGCTAGATTAAGGACGATTCCCGTTGTTGAAGTTAGGATTATTGATGAAGTTCGCGTCCTCCGGTCGAGTTTTGGAGCAGTTGTTCCCCGAATGCCTTATGCTCCCATAGATTGCGCAAGTCTTGTAAGAATCGAGAGCCTGAACCGGTGCGATCTCTGGATTATCTCCTAACTTTTTCAATATAAGATCAATCTTGGCGGCAAACATGTCGGTGTTGTCGATGTGATGGATGCCATGGGATCGGGAGCTAGACCTCTCTTCTTTCCATCCTTGATTAGTGGTCATCTTCTCAATGAGTTCATTGGCAGCCCTCACACTCAAGGATAAGAAGGATCCTCCTACGGCTGCATCCAGGTGCTCTTGTGCAGCACGATTTAAGCCATGAAAGAAATTTTGGATGATGAGCCATTGTTCCATTCCATGGTGGGGGCAGGCCGCAATGTACTCTTGTAATCTTTCCCAGGCCTCCGCCACTGTCTCATCTGTGAGCTGTTGAAGGCTCGAGATCTTGTTCCTCAATGCATTGGTCTTTCCCAAAGGGAAGTACTTGGCAAGGAATGCATTGGAGCACGCATCCCATGTAGTGAGTGTTGCACGGTTGAGGTAGAACCATTGCTTCACCTTTCCGACAAGTGAAAACGGAAAGAGGCGTAGTTTGATGACATCGGTGGACACACCTTTCATTGTGAATGTGCTGCGGATTTCCAGGAATTACGGCAGGTGATTGTTGGCATCCTCCGTTGCTAGTCCGCAAAAAGGGATATCTTGAACTATATGAATGACTCCGGGTTTGAGCTCAAAGTTCTCTCCTACTTGCACTTCAGGTCCTGTTGGGACATTGTTGCTAGATGGGACAAAGAACTCACAGATGGACTTTTCAGCCATGATATTGATAAACGGAGTGTCACTTATTGATGCAGTTGGTTCAAGTTCCGTTGGTACAGGTATCTACCCGTGGACAGTCTTTGAATGAACTCTCCTGAGCAGAGACTCTGGATTATTGTGGAAATTTACCGGTAGGTCGAAACCGGTCATGCACCTCTCTGTTTCATCCACAACAAAAATAACAGAGCAAAGTAAGCCTGCTAAAAACTAGTGGCAAATTTATAAAGTGTACGGGGTTTGAAATGAGATTATCAATTATCTCTCTGCCTATTGCTTCCCTGGCAACGGCGCCAGAAAAGCTTGTTGGCGGCTCTTAGCCTTAACAGGTTTTACTCCGCAAGCGCACGGAGACCGCTGTAGCCTTTCACCCAGAGTATTCTGAGTATCATAATTTTCACAGGGAAGTGGCAGGCGAGAGAGTAAAATTGGATAAACTCAAATCAAATGTTCCGTAAACTTAAATAAATGTACCAACTAGTATCTAAACAGGGGTAAGTCAAATAAAGATAGGTGTATGGTGAAGAAGTAAAATAAACTACCTAAGATGCACATAGAATGATATAGTTGCCTAGGAGGACAACGAGTGAGATAAAGTCCCCAAATTCTATTCTATTCGGCTGCAAAGACTATGTCGTGGTTAACTAAGAAACTCAAGTAAACAAGTCAGGGTTTCACGTCGAGCAAAATTCCAGCGCCTCGAGGGGTTAGGGGGTAGATAGTAGACCACCGAAGAAGACCCGGCTAACGCCTACGGGCCTACTGAACGAACGGGCCTAGGATACACAGGCACACCACACGCTGTCACCGAGTGGGGCTACCAAGCAAATCTGCGTGGATAGGCTGGCACGCTATACTAGTGCTCAAGCACTATCACCACGATAGTGATTGAGCACTAAAACTCGTCCTTGATTCCAAGGGTTGGAGCTAACTAGACTCATAGATCTAAGTCTAGGAAAGGCTTATAGCACTGGCAAGAATAACATGACTTGACTAACTCAGGTAACCATAGTCTAAGCCTAGCAAGTATGCAAAGAAAGGCACACCACACTTGCAGGAGATAGAAATAAAGTAAATAAATTATACTGGAGATAAAAAGAGTACAAAGATACAAGAACTTTACCACAAACTGAGAAGGATCTCTGAGAACTCCGAGGCAAAGCTCGACTCACTCTAACTCCCAGGACTATCCTACTACTAGGGTGTGGAAATAAGACTCTCTAAGGTAGAATGTAGCTCTCAACTTCTCCACACCGTTACAAATGAGCTCTATAGGCCTATTTATAGTCCCATATGTGAGGGGGGTCGGTGGGAGGCCGAGGTCGGTGGTCGGCCGACCTAGGGGGAGGTCGGCAGACCTACCCTGAGGTCGGGCGACCACCCAATCCACCGCCTTTGCACTCCAACAGCTTGATCTTGCGTCCCCATGGCGGTTGGTAGTTAGGACGGTTGTTGCACGTGTAAAATGCCTCCGAGGGTAGGTCGGCCGACCTTGTAGGAGGTCGGGCGACCATGTGTCAGCCCTGCATTGGCCACTTTGCTCTTCCCTCGGATTGTTGACGTTGTGGATCTGTGACTTGGTGCATTTTCGGCCTTTGGATACATTGGATGCTTGGTCTTGCGGTTGGATTTGAGTGCACTTGTGTTTCTTTGTGAATTGGATCAATGAGGTGGCAAGTGGCTCACTTGGGTGGCTACGCGGCCTGAACCAAGGGTCGGCCGACCCAGTCATTGGGTCGGGCGACCAGCCCCCTTGGTTGGCCGACCTGACTGAGTCAGGCTCAGCCTGGCGTTGGTCAGTTGGGTCGGCCGACCTGGCCATTGGGTCGGGCGACCAACTCCCCTGGCCGGCCGACCTGGCCATTTTGACCAATGAGCCCCATTTTTGATCCTTGACATGTTTTCAGCTGTTTTATGTGCATTTTGGTACCTGCATCCAAATATTCATACAAAACTAGTGGAACTCATTAGTAGAAGGTTATTCACTTGCATAGCTCCATTTGGTTGGTAATTGACGGTAGATATCGTGAAATTACGACCGTCACCACCGGCCTGGCCAACCCTTAGATCCGCCGCCTCACTTCATCCCACGGTCCTTATTGCTCCTCCAAGGCGGTTATAGGTCGGTTGGCGGTTATTCTTGTGTGCTTTTGCCTCAACCATTGGACCCTTTTGTGTTTCTTCCTTAGCCATTGGATGGAACTCCCCTGGATTGCTGACTTAACCAATCCGTGGGTTGGATTGATAAAGTGGCAAGGCCTTCCGTGGCATGGTGACTGGTTCTCTCAGATTCCCCCATGGAGCTGTATTTGACAAGTTGTCTCTTGTATGCAGGTGGAAGATGGCGGCATTTGACGAGTTTCACAGGCCGGGCGGCTTGGGCCTAAGCCGGGTGGCTTGGACCTGAGTTGGGCGGCCGGGGCCCTTAGCCCATATCCAGCCCTTCTCCCTGGTTCACATGTTTTCTCCATGTTTTCTATGTTTTTATACCATGACATGTGTTCCTGCAAGATCTTTGTACACAACTCATGGAACCAGTTAATATGTATGAAATTTGCATAAACTTACACTTGGAATATGAAATATTGGCGGTCGAAATAGGTTATAACGACCGCCAACAACAAAAACATCAAATGAGAGGGGGCCTTATCTGGCTTACAGCTGTGTTGAATCGGGAATGGCTAGAAGAGAGACGACTCGACACAAAAATGGTTAGGTTCTACCTAGGACCATCTCTCGTCTCTGGCCATGTATCCGACATGTTCCCACAAGATATCTTATACGACCCACGAGTCGGGGTGAACATCATTCCTAAATATGTTGTAGACACCCATTTCCCCACTCTCCCACGATCAAGATCCAACATTCGCTTGAAGTGGAACAAGAATGAATCGTTGGAAAATCATGGAGTTATCAGGGTCATACCAGTAACCTTGCGGGACAAGCGGATGTTCTTATATTTCCACATCTTCGACATACCCGAGGAACCCATGCCATTCATACTGGTTTTGATCCCTATTGCCTCCCTGATCAAAACTACAGCAACTCCAAGGCAGCTACAGCTCCAGTTTGGCAAAGAAGTGTTTGAAGTTGGCATGAGTCGAGCACTGAACACCAAGACAGAAGCTAAGCCAGAGGTTGATCTCCTAGAAGAAGTGATGTGTATTTCACTTCAGGAAGAGGAAGATCAACAAAGCCTATAGGAAGAGGCTAGCAACTTCAGTGCGGTAGAAGAGTCGCTCGAGTTTGAGAAACTAGGTGAATCCTTGCAGCCCGACCCCCTAAAAATTGAGCTCAAACAGCTACCGCCTGGCCTAAAGTATGCCTTCCTCAACAGGAATTCGAACACAACGGTAATCATCAGCGACAAGCTGACTGAGACTGAGAGCCGGCAATTAATCATAGTCTTGGAGAAGTACAGATCAGTGCTTGGGTACTCACTCCAAGATCTGAAGGGAATCAGTCCGAACTAGTGCACTCATCACATCCCAATGGAGACCAAGCACCGGCCCTCACGAGAACCTCAACGAAGACTCAATGAAGCAATGAGGGAGGTAGTCAAGAAGGAGGTACTTAAACTCCTACACGCGAGTATCATCTACCAGGTGCAAGATAGTTAATGGGTTAGTCCTGTCCAAGTTGTACCAAAGAAGGGAGGAATGTCAGTTGTGAAGAACCAGAACAATGAGCTAATTCCTCATCGCACTGTCACCGGATGGCGTATGTGTATCGACTACAGAAAACTCAATGCAGCCACCTGAAAAGATCAATTTCCCCTTCCTTTCATTGATGAAATGCTCGAGAGACTGGCCAATCACTCCTTCTGCTATCTTGATGGCTACTCTGGTTATCACCAGATCCCCATTCACCCGGATGACCAGAGTAAGACCACATTCACCTGTCCCTATGGCACTTTTGCCTATCGGCGAATGTCATTTGGGCTATGCAATGCTCCAGCATCGTTCCAGCGTTGCATGATGGCCATATTATCTGACCTTATAGAGAACATAATGGAAGTATTCATGGATGATTTCTCAGTCTATGGCAAGAGCTTTGATGGATGTCTTTAGAACGTAGAAAAGGTTCTCCAGAGATGCAAAGAAGTAGACCTTGTCCTAAACTAGGAGAAATGCCACTTTATGGTCAGAGAAGGGATTGTGCTAGGACACAAGGTTACAAAGAGAGGCATAGAGGTGGATCGTGCAAAAATTGAAGTTATTGAGCAACTCCCACCTCCAGTAAACCTCAAGGCACTCCGAAGCTTCCTTGGTCATGCTGGGTTTTATAGGAGATTTATCAAAAACTTCTCCTTTATTGCCCGACCACTGACCAACTTGTTGTCTAAGGATACACCCTTTGTATTTGACGACGCCTGCTTAGAAGCCTTCCATACACTCAAGAAAGCTCTTGTCATAGCACCCATCATCCAACCACCAGACTAGAATGCTCCATTTGAGATCATGTTCGATGCTAGCGACTATGCTGTAGGAGCAGTCCTAGGCCAGAGCAAGGATAGAAAACATCATGCCATATCCTATGCTAGCAAGACGCTGACTGGCCCGCAGCTGAACTACTCCACCACCGAAAAATAGTTATTGGCCGTTGTCTTTGCTATTGACAAATTGAGATCATATTTGGTAGGAGCCAAGGTCATAATATACACAGACCATGCAGCTCTCAAGTACCTCCTCACCAAGAAAGATGCAAAGCCATGACAATATGGTGGGTCCTGCTACTTCAAGAATTTGACATTGAGATCAGGGACAAGAAAGGAGTAGAAAATTCAGTTGCTGATCATCTCTCAAGGATGCAGTTTGAAGAAACATCATCCTTGCCGATTGATGATTATATGAGAGATGACACACTTCTGAAGGTTACGACATCCCAACCATGGTATGCAGATCTGGTCAACTATATGGTCACGGGATACATACCTAAAGAAGCTGACAAGAGGAAACTGGTCCATGACAGCCGGTTCTATCACTGGGATGACCCCTACTATACAAGCTCTGCGCAGATGGGCTCTTGCGTCACTGCATTCCCGCTTGTGAAGTCCCCCAGATCCTTGACAGATGCCATTCATCTTCCTACGAAGGTCGCTATGGAGCCTACCGGACTCATGCAAAGAATTGGCAGAGTGGATTCTGCTGGCCAAATATGTACGATGATGCCAAAGAGTTCGTAAGAAGGTGTCCAAGGTGCCAACGACAAGGAAACATAAATCCAAGGCTTGCTATGCCACTCACCAGCAATCTTCAACTCGATGTATTCGATGTGTGGGGCATAGAATTTATGGGGACCTTTCGCAAGTCTAGAGACAAAGAGTACATCCTCATCGCAGTGGATTATGTGACAAAGTGGGTAGATGCGCTACCGTGTTCCACGGCAGATTCATGACATTCTATCAGAATGTTCTATGACACCATATTTCCTCAATTTGGTATGCCAAGGGTCATTATCAGTGATGGAGGCCCACACTTCATTGACAAAAGATTCAAGAGGTGCCTCGCAGAACTCAGTGTGGACCACCGTGTTGCTACTCCTTACCACCCAAAGACAAGTGGCTAAGCTGAGACATCAAATAAGCAGATCAAGAATATTCTGTAGAAAACTGTCGAAGCTATGGGAAAAGACTGGGTATCCAAGCTACCCGATGCTCTATGGGCATACCGCACAGCATATAAAACTCCCATTGGCATGACACCATATCAGATGGTGTACGGCAAGACTTGTCACCTGCTAGTAGAACTTGAGTTCAAGTCGCATTGGGCAATAAGGAAGTGGAACATGGATCTCCAATCGGCAGGAGTTCGACATCAGGTCCAAGTCACTGAATTGAAGGAATGGAGGGAGAAGGCCTACCACAGTGCCAAGCTGTACAAGGAGCAAACCAAAAGATGGCACAATAAGCGCATCAAGATCAAGACATTCAAACCAGGCGATAAGGTACTACTATTTAATTCTCGCATTCGTTCGTTTGGTCATGGTAAGCTTAGAAGTAAGTGGGAAGGACCCTTTTTGGTCCTTGATGCCGCCGATCACGGTGCCATCACCCTCCAGGACGAAGACGGGAAGGTCTTTAAAGCAAATGGGCATTGCTTAAAAGTCTTCCTAGAGCCCGAAATGCCTTAGCTCAAAGAAGTGGACGTCTACGAGCTGCAAGGAACGGCATGATCACACGTCCACGGTCTAGCGACGACCTTAAACGAGCCATGTACACTACCATGCTCCTCACTTTTCTGTCTAATCTCACCTTATGCTTCCATATCACCAAAATCTCAACAAAGAGCCGATACATCACGATGAAAAAGGGTTTCAGTCCACCTAGAAGGGCAAAACCGACTTCTAGTCTGCCAAACCAGAGTCAGCGAGGTAGGTGCAAGCCGCCTGACCCCCTGGTGGAGCCGCCCAGCTCCTGGCCAAGCCGCTTGGCCTGGGACGAGGCCGCCCGACCTCGAATTTTGCCGCCCGGCCGCCTCTTTTCGAAATTTTTCGAGTGGAGCTGATCCCTAAGCCGCTGGTGTTCAGTTGAGTGGATGAGGACGAGTTTTTATGACTTAAACCCGAAAGTTCTTTCCCTTCCAGCCACTCTCACCTTCTCCTCATCATCCCTACGAAAAACCTAAGTCATGGCCTCCAACAACACCTCTCCCAAGAGCCTTGCCATCACTTCTGGCACCACGACGACCTACACGCCGCTATCCAACCACAAGATCGATCCTTCCATGGTGCTCGACGTCACCCCTCTGGCCGCCCGACCTCCTGCCCAAGCCGCCCGACCTGATGCCAGGCCGCCTGGCTCAGAGCAGGGCCGCCTGGCCTCCCCTGCGTGCTCACGCAGTGCGGGAAGGCTAGCATGTGGGTTATCCCCTGTGCGCACCATCGCAAAGAAGGTGTTTCGGGGTGATTCACCTCGACCTAACATCGGGAAGATGACTCCCAAGGCGGTGTCCATCCGGAAACTCTTCTCGAAAGATTCCGTGAAGGATGAGGGCAATGGTGAGCCCAAAAGTCCATGATCGCCATCCTACACCATCCGGGGAGGACCTAGTCCCAATGGAGTGTGGGGAGATCCCGAAGCACAGGGAGAACGTCCTTAGGGGGGATGCATCAATTGATGAGTCCATTGACTCTACTCCCCCTAGGAGGACCGTGAAGAAAACCATCAAGCCCCCTCTGATCCGGGCTCCTCCTGGACATTTTGAAGATTCAGACCATCGAGTCTCTCAAGGCGGAGCTCGCAGCCATGCACAAAAAGTTCGTCATGCTTGAAGAACGCTGCATAGAAGGAGAACTTTGGAAGTGGGAGATCAATGACAAGATAGAAATCCTTAGGAAGGGCCTCTCTTCCAAGTTCCGCCGCCTTGCCAACGCCACTGGGCATCCCAACATCTATGATCCACCTATGCCATAGATGCCCATGGCGTGAGAATAAATTTTTAGAATAGGCGCCCTTTTTGCTTTCTTAGTGTTTAGTTTGTTTTATTTCTTTCTTTATATGAACAAGCGCCTATCTTTGTTTTATTTTTTTCCAACTTTAATGATAGTTCAATAAAGTTTCTGTTTATCCTACTTTGAGTTCAAGTGTGGGGGGGGGAGGATTGCACTTAGCCTCCCCCATCTCTCGTCACTAACCCTGCAGAAACAAACAAAGACACGATGTACAGGGTTATACCGCGCTGCACACAAAAATTTGCGACGAACCGAGCCAAACCCAAGCCGCCCGGCCTGGCACCCAGGCCGCTCAGCACCTACTCAGGTCGCCCGGCCTGTCACGATGGTGAAAATCATACTACACGCAGAAACGGTGTCCCAATACACTTGTCCACGCAAAAATGATCGGTGCAAGGGCCGAAAGACCCACATGTCAGGCCGCCCGGCTCCTGATCAGGCCGGGCGGCTGAGTCCTAGGCTGAGTTGGCCTATCTTCATGTCGACCCTGCACAAGGACCAGGTATTATCGCGAAAATTTCAATTTTGGTCCATATATTCCATTCTATACATGAAACTTGGATAAATTTTACTCTACATAATCATATTGATAGCTTATGTCTATGCTCGTACAAATTTTACTCCCTATGTTGAAGTAAATTTGCCCATGGATACCTTCTGTTTAGGGACCTGCTTTGATTTAAGTTGTTGATTCATGAGATATAAGTAACATGGATACATAGCAGTGATCCCCCGCTAAGGCAAAGAGCTTTTGTTTTGTTAAAATTTTAAAATGTGATCTACTCCAACGTTCTCAAGTCACATGTCCTACCAGTGCCACAAATACAATATGTATCAAAGACATCTCTAAGTGTTTTGAACTTTGTCAAACCTTGTGCCATCAAATGAGTAAGAATCATTCATGACTTTTGGCTATCACTTACACATTCATACCACAAAGTTCCACAGAGTTGTGCTATGCCATTGTTCCAATCCCCCCGTTATCAATCATGCAAAAAGAGAGGAAAAGAGGCATGGAATTGAATTGAAAAAAAAGGAAAAAAGTGAGAAAGAAAGAAAGAAAAAGAAGGAAAATACCATGCCCTCTCTCGCATCAAAAAGGGGAATACCAAAGCACACTTACCAATAACTTTCCGCCGCACTTGCACATAGCCAAAATTCTTGATTTGATTCATACTCTTTGATTTGACACTTGCTTTGACTTGGTGATACAAACATGATGAGATAGTCTCACTCTCGTTCAACTCCACCCAAAACTTAGATTAGGAGGAGCGGAAACACAAGGATTCTCATCCTTTGAGTGATTGAGAGGTGACCTTGAGAACAAAAGAGTAGACACTGTATCTTTTGAAAAGCCAAAAACCTCTGTTGCTGTTAGCTGGGAGAAAACTGCTGTGACACCTGAAACTTGTTCTTAGTTTCAACATCTCAAAAATCTAAGTGTAGTCACCATTGAAATCCTAGGTAAGATGAACCAACTTGGGAGTAACCTTTGTACTTGCTAAGGCTACAGTTGTCTTAAGCCCTCTACACCACGCTTAACTCTTGTTTTGCTCGAGGACGAGCAGAAGACTAAGTGTGGGGGGGTGTTGGCTGTTGTTATAACCTATTTCGACCACCAATACTTCATGTTTCAAGGGTAAATTTATGCAAGTTTCATACATATTAACCGGTTCCACGAGTTGTGTACAAAGATCTTGCAGGAACACAAGTCATGATGCAAAACATACAAAAATATGGTGAAACATGTGAATTTAGGAAGAAGGACTGGAAATGGGCTAAGGACCTAGGCTGCTCGGCCTGCCTTTGGTCCAAATGCCACCATCTTCGACCTGCATGCAAGGAGTGATGTGTCAAACACAATGCCAGCATGGAAACCGAAGGAAGAAGCACATACACATCGGAAGGCTTCCACCTCACCAATCCAGCCCACGGATTGGCTAAGTCAGCAATCCAGGGGAGATCCATCCAATGGCTAAGGAAGAAACACAAGAAGATCCAAAGGTTGAGAAGAAAACACATGCATAACCGCCAACCGACCTATAACCGCCTTGGAGGATCAACATGGACCATGAGATGAAGAAAGTCGGTGGATCCAAGGGTTCCCCGGGCCGCCCAGCCTAGGACCAGGCCACCCAGCCCCACACCAGGCCGCCCGACCTGTAACTACCCCTAACCACCTTCCTTGTGAGTTGTGGATTAGTGGATTAGTGGACAAATGTAGTGTCCAACCGCCTGTAACTACCCTTAACCACCTTCCTTGTGAGGCTTCTAACCGTCTCCAACCGCCACAACCGACCATCTCCATCACTTAACACTATAAATACCCCCTTAGACCTCCCTTGTGAGGTGTGGATTAGAGGACAAATGTAGTGGTAGAGTGTATAGTGTGGAGAAGTGAAGCTTTCCCTTAGCTTGTAGAGAGAGTTCCTCTTGTATCAAGGAGAGTAGTGAGTGCAGAGTTCGGGAGTTGGATTTCTCTTCTCTCCCAGGCTTGTATCATCAAAGGAAGGATATTCAGTTCCAAGATTGAGTAAAGTTCCTTGTCTCTCACCTTTGTTATTTCATTCTTACTTTACTTTCATACTTAATCTTATACTTGTCTGTTTACAGGAACCTTGTGCATTCATATAGTGCTGGCTATATAGTAGTGCTTGCTTTTCTGACTCATTACCAGTAAGTAGTAAACTCTCTGAGTGGCATGACGGTGTTCATACTTGTGATGCTCCAGCATCTCAAGTACCTAAATTAAGTAAATTGTACACTATCATGCATCATAAGCATCATGGCATAATCATGGTTAGGGGGATTTGGTCATAATGTGGGATTTTTTTTTCAGTAAGCATGGACAATGCCAGGCTTGTAGTTTGAATTCTGTTAGGTTGTGGGGGAAGCTCATATTACCAAAGTTGTAGATAAGGATCTAATGAACAACTTTGTCAAATTGAGTTTGGGCAAAAAATAAATTCAAATTAATGTTTTGAACCTTTTTCTGTCAGCCCAAATAACCAACCCAAACCAGCCTGGTTTTGAAAACCCAAGTTTGTACAAACCTACAGCCACTTTCATGAAATACTCCCATTGAACCAAATGTAGACCATAAAATTCTACACAACTTTCCCAAAAGGCACATGAGGTGTAAATAGCTAGAAAAGGGATTTTTAGAATTTCTAAGATGGGGCATCCTGCGGGTCAAACCTGAGGCAGCAACTCAAATTCAAATTTAGACCAAACTCGACCATAGAACTGGGGGTCAAAGTTTATAACAAAGTTGTAGCTTACAAAATTTTGAACACTCCTTGTATTTTGAGTTTCATCTAAATCGGCCTCTAAGATGCTCAAAAACGCAAATAGAAAAGAGGTGTCTCAGCAGTCAAAGGGGATTTTTCCATTTTTGGATTTTCCTTTTTTCCCTCTCTCTATGACAGGTGGGTCCCACCTGTCGGGTTCCCGCCCACGGTGTCCGAATTGGGCCGGCCCGCGCCGATTCGGCCCTAGCCCCGTAGACCCAGTCCACCGCGCCCATCTCTCCGTCTCGCGTCTTGGCCCCACCCGTCAGCGGCTCGCGGCTCATGGACGCGGTCCGCGCCGCGCGGCGCGTCGTCCTCCCGCGTACGACGGCGACCACGCGGCCGACGGGCACCGCCGCGGCCGTCCGGCCACCGCCCGCGCCCCTCCGCCCTGCCCGCGCTGCCCAACGCCCGGCCCCTAAAAGGGGAGGATCCCCGCGCCCCCAAAACCCTAACGCCCCCGCTCCTCTGCCTCTCTCCGCCCCGCCCCGAGCCTTTTTCGCCGCGACCGCCATAGCCGGCGGCGAGCTCGAACCCGAGCTCGCGCCGCCGCCATCCGGCCTCCCCGAGCCAAACCGACCCCACCACCGCACTCCCCGCTCCGTGCCGCCCTCGCTCCACTAGATCTAGTCGTCGGACTCCTCTCCCCCGAGGAGATCGACGTCGCGTCGCGCCGGGAGCTTCAAGTCGCCGCCGCCGTTCGTCGCCGTTCCCCGCCGACCCGAGCCGCCTCCGCCGTCCAGTTCACGCCCACGGTGAGCGCCGCCCCGCCCCGCGTCCCCTCGACCCCGCGTCGCGGCTCCGGCGAGCCCGAGCTCGCCGGCGCGCGCGAGCGCGCCGCGCGCGCGCGTCGCGCGACCGCGCCTGGCGCGGGGAGGGAGACGACCGGGGGCGCTTTTGCGAGCTAGCCCCCGGGTTTTCCCCTATTTCCAAGCCGGTCCTCCCGCCTGTTTACCGAGTCTTGTAGATCTTACGTCTAGGCCCTCGGATCTATAGGATAATTATGCAATAGCCCCTGGATCTGAGTAATTTTCATTTAAAATGGATTTATTTCGGCTGAAACTTTGATAAATCATATAAAATCGAATAAAAATCCTAAAAAGGAAAATCTTGTTGTTCTGGAACCACAGTAAAATGATCTATGCAATGGATATGATATGGATCTGTGCATGTCAACTTTTGTTCACAATTTTTGCACATGCATGCTCTATGTTGTAAATAGGAAAAAGTATATCTAATGAACTCTAATGAACTTGAGGCCTTGACAGTGGCTATAACAGGGTAGTTAGGTCCTGAGTACTATGTTTAGCACCCTAGCATTAATCAAGTTATATGTGTTTTGCTATCTACCATTTAAATGTGACTTGGAAAATGTTGCTACATAAAAAGTGCATAACATGAGTCATATATATTGGTGTAGGGTCTAAGTGTATGCTTAGAAGTAAAGGGGGTTTCCTTTTATAGTAGGGGTGAGTGCATGATATGATGGGTGAAAAGAAGTTAGCCCATTGTCACGCTTTTGTGACATTTGCATTGTCTCCATGCATTCTGTACGCTCATTGCATACACTTGGCATGCATATAGACCCCGCGCCCGAGGAGCAGGAGATTCCGGTGATCGAGGAGCCAGAAGACCCGGAACCCGAGCTGCAGCAAGAAGAGTACCCGCAGGCCGCACCTGACTTCACCGCCGAGGAAGCTAACCCTAGCGAGGAAGGTAGGCAGGCTCACATGATTCCCTGCAAAAATATGAATTTTGTTACGCATATGCATTAGGAGTTGATTGATACCTTACTGCATTAGATTCCTTGGCCGCCCTGGCTCTAGCACCAATAATAGGTCCATAGACGAGTTGCATAGAAATGATAGGGCCGAGTAGACACGAGTGAATGGTCACTCGTCACGTAGGTTGACCTTGAAAAGAAAATGATACACTGGAAACTGCCTTGATGGCTTTACTGTTGATGATTAAAAGGAGACCGGGCGGAGATTAAGCTTTACTTTTCGAGGTGTGTGTTGTTGCGGTGTAATGGCTCCGCCCGAGTCGTTTAAGGCCCGTCCGCTGTTCGCCTGCTGGTTGGCATACCATTGCTAAAGTGCTTACCCGGTTAATGGGGCCGGTGAAACCTTACTTGTGCCATCCGGAGAACAGAAACACGTTCCTACCCACTGGTTGAGAGGAAGGTGGCCCGGGGGAGCTTGGTACTCATGGCGGGGAGTCCGAGATGTCAGCAGGCTCGTTATGGGGGCACAACCCAGGAGTCAGGTGGGAGTGAATCGAACTTGGGATGGGACAGGTGGAGGAGGGGGACTATATGTGGGAAAGCCGTCGTGTGAGTAAGCATATGGGCCCCTGGCATTTTTAGTTATTCCCGGGAATTAGAAATCGATTCGAATCGCTGATACTCACCAGGTGTGAGAATGCCAAATATCACTGACGGGCAACGTAGTAATAACTTTAATACCATATGATTATGATTCATGTTTTCGAATATTACAAGACTGGTTACTTAATCGATTTTTGGATGCTTCAAGTTTACGTCATTTATCGTACTCTAAATGGTTATCTCTTTCTATCATAAGGGGTAGCGGCTGTCAAATCCCGCTACCTTATGTATAATCAACCTTTGATAAAAATCAATGGCTAAGGACCTAGATGATAGTAAGCAAGCTTTGCGTCAGCCGTAAGCCAATGCCATTAAGTCCTCTGAGTAATTAGTACTCAGGGTTTGCCCCCAACATTTGGTTTTCAGGTATGGAGTTCCTCTTTTGTGCCTGCGTGGGTGGAGGAGCTTGTTACCACCAGGAGTGAGCCGAGTCATGATCTGGCAATGGGGTGACATCAGTGGGCATGATGTCACCCTCCTACTGCAAGTCTTTTATTTATCGTGAACTGTGATCTTTAATTTCCGCTGCAAGACACTATTTCGAACTCTATTTTATTATGGAACTATGTTGAACCTATTTTATTCAGAACCTGGCTTGTAACTTAAAGTCTTATTACTACCTATTCAAATGCCTGTGATGATGTAACTGTTGTGGCTCCATCGTGAGTCGGATGTGTGTGATGTCGGTTCATCTAGGATTTGGTGCAAATCGAGAGCCGAGGGCTTCTCGACGGACGACCGGGTTTAGTACGGTCTAAGTACACTGTGAGCTAATGGTGATAGGTGTACTTAGCCCGTATTAAATCGGCGGTTCCGCCACAGCTGGTATCAGAGCCGATCATACACAGACAACAGTTATATCATCAAGATTTAGTTTACAAAACTATTTTTGAAAGCCCGTATTAAGGATGTTTGTGTTATCCAGGTGACATCACTGACATTTTGACCGAGATAGAACTCATATGCATATTCGGTGCTTTGAGAAACAACTTTTCGGCCATTAGCCCTCCCCAGTACTGGTGGAAGCTATTGGAAGTTTTGCGATTAGTTGTGAACTCTGCATTCATGCTGGTAGGATAGAAATTTTTAAGGGGGGTGGTCACCTTTGCGGTGTTTGTGACCACTCTTCTGTTGTGACGCAGCAAGAATTCAATTTGCTTGCGTGGGTGCCAGCCCGGTCTAGCAGAGGACCGTACAGATGCGTTGTCCACGCGGCGCAAATTGCGTGGATGCCACTTCTAGGTTTAGAGTGGTAATGTTGAAAGCATGCATTTTTCTGCAGGTACACTGACTACGTGCGATATTAGAACGATAGTGAACGCCTAGTTGCTTTAGAGAGAGCCGTGCATATATGTCACCGAATTATCGCTAGTAATACTAAATAGGGTGTGCGATGTGAGATCGATAAAGACGAATCATGCATCATGATTTTCTTTTCTGTCAAATGGGATTTGCTGCTAAAAAAAATGAGTATTGCATGAACTCAAAATTTTAAGACACCACTCTACACGTTTCCTCCGATCCGTCTTGATCATGATTTTAAAATCCACTCCCTTATAAAACTAAGACATCTCCTTTTTATGCCAAACAGATGGTGAGGACGAAGCAGACCGCGCGCAAGGCCACCGGAGGGCGCCCTTTGCCCCCTATGACCCACACCCCGCCGGTTGCCGAGGGTGGATGGGTCCATGAGCGTTGCCGGGAGGACTGTCCCATGTCCCTGATCCTGTGCAGGGCCATGCGTGAGTTGGGACGTCGCCCCTGCCCGTTCATCTCCACGCAGCTGATCCACGAGCCGGGAGTCTGTGAGGCCAAGGTGGTCCTCACCACGGCAAACGGTAGCTTCCGCACGATCATTTCCCGCGGAGTCAGTGGGGAGGACGCTCGCAAGGGTGCTCTCATGACAGCCCTTGCAGTACTGAGCTCTGAGGGGGAGGCGGGTGACACGGTGCTGCGTTTCCTCCCTACCCTCGGACAGGACGACGACCCGTGGTAGGACCGTCGCGACGACCTTCGGGCACGGGGTGCCTCGCGCCCCCAGATCGCGTGCGTGGACTACGCCCGCGAGGTGTACGGGCTGTACATTCAGGAGAAGGACCGCAGCCAGTTCTTCGCCGCCAGGCACAGGGACGCTCAGGCTCGCCGTGAGGAGTTGGAGGCGCAGGTGTCGGTGCTCCAGCAGTGCCTCGCGCAGTACGAGGGATCCCAGGACGGGGAGTCCTCCGAGCCTCAGGAGATGGAGCAGGACGAGGGCGCCGCGACTACCGGTCACTCTGAGGCTTAGAGGGTGTCTTAGTGGAGTAGTAGTATGTGGCGCATAGCTAGCACGTTGATAGCGATATTTTGTTTCACCACGCTCCGTGCTTACTTATGGTTGTACCTAAACATTTGTGAGGTGAGAGCTCATACGGGTACCCCATTTATGTAATATGGGACGCCACTTGATGTGTGATTCGATGGTTGGTCGATGTAACCACCATCCTATGATGTAATGGCTAAACCTTGAGCCTTAATTTGGATCGTTTTAATTAAATTCGGAATTCGGTTTTCTGCACTACCTGGTTGCATTGCACACAAGATATGTACATGTCATGATTTCTGAGCCTATACCTACGATGCACGAAAATCTCATGTAAACCACGTTGGCATCCTCCTTGCAGATGGTGAACACTCGCAATGGGCAGCACTCGGGTTCGGAGCCACATGCGAATGGCGCTCCACCCCCACCGGAGTTGGCCACCCTGGTCGTGCAGCAGGCCGAGCTGATCCGCCTGCTCGCCGAGGAACGCCAGGGCCGTGGCCAGCTGCAGCCGCGGGAACCCAGGAACCGAGGCATCTCCTACAGGGACTTCGAGGAGCTGAGACCCCCCGTCTTCACGAAGTGTCCTGAACCTCTGGACGCGGATGATTGGCTCCGCACAATTAGGTCCAAGTTCACACTCCTTCCGGAATTGACCGAGCAACAGAAGGCGTGGTTTGCTGGGCAGTTGCTGCAAGGACCAGCAGGCGCGTGGCATGCCACGTTCCTCGAAATGCAGTGGGCTGGGCATGAGCCCACCTAGGAGGAGTTTACCCAGGCTTTTCGGGCTCACTATATCCCGGACAGCTTGATGGAGCAGAAGAAGCGGGAATTTCGGGAGCTTAAGCAAGGCAATAAGACTGTAATGCAATATGTGCAGTCTTTCATTCACCTTTCACAGTATGCACCAGAAGACGTGGCAGATGACCCCCGCCGAGCAGCTAGGCTCTTGAACGGCCTTGACCCCACTCTCCAGACACACTTGGGGCGTCGCTACCAGAGCTTCACCGACTTGGTGGACACCGCGCTTGATATGGAGAATCGCCTGTGGGTCGCTAGTGAAGATCAGAGGCGCAAGCGCCAAGCCAACACATCTGCTGCTGGATCCTCACAGAAGCAAAAGTCAGCCTATAGGCCCTCACAGCAGTACTATCAGCAGCCCCGTTTCACGGTCCGGCCCAATCAGCCGGGCTGGGTTCACCGGGTGCCACAGCAGCAGCAGCCACAGCAGCAGCAGAGGCTCACCGCCGGCACACAAGCTCCGGCCCCCGCGACACGTGTCCTCGCTCTCCCGGGACCTGGAAACCCTTGCTTTAACTGTGGCAAGGTGGGGCACTTCAGTCGGGATTGCAGGGCACCCCGCAAAATTCAAGGCCCGAATCCAGCAGGCGGCACCCAGCAGGGCAAGCAGAAGGGGCCGGCACAGAAGACGGGTCGGGTGCACTACATCCACCTGGAGCAGATTCCCGCCGGTGTGCCGGTGCTCGCTGGTACGTTCATGATCAACGGTCGTCCGACCGTCGTGCTATTTGATTCGGGGGCTACGCATACCTTTATTAGCAAAGCATACGCACAGAAGCATGACATAAAAATGCACAAGTTGAGGGAAAACTACCACATCACTGCCCTAGGGTCTCCTATTGATACCAGTCTAGGGGTCAGGCACTTAAAGCTGGAAATAGGAGCCGAGACATTTATCATCAACCTCGTGGTGCTGCCACACCAGGGGATTGATATTATCTTGGGAATGAATTGGATGACTGAAAACAACGCCGTCCTAGATATTGGCAATAGGGCCATACAGTTAAGGTCTAGGGTCAGCGGCAAGGTTATACGGGTACACATGCCAGACATGAAACACATGGTGACCACAGTAAATGCAACTGAACTCGACGAAATCAAAAAGATTCCTGTAGTATGTGACTTCCCGGACGTATTTCCGGAAGAACTGCCGGGTCTGCCTCCAGATAGGGATGTAGAGTTCCGCATTGACCTCGTCCCTGGTACAGCCCCTGTTTCAAAAAGGCCATACAGAATGGCACCGGATGAACTAAAAGAGCTAAAAATACAACTCCAAGAGCAACTAGATAAGGGTTTCATTCGGCCAAGTTCGTCACCTTGGGGTTGTCCGGCCCTCTTCGTAGAGAAGAAAGATCAGGGAGGTAAAAGGCTCTGTGTGGACTACAGGCCGCTAAATGCAGTCACAGTCAAAAATAAATATCCAATTCCACACATTGACATCCTGTTCGATCAGTTAGCTGGGGCCAAGGTCTTCTCAAAAATTGACTTAAGATCGGGCTATTATCAGATAAAAATCAGAGAAGAAGACATACCAAAAACTGCTTTCTCGACCAGATATGGCTTGTATGAATATCTGGTCATGTCCTTTGGGTTAACCAACGCACCGGCCTTCTTCATGTACATGATGAACTCGGTGTTCATGAACGAGCTCGACAAGTTCGTCGTGGTATTCATTGATGATATATTAATCTACTCCAAAAATGAAAAAGAACACGAAGAACATTTGCGGGTAGTACTCATTCGGCTAAGAGAACACAAGCTCTATGCCAAGTTCAGCAAGTGCGCTTTCTGGTTAAAGGAAGTGGGTTTCCTAGGGCATATTCTGTCAGAAAAGGGAGTAGCGGTTGACCCTAGCAAAGTAAAGGATGTTCTGAACTGGAAGCAGCCGAAAACTGTCACAGAAATTCGGAGTTTTCTTGGTCTAGTGGGCTACTACCGCCGCTTTATCAAGGACTTCTCCAAAATTGCTAAACCAATGACCTCCTTGACTAAGAAAAATGCAAAATTCGTGTGGGGTCCGAAGTGTGAGGAGGGGTTTCGAGAATTGAAGAAACTGTTAACAACTGCACCAGTACTAGCCCAACCGGACGTCACCAAGCCCTTCGATGTGTATTGTGATGCCTCCGGTCAGGGCCTCGGTTGTGTCCTAATGCAAGAAGGGAGAGTAATTGCGTACGCCTCCCGCCAACTAAGAAAACATGAAACCAACTACCCGACTCACGATCTGGAACTTGCAGTAGTCGTGCATGCCCTGAAGATATGGAGACACTATCTGCTGGGCAATACCTGTCACATATACACTGACCACAAGAGCCTCAAATATATCTTCACACAGCCCGAACTGAACATGAGGCAGCGTCGGTGGTTAGAATTGATAAAAGATTATGACCTAGAGATTCATTACCACCCGGGGAAAGCGAATGTAGTGGCGGATGCACTAAGCCGTCGGGCTCATTGCAATGTGATTGGGGTCCGACCCACGGCTCGGGTGATATGTTGGGAGATGAATGAGATTGAGATGCCGGTTGAATTCTTAGTCGAACTATATAACATCAGCATTGAGCCAACACTAAGAGATCTGATCGTTGAAGCACAAAAACACGACCCGGGCATGGCTCACATACGTGAGGGTATTGCTGAGGCAAAGAGGTATTGCTTCACCTTAGATAACCAAGGGGTCCTATGGTTCAAAAACCGCTTAGTAGTCCCTAAAGATATGGAGTTGAGGAAGAAAATATTAGAAGAAGCTCACAAATCCATACTGGCCATGCATCCAGGCAGCAATAAAATGTACCAGGACTTAAAACAAAGGTTTTGGTGGAGCCGCATGAAGCGGGAAATCGCCAAATATGTGTCAGAATGTCACGTGTGCAAGAGAGTAAAAGCAGATCACCTAAAGCCAGCCGGTATGCTTCACCCCTTGAACATCCCGGCTTGGAAGTGGGAAGACATACACATGGATTTTGTGGTAGGGTTGCCACGCACTCAGAAAGGGTACGACTCCATATGGGTGATCATTGACCGTTTCACTAAGTCAGCGCACTTCATACCGGTCAAGACCTCCTACACTGCAGCCACCTATGCTGAGTTATACATTGCACGAACAGTATCCCTACACGGTGTTCCTGTGACCATTACCTCGGATCGAGGCTCAGTCCTTGTGTCTCGTTTCTGGGAGCAGCTACAGAAGTCTCTAGGCACAAAGTTGATCCACAGCTCAGCGTACCACCCTCAGACTAGTGGACAAGTAGAAAGAGTAAATCAGATCCTAGAAGACATGCTTCGGGCCTATGTCTTAACCTATTCCACCAAGTGGGATGAGTGTTTGCCCCTAGCAGAGTTTGCATATAACAACAGCTACCAAAAGAGCTTGGAGATGGCTCCTTTCAAGGCTCTGTATGGGAGGAGGTGCAGAACACCTCTGAACTGGTCAGAACCTGGAGAGCGAGTCACCTTCGGGCCCGATTTGGTAACACAAGCCGAAGAGCAAGTGAGGTTTATACAGGAGAACCTAAAAAGGGCACACTCAAGGCAAAAAAGTTACTCAGATAGAAGGAGGAGACCGCTAGTGTTTAAAGAGGGTGATCACATGTATCTTCGGGTATCGCCGATGAAAGGTGTGCACCGGTTTGGGGTAAAAGGGAAGCTAGCACCGCGGTACGTTGGGCCATTCAAGATTTCCGAGAAATGTGGACCCGTGGCTTACCGGTTAGAGCTACCACCACGCCTCGCGGCAGTCCATGATATCTTTCACGTGTCACAACTTAAGAAGTGCCTGCGAGTGCCAGAGGAAGAGATCGACACATCCCAAGTTCAGATTGAACCGGACCTCACTTATGAGGCCAGACCGGTGAAAGTCCTGGACCAAAAGTAACGATCGACTCGACGTAGCACGGTCACCATGTATAAGGTGCAATGGAGTGAGCACACCGAAGAAGAGGCCACGTGGGAGACGGAGGAGTACCTGCGAACCAAGTATCCGGGTTTCCTTCCGTCCACCTCGAACGAGTATGTTTCAACTTGCTTAAAACCTTTAAATACCAGTCGCACTGCACCTTCTCATCTCTATAAACTCTCCACCCACAACACATCAAAATCTCGGTACGAGATTTCCTTAAGGGGGGTGGGTTGTGATGCTCCAGCATCTCAAGTACCTAAATTAAGTAAATTGTACACTATCATGCATCATAAGCATCATGGCATAATCATGGTTAGGGGGATTTGGTCATAATGTGGGATTTTTTTTTCAGTAAGCATGGACAATGCCAGGCTTGTAGTTTGAATTCTGTTGGGTTGTGGGGGAAGCTCATATTACCAAAGTTGTAGATAAGGATCTAATGAACAACTTTGTCAAATTGAGTTTGGGCAAAAAATAAATTCAAATTAATGTTTTGAACCTTTTTCTGTCAGCCCAAATAACCAACCCAAACCAGCCTGGTTTTGAAAACCCAAGTTTGTACAAACCTACAGCCACTTTCATGAAATACTCCCATTGAACCAAATGTAGACCATAAAATTCTACACAACTTTCCCAAAAGGCACATGAGGTGTAAATAGCTAGAAAAGGGATTTTTAGAATTTCTAAGATGGGGCATCCTGCGGGTCAAACCTGAGGCAGCAACTCAAATTCAAATTTAGACCAAACTCGACCATAGAACTGGGGGTCAAAGTTTATAACAAAGTTGTAGCTTACAAAATTTTGAACACTCCTTGTATTTTGAGTTTCATCTAAATCGGCTTCTAAGATGCTCAAAAACGCAAATAGAAAAGAGGTGTCTCAGCAGTCAAAGGGGATTTTTTCCATTTTTGGATTTTCCTTTTTTCCCTCTCTCTATGACAGGTGGGTCCCACCTGTCGGGTTCCCGCCCGCGGCGTCCGAATTGGGCCGGCCCGCGCCGATTCGGCCCTTGCCCCGTAGACCCAGTCCACCGCGCCCATCTCTCCGTCTCGCGTCTTGGCCCCACCCGTCAGCGGCTCGCGGCTCATGGACGCGGTCCGCGCCGCGCGGCGCGTCGTCCTCCCGCGTACGACGGCGACCACGCCGCCGACGGGCACCGCCGCGGCCGTCCGGCCACCGCCCGCGCCCCTCCGCCCTGCCCGCGCTGCCCGACGCCCGGCCCCTAAAAGGGGAGGATCCCCGCGCCCCCAAAACCCTAACGCCCCCGCTCCTCTGCCTCTCTCCGCCCCGCCCCGAGCCTTTTTCGCCGCGACCGCCATAGCCGGCGGCGAGCTCGAACCCGAGCTCGCGCCGCCGCCATCCGGCCTCCCCGAGCCAAACCGACCCCACCACCGCACTCCCCGCTCCGCGCCGCCCTCGCTCCACTAGATCTAGTCGTCGGACTCCTCTCCCCCGAGGAGATCGAGCTCGGCTCGACGTCGCGTCGCGCCGGGAGCTTCAAGTCGCCGCCGCCGTTCGTCGCCGTTCCCCGCCGACCCGAGCCGCCTCCGCCGTCCACTTCACGCCCACGGTGAGCGCCGCCCCGCCCCGCGTCCCCTCGACCCCGCGTCGCGGCTCCGGTGAGCCCGAGCTCGCCGGCGCGCGCGAGCGCGCCGCGCGCGCGCGTCGCGCGACCGCGCCTGGCGCGGGGAGGGAGACGACCGGGGGTGCTTTTGCGAGCTAGCCCCCGGGTTTTCCCCTATTTCCAAGCCGGTCCTCCCGCCTGTTTACCGAGTCTTGTAGATCTTACGTCTAGGCCCTCGGATCTATAGGATAATTATGCAATAGCCCCTAGATCTTAGTAATTTTCATTTAAAATGGATTTATTTCGGCTGAAACTTTGATAAATCATATAAAATCGAATAAAAATCCTAAAAAGGAAAATCTTGTTGTTCTGGAACCACAGTAAAATGATCTATGCAATGGATATGATATGGATCTGTGCATGTCAACTTTTGTTCACAATTTTTGCACATGCATGCTCTATGTTGTAAATAGGAAAAAGTATATCTAATGAACTCTAATGAACTTGAGGCCTTGACAGTGGCTATAACAGGGTAGTTAGGTCCTGAGTACTATGTTTAGCACCCTAGCATTAATCAAGTTATATGTGTTTTGCTATCTACCATTTAAATGTGACTTGGAAAATGTTGCTACATAAAAAGTGCATAACATGAGTCATATATATTGGTGTAGGGTCTAAGTGTATGCTTAGAAGTAAAGGGGGTTTCCTTTTATAGTAGGGGTGAGTGCATGATATGATGGGTGAAAAGAAGTTAGCCCATTGTCACGCTTTTGTGACATTTGCATTGTCTCCATGCATTCTGTACGCTCATTGCATACACTTGGCATGCATATAGACCCCGCGCCCGAGGAGCAGGAGATTCCGGTGATCGAGGAGCCAGAAGACCCGGAACCCGAGCTGCAGCAAGAAGAGTACCCGCAGGCCGCACCTGACTTCACCGCCGAGGAAGCTAACCCTAGCGAGGAAGGTAGGCAGGCTCACATGATTCCCTGCAAAAATATGAATTTTGTTACGCATATGCATTAGGAGTTGATTGATACCTTACTGCATTAGATTCCTTGGCCGCCCTGGCTCTAGCACCAATAATAGGTCCGGAGGACGAATTGCATAGAAATGATAGGGCCGAGTAGACACGAGTGAATGGTCACTCGTCACGTAGGTTGACCTTGAAAAGAAAATGATACACTGGAAACTGCCTTGATGGCTTTACTGTTGATGATTAAAAGGAGACCGGGCGGAGATTAAGCTTTACTTTTCGAGGTGTGTGTTGTTGCGGTGTAATGGCTCCGCCCGAGTCGTTTAAGGCCCGTCCGCTGTTCGCCTGCTGGTTGGCATACCATTGCTAAAGTGCTTACCCGGTTAATGGGGCCGGTGAAACCTTACTTGTGCCATCCGGAGAACAGAAACACGTTCCTACCCACTGGTTGAGAGGAAGGTGGCCCGGGGGAGCTTGGTACTCATGGCGGGGAGTCCGAGATGTCGGCAGGCTCGTTATGGGGGCACAACCCGGGAGTCAGGTGGGAGTGAATCGAACTTGGGATGGGACAGGTGGAGGAGGGGGACTATATGTGGGAAAGCCGTCGTATGAGTAAGCATATGGGCCCCTGGCATTTTTAGTTATTCCCGGGAATTAGAAATCGATTCGAATCGCTGATACTCACCAGGTGTGAGAATGCCAAATATCACTGACGGGCAACGTAGTAATAACTTTAATACCATATGATTATGATTCATGTTTTCGAATATTACATGACTGGTTACTTAATCGATTTTTGGATGCTTCAAGTTTACGTCATTTATCATACTCTAAATGGTTATCTCTTTCTATCATAAGGGGTAGCGGCTGTCAAATCCCGCTACCTTATGTATAATCAACCTTTGATAAAAATCAATGGCTAAGGACCTAGATGATAGTAAGCAAGCTTTGCGTCAGCCGTAAGCCAATGCCATTAAGTCCTCTGAGTAATTAGTACTCAGGGTTTGCCCCCAACATTTGGTTTTCAGGTATGGAGTTCCTCTTTTGTGCCTGCGTGGGTGGAGGAGCTTGTTACCACCAGGAGTGAGCCGAGTCATGATCTGGCAATGGGGTGACATCAGTGGGCATGATGTCACCCTCCTACTACAAGTCTTTTATTTATCATGAACTGTGATCTTTAATTTCCGCTGCAAGACACTATTTCGAACTCTATTTTATTATGGAACTATGTTGAACCTATTTTATTCAGAACCTGGCTTGTAACTTAAAGTCTTATTACTACCTATTCAAATGCCTGTGATGATGTAACTGTTGTGGCTCCATCGTGAGTCGGATGTGTGTGATGTCGGTTCATCTGGGATTTGGTGCAAATCGAGAGCCGAGGGCTTCTCGACGGACGACCGGGTTTAGTACGGTCTAAGTACACTGTGAGCTAATGGTGACAGGTGTACTTAGCCCGTATTAAATCGGCGGTTCCGCCACAATACTTAGAGTTTGCCTTGGTTGATCGGCTATCCCACGCAGCTTTGGTTGGTAGACACACTAGGTGACAGCTTTTGTGTTCTCAGTATTCCAATCCCGTTCGTTCGGATAGACTCGCTGACGATATAGCCGAAACCAGTAGCACCCGCCTTTCTTGGCTGGGTTATCAGCACTCTGGTGCCAAGCACTGGCTCTGCAGCTTTGGTGTCTATGTTTACATGACAAGTATAGTGCTTTGCATGCTTAGTATGGTAAGGTGCTTTAATATCTGTTGAGAACCTGCTTTCCTGTCTTTTATCTGCTACTTGCTAGTTTCGCTAGTTTGGCCATTGTGTTGTGTGATTATTATACTCCTCGTTCCGCATGGATTCGATACCCTGGAATACTCTCGGGTGAAAGGCTACAACATGTTTTCCGTGCGTTTGCGGATTTATATCTAATAGGCTAAGGAACGCCAACATCCATCATCTACCCAAATGGCGTACAAGAATGAGCTCTCACAATCTCAACAATGTTTAGTACAACCATGATTAAAAGCACGGAGCAGAATTATACAAAACGTCGCTTTCAACGTGCCACCAACACAAAAGCTTCCCATTTCCAATCACAAACACTCAGCCACTCTAAACTACAGAGTGGGCGTCAGACACGTGGACCTCCTCCTCCATCTCCACCTGCTCAGAGGAGACCTCGACGGGGTGCGGCTGCTGCTCGTACTCTGCGAGACGCTGCTGCTTGTTGGTGGTCGTTATTTTCTAATTTCGACCGCCAATTCCTCGGTGAATAAATGGGGTATAAATAAAGTTCTATGCATTATTTACTTTGAACTAACGAATTCCACGAGCTTTGGTGGTTTTCGGTGTTACACAGGGAGATGCTCAAATTCCATGCAAAGTTACATCATTTGGAGCAAGCATAGAGTGGGCACAAAAGGGCTTGGAGAATGGATTACAAATAACATCACTATGAAGTATCTCAAATGCCCTCACTGACTGAACCATTGCGAAGAGCTCATCGAAATAATCGAAATGGAGTTTTGGTTCACTCACAGGTATCCAAAATGTGTCATGCTTTACCTTGTTCACCCAAGGAATGTACCAAGGTCTCATATATACATGTGGGAACAAGCACAAGTCGAATACAATGTCGGAAGGCCAAAATATGGAGAAGAAATTGACTAAGTCAGGAAAAGCCAGGCCGCCCGACCACCCACCCTAGGCCGCCCGGCTCACAAATGTCTCCAAATGTGCTCATCTTCGACGTGCATGCACAAGGATACGTGTCAAACACAATCCCACGGTGGAAGCCACGCAATCAACAGGCACGGTACCGGAAGGCCGCCACTTCACCAATCCAAGCCCTGGATTGGTGAAGTCAGTGTTCCGAGGGAGTTTCATCCTGTGGCTAAGGAAGAAGCACACTCTAAATCTAATGGCCAAGGAAGAAGCATAACGAACTTAACCGCCACACCTGGTCAGAAGGTATCTCTACCGTGGGATCAAAATAGTCGGTGCATCAAAGGGCTGGAAGGCCACAAGACCAGGTCGCCCGGCCTCCTACCAGGCCGCCCGGCCTGCAAACTTAGCCATTTCACCGACTTTCAGCCTCCTATAAATAGATGGTCACTCCCCCACTCCAAACTCGTACCTTTTCGGTGCCATTGGCACCATTGTACTCTCTCCACTCTCTCCTTTGGGGAGGTGCCCCCTTTTGGGTGGCGCTACCCCTTTAGTTCAATGGTTTGGTAGGAGTTAGAGTCAGGCTCTGCCTGTTCTGGAGCAGTCTTCAGGAGTCCGGTATGAGTCCCTTGTATCTTTCTTTTCCTGTAAGACTTTGAGTTTATTTAATATATTCCTTTATTTAAGTTCAAGCATTTACTTTCCTACCTATGGTTATGATCGTAGTGTAGGGATGTCATTAGACTACAGTTAGCGTTGCTCTATGAGGTTATGGTTAATCTAGTCTATTTACTTGCGGGTTCCTTGTTCACGCTGTTAGTTAAGTCGTAGCAGTTGTGATGCTTCCACTTGTTTCTAGCCAAGTGGGGGATGTGAATAACCAGAGTTTACTCTGGAAGTTCACCTTGGTTTGCAACCAGCCCCACGCAGCTCTCGGTGCCTCGTGTGTACCGCACAGGCTTTAGGTAGCTCCTCTCGGTGAACAGTGTTAGGAGTCTCAGTATTCCACCCCGTCGTTCGGGCTGGCGCCAGGTTGTGATCCAACATGTATGTAGACGCATAGTCGGGCTCCCTAGAACCCGCCTTTCTCGGCTGGGTAATCAGCACTCTGGTGCCAGGTAGTGGTTCTATAGCCACGATGTCCGATGCAGTAAAGATGACTAGACCAAACCATAACCTCAGTCGTGTCACGACCTTAGTAGAGTGACAATTGGAGCTAGCTTTGTCTTTTGGCTTGACCTTAGTAAAGGAAGATCTCATCAGGAACGAGATCTGTCTCGTTGTCCTCCTAGCTTCACGTTGAGCTGTGTATCCTTGTGGAGTGTGTCAGTGTGCCATTATCCTTTCTTTTACCGTTTAGAATGAAAGAGTAAAATAACAAGATGTTTGATAAGTTAATATCTCTATCTCAATGCTTCCCTGTGGATAAATACGATACCTTGGAATACTCCCGGGTGAAAGCTGCAGCGGCCTCCGTACGCTTGCGAAGTAAAATCTGTTAGGCTAAGAACCGCCAACAAGCTTTCTGGCGCCGTTGCCGGGGAAGCGGCGAGATAGAATATTAATTTGTTATTCAACTTGTTGTTGTTACCTTTCTTTCTATCTTACAAAAAAACAAAAAAATGATAAAATTGAAAACTCCATGCTTCATTTTGCTCTATCCATGTGAGTAAATCTTGACCATGTTTTTCATGCAACCTTAATCTGCTGGGGGTAGACATAGTTTGGGCCAGAATCCAATGAGTGCCCGTAGGTCTCTTAAATTGAGCATGGTGCTTAGGTTAAGGGCCTGCTTTGGTCCATTTGACAACGTTGATCATTGAGCTATGAGTAGATTTTGGTTGTGAAATATCCACTGTCGCTGTCAATTGAATCGGGTGCGGGTCGATTTTCTCAAGTTTCCATGGAGATAAAAATAATGGTCCTGAGTAATCACTTTTCACATGTCGTGACCTTAGATTTGAGTAGATTTTTGAACATGGTAATGATCATGGCAACAACATGATTTTGTGCTTCTGAGCTTTTAAAAATGCCAAAATTTTTTTAGCACATTGTGTACAACGGGCGCAGTGTTAATACTCTTTACACATAGGCCCATTGTATATGTTGTCCACTAACTTGTTGTAGGAGACATTCATCCTCTAAACCCCCCTGAGAGGAAGGACCCGATGTCCAATCTATCATATATGGTTGATCTCTGCGAGACTTCGACCATGCTCTGCATCACTTGGGAAGCGAGTGTCAGCGGCATGACACAGAAAAGAACACGTAGACATCTCTCATCCTGAGAGGCTATCCTCACAAGATTAGGTGTCAAAGTCATGCAAAGCATTGGATCACATGAGATATATGAAGAGACATCACCCAATGATTGAGGAATGCGAATAGAGAGCATTCCTTAATTCCTTTCTGCCTGGCCAGTTGAGCAACAAGCCGACCAGATGTCAGGCTGAGCTACTCTACCCGTCGGATGCGAACATCCATCAACTAGAAGTTGGTGGCAGATTCAACTGACAATGGTGTCAAATCCAACAACATCCGTCTCCGTCTTTCCACTCATTTGGGAAGAAAAACAAGTGGTCTGTGCAAGCCATAGTCATCACTTGGAAGTCTGCTCAATGTCAGAACTTGATTCAAGATCAACCCTTACTTCAACTACATGAGCCAAGTGAGACATCACCGCTGGCCATGGAATAGAAGAAAGGTGGAAACGCAACCTGCCACGAGATGAATCCATTCTTGACACTCTTCTTGAGAAGAGAAGGACCGTTGGTATTCTTCCATTTCATGTGAAAAGGATGAACCACTATATGTGTCACTTTGGAAAAGAATGTCAGCTGAAGGAAAATATGATGTTGGAGCTGGGAGGAACCTGACATCAACTACAAGGAGACATTCTCCCAAAGAGAGTAGAATACTAGGACTGAGTTGCCTACAAATCAAAAACTCCTGACACCATGTAGAAGGTCCAAGTAGCAGCAGCGGAGATATGACGGATTGCCCCTAACATTTAATTGAAAGAGATGAGGAGGCAAAACAAGAGTAGAGAAGGGAATTTGCCTAACATAGGCGAGCATAACAGAAGTAAGCAGCATCGTTGTCACCCCAAGGAGCAAGCTAAAGAGTAAGGTACAACAGTACAAGCTTGGGGAGGATTTATCAGGCACCCCCACAAGATGCAATGGGCACATGGGGAGATACGCCAAGCACAAGCTTCAAGTTTGCATTCAGTTGCAAGATCTAAGCTTGGGGGAACGCTGCACCAGGTATGTACCCCACGTCGAATGTCATGCATTTCATGATCATATCTTTTATCATATCTACCATGACACCAAAAATATGCTTGCTTTATTCCTTTTCTAATCCCAATAAAGAAAAACCCCATAAAAATTTGCATAATATAAAATATCAAAAAGATTTGCTTACAACCATGAATAAACTAACTCCTACCCATAATGCTAGAGTTTTGTTTATACCCTTTTCTTAAAGGAAATGATGAATAGTTGCTCTGTTAATTTCATGTAAGTATTTCGTATACAACTTGATACTCTCCAACAAAATTTGAACTTATTGGCATAAGTTGTAATCCTTTCTCTAATGTTCAACCTTGTGGGAGTAAGTACTTTCAAACCAAGTCTTGGTTGTTGTGAGAATGTGATATAACCAAAGTTTGAGTTGCACCCGTCTTGATCCTAGTAAGGTGAATTCTCGGAGTTTTCTTTTTGAAAATAAAAATGAAGCAAGTTCCCTAGTGGTTTGAAATACCTATCCAGAGCCAAATGCTTACTTGATCAAACCTCTATATATGCTACTTATTGTTGTGTTGAGTTTTGTCAAACTTTGAGTCCTTATGAAGTAGTGACACCTCAAATCCCGATCAATTACCCCTTCATATCCACTTTCATTTGCTAGCCTTCCTATATCTGGTTATGCTTAAATTCACATTGAATTCAAGCATCCACAGTCACCAGATATTCCACCACCATACCAAAACTACATCCATCATCCACTTACCCATCCACAAATATGGTCTTCCAAATAAATACTCCAGTCATATTCTCAAATATCCCCAAGTTCCCTTGCAAAAGGAAACATGGAGCTATTAAAAAGAGAGAGAGAGAAGAAGAAAATGAGAAAAAAAAGTGATATGAAAAAAAAGTGATAGCTCCATGTGCTCAAAGGCTTCAAAGTTTCAAACAAGGGGATCCATCAAAATAAGGAGTTTTTAACAAAGGCCATATTCCCCCACAAACGCAGAGTTGAGTATGTTGGACCCATTTCCATATACTTTTCTACTTGTGTTCATCTTCTCCACCACCACAAACATTATCCATTTCTCTATTGATCAGAATGAGGGGTATTACTAACTTTGCTAGGACCATCTTTTGACTCAACAACATACACAACATAGGTAAGCCTTCTTTTATCCCCACCTTGAGCTCCACATAAGCCTATAGTTTGTAGGGAAAAAGAATGGCCTCTTAGGCCCTGGTGAGGAATTTCATAACCACTTGAGCGATTCGAGAGTACCATTTAAGGAACTTGATGCTTTAATTGCAAAATTTTCAAAACCTCCGAGTATGAAACCCGAAAAGAGATTGCATTGGGTAAGATTCTACTGCGGTTATTCCGTCTCTCAACCGCCAAAGACAAGGTGAGAAGTCAAGAAGCCCCACAGGTATGAATAAAAAGCTTGGGATACACTTGTGCTAGTTTGTTCAATTCATAAATGGTAGAGTGTTCGGTTGTGCACTTAATACTTGCAGGGTTATTGCCATTGATGCAACTCCTGATCCGAAGAGCCTAAGTCTTAGCTTTGCTCGAGGCATGTTGGTGGTCGTTATTTTCTAATTTTGACCGCCAATTCCTCGGTGAATAAATGGGGTATAAATAAAGTTCTATGCATTATTTACTTTGAACTAACGAATTCCATGAGTTTTGGTGGTTTCCGGTGTTACACAGGGAGATGCTCAAATTCCATGCAAAGTTACATCATTTGGAGAAAGCATAGAGTGGGCACAAAAGGGCTTGGAGAATGGATTACAAATAACATCACTATGAAGTATCTCAAATGCCCTCACTGACTGAACCATTGCGAAGAGCTCGTCGAAATAATCGAAATAGAGTTTTGGTTCACTCAATTTGGAGTTCGGATGCAAAAGATATGACCATTACAAGATGGAAACTGCTGGCTCACAGGAGAGTGGCCGAGCGGCCAGACCCCAGGCCGGGCGACCTAGGACTAGGCCGGCTGGCCACACAGGTATCCAAATGAGTCATGCTTTATCTTGTTCACCCAAGGAAGGTACCAAGGTCTCATATATACATGTGGGAACAAGCACAAGTCGAATACAATGTCGGAAGGCCAAAAAATGGAGAAGAAATTGACTAAGTCAGGAAAAGCCAGGCCGCCCGGCCACCCACCCTAGGCCGCCCGGCTCACAAATGTCTCCAAATGTGCTCATCTTCGACGTGCATGCACAAGGATACGTGTCAAACACAATCCCACGGTGGAAGCCACGCAATCAACATGCAGGGTACTGGAAGGCCGCCACTTTACCAATCCAAGCCCTGGATTGGTGAAGTCAGTGATCCGAGGGAGTTTGATCCTGTGGCTAAGGAAGAAGCACACTCTAAATCCAATGGCCAAGGAAGAAGCACAACGAACTTAACCGCCACACCTGGTCAGAGGGTATCTCTACCGTGGGATCAACATAGTCGGTGCATCGAAGGGCTGGAAGGCCACAAGACCAGGTCGCCCGGCCTCCTACCAGGCCGCCCGGCCTACAAAATTAGCCATTTCACCGACTTTCAGCCTCCTATAAATAGATGGTCACTCCCCCACTCCAAACTCGTACCTTTTCGGTGCCATTGGCACCATTGTACTCTCTCCACTCTCTCCTTTGGGGATGTGCCCCCTTTTGGGTGGCGCTACCCCTTTAGTTCAATGTTTTGGTAGGAGTTAGAGTCGGGCTCTGCCTGTTCCGGAGTAGTCTTCAGGAGTCTGGTATGAGTCCCTTGTATCTTTCTTTTCCTGTAAGACTTTGAGTTTATTTAATATATTCCTTTATTTAAGTTCAAGCATTTACTTTCCTGCCAATGGTTATGATCATAGTGTAGGGATGTCATTAGACTATAGTTAGCGTTCTCTATGTGGTTATGGTTAATCTAGTCTATTTACTTGCGGGTTCCTTGTTCACGCTGTTAGTTAAGTCGTCGCAGTTGTGATGCTTCCACTTGTTTCTAGCCAAGTGGAGGATGTGAATAACCAGAGTTCACTCTGGAAGTCCACCTTGGTTTGCAACCAGCCCCACGCAGCTCTGGGAGCCTCGTGTGTACCGCACAGGCTTTAGGTAGCTCCTCTCGGTGAACAGCGTTAGGAGTCTTAGTATTCCACCCCGTCGTTCGGGCTGGCGCCAGGTTGTGATCCAACATGTATGTAGACGCATAGTCGGCCTCCCTAGAACCCGCCTTTCTCGGCTGGGTAATTAGCACTCTGGTGCCTGGCAGTGGTTCTATAGCCGCGATGTCCGATGCAGTAAAGATGACTAGACCAAACCATAACCTCAGTCGTGTCACGACCTTAGTAGAGTGACAGTTGGAGCTAGCTTTGTGTTTTGGCTTGACCTTAGTAAAGGAAGATCTCATCAGGAACCAGATCCGTCTCGTTGTCTTCCTAGCTTCACGTTGAGCTGTGTATCCTTGTGGAGTGTGTCAGTGTGCCGTTATCCTTTCTTTTACCGTTTAGAATGAAAGAGTAAAATAACAAGATGTTTGATAAGTTAATATCTCTATCTCAATGCTTCCCTGGATAAATACGATACCTTGGAAGATTCCCAGGTGAAAGCTACAGCGGTCTCCATATGCTTGTGGAGTAAAATCTGTTAGGCTAAGAACCGCCAACACTCCTGCTGTCCCACCTGTGCCTAAGCCTGTGCAAGAGCAGTTTGGCACTGCTCGTCCTGGGCCACACGGGCAGCCAGCTGCTCTTCCAGCTCCTCAACCCAAGCACGCGCCTCTATGCTCCTGTCGAACTAGAAGCGGCTGCGGTTCTCCACACGGACGAACACCACTGCGCGTCGCAAGCGAACCTCAAGCACGCAGCATAGGGCCTGGTGTCAGCCCAGCTCTCAAGCACCTTATGACGACGGATCCACTCGTCATCCATCTCGTTAGTGGGGAGGAAACGTAGGACCGAAAGGCCCGCCTCCTCTATGGAGCTCAGGTTAACGAGAGCTGCCATGACCACCTTTTGATAGGCCTCCTCCTCATTGGCCCCAAAAGTGGTGATCGTGGTATGCCCCGAGAAAGGACCTCGGGGAAGGACAACCTAGGCCTAGCAGTTCCCTTCCTCATGCACTGTCTGCATAGAGATGAAAGGACAAGGACGGCTCCTCATCTCCCTCATAGCTCTCCACAGGATCTAGGAAAGAGTGCAGTCCTCTCAGCAGCATGTGTGGAGCAACCCACCCTCCACCACAGGAGGAGTGTGAGTCACATCAGGAAGGGGAGCAGCCCTCTGCCCCTCCTGTTTGTGGAGCCCCCTCACGCTAGTAGCCTTACGTGCAGTTTGCTTTGTCCTGGCCATCTGTTTTTAAATAAGCAATGCTTCGGATTAGTGGGTTGAGAAAACTTCATAAACGAAGAATTAGCGGAACTATAATAGTGAAACGTGCAGAAGATAAACTTAAGTTACAATTTATTTGATTTGCATTTTAGTAACATCCCAATATGAACAAAACAGAAGTCATGATGCATGATTCGCACTAATCGGTCTCACATCACACACCCTATATATAATCACATATAACTATACACATATGGACGATGCTCTCTAATGCAACTAGTTGTTCTTAAGTTCGCACAGTTAGTGTACCTGCAGAAGAATGCATGCACCTACATTACCACCTAGTGTGGCATCCACGCGTGACCGCTGCGTGGATAACATTGAGTGGGCTCTTGCACATTCTCTCTAAGCCTAACTTTCTACTAGTACTGGGGATTGTCGAGAAAAAGGTGGATCCCCAAATCAAATATAAGTGTGGTGGGCATGAAAGCATCCAGAGCATGACCACCACCCTTAAAGAGCTTTCCCTACACAGCTTGAATGCAGAGTTCACAACCATTCGCAAACCCCGATAGCATTCCTCCAGTACTGGGGATAGGTATGCCCGAAGAGTTGCTTCCCAAAGAGCTGAATATGCATATGAGTTCTATCTAGGTCAGAATGTTAGCAATGTCACCTGATATCCACTGACATCCTCAATATGGGCATATCGTATACTCTCATTTTTGAATTACTTGAAAAATGGTTTTCAAAAATAGTTTGCAAAACAAAACTTCATGATATGATTGTTGTCTGTGTGTGATCGGCTCTGATACCAGCTGTGGCGGAACCGCCGATTTAATTAGGACTAAACACACCTGCCATCTTTGGCTTGCAGTGTGCTTAGGCCAAACTAAACTCGGTCGTCCGTTGAGAGGCCAAATCCAGATGAACCGACATCACACACATCCGACTCTCGAAGGAGCCACAACAGTTACATCATCACAGGCAGTTGAAACAGATAATAAGTAGACTTAGTTTACAATCCAGTTTGAAATAAATAAGAGTTCCAACATAGTACCAGTCGATAATTGAGTTCAAAAGTATCTCACAGCGGAAGTTCAAAGTTCGAAGATCATGATAAAACAAAAGACCTGCAATGATGAAGCAACATCGAGCACACCGATGTCGCTTCTATGCCATACGGTAACGATCACTCCTGATGACTGCATGCACCTCCACCAACACAAGTGCATACAATGAACTGCATACCTGCGCTCACAAAGTGGGGGCAAACCCTGAGTACTAATTACTCAGTAGGACTTAATGGATTTGGTTTACGACTGACGCAAAGCATGCTTACTAGCAGGTAGACCCTTAGCTGTTGATTTTAAACTATGATGAGTTCAAGATAAGGTAACATGTGCCATTGTTTGTTGACATCATAATAGTAACAACTTGCAGTAATGTAAGCATACAAAATACAAGCATGTGGAATTTGAAATCATGAACAATAAGCATAATGTATTCAAGTAGTTACTACGTTGCCCGTGTGCGATATCTGGCATTCTCACACCTAGTAAGCATCAGCAATTCGAATCGATTTTAATTCCTAGGAATAACTAAAAATGCAAGGGGTATATGCTTACTAACCCTCGGCGTTCTCACATATAGCCCCCATCTCAATCTAACCCGTCCCAAGATTCAAAACACCCCCCAACCCCCAGGTTGTGCCGTCTTAGGAGCGATACCATGTATGCCGGGTCAGTCCTCCCTCGACTACAAGCGCCCCCGAGTACATCGGCTTCCTTTCAAGTGGATGGGTGGCATCCTGAAAACTCCGGATGTCTCAGGAAAGACTTTCACCAGTCCCATGACCTGGATAAGCATTCTAGCAATGTTATGCTGATCAGCAGGCGAATAGCGGATGGGCCTTATGCAACTCGGGCGGAGTCCATAGTGCAACATCATGAAAAGTAAATACTGAATAAAATCTCCGACCGGTCTCCACTTAAACCATGATTATAAGTAATAATTTCCACAATGGTACGATTTTTGTGATTTTGAAACCACCTACACGACGAGTGACTCCTTTCACTCGTGACTACTCGTACCTAGCATTACTAGGCATACTCGTCCTACAAACTCTATGTATAGGTGGTACGGCCAAGGGGGCAGGGATTCTAATGCATTTGGTTTCTAGCAACTTAAACCATAAAGTATTTGCTGGGTAGAGCATGATCCTTCCTACCTTCTTTGCTAGGGTTAGCTTCCTCAGGTGCGAAGTCAGTGGCTTGCTGCGGGTCCTCCTGCTCTTGTGGCTGCTCGTCGTCGGGTTCCTCCACCAACAGTTGCTCCTGCGTTGATGGCTCCTCGTTCGCGGGGTCTATATGCATGATATCATTTGCAAGTGAGTGCAAAAGAATGCAAATGCAGGCATAGGGTGCAAAAGAAATATAAATCATGGTCAGTAGCATGAGATGCAAGACCCAAGTGTTCCCATTTTAAATCTATCCCACAAGAAGGAAAACCCCACAAACTTTCATTAAGAAATCGTACAAACCATCACCTAAACCTAGTTTAATCCTTCATACATTATATCACAAGAACTTTCAGCAAGTATCATGGTATAGCAAGCAACATCACACTCTTACATAAAATATACCTAGGCCCATTATACAAGTTTATGCATTTATTGAATTAAAGTACCCATGATAAGTCCATACTGTTATACAGCCCCCAAATGAGCTCAAATATTTATGACTTGCAGAAATTTGCAACATGAAGCTACTGTCAAAATTTCAGCCACAAAGGATTTATAAATTAATTATAGAAATTCCAGCAATTTTTCAACCTTTTAGCTTACCAGATTTTTCATAAATTGCAGGAAAGGAATCTGGGCATGAATTTTTCATAGACAGCATAACTTTGCATTAAAAATAAGAACAAAAATTAGCAAGTTCAGAATCCATAGTTTCATAGGACATCTAACCATATTTTAAATACATCAAAATATTCATATAGAGCAAAATAGTAGCAATAAAATTTATACAAATATTTTCTGGAACTAAGACATCACCAACAAGCTACCAGATTTTCAATAAAACTTTCCTAGCAATTTAGAACCACTTTTTCCAATTTTCTTTTCTAGCTAGTAGCATTTTGATATTTTCAAATCAGTAATTAAACTAAACATGCACAGCCTCATATTTCCCCATTGAGCTACTTATACCATATAAAGCATGTGAAAAATACCAGAGAGTCATTTTAGGCATATTTTATGTAACATCCATTTTCATGTTGATAAAATACATAAAACAGATGCACAATGGTAAAACAGTAACAATCCAAGCAGTGCTAGGGCTACCAAAAATCACACAGTGCAACAATACCATAAGAAAGCTACTATCCAAGTTTCCACATTTTACGATTTCATTTAGGCCACTTTTGGCATTTATGTGGTTTTAACATGCATGCAACAAAACAAGGGTAAAACTTTCCTTTCACATATCTACATCATACCTAGCCTATAGATCTATTCAGGAGGAACACAATGCAACAAAGTTTGTGTTTTTCAGATTTTTCTTTGATTTTATCCGATTTTCCAAAGTTTCAGCCGAATATAACTAAACTAAAACGAAAATCATTAGATCTAGGGGCTAGATCACGATTATTTTGAATCTACAGGGGCTAGCATGCAAGTTCTATAAGACTCAGTGAATAGCGCATGGACTTAAACGTAAAATCAATAAAACGCAGGGGCGGGATCTAAAGATTCTCGGCCGCACATGGACTTAAACGTAAAATCAATAAAACGCAGTGGCCATAAAGATTCTCGGCCCTCATCTTCAACCTCGCGCCAGCCAAGGCCGCACAGAATTGAGAGCCAATGGACCGGCTTCATTGCTCTCCTGGTGTGATGAGTGATTGTCAATGAGCTCAAGCCCTCCGATGGACTGGAGGCCCTCCGATGGACTGGAGGTAGATGATGAAGACCTCGATGGATTGAGGCAAAAGCCCTCCAATGGACTGGAGGCAATGCTCAGCATCGGTCGGCCATGGAAGCTCGGTACACGGAGGGGCGGTTCGGCAACGGTTGTGTAAGCCCTCCGATGGACCGTGAGGCAACTCCAATGGACTGGAGAAGCCGGGTGCCACTGTGGTGCTCCAATCCGAGTGCATGGCGCGAAGGCATGCGAGGGAGGCTTTGGCGGATTCAGCTCAAAACTGCCATCCAAGTTCAAATGACTTGGTGGGTTGGGCTCCGACTCGCCAAGATAGAAGATTGGACCAAGACCAGGCCCAGGAAGCCCGTAGAATAAAGTTTCCCGGTTTCTGACTTCAAAATCGGGGGAAGCTTGCAGACTACTGGCTACGTGGTGCACATCCAAGCGAGGTGTGGAGAAGAAGAAGATCAAGCCGTCATCGTAGTCGTCCGATTGTATCTTTTCGGTTTGGCCTCCTCCGGGCATTTTTAGAGTAGGGGTCTTAGTGTAATTGTGTCATTTAGAGCCTAGGGTATAAATAGACTTGAGAGGCTCCCTTGGAGCTCATCTTGGCAGCCACCATACCCTAATTTCCCTAACCCTAGCAGCCAAGGTCCAAAGAGAGAAAAGAGAGGAGATTAGCTAGGAGATGAGTGCCTAATTTAGTCAAATCTTGTCATTAGTGGGAGGATGATGGGAGGTAGGCTCTAGGGGGTCTTGTAAGACTTGTTTTCATGATTCAATCCAAGATTACTCCTTGAGAAATCCATGTCTTGAGCAGCTCATTTTCGTCCTCCTTTCCCCATCCCCGTTCTAGTTCGTTTTTGGTTCCAATCCTTGGATTTTGGTGTGTTTCGGTTTGTCCAAGGTTGGGATCTTTTTTTTGCAGGTATTTTGCCTTGCTATGATGTGGTGAATCTCACTAGCCAAGTGCTAGAATCATTGAACCACGAGCATGGGCTGTTCTTCCCATTTCTCGGTTCGGAGTCAACTCACCTACCTCACGAGATTTGCAATTCCCGTGTATCTCTTGATCTTTTGGAGCTGATCTTTTGGGATTTGCTAGGGAAGGTCCTTAGGATTATCCATGCAAATGTTCGTGAAGTTTTGTTGAGATTTGACCCCGTTTCGATCGATTTTTCGAAAGAGTGTCGGGCTGTTTTTTGAGTGCAGGTTTCTGTTGAGTTTAATAGGACGGTCTGGAGTTAAATAGGACGGTCTGTAGAGACCGGATAGTCTGGTCTGTAGTGTTTCTGGGCTGTTTTCAACCTTCTCTTAACTTGGTACGGTCTAGGCCTTTTGGGGGGTTCGGATAGTACGGTCTGTACATTTTTAGGCTGTGTTGAGTGGCTAGTGTGCGACACTTGCAAGCTTTGTAGCTTGTCTTGTTTTGTTTTGGCCCGTCTGTGTTCCTAGTTGCTTTTTGTTTGTGCCTTGTTGTTTTCGCCTATTTTGTTGCGTGCTTTAGTGTTTTCTCGTTTAGGGTTCCTCAGTGTGTCCTAGGGTTGGTAGCTTGTCTATGCTACACAACTCTCCACATTAGAGAGGTGTAGTTTTATGTGGTGTGTCTCTTCGTTTAGGTGTAGTTTGGTTGCTCGTCTTACGTCCGTTTCGTTGGGCGTTAATTCGAGTGCTTCCGCTTTCCACCCGATACGTATATTTTCTATGGACGGTATCGGGTGTGCGTGTGTTTTCGTGAGAGCGCACTTTGGGGGGCTTGAGTTTGAGTTTTCAAGTGCTCCTATTCACCCCCCTCTAGTCGCACGTCTCGGTCCTACAAGTGGTATCAGAGCCGGTTAGGTTTCCTATACCTTGACCGCTGATGAAACCGTAGCGACGATGACTTACTCCGAGAAAATTCCCGTCCTTGGCTCCTGTGGCGGAACCGCCAAATTTAGTCCGAGCTAAGTACACCTGCCACCACTGGCCCACAGTGCACTTAGACTGAACTAAACTCGGTAGTCCGTCGAGCTACCCAGAAGGGCACTCGATGAAACCATCTCCCAGGGATGCCGACATCACACACGTTAAGCTCTCGAAAGAGCCACAACAATTACAACAACCCACCATTTCATACAAACATAATTTGATTGATTACAAATACTTTTGCTCAAAAGGAGTACTAGGTAGTGAAAAAGAACTTTGAAATAAACCTCGCAGCGGAAAACATATCGTTACAAAGATGTAACGTGCAGTGGAAAAATAAACATCAAGTATGACCTCGAGCCCACCGTAGTCATCCTTGATCATAATCTAATATGCACCTAAAAGAAAAATATCAACAACAAACGGTGAGTTCGTGGGGAACTCGTAGGACTTACCCGTGGGCGGTTTCAACCCGACACATTTGAGATTATGCAAGGCTTTTTGGTGGACTGACTTCTAACCCGCATAAGCTTACTAGAAGTGGGTCCTTAGCCATTGATTGTTTATTTAAAACATGTTATCATTAAGATAGCAGGACTTGACAGCTGCTACCCCTTAGTTATGATTATCAACAATATCCTAGGGGGAAAACTTGCAGAAAAGTAAAACATGAACGCATGCCCCGTCCCAAAATTCATAGAGCCCCCATCGAACTCTTGGGAGTAGCCGTCTCAGGAGCGATGCCCCTATATAGGGTCATCTCTCCCTCGACCTCGAAGCATCTCCCAAATCCATCAACCTCCTCTCAGTGGATGGGCAGCACTAAGAATAGTCGGACGGACCATACTTATCCAAGCATGTTGTATATAAAACATGAATATAAGCATAAAGTATTTAAGTTGTTACTACGTTGCCCGTGTGCGATATCTGGCATTCTCACACCTGGTGAGCATCAGCGATTCGAATCGATTTTTAATTCCCGGGAATAACTAAAAATGCCAGGGGCCCATATGCTTACTGACACGACGGCTTTCCCACATATGGTCCCCCGCCTCCACTTGTCCCATCCCAAGTTCGATTCACTCCCGCCTGACCTCCGGGTTGTGCCCCCATGACGAGCCTGCCGGCATCCCGGTCTCCCCGTCATGAGTACCAAGCTCCCTCGGACCACCTTCCTCGCAACCAGTGGGTAGGAACGTGTCTCTGTTCTTTGGATGGCACAAGTAAGGTTTCACAGGCCCCATATACCGGATAAGCACTCTAGCAATGTTATGCCAATTCAGCAGGCGAACAGCGGACGGGCCTTAATCGACTCGGGCAGAGTCCACCAATCACATTATCACAAATCTCATCATATCAAACCATATCTCCGCCCGGTCTCAACTTATCATCAAGTCATAACAGATTGCCTTTCGATCCAAGGTTTTGTAAAAACATTTGCAGGCCCTATCATCTCGCGAGTGAATACCTTCACTCGTCTTCTACCGTCTAAGCATGGCTAAGCATAGACTTCGCTTCACCCTTTCTACTTTGGGCATCAAGGATTTATGCATGTGGGGTTTCATAAAATCCCTAAACGTAATGCACAAACAAGTATAGGGTGGTGAGACTCCCTAGATAGGTGAAAATGCCTAAGGGGCCTACCTTTGTTGTTGACAACTTGAACAAACTAAGCTACTGTTAGTTTGTCGGGTTGTGAGGCTTTGCCCCAGGCAACCCCTTGATCCCTTGGACAACTCCTCCTTCCAAACACGACTGATGGGCCCTCCAGGTCGTGAATGGGTCTTAGTTGGTCTTTTGGATCACCGTTGGTTGATGTAGACCCGTGCACTTGTTTCTTTATCACGTATCTGCAATAAGTGTCGCTATATGAATAATATGCATGATGCAATACACGAGACGCCTGGAGATCATACACGCATAACTAATCATTCCATGGATATGCAGAAAAGTGATCGATAAACATACTCATAGGGCAGTATAGCTATAGGAATTTTGGTGGAATTTCTTCTAGCATAGTGGATGGCATTTTCCTACTTCATTGATTTAATCATCATATCACTTGTCATTTTCATATCACATAGTGAACAGTGAGTAAAATACTTGGGACTTTATTCATAGGCTGCACTAGGCCAATTAAGTGTGGTAAAATTTTCCCTGAATTTTTCCAGACCAGTTTTATATGGCCTACATTTCCCTATTTCAAAAATGCATTAAATGCATACATAGGGGTACAACAGTAATGTTGCAGTGCATGCTAGGGTTACCAAAATCTACACTGGTCCTAACCAACATGATATAACTTTTGTCCAAGTTTCATAATTATTATCATTATTTTTGGGTCCATTTAGTATACTTTTACCCTTTCTTTGATCTAACATGCAACATTTTGCCATTTTCGAAACTGCATCAAAACTTGACACGCACAGCTTGAAATTTTACAGTGAGCTAAATACACCTACAGAGAGCATCGACAATTTGTGATAGAATTTTTGGAGCACCCTAAAGCCATCTTTTCCATTTATCCAATTTCCCAAATCAAGATTTGTCATTTTCAGATCACCATCAAGATTATACATGCAGGGGCTCATATTTTACCGGTGAGACACTCATACTACCTAAAGTATATAAAAAAAATGCTAGAGAGTCAATTTGAGTATATTCTTTGTAGCCTCCCCTCCCTAGGTTAAATAAATACACATACGCGTGTATAATGGCAAAAGGGTAATTAAACCGCAAGTGCTAGGGCTACAAAAATTCACATAATGTTATAATACCCTAAGAAAGCTACTATCCAAGTTTCATGCCATTTGGAGTTCATTTGGCCCACTTTTGTCATTTATCCTTATTAATCATGCATGCAACAAACCAAGGGCAAAACAGACATTTCACACCTCCACATCATACCCACTGTGTAGATCTACTCAAGACGAGTTCATAGCCACTGAGTTTACCTTTTTAGGATTTTTATTTGATTTATTATGATTTTCTAAAGTTCAAACCGAGAAAAGCAAAAAGAAAAAGAAAAACTCTAGATCTAAGGACCTCTTCGTAATTAACCGTAGATTCCCGGGGGTAGCACGAAAGAAGGCCTAGACTCAGCGAACAGTGCACGTGAAACCCGTAGAACTCCGGGTTAGATCTGCAAAAGTTCCAAGGCTTGGATTAAAATGCGAAACTGAAATAGATCCAGGGGCTAAACCGCAAGATCTGCTAGACACAAAGAAACCGGGGGAGGACCGGGGTGTAATATTGAAAAACCTGAGGGCCGGATCTAAAATTTCCCGGCCCCCTTTCTCCTTCCTCTCGCCGGGCGCACCCGCGCGGCGAGGCGCGGCGGGACGCGCGCGCGCCGGCGAGTCCCGGCTCGCCGGGGCTGCGACGCGGGGCGCCGGAGACGCGCGGTGGCGCGGCGCTCACCGTGGGGTAGGGTCGTCGGCGGTGGGGGCGAGGAGCGACGGGGAACGGCGGCGCACCGAGCTCGAACCGGGACGTCGGTGGCGCGGCCGCGACGTCGCGGCAGCGTCGATCTTGGCGTAGGGTGGCTCTCCGACGACGAGACTCAGGGCGGCGGACGCGGCTCGGAGCGGTGGTGGTGGTGGTGTAGGCCTAGGGGTGAGAGGCGGCCGGGAGAGCGCGGCGCAAGCTCGAACCCGAGCTTGCCGGCGGCAATGGCGGCTCGGCGTTTGAACGCGCGGCGCGGGGTGGAGACGGGATAGAGAGGTGGGGAATAGCTAGGGTTTGGGGCGCGGGGTTCCCCCCCTCCTTTTGACGCGGTCGGGCGGCCGGCCGGTGGCTCGCCGTACTTCCTGTACGTCGGCGAGCCACGCGGCGCGCGCCGGTCCGCGCCGTGGGCGCGACGCGGATCCGAGGGCCCACGTGTCAGTGACTCCCCCCCTGGAAATGTGACTTTGTGTTTTCTCCCTTCCTGTATTTCACTGTTTTTGCGTATTTGGTGGCCGAATTTGAGGAAACTCTAATTGAAGGAATTGTTCCACTCTCAGAGATCTACAACTTTGTCAAAATGGACTACCCCAGATTCCAAGTGTAAGTATGTGTTAAATTCAAATTTAACTAGCAGCCCTAGTTGTGGACAGGGTACTTTTATTGTTTGGAAAAATGATAAGTCTTATTTCCAAGCCTTTTCTCCCAAAAGTCCTTTTGGGTAAGTTGTTTAGAATTTCAAATCCTACAACTTTTCAAATTGGAGTTTTGCATGAAAGTGGCTGCAGGCTAGAGAAAATTGGAGATTTCTAAATGGGGCTGATTTGAACTGGTTTTCTGTGTTGGTAGAAAATGACCCTAATCTCCATTTAAAAATCAATGTATGATCAAACTATAGTTACTAAAGTTGTCCCTCAGTACTTTATCTACAAGTTTGGTAATATGACTTTGGCCTGAAACCCAACAGATTTTGAATTTTAGACACAATTATGTTCCAAGGTTTATTAAAACAGAAATTTCACTTTGTATAGAGACTTTTTTGTTTCCAACGAGTACCAAATGAAGTGCAATCACTTCCACAATAGGTGCATTTGAGAGGTGATAAGTTCAATTTCATTTCATAGAAAGGGAGAATTTGAAGTCATATAGTGAAATCAAAAGTAATTTCAGAATGAATTTAGGAAAAGGCAGAAATTTTTGACTTAGTTGTTTCTCCACCGAAATCTAATTACTCTCTAAGCGTGATTTAGTCCTAATTCATCACTAGCTTTTGTATAATTTTGTGTTAAGGCTTCTGAGATGCCAGGGGCATCACAACCGACCCCCCTTAGAGAAATCTCGTCCCGAGATTTGGAGAAAGCGGGGTTCTACGGCTTACTGCGAAATGCAAGTTTTTGGGCATCCTTGTTCGTGTGCTTCTGTCATACATGGCAACACTTAATCCTTCATCCATTTGCTTTGTTATCTGGCTTGTGAATGGTTAGTGCCTTTTTAACACAGGGTAGTTACAAAGCTTTTGAATACGTCTAAGGTGGTCTTTCCCAGGTGCTCAGCAAGTCGTGGTTTTTATGAGAGCGAATGAACAAACCGCAAGGACGGTGTGGCCAATGCGAAAACGGCCATGATCTATTTGAATGATGAAACCGGGTTACTCCCTGACTTTGACACCAAGATTTGGAAACGTGATGAATATATATAGGTCTTAGAACATCAGAAGCAAGGTGTACACAATCAGAAAAATCGGACCATGAAGGATCTTGCGTTTCAAAGGGTCATCAATGGATGTGTTTTTGAGACACAATCGTTTTGTTTGATAGGGACTGTATACACATATAAGACATTAAATTCGAACATTCTCCAAAGAGTAAGATGGGGCAATACATAACACATTCTACTCATTGTTTCAAGAAAGATGCCGTGGAAAGAGAATAGGACATATTCACCTAGACAAGGTGATGGTTTGTATGATTTCATAGCATTGATCAAGACTGACCAAGAGAAGTATAGGCATATGATGTGCGCTTACTAACGAAACAATAGTCAGTGTTAGTAAGCTTAACTGAGGATGATTTTCAAAGAAGAACGAAGCAACTTCTTGAAAAGGACGATATGACAAAAGCACTAGCTGAGAACAAAAGCTTAGCACGGCGGATGGTGCTGAAGTTCCCCTTCAGGAGATAAGGTTCAATATATTCCAGAAAGGAACGTAGGAGAAAGCAGTGGAAACAGAGTTTGGCTGTCTCCACCATTCAGAGAGGGGAAAGTTGGAAAAAGAAATGGAATGACGTAGTAAGACAGTGGGAATGAGATCAAGCATTTTCCACACATACAAGATGTTAACGAAGATCAGGGTAAGCGCAGAGAAATCCGAGATTTGGACCAATGGTTGTGAAGGTATCGTGGAGAATAGAATTGCTCATCCCCGTGAAGCATGACCAGCAAGGATAAACAAAGTCAACGAAAAGATGTGGACGAGTGGAGCCAGAGATTTGGCTCGTCTCACGGATCGAGAAGAACATGGTTCAACAAGGCAAGAGAAAGGTGTGAACGATAGTGGGGTTAGGGTGGATCTTTCCCCACAGACCACGAAGGGCAAGGTGAAACAAAGCAATGAAATGATACTAGGTGGCAGTTGAATTTGAGTACTTATTTCCACGAATTAGATGTATAGAGGTCAACGAGGTGTTAGAAGTTGGATGGGGATATTCCACCATTTCAGCGGTGTCATGCCTTGCATGTCTTGATACCAGCGCGCCCCTAGTGGAACCGAGTGACGGCCGTGCACACAGGACCCTAGGTTCCGTCGCGGCACCATAGACTGCTCGGGTAAACACCTCGTCAAGAGCGGTATTTCCATCCAATCTCCGAGGATATGCTAATAACACAAGGTTATAGAGAGACATGAACAAGGAGGTTTTACACGCCATAGCGCAATGTTTTTGAAGGTACAATTCATCAGATTTATTTGAGTTAGAAACAAGGTAACAACAACAAAAAGTGTCATGGATTACAAAGACTGAAGTGCCTGAATAACAAAAGCATGAAACGTGAGAACTACAAGAGTTCAGAATGCTCCCTGAAAATAGAGTCACATAATTCATGAGGGTGGGACACATGCCGACTGCAAAGAGTTGGATACAGGGGAAACTCGAGATTTATGAGAGTCAACACCCTCTCATTACAAAAGTTTTGCGATGACTGCTAGCACCCCAACTAGTATCTAGCTAGTACTGCCTAAACGTAAGATTGATACGCCCAGGACGAATGCCCGTTTCTTCTTTCAACCAACTTGGTGCAGTGTTGGTCTTCACGTGGGAAACGCCATGAAATAACAGTCTTGATTCTCCACCGAGTATGAGAACGTCACCAGATCCGAGGTTGATCTTGGTTGCTTGGTCTTTGTCTCTCGTGTCACCGAACAAAAACTCGGCGGTGTCTCCTATGGAGATGGATATGAAAGGTAAACCTTTGGTAAGGCTACTCTCTGACTCGTCCTTGTCTTGGTGAAGCCCGAGCTTTCCGGAGTTGGTGTAGTAGTTGACGATGCATACGTCCGGGTTAATCTGAGGAAATTCGCTTGCAGTGGAATTCGCAGTTTGAGCAATCATCTTGAAAGCATCTGGTATTGTCGGGGCTTGTGCTCCATCGAATGGACGCGTGGGTCCATATGAGCGTAACGTCGGATCCCAGTTCTTTCCTAGGGACATCATCCATAAGTTCAGCTTGGCACCATTCTTGAGGCTTGGCCTGTAAAATCCCCCTGGGCCCTTACCCAGTTGTCGACACATACTGACCATCCCGATTTGATCTTCAGGCTTGACAAATCCTTTTAATAGAACCATCCCAGGTCGCAGGTGCTGAACCGAAGCTGCATCGGTGGAGGGCTCTCCCGCTTTTCTCTTCATGCTACCTTTAGGTATTATGGTTTTAGCTGTCATGGATTCATGGTGGCCAGGACATAAGTCGAAAGGCGGTGTCGAGGGTTGCGACATCTGTAGCAGGAAGAATAAGGCTCCCGTCAATTTGATAGTTTCGAAGGCCAAATGTGGTCATAAGGCAATTTGTATTCATGTGCCAATTAAGTTACGTCCCGAACTTCATCTTCTAAATTTCGTACTTGCTACCTAGATGTAAGCTTGGACTTAAAATGGTTGTAAGTTAATGTCCAGAGTATTTTGCTGAAGGGTCGTTATAGATCAATGTGTTGGTTGAATTTTTCGCACTACAACTTTTATATATAATACTTGTTTTAAAATGGACATAAGACACGCCCTAAACTGGTACCTCGCTCGTATTTACTTTCAGAGCAAGTAATCTATACATAAGTTGTTTAGAAATTTCTTGTACTACTAGGTTCTTATAATAAGTTTCTGTTGATTTTATTCATAGTTTGAAATGCATCTTAAAACCGCAGACAGGATTCATATGTAAAATGCTACTACCCAACGAGTATACTTATAGATGCAGTAAGAAATCTAGTTATTTTCAAGCAAAAACAAGTAAAGCACATGAGATGAGATGAAATGATGTATGCCCGTCCTATCCGGTCTCACATCACACTTTCTAAGTATACAACTTAGCGATATTCGGTGACATATATGCACGTCTCTCCTTAATGCAACTAGTCGAGTCCTAGTCGTTCTTAGTTTCGCACGTGGTTAGTGTACCTGCAGAAAAATGCATGCTCATACATTACCACATAATGTGGCATCCACGCGTGACCGCTGCGTGGACAACGTTGGTGGGCCGCTGCACCTTTTCCTCAAAGCCTGACTTTCCACCAGTGCTGGGGATTGTCGAGAAAAAGGTGGATCCCAAAACCGAATGTAAGTGTGGTGGGTATGAAAGCCTCAAACATGCCCACCACCCTTAAAGAGCTTTTACTTATACTGCATGAATGCAGAGATTACAACTATTCGCAAAACCCAATAGCTTCCACCAGTACTGGGGATAGCTATGGCCGAATAGTTGCTTCTCAAAGCGCCCAAAATGCATATGAATTCTATCTAGGTCAGAATGTTAGTGATGTCACCTGATATCTCCTAACATCCTTATAATGGGCATATACGCGATATCTCTCATTTTCGCAAATACTCTGAAAAGATTTGGAAAATAGGCTTTTGAAATCAAAACGAAGTTGTTATAATTGTTGCTCGTGCATGATCGGCTCTGATACCAGCTGTGGCGGAACCGCCAAATTTAGTCCGAGCTAAGTACACCTGCCACCACTGGCCCACAGTGCACTTAGACCGAACTAAACTCGGTAGTCCGTCGAGCTACCCAGAAGGGCACTCGATGAAACCATCTCCCAGGGATGCCGACATCACACACGTTAAGCTCTCGAAAGAGCCACAACAATTACAACAACCCACCATTTCATACAAACATAATTTGATTGATTACAAATACTTTTGCTCAAAAGGAGTACTAGGTAGTGAAAAAGAACTTTGAAATAAACCTCGCAGCGGAAAACATATCGTTACAAAGATGTAACGTGCAGTGGAAAAATAAACATCAAGTATGACCTCGAGCCCACCGTAGTCATCCTTGATCATAATCTGATATGCACCTAAAAGAAAAATATCAACAACAAACGGTGAGTTCGTGGGGAACTCGTAGGACTTACCCGTGGGCGGTTTCAGCCCGACACATTTGAGATTATGCAAGGCTTTTTGGTGGACTGACTTCTAACCCGCATAAGCTTACTAGAAGTGGGTCCTTAGCCATTGATTGTTTATTTAAAACATGTTATCATTAAGATAGCAGGACTTGACAGCTGCTACCCCTTAGTTATGATTATCAACAATATCCTAGGGGGAAAACTTGCAGAAAAGTAAAACATGAACGCATGCCCCGTCCCAAAATTCATAGAGCCCCCATCGAACTCTTGGGAGTAGCCGTCTCAGGAGCGATGCCCCTATATATCGGGTCATCTCTCCCTCGACCTCGAAGCATCTCCCAAATCCATCAACCTCCTCTCAGTGGATGGGCAGCACTAAGAATAGTCGGACGGACCATACTTATCCAAGCATGTTGTATATAAAACATGAATATAAGCATAAAGTATTTAAGTTGTTACTACGTTGCCCGTGTGCGATATCTGGCATTCTCACACCTGGTGAGCATCAGCGATTCGAATCGATTTTTAATTCCCGGGAATAACTAAAAATGCCAGGGGCCCATATGCTTACTGACACGACGGCTTTCCCACATATGGTCCCCCGCCTCCACTTGTCCCATCCCAAGTTCGATTCACTCCCGCTTGACCTCCGGGTTGTGCCCCCATGACGAGCCTGCCGGCATCCCGGTCTCCCCGTCATGAGTACCAAGCTCCCCCGGACCACCTTCCTCGCAACCAGTGGGTAGGAACGTGTCTCTGTTCTTTGGATGGCACAAGTAAGGTTTCACCGGCCCCATATACCGGATAAGCACTCTAGCAATGTTATGCCAATTCAGCAGGCGAACAGCGGACGGGCCTTAATCGACTCGGGCGGAGTCCACCAATCACATTATCACAAATCTCATCATATCAAACCATATCTCCGCCCGGTCTCAACTTATCATCAAGTCATAACAGATTGCCTTTCGATCCAAGGTTTTGTAAAAACATTTGCAGGCCCTATCATCTCGCGAGTGAATACCTTCACTCGTCTTCTACCGTCTAAGCATGGCTAAGCATAGACTTCGCTTCACCCTTTCTACTTTGGGCATCAAGGATTTATGCATGTGGGGTTTCATAAAATCCCTAAACGTAATGCACAAACAAGTATAGGGTGGTGAGACTCCCTAGATAGGTGAAAATGCCTAAGGGGCCTACCTTTGTTGTTGACAACTTGAACAAACTAAGCTACTGTTAGTTTGTCGGGTTGTGAGGCTTTGCCCCAGGCAACCCCTTGATCCCTTGGACAACTCCTCCTTCCAAACACGACTGATGGGCCCTCCAGGTCGTGAATGGGTCTTAGTTGGTCTTTTGGATCACCGTTGGTTGATGTAGACCCGTGCACTTGTTTCTTTATCACGTATCTGCAATAAGTGTCGCTATATGAATAATATGCATGATGCAATACACGAGACGCCTGGAGATCATACACGCATAACTAATCATTCCATGGATATGCAGAAAAGTGATCGATAAACATACTCATAGGGCAGTATAGCTATAGGAATTTTGGTGGAATTTCTTCTAGCATAGTGGATGGCATTTTCCTACTTCATTGATTTAATCATCATATCACTTGTCATTTTCATATCACATAGTGAACAGTGAGTAAAATACTTGGGACTTTATTCATAGGCTGCACTAGGCCAATTAAGTGTGGTAAAATTTTCCCTGAATTTTTCCAGACCAGTTTTATATGGCCTACATTTCCCTATTTCAAAAATGCATTAAATGCATACATAGGGGTACAACAGTAATGTTGCAGTGCATGCTAGGGTTACCAAAATCTACACTGGTCCTAACCAACATGATATAACTTTTGTCCAAGTTTCATAATTATTATTATTATTTTTGGGTCCATTTAGTATACTTTTACCCTTTCTTTGATCTAACATGCAACATTTTGCCATTTTCGAAACTGCATCAAAACTTGACACGCACAGCTTGAAATTTTACAGTGAGCTAAATACACCTACAGAGAGCATCGACAATTTGTGATAGAATTTTTGGAGCACCCTAAAGCCATCTTTTCCATTTATCCAATTTCCCAAATCAAGATTTGTCATTTTCAGATCACCATCAAGATTATACATGCAGGGGCTCATATTTTACCGGTGAGACACTCATACTACCTAAAGTATATAAAAAAATGCTAGAGAGTCAATTTGAGTATATTCTTTGTAGCCTCCCCTCCCTAGGTTAAATAAATACACATACGCATGTATAATGGCAAAAGGGTAATTAAACCGCAAGTGCTAGGGCTACAAAAATTCACATAATGTTATAATACCCTAAGAAAGCTACTGTCCAAGTTTCATGCCATTTGGAGTTCATTTGGCCCACTTTTGTCATTTATCCTTATTAATCATGCATGCAACAAACCAAGGGCAAAACAGACATTTCACACCTCCACATCATACCCACTGTGTAGATCTACTCAAGACGAGTTCATAGCCACTGAGTTTACCTTTTTAGGATTTTTATTTGATTTATTATGATTTTCTAAAGTTCAAACCGAGAAAAGCAAAAAGAAAAAGAAAAACTCTAGATCTAAGGACCTCTTCGTAATTAACCGTAGATTCCCGGGGGTAGCACGAAAGAAGGCCTAGACTCAGCGAACAGTGCACGTGAAACCCGTAGAACTCTGGGTTAGATCTGCAAAAGTTCCAAGGCTTGGATTAAAATGCGAAACTGAAATCGATCCAGGGGCTAAACCGCAAGATCTGCTAGACACAAAGAAACCGGGGGAGGACCGGGGTGTAATATTGAAAAACCTGAGGGCCGGATCTAAAATTTCTCGGCCCCCTTTCTCCTTTCTCTCGCCGGGCGCACCCGCGCGGCGAGGCGCGGCGGGACGCGCGCGCGCCGGCGAGTCCCGGCTCGCCGGGGCTGCGACGCAGGGCGCCGGAGACGCGCGGTGGCGCGGCGCTCACCGTGGGGTAGGGTCGTCGGCGGTGGGGGCGAGGAGCGACGGGGAACGGCGGCGCACCGAGCTCGAACCGGGACGTCGGTGGCGCGGCCGCGACGTCGCGGCAGCGTCGATCTTGGCGTAAGGTGGCTCTCCGACGACGAGACTCGGGGCGGCGGACGCGGCTCGGAGCGGTGGTGGTGGTGGTGTAGGCCTAGGGGTGAGAGGCGGCCGGGAGAGCGCGGCGCAAGCTCGAACCCGAGCTTGCCGGCTGTAACACCCTAATTTTATTTTCAGGAAATTTAATATAATTTACACAGGCTTTATTTATTTTCCTAGGATTTTCTATGTTTAGTTTGCATTATAATGATTTATTTTGCCTTAGTTAAATAAAATCAACTATAGAGCAAACATGGTTGTGCATACATGCTGGTGCATATTTTATTGCTTGAATGTGTTAAGGTTTTATTCCCAATTTATTGGGAATTTTTAGAGCTAATTTACCCCTTCAAATAAATCTTTGAAAATGTTTTGAATTTAAAAAGAAAAAAAAAAAAAAAAAAAAAGGAAAGAAGGAGCAGGCCGGCCAGCCGGGCCGAATGGCCCAGCAGCCAGCCCACCCCCGCACGCGCGCCCCCTCCTTCCCACCTGGGCCGAGCCCAACCCCGCGCCGAGCCGGCCCAGTCCACCCCGCGCCCCACTCCCGCGCCTCTCTCGCTGACCAGCGGGCCCCGCCCGTCAGCTCCTCCTCCTTCCTTCCGCCGCTGATGGCGCGCCTGCCTCCGCCTCATCCCGCTCGCTCCCGCTCGGCCGAGAAACCCGACGAAGCTTCCTCCCCCGAATCCGAGCCCACGCTCCCTTCCTTAAACGCGCCCCGCTCTAAATCCCACAAGTTTCGCTCGGTTTCCTTGCTCCCTCCCTTCTTTCCATCCGGGCGCACATGACGCCGAGACCACACCGGAGCGCCCGCTCGTGCCCCCCATGCGCTCGGCCTCCAAACCTCCATAAAATCCCGCCCCGAGACCCCTCGCGCACCCTTCTCTCCGCACTCCGAAGCAATTGCGCTCCCGTGCCCACACGAGCTCACAGTCCGCCATTGGAGCCCGCATCGGTGAGCTCTCCCTCGCCCAAATTCGACGTCGCCGCACCAAGCCCGGCCCTAATTCTACCTCCTCTCCCTTCGCAGGAACTCACCGGAGCTGTGCCGACCACTTTCGGAGCCCGGAGCCGCGTCGTCCCGCCATTCCGCGAAGACCGAACGTCCACTCGACGCCGCCCGTGCACGCCGTGCCCCGACCGTCGCCGCCGCACCCCGTCCGGCCACCACCGACCCGCTCCCGCCGTCTCCGACCCCTAGGTGAGCTCTCCGCCGCACCCTAGACCTTCTGGGATAACCCTAGCCGTGCCTAGCGCCGTCCCCGAGCCGTACCGCCGCCGCACGCCGCGCCGCGTCGCGCGACACGAGCGCCATGGGCATGGTCACCACTGCATACGGCCGCTCTCACCCTCAGCCGTCGGATCCAGATCCAACCGCCCACATGCGCCAGTGACCGGTCAAACTCTGTCAGAACCGGGTCAGCGCCGTGCCTTTTGCTAAAGAGCCCCTGGATTTCTCGGGAATCAACCCGCGGTCCAGCGCAGTTATAGAATAATTAGATTTAGGTCCTGTTTTATCCTTTTTAGCCCCTGAGTTTTCGGGTTTTCGAACCCGCCGTCCAGAGCTCTGCGTTTTTGCTAGAAAACCCTCGGAGACTTTAGGTTTTCGCAGTTAAGCCCTCGGTTTTGAGAAAGTAGCCCCTGGGTTGACTGTTTTATCACAGTTATGCCCCTGGAACCTTAATTTATGCATAACTTTCACGTCTTAACTCCGTTTTGAGCGATTCTTGCGCTCACGCGACCGTAGCAGTGTGTAGATTAATTTTACGCTATTGTTCCAGTACTGTTTTCATGTAATGGTGTACCGTTTTCTTATAGATGTATGTTTGGTTTGCATGTATGTGTGCTTGTGTTGCTGGGTTTGCCGTGGACGTTAAGTAGACGTTGATCCGTCCGAGGAAGTTGGTGACCAGGTCCCTGAAGCTTTTGAGCAGCAGCAGCAAGACCCCTATGAGGAAGGCAAGTGTAACATGAACACCACCTATCATCTTTATTAATTGCATTTGCATGTGATATTTTGTTTGCCCTAAGGTTGTCCTAGCTACTTTTATCCAATATTTGTACCTGTCGGGTTGCATTTGGGTAGTTTGTGCTAGGTGCTGCGCGAACACTCGTCCTTACAGTTTTAAATATTGTTTAGTTATGTCTATGCAACATATTTGTGAGCCTGACCCTCTGTGCTGTGTGCTTGAGTGGTCTTGCCTCTGTTAAAACTTGCTTTTTAGCAACTTGGGCTAGGGGGCTTGTGCATGTGCTTTGTGCTTTGCCAGCCACTCTCCGTAAGGACCTGTTCATAGAGCGGCCACCTGGGATAACAGCGCAACCCCAAGTTCTGGAATGGGACGGACGCGGCTCAGTAATTAGGTTGTTTTGGTCGGGAGTAACTTACCTGCGGGGCAAGAGGGGAGGTTAGTGTTTGTGGTCCCTGCGCTACCTCATGGTTGAGTGTGCTGTGTGCTTCTCCCTTTGGAGGCGGGCCCCACCGATGCGACCCTGAAACCTTAGCGGTTACTTCTTACCATCGTGATCTTTGGAAAGGCTCGTAGTGGGTTTGCTAGTCACCTCATCAAAGGGAATGTGGTGAGCTCCTAGCGTAGACTCACGGCTTGGTGGTGAAAGTGCGCAACCTCTCGAGAGTGTACAACTGACATGTCAGCCGTGCTCACGGTCAAGAGCGGCCCAGAACCTCATAATGATTAGTGGTTACCTGTTTTTGGTTTGGGGAGTTAAATCTTGTATCTGAATATGGATTAATTTCTTATGCAATAATTTTGGGTAACGGTTTCTCAACTCATTGCTTAGTAAATAGCTTTAAATAAAATTTTACCAACTAAAAGCTAATGCAGTCGAGTCAGCCAACCTTAGAGCCTCATAGTTCGTGTTATGCTTGTTGAGTACATGTTGGTGTACTCACACTTGTTTTCTTTGTACTTTCTCCTGTTGTGGGTCATATCCAACTGCTGCTCAGTCAACGGAGACATGGAGGAGTACCTTCAAGACTTCGACGAGTTTTAGGCTCATCGTTCACCAGTCGACGTCCCTGTGGCGGCTCCCTAGTGTTGTTTCCCGCTTCCGCTATCTCTGAGTTGACAAGACCGGTGGTCTTGGTGTAATAAAGTGGTACTATACTATTTATCGTTGTAATAACTCTTTGAACATGTGCTGTGTTATTACTTTTGTCATAATATATGCTAGACTTGATCCTGGAGCATATATGTTGTCCTGGTTCCGTTGGTTGAGAACTGGGTTGTGACAAAGTGGTATCAGAGCCGTGTTGACTGTAGGACGAAAGCCTAGTTAGAAACAGACGTAAATAAGGACCTTTTTCCCCTTTGCCCTCTTGCTGTTTTATGAAAATTTTATTTTGCTATCAAACTATATGTTCACCCTATGTTAAATTATCACTTTTTGCTTTATTCATTCAATCATATAGAACTGATCTCCATCTTACTCCATCCTCCTTATAGGTCATGGCACGCAGCAAGCAGACCGCCCGCAAGAGTACCGGGGGCCGCCTTCGCCGTGTTGCACCACCGACACCTCCTTCCCCGCGTGCGCCGACACCACCACCTTCTCCAGCGGCACCTGCAGCTTCACCGGCACCCCCACCGCCACCGCCTGCCGCACCCGAGTGGCCGTTCCGTGTGGCTGTCCCTTCCGACGAGGGTGGCCAGCGGGAGGTTGACGCCTGGGTCGACCTGACGCACCCACACCACGGTGCTGACTTGGAGTTCCCGGGGCTACTCCGCGACTGCCTCTACGACCTGGGTTACACTACCCATGAGGTCGTCTACCAGGTCCGGCAACGAGCGCGCCCGGACCACACCACCCTCTGGTCCGCCGGTGCGCAGATCCTGGAGCCCAACCCCAACCATGGGGGACACACCGTGCTGCGCCGGCACTACAGCATCGCGGAGCACGAGACCATGGAGATGGCCATGGAGGATGCTGCTCAGCAGGCTCTTGGGGTCCTCTGCCAGCACTACCACACTCCGCTCTGCCAGACTCAGTACCGCTACTTTCCCCGCCGGCAGTCCGGGGATACTGAGCACGCGATCGCGTCCATCCGGGGCGAGGACAACCGGCAGCTGTTGAAGCTGGTCCGGTATGTGTCAGCCCTGATCACTGCCTACGTCAGGGTGTCCGAGGAGCTCCATCACCGGAACGGTGAGGTGTTCCACCTTCAGGCGCAGCTGGATCGAGTGGCAGGTCCACCGCCCCAGGTGCCAGTGGTGGATCCAGCTCAGACTCCACCTCGCCGGAGGCCTGGCACAGGAGAGTTAGGTGGTGCCACCAGGATACTCCCTCGGGATGACTAGTCTTCCTCATGTATCGCGTTAGCACGTTTGTTTAAGTTGTCGTGTTGAGTTGGTCGTGTGGAACTTAAGTTAAAGTGTTGGCTGGTTGTTTGTTATTTTGAACCATGTTTGAGTTGGATCTTTGGTTGTGTGCTGTCCAGCTGTGGGGATTTGTCTACAGCATGAACTAGTTAATGCTATGAGTAATAAAATAAAGTTAGTTCGTTGGGTTAAAGACATCTACTCTATTGCTCTCTCTACTTTATCTGTACCCTTTTCTTCCATGCATCTCTTGTCTATCTCTCGCTTATAATCTCTATACTTCAAACAGATGGTTACCACTAGGAACAACAACACCAACGGTGCCAACCAGAACGGTGGCCAGCCTCTGCCCAACCCACCGCAATTGACTGGAGATCAGTTCTTCCAGCTCCAGATGCAGATGCTAGCCACAATGAACACTGCAGTTCAAGCATTGCAGCAAGCTCAAGCCAACCCTGCTCCTCCACCCCCTCAGCCACGTGATAAGCGTGGGGATTTCATGAAGGGTCATCCACCAAACTTCTCCCATGCCTCCGATCCACTGCAAGCGGATGACTGGGTCAGGGCCATTGAGCGACAGCTGGAGATCGCTCAATGCAATGACAGGGAGAAAGTGCTGTATGCCTCAGGGCAGTTGAGGGGTGCTGCATTAGACTGGTGGGAGTCATACAGGCAGCAAGATAGAGAGGCCTTCACTTGGGAACAGTTCCGTGAGAGGTTCAGAAGCCATCACGTACCTGCCGGCCTGATGAAGTTAAAGAAGAAGGAATTCCTCTCACTCAAGCAGGGGAACATGTCCGTCACTGAATATCGTGACAAATTCCTTCATCTTGCCCGTTATGCCACTGCTGAAGTAGCAGAAGATGGGGATAAACAGGAGCTGTTCATGGAAGGACTCAATGACCACCTCCAGTACTCCCTGATGAACCTCAACTTCAACAACTTCAACCATCTGGTGGACCGAGCTCTCATCACCGAGCGCAAGAGGAAGGAGATGGAGGAGAGGAAGAGGAAGATGACTCCGGGGGCTTCCAATAGCAACACTCGCCCTCGCTATCAGCCTCCCCAGCAAGGATACCAGCAACGCCCTCAACAGGGAGCTCAAGGACAGCGGTATCCAAATCAGCAGTTCCGTCCGGCTCCTCAAGCTCCGCGTCAGGGAGTCCCCACTCCTTCCGCGGGTAATCAGAATGCCACTCCACCCCCTGGGCGCAACTGCTACAAGTGTGGAGATCCAGGGCACTACGCCAATGTCTGCCCCCAGAAGCCACTCTCCAACCAGCAGGGTCAGAAGTTCGCTCCTCAGCAGCAACAGGGGCGCCCTGTTCAGCAGAACAAGGCCCCGTGGCAGGGCAAGGTGAACCATGTGACGGCCGAGGCTGCCGCTGAAGCTCCAAACGTTGTCATCGGTACGTTCTTAGTCAATTCCAAGCCTGCTACAGTGTTATTTGATACTGGTGCTACGCATTCATTTATCACCAAAGCATATGTTGATCAACATAATCTGCACACCAGCACACTAAAAAGATCTATGTCGGTCACCTCACCAGGAGGGGAGTTAAGAACCAACATAGTTTGCCCCAGAGTTAGTATTAAAATAAGGGGGGTAGAGTTCAGTGCCAATCTAATGGTGATAGAATCAGTGGGAATTGATGTCATTCTGGGTATGGAAACTTTGGTTAAGTGGGGTGTTAAGATTGATTGCGCCCAACGGACAGTTCATCTAGCAACCCCGAGTGGTCAAGAAGTAAGGGTTAGTGCATCAAGTCCTTCTGGTTACCTGCATCAACTTGAAGCCAAACCTACTGATGGTTTAAGGGTGGTGCAGAGCTATCCAGATGTTTTCCCTAATGAATTACCAGGTATGCCTCCTGACCGGCATGTTGAGTTTCTGATAGAACTTTTACCTGGTACGGCACCAATTGCCTCAAGGCAGTATAGAATGCCACCTGTAGAACATGATGAAGTTAAAAAGAATATAGATGAGTTACTAGAAAAGGGTTTTATACAACCTAGCACCTCTCCTTGGGCTTCCCCCGTCTTGCTTGTAGAGAAGAAGGATACCAAGGATAAAAGGATGTGTGTGGATTACCGGGCCTTGAATAAGGTGACTGTCAAGAATAAGTACCCTCTTCCCCGGATTGATGATTTATTCGATCAACTTCAAGGTGCTTGTGTGTTCTCCAAGATAGATCTGAGGTCTGGTTACCATCAGTTGAAGATCCGACCCTCAGATATTCCCAAGACAGCCTTCACTACCAAGTATGGGTTGTTTGAGTACACAGTGATGTCCTTTGGCCTAACTAACGCTCCAGCCTACTTTATGCAGTTGATGAACTCTGTGTTTATGGATTACTTGGACAAATTCGTGATTATCTTCATCGACGACATTCTGGTCTATTCCAAGACAGAGGCAGAACATGAAGAACACTTGAGGTTGGTGTTGCAAAGATTGAGGGAACATCGGTTGTATGCCAAGCTGAGCAAATGTGAGTTCTGGATTGACGAAGTACCTTTCCTGGGCCACATAGTTTCCAAGGGAGGAATTGCAGTGGATCTCCGTAAAGTTAGTGCGGTGGTCAATTGGGAAATTCCTCGAACTCCAAGAGAAATCCGTGGGTTCTTGGGTTTAGCGGGATATTATCGGAGATACATAGAGAACTTCTCTAAAGTCGCAAAACCCATGACCTCACTGCTTGAGAAGGATGCAACATTCAAGTGGACAGAGGCAAGACAGAAAGCGTTTGATGAATTGAAGAAGCGTCTCACAACGGCACCAATCCTAGTTTTGCCTGATCCTGCAAAGAAGTTCACAGTGTACTGCGATGCATCGAAAGAAGGTTTGGGCTGTGTTCTGATGCAGGAGGGAAAAGTTATCGCCTATGCTTCTCGGCAGTTAAGGAAACATGAGGTGAACTACCCTACTCATGACTTGGAATTGGCAGCTGTGGTTCATGCTTTGAAGATTTGGAGGCACTATCTGTTTGGGACTAAATGTGAGTTCTACACCGATCACAAAAGCCTAAAATACATCTTCACCCAGAATGAGCTGAATATGAGACAGAGAAGGTGGTTGGAACTGATCAAGGATTATGACATGGAGATTCACTACCATCCCGGGAAGGCTAATGTGGTTGCAGATGCCCTGAGCAGAAAGAGTTATGTGAATATGGCCGTTGCTTTTCAAATGCCACCTGAGTTATGCAAGGAATTTGAGAGTCTAAGCTTGGGATTCTTGCATCACACTACCATGTCAACCTTTGAAGCTGAACCGACATTAGAACAAGAGATCAGAAAACACCAGGCGACTGATGCCAAGATCCAGGAGATTCGTGCACTACTTAAGATTGGCAAAGCGCCCCATTTCCATGAAGATGAGCAAGGAACCTTATGGTACAAGAACAGAATCTGTGTGCCAGCAGTGGACAGCATAAGGAAGTTAATACTTAGTGAGGCCCATGACACTGCTTATTCCATCCACCCGGGGAGTACCAAGATGTACTATGATCTGAAGGAGAGATTCTGGTGGTACGGTATGAAGCGATCAGTGGCTGAATATGTTGCAGTTTGTGATACCTGTCAGAGAGTCAAGGCAGAGCATCAGAGACCTGCAGGACTGTTGCAGCCGTTAAAGATTCCAGAATGGAAATGGGAACAGATAAGCATGGATTTCATTGTAGGCTTGCCGAAGACTCAGAGAGGACATGACTCTATCTGGGTAGTAGTAGACTATCTGACTAAGGTGGCTCACTTCATCCCGGTGAGGACCACATACCCTGGTGCGAAATTGGCAGAACTGTACATCTCAAGGATAGTCTGTTTACATGGTGTGCCCAAGAGGATAATATCTGACAGAGGTTCGCAGTTCACATCTCGTTTCTGGGAGCAGTTACATGATTCGTTGGACACCAAACTTCGGTTCAGTACAGCTTATCACCCACAGACGGATGGTCAGACAGAGAGGACCAATCAGGTACTAGAAGATATGTTAAGAGCTTGTGCTATCCAGTATGGCTCTGGTTGGGATAAGATGCTACCCTATGCAGAGTTCTCTTACAACAATAGCTACCAAGCCAGCTTGAAGCAGTCCCCGTTTGAGGCTTTGTATGGCAGAAAGTGCAGGACCCCATTGTTCTGGAATCAGACTGGAGAGAAACAAGTCTTTGGACTTGATATAATCAAAGATGCCGAAGAGCAAGTGAAGATTGTACGGGAAAATCTGAGAGTTGCCCAGTCTAGGCAGAAAAGCTATGCAGACAAGAGGCGTAGAGACTTGACATTTGAAGTCAATGACTTTGTGTACCTGAAAGTGTCACCGATGAGGGGCATTCGCAGATTCAACATCAAGGGAAAGTTAGCTCCCAGGTATATTGGACCATTCAAGGTGCTTGAGAAGAAAGGAGTGGTAGCTTATAAGTTGGAGTTGCCACCCAGTCTTACGGGAGTACATGATGTATTCCATGTCTCTCAGCTGAAGAAGTGTTTGAGGGTACCGGAAGAAGAGACACCCCTGGAGGGCCTAGATGTACAGGAAGACCTAACATACACAGAGCATCCAGTGAAGATTCTTGATACAGCAGAAAGAGTTACCAGGAACAAGAGGATCAAAATGTGCAGAGTGCAGTGGAAGCATCACACAGAAGCAGAGGCTACTTGGGAAAGAGAAGAAGAGATGAGAGCAGCTTACCCTAATCTCTTTGCTAGCTAACCTATGTGAATCTCGGGACGAGATTCTTGTTAAGGGGGGTAGGTTTGTAACACCCTAATTTTATTTTCAGGAAATTTAATATAATTTACACAGGCTTTATTTATTTTCCTAGGATTTTCTATGTTTAGTTTGCATTATAATGATTTATTTTGCCTTAGTTAAATAAAATCAACTATAGAGCAAACATGGTTGTGCATACATGCTGGTGCATATTTTATTGCTTGAATGTGTTAAGGTTTTATTCCCAATTTATTGGGAATTTTTAGAGCTAATTTACCCCTTCAAATAAATCTTTGAAAATGTTTTGAATTTAAAAAGAAAAAAAAAAAAAAAAAAAAAAGGAAAGAAGGAGCAGGCCGGCCAGCAGCCAGCCCACCCCCGCGCGCGCCCCCTCCTTCCCACCTGGGCCGAGCCCAACCCCGCGCCGAGCCGGCCCAGTCCACCCCGCGCCCCACTCCCGCGCCTCTCTCGCTGACCAGCGGGCCCCGCCCGTCAGCTCCTCCTCCTTCCTTCCGCCGCTGATGGCGCGCCTGCCTCCGCCTCATCCCGCTCGCTCCCGCTCGGCCGAGAAACCCGACGAAGCTTCCTCCCCCGAATCCGAGCCCACGCTCCCTTCCTTAAACGCGCCCCGCTCTAAATCCCACAAGTTTCGCTCGGTTTCCTTGCTCCCTCCCTTCTTTCCATCCGGGCGCACATGACGCCGAGACCACACCGGAGCGCCCGCTCGTGCCCCCCATGCGCTCGGCCTCCAAACCTCCATAAAATCCCGCCCCGAGACCCCTCGCGCACCCTTCTCTCCGCACTCCGAAGCAATTGCGCTCCCGTGCCCACACGAGCTCACAGTCCGCCATTGGAGCCCGCATCGGTGAGCTCTCCCTCGCCCAAATTCGACGTCGCCGCACCAAGCCCGGCCCTAATTCTACCTCCTCTCCCTTCGCAGGAACTCACCGGAGCTGTGCCGACCACTTTCGGAGCCCGGAGCCGCGTCGTCCCGCCATTCCGCGAAGACCGAACGTCCACTCGACGCCGCCCGTGCACGCCGTGCCCCGACCGTCGCCGCCGCACCCCGTCCGGCCACCACCGACCCGCTCCCGCCGTCTCCGACCCCTAGGTGAGCTCTCCGCCGCACCCTAGACCTTCTGGGATAACCCTAGCCGTGCCTAGCGCCGTCCCCGAGCCGTACCGCCGCCGCACGCCGCGCCGCGTCGCGCGACACGAGCGCCATGGGCATGGTCACCACTGCATACGGCCGCTCTCACCCTCAGCCGTCGGATCCAGATCCAACCGCCCACATGCGCCAGTGACCGGTCAAACTCTGTCAGAACCGGGTCAGCGCCGTGCCTTTTGCTAAAGAGCCCCTGGATTTCTCGGGAATCAACCCGCGGTCCAGCGCAGTTATAGAATAATTAGATTTAGGTCCTGTTTTATCCTTTTTAGCCCCTGAGTTTTCGGGTTTTCGAACCCGCCGTCCAGAGCTCTGCGTTTTTGCTAGAAAACCCTCGGAGACTTTAGGTTTTCGCAGTTAAGCCCTCGGTTTTGAGAAAGTAGCCCCTGGGTTGACTGTTTTATCACAGTTATGCCCCTGGAACCTTAATTTATGCATAACTTTCACGTCTTAACTCCGTTTTGAGCGATTCTTGCGCTCACGCGACCGTAGCAGTGTGTAGATTAATTTTACGCTATTGTTCCAGTACTGTTTTCATGTAATGGTGTACCGTTTTCTTATAGATGTATGTTTGGTTTGCATGTATGTGTGCTTGTGTTGCTGGGTTTGCCGTGGACGTTAAGTAGACGTTGATCCGTCCGAGGAAGTTGGTGACCAGGTCCCTGAAGCTTTTGAGCAGCAGCAGCAAGACCCCTATGAGGAAGGCAAGTGTAACATGAACACCACCTATCATCTTTATTAATTGCATTTGCATGTGATATTTTGTTTGCCCTAAGGTTGTCCTAGCTACTTTTATCCAATATTTGTACCTGTCGGGTTGCATTTGGGTAGTTTGTGCTAGGTGCTGCGCGAACACTCGTCCTTACAGTTTTAAATATTGTTTAGTTATGTCTATGCAACATATTTGTGAGCCTGACCCTCTGTGCTGTGTGCTTGAGTGGTCTTGCCTCTGTTAAAACTTGCTTTTTAGCAACTTGGGCTAGGGGGCTTGTGCATGTGCTTTGTGCTTTGCCAGCCACTCTCCGTAAGGACCTGTTCATAGAGCGGCCACCTGGGATAACAGCGCAACCCCAAGTTCTGGAATGGGACGGACGCGGCTCAGTAATTAGGTTGTTTTGGTCGGGAGTAACTTACCTGCGGGGCAAGAGGGGAGGTTAGTGTTTGTGGTCCCTGCGCTACCTCATGGTTGAGTGTGCTGTGTGCTTCTCCCTTTGGAGGCGGGCCCCACCGATGCGACCCTGAAACCTTAGCGGTTACTTCTTACCATCGTGATCTTTGGAAAGGCTCGTAGTGGGTTTGCTAGTCACCTCATCAAAGGGAATGTGGTGAGCTCCTAGCGTAGACTCACGGCTTGGTGGTGAAAGTGCGCAACCTCTCGAGAGTGTACAACTGACATGTCAGCCGTGCTCACGGTCAAGAGCGGCCCAGAACCTCATAATGATTAGTGGTTACCTGTTTTTGGTTTGGGGAGTTAAATCTTGTATCTGAATATGGATTAATTTCTTATGCAATAATTTTGGGTAACGGTTTCTCAACTCATTGCTTAGTAAATAGCTTTAAATAAAATTTTACCAACTAAAAGCTAATGCAGTCGAGTCAGCCAACCTTAGAGCCTCATAGTTCGTGTTATGCTTGTTGAGTACATGTTGGTGTACTCACACTTGTTTTCTTTGTACTTTCTCCTGTTGTGGGTCATATCCAACTGCTGCTCAGTCAACGGAGACATGGAGGAGTACCTTCAAGACTTCGACGAGTTTTAGGCTCATCGTTCACCAGTCGACGTCCCTGTGGCGGCTCCCTAGTGTTGTTTCCCGCTTCCGCTATCTCTGAGTTGACAAGACCGGTGGTCTTGGTGTAATAAAGTGGTACTATACTATTTATCGTTGTAATAACTCTTTGAACATGTGCTGTGTTATTACTTTTGTCATAATATATGCTAGACTTGATCCTGGAGCATATATGTTGTCCTGGTTCCGTTGGTTGAGAACTGGGTTGTGACACCGGCGGCAATGGCGGCTCGGCGTTTGAACGCGCGGCGCGGGGTGGAGACGGGATAGAGAGGTGGGGAATAGCTAGGGTTTGGGGCGCGGGGTTCCCCCCCTCCTTTTGACGCGGTCGGGCGGCCGGCCGGTGGCTCGCCGTACTTCCTGTACGTCGGCGAGCCACGCGGCGCGCGCCGGTCCGCGCCGTGGGCGCGACGCGGATCCGAGGGCCCACGTGTCAGTGACTCCTCCCCTGGAAATGTGACTTTGTGTTTTCTCCCTTCCTGTATTTCACTGTTTTTGCGTATTTGGAGGCCGAATTTGAGGAAACTCTAATTTAAGGAATTGTTCCACTCTCAGAGATATACAACTTTGTCAAAATGGACTACCCCAGATTCCAAGTGTAAATATGAGTTAAATTCAAATTTAACTAGCAGCCCTAGTTGTGGACAGGGTACTTTTATTGTTTGGAAAAATGATAAGTATTATTTCCAAGCCTTTTCTCCCAAAAGTCCTTTTGGGTAAGTTGTTTAGAATTTCAAATCCTACAACTTTTCAAATTGGAGTTTTGCATGAAAGTGGCTGCAGGCTAGAGAAAATTGGAGATTTCTAAATGGGGCTGATTTGAACTGGTTTTCTGTGTTGGTAGAAAATGACCCTAATCTCTATTTAAAAATCAATGTATGATCAAACTATAGTTACTAAAGTTGTCCCTCAGTACTTTATCTACAAGTTTGGTAATATTACTTTGGCCTGAAACCCAACAGATTTTGAATTTTAGACACAATTATGTTCCAAGGTTTATTAAAACAGAAATTTCACTTTGTATAGAGACTTTTTTGTTTCCAACTTTTGGAGTATCAAATGAAGTGCAATCACTTCCACAATAGGTGCATTTGATAGGTGATAAGTTCAATTTCATTTCATAGAAAGGGAGAATTTGAAGTCATATAGTGAAATCAAAAGTAATTTCAGAATGAATTTAGGAAAAGGCAGAAATTTTTGACTTAGTTGTTTCTCCACCGAAATCTAATTACTCTCTAAGCGTGATTTAGTCCTAATTCATCACTAGCTTTTGTATAATTTTGTGTTAAGGCTTCTGAGATGCCAAGGGCATCACAGCTCCGATGGCTATCCCTACTGGAAAGGTAGGATGGAGGCATTCCTTGTTAGCCAGAGTCAGGACATATGGGATGCTACTCAGAGTACGACTTTTGTTGTGCTTCTAGTTGCTGAGCGTACTATGTAGGATACCATGGCTCAGCATGAGGCGGATGCCAAGGCTGTTAACTTTCTCTTTTTTGGGCTTGGTCCCATGGATTATCAGAGAGTGAGTCACCTTAAGACTGCTTGTGAGATATGGTCACTGCTTAGTGCACACCATGAGGGTACTGCGACGATTAAGGCTAGGCTTGTGGAGACTTACCGGCGCGAATTTGAAAATTTCGTCTAGAAGCCGGGAGAGTCAGTAGATGACTTATTTGGTCGCTTTCAGTCGATCATCAACAAGTTGCGTGTCAACTCTGCCCCCGCTGAGCTCCCATACACTGATCATCAGTAGGCTGTCAAGTTGCTGTATGCTTTGGACAGAAAAGTGTGGGAGATCAAGGTGAATTCAATCATTGAGTCGGCAGGGTATGATACGATAGGAGTAGATTACAAATTGAGGGATTCCCTTGCTTGTACAGGTTCTAAGAGTCTGGCCTTGGCTAGTCCCTCTAGTAAGTCTGTTGCTTACCCCCTGTTACACAACTTCCCGTTTTCTGCTTTGATGTCTGTTACAAAGGAGCAGTTGGCGACACTTGGGGATGATGAGCTATGTCTGGTGTCTAGTCGCTTTTAGCGCGCCTATGACAACCGGATGAGCAAGAAGAGGGGCAAGCGGCCCAAATGCTTCGAGTGCGGAGAGGTCGGCTACTTCATCGCCGATTGCCCCAACAAGAACGACTACTACAAGAAGGGCAACAACTACTCCCGCAACTCTGACAAGTACCACTCCGGCAAGCCCAGCTTTGACAAGCATCGCTCCAGCATGCACGGCTTTGGCAAGCGTCGCTTCAGCAAGAAGAACTTCCAAAAGGCTTTCAAGAGCTACTAGAAGGACAACCGGAAGCGGGACAAGGCCTTCATCGCTGAGATCGGGTTCTGCAGCTGCGGATCTTCTTCCTCATCGAGCTCAAGCGATGAGGAGATCACGTACAGGAAGGACAAGAGGAACGATCAAGGAGTTCTAGCTGGCTTGTGCTTCGTCTCCACCAAGTCTAGGTGCAAGAACAAGGACAAGAGGAGCTCGGTCTACTCCATGGCGCTTGAGGACAAGGAGAATAAGGATGACAGCAGCAACTCTTCCTCCGATGATGAGGTAACTCCTGAGTAAGCCAAAATCCTTGAGATGCTAAAGGGGAACAGCCATGAGTTGAAAGCCCAGTATAAGATGCTTGAGAAGGTAGATAAGAAGCTGTAGAAGTTGAAAGCTCAATTTGCTGAGGCTTTAGAGGAGAATGAGAGGTTGAGGAGTGTGAGACCCCAACCCAGTGAGATTGAGTGCCCTACCTACGAGTCTTTCATGACGGAGCTTGGTGACCAAAGAGATAGGTATGCCAAGCGGGTAGAGGAGATAGATGAGCTGAAGGCTAAGCTAGGCAAACTCCAGTACAAACTGGATGAGCCTACTTTGAGTGGAGAACTCAAGTGTGAGTGTTGCTCTTGTCTAGCTAGAGAGCTAGCTGTGCTGAAGGAGAAGTTTGAGGGGCAGCTCATGGAGCTTGAGGAGCTTAGGGCTAGACCTACGCTTTTGGGTGCGTGTATGGTCTGTCCTACTTTGAAAAGTGAGTTAGAGCAGTTGAGAGCTGACTTTGAGGTGCTTTCAGCACCTAATGACACTTGTGAGAACTACCTAACCCTTAGGATGCAGCTGGTGGATGGGGATGCCACCATTAGGAAGTTAGAGAAAGCTGTTGTGGTTCCCTCCCTAGACTGTGACACTTGTGCTGCCCAGACTATAGTCCTAGAGGATCTGAGGGAGGAGATGTTGTCTTTGTAAAATGACAACAACAGGTTGAGAGAGGTGCTCAGTTGGGTATATGCTAGGTAACCCCAACTAGAGATGATTATAGAGAGCACCAAGAGAGCCGAGGGTGAGACGAGTGGTGTTGGGTTTGGAGAGTGTAGCACTTCGGGTGAGAAGAGTGCTCCAGTGAAGATCAAGACAGCATACCCAGCCAGGAGAGACTGTTGATGAGGTTTACCATGAGCCACCCAAGGCTGCCCCAAAGAAGCAGTACTGGACACCCAAGCCTTCAAAGGCTAAGCTGGACAAGATTGTTGAGGAAGAGCTTAAGCCCAAGGGCAAGAAGCCAGTCCAGCAGCCTGAGCCACCCAAGGCCACACCACCTAAGCCCAAGTCCCAGCCTAACCTAGTTCCTAGGAGGCCTGTTTACCATTGTGAGTTCTGTCAGCAGAATGGCCACCTAGAGGAGTTTTGCTTCAAGAGGAAGCGGGTTGAGAGGCAGGAGAGAGCTTGGGGGAACCAGGATCAGTTCTACTTGGGTGGTAGGCAAGATCCTCCCCACCGCGGTGAGATGAAAGACCACTTTGCTGGTAGTGAGAGAGGAGACGGCCTTCAGGCCCATGCTCCTGGTGGTGAGAGACGCTTTGTGACCGAGGGTTTGCGAGAGAGCTCGAGGGTTCACGCTTTGGAGGTCGTGGTTACCCTGATCGACGTGATGGTTTTGTTCATTGTGCTTACCCCACTTTTGAGCAGATGGCTCGGCACTGGTACAGCAGTTTTGGTACTAACCCCAGTGCTGGACCATTTGCTCACCATCGCTTTTCTTGACTTTGCAGGATCGAGGCATGGAGGACTTGTGGATCATGGACTCCGGTTGCTCTAGGCACATGACAGGGCACCGCAAGTGGTTCTCCAGCCTCAACCCCGTGAGTACCGAGGAGTACATCACATTCGGGTCAATGGTCAAGGTAAAGTTTTGGTTGTTGGTTCAATTTTGCTCTCCGCAAAGCTTTCCCTGAGAGAAGTTGCTTTTGTTCGGAATCTGGGGTTCAATTTGGTTTCTGTTTTGCAACTTCTCAATGAAGGTTTTGAGGTTCGTTTTAAGAAGGGTGCGTGCTGCGTTCTTGAGGAGACCCTGCTTTGCTCTTTGCTGCCTTTTGGTCAGGTTTTTAGGGTCGACCTCACATCTGTTTCTGGCCCTGCTCGCTGTTTGGTTGCTAGTCCTTCTGCTGATATTTGGAAGTTGCATAGGAGGCTTGGTCACTTGAGCTTTGATCTGCTAGTCAGGTTGAGTTCAATGGGCCTAATCTGAGGATTGCCCAAGTTGAGAGCTGAGAAGGACTTAGTATGCCGCCCCTGTCGTCATGGCAAGATGGTTGCCGCCTCTCACATTCCTATGTCTCAGGTTATGATCTCCTATCTGGGTGAGCTACTCCATATGGATATAGTAGGTCCCGCTCGGGTAGCGTCGGTCAGTTCAAAGTGGTACATGCTTGTCGTTGTGGATGACTTTTCATGGTTTTCGTGGGTATTTTTCATGGAGTTTAAGGATGAGGCATTTGGTTTTGTTCGGGATATGGTACTGAGGTTGAGAAACGAGAGTCATAAGGCCATGAGGGCTATCCGCAGTGACAATGGCGGAGAATTCAGAAACTCTCGATTCGAAAACTTCTGTCGTGACCTAGGTCTTGAGCACTAGTTTTCTTCTCCATATACCCCACCGCAGAACGGTGTTGTGGAATGCAAGAACTGCACACTCGTTGAGATGGCACGGACGATGCTCGATGAGCACAGGACTCCGAGGCACTTTTGGGCTGAGGCAGTGAATACGGCCTATTAGATTACGAGTGTGCAAGAACTGCACACTCGTTGAACGCAAGAACTGCACACTCGTTGAGATGGCACGGACGATGCTCGATGAGCACAGGACTCCGAGACGCTTTTGGGCTGAGGCAGTGAATACGGCCTGTAAGATTATGAACCGGATCTTCTTGCGAGCTTTCCTTGGGAAGACCTCGTATGAACTTCGGTTTGGTAGGCAGCCCAGCGACAAGTATTTACGAGCATTTGGCTGCAGGTGCTTTGAGCTTAAGAAGACGGGGCATCTGGATAAGTTTGAGTCTCGTTGTCTGGATGAGATTTTTCTGGGATATACCTCTAGTTCTAGGGCTTTTCGTGTGTGGATTTTGGAGGCTAAGCAAGTTGTTGAGACTTGTGAGGTTTCTTTTGATGAAACTATGCCTTGCACAACCCCGGCCTTTGAGCTTTCAGGTGATGATGAAGAAGGCATCCCTATCTTTGAGGATGAGGAAGGTGCGGTTGATGTTGGTGATGCAGGAGCCACTGCACCGGCTGCAGCTCCTGCCCCCTCTACTACGAGCTCTGATGATGAAGAAGGACCCTTGCCCACGGCTTCCTCTTCACTCCCCCGACAGCAAGCTCAAGCAGAGGCTGGCCCCCGCTGAGGACGCAGGGGAGGTGACTTCCGAGAATGTTCCATCTCGGTAGGTCCAGCGGGATCACCCTCCACACAGGATGATTGGAGACATTCACCAGCGTGTTATACGCTCTTCGGTTGCTTCTCTAGCCTTTTTCTCCCACTCTGCATATGTTGCTTCTTTTGAGCTCCGAGATGTGTCACATGCATTATCTGATCCTAACTAGGTGAACGCCATGCATGAGGAGTTGGAGAACTTTGTGAGAAACCATGTCTGGGATTCAGTTGAGCCTCCACCAAACTGTCGCCCTATAGGTACCAAGTGGGTTTTCAAGAACAAACAGGGTGAGGATGGGATGGTTGTGAGGAATAAACCGAGATTGGTAGCCCAGGTTTTCTGTCAGAAGCAGGGGATAGATTATGAGGAGACCTTTGCTCCTATAGCTCGTTTGGAAGCCATTAGGATTTTGCTTGCCTTTGCGGCCTCTAAAGGCTTCAAACTGCAGCAAATGGATGTCAAGTTTGCTTTCCTGAACGGGTTCATAGAGGAGAAAGTATATGTGAGACAACCTCCTGGATTTGAGAGTGTCAAGTTTCCAGACCGGGTGTATAAGTTGAAGAAAGCCCTTTATGGTCTGAAGCAAGCCCCTAGACGTTGGTATGCCAGGTTGAAGAGTTTCCTGCTCAAGTATCGGTTTGTGATGGGTTCAGTAGACAAGACCTTATGTTTGTTGAGTCGTGGCGGTGACACCCTGATAGTTCAGATATATGTTGATGACATAATCTTTGGAGGTTCATCTCACGCTTTGGTGTCTAGTTTTGCTAAACAGATGAACAGGGAATTTGAGATGAGTCTTATGGGTGAGCTCCAGTTCTTCCTCGGGCTGCAGATCAAGCAAGGCCTTGAGGGTACCATCGTCCATCAAGCCAAGTACACAAGGGACATATTCAAGAAGTTTAACATGGGAGGCTCTAAACCCATGACAACTCCTATGAGTACAAACACGGCGCTTGATGCTGTTGAAGATGGGGAGGCGGTGGACCAGAAGAAAATTCGAGGGTTGATCGGCTCACTTCTGTACCTGATGACGACCAGGCCGGACATTCAATTCGCGGTCTGCCTTTGTGCGCGCTACCAGGCTTCTCCTAGGACATCTCACCGTCAAGCGGTGAAGCGCATTTTTAGGTATCTGAAATTCACTCCTGAGCTTGGTCTTTGGTATTCCTCGGGTTCTCCTCTTTCTCTTAGAGGGTTCTCAGATGCTGATCATGCTGGCTGCTGGATTGATCGCAAGTCAACCTCCGGCACATGCCAACTCTTAGGAACGTCTCTTGTCTCTTGGTCCTCCCGCAAGCAAGCTAGTGTAACTCTTTCCACCACAGAAGCAGAGTACATTGCTGCTACTAGCTGCTGCTCCCAGCTCTTGTGGATGAAAGCCACCCTTAGTGACTTCGGCCTTAATTATGGAAGGATCCCTCTTCTAGTTGACTCTACTTCTGCTATCTCTGTAGCTAAGAACCCCATCTTGCACTCTAGAACCAAACACATAGATGTGAGGTTTCACTTTCTGAGAGATCACTATGAGAAGGGAGACATAGACCTAATCCACGTAGTATCTGCAAACCAGTTGGCCGATATCTTTACCAAGCCCCTAGAGTTTGACGCTTTTACGCGTCTGAGAGATGAGCTTGGAGTGTGCTACCCCTTTTAGTCAGGGATAGTGTGCTATTTCTTTTAGTAAGGAATAGCTTCTATAGTTTAATTTTTCTTTTATCTTGCTTTTATTTCTCTTTGTCTCTTTTGCATATTGTATCATATCATGCATTGCATTGTATCATATGGTTGTTTTGGAATGATGAGTTTGTACTTGTTTGTGCTAGATTGTACAGATGCTTGCTTGATCATGGTTGGCTAAGCTCTCTTGAGTCTGTTGAATACTAGTTGTGAGCTAAGTCATTTTATTCTTTGCAAATCAAAAACCATGATCACTACTTGATTTGGCTACCTAGCATGTGTAGGATTGTTGAATGCTATGCTATCTTTTCATACCTGGATATGCTAGTTGTATGCCTTTGCTAAGTTAATGCCTAAGCTTTTATGACACCTTGCGTAAATTGAAATCTGAATTCAAATGCTTACAAGTGGTGTCTTATGTGCTATAATGAGAAAGATCCAGGTGGGTTTGCTTATCACACTGATCTAGTTTGAGACTGCTGGTCATTGCACCTTAACATGAACATGGACAAGGCTGTGTATGATCAAAACCTTGTCTTAAGCTTCTGATGGTCCTTTGAGCCTAGGCTTGGCATTGGTTGGTAAGAAATGGCAAAAGACAAGTAAATAACCCCTGGCACAAAAAGAACTTGCTTATGGATACAAATGTTTAAATCTGAAATTTGCAAGTCTCTAAAATGCTTATGGCTAGTTCTATATGCTTTGGTTGAGAGTAGCACACCTTGTATGAATTGCTAGCATCTTGCTGTTCATGCCTATCTTGCTAGGTGCAATTCATGTTGGTGATGCTTTCTTTTCAATAGCCCTGAAAAACATGCTCCTGATCTGTGTAAGATAGATTCATTTGAGCTTGTTGTATGCTTCCTTGCCCTCACTTGCTGTGTATGCTAGAACTTATGATTACTAGCTTTCCATCCCTTCTGAGCTCTTTCAGTTGCACTCCTTGCATTTCATGGCATATTTTGAGGGGGAGTTGTCTAGTTCAAGGGTAGTTCTAGGAACCCTTGATGTGTCCATGGTCAACAAGGGGGAGAGATTTTGGAGTATTGGACACAGGGGGAGGACTTTGGGAGAGATTTAGTTGAGGGGGAGCTTTGCATTCATTTTTGCATTTGTAAGGATGCATTTCAGGGGGAATTGAGCTTTTAGCATGCTCTTTGCATCGGTGCGTTGAGCCTTTTGCCTCTGTCTTGAGGAGCCGATGGTTTGTTTTCTTTTGTTGTCTTGTCGTGCCCTATTTCTTTGCTTATATTTAGTTCTTGGGTATTCTGAGCAACTTTCTTCTTTCTTTCTTTCTTTCTTTCTTTTTCGGTTTTATGCTTTTCTCTTGTCTTTGTTCTATTTCAGATTACAGGTTGAAGGTGTTGACAATGCACTCATCAAGGGGGAGATTGAGAGCCAATGGACCGACCTCATTGTTCTCTTGGTGTGATGAGTGATTGTCAACGAGATCAAGCCCTCCGATGGACTGGAGGTAGATGATGAAGACCTCGATGGATTGAGGCAAAAGCCCTCCAATGGACCGAAGGCAATGCTCGGCGTCGGTCGGCCATGGGAGCTCGGTACACGGAGGGGCGGTTTGGCAACGGTGGTGTAAGCCCTCCGATGGACTGCGAGGCAACTCCGATGGGCTAGAGAAGCCGGGTGCCACCGTGGTGCTCCACCCCGAGTGCATGGCGCGAAGGCGTGCGAGGGAGGCTCTGGCGGCTTTGGCTCAAAACCGCCACCCAAGCTACCCAAGGCTTTGTGAGTTGGGCCACGACTTGCTAAGATAGAGAAGATGGGCCAAGTCCGGCCCAGATGGAGACTTCCTAAAGTTTTTCAGTTTCTGACTTCAAAACCGGGGGTGCAAAGGCGGATTGGACTACTAGCCACATGGAGGACATCCGAAGATTGCGTGGAAGCTTAGAAGATCAAGTCTTCATTGTGGTCGACCGTCCCCGATATTTCGGGTTCTTTTCTATTTAGCCCCTCCGGGCGTTTCTAGTGTTAGGGGTCTTTGTGTAAAAATGTCAAAACTGAACCGGTGTATAAATAGCCTAAGAGCTGGTCATTAGAGGTAGTCTTGGCAGCTAGATTTTCATTTCCTTAGGGTAATTTTCGTCCTCAAGCTTTGAGCTCCAAGTTTAGGAGGGTTAGGGTGAGATCTTGTGATGCCTTTGGCATCTCAAAAGCCTTAACACACAGTTAGAGGCCAGCTAATAATGAATAAAGGCTTAATCATGCTTAGAGAGTAATGAGAAATATGTGGAGAAGTCACTAAGTCAAAAAATTTCGATACAAGATACAAGACCACACGTTTCGTGGTTGGATAAGTCAACACTCACATGCTTTTGAGCACAACATCAAATACAAAACCTCGGATAAGAAAGTAACCCTAGATTTTTCTGTTTGACCATGTTCAAAAATCTAAAGACAAGAGGTTTAAAAGATCAAACCAAATCCAACTAACGTTTCTTCCGAGGGTAGCAAGTGTAATCGAGACCGAACTTGGGCCCAAATGAAACTTTCTAATTCATTAAGTATCTGAGCTCAACTCCATTATCAAAGTTGTTGTACATGTTATGGACTACCCTTTGGTTACACTGAACATGGTTTAGACCTGCCATCCACCTATTATAAATGGCACCACACTTCTCTTGGAAATCAACCCAAGAGAGTCTATACTTAGAATAATTCCCCAACCCTAGAATTTCAGCTTACCCCAAAGTGAATTCTGAAATTAGTTTTGATTTCACTATACAACTTCAAAATTCTCTCTTTCTATGAAGTGAAATTAAACTTATCCCCTTTCAAATGCACCTATTGTGGAAGTGATTGGACTTCATTTGATACCTCAAAAGTTGAAACTAAGGAAGACTCTACACAAGATGAAATTTTTGTTTTACCAAACTTTGGAACACATTTGTATCTATAGTTCAAAATCTGTGGGGATTCAGACCAAAGTTATATTACCAAACTTATAGATAATTTACTGGTGAACAACTTTGGTAATTAGAGCTTGGTCACATACTGAGGTTTAAATGGAGTTTAGGGTCATTTTTACCAACACAGAAAACTAGTCCAAATCTGGCCTGTGCAGTAATCTCAATTTTGCTCTAACCTAAAGCCACTTTTTATGCAAAGCTCAAATGGAAGAAGTTGTATATTTTGAAATTTTAAGCAACCTTGTCAAAAGGAACCTTGGGAGATAAAGCCCAGAAATATGAGTTTTGAATTTCCCAAGTAATAAAGGTTCCCTGTCCTAATTGAAGGCTGCTATATAAATTCATGTATAAATCATATTTCCACTTAGAATCTGGCATTTGGCCTTTTGATAAAATTGTAGAACTGGAAGTGTAGAACATTTCATCCAATTGGCGCTTTGCCAAATTCGGCCTCTAAATGAGTGAAATTGGCTATTTCCAGCAAGGGAGAAAACAAATTTAGCCTTTTGCTTTCCCTGAGCCACTGACGGGTGGGTCCCACCCGCCAGCGCCGCCGCGCTCCCCAGGCGCTGAACGCCGCGTGGGCGCCGGCGATCGGGCATTGTGCCGTGCCCCGGATCGACGCCCCGCCCCGGTCGAGCCGCGTTCGCGCCCCTCTTCACCTGGACGGGAACACGGTTTCGTTCACTCCCTCGCCTTCCATTTCCTCCTCGCTTCTCCCGCTCTCTCGGCCAGAACGCTGAGCGCCCGAGCCGCCATGGCCAAGCTCGGTTGAGCTCGCGCCGCTGCCCCTGTAGACCTCCACTAGCCCAGCCACCACCCCCACCACAGTCGCCTCAAGCTCCTCCACCTTCCCCGCTACTCCTCGGCCTCGCCCTGCCACCTCTAGCCATCCCGCGTCCGTGCACGCCGTGGCCACTCGCCATGGTCTAGCCGCGGCGAGCTCACTACGCTGGTCACCTCGGGCCGCCTCCCCTTCGCCCAACGCACGCCCCGTCATCGCCACACCTCCGTCAACCGAAACCCCAAACCCTAGGCCGCCGCCATCGGCCCTAGCCCTCTCCCCACGCGTGACGCCGAGCGCCGCCCCGGCTCACCCGCGCCTGATGGAGATGTGCCCGGTGTGGCAATTTCCAGGACAAACTCCGAGTCATGTCACCTCTGGCAAGAGCCGATGTTGAGTTCGAGTGCAACTCGACCCACGGGTCTGACTCGGACGCTCGCGTATGGTACGCACAGTTGGACCGCCATTGGGACTTGGATACTTGATCCGCAAGCAATAGAATCCTAATGAGCCTTTACGTGGCTAAAGCCCATTAGTGGAGACTATATATATGCATGAGAGGGCACGGCTCAGGGTACCGGTTGGGTGCATAAGCCATCGCAGAAAAGGTTTCTGCGAAGCCCTAGCCGTGCCCTAGTCCAATCTCTCAAGATCCGCCACCAAGTTCGTGGTGCTAGCACGCCAGCACTCGGCGTCACCTTCCCGCACGTGTGGATACCGTAGAGGCGTTGCTACGACTGCTTCGCACATCAGCCGTCTGGTGGCAAGGGTTGCCAACTCATCGCCGACTGATCTTGATCGAGATCAGCTGGATGACTCGGCATTGGTTTTTCTCCATCGGCAACCACTCGGCGCGCTTAACTCGGCACTCGGCTGCGTTCACTCGGCACCCGGCTGCTTCGACTCTTCTTCCGCTGCACTGCGCGTCTAGTGGTAACGACCTATGATCTGCTGCTCGTACGAGTTCCTACATGTTACGCGGTAGAAGAAAAACGTTTTCTTGCTATGGTAGCCTACCCCGCAACCCTACAGTGGTATCAGAGCCAATCGTATGTAGCTTTTTGATCTAGATCGATGTAATAGATTGGCTCCTTGATAACAGATTGGATCTACTATGGCTCCTTGATAATAGATTGGATCTGTTATAGGCTCTATACATCGATTCATTGGATGGATTGGTGATAACAGATTGGATCTGTTATAGGCTCTATACATCGATTCATTGGATGGATTGGTGGTAGCAGATTGGATCTGTTACAGGCTATTCGCGTTCGTTCATTAAATGAATAGATGTGAATTACATGGATGAAACTTACATTCGGCTTAATTGGATCAACCCGATGAGTTTACATAGATTGGATCTATGATCCATATTTGTTGTTATCACATGCCTATTCTTTTTGCATTAGATGTGTTAGAATAGATTCCCTTAGAAAAATTCAAGATGTTTTCGATGCCCTTCCAATCGCTACACCTATAAGGATTTCGATCGTTGTTCGATGGGTCTGCCAAAGCAGGGTGCCGTCAATTATCTTAATCAAATAGGGTGGATGTCGGACATCCGCGCGTATGGGATTGGTTTGCTTGACGAGGCAATCAAATCGGATTTGGGCTTTGGGCATGACGTTGGATGTTTCGACATTGGATGTCGCCCAACAAACGAGAGTCACATAGGATGTGATTGACAATTGTTGTCTACCGGTTTTGCTAAGTTTCTAGCAGTGATGCCAAAGCTCACTAGGACTTAGATAAACGCGGATCTCGTCCACTATGTGTCGTGAAAGGGAATACGATTAAAAACATATAGTGGGAGTATCTTTTGTTAAATTGTTTAATAAAAGATTACATAAAACATTGTGCTAAATCTTTGCATATTTACTTCCTGTTGTAGTTGATCTCGGCCGGTAATCTCGCTCAAAGTTCTGGCTTTAATTTGCGGTCTATTCTTGATAAAGAGAAGTTGTCTAGAACCAACTTTACTAATCGGTATCGAAACTTGAGAATTGTTCTCAAGCAAGAGAAAAAGGAATATGTTCTTGAGCAGCCCTATGCTGATGAACCTTGGAATGGTGCTAGTGCTGCTGACCGCAGGGCTTATGAGAAGCACTGCAATGACTCGCTTGATGTTAGCTGTTTCATGCTTGCTACTATGTCCCCTGAGCTTCAGAAGCAATATGAGGACTCGGAGGCCTACAATATGATTGAAGGGCTCCGTGGCATGTTTGAGAACCAGGCAAGGGTCGAGAGGTACAACACCTCAAAGGCCTTGTTCGGTAGCAAGCTAACTGAGGAGAGTCCAGTCAGCCCTCATGTGATCAAGATGATTGGTCACATTGAGGCCCTCGACAGACTTGGTTTTGAACTTGATCCAGAGCTTGCGACGGATGTGATCCTCCAATTTCTGCCTCCAAGCTTCGAGCCGTTCATCATGAACGATCATATGAATGGCTTGGATAAGACCCTAACCGAGTTGCATGGGATGCTAAAAACTGCCGAGGATAGCATCAAGAAAACCTCACATCATGTGATGATGGTCCAAAGGGATAGCAAGAAGAGGAAGCGCAAGGGCAAGGGCAAAGGCAAGGCTGAGGATAGGATCCAAAAGCCTAAGTCGGATGCCAATCCTAAGGCTAGTCCCTCTCCCTCAGACAAGTGTTTCCACTGTGGTGACAGTGGACATTGGTCGAGGAACTGCCAGAAGTATCTGGAAGAGAAGAAGAACAAGAAGGGAAGTGAGACTTCCGCTTCAGGTATTAATGTTATTGAAATTAATCTTGCAACTTCTTCTAGTGGATCATGAGTATTTGATACCGGATCATTGATTCACGTCTGCAAATCGTTGCAGGGGCTAAATCAGACTAGAAGTTTTGCGAGAGGCGAGCTGGATGTGCGCGTTGGCAATGGAGCAAAGGTTGCTGTATTGGCAGTCCGCACATATCGCTTGTCGCTTCCTTCAGGATTAGTTTTGGAATTAAATAATTGTTATTTTATTCCTGCATTGAGCAGAAACATTATCTCCTCTTCATGTTTGGAGGAGGATGGTGGTTATGAGATAATAATCAAGAACAAGTATTGTTCTATTTATTTGAGTAACATGCTCTATGCGCGTTGTCCATTAGTGAATGGATTGTACGTTCTTGATCTCGAGGATGAGCCGATTCTTAACATTAATGCTAAACGACTCAAACCGAGTGATTTGAATCCTGCCTATATCTGGCATTGTCGCCTTGGCCATATTAACAAAAAACGTGTAGAGAAGCTCCATAAAGATGTACTGCTCGACTCATTTGATTATGAATCATTTGAGACATGTGAATCTTGTTTACTTGGCAAGATGACAAAGGCACCCTTCACTGGTCAAGGTGAGAGGGCGTCCGAGTTATTGGCCCTTGTACATACCGATGTATGCGGTCCAATGAGCTCTGTAGCCAGAGGCGGTTTTCAGTATTTCATTACGTTTACTGATGACTTTAGTAGGTATGGCTATATCTACTTAATGCGACATAAGTCTGAGTCATTTGAAAGGTTCAAACAGTATCAGAATGAAGTACAGAATCACTCAGGCAAGATGATAAAATTCTTACGATCAGATCATGGTGGAGAATATCTGAGCCAAGAGTTCAATGACCATCTGATGAGGTGTGGAATTGTTCCACAGCTGACTCTACCCGGAACGCCGCAGTGAAATGGTGTGTCCGAGAGGAGGAATCGAACCTTGTTGGACATGGTTAGGCCGATGATGAGTCAAACTGATCCTCCATTGTCTTTTTGGGGTTATGCTTTAGAAGCTGCTGCGTTTACACTGAACCGCGTTCCACTTAAGTCTGTGGAGAAGACACCATATGAAATATGGACTGGAAGTGTACCAAATTGTCTTTCCTTAAGATTTGGGGGGTTGTGAAGCTTATGTCAAGCTTCATCCTAAGTCGGACAAATGCTACTTTGTGGGCTATCCTTGGGAAACCAAAGGATATTATTTCTATAACCGGGAGGAAGCAAAAGTGTTTGTTGCCCGGAATGGTGTCTTTCTGGAGAAAGAGTTTCTTTTGAAAGATGAAACCAGTCGGAACTAGGTGCAACTCGAAGAGGTTCGAGAAACACTAGAGAATGGTTCTAATCCGACTGATTTCCAATAGGATGCGTCAAGTGTTGAGCACCCTGTTAAAACACCATTAGCCTCGCGTAGGTCACAGAGGGCACATCGTGCACTCGACCGCTACATGTTCCTCACCATGGGTCGGCACGATGTATTGTTGTTGGACAATGATGAGCCTAACACTTACAAAGAAGCCGTGATGGGACCCGACCCTGAGAAATGGCTGGAGGCCATGAGATCCGAGTTGAAATTCATAGCTGACAACCAAGTTTGGAACTTGGTCGAGCCACTTGATGAGGTGCGACCTATCGAGTGCAAATGGGTTTTCAAGAAAAAGATAGACGCTGATGGAAATGTTCACATCTATAAGGCACGGCTTGTGGCAAAAGGGTTTCGTCAAATTCAAGGTGTTGATTATGATGAAACATTTTCGCTCGTAGCCATGCTGAAGTCTATCCAGATCCTCCTAGCGATTGCCGCATATCAGGATTATGAGGTATGGTAAATGGATGTCAAAACGGCTTTCCTTAATGGAAACCTAAGTGAGGATGTGTACATGACACAGCCCGATGGTTTTGTCGATCCACAGAATGCTGGGAAGGTATGCAAGCTTTTGAAGTCCATTTATGGACTCAAATAAGCATCTCGGAGTTGGAATCTACGTTTTGATGAAGTGGTCAAAGGGTTTAGTTTCATCAAAAATGTAGAAGAACCTTGTGTTTACAAGAAGGTTAGTGGGAGCGCGCTTGTGTTTCTGGTCTTATATGTAGATGACATATTGTTGATCGGAAATGACATTCCTATGTTGGAAGCTGTGAAGGACTCATTGAGAAAGAGTTTCTCGATGAAGGACTTGGGAGAAGCAGCTTACATTTTGGGCATAAAGATCTATAGAGATAGGTCTAAGCGCTTAATTGGATTAAGCCAAAGTACATATATTGACAAGGTGTTGAAACGGTTCAACATGCATGATTCCAACAAAGGTTTCTTGCCCATGTCACCTGGCACGATCTTGAGCAAGACTCAGTGTCCTTCGACTACTGATGAGCAAAAGAGGATGAGTGAGATCCCGTATGCCTCCGCAATTGGATCCATCATGTATGCCATGATATGTACTCACCTAGATGTTTCCTTTGCTCTAAGTGTTATGAGCAGATACCAATCATGTTCAGGTGAAGGTCACGGGATTGCTGTAAAGAATATCCTTAAGTACTTGAGAAGGACTAAGGATGCGTTCCTAGTGTTTGGAGGAGAGGAAGAGCTCGTTGTAAAGGGTTACACTGATGCTGGTTTCCAAACAGACAAAGACGACAGTAGATCGCAAGTCGGATTTGTATTCTGCCTCAATGGTGGAGCGATTAGTTGGAAGAGTGCCAAGTAAGATACCGTGGCAGATTCTGCAACAGAAGCCGAGTATATTGCAGCTTCGGAAGCTGCAAAGGAGGCAGTTTGGATCAGAAAGTTTGTTTCTGAGTTGGGTGTTGTTCCGAGTGCTTCGTGCCCATTGGACCTTTACTGTGATAATATGGGTGCCATTGCACAAGCTAAGGAACCTAGATCACACCAAAAATCTAAACATATACTCAGGCGATATCACCTGATTAGAGAGATAATCGATAGAGGTGATGTGAAGATATGTAAAGTGCACACGGATCTAAACGTAGCTGATCCGTTAACGAAGCCTCTCCCGCAATCCAAGTTTGAGGTGCACACGAAAGCAATGGGTATTGGATACCTGAGTTGACTCTAGTGTACGTGGGATGAGAATTTGTTATGTTTTATTTCGAATAAATGTTGTTCATTGTTGTTCCTTGAACATGTTGCTGTAAACAATGGATCAACGAGTGCGTGACTCGTTCGTGAGACTCTTATTTAAATGTCGTGTTCTAAATGGTCCCTAGCCTATAATCTTTATTAGGGACAATAATGATTTAAGGGCTAGCACATGGATTGATTGATGATCATGTCTTACGGATCATGGATATTGGATATCAAATCAACGATGTGAACAGATGTTGGGGAACATGGTGTCGGATCTGACTCACTCCGAGACGTTGCTGGGATTGTTATGCTTAAATGTGCCATCAAGCGCTCTCTGTAGGACCGAGACGTGCGACTAGAGGGGGGTGAATAGGAGCACTTGAAAAACTCAAACTCAAACCCCCAAAGTGCGCTCTCATGAAAACACACACACACCCGATACCATCCACTGAACAGATACGTATCGGGTGGAAAGCGGAAGCACTCGAATTAACGCCCAAGGAAAAGGACGTAAGACGAGCAACCAAACTACACCTAAACAAGCAAACACATTAGACCGGACAATACTGTCTCAACCAAAAGAACTGACCGGACAAACCCAAAGAAAGGGGCTGAAACAGCCCTAAAAACCTATAGACCGGACAATCCGAGGGAAGGGGATCGGACAATCCGAAGTATAGGGTTCGGACAAACCTAAGGACAAACGATTAGTACTATCAGTTCTCCGAAAAACTGCGCGCAGAAAACAGCCCGACACCTCAACGAAAAACGATCGAAACGGGGTCAAATCTCAACGAAACTTCACGAAAATTTGCATGGACAATCCTAAGGACCTTTCCTAGCAAATCCCATAAGATCAGCTCCAAAAAATCAAGGGATGCACGGGAATTGCAAATCTTGTGAGGTAGGTGAGTTGAACCCAAAAAACCTAGAAACGTCAAGAACGGCCCTTGCTCGTGGTTGGATGATTCTAGCACTTGGCTAGTGAGATGCACCACGTCCTAGCAAGGCAAAATACTGGCAAAAGAAAGGTCTCATCCTTGGACAACACAAAATGAGCCAAAATCCAAGAAACGGGACCAAAAACGAAACTAGAAAAGGGGCAAAGAGGGAGGGACGAGATTGCTGCTCAAGACTTGGAATTTCACAACAAAGAACCTTGAATTAACCATGAAATTCAGGTTACAAGAGTTCCCTAGAGCCTACCTCCCTTCATCCTCCCACTAATGACAAGATTAGACTAAACTAGGCACTCATCTCCTAGCTAATCCTCTCTATTTCTTCTCTTTGGACCTTGGCTGCTAGGGTTAGGAAATCCTAGGGTTTGTGGCTGCCAAGATAAGCTCCAAGGGAGCCTCTCAAGTCTATTTATACCCTAGGCCCTAGACGACACAATTACATTAAGACCCCTACTCTAAAAATGCCCGGAGGGGGCCAAACCGAAAAGATACAATCGGACGACTACGATGACGTCTTGATCATCTTCGGTTTCTCCGCCTCGCTTGGATGTGCGCCACGTAGCCAGTAGTCCGGAAGCTTCCCCCGGTTTTGAAGTCAGAAACCGGGAAACTTTATTCTACGGGCTTCCTGGGCCGGGTCTTGGCCCAATCTTCAATCTTGGTGAGTCGGAGCCCAACCCACCAAGTCATCTAAACTTGGGTAGCGATTTTGAGCCGAAGCCGCCAAAGCCTCCCTCGCACGCCTTCGCGCCATGCACTCGGGTTGGAGCACCACGGTGGCACCCGGCTTCTCCAGTCCATCGGAGTTGCCTCGCGGTCCATCGGAGGGCTTACACCACCGTTGCCGAACCGCCCCTCCGTGTACCGAGCTTCCATGGCCGACCAACGCCGAGCATTGCCTCCGGTCCATCGGAGGACTTTTGCCTCAGTCCATCGAGGTCTTCATCATCTACCTCCAGTCCATCGGAGGGCTTGAGCTCGTTGACAATCACTCATCACTCCAGGAGAGCAATGAGGCCAGTCCATTGGCTCTCAATCTCCCCCTTGATGAGTGCATTGTCAACACCTTCAACCTGTAACCTGAAATGGATCAAAGACAAAAGAAAAGCGTAAAACCGAAAAAGAAAGAAAATAAAAGAAATGCTCAAGCTGCCCAAAACCCAACAAAGGCAAAACACAAGGCAACTTGAAGCAAAAAGAAGCAAAGCATCGGCTCCTCAAGACAGAGGCAAAAGGCTCAATGCACCGATGCAAAGAGCATGCTTAAAAGCTCAAAGTCCCCTGAAATGCATCCTCTCAAATGCAATATGAATGCAAAGCTCCCCCTCAACTAAAACTCTCCTGAGTTCTCCCCCTTTGTCCATATTTTAAGACTTCTCCCTTTGGAAGTACACTAATTTCTCCCCAAATTTCTCCCCCTTGTTGACAATGGACACATCAAGGGTTCTTTGAACTCAACTCTCCCTGAACTAGACAACTCCCCCTCAAAGTATGCCATGAAATGCAAGGAGTGTAACTGAAAGAGCTCAGAAAGGATGGAAAGCTAGTAATCACAAGTTCCAGCATACAGAGCAAGTGAGGGCAAGGAAGCATATAACAAGCTCAAATGAATCTATCTTACACAAGTCAAGAGCAAGCTTATTTTTCAGGGTTATCGAAAAGAAAGCATCACCGACATGAATAGCACCTAGCAAGATAGGCATGAACAGCAAGATGCTAGCAATGCATACAAGGTGTGCTACTCTCAACCAAAGCATATATAACCAGCCATAAGCATTTTAGAGACTTGCAAATGTCAGATTTAGACATTTGTATTCATAAACAAGTTCTTTTTGTGCCAGGGGTTATTTACTTGTCTTTTGCCACTTCTTACCAACCAATGCCAAGCCTAGATTATATAACCATCAGAAGCTTAAGACAAGGTTTTGGTCATACACAGTCTAGTCCAAGTTCATGCCAAAGTGCTAAGGCAAACTGTCTCGAACTAGACCAGTGAGACAAGCAAACCCACCTGGATCTTTCTCAATTCAGCACATAAGACACCACTTGTAAGCATTTTGATTCAGATTTCAATTTAAGCAAGGTGTCATAAAAGCTTAGGCATAACCATAGCAAAGGCATACAACTAGCATATCCAGGTATGAAAAGATAGCATAGCATTCAACAATCCTACACATGCTAGGTAGCCAAATCAAGTGGTGATCATGGTTTTTGATTTACAAAGAATAAAATGACTTAGCTCACAATTAGTATTCAACAGACTCAAGAGAGCTTAGCCAACCATGATCAAGCATGCAACTGTACAATCTAGCACAAGCAAGTACTAACTCATCATCTCAAAAGAGCTCTAGTGCTAGTGAAGTGAAAATGCATATGATACAGTGCAATGCATGATATGATACAACATGCAAAAGAAGCAAAGAGAAATAAAAGCAAGATAAAAGCAAATTCTAGACTATAGAAGCTATTCCTTACTAAAAGGAATAGCATATTATCCCTAACTAAAAGGGATAGCACACTCCAAGCTCACTTCTCAAGCGCACAAAAGCGCCAAACTCTAGGGGCTTGGTAAAGATATCGGCCAACTGGTTTTCAGATGCTACGTGGACTAAGTCTATGTCCCCCTTCTCATAGTGATCTCTCAGAAAGTGAAACCTCACGTATATGTGTTTGGTTCTAGAGTGCAAGACGGGGTTCTTAGCTACAGAAATAGCAGAAGTAGAATCAACTAGAAGAGGGATTTTTCCAAACCTAAGGCCGAAATCACTAAGGGTCGCTTTCATCCATAAAAGCTGGGAGCAGCAACTAGCAGCAGCTATATACTCTGCTTCTGTGGTAGACAAGGATATGCTAGCTTGCTTGCGAGAGGACCACGAGACAAGAGAGGTTCCTAAGAGTTGGCATGTGCCGGACGTTGACTTGCGATCAATCCGGCAGCCAGCATGGTCAGCATCTGAGAACCCTCTAACAGAAAGAGAAGAACCCGAGGAATACCAAAGACCAAGCTCAGGAGTGAATTTCAGATACCTGAAAATGCGCTTCACCGCTTGACGGTGAGAAGTCCTAGGAGAAGCCTGGTATCGCGCACAGAGGCAGACCGCGAACTGAATGTCTGGCCTGGTCGCCGTCAGGTACAGAAGTGAGCCGATCATCCCTCGAAATTCCTTCTGGTCCACCGCCTCCCCATCTTCATCAGCATCAAGCGCCGTGTTTGTACTCATAGGAGTTGTCATGGGTTTAGAATCCCCCATGTCAAACTTCTTGAGTATGTCCCTTGTGTACTTTGCTTGATGGACAAAGGTTCCTTCAGGACCCTCCTTGATCTGCAGCCCGAGAAAGAACTGGAGCTCACCCATGAGACTCATCTCAAATTCCCTGCTCATCTGTTCAGCAAAACTAGACACCAAAGCGTGAGATGAACCACCAAAGATTATGTCATCAACATATATCTGAACTATCAGGGTGTCACCGCCACGACTCAACAAAAACAAGGTCTTGTCTACTGAACCCATCACAAACCCAGATTTGAGCAGGAAACTCTTCAACCTAGCATACCAAGCTCTAGGAGCTTGCTTCAGACCATAAAGGGCTTTCCTCAACTCATACACCCGGTCTGGAAATCTAACACTCTCAAAGCCAGGAGTTGTCTCACATATACCTCCTCCTCTATGAACCCATTCAGGAAAGCAGACTTGACATCCATTTGCTGCAGTTTGAAGCCTTTAGAGGCTGCAAAGGCAAGCAAAATCCTAATGGCTTCCAAACGAGCTACAGGGGCAAAGGTCTCCTCGTAATCTATCCCCTCCTTCTGAGAGAAACCCTGGGCTACCAATCTCGCTTTGTTCCTCACAACCATCCCATCCTCACCCTGTTTGTTCTTGAAAACCCACTTGGTACCTATAGGGCGACAGTTTGGTGGAGGTTCAACTAAATCCCAGACATGGTTTCTCTCAAAGTTCTCCAACTCCTCATGCATGACGTTCACCCAGTTAGGATCAGATAATGCATGTGACACATCCCGGGGCTCAAAAGAAGCAAAATATGCAGAGTGGGAGAAAAAGGCTAGAGAGTTAACCGAAGAGCTTGTGACACGCTGGTGAATGTCTCCAATCATCCTGTGTGGAGGATGATCCCCTGCTTCCTCAGCGGGTCTAGCCCCTGCATGAGCTTGCTGTCGGGGGAGTGAGGAGGAAACCGTGGGCAAGGGTCCTCCTTCATCATCTGAGCTCATAGCAGAGGGGGCAGGAGCTGCAGCCGGTGCAGTGGCTCCTGCATCACCATCATTAACCACACCTTCCTCATCCTCAAAGATTGGAGTGCCTTCTTCATCATCACCTGAAAGCTCAAAGGCAGGGCTTGTGTAGGGCATAGTCTCATCAAAAGAAACCTCACAAGTATCAACAACTTAATTGGCCTCTAAAATCCACACACGAAAAGCCCTAGAATTAGAAGCATACCCCAGAAAAATCCCATCCAAACAACGAGACTCAAACTTGTCCAAATGCCCCGCCTTCTTCAGCACAAAGCACCTGCAGCCAAACGCTCGCAAATGCTTGACGCTGGGCTGCCTACCAAACCGAAGTTCATACGAGGTCTTCCCAAGGAAAGCTCGCAAGAAAATCCGGTTCGCAATGTAACAGGCCGTATTCACTGCCTCAGCCCAAAAGCGCCTCGGTGTCCTATGCTCATCGAGCATCGTCCGTGCCATCTCAACAAGTGTGCGGTTTTTGCGTTCCACAACACCGTTCTGCGGAGGGGTATATGGAGAAAAAAACTGGTGTTCAAGACCTAGGTCACGACAGAAGTTTTTGAAACGAGAGTTTCTGAATTCTCTGCCATTGTCACTGCGGATAGCCCTCATGGCCTTATGACTCTCGTTTCTCAACCTCACTACCAAATCCCGAATAAAACCAAACGCCTCATCCTTAAACTCCATGAAAAATACCCACGAGAACCGCGAAAAATCGTCCACAACGACAAGCACGTACTACTTCCCACTGACCGACGCTACCCGAGCGGGACCTACTGTATCCATATGGAGTAGCTCACCCAGATAGAAGGTCATAACCTGAGACACAGGAATGTGAGAAGCGGCAACCATCTTGCCATGACGACAGGGGTGGCATACTAAGTCCTTCTCAGCTCTCAACTTGGGCAATCCTCGGATTAGGCCCATTGAACTCAATCTGACAAGCAGATCAAAACTCAAGTGACCAAGCCTCCTATGCCACTTCCATATATCAGCAGAAGGACTAGCAAAGAGACTGATCATCTTCGGTTTCTCCGCCTCCTAAAGCCTCCTAGGCCCTAAACGACACAATTACATTAAGACCCCTACTCTAAAAATGCCCGGAGGGGGCCAAACCGAAAAGATACAATCGGACGACTACGATGACGTCTTGATCATCTTCGGTTTCTCCGCCTCGCTTGGATGTGCGCCACGTAGCCAGTAGTCCGGAAGCTTCCCCCGGTTTTGAAGTCAGAAACCGGGAAACTTTATTCTGCGGGCTTCCTGGGCCGGGTCTTGGCCCAATCTTCAATCTTGGTGAGTCGGAGCCCAACCCACCATGTCATCTAAACTTGGGTGGCGGTTTTGAGCTAAAGCCGCCAAAGCCTCCCTCGCATGCCTTCGCGCCATGCACTCGGGTTGGAGCACCACGGTGGCACCCGGCTTCTCCAGTCCATCGGAGTTGCCTCGCGGTCCATCGGAGGGCTTACACCACCGTTGCCGAACCGCCCCTCCGTGTACTGAGCTTCCATGGCCGACCGACGCCGAGAATTGCCTCCGGTCCATTGGAGGACTTTTGCCTCAGTCCATCGAGGTCTTCATCGTCTACCTCCAGTCCATCGGAGGGCTTGAGCTCGTTGAGAATCACTCATCACTCCAGGAGAGTAATGAGGCCAGTCCATTGGCTCTCACTCTCGAGTGATATATCCGCTAAATCCTTTGACCTAAGATCACCATTGATTCTCACTATGTGTAGTGGTGTACTTAGGGGTTACCAAACGCTACACCGTAACTGGGTAGTTATAAAAGTAACTTTTGGGTACATTACGAAACATGGGTGGGATGTGAGTGGATCAAGATGGAATTTGCCCCTCTCACATAACGAGAGAGATTGCCTCTGGGCCCCTCAAAGTGGCTGGATTAGAAAATGCATGGCCGTGCTATGTGATTAATGGTTAATCACATTCGAACTAATGGTTAGTCCAGTAATCCACCATTGACGAGTGAAATTAGTCTGACTATTAAACAAGGGTGGCACAAATCTCGCCTTGGGTCAGACTGGCGTTGCGTGGCAAAAGGATATAGGACGAGTCGTATATCAAGGTTCGGTTGATATGATCATTGTGCTTTCGAGGGTCAACATGTGCTGCTAGGCGCCGCTGTTGATCGATTGGCTTGAGAAAAGGTTTTTCGCCACGGCCGACTGCATGAGAACCTACAGGGTCACACACTTAAGGGATTGGTGACACTAGGATATTGCCCCTTGGGCAAGTGGGAGATTGATGGAGATGTGCTCGGCGTGGCAATTTCCAATGTTGAGTCATGTCAGCTCTGGCAAGAGCCAATGTTGAGTTCGAGTGCAACTCGACCCACGGGTCTGACTCGGACGCTCGCGTATGGTACGCACAGTTGGACCGCCATTGGGACTCGGATACTTGATCCGCAAGCAATAGAATCCTAATGGGCCTTTACGTGGCTAAAGCCCATTAGTGGAGACTATATATATGCATGAGAGGGCACGGCTCAGGGTACCAGTTGTGTGCATAAGCCATCGCAGAAAAGGTTTCTGCGAAGCCCTAGCCGTGCCCTAGTCCAATCTCTCAAGATCCGCCGCCAAGTTCGTAGTGCTAGCACGCCAGCACTCAGCGTCACCTTCCTGCACGTGTGGATACCGTAGAGGCGTTGCTACGACTGCTTCGCACATCAGCCGACTGGTGGCAGGGGTTGCCGACTCATCGCCGACTGATCTTGATCGAGATCAGCTGGACGACTCGGCATCGGTTTTTCTCCATCGGCAACCACTCGGCGCGCTTAACTCGGCACTCGGCTACGTTCACTCGGCGCCTGGCTGCTTCGACTCTTCTTCCGCTACACTGCGCGTCTAGTGGTAACGACCTATGATCTCCTGTTCGTACGAGTTCCTGCATGTTACGCGGTAGAAGAAAAACGTTTTCTTGCTATGGTAGCCTACCCCGCAACCTTACAGTGCCTCACCGCGGAGGACCACCCTCAAGCCATCCCCACACCTCCACTTCGCCTCCGCCGGGTTCGCCTCGTCCTCGCGCAGCTCACGGGCCCGGCCGTGGCCTTTCTCCTCCGCTGCAGCCCCCAAACCAAGCCGGCGCCGCCGCGCACCGCCGCGCCGTGGACCTCCGGTTCACCGCCGCCGCGCTGCACTTCCCCGCCTCCCCACGCGACTAGACCTAAGGGAGATGGAACCCCTTGGCCAGGAACACCCTCGGCCACCGCCTCGGCCCCAAGACGCCGCCCCCACGCGCCGGCGCAAGCGCCGGAACGCCGAGCCGCCGCGTCATCTCCCTCCCCGGCCGAAGGTAGAAGAAGGAGGGTAGTTTCTCGGAAAACCCCCTGCCTTATTCTGTTTTTACACGCTCTGATTCATTTACTATTCACTGAGTCACTCAAATCTTCTGTACAGGCCCCTGGAAGCTACGGTTATTTATGTTTAGGTCCTGAGAGCTGATGTGTTCTATTTAAATGCATTTAAATCGGCTGTGAACTTTGGAAAATCATAACAAATCGCAGAAAAACCCAAAATGGACAAACTCAGTTGCATTAGACTCCTCTTGAAGAGATCTATTGAAGGGATATGATGTGGAGGTGTGAAATGTCTGTTTTGCCCTTGGTTTGTTGCATGTATGCTTAATTAGGATAAATGTCAAAAGTGGACTAAATGAACTCCAAATGCTATGAAACTTGGACAGTAGCTTTCTTGTGGCATCATTGCACTATGTGAATTTTTGTAGCTCTAGCACTTACTGTTTATTTACCCTTTTTCCATTATACATGTGCTATGTGCATTTATTTAACTTAGAAATTGGAAGCTACATAGAATATGCTCAAAATGACTCTCTGGTATTTTTCATATACCTTGGGTAGTATAAGTATTTCACTGGTAAAATATGAGCCCCTGCATGTTAAGTTTTAATGGTGATTTGAAAATGACAAAATGATACATGTTGGAAAGGATAATTAGAAAAAGTGGCCAGAACTTGCTAGGAAAATTCTCTAGAAAATTTGGTAGCTTTATGTTAGTGCATAAAGTCCAGAAAGTATATTCGAGAAGGCTAATTACACTTTTCATATGTACATCTTAATTTGCACTAGATTAATATATGGAAAATAGATGTCATGTCAAACTTGGGAGTTTTAACTTGTAAATTTATGTACATGCAGTCCATGCTAAGTATAGCTCACTGGTAAGATTTCACCTTCGGAAACCATTGCTATAATTTATGAAAAATCTGAGAAGCTATAAAGCTGATAACTGGCTAGAATTTTCATAATTAATTTATAACTCCTTTATGGCTGAAATTTTGACAGTAGCATAATGTAGTGTAAATCTAAATGTCCCAAAAATCTAAGCTCAATTGGAGTTGTCTAACTACATGAACACAAGTAATGCTTTTTATTCATAAAGTAGGCATGTGTTATGTAATTATAAGAGTAGGTGTTGTTTGCTATTGATATCATTATGCATGTGGGTTGATTTCTAGCTGCACGCTATCTACTGTTGTCTATGCCACACTTGATTGAGAGATGAACTCATTTGCTGTGTAAAACACTTAAGGTTAATATGAGGGCCTTAATCCATTAGATAAGCAAAATGTGTGATATCATTAGTGAATGTTCCCCTATGTGTGCATGAAGTAGTCTTTTCATGTTAAATAACTCATTCCAAACAAAACACCTAATAATGTTTTAACTTTGAATCATCCCTGTGTGGTTTTCATGCACTTGGTACCCAACATGGTTGCTTTACGATAAACAACTTACTAGTTAGGCATGTGATGGGGTATGCTTATTATCAGTTCATGAAGGTACTACTGTTACTAATGCTAGGAGAATGGTGTAGTAATCCACTACATGTGTAATCATATACTTGCGTGATGTTTGGCTTACATATGAAACGATAAAGAACCAGTTAAATGGATAACTTGCTCATGTACTAATTCATGTGTTGCATTGTTTATATTTAACTGTATGAGCGTATGCTAGGTTTATACCCACGAAAGTAATCTTGTTTGAGTAGTCTATTGTTCACCTTTCTGCCTAACCACGAAATGATTTTCTAAGTGTGTGCTTTTCATTCATGCATCCCATTCACTGCATTGTGCATGGCATTCATATAGTGACGCTTAATTGCAGATACGTGATCAAAAAGCAAGTGCGTGGAACTACATCAAGTACAGTGATCCAAAAGACCAACTAAGACCCACTCATGACCTGGAGGGCCCATCAGTCGTGTTTGGACGAAGGAGTTGTCCAAGGGATCAAGGGGTTGCCTGGGGCAAAGCCTCACAACCCGGCAAACTAACATTAGCAGATCAAGGGGTTGCCTAGGGCAAAGCCTCACAACCCGGCAAGCTAACATTAGCATAGTTTGTTGGTTCACTTAAAGCAAATCAAAGGTAGGCAGGACCATGCTTTACCCAGCAAATGTATTTGATGAATGCTTATGCATATGCATTAGGAGTTGTTTGGAACCCATTTGCATTAGACTCCTTGGCCGCCCTGGGCCTAGCACCTATACATAGAGTTCGTAGGACGAGTGCCTAGAATTGCTAGGCACGAGTAGACACAAGTGAATGGAGTCACTCGTCGCGTAGGTGATTTTCAAAAGTCACGAGAAATATTACTATGATGAAAGCTATGAGGATGCTCATGGTTTAAATCAAGACCGGGCGGAGATATGGATATATAAGAAAAACGATGATGATGATGTGGATGGTATGGTAGACTCTGCCTGAGTCGCATAAGGTCGGTCGTTGTTCGCTTGGGATCGGCATAACATTGCTAGGGTGCTTATCCGGGATCAATGGACCGGTGAAAGTCTTACTTGAGACGTCTCAAGCACAGGGGCACGTTCCTACCCACTCGTTGAGAGGAAGGTGGCCGCGGAGGCGGGTGTCAAGGGAGGACTGACCCATTGCATGGTAACGCTCCTACGACAACGCGCTCCGAGAGTCAGGCGGGAGTGGTCATCGAACTTGAGACGGGACAAGTGGAGATGGGGGAAGCATATGTGGGAACGCCGAGGGTTAGTAAGCATATGCCATCCTGGTGCTTCTAGTTATTCCCGAGAATATAAAAATCGATTCGAATCGCTGATGCTCACCAGGTGTGAGAATGCCAATATGACTTTCGGACAATGTAGTAATCCACTTGAATATGTTGTATTATGATTTCATGGTTTTGAATACTACATGCTTGGTTTACATGCTTTACTTTCATGCAACTTATTATGGTACTCATGAATAGCATCTATTGACATGATGAGCTAAGTAGTTGTCAAATCCTACTCCATATGATAAATCAAGCAGCTGCCACATCCTGCTTCCACGTGTTAACTTGGTCCTGTTTAAAATCAACAGCTAAGGATCAAATTCTTAGTAAGCAAGCTTTGCGTTAGCCGTAAACCATTTCCATTAAGTCCTACTGAGTAATTAGTACTCAGGGTTTGCCTCCACTTTTGGATTATAGGTACGGACGACACCTGGACATCTATATTGGAGGTGGTAGTACCGGTGGGCTCAGTGCTACTCGCCTTGGTTACCTCTGCATGAAGACTAGTTGAGTTTTATTTTCGCTGCGAGATGTTTTGTAACGCTTCCGCTATACATGTATATTTTGAAATCGCTTCCGCTATATTTGAACATGTATTTGACTATTACCTTCGGTTTGTAAACTAAGTCTATTTATTCCCTACTTCAACTGCCTGTGATGATGTAATCTGTTGTGGCTCTTTCGAGGGCTGAATGTGTGTGATGTCGGTATCCTCGGGCAATGGTTACATCGAGTGCCCTTTGGGTAGCTCGACGGACTACCAGGTTTAGTCTAGCATAAGTGCACTGCGAGCCAGAGGTGGTAGGTGTGCTTAGTCTGGATTAAGCAGGGCGGTTCCGCCACAGATCTAGCCTCCAAATCAAGAGGGAAGATGAGGGTGGTTGCTTGGGACGAAATCCTTCGTTGTAATCTGACCTAAGACCTCTTTTGAGGCTCATAATCGAAGTGGTTTTGTGCAGCCACTTTGTGTGCTTCTCCTCCCCTTGTTCTCTTTGGTTTTTTGGCTTCAATTCTTGGCTTTTTGGATGTTTGCTTTGGCCAAGGTTTGATCCTTTGTTTTCCTTGTTTTGGACTTGCAAGGACGTGGAGATTATGTCTTAGAACATCTCAATGCCGAAGGATTGCCACGAGCAAGTTATTCTTGAGCTTTACCCTTTCTTGTAGGACCCAGACGTGCGACTAGAGGGGGTGAATAGGAGCACTTGAAAACTCAAACTCAAACCCCCACCGCAGTGCAAAGCGGAAACAACGCCCACAACGAAACTAGACACCGTCCACTGAGAGCATATGTATCTAGCTCAGAACACGTGCATGGTACCGTCCACTGAACAGATATGTACCAAGCACCAAGCGGAAGCACACGCTCAAACGGCTAAGAAAATGAGCACAAAAGGAACCAACTCCGGGAAACTGCAGATTTCAGACAGACAGGGCTGCAAAGAAAAATCTCAAAACCCTTCAAGAAAAGCTCCAAAAAATCCCCCAAAATTACCACACCCTCACAAGACAACTAAGAACCACTCCTAAAAAATTCAGACCAAGAGGATGAAGTTTAGACCATCGGACCGTCCGATGGTTAGAGCATCGGACTGTCTGATGGTCACAGATGAACACCCTGAAAAGAGTTGATCAAAAAACCTATCAAACCAGCTCCAAAAATTATGAAATTTTTACTGAAGGTTAAGAAGGGGCCAAGGAACGACTCCACAAATTTTCAGCTCAATTGGACAAGAAATAAAAATCCTACAACCATCGGACCGTCCGATGGTCAAAATTGACAGAACACCCTCAAGAAAAAAATACTAAAACCAGGACAAAATACCTTTAAATGATCTGAAATTTTTATGAGAGCTTTATGATTCACTGATAAAGAGCTCCACAAAATTTCAGCCTAAAATTCAAAGGTTTGGCCCCTAAACCAAAGAAGAATTGAGGACGGACAGAACCAGCAGAAAAACTGGACAGCAGAAAATCTTACACAAAAGCAATCCAAAACTTGACCAAACCTTCTCCAAACTTCACAAAAATTGGCACAGGCTATCCTAGCCCCATTCCAAAACTATTCCCAAAAAATCTATGGAAAAAGATCACGGGATTAGCAGGAATTTCAGATCTCGTGAAAAAGTGAATATTTGGGCAAAAAAGGGGAAAGCTTAAGAACCACTTGCTCATGGCAATCCTTCGGGATTAAGATGTTCTAAGACATAATCTCCACGTTCTTGCAAGTCCGAAACACAAGGAAATCAAAGGATTCAACCTTGACCAAAGAAAACACCCAAAAAGGCCAAGGATTGAAGCCAAAAACCAAAGAGAACAAAGGGAGGAGAAGCACACAAAGTTGCTGCACGAAACCACTTCGCTTATGAGCCTCAAAAGAGGTCTTAGATCAGATTACAACGAAGGATTTCGTCCCTAGCAACCACCCTCACCTTTCCTCTTGATTTGGAGGCTAGATCTCACCCTAACCCTCCTAAACTTGGAGCTCAAAGCTTGAGGATGAAAATTACCCTAAGGAAATGAAAACCCAACTGCCAAGACTACTTCTAATGACCAGCACTTAGGCTATTTATACACCGGTTTAGTTTTGGCTTTTTTACACATAGACCCCTAGCACTAGAAACGTCCGGAGGGGCTAAAACAGAAAAGAACCAGAAATATCGGGGACGGATGACCACGATGAAGACTTGACCTTCTTAGCTTCCACGCAATCTTCGGATGTCCTCCACGTGGCCAGTTGTCCAATCCACCTTTGCACCCTCGGTTTTGAAGTCAGAAACAGAGAAACTTTAGAAAGTCTCCATCTGGGCCGGACTTGACCCATCTTTTCTATCTTGGCGAGTTGTGGCCCAACTCGCCAAGCCTTGTGTAGCTTGGGTGGCAGTTTTGAGCCGAAGCCGCCAAAGCCTCCCTCGCACGCCTTCGCGCCATGCACTCGGGTTGGAGCACCACGGTGGCACCCGGCTTCTCCAGTCCATCGGAGTCGCCTCGCAGTCCATCAGAGGGCTTACACCACCTTTGCCGAACCGTCCCTCCGTGTACCGAGCTCCCATGGCTGACCAACGCCGAGCATTGCCTCCGGTCCATTGGAGGGCTTTTGCCTCAGTCCATCGAGGTCTTCATCATCTACCTCCAGTCCATCGGAGGGCCTCCAGTCCATTGGAGGGCTTGAGCTCGTTGACAATCACTCATCACACCAGGAGAGCAATGAGGCCGGTCCATTGGCTCTCAATCTCCCCCTTGATGAGTGTATTGTCAACACCTTCAACCTGTAACCTGAAATAGAACAAAACAAGAGAAAAGCGTAAAACCGAAAAAGAAAGAAAGAAAGAAAGAAGAAAGTTGCTCAAAATGCCCAAGAACCAAATACAAGCAAAGAAACAGGGCACAATGAGACAACAAAAGAAAACAAAGCATCGGCTCCTCAAGACAGAGGCAAAAGGCTCAACGCACCGATGCAAATAGCATGCCAAAAGCTCAACTCCCCTTGAAATGCATCCTCACAATGCAAAATGAGTGCAAAGCTCTCCCTCAACTAAATCTCTCCTAAGTTCTCTCCCTTGTCCATATTTTTAAATTTCTCCCCATGGAGGTACACTAATTTCTGCCCCTTGTTGACAATGGACACATCAAGGGTCCTTGAACTCGACTCCCCCTGAACTAGATAACTCCCCCTCAAAATATGCCATGAAATGCAAGGAGTGTAACTGAAAGAGCTCAGAAGGGATGGAAAGCTCGTAATCACAAGTTCTAGCATACAGAGCAAGTGAGGGCAAGGAAGCATACAACAAGCTCAAATGAATCTATCTTACACATATCAATAGTAAGCTTGTTTTTTAGGGTTAATGAAAATAAAGCATCACCAACATGAATAGCACATAGCAAGATAGGCATGGACAACAAGATGCTAGCAATGCATACAAGGTGTGCTACTCTCAACCAAAGCATATACAACTAGCCATAAGCATTTTAGAGATTTGCAAATTTCAGATTTAGACATTTGTATTCATAAGCAAGTTCTATTTGTGCTAGGGGTTACTTACTTTTCTTTTGCCACTTCTTACCTACCAATGCCAAGCCTAGGTTATATAACCATCAGAAGCTTAAGACAAAGTTTTGGTCATACACAGCCTAGTCCAAGTTCATGCCAAAGTGCAAAGGCAAGCTGTCTCGAACTATATCAGTGTGACAAGCAAACCCACCTAGATCTTTCTCAATTCAGCACATAAGACACCACTTGCAAGCATTTTGATTCAGATTTCAATTTAAGCAAGGTGTCACAAAAGCTTAGGCATTACCTTAGCAAAGGCACACAACTAGCATATCCAGGTATGAAAAATAGCATAGCATTCAACACTCCTACACATGCTAGGTAGCCAAATAAAGTGGTGATCATGGTTTTTGATTTACAAAGAATAAAATGACTTAGCTCACAATTAGTATTCAATAGACTCAAGAGAGCTTAGCCAACCATGATCATGCAAGCACTGTACCAGCTAGCACAAGCAAGTACTAACTCTGCATTCCCAAAGAGCTCTAGTGCTAGTGAAGTGAACATGCATATGATACAATGCAATGCATGATATGATACAAGATGCAAAAGAAACAAAGAAAAATAAAAGCAAGATAAAAGCAAAAACTAAACTATAAAAGCCATTCCTTACTAAAAGGAATAGCATACTATCCCTGACTAAAAGGGATAGCACACTCCAAGCTCACCTCTCAAACGCGTAAAAGCATCAAACTCTAGGGGCTTGGTAAAGATATCGGCCAACTGGTTTGCAGATACTACATGGATCAAGTATATGTCCCCCTTCTCATAGTGATCTCTCAGAAAGTGAAACCTCACGTCTATGTGTTTGGTTCTAGAGTGCAAGATGGGGTTCTTAGCTACAGAGATAGCAGAAGTAGAGTCAACTAGAAGAGGGATCCTACCAAACCTAAGGCCAAAATCACTAAGGGTGGCTTTCATCCATAAAAGCTGGGAGCAGCAACATATTCTGCTTTAGTGGTGGAAAGAGCTACACTAGCTTGCTTGCGGGAGGACCAAGAGACAAGAGAGGTTCCAAAGAGTTGGCATGTACCGTAGGTTGACTTGCGATCAATCCGGCAGCCAGCATGGTCAGCATCTGAGAACCCTCTAAGAGAAAGAGAAGAACCCAAGGAATACCAAAGACCAAGCTCAGGAGTGAATTTCAGATACCTAGAAATGGGCTTCACCGCTTAACGTGAGAAGTCCTAGGAGAAGCCTGGTAGCGCGCACAAAGGCAGACTGCGAACTGAATGACCGCCCTAGTTGCCGTCAGGTACAGAAGTGAGTCAACCATCCCTCGAAATTCCTTCTGGTCCACCGCCTCCCCATCTTCATCAGCATCAAGCACCGTGTTTGTACTCATAGGAGTCGTCATGGGTTTAGAATCACCCATGTCAAACTTCTTGAGTATGTCCCTTGTGTACTTGGCTTGATGGACGAAGGTTCCTTCAGGGCCTTGCTTGATCTGCAGCCCGAGGAAGAACTGGAGCTCACCCATAAGACTCATCTCAAATTCCCTGCTCATCTGTTCAGCAAAACTAGACACTAAAGCGTGAGATGAACCACCAAAGATTATGTCATCAACATATATATGAACTATCAGGGTGTCACTGCCACGACTCAACAAAAACAAGGTCTTGTCTACTGAACCCATCACAAATCCAGACTTGAGCAGGAAACTCTTCAACCTGGCATACCAAGCTCTAGGAGCTTGCTTCAGACCATAAAGGGCTTTCCTCAACTTATACACCCGGTCTGGAAATCTAGCACTCTCAAAGCCAGGAGGTTGTCTCACATATAACTCCTCCTCTATGAACCCGTTCAGAAAAGCAGACTTGACATCCATTTGCTGCAGCTTAAAGTCTTTAGAGGCTGCAAAGGCAAGAAAAATCCTAATGGCTTCCAAACGAGCTACAGGGGCAAAGGTCTCCTCATAATCTATCCCCTCCTTTTGATAGAAACCCTAGGCTACCAATCTCCATTTGTTCCTTACAACCATTCCATCCTCACCCTGTTTGTTCTTGAAAACCCACTTGGTACCTATAGGGCGACAGTTTGGTGGAGGTTCAACTAAATCCCAGACATGGTTTCTCTCAAAGTTTTCCAACTCCTCATGCATGGCGTTCACCCAGTTAGGATCAGATAATGCATATGACACATCCTGGGGTTCCAAAGAAGCAACATATGCAGAGTGGGAGAAAAAGGCTAGAAAAGCAACCGACGAGCCTGTGACACGCTGGTGAATGTCTCCAATCATCCTATGTGGAGGGTGATCCCGCTGGACCCGCCGAGATGGAACAATCTCGGAGGTCACCTCCCCTGCGTCCTCAGCGGGTACAGCCTCTGCAAGAGCTTGTCGTCGGGGGAGTGAGGAGGAAGCTGTAGGCAAGGGTCTTCCATCATCATCAGAGCTCGTAGCAGAGGGGGCAGGAGCTACAGTCGGTGCAGTGGCTCCTGCATCACCATCATCAACCGCACCTTCCTCATCCTCAAAGATAGGGGTGCCTTCTTCATCATCACCTGAAAGCTCAAAGGTAGGGGTTGTGCAAGGCATAGTTTCATCAAAAGAGACCTCACAAGTTTCAACAACTTGCATGGCCTCCAAAATCCACACACGAAAAGCCCTAGAACTAGAAGCATACCCCAGAAAAATCTCATCCAAACAACGAGACTCAAACTTGTCCAGATGCCCCGCCTTCTTAAGCACAAAGCACCTGCAGCCAAACGCTTGCAAATGCTTGACGCTGGGCTGCCTACCAAACCGAAGTTCATACGAGGTCTTCCCAATGAAAGCTCGCAAGAAGATCCGGTTCGCAATTTAACAGGCCGTATTCACTGCCTCAGCCCAAAAGCGCCTTGGAGTCCTGTGCTCATCAAGCATCGTCCGTGCCATCTCAATGAGTGTGCGGTTCTTGCGTTCCACAACACCGTTCTGCGGTGGGGTATATGGAGAAGAAAACTGGTGCTCAAGACCTAGGTCACGACAGAAGTTTTCGAAACGAGAGTTTCTGAATTCTCCGCCATTGTCACTGCGGATAGCCCTGATGGCCTTATGACTATCGTTTCTCAACCTCAAAACCAGATCCCGAACAAAATCAAACGCCTCATCCTTAAACTCCATGAAAAATACCCACAAGAACCGCGAAAAGTCATCCACAACGACAAGCACGTACCACTTCCCACTGACCAACGCTACCCGAGCGGGACCTACTGAATGGAGTAGCTCACCCGGATAGGAGGTCATAAGCAGAGACACAGGAATGTGAGAAGCGGCAACCATCTTGCCATGACGACAGGGGTGGCATACTAAGTCCTTCTCAGCTCTCAACTTGGGCAATCCTCAGATTAGGCCTATTGAACTCAACCTGACTAGCAGATCAAAGCTCAAGTGGCCAAGCCTCCTATGCCACTTCCAAATATCAGCAGAAGGACTAGCAACCAAACAGCGAGCAGGGCCAGAAACAGATGTGAGGTCGACCATAAAAACCTGACCGAAAGGCAGCAAAGAGCAAACAAGGGTCTCCAAAGCATCAAGAACGCAACACGCACCCTTCTTAAAACGAACCTCAAATCCTTCATCGCGAAGTTGCGAAATAGAAACCAAATTGAACCCCAGATTCCGAACAAAAGCAACTTCTCTCAGGGAAAGCTTAGCAGAGAGCGAAACAGAACTAACACCCATCACTTTACCTTGACCATTGTCCCCGAATGTGATGTACTCCTTGGTGCTCATGGGGTTGAGGCTGGAGAACCACTTGCGGTTCCCTGTCATGTGCCTAGAGCAACCGAAGTCCATGATCCACACGTCCTCCATGCCTCGATCCTGCAATGTCAAGTAAAGCGACGGTGACCAAACGGTCCGGCACTGGGGTTAGTACCAAAACTGTTGTACCAGTGCTGAGCCATCTGCTCAAAAGTGGGGTAAGCACAATCAAAGGAATCATCACGACGATCAGGGTAACCACGACCTCTAAAGCGTGAACCCTTGAAAGCTCTCTCAAGGGGTCATGAGGTCCATAGCCGCACTGAAAACGACTAGGAGCTCGGCCGGTAAAGCGTCTCTCACCACCTGGAGCACGGACCTAAAGGCCGCCTCCTCTCCCACCATCAGCAAAGCGGTCTCTCCTCTCACCGCGGTGGGGAGGATCTTGCCTACAACCCTGGTAGAACACATAGACCCCTAACACTAGAAACGCCCGGAGGGGCTAAAACAAAAAAGAACCCGAAATATCAGGGAGGACGACCACGATGAGGACTTGATCATCTTAGCTTTCACGCAAACTTCGGATGTCCTCCACGTGGCCAGTAGTCCAATCCACCTTTGCATCCCCGGTTTTGAAGTCAGAAACCGGGAAAGTTTAGGAAGTCTCCGTCTGGGCCGGACTTGGCCCATTTTTTCTATCTTGGCGAGTTGTAGCCCAACTCACCAAGCCTTGTGTAGCTTGGGTGGCGGTTTTGAGCCAAAGCCGCCAAAGCCTCCCTCGCACGCCTTCGCGCCATGCACTCGGGTTGGAGCACCACGGTGGCACCTGGCTTCTCCAGTCCATCGGAGTCGCCTCGCAGTCCATCGGAGGGCTTACACCACCTTTGCCGAACCGCCCCTCTGTGTACCGAGCTCCCATGGCCGACCGACGCCGAGCATTGCCTCCGGTCCATTGGAGGGCTTTTGCCTCAGTCCATCGAGGTCTTCATCATCTACCTCCAGTCCATCGGAGGGCTTGAGCTCGTTGACAATCACTCATCACACCAGGAGAGCAATGAGGCCGGTCCATTGGCTCTCATTTCTTGCCCAAATATTCACCTCTTCACGAGATCTGAAATTCCCGCTTATTCCTTGATCTTTTTCAATAGATCTTTGGAGAATAGCTTTGGAATGGAGCTAGGATGGTGTGTGCAAAATTTAATGACGTTTGGTGAAGGTTTAGTCAAGTTTTGGCTTCGGAAGTTCAAGTTTCATGTGGCTATTTTTCTGTCTGTCTATAACGTCCGGTGATTATCTATTTCATCTGGCATTTAGTTCAGCGGTCAAATGTGCTCCAAATGACTAGAAATTTTGTGGAGCTCTTGTCCTGTGAATCATAAAGCTCCCGTAAAAATTTCAGAATATTTGTAGGTGTTTTGACCTGGTTTTCGTATTTTTCTTTGGAGGTTGCTCTGTCTGTTTCTGAGCACCGGACGGTCCGGTGTGCATATCACCGGACGGTCCGGTGAGTGTTGGAATTTCATTTCTTGTCCAATTGAGTTGAAAATTTGTGGAGTTGTTCCTTGGTCTCTTCTTAACCTTCAGTAAAAATTTCATAATTTTTGGAGTTGATTTGTTGGGTTTTGATTGAGATCTTTTCGGAGTGTCAGTCTGTGAACACCGGACGGTCCGGTGCTCAATCACTGGACGGTCCGGTGATCACAACTTGCTCCAATTGGCCTAAAATTTTCTGGAGCTGTTTCCTATTGACTTGTGGAGGTATGGTAATTTTTTGGGGTAGTTTGGATCTTTGCTTCTAGGGTTTTGAGATTTTTCTTTGCAGCCCTGTCTGTCTGAAATCTGCAGTTTCCTGGAGTTGGTTCCTTTTGCGCTCTTTTTCTTAGCCGTTTGAGCGTGTGCTTCCGCTTGGTGCTTGATACGTATCTGTTCAGTGGACGGTACCAAGCACGTGTTGTGAGCTTGATACGTATCCTCTCAGTGGACGGTGTCTAGGCTCGTTGTGAGTGTTGTTTCCGTTTTGTACTGCGGTGGGGGTTTGAGTTTGAGTTTTCAAGTGCTCCTTTTCACCCCCCTCTAGTCGCACGTCTCGGTCCTATAGTAGGTTTTCAAGAACAAACAAGGTGAGGATGGGATGGTTGTGAGGAACAAAGCGAGATTGGTAGCCCAAGGTTTCTGTCAGAAGGAGGGGATACATTATGAGGAGACCTTTGCCCCTTAGCTCGTTTAGAAGCCATTATGATTTTGCTAGCCTTTGCGGCCTCTAAAGGCTTCAAACTGCAGCAAATGGATGTCAAGTCTGCTTTCCTAAATGGGTTCATAGAGGAGGAGGTATATGTGAGACAACCTCGTGGCTTTAAGAGTGCTAGATTTCCAGACCGGGTGTATATATTGAGAAATGCCCTTTATGGTCTGAAGCAATCTCCTAGAGCTTGGTATGCTAGGTTGAAGAGTTTCCTGCTAAAGTCTGGGTTTGTGATGGGTTCAGTAGACAAGACCTTGTTTTTGTTGAGTCGTGGTGGTGACACCCTGATAGTTCAGATATATGTTGATGATATAATCTTTGGTGGTTCATCTCACGCTTTGGTGTCTAGTTTTGCTGAAGAGATGAGCAGGGAATTTGAGATGAGTCTTATGGGTGAGCTCCAGTTCTTCCTCGGGCTGCAGATCAAGCAAGGCCCTGAAGGAACCTTCGTCCATCAAGCCAAGTACACAAGGGACATACTCAAGAAGTTTGATATGGGTGATTCTAAACCCATGACGACTCCTATGAGTACAAACACGGTGCTTGATGCTGATGAAGATGGGGAGGCGGTGGACCAGAAGGAATTTCGAGGGATGGTTGACTCACTTCTGTACCTGACGGCAACTAGGCCGGTCATTCAGTTCGCAGTCTGCCTTTGTGCGCGCTACCAGGCTTCTCCTAGGACTTCTCACCGTTAAGCGAGGAAGCCCATTTCTTGGTATCTGAAATTCACTCCTGAGTTTGGTCTTTGGTATTCCTTGGGTTCTTCTCTTTCTCTTAGAGGGTTCTTAGATGCTGACCATACTGGCTACCGGATTGATCGCAAGTCAACCTCCAGCACATGCCATCTCTTAAGAACTTCTCTTGTCTGTTGGTCCTTCCGCAAGCAAGCTAGTGTATCCTTTTCTACCACAGAAGCAGAGTACATTGCTGCTGCTAGCTGCTGCTCCTAGCTCTTGTGGATGAAAGCCACCCTTAGTGATTTCGGCCTTAAGTATGGAAGGATCCCTCTTCTAGTTGACTCTACTTCTGCTATTTCTGTAGCTAAGAACCCCGTCTTGCACTCTAGAACCAAACACATAGACGTGAGGTTTTACTTTCTGAGAAATCACTATGAGAAGGGAGACATAGACCTAATCCACGTAGTATCTGCAAACTAGTTGGCCGATATCTTTACCAAGCCCCTAGAGTTTGACGCTTTTACGCGTCTAAGAGGTGAGCTTGGAGTGTGCTATCCCTTTTAGTCAGGGATAGTGTGCTATTCCTTTTAGTAAGGAATAGCTTCTGTAGTTTAGTTTTTCTTTTATCTTGCTTCTATTTGTCTTTGGTTCTTTTGCATATTGTATCATATCATGCATTGCATTGTATCATATGCATTTTCACTTCACTAGCACTAGAGCTCATTAGTTCAAGGACACCCACCAATTATGTGCTGAATTAAGAAAGATCCAGTGGGTTTCCTTGTCACACTAATCTAGTTTGAGATTGCTTGTCATTGTAGTTTGACATGAACTTGGACTAGGCTGTGTATGATCAAAACCTTGTTTTAAGCTTCTGATGGTTCTTTGAGCCTAGGCTTGGCATTGGTTGGTAAGAAGTGGCAAAAAACAAGTAAATAACCCCTGGCACAAAAAGAACTTGCTTATGAATACCAATGTTTAAATCTGAATTTTGCAAGTCTCTAAAATGCTTATGGCTAGTTGTATATGCTTTAGTTGATAGTAGCACACCTTGTATGCCTTGCTAGCATCTTGCTGTTCATGCCTATCTTGCTAGGTGCTATTCATGTTGGTGATGCTTTCTTTTCGATAACCCTCAAAAACAAGCTTGCTCTTGATATGTGTAAGATAGATTCATTTGAGCTTGTTATATGCTTCCTTGCCCTCACTTGCTCTGTATGCTAGAACTTGTTATTACTAACTTTCCATCCCTTCTGAGCTTTTTCAGTTACACTCCTTGCATTTCATGGCATATTTTGAGGGGGAGTTGTCTAGTTTAGGGGGAGGTGAGTTCAAGGAACCCTTGATGTGTCCATTGTCAACAAGGGGGAGAAATTTGGGGAGAAGTGAATGTACCTTCAAGGGGAAGAATTTTAAAAATATGGACAAAAGGGGAGAACTCAGGAGAGATTTAGTTGAGGGGGAGCTTTGCATTCATATTGCATTTATGAGGATGCATTTTAGGGGGAATCGAGCTTTTAGCATGCTCTTTCCATCGGTGCGTTGAGCCTTTTGCTTCTATCTTGAGGAGCCGATGCTTTGCTTCCTTTTTGCTTCAAGCTGCCTTGTGTTTTGCCTTTGTTTGGTTTTTGGCAGCTTGGGCATTTCTTTTCTTTTTTCTTTCTTTTTCGTTTTTACGCTTTTCTTTTGGCTTTGTTCTATTTCAGGATACACGTTGGAGATGTGTTGACAATGCACTCATCAAGGGGGAGATTGAGAGCTAATGGACAGGCTTCATTGCTCTCCTAGTGTGATGAGTGATTGTCAACGAGCTCAAGCCCTCCGATGGACTGGAGGCCCTCCGATGGACTGGAGGTAGATGATGAAGACCTCGATGGACTGAGGCAAAAGCCCTCCAATACACCGGAGGCAATGCTCGGCGTCGGTCGGCCATGGAAGCCTGGTACACGGAGGGGCGGTTTGGCAACGGTTGTGTAAGCCCTCCGATGGACCGTGAGGCAACTCCGATGGACTGGAGAAGCCAGGTGCCACCGTGGTGCTCCAATCCGAGTGCATGGCGCGAAGGCGTGTGAGGGAGGCTTTGGCGGCTTCGGCTCAAAACCGCCACCCAAGTTCAAATGACTTGGTGGGTTAGGCTCCGACTCGCCAAGATAGAAGATTCGGCCAAGACCAGGCCCAGGAAGCCCGCAGAATAAAGTTTTCCGGTTTCTGACTTCAAAATCGGGGGAAGCTTCTGGACTACTGGCTACGTGGCACACATCCAAGCGAGGCGCGGAGAAGAAGAAGATCAAGCCGTCATCGTAGTCGTCCGATTGTATCTTTTCCGTTTGGCCCCCTCTGGGCATTTTTAGAGTAGGGGTCTTAGTGTAATTGTGTCATTTAGAGCCTAGGGTATAAATAGACTTGAGAGGCTCCCTTGGAGCTCATCTTGGCAGCCACCATACCCTAGTTTCCCTAACCCTAACAGCCAAGGTCCAATGAGAGAAAAGAGAGGAGATTAGCTAGGAGATGAGTGCCTAGTTTAGTCAAATCGTGTCATTAGTGGGAGGATGATGGGAGGTAGGCTCTACGGGGTCTTCTAAGACTTGTTTTCATGATTCAATCCAAGATTACTCCTTGAGAAATCCATGTCTTGAGCACCTCATTTTTGTCCTCCTTTCCCCCTCCCCGTTCTAGTTCGTTTTTGGTTCCAATCCTTGGATTTCGGTGTGTTTTGGTTTGTCCAAGGTTGAGATATTTCTTTTGCTGGTATTTTGCCTTGCTATGATGTGGTGAATCACACTAGCCAAGTGCTAGAATCATTGAACCACGAGCAAGGGCCGTTCTTCCCATTTCTTGGTTTTTCAGAGTCAACTCACCTACCTCACGAGATTTGCAATTCCCGTGTATCCCTTGATCTTTTGGAGCTGATCTTTTGGGATTTGCTAGGGAGGTCCTTAGGATTATCCATGCAAATGTTCGTGAATTTTCATTGAGGTTTGACCCCGTTTCGATCGATTTTTCGAAAGAGTGTCGGACAGTTTTTTGAGTGCAGTTTTCTGCTGAGTTTAATAGGACGGTCTGGAGTTAAATAGGACGGTCTATGGAGACCAGATAGTCCGGTTTGTAGTGTTTCTGGGCTGTTTTCAACCTTCTCTTAACTTGGTATGGTCTAGGCCTTTTGGGGGGGTTCGGATAGTACGGTCCATACATTTTTAGGCTGTTTTCTTGTGTTAGTTCCTCCTCTTCTTCCTTGGTCTTTTCTCCTTGGTTTCATTGGTCTTTGGAGTGTTGTTGTTTGCTTCTAACTTGTCTTGTGTCAACTACTGCATGCGCATACTCTTCACTCACTGATTTTAAGTGTTGCTTTTTGTTTGTGCCTTGTTGTTTTCGCCTGTTTTGTTGCGTGCTTTAGTGTTTTCTCGTTTAGGGTTCCTCAGTGTTTCCTAGGGTTGGTAGCTTGTCTATGCTACGCAACTCTGCACATTAGAGAGGTGTAGTTTTAAGTGGTGTGTCTGTTCGTTTAGGTGTAGTTTGGTTGCTCGTCTTACGTCCGTTTCGTTGGGCGTTAATTCGAGTGCTTCCGCTTTCCACCCGATACGTATCTGTTCTGTGGACGGTATCGGGTGTGCGTGTGTATTCGTGAGAGTGCACTTTGGGGGGCCTGAGTTTGAGTTTTCAAGTGCTCCTATTCACCCCCCTCTAGTCGCACGTGTTGACGGTCGTTATTTCATGATATCAACCGTCAATTATCCACCACATGAAGCTAAACAAGTGAAATATATGGACTAACCCTTGCTACTAATGAGTTCCACAAGATGTACATGAATATTTGGATGCAGGTACCAAAAATCACTCAAAAAGGTTGGATATACACCAAATATCAAAGATGGGCAACATTAGTGACTGGGCCATGGCCGCCCGACCATATACCATGGCCGGCCGACCATGGTTGGTGGCCGCCCGACCACCCTCCAGGCTGGAATTGGGTCTACGACCACGTGGAATGGTCCCTTGACCACTTCATGTGCCATGTCATCGATCTGGTGTCAAACAAACACAAAATGGTGAAAATCCAAGCATACAAAAGAGCATCCAATGTATCCGAGGGTCACAAAGTGTTGGGACGAGGATTGGTGATGTCAAGAATCCGACATAAGCAACATGCAACAAATCGGAGGCAGACACGTGGCCGCCCGACCACGTGCCATGGCCGGCCGACCACCCCTCGACGCATTTTTCACGTGCAACCAACCGTCCTAACTGCCAACTGACGTGGGGGAGCAAGCTCAGCCGTTGGATCAACTAAGGCGGTGGATCCCATGGCCGCCCGGTCATGGGGGTGGCTGCCCGACCACCCACCTAGGTCGGCCGGCCACCGACTTGGTCCCTCCACCGACCTAGTACACATATAAATACCCCTCTCATTTCCTAGGCAATAAATAGACCACGGGAGCTCCTTTGCAAAGTGTGGAGTAGAGGAGAGTTGAGTTGAGAGTTCTATCTAAGAGTGCTTCACTCTTTTCTTAGTAGTTAGGATAGTCCTAGGATTTAGAGTTGAGTCGAGCTTTGCCTTGGAGTCATCTTCGAGTCTGTGGTAAAACTCTTGTATTTTTTGGATTCAGATTATCTTCAATATAATTCAGTTATATTTTACTTTTTTTCTATCTCCTGAAAGTGTGGTGTACCTTTATTTTGCATAATTGCTAGGCTTCGATTGTGTTTCACTTAGTTATTCAAGTCTTGTTATTCTTGCGGGTGCTATAACTCAACCCTAGAATTAGACGCTAGGCTCTGGCTAGATCCTCTCCTCTGGTCCAGGAAGATCTATGGTTATTCAAGCTTTGCTTCAACACTTTTATAGCTTGCCATCCTCTCGACGCAGCTTTGCTTGGTAGCCCCACTCGGTGACAGCGTGTGGTGTGCCTGTGTAGTCCAGGCCTGTCATTCGGCAGGCCCATAGGTGTTAGCTAGACTCTCTTTCAGGACCTACTATCTACCCCCTGGTACCCTCAAGACTTTGGAATTTCGCTTGATGCAAGACCCTGGCTTGTTTAGTTGAATAGCTTAGTTAGACACGGATAATCTTTGCAGCCGATTAGAATAGAGTTTGGTGACTTTATCTCACTCGTTGTCCTCCCAGGCAACTATACCTTTCTATGGATAGCTTAGATAGATATCCTCCTCCACCATACACCTATCTTTATCACGTTTACCCCTGTTCAACTACTAGTTGGTATAATCTATCCAAGTTTACCGTTCATTCGATTTGAGTTTATTCAATTACACTCTTGAGCCTACCGCTTCCCTGTGGAAATTTACGATGCTCGGAATACTCTGAGTGAAAGGCTACAGCGGTCTCCGTGCGCTTGCGGAGTAAAACCAGTAAAGGCTAACAGACGCCAACAAGCTTTTCTGGCGCCGTTGCCGGGGAAGCAATTGGCCAAGAGATAATTGATATCTCATTTCGAACCTGTATACTTGATAGGTTTTACCACGAGGTGTTAACAGGCTCACTTTGCTCTGTTGTATCTTGTTGTGGTTGCAACAGAGAGGTATATGACCAATTCCGACCTGCCGGTAAATTTCCACGACAACCCAGAGTCACTGCTCCGAAAAGTCCGTCGCAAGACTATTCACGGACAGAGACCTGTACCAAGGGAGCTAGAACCAAGTACTTTGTTCAGTACTCCATGTTTCACCACCATGGCCGAAAAGACTATCCGTGTGTTCTCCATACCCTCGAGCTGCAATATCCCCAAGGGACCTAATGTTCAAGTGGGAGAGGATTTTGAGCTCAAACCGGGAGTGATTCACATGGTTCAAGCTATCCTTTTCTGCGGACTGGCTACGAAAGATGCCAATAATCATCTGCAGCAATTCTTGGAGATCTGCAGTACATTCAATATAAAAGGAGCATCACCAGATGCCATCAAGCTCCGTCTCTTTCCCTTCTCTCTTGTTGGGAAAGCAAAACAGTGGTTCTACCTCAACCGAGCAACACTCACAACTTGGAACGCATGTTCCGATGCATTTCTGGCGAAGTATTTCCCGCTAGGGAAAACTAACGCGTTGAGGAACAAGATCTCAAGCTTCCAATAGCTCGCGGATGAAACCGTGGCTGAAGCTTGGAAACGACTGCAAGAATACATTGCAGCCTGCCCCCACCACGGAATGCAAGAGTGGCTGATCATTCAGAGTTTCTTTCATGGGCTCAACCGCCTAGCTCAAGAACACTTGTATGCAGCCGCTGGAGGATCCTTCCTCTCCTTGAGTATCTCGGCGGCCAAGAATCTCATTGAGAACATGGCTACCAATCAAGGATGGAGAGAAGAGAGGTCTAGTATCCGTTCCCATGGCGTCCATCAGATCGAGAGCACTGACATCCTCGCTGCAAAGATGGACTTGCTGCTGAAGAAGCTAAACGACGCTCCAGAAGCCGCTCCGGTGCACGCCATCGACTCTCACATGACTTGCGAAGTCTATGGGAATACAGGACACTCAGGGAATAGCTGCCCTGAGACGCAACCCGAAGATGCGAACTTCATCGGTAACAGTACCAATGGCTTTAACGGGAATCATCCTCAGCCAGGATGGAATTCACGACCAAATCTCCCTTTCTCTAGGCAAGGTAACTCTTCAAGTTCGCAGCAATTTTCTAAGAATAATTATACTTTTGATCAAAAAGCTATGAATGATAGCATTAGTAAAAAGTTTCATGCTAATGATAGGTTGTTTGAATCTATATCTTTGCAAATGGAAACTTTGAATAGTGCTATGAAAAACCAACTTAGCTTCAATAAAATGCTAGAAACTCAGATAGCTTAGTTGGCTGCTGCTCTACCTAACCCAGATGCGGGCAAGCTGCCTGGACAACCTGAAGCTCCTCCTAAGGAGGACATAAATGCAGTAACCACTAGGGGTGGAAAGTCCACACAGGACCCCCCATATCCTAGTCATGCAGGTAAAGCGCAGGAGAGGACTACCGAGTCAGAAGACAAGGTTAGAGATGAAGATACACCTGGCAAGGAGGAAAAACCAGCATCGAAACATCTACCCCATGAGTTCTACAACACAACGGTGCTACCATTTCCTCCGAGAAACAAGAAGGCTGCCGCTGACGAACAATATAGTAAGTTTGTTGAGGTCATTAAAAAGCTTTATGTCAACATACCCCTGCTAAATGCTATGCAGATACCCGACATATGCCAAGTACTTAAAGGACATCCTCCACAACAAGAAACCCCTACCGTCAACGGAAATTGTGCACTTAACGGAAGAGTGTAGCGCAGCTATACTCAAGAAAAAGGACCTTGGAAGCCCTACCATCTCATGCTCGATTGGTACCCAGCACTTTGATCAAGCATTGTGCGACCTTGGAGCCAGTGTCAGCGTAATGCCGAAGGTCATCTTCGACAAGCTGAATCATGACGCACTTACTCCCACAGCTATGTGTTTACAGCTTGCGGATCAATCCGTCCGTTACCCCGAAGGAGTGGCAGAGAACGTTCCGGTGAGAATCCAGAATTTTCTCATTCCAATGGACTTCGTGGTGCTGGATATGGAAATTGACTCAAAAACCCCACTCATCCTTGGGCGACCGTTTTTGAGCACCGCCGATGCAACAATCGACGTTGGAGCAGGAAAGGTTCACCTGAACATTAACGGAAAGAAGAAAGCATTTGCCTTCAAACCAAAAGTGGAACAATGCAACAAGGTGAAGACTTTCAAGTGCCAGGCCAACAAGGATGAACCCAAGGCCAACACCGGGACCAATCCATTAAATTCCAAAGAAGACAGTCTCATGGCATTTATGCTGAAGAAATTGAACATCGAGTCTGAAATTCAACAAATGGAGTATGAGAGGGCAATGCAAAGTAGAAGATTGAGAAGCCAAGAGAAGAGGTGCGATAGGCCTAGAACTGCACCAGGAGGCAAAGCTCCTGAGAAAAGACACGGTGGTGAAAGCAAATTGACTGCGCCAAAGTGGCCAACCAAACCAGCACCCGAGAACAAGGTCGACGACGAGGACAAATTGACATCAAAACGGCGTAGAAGAAATAGAGCATAGTGGAAGGCAGCCCCCAGCTATAGTTTCTATGAAACTCCGAAGGGCAAGACATGGGCTCCCCTCGCCAAAAGGTAAATTGGCACACTACCCATCGACGACATATTTACTTTCCCGCCAAAGTTTAAGTTTTGCACTCCATTGCATATTTAAATTCTCGCATTTAATTTTCTTTTTGCATCAGTTTATTTTCTGAAAACTATGCATTTTCGAAAAAAAAAGAGAGGGTGGTCGGCCGACAACCACCACTGGCCGGCCGACCCTCTTCCCTCTCCCTCTCCTCTTCTGCACAGTACAGCAGGCCGGCCGACCAGGCCAAGTGGCCGCCCGGCCCTCTGCATGCTGCCTGCTGCCTGCCTCTTCCTCCTCGCCTATAAATACGTGCACCCGCTTGCTAGCTCAGTGCACTGAGCAGCAACACTCTTCTCCCTCTCTAATCTCTCACTTAGTGCTGAATTAAGCTCACTAGCTTAGTCAAAATAATGCCGAATAAAATTTGGTTTGCCAAATAAAATTACGGCAACTCTCTCTATTTGTGAAACAGTACGAGAACATTTTGTGGAGGCTCTGCCCCACAAGGACGCTGTTTCTTTTAGACGACTAACCCGTTAACGCCAATCTTTATTGTCGTTTATCCTTCGGGTATTGTGCATTTGTTGTGTGCCTTGCAGGATGAAGAACGCATTTAAGAAAGCGAAGAAGGCCGTTATCAAGGCAAGACAGCAAATCCGCAAGACCAATGAGGATGCACAGCAGCCAGGAGCTGCACCTGCATGGGCCCATCTAGGCACACCTGCTTGGGAAGCCAACCCACAGGGTTCCTGGCACAGCTCGTGGAACTCCATTGTGCCCTCCGCCAACCCGACACTGTCATAACACAGCGGAAGTGAGTACTCTTATGGTCATGGTGCAGGTCCATCCCATTCTACCCGCTACACTGGTGGCGAACTCGATGGGAACTTCACCGCCCTCTTCGAGGCGTTAGATCTCTAAGAGCATCGCACCTTGGGGATGATGGACAGCCTCGCCGACATTCAGCAGCAACAAGGAGTCAACCACAACTTGATCCTGGAGACAAGAGCGACTGTCGATCGCATGCAAGAGTAGAACTTGATGTACTACAACTGGAAATGATTCTTTCCCAAGTAAGCTTCATTGAAGCTTGGGGGGAAGACCCAATAGCTAAGGTATGTGTGTTCCATCGTCGCCTTGTTCACCCTTATACCTTTCCCTCGAACATATCTAGTTCTATCTGCTTTACCGTGAGAGAAGTGCCCGTTGTATCTTTTAATTCCAGTAGTTTTATTTTACTTAAAAAAAAGTATGTATCTCAATAAATAACTCCCATGCTTAATGTTAAATTCACTTACTAGCTTTATTTTGGAAATGATGAATAGTTGCTCTATCAAGTGAATGGTTAAATTCTTGCATGACAACTTATGCTTAGCTTAGTCCTATGTTGGTGAATAAAGATAAATAAACCAAAAGTTTTACCTTGTGGATGCCATTTATGATAACAAGCCTAAGTTGTTGTGAGATCATGATATGAGTTAAAAGTGGGATGATTCTTTCATGTTCCTAGTAAGATGAATGTCTCAGGTTTTTATCTTTGAAAATAACAAAATAAAGCTCCCCATGGTTAAAAAGTCCTACCAAAGCCATATATGCTTCAAATGTTCTAAACCAGCTACAAAGAGCTACTTAGATATGTTTTGAGCTTTGTCAAATTTTGAGTCTCATTGAGTAGAAATATCATCTTCTGTTGATCGCTGGAGTATAAAATTAAATGCAAGTGATCCGTTCCGGACTTTGCATCCACCAAAAGTCTCCAAATACTCCTCATAATCCCCTAGCCTTCAAATCTCAAGGAGTAAGGATATGGAGCCCAAAAGAAAAAAAAATGCATGCAAAAGCATGGCAAAAAGAAAAAAAAGAATAACGAAAAGCATGCAATTTCAAGCATGGCAAAAAGAAATAAAGGCTCCATATCCCCTCCAAATCTATACAAGGCTATAGGGATGAAAATTTAGAGAAGGAGAGAACTTGTTCCACCACTCATACTCCAGTGATCAAACAGAAGAATTGATAAAGTATACTCTTTTGTCCAATCTTTGGCTTAGCAAAATAAACATTCTATGTGTGCCACGTCTTTCCCACCTAAAGCTCCACAAAGGCCTTAGTGTAGGAGAAATGTTGGCCATAATCATGGCCCTTGGTGAGGAAACACTTCTGAGCGATCAAGAGTACCAAGGGAAAGCTTATGTTTGTTTTGAAAATCTTGAAAACACCTGAGAAGGACATCCAAAAAGAATGAGTTAGAAATAATCTTGCAAACAAGTTGTTTTGTCTCTCAACCGCCCAAGGCAAGGTAAGCAAAAAGATGCACCACAGGTATGACCAAGGTGAGCTATGATTATTTCACTGCTTGGGGCAAAAGTTTGAGTATCTAGTCGCATATAAGAATTTTCCTTCACTTGGATATTGTAGCAACTCCTGATCCACTTTTAGTCTTAGCTTTGCTCGAGAATGAGCAAAGGTGTAAGCTTGAGAGGGGTGTTGACGGTCGTTATTTCACGATATCAACCGTCAATTATCCACCAGATGAACCTAAACAAGTGAAATATATGGACTAACCCTTGCTACTAATGAGTTCCACAAGATGTACATGAATATTTGGATGCAGGTATCAAAAATCACTCAAAAAGGTTGGATATGCACCAAATATCAAAGATGGGCAACATTGGTGACTGGGCCATGGCCGCCCGACCATATACCATGGCCGACCGACCATGGTTGGTGGCCACCCGACCACCCGGAATTCGGTCTACGACCACGTGGAATGGTCCCTTGACCACTTCATGTGCCATGTCATCGATTCGGTGTCAAACAAACACAAAATGGTGAAGATCCAACCATACAAGAGAGCATCCAATGTGTCCGAGGGCCACAAAGTGTTGGGACGAGGATTGGTGATGTCAAGGATCCGAGGGAAGCAACATACAACAAATCGGAGGCAGACACATGGCCGCCCGACCACATGCCATGGCCGGCCGACCACCCCTCGACGCATTTTTCACGTGCAACCTACCATCCTAACTGCCAACCGACGAGGGGGAGCAAGCTCAGCCGTTGGATCAACTAAGGCGGTGGTCCCATGGCCGCCCAGCCATGGGGGTGGCTGCCCGACCACCCACCTAGGTCGGTCGGCCACCGACTTGGTCCCTCCACCGACCTAGTACACATATAAATACCCCCCTCACTTCCTAGGCTATAAATAGACCCCGGGAGCTCATTTGCAAAGTGTGGAGTAGAGGAGAGTTGAGTTGAGAGTTCTATCTAAGAGTGCTTCACTCTTTTAAAGTTAGGATAGTCATGGGAGTTAGAGTTGAGTCAAGCTTTGCCTCAGAGTCATCTTCGAGTCTGTGGTAAAACTCTTGTATTTTTCGGATTCAGATTATCTTCAATATAATTCAGTTATATTTTACTTTATTTCTATCTCCTGCAAGTGTGGTGTACCTTTATTTTGCATACTTGCTAGGCTTAGATTGTGTTTCACTTAGTTATTCAAGTCTTGTTATTCTTGCGGGTGCTATAACTCAACCCTAGACTTAGACGCTATGCTCTGGCCAGATCCTCTCCTCTGATCCAAGAAGATCTATCGTTGTTCAAGCTTTGCTTGAACACATTTATAGCTTGCCATCCTTTCCACGCAGCTTCGCTTGGTAGCCCCACTCGGTGACAACGTGTGGTGTGCCTGTGTAGTCCAGGCCTGTCGTTCAGGAGGCCCGTAGGTGTTATCCAGACTCTCTTTTGGGACCTACTATCTACCCCCTGGTACCCTCAAGACTTTGGAATTTCGCTCGATGCAAGACCCCGGTTTGTTTACTTGAATAGCTTAATTAGACACGGATAATCTTTGCAGCCGATTAGAATAGAGTTTGGTGACTTTATCTCACTCGTTGTCCTCCCAGACAACTATACCATTCTACGGATAGCTTAGATAGATATCCTCCTCCACCATACACCTATCTTTATCACGTTTACCCCTGTTCAACTACTAGTTGGTATAATCTATCCAAGTTTACAGTTCAATCGATTTGAGTTTATTCAATTACACTCTCGAGCCTACCGCTTCCTTGTGGAAATTTACGATACTCGGAATACTCTGAGTGAAAGGCTACAACGGTCTCCATGCGCTTGCAGAGTAAAACCTGTAAAGGCTAAGAGACGCCAACAGCATGTCTCAGTCCTACAGGAATGATGCGCGTGCGCCGGCAAGCTCCGGCTCGCCAAGGCCGCGACGCGGGAGGTACCCCCTTCACCGGCACACTACCTCGGGTTGAGCTCGTCGGCGGAGGTCGACGGACGGCGGCGTAGGAGGCGATGAACCGGAGGTCAACCGAGGTGGCGACGGTGTGGTCGCGACATCGAGGCGAGGTTGAACCGGCGGTGGAAGGGACGAACGGCGACGAGACTAGGTGGAGGAGATGCGCGGTGGAACGGCGGTTGTAGCGGTGGCGGTATAGAGGCGCGAGAAGGCCGGGAGAGTGCGACCGAGGGAGGCGTTCTCGCCTTAAGGACGCGGCCGAGGGGAGCAATCCATGGGTGTGGGGCGTTGACCATATGCCGCCGGCCACATGGCGTACATGGGCTAGGGAGACGGGTGGCGCTGACAGGTGGAAATTTGTGTGAGTGACTTAGGAGAAAACCAGGGAAATTTGTGTTTTCTCCCTCACTGTAATTCACATTTTTGACCTATTTAGAAGCCGAATTTGGCAAGACTCCAATTGGATGAAATGTTCTACTCTTTTAGATCTACTCTTGCGGAAATATGATTTAAATTTGAATTTACCTAGCAGCCCCCAATTTGGACAGTGGACCTTTATTGCTTGGGAAATTCAAACTCCTATTTCTAGCTTTTTTTTACCCAAAGTTTCTCCTTACAATGTTGTTTAGAATTTCAAGATATATAATTCATTCAAATAAAATTTTACATGAAAATAGCTGTAGGTTGTAGAAAAATTTAAATTACCAAGCAGGTCAGGTTTTGACAGGTTTTTCATGTTGGCAGAAAGGAATCCAAAACTCCTTGTAAAATTCAATATATGACCAGGCTCTAATTATAAAAGTTGTTCAACTCATGTTTGTCTATAATTTTGATAACATAAGTTTTACCTAGATCTCAATGGAATCAAAGTTATGACAACAAACACAGAAGCACACATGCAAAAACAAGGTTTAGAAATTTGCATTCCAACCTAGTTTGATGAGGTGTTTCAAATGCATGACATTATCTAGTGATATGATGCATGTATGAGGATGATAATGCACTTGAGATGCCTGGGGCATCACAGTTATACCTCGTAATGCAAAATTACAATGTCGCCAAGAAGAACTGCTAGAAATATGAAGCAGCACTTGAGAAAGCCAAGAACACTGTGGGAGTCATGTACCACCGGGTTCCTCATGATGACTGCTTACGTCACCCTGACAGGTGGGCCGGGTGGTTTGGCTTCGGTCTCAAGGCAGCAGATGGCGTGGGGTTCAAGCGAACCACTCAGGCGGTTTTGGATAGGGATATGTTAGAGTATTTCTCCGATAATCTCGGGATATAGCCCCGAAAACCTCTCGGCAAGTAACCTTCCGGAGGATCTGCTGTAACCTTAGCCCCTCGGCCTATATAAGGGGGGCTAGGGACTACGAGGGAATTCTCTCAAACCTTCGCATTCTCAGCAATACAATTCACTAACCCCCATACAGGACGTAGGGTATTATGCTCAGCAGCGGCCCGAACCTGTCTAAACTCGTGTCCCTGCGTTCTGTACACCATTATCGATCTGCTTGCCACCCCTCCTATCTCAAAACCATCGCAGGTCCTACCCTATGGTGGGCTGCTAGGACTAAACCCCGACAGCTAGCGCGCTAGGTAGGGGCTGGTGTGCAGGATCCTCAGATCAAGATGGGAATTTTCTTCCACGCTTCCATCAAGTCATAGTCGGGGGAGATCTTCTCCTTTGTCGCGTTCGCCTCCGTCGTCGACAAGCACGGCGGCGTGCAGCTAGTCGGCGGCCTCCCGACTCCCGCGGCCCCTCGCGCGGCGGCCCCGACTACTCCTCCGCCGAAAGCGGAGCAATCCGATCTGTTGGTCGGAACGACTCGGCCGCGCATCAGTAGTCGCCGAGGCAGATCCCATCCACCACCACGGGTCCGGCTGGTCGGGCATCCACACAAACTCTGCCCCCTCCGGCGCACCGCGCGGGCCCCACTGCCCGCACGGACTAACGAAGGTCCGGGCGCCACTTTCTCCGACAACCTGGCGCCCCCGGCCTCGACTACGACTACTCGGTGCCTCACCGCTCCGAGTCCCACCACTCGGCGCGTGCCAACCCTGACTACGACGACTCGGGCTGGACACACGCCGGGCCCATCCCATGCTCCAGTGCGGGCCCCGCCATCAACAACTAAAGCATCATCTGCTTCTAGGTGGTTCAAAGTCACCCGGCGGGGGCGTGCGGTTCCCACTTCCGAGGCCCGGGTCACTTCACCACCGCCCGAGCCCCAGACGCTGTCCCCCCCGACACTACCATTCAGCCTGCGCAACGCAGCCACCTCCTACGCACAAGCCTTGCGCAGGCCCGGCTACTCCGACGTTGATGTCTTCTACGCTGAGGATGTACCTATGCCCCTAACGGGGCTACGGCTGGGGCTCGTCGTCAACACAACCCCAGCCGGACGAAGCACCCGGTGGCGCAGCGCACCATGGAACGGCCCGGCCAACAACACGGCTGGCGCACCACCCATATCAATGATGCGGCCGGCGCACCACCCCTCCCGGGAAGTGTTCATGGCCGACATACATGAGCAAGAACAGCCAGTCCCTCCGGACTCGCCCTCCTTTCAGTGAGAAACTCAGGCAGCGGCCCACGCCAGCCAGCTCTGCAAAGTTGACAAGCAGCGCGAGCGAGACCGCCGCGAACAACGTGCAAGGATCCTCAGGGACGTCTGTTGACGGTAGTTATTGCACCACTAAGGACCGTCAACTATCCATAAACCTGGAGGAAAACATGCCAAAGTATGGATAAACCTGTGCTACTAACACATTTCCACAAGTTATGTTGAATATTTGATTGTAGGTACAAAGATCAGCAGAAAACAGGCAAATTTGGCTAAGTCACAGGGTCACTGGCCAGTGGGCTATGTCGCCCAGCTCCCAGGCCGCCCGGCACCATGCCAAGCCGCCCGGCCTGACTCAGGAGCCAAATCAGCTCATCTTCGACCTGCATGTGCCTAAGTGATGTGTAAACACACTTGTGAAGTCCAAAGGCCGAATGCACCACGTCAAGTACCGGAAGGCTTGCCACATCATCGATCCAACACTTGGATTAGTGAAGTCAGCAATCCTGGGCACTTCAATCCTGCGGTTAAGGAAGAAACACAAGTGAAGATCAACGGTTGAGGGAAAAGCACACTTCTAACCGCCATAACCGCCGTCAACCGACTTGCGGAGGCAATATGAGCCACAAGATGGAGAAAGGCGGTGGACCTGACGGCCACCCGGGCCGCCCGGCCCTACCTCGGCGCCTTCCGGTTGTAACCGCCTCTCTGTTGACGGTCGTAATCTCACGATATCTACCGTCAATAACCAACCAAATGGAGCTATGCAAGTGAATAATTATGGACTAACCCTTCTACTAATGAGTTCCACAAGTTTTGTATGAATATTTGGATGCAGGTACCAAAATGCATATAAAATAGATGAAAACAAGCCAAGGATCAAATATGAGGCACACTGGCCAAAGTGGCCAGGTTGGCCGACCAATGGTCAGGCCTACCTGGTGTAGCCAGGTCGGCCGACCTGGGGGCTGGCCAGCCGACCCAGTGATAGGGTCAGCCGACCCCTGGTCAGGCCGCCCAACCTGCCAAGTGGACCACTTGCCACCTCAATGATCCACATCATGAAGAAAACACAAGTGCACTCAAATCCAACCGCAAGACCAAGCATCCAATGTATCCAAAAGCTGAAAATGCACCGAGTCACGGATCCACAACGTCATCAATCCGAGGGAAGAGCAAAATGGCCAATGCAAGGCTGACACGTGGTCGCCCGACCTCCTACAAGGTCGGCCGACCTACCCTCGGAGGCATTTTACACGTGCAACAACCGTCCTAACTGCCAACTGCCATGGGAAAGCAAGATCAAGCCGTTGGAGTGCAAAGGCGGTGGATCGGGTGGTCGCCCGACCTCAGAATAGGTCGGCTGACCTCACCCCTAGGTTAGCCAACCACCGACCTAGGCCTCCCATCGACCTAAGCCTCCTATAAATACCCCCCTCTCATATGGGACTATAAATTGGCCTGTAGAGCTCATTTGTAAAGATGTGGAGAGTTAAGAGCCATATCCTACCTTACAGAGTGTTATTTTCCACATCTTAGTAGTTAGGATAGTCCTGGGAGTTAGAGCGAGTCAAGTTTTGCCTCAGAGTTCTCGGAGATTCTTCTGAGTCTGCGGTAACAGCTCTTATATCTTTTGTACTCAATCTTCAATATAATTCAGTTATATTATTTTACTTTATTTCTATCTCTTGCAAGTGTGGTGTACCCTTTATTTTGCATAGTTGCTAGGCTTAGACTTGTGGTTATCTTAGTTAGTCAAGTCCCGTTATTCTTGCCGGTGCTATAATCCAACCTGTACACCAGGCTCTGGTTAGGTCCTCTCCTCTGATTAAGGACGATCTATTGTTACTCAAGCTTCGCTTGAGTAAGTTTATAGCGTGCCAGCCTATCCACGCAGATTTGCTTGGTAGCCCCACTCGGTGACAGTGTGTGGTGTGCCTATGTAGTCTAGGCCCGTTCGTTCGGTGGGCCCATATGCGTTAGCCGGGTCTCCTTCGGTTGTCTACTATCTACCCCCTGACTCCTCGAGGCGCCGGAATTTCGCTCGACGCGAGACCCTGACTTGCTACTTGAGTTTCTTAGTTAACCACGATATAGTCTTTGCAGCCAAACAGAATAGAGTTTGGGAACTTTATCTCACTCGTTGTCCTCCCAGGCAACTATACCTTTCTACGTGTATCTTAGGTAGTTTCATTTACTTCTTTCCACCATATACCTATCCGTTTACCAGACTTACCCTTATCTAGTGACTAGCTGGTATATTTATTTAAGTACGGTTCATTCGATTTGAGTCTATTCAACTATACTCTCTCGCCTGCCGCTTCCCTGTGGATAAAAATACGATACTCGGAATACTTTGAGTAAAAAGCTACAGCGGTCTCTGTGCGCTTGCGGAGTAAAATCTTTTAAGGCTAAGAGATACCGACAAGCTTTTCTGGCACCGTTGCCGGGGAAGCAATAGGCAGAGATATAGTTGATAATCTCTTTTCGAACCCCGTGTCTTTAATAAAAATACCAACTAGTCATTAGCAGGCTCACTTGTCTCTATTGTTTATGTTGTGGGAGGATCCGTCCCAAGACCATTCATGGGCAAATAATTGTTCAAGGGAATTGAACCTTGAAACGGCCACGTCAAGTAGTTCTTCGAACACCGACGACATGGCCGTACCTACCGAGAAGACCATCCGTGAGTTCTCCATCCCATCTAGTAGCAATGTCCCTACGGGACCGGTCGTCAACGCAGGGGAGAACTTCGAACTCAAGCCGGGAGTCATTCGCATGGTTCAAGCCATTCCCTTCTGCGGTTTAGCAACGGAGGATGCCAACAACCACCTGCAGCAATTCCTGGAAATCTGCAGTACATTTACCATGAAAGGTGCGTCCGCCGATGCTGTCAAGTTACACCTCTTCCCATTTTCACTTGTTGGAAAGGCGAAGCAATGGTTCTACCTCAACCGCGCAACACTGACAACGTGGGATGCGTGCTCAAACGCATTCCTCGCCAAGTACTTCCCTCTGAGAAATACCAGCGCGTTGAGAAACAAGATCTCGAGCTTTCAACAGCTCGCAGATGAAACGGTGGTGGAGGCCTGGGAAAGATTACAGGAATATATAGCAGTCTGCCGCCACCATGGTATGGAAGAATGGCTGATCATTCAGAGTTTCTTTCATGGGTTAAAACGTACTGCTCAAGAGCACCTGGATGCAGCCGCTGGAGGATCTTTCCTATCCCAAAGTGTGAGAGCAGCCAAAAATCTGATTGAGAAGATCGCCACTAATCAGGGATGGAAAGAAGATAGGTCACACTCACGATCTCATGGAGTCCATCACATCGACAGCACTGATATGCTGGCCGCCAAGATGGACTTGCTTTTAAAGAAGATAGAAGACAATCCTGAGACCGCACTAGTCTAGGCCCTCGGCACTCGCATGACTTGTGAAGTCTGTGGGAACACGGGTCATTCAGGGAGCAGCTGCCCTGAAACGCGACTTCAACTTCATCGGTAATTCTAGCAACTTCAACAACGGGAATCGTCCCCAATTAGGCTGGAACACACGCCCATATATGCCATTCTCCAGACAAGGTAACTCCTCAGGTAATTCACAGCAGTTTAGTAAGCCTAGTTCTTTTGATCCTAAAGCTGTGTATGATAGCATTAGTAAAAAGTCTCATGCAAATGATAGACTTTTTGAATCTATTTCCGTGCAAATGGAAACTTTTAACAGTGCTATGAAATATCAACTGAGTTTCAATAAAATGTTAGAAACACAAATAGCTCAGTTGGCTGCCTCTTTGCCTAATGCTAATACGGGAAAACTTCCGGGACAACCGGAACCTCCTCCTAAAGAGCACATCAATGCCGTCACTACTAGGAGTGGTAAGTCCACTCAGGACCCTCCACATTCTAGTGGTGCGTCACGCACTAACCATACAGGAAAGGAATAGGAGAAGACCACCGAAACGGAGGAGAATGATGACCCAGAGACCAACACTGGTGCCGCGAAGGAGAAGGCATAAATTCTCCCACACGAGTTTTATGACTCAACGGTGTTACCATTCCCTCAGCGCAACAAGAAGGCTACCACCGATGAACAATATAGTAAGTTTGTTGAGGTCATAAGAAATTATATGTCAATATACCTCTGCTAGATGCAATGCAGGTACCGACATATGCAAAGTAATTGAAAGATATACTCAACAATAAGAAACCGCTGCCATCAGCAGAAATTGTGCACATGACCGAGGAGTGTAGCGCAGCTATACTCAACCAACCTCCACAGAAAAAGGACTCTGGCAGTCCTACCATTCCATGCTCAATGGGGAACCCAGTCTTCAATCAAGCCTTATGTGATCTCGGAGCAAGCGTCAATGTTATGCCTAAAATTGTCTTCGACAAACTCAATCATGCAGCACTCGTGCCCACAAGTATGTGCCTGCAACTTGCGGATCAATCTATCCGACACCCCACGGGAATCGCCGAGGATGTCCCGGTGAAGATCCAGAACTTCCTCATTCCTGTGGATTTTGTGGTATTGGATATGGAGATTGATGCCAAGACACCGCTCATTCTTGAGCGGCCGTTTTTGAGCACCGCGGAAGCAAGCATAGATGTTGGAGCCGGAGAAGTCCACCTCAACATAAACAGAATGAGGGAGACATTCTCCTTTAGACCAAAAGTGGAGCAGTGTAGCCAAGTGAAGATCTTCAAGTGCCAAAAGTATGTGCCGAAGCCGCCAGCCTACGACGCTTTCGGGAAGGAGATGGACAGTCTCGTAGCATTTATGAGACAAAAGTTAGCCACCGAGGCTGCCATCCGACAACGAGAGGAAGACGAATGGAAGAAGGTGAGAGCCATGAAGGCTGACCACAAGAACCAGGAAACAGGAGGCAAAGCTCCTGTTAAGAAGGTCGGCACCCATGATTTTACAAGACCCATCAACCGAGGGTGCAATAAAAATCAACATACCCATGGAGGCCCTAGGATAAATACTATAGGGCATGTTGACGACGAGCACGCCCAGGACCCATCCACGACAAATTCCAAGTGGCTCACAAAGGTGCCGCTTACCGCCCCGTACGTACGCTCACGCGACATCCCGAAGGACGGTAAATGGTTCGTTCCCGCCAAAAGGTAAACCTGGCATTATCTTCTGACGACATATCTATTTCCCGCTAGTTTAAATTTTCATTCTCCATTGCATATTTAAATTTTAGCAATTCATTGTTTTTATCTTTCTTTGCATTTAGTTTTTAACCCTCATTTTTGAAAAAAAATTAATATATAGGGTCGGCTGACCCTAACACAAGGGCCGGTCGACCACCTCCTGCACAAGGTAAGAGGGGGGCTGGGTCAGGCCAGCCGACCACAGCACCCTGGCTGCCCGACCAGCCTGCCCCCCTTCCTCCTCTTCTTTCTCTTTTCAACCCCTTCTTTCTATCTTTTCTCCCTCTCTTTTCTTTTCCCCTCTTTTCCCTTTCTCCTTTGCTCTTTACCCCCATCCGAAGCAAACTCACAAGCATGATGGCAGGCACCAGGGCCGGCCGACCGAGCCTCTTGGCCGCCCGACCATGCATGCTTCCCCTTCTCTCCTCTCTTTCTCTCCTTTCCCCTTCTCTTTAGCTTTGCTCTCTCTCTTGCTCTTTGCTCTTTCCTCATGCTCGAAGCAAGAATGTCGGCAGCTCCTCATGGCCAGCCGACCGACGCCCTTGGTCGCCCGACCAACACCGTAGGCCGCTGGACCCCCTCATGTTATCACCCGACCAGCCATTCCATCCCATGCGCTCCCTTTCTCGTTCGCCTTTGGACAAACACCCTGCAGCACCAAAGCATTCATCCTCTCCTTCCAACACACGCAAGAGCATGCACTCAAGTGGCCGCCCGACATGCTCAAAGGCCGGCTGACCACGGTGGTGGCCACCTGACTGGCCTCACCAGCCGCCCGACCGGCCTGCTCCTCTTCCCTTTTGCTGCACGCCCACGCAAGGTCGCCCAACCACAGGAGAAGGCCGGCTGACCACGGCCAAGGGCCGGCCGACCTCCAACTCCGGTCGCCCGACCCCCCTTCCTACTCCCTCCATTCCTCTATAAATAGCAGCCCTCACCTCCTTCTCCAATGCACCAAGCAGCAGCAAACACCTCCCTTCTCCCTCTCTTAATCTCTTTGCTTAGTAGTAGTTTAGATCTTTCTTAGCCAAAATAATATCCAAATAAAAGTTGGTGAGCAAAAATATTCTAGCTACTCTCTTCGCAAGACCACGAACGAGTTGTGGTGGTGTCACGCCCTGCAAGGACGACTAACCGCTAACGCTAATTTTATTTTGTCGTCTCGTAGTTTTTGTGGTCAATTTTTGTGCAGGATGAAGCACGCATTCAAGAGGGCAAGAAGCGCCATCAGCAAGGCGGGGCAGCACATACGGTTCCCGACGTCCTCCAGCTCGCAGAACTCGAGGACGGTGTCCGACAGAGGCTCATCAAGTGCTGGGCCGGGAGGAGAAGAAGCATCGTCCTCCGTCACCGGGCCCGTATTGCTGCTGGATTCTCAAATCCAAACGCGCAATCAAGATGAGGCCGACTTGCTGAGGCGACTCCACACCAAGCCTATCACACTCACCAAGTGATTCGATGAAGTCCTCATGACAAGCACAGGTATGGATGACGAATTCGATGAAATTTTTAGTATGGTAGACTGGGAGAATTTTGCACATGTTAGCGAGGGAGGCGTAGTCCTCCTCATAAAGGAGTTTCTTATGACCCTCCGAGAAGTATAACTGGAGTCCGGCACAACAGTTCACTTTAGACTCTTTTAACTCTGAGCATGAACTGACACTCCATTAGTTCAGGAATGCTCTCGGCTTCTCACCCCGCTGCTCTATAGCAGCCGAATCCGTAGGCTTCAATGCAATAGAGTTCTGGAAGGAACTAGCCGGGCCAGACTATAAGGGGAAGAAGAGCATCACAAACATTAAGCACCCCACCATGCGGTTCATGGCCCGCTGGATTACCATCATAGTCCTGCCCCGCGATGACACACGTTGCGTGACCATAGAGGACATAAAAATCCTCTATGCCATGTGGCGTAAGCAGAAATATGCACCTGTCACTGCCATGCTCTACCATTGGATGAAGCTAGTTTGGGATGAAAATTCCATATCAATCACGTCATTCGTGACAAGGATTGCATCCAAATTAGGGGTATTAGCTAATGCCCAAGTGGCATTCTTACCCCCTGACACACCCAACCTAGTCACCGAGAGCCATTTCATTCGGGCACACTTCCTGCACAAGAACCCCAGCATGGACACGTATGTCATGATCTATAAGGGGTACAACTTTGAAGTGCCTCTACCAGCGCCTCAGTTCAAAATCTACCACGTGGACACACTCGCTATGCCATTAGAGAGAGTCCCGGAGGAAGAGCCTTTAGAGGAGCCCAGGCACAGTGTAGCGGGAGTCATGACCAGGGCACAAAGAAGAGCAGCCCAAGAGCGCTTACAGAAGCAAGCCCAGGATGCGCAGACCGCTGGGACAGGACCTACCTGGTTCCATACCGCGGCTGGCACGTCCTGGCACACCCAGGGACCAGACCCGACGTGGCAGCCCCACGGAGGATCTAGAACACAATGGGGACACGAGCCGAGCACTGCATTCTCACAGCAGCAAGGAGGAGGAACCTTCTATGGATTTGGGTCAACACCATACGAGGCAGGACCATCTGCCTCTGCACGCTTTGCAGAAGACCCATTGAGTGCCATCTTTGGGTCCCTAACCATTCAGGACCAGCGCACAGCTGGGATGGCCCAGTATCTTAACCAAGTAGATGAGCGCACTCAGGTCATCCAGCAGACCCAGGACGAACAGTACAACCGCCTCCTTGAAATAGAAGCAACGGCTCAGCGCACCTTCGATGAGTCCCAGGGATTCTTCCAGTACTATGGGTACTACCCCGAGTAGCTTCGTTGAAGCTTGGGGGGGGGGAACCCGAATCGACAACTGGATATGTATGACAGTCCCCCGATTTCTGCACCACTCTTGTATCTTTGCTTTGAGAGTTTATTAGTTTGTTTGCTCAATCTAGTTTGTTTAATTTAGTTTGTTTATTTCAGTATATAAAAAAAACTCCCATGCTTTAATGATAAGTTCACATGCTAGTTTCATTTTGGAAATGATGAATAGTTGCTCTATCAAGTGGATGATTTAATTCTTGCATGTGACTTATGCTTAGCTTAATTTTGAGCTTGTGAATAAAAGAAGGAAACCAAGGTTCTATCTTGTGGATGCCATTTGTGATAACAAGCCTAAGTTGTTGTGAGATGAATGATATGGCTTAAGTATGGGATAATTCTTTCATGCCCTTAGCAAGATGAACATCTTAGGTTTTTAATTTGAAAATAACAAAATATAGGTCCCCTTGGTCAAAAATACCAACCAGAGCCAAAAATGCTTCAATTAGTTGAAACTGCTACAAAGAGCTGCTTAGTGATATTTTGAGCTTTGTCAAATTTTGAGTCTCTTTGAGTAGAAATACCAGCTTCTGTTGATAGCTGGAGTACAAAAGCAAAAATGCAAGTGATCCATTCCGGACTTTGCATCCACCAAAATGTCTCCAAATACTTCTCATAGTCCCTAGCCTTCAAATCTCAAGGAGTAAGGGTATGGAGCCAAAAAGAAAAGTATGCAAAAGCATGCCAAAAAAAAATACGTGCAAAAGCACGGCAAAATGAAAAGCATGCAAGTTCAAGCATGGCAAAAATAAATAAAAGCTCCATGTCCACCCTGAATCTACAAAAGGCTACAAGGGATAAATACCAAGAGAAGGAGGCATACAATACCACCACTCATACTCCAGTGATCAATAATAGAAGTGATAGAGTACACTCTTTGGTCTAATCTTTGGCTTAGCAAAATAAATATCCTAAGTGTGCCACATTCTCCCTACCCAAAGCTCCACAAAGGCCTTAGTGTAGGAAAGTGTTGGCCAAATCCTCGCCCTTGTTAAGGAAACACATTTGAGCGCCTGAGAACACCTTGGGGAAGCTACTTTTGTTTTGAAAAAATCTTGAAAACTCCTGAGAAAAACATCCAAAAAAGAGCAGGTTAGAAGAACTCCTGTACAATGGTCGTTCCATCTCTCAACCGCCCAAGGCAAGGTAAGCAAACAGATGCACCACAGGTAGTACACAAGGTGAGCTTCAATTATTTCACTTCTCAAAACAAAAGCATGAGTATTGAGTCACATAAAAGAATTTCTCATCATCTTCAATATTGCAGCAACTCCTGATCCACTTTCAATCTTAGCTTTGCTCGAGGAAGAGCAAAAGTTTAAGCTTGGGAGGGTGTTGACGGACGTAATCTTACGATATCTACCGTCAATAACCAACCAAATGAAGCTATGCAAGTGAATAATTATGGACTAACCCTTCTATTAATGAGTTCCACAAGTTTTGTATGAATATTTGGATGCAGGTACCAAAATGCACATAAAATAGATGAAAACAAGCCAACGATCAAATATGAGGCACACTGGCCAAAGTGGCCAGGTCGGCCGACCACATCACCAGGTCGGCCGACCAATGGTCAGGCCTACCTGGTGCAGCTAGGTCGGCCGACCTGGGGGCTGGCCGCCCGACTCAGTGACAGGGTCGGCTGACCCCTGGTCAGGCCGCGCAACCTGCCAAGTGGACTACTTGCCACCTAATTGATCCACATAATGAAGAAAACACATGTGCACTCAAATCCAACCGCAAGACCAAGCATCCAATGTATCCAAAGGCCGAAAATGCACCAAGTCACAGATCCACAACTTCATCAATCCGAGGGAAGAGCAAAATGGCCAATGCAAGGCTGACACGTGGTCGCCCGACCTCCTACAAGGTCGGCCGATCTACCCTCAGAGGCATTTTACACATGCAACAACCGTCCTAACCGCCAACCGCCATGGGGAAGCAAGATCAAGCCGTTGGAGTGCAAAGGAGGTGGATCGGGTGGTCGCCCGACCTCGGAGTAAGTCGGCCAACCTCCCCCCTAGGTCGGCCAACCACCGACCTAGGCCTCCCACCGACCTAAGCCTCCTACAAGTACCCCCTCTCTCATATGGGACTATAAATAGGCCTGTAGAGCTCATTTGTAAAAGTGTGGAGAAGTTGAGAGCCATATCCTACCTTAGAGTGTGTCAGTTTCCACATCTTAGTAGTTAGGATAGTCCTGGGAGTTAGAGTGAGTCAAGCTTTGCCTCGGAGTTCTCGGATATTCTTCTGAGTCTACGTTAACAGCTCTTGTATCTTTTGTACTCAATCTTCAATATAATTCAGTTATATTTTACTTTATTTCTATCTCTTGCAAGTGTGGTGTACCCTTTATTTTGCATACTTTCTAGGCTTAGACTTGTGGTTATCTTAGTTAGTCAAGTCCGTTATTCTTGCCGGTGTTACAATCCAACCTGTACGCCAGGCTCTGGTTAGATCCTCTCCTCTGATCAAGGACAATCTCTTGTTACTCAAGCTTCGCTTGAGTACGTTTGTAGCGTGCCAGCCTATCCACGCAGATTTGCTTGGTAGCCCCACTCAGTGACAGCGTGTGGTGTGCCTGTGTAGTCTAGGCCCGTTCGTTCGGTAGGCCCATAGGCGTTAGTCGGATCTCCTTCGGTTATCTACTATCTACCCCCTGACTCCTCGAGGCGTCGGAATTTCGCTCGACGCGAGACCCTGACTTGCTACTTGAGTTTCTTAGTTAACCACGATATAGTCTTTGCAGCCGAATAGAATAGAGTTTGGAAACTTTATCTCACTCGTTGTCCTCCTAAGCAACTGTACCTTTCTACGTGTATCTTAGGTAGTTTCATTTACTTCTTTTCACCATACACCTATCCGTTTACCAGACTTATGCCTGTCTAGTGACTAGCTGGTATATTTATTTAAGTACAGTTCATTCGATTTGAGTCTATTCAACTATACTCTCTCGCCTGCCGCTTTCTTGTAGATAAAAATACGAAACTCGGAATACTTTTCGTGAAAAGCTACAGCGGTCTCCGGGCGCTTGCCGAGTAAAATCTTTTAAGGCTAAGAGACGCCAACACTCTCCAACTGCCTCACCGATCATAGAACCTATAAAAACCCCCCTAGACTTCACTTGTAGAGTGTGGAAGTTGAGTAGCTCACACTATCGCTTAGTCTTGTATCACTAGATTAGTCCTGGGAGTTAGAGTTGAGTCTAAGCTTTTGCCTCAGGGATTCCGGAGTCTTCTTCGAGTCTCGGTAAAGCTCTTGTATCTTTCTATCTTTATACTCGTTACTCCAGTATAATATATTTCATTGCTCTATCTTTTGTTATACTTTACTTTACTTCTTAACGCTTGCCTAGTGTGGTGTACCTTTATTGCACACTAGATCCAAGGCTTACATTTGTGTTGTTCTTAAGTTATCTGAATCTTGTTAGACTTGCCGGTGCTATAAGCTTGTCTTAGGCTTTTGATCTAAGATTAAGTAAGTTCTCTCCCTCTGAGCAAGGAAGAGCTTTAGTGTTCAAGTTCTCACTTGAACACTAGTATAGCGTGCCATCTTACCCACGCAGATCTGGTTAGTAGCCTCTCTAGGTGACAGCTCTAGAGGTCTCGGTATTCCACCCCGTCGTTCGGTAAGCCCGTAGGCAATAGCCGGGTCTCCTTCGGAGGTCTACTATCTACCCCTTGACCCCTCGAGGCGCCAGAATTTCGCTCAACGCAAGATCCTAGCTTGTATCCAGTTAACTTAGTTCAACTACAAATACTCCTCTGCAGCAGTTAAGTAGTAGAGTTTGGAAATCTAATCTCACTCGTTGTCCTCCCAGGGAATTACGTAAGTGTTAGGCTTCTTTAGTCCCTATTTTACTCTTCCCACCATACACTATCTTTATATCTTACCCCTGTTGTAAGAATAGCTGGTTTTTTATCTAAGTTATAGTACTGCTTGAAGGTTCGACATTTCATTCCACCTATTCGCCCTTGCTTCCCTATGGATTTTTACGATACTCGGAATACTTTGAGTGAAAAAGCTACAGTGAATCTCCGTGCGCTTGCGGAGTAAAATCTGTTACGCTAAGAGACGTCAACAAGCTTTTTCTAGCGCCGTTGCTGGGGAAGCAATTGGCAATAGAAGTTCGATTTGTTTGAACCTAGGTACTTATAACTTGATAACATACCGCTATTTCTTAGCGGGCTTATTTGCCTCTGTCAACTTTATTGTTGGGTGACAGAGAGGTGTATGACCGGTTTTGACCTACCGGCAAACTTTCACAACAATCCGGAGTCGCTGCTTAGAAGGAGAGTCCGTCAGAAGACGATCCACGGGCAGAGGCCTGTGCCAGCGACACTGGAGTTTGGATCATCAAGCACAACAGACACGGCACACATGGCTGAGAAGACCATTTGCGAGTTCTCTGTCCCATCCAGCAACAACATCCTTACGGGGCCAAGTGTGACTGTTGGAGATAGATTCGAGCTCAAGCCAGGTGTCATCCACATGGTCCAAGCTAGCCTATTCTACGGATTGGCATTGGAGGATGCAAACAGCCATCTCCAGCAATTTCTGGAGATATGTAGCACTTTCACCATCAAGGGTGCAACCATCGACGCTGTTCGGCTTCGCCTCTTCCCATTCTCCCTGATTGGGAAGGCGAAACAGTGGTTCTACTTGAACCACAACAACTTGGCGACTTGGGAGGCATGCTCCAATGCCTTTCTGGCAAAGTACTTCCCGCTGGGGAAGACAAGCTCACTGAGGAACCGAATCTAGAGCTTCAAGCAGCTCGCTGATGAGTCCGTGGCGGAGGCATGGGAGAGACTACAAGAGCACATCGCCGCCTGCCCCCACCATGGTATGGAATAGTGGTTGGTTATCCAGAATTTCTTCTACGGACTACACCGGTCCGCGCAAGAACACCTCGATGCAGCTGCTGGAGGATCATTCTTGTCCTTGAGCGTTGCTGCTGCCCGCACTCTCATCGAGAAGATGGCAAGCAGCCAAGGTTGGAGAGAGGAGAGGGCGACCAATAAGCCCCGTGGAGTCCACCATATTGACGGCTCTGACATGCTTGCCGCCAAAATGGACCTCCTGCTAAAGAAGCTGGAGGGCGCTCCTAAAGCTGTGCCGGTCCAGGCACTGGATTCTTGCATGACTTGCGAGCATTGTGGGAACACTAGCCACACGGGGAATAGCTGCCCTGAAAATGGATCGAAGGACGTTAACTTCATCAACAACAATAGCTTCAGCAACGGGCCTCGTCCTCAACCAAGTTGGAATTCATGACCCAACAACCTTTCACTGGTCAAGGTATGTCTTCTAGTAGTTCTTAGCAGTTTAATAAAAATTCTTTCAATCAAAAAACTGTGAACGATAACATTAGTAAGAAGTTCCATGCGAATGATAGAGTTCTTGAATCTTTGTCAAATCAAATGGAACCTTTGCATAGTGCCATGAAGAACTAGCTGAGCTTTAATAAAATGCTAGAAACTCAGATAGCTCAGCTTGCTGCCGCTCTACCTAGTCCTACTTCAGGGAAGCTTCTGGGACAGCCTGAGCTACCCTCGAAGGAACATATAAATGCTGTAACCACTAGGGGTGGAAGGTCTACAAAAGGCCCCCCACATCCTAGAGCTGCAGGGAAAGCGGGCCGCACCAGAGGAGGAAGATGAGGTGGATCGTGAACCACCGGTGAAGGAAGCACCGAAGTCAGCTCCGCATGAGTTTTATGATAGCACAGTGCTCCCTTTTCCTCAAAGGCAGAAGAAGGCCTCGGTCGACGATCAGTTTGGCAAATTTGTTGAGGTAATCAAGAAATTATATGTCAATATCCCATTGCTAGATGCGATGCAGGTGCCTACGTATCCTAAGTACCTGAATGACATCCTCAACAACAAAAACCCGCTGCCATCGACCGAAGTTGTGCACCTCACGGAGGCGTGTAGCGCTGCTATGCTCAATCAGCTGCCTTAAAAGAAGAAGGATCCTGGGAACCCCTCCATATCATGCTCAATCGGAACCTAGAACTTTGATCAAGCTCTCTGTGATCTGGGAGCAAGCGTCAGCATCATGACAAAGGTAGTCTTTGATAAACTTACGCATGCTACACTTGCCCCTACTACTATGTGCCTGCAGCTAGCAGATCAATCGATTCTCTACCCTGTCGGGATTGCCGAAGACGTCCCAGTGAAAATCCGGAACTTCATCATCCCGGTGGATTTCGTGGTGCTAGACATGGAGGTAGACACGAAGACACCGCTCATCCTTGGGCGACCATTCCTAAGCACCGCTGAGGCCAAAATTGATGTTGGAGCTAGAGAAGTCCACCTAACGTTCGCCTTCAAACCAAAGGTCGAACAGTGCCAACAGGTAAAAACTTTCAAATTTAAGTGTCAGACTGTAACATCCTAGTTTAAATTCCAGCATTTTACAATAAAATTCAAGCAATTTATTTAATTTTCTAAGGCCCATGTGTTTAGCTGCATTTAACAGGATTTATTTAAAATGAATGCTTGTATAAGATAAATCATAGGCCCAACTTCCTTGTGCATACATGCTGGTGCATTGTTTCTGGCTTGATTGAATTAAGGATTCAAATTCAAATTTATTTGAATTTTAGAACCATTTTCTATCTCCATTCAAAGGAATTCAAAATGAGAAAAAAAGAAAAAGAAAAAAAAAGAAGAGGGCCAAGCCGATCGGCTGGCCCAAGCCGACCGGCCAGCCCAGCTCCCCGCCCCTATCCTCGCCTGGGCCTCGGCCCGGCCAACTCCGCCCCCTCTTCCCGCCTGGGCCCTAAGCCGGCCCGACCCGCGCCCCCTCCCTCTCAGCACGCCGTCCGACCCACCAGGCCACGGCCGCGCCTCCCTCTCCCCGCATCTCGCCGACAGGCAGGCCCGCGCCTCGCGCCCGCTGACCACCGGGCCCCACGCGTCAGCTTCATCCCCTCCCTCCCACCGGATTCCACGCCCCCTTTCCATACTATTTCCCCCGCTCGGCCGGCGCGCTACTCTAGCAGAAGGGATTCGAACCCGAGCCCCGCTCTCCTTCCCTTTGCACCCCGCCTCAATCCCGCATCTGCCGCGTCGGTTTCCTCTTTCCCCTCCATCTTCCTTTACTCCGATTTGAAGAGCGCTTTCAAACCAAGCGGCATCACCGCGTCACGACACCCTCGGCCCTCACAGTGTCTATAAAACCGACCCCGAGCCTCGCCCTCGCCCCCTTTACCGCGCCTCCACTCCAATTCCGCTCCCATGCACCGACGCGCTTGCATTTCGCCGCCGGAGCTTCGCCTCGGTAAGACGCTCCGTCGTTCGATTCATCGCCGTGGATCCATCTCCGCCCTTCTAACCGCACCCATCTCATTCGCAGGAGCTTCGCGGAGCCGTTCCGTGGGTTTTGGGCGCAGAGACGCGACGCCAAGGTCATGTTGATATCAGATAGCAGGATTTGACAGCTGCTATCCATTATTCATAAAGATTCATTTATAACATAAGATAAATACTTGCATGAAAAGTAAAACATGAAAACATGTCCTGTCCCAACATTCACAACGCTTCCATCCAACCCCTTGGGAGTAGCCGTCTCAGGAGCGATACCACGGTACGTCGGGTCAGCCCTCCCTCGACCTCAAAGCATCTCCCAAATCCATCGACCTCCAACCGGTGGATGGGCAACACCCTGAATAGTGGGACAGATCATACACATCCAAGCATGTTGTATTAAAAGCGTGACTTCGTAAACAGTATGTTCCAATTATTACTACATTGCCCGTGTGCGATATCTGGCATTCTCACACCTGGTGAGCATCAGCGATTCTAATCGATTTGTTAATTCTCGGGAATAACTAGAAGCACCAGGATGGCATATGCTTATTAACTCCCAGCGTTCCACATATGCTTCTCCCATCTCCACTTGTCCCATCCCAAGTTCGATTCAATCCTTCCGTTGTTCCCAGGTTGTGCTGCCTTAGGAGCGATACCACGGTCACGTCGGGTCAGCCCTCCCTTGACTACAAGCTCCCCAAGGTGTCACAGTAGGAGTCTGTCTCTGTTCTCCGGATGGCACAAGTAAGCTTTCACCGGTCCATTATCCCGGATAAGCACTCTAGCAATGTAATGCCGATCAGCAGGCGAACAGCGAACGGGCCTTATGCGACTCGGGCGGAGTCCAGTGCACAATACCATAATCAATAATTAACTCAATAATTCTCCGCCCGATCTCCATTTAAACATAAGCATGTATAGTAACTTCCATAGGTGAGATTTCTGTCACTTTGTAAAGCTGTACTTCCGAGACGAGTACAATCACTCGTGTCTACTCGTACCTAGCAATTCTAGGCACTCGCCCTACGAACTCTACGTATAGGTGCTAGGGCCAGGGCGGCCAGGAAGTCTAATGCAATTGGTTTCAAACAACTCCTAATGCATATATGTAATCATCACACAAGATTGTATTTGCTGGGAGAATTCATGGTCCTGCCTACCTTTGAGTATCCTTACGAAAACCAACAAACTAAACTATGTTAGTTTGCCGGGTTGTGAGGCTTTGCCCCAGGCAACCCCTTGAAGCAGGGACGGATTTAATCAGCGACCCTCTGTCTTCTTGCTCCGGATATAGCCTGTCGTCCGTTTCCTTGATCACTGGTTTCTCCTGTGTTGATAGCTCTTTGCACGTGGGGTCTATTGCATGATAAAATGCAAGTGAGTGCAAGAGAATGCAAATGCAGGCATATGATACAAGTTATATGGATGACATAGTGCAAACATGAGTATAACGAATGCAATGGTATGCATGGGGGTAATTAAAGCCTAACGCATGATCAAGTAGTTTGTGAAGAATGGGTTCGGGTACTCTTGGTTAAATACATCCTATAATAAGAAAACTTAACGACATTGCTAAGAAATCATACAGCCCATCACTAAGAAATCGTACAAACCATTAACACCTTTTATCTTTGAAGTTATTAGGAATAATTGTTCTATATGTGTACACAGTCCCTATCAAAAAGAAATGAAATCGTCTCTTAAAAACACCTTTATGAAAAATACGCACTCATGAGTTCATGTAGTTAGACAACTCAAATCGATCTCAAAATTTTACCACATGCAGAAACATAGTACATGATGCTACTGCTAAAATTTTAGCTACAAACAAGTTATAATTAATTTATTAAAATTACAACGAGTTATCAGCCCTATAGCTTTCCGGATTTTTCATAATTTATATGAATGAGTTCTGGACTTGAAATTTCTACAGCAACCATTACATTGCATGAACATCATGTACAAAAATTAGCAAGCACAAAATCCATGGTTTGATATGACATCTATTTTCCATATATTTATCTAGGTTTAGTTTAAACTCACATCAAAACAGTACTTGCAGGCTTCACAAAGATACTTTTTGGAACCTATACATCACTAGCAAGCTACCAAATTTCCCGTGAAATTACTTATGCATACTAAGACCACTTTTCCTTTTTATTTAGTTAAGCATGTGACACTTTGTCATTTTCAAATCACCACTCAAACTTTACATGCAACGTCTCAAACTTTACCAACAAGCTATATGCAGCATAATGTGTGTCCTAAAAATCTAGTATAACATTTGGAGCAATTTTCATAAGACAAGTACTCCCCATGCATTTCTATTACAAAAACGTAGGCCTAGGGGTAGATAGGTCATTTAACAACAAGTGCTACTGCCACAAAAATTTACACAGTGCCTAGATGCCATAACAAGGCTACTGTCCAAGTTTCATAATTTTTGGAGTTCATTTGGTCCACTTTTACCATTTATTTACCTACACCATGCATGCACTAAACCAGGGGCAAATCAGTCTTTTCACACATCCACATCATACTATCCTGTAGATCTACTCAAGAGGAGTCCATAGCCACTGAGTTTGTCCATTTTGGATTTTTATTTGATTTGTTATGATTTTTCAAAGTTCAAAGTTTAAATAAATGCAATTAAATGGGAAAATCAAACTGACGCGGACCTAATCACAATTAACCGTAGACTCCAGGGACCTGCACGACATATATGCAAGACTCAGTGCATAGTACTAAACTGAGGGCGCAAAATCAAGAAACTTCAGGGGCTTATTTGCGTATCAACCTTCTTCTTCCTTCTTTCTCCAGGCAGAGACGAACGCGCGCGGAGGCCGGTGTTTGGCGGGGCTACGCCGGCGTGTGGGGGCCCGGACATGAAGCCGAACAAGGCCCTGGAGGTTGGCTCGGCCTTGGGGATTGTTCCCCCAAGATGTGGGCGCGCGGGGTGGACAGGAGAGGTGGTTCGGCGGTGGTGAACCGGAGGGTCACGGCGCGGCGATGCGCGGCGGCGCGGGCGCGGATCCGGCGAGGGAGCGAGGCGGTGACGTCGAGGCCTAGCGCGGAAGGTGCGCGGCGGGGCGGTGATTTCGGCGGAGGCAGAGTGGAGGTGCGGGGATGGCTCGGCGGTGGGTCTCCACGGCGAGGGGCGGCGGCAATGGCGGCCGGGAGGGAGCGCTCGCGGGGAAGGGCGATGGAGGCGAGGGCGAGCGGCAAGGCCGTGCGGGATCGGTGGAGTAACGCGAGGCGAGCGTGAGGCGCGCATCGGCGAGGCGCGAGGCGGCTTGAGGCGGCGGGTGACGTGAGCTCGCCGCGGCGGCGATGGCGGCGGGCACTCTGTGCTTGGGAGGGGAAGGCGGAGGGAGACGACGAGGTCTAGCTCTTTGGGCGCAGGAGGTAGAGGCGGGTGAAATGACGGGGTTCTGGAGGCTCGGGGAGCGACGGAGCGGCCGGCGTGAGCTCGCCTCTGAGCTCGGCTATGGCGGCGGCGGCGTTCGGTGCGGAGTGGATAGCGAGGGAGTGAGGGGGCAGAGAGTGAGGCGAGTTGAAGAGGAGGCGCGGAGAGTGAAGGCGGACGGGATCCTGTCCAGGTGCGGGTGCGCCGGGGAGGAGCGCGGCCTCGGCCGGCCGGCGTCGGCCACGCGCGGCGCGGGCAGAGCGCGTCCACCGCGTGGGCGCGCTGGAGCGGGGAAGGAGGACGGCGAGGAGATGGTAGGCGCGGTCTATAGACCCATAGAGGCCGACAGGTGGGACCGGGGCAGGGTGGAGAGAGGAGGACTCATAAACCGGGTGCGCGGACGCGTTGGATATTGGGACCCACCGGCCGGGATTTTCCAATCCCGCGGGCGGGAGTCCGAAGACGATCTGCCAGTGGGGCCCGCGCGTCAGTGAGTCAAAAGGGAGTCCAAAAACCCGAAAATGGAAAAATCAGCTTTGACCAAATGATGGTGTTTCTGTATTTTGCTTATTTGAGCAACTTAGGGACCGAATTTAAAAATACCCCAATTGGATGAAATGTTCTAAATTTGTTTCTCTACATTTCCATTATAAACTTGTATACCATGTTATATTCAAAAATCTGGTTTAAATTTGAATTTAAGCTGCTGACCAAGGTTTGACCAACAGAACCTTCCAGTTTAGAAATTCTAAAAGTCTATTTTCTAATCACATTCACCAGAGAAGTTTTATACAAATGTTGTTCAGAATTTAATTATCTACAACTTATTCAATTGGAGTTTTGCAAGATTATGGCTGTAGACCTGTTTAAATTTGAAATTACTAAACAGATCAAGTTTGGACAGAAAACACTTACTGACAGAAAAAGACCCAAAACTCTATGCAAACCTTAATGCATGTCAAAGCACCAACTATCAAAGTTGTTTATCATTAAATTGTCTTCAAGTTTGTCAATATGAGTTTCACCCAAATCTAAATAGAATCAGAGCTATAGGCAAAAATCAAAGAGGCATATATGCAGGAAACAGGTTTTTAACAAGTGGCATTTCAACCAAATTTGAACTAGGACTCAAATGTATGTCATTGTATGATGCATCATGATGAATGTTGCATGTATGATGAATGATTATGCACTTGAGATGCCGGAGCATCACAACCCACCCCCCTTAAAGAAATCTCGTCCCGAGATTCTGATGTGATGTGGGTGGATAAGTTAAACAAGGAGAAAGTGCATTGTGTATGAGTTCAAAACTTTAAATTGCTGTGACGTACTCAATTCGAAGTGGATGGAAGGAATCCGGGATACTTTGTTTGTAAAAATTCCTCTTGTTCCCACGTTGCCTCTTCTTCGAAGTGATTACTCCATCGCACTTTGTAGAAGTTAATGGTTCTTCGTCGTGTCGCGCGTTGCTTTTGGTCGAGGATTTTTATGGGCTTCTCTTCATAGGTGAGGTCAGGGTGGATCTGAATTTGAGAGGTATCAATCACTTCCTCTGGCACTCTTAAACACTTCTTGAGTTGCGAGACATGAAACACGTCATGCACCGCAGCTAGATGTGGTGGTAGCTCCAGTCGATAAGCAACTGGCCCACATTGCTCTGTGATCTTGAACGGACCAACATATCGTGGTGCTAATTTGCCTTTCACTCCGAACCGATGCACCCCTTTCATGGGCGACACTCGGAGATACACGTGATCACCCTTCTCAAAGACTAAGGGTCTTCTTCTTTTATCTGAGTAGCTTTTCTGCCTAGATTGTGCTCGCTTTAGATTGTCGTGAATGAATTTAACTTGCTCTTCTGCCTGGGTTACCAAGTCTGGACCGAACGTGACGCGTTCTCCTGGTTCGGACCAGTTGAGTGGTGTTCTACATCTCCTACCATAAAGAGCTTCGAAGGGTGCCATTTCCAAACTCTTTTGGTAGCTGTTGTTGTAGGCGAACTCTGCCAAGGGGAGACATTCATCCCACTTGGTGCAATAAGTCAAAGCACACGCCCTCAACATGTCCTCTAAGATCTGATTCACTCTTTCTACTTGGCCGCTTGTTTGAGGGTGGTATGCTGAACTCCGAATCAATTTGGTTCCAAGAGCAGTTTGCAGTTGCTCCCAGAAGCGTGACACAAACAGTGAGCCTCTGTCCGAAGTGATGGTTAGAGGGACACCGTGCAAGGATACAATCCGGGAAATATATAGTTCAGCATATTGCTTCGTTCAATAGGTGGTCTTGACAGGGATGAAATGTGCAGATTTTGTGAATCGGTCAATGATCACCCATATGGAATCATACCCCTTCGATGTGCGAGGCAGGCCTACAATGAAATCCATATGTATGTCCTCCCACTTCCAGGCCGGAACTGCTAGTGGCTGAAGCATACCGGCAGGCCTTAAGTGATCCACTTTCACTCTTTGACACACGTCGCACTCGGATACATACTTGGCGATCTCCCGTTTCATACGGGTCCACCAAAATTTTTGCTTTAAGTCTTGGTACATTTTGTTGCTACCCGGGTGCAAGGTGAACATGGAAGTGTGAGCTTCATCTAGGATTTTCTTTCTTAGCTCCATGTCCTTTGGTACTACTAAACGGTTTTTGAACCACAAGACTCCTTCTTCGTCAAGCTTGAAACAGGCCTTCTTTTTGTCATCGATCTCATCTCGAATATGTGCCATGCCCTTATCATGCTTTTGCGCTGCTATGATTTGATCTTTTATGGTTGGTTCAAGGACAAGGTTGTAAAGTTCAGCTTCCAGCGCTGTTGGCATTTCTATGTCCCCGATCTCACAGCATAGCACTCTCACTGTTGGACGAGCTTCAGTGAAGTTGCAATGAGCTTTACGCCTCAATGCATCTGCTACTACATTAGCCTTACCGGGGTGGCAGTGAACTTCTAAGTCATAGTCTTTGATTAACTCCAACCAACGACGTTGTCTCATGTTTAGTTCTGGCTGTGTGAATATGTATTTCAGACTCTTGTGATCGGTGTATATGTGGCATGTGTTGCCCAACAAGTAATGTCTCCATTTCTTTAGAGCATAGACAACCTCAAGTAGCTCAAGATCGTGAGTTGGGTAATTCACCTCATGTTTCCTCAGTTGGCAGGATGCATATGCAATCACTCTCCCTTCTTGCATCAGAACACAACCGAGGCCACTACCAGAAGCATCACAATATACGTCAAACGGCTTGGTGATGTCTGGTTGAGCAAGAATAGGTGCTGAAGTTAGAAGTTTCTTCAATGTTCCAAATGCTTCTTCGCATTTTGGACTCCACGCAAACTTTGCATTTTTCTGGGTTAATGCTGTCATAGGCTTTGCTATTTTTGAGAAATCTTTGATGAAGCGGCGGTAGTACCCCGCTAAACCAAGAAAACTCCGTATCTCTGTCACAGTTTGTGGCTGCTTCCAATTCAGCACATCTTCCACCTTGCTGGGATCGACAGCCACTCCCTTCGCTGACAAGATATGGCCTAGGAATGCCACTTCCTTTAGCCAAAAAGCACACTTGCTGAACTTGGCATAAAGTTTATGTTCTCGAAGGCGAGATAGCACTATTCGCAAATGCTCTTCGTGCTCCTTCTCATTCTTAGAATAAACCAGGATGTCATCAATGAATACTACCACGAATTTGTCCAGCTCGTTCATGAACACCGAATTCATCAGGTACATGAAGAAAGCCGGTGCATTTGTCAAACCGAAGGACATGACAAGATACTCATAAAGCCCATACCGCGTGGAGAAAGCAGTCTTCGGAATGTCTTCCTCTCGGACCTTTATTTGATGGTACCCGGATCTAAGATCAATCTTGGAGAAAACTGTGGCTCCCCCAAGCTGATCGAATAGGATATCGATGTGTGGCAGCGGGTACTTGTTCTTGACAGTAACAGCATTCAATGGTCGATAGTCCACACATAACCTCTTACCACCTTGGTCTTTCTTCTCGACAAAGAGGGCGGGGCAACCCCAAGGCGATGAGCTAGGTCAGATAAATCCTTTGTCTAACTGCTCCTGCAGTTGTGTCTTCAGCTCTTTCAGTTCATCCGGTGCCATTCTATATGGTCTCTTGGAGACAGGTGCCGTGCCAAGTACAAGCTCAATGGCGAACTCAACATTTCTATCCGGTGGGAGCCCTGGAAGCTCTTCCGGGAACACATCTGGAAAATCAAAAACCACCGGTATTTTCTTGATCAACTGGGCTTCTGTGGCATTTACTGTGGGTGGCGAACGCCTGTGACTTGGCAGATGAATATGCATAACTTTCCCACTCTTGCTAGACTTCATTTGAACTGTCCTACTAGTAATGTCTAACAAGACATTGTGCTCTTTCATCCAATCCATCCCTAAGATAATATCAATCCTCTGGTTAGGGAGTACCACAGGATCAACATAGAAATCTTCTGTGCCTATGCACAAGCGTAAGTGCCTCACAATCTGATTCGTGTCAATCGGTGATCCCGGGGCTGTGATATGGTATTTGGCCTTCATATTATCAATGTGATAACCATGTTTGGTTGCATATGACCTGCTGATGAAAGTGTGTGTTGCTCCGGAGTCAAACAATACCACTGTAGGGTGCTCGTTGACAAGAAACGTGCTTGCTAACACGGGTTCACATTTTGGAATCTGATCTACGTGGGTATAGTGCACACGACCTTCTGTTGGGGCTGGATCTCGCTTTGGTCCTTTCTTCTTACTTTGGCGTGGGTTGTCTCTGATCAACAATGGTGCTTGGCTTTGCCGACGGGCAAAACAATTCTTGCTGAAATGGCCGATCTTTCCGCACTTGTAGCAGGGGTATTTGGCGCTTGGTTTGGCCGGTGGCACTGGAGAAGGTGGACGAGGTGGTGCACTGCAAGGGGAGGGTTGTAGCGTCCCCTAGTGTTGTTCTTGTTGCTGGGGCATGTCGATGTAATGTATGAGTGGTGAACGATGAAGCACAACCCGTTGCCGCTGAGAGGAACCTGACTGAAGTGTGCTTGCAAGTCTTTTCCTACGCTGATCCTCACGGGCATGATTAAGGCGATCCTCCATGTCGATGGCGACGTCTACCAACTTGGTGAAGCTGTCGTAGCTGCGCCCCAAGTGAGTCAAGAGGGTAGGATCAAATCCATCCAACAAACGGGTAGCCCTACGTGGGTCAGTGTTGACGTCTTCAGGGGAGTACTGCGACAGGCGGATGAAAGCCTGCACGTACTCGAGTACCGACATGTTCCCTTGTCGAAGTGCACGGAACTCTCGTTGCTTGAGCACGATGAGGCTAGGCAGGAGATAGTGAGCCCGAAAAGCCGCACGAAACTCATCCCACGTGACCTGGTGCCCGGCTGGTTGCATTGCTAGGAATGAAGCACACCAGGCCCCCGGGGGACCATGTAGACACTGTGCTGCGAAGCGAGCCTTCTGTTGCTCAGTGAGTTGGGGCAGTAGACTGAACTTGGACTCGATGATCCGAAGCCAGTCATCAGCATCGAGTGGATCAGTGGCAACGGTGAAGATCGGCGGTTGCAGCGCCGCAAAGTCAGTGTAGCTGATCTCTTGTGGGTTGCGCCGTTGTTGCGCTTGAGCTATCAAGTCGATGAGTTGCTGAGCGACCTGAGTGGCGAACTTAGAAGGAGATGGGGCTCCATGAGCGGCCCCCTGAGCAGATGTCTATGGTGGGGTGACCATCTGCAGAAATGAAGCCAGTCGAGTTTAGTCCAAGAGCTTTTTGTGCAACCGAAGCGGTGATAAAAAGATCATAGTGCCATAATTATATTCTGAATACATGAAAGCATGTAAATGAACAGAATAGCTCGATTGCACTTAAAGTGTTAGCAAACATCTTGTAGGTCTAGATAAACGAATCTGCTAATGGGAACTCGTGCGCAGTCTTAGATGCTGGTCAATACTTCTGAGTTTCGTCGATATGGTTGTCAAGACGATCGATTTGGGGTGGATGTCCAATTACGGAAATTCTCTAATGACTAGTCTTCTATTCCTTTGGTACGTAACTAGCTCTTAGATCAAATCTCTCACGAATTGGTTGAGGGATGCAATTTCATTCAGGTGCTGTTTCTGACCGTGGTCGTTCAGTTTATCGTGGGGAACCCCTCTTCGTAAAATTAACTGTATTGTGTGAGTGAAATGTGCAGGAAGTTTGTTTAGGTCGCGATTTATCCCATTTGTCTTTTAGTAGTATCCCCAAAAATGAATCAAAAGATACATGATGCATGATTCGTCCTATTCGGTCTCACATCACACATCTATGTAGTATATATATAGCTAGCGATAATTCGGTGACATATATGCACGTCTCTCCTTACTGCAACTAGTCGTTGTCTAGTCGTTCTTAGTTTCGCACGTGGTTAGTGTACCTGCAGAAGAATGCATGGCTCATACATTACAACCTAGTGTGGCATCCACGCGTGACCACTGCGTGGACAACGTTGGTGGGCCGATGCACCTTTTCCTCAAAACCTAACTTTCCACCAGTATTGGGGATTGTCGAGAAAAAGGTGGATCCCAAAACCGAGGGTAAGTGTGGTGGGTATGAAAGCATCCAAAGCATGCCCACCACCCTTAAAGAGCTTTTACTATGGGGCATGAATGCAGGGTTTACAACCGTTCGCAAATCCCGATAGCTTCCACCAGTACTGGGGACAGCTATGGCCGAAAGGTTGCTTCCCAAATTGCCGAATATGCATATGAGTTCTATCTATGTCAGAATGTCAGTGATGTCACCTGTATAACACTAACATCCTTATACGGGCATAGCGTATACTCTCATTTTTGAATTACTTGAAGGTGGGTTTTCAAAAATAGTTTTGTAAACCAAAACTTGATGATATAACTGTTGTCTGTGTATGATCGGCTCTGATACCAGCTGTGGCAGAACCGCCCTGCTTAATCCAGACTAAGCACACCTGCCACCTCTGGCTCGCAGTGCACTTAGGCCAGACTAAACCCGGTAGTCCGTCGAGAGTACTACAGCTCTCGATAACACCAAATCCCAGAGGAACCGACATCAAACACATCCGACTCTCGAAGGAGCCACAACAATTACATCATCACAGGAGGCTGAAATAGGGAATAATAGAATTAATTTACAACTCAAATGTATGAAATCAAATACATGTTCAAATATAGCGGAAGCGAATTCAGAGTATATAAATATAGCGGAAGCATTTTAAAAATCTCGCAACGGAAACCATATACTTAAGTAGTCTTCGTGAAGAGATGAACAAGGCGAGTAGCACCGAGCCCACCGGTACTACCACCTCCAACACAGTTGTCCAGCTATCGTCGGTACCTGTAATCCAAAAGTGGGGGCAAACCCTGAGTACTAATTACTCAGTAGGACTTAATGGACGGGGCTTACGGCTGACGCAAAGCATGCTTACTAATCATGTGGATCCTTAGCTGTTGATTCTTAAACAAGGTCATGTTGATATCAGATAGCAGGATTTGACAGCTGCTATCCATTATTCATAAAGATTCATTTATAACATAAGGTAAATACTTGCATGAAAAGTAAAACATGAAAACATGTCCTGTCCCAAGATTCACAGCGCTTCCATCCAACCCCTTGGGAGTAGCCGTCTCAGGAGCGATACCACGGTACGTCGGGTCAGCCCTCCCTCGACCTCAAAGCATCTCCCAAATCCATCGACCTCCAACCGGTGGATGGGCAACACCCTGAATAGTGGGACAGATCATACACATCCAAGCATGTTGTATTAAAAGCGTGACTTCGTAAACAGTACGTTCCAATTATTACTACGTTGCCCGTGTGCGATATCTGGCATTCTCACACCTGGTGAGCATCAGCGATTCGAATCGATTTGTTAATTCCCAGGAATAACTAGAAGCACCAGGATGGCATATGCTTATTAACTCCCAGCGTTCCACATATGCTTCTCCCATCTCCACTTGTCCCATCCCAAGTTCGATTCAATCCTTCCGTTGCTCCCAGGTTGTGCTATCTTAGGAGCGATACCACGGTCACGTCGGGTCAGCCCTCCCTCGACTACAAGCTCCCCAAGGTGTCACAGTAGGAGTCTGTCTCTGTTCTCCGGATGGCACAAGTAAGCTTTCACCGGTCCATTATCCCGGATAAGCACTCTAGCAATGTTATGCCGATCAGTAGGCGAACAGCGAACGGGCCTTATGCGACTCGGGCGGAGTCCAGTGCACAATACCATAATGAATAATTAACTCAATAATTCTCCGCCCGGTCTCCATTTAAACATAAGCATGTATAGTAACTTCCATAGGTGAGATTTCTGTCACTTTGTAAAGCCGTACTTACGAGACGAGTACAATCACTCGTGTCTACTCGTACCTAGCAATTCTAGGCACTCGCCCTACGAACTCTACGTATAGGTGCTAGGGCCAGGATAGGTGCTAGGGCCAGGGCGGCTAGGAAGTCTAATGCAATTGGTTTCAAACAACTCCTAATGCATATATGTAATCATCACACAAGATTGTATTTGCTGGGAGAAGTCATGGTCCTGCCTACCTTTGAATATCCTTATGAAAACCAACAAACTAAACTATGTTAGTTTGCCGGGTTGTGAGGCTTTGCCCTAGGCAACCCCTTGAAGCAGGGACGGATTTAATCAGCGACCCTCCGTCTTCTTGCTCTGGATATAGCCTGTCGTCCGTTTCCTTGATCACTGGTTTCTCCTATGTTGATAGCTCTTTGCACGTGGGGTCTATATGCATGATAAAATGCAAGTGAGTGCAAGAGAATGCAAATGCAGACATATGATACAAGTTATATGGATGACATAGTGCAAACATGAGTATAACGAATGCAATGGTATGCATGGGGGTAATTAAAGCCTAACGCATGATCAAGTAGTTTGTGAAGAATGGGTTCGGGTACTCTTGGTTAAATACATCCTATAATAAGAAAACTTAACGACTTTGCTAAGAAATCATACATCCCGTCACTAAGAAATCGTACAAACTATTTCCACCTTTTATCTTTGAAGTTATTAGGAATTATTATTCTATATGTGTACACAGTCCCTATCAAAAAGAAATGAAATCGTCTCTTAAAAACACCTTTATGCATAATACGCACTCATGAGTTCATGTAGTTAGACAACTCAAATCGATCTCAAATTTTTACCACATGCAGAAACATAGTACATGATGCTACTGCTAAAATTTTAGCTACAAACAAGTTATAATTAATTTATTAAAATTACAACGAGTTATCAGCCCTATAGCTTTCCGGATTTTTCATTATTTATAGGAATAAGTTCTGGACTTGAAATTTCTACAGAAACCATTACATTGCATGAACATCATGTACAAAAATTAGCAAGCACAAAATCCATGGTTTGATATGACATCTATTTTCCATATATTTATCTAGGTTTAGTTTAAACTCACATCAAAACAGTACTTGCAGGCTTCACAAAGATACTTTTTGGAACCTATACATCACTAGCAAGCTACCAAATTTCCCATGGAATTACTTATGCATACTAAGACCACTTTTCTTTTTTATTTAGTTAAGCATGTGACACTTTGTCATTTTCAAATCACCACTCAAACTTTACATGCAACGTCTCAAACTTTACCAACAAGCTATATGCAGCATAATGTATGTCCTAAAAATATAGTATAACATTCGGAGCAATTTTCACAAGACAAGTACTCCCCATGCATTTCTATTACAAAAACGTAGGCCTAGGGGTAGATAGGTCATTTAACAACAAGTGCTACTGCCACAAAAATTTACACAGTGCCTAGATGCCATAACAAGGCTACTGTCCAAGTTTCATAATTTTTGGAGTTCATTTGGTCCACTTTTACCATTTATTTACCTACACCATGCATGCACTAAACCAGGGGCAAATCAGTCTTTTCACACATCCACATCATACTATCCTGTAGATCTACTCAAGAGGAGTCCATAGCCACTGAGTTTGTCCATTTTGGATTTTTATTTGATTTGTTATGATTTTTCAAAGTTCAAAGTTTAAATAAATGCAATTAAATGGGAAAATCAAACTGACGCGGACCTAATCGCAATTAACCGCAGACTCCAGGGACCTGCACAACATATATGCAAGACTCAGTGCATAGTACTAAACTGAGGACGCAAAATCAATAAACTTCAGGGGCTTATTTGCGAATCAACCGTCTTCCTCCTTCTTTCTCCAGGCAGAGACGAACGCGCGCGGAGGACGGTGTTTGGCGGGGCTGCGCCGGCGTGTGGGGGCCCGGACTTGGAGCCGAACGAGGCCCTGGAGGTCGGCTCGGCCTCGGGGATTGTTTCCCCCAAGATGTGGGCACGCGGGGTGGACAGGAGAGGCGGTTCAGCAGTGGTGAACCGGAGGGTCACGGCGCGGCGGTGCGCGGCGGCGCGGGCGCGGATCCGGCGAGGGAGCGAGGCGGTGACGTCGAGGCCTAGCGCGGAAGGTGCGCGGCGGGGCGGCGATTCCGGCGGAGGCGGAGTGGGGGTGCAGGGATGGCTCGGCGGTGGGTCTCCACAGCGAGGGGCGGTGGCAATGGCGGCCGGGAGGGAGCGCTCGCGGGGAAGGGCGATGGAGGCGAGGTCGAGCGGCAAGGCCGTGCGGGATCGGTGGAGTAACGCGAGGCGAGCGTGAGGCGCGCGTCGGCGAGGCGGGAGGCGGCTTGGGCGGCGGGTGACGTGAGCTCGCCGCGGCGGCGATGGCGGCGGGCGCTCTGTGCTTGGGAGGGGAAGGCGGAGGGAGACGATGAGGTCTAGCTCTTTGGGCGCAGAAGGTAGAGGCGGGTGAAATGACGGGGTTCTGGAGGCTCAGGGAGCGACGGAGCGGCCGGCGTGAGCTCGCCTCCGAGCTTGGCTATGGCGGCGGCGGCGTTCGGTGCGGAGTGGATAGCGAGGGAGTGAGGGGCAGAGAGCGAGGCGAGTTGAAGAGGAGGCGCGGAGAGTGAAGGCGGACGGGATCCTGTCCAGGTGCGGGTGCGCCGGGGAGGAGCGCGGCCTCGGCCGGCCGGCGTCGGCCACGCGCGGCGCGGGCAGAGCGCGTCCGCCGCGTGGGCGCGCTGGAGCGGGGAATGAGGACGGCGAGGAGATGGTAGGCGCGGTCTATAGACCCATAGAGGCCGACAGGTGGGACCGGGCAGGGTGGAGAGAGGAGGACTCATGAACCGAGTGCGCGGACGCGTTGGATGGTGGGACCCACCGGCCAGGATTTTCCAATCCCGCGGGCGGGAGTCCGAAGACGATCTGCCAGTGGGGCCCGCGCGTCAGTGAGTCAAAAGGGAGTCCAAAAACCCGAAAATGGAAAAATCAGCTTTGACCAAATGATGGTGTTTCTGTATTTTGCTTATTTGAGCAACTTAGGGACCGAATTTAAAAATACCCCAATTGGATGAAATGTTCTAAATTTGTTTCTCTACATTTCCATTATAAACTTGTATACCATGTTGTACTCAAAAATCTGGTTTAAATTTGAATTTAAGCTGCTGACCAAGGTTTGACCAACAGAACCTTCTAGTTTAGAAATTCTAAAAGTCTATTTTCTAATCACATTCACCTGAGAAGTTTTATACAAATGTTGTTCAGAATTTAATTATCTACAACTTATTCAATTGGAGTTTTGCAAGATTATGGCTGTAGACCTGTTTAAATTCGAAATTACTAAACAGATCAAGTTTGGACAGAAAACACTTACTGACAGAAAAAGACCCAAAACTCTATGCAAACCTTAATGCATGTCAAAGCACCAATTACCAAAGTTGTTTATCATTAAATTTTCTACAAGTTTGTCAATATGAGTTTCACCCAAATCTAAATAGAATCAGAGCTATAGGCAAAAATCAAAGAGGCATATATGCAGGAAACAGGTTTTTAACAAGTGGCATTTCAACCAAATTTGAACTAGGGCTCAAATGTATGTCATTGTATGATGCATCATGATGAATGTTGCATGTATGATGAATGATTATGCATTTGAGATGCCGGAGCATCACAACAAGGCCCCTTCCCGTGAGCGCCGCCCGAGCCCGTCCGCCGGTCATCGTCGCCAAGCCCCGCCGCCCGTTCCCCGACCTCGCTGGACCCTCGGTGAGATTCGCCTCGGCCTCCTCTCCCTTCCCAGCTAGATCTAGTCGGGCGAAAGCGCCCCTAGGCCCCAGCGTGCACCACGCCAGCGAGCCACTGCCGCGCGGGCCGAACCCCGCCATGGGTTTTGGTCGCCGCCGGCGCCTCACCGTCCCCTTTCACCCTAGCCGTCCGATCGGTCGCCAACGGCCACGATTAGAACCCGGCGTACCCTTTCGCCAGCGATTCACAGAGCGCCACGTCGCCTTCACTTAACCCGACAGCGCGGTCCCACCCGTCAGGCCGACGTGTCGCGCTACGCGCGCGCCGCGTCAGCGCCGCGTCGGCGTAGACCCAGTCAGCCGCGGGACTTTCGCAGAAAAGTCCCCGCGTTTCTCTGGAATCAACCTGCGGTCCATCGGCGTTGAAAATTAATTAGATTTTGGTCCAGTTTTCTTCGGTTTGGACCCTGGACTCTCCGGTTTTTGAACCCGCAGTCCAAGCCTCGGCGGTTTTGCCTGAAAACCCTCGGTGGCTACGGTTAATTACGGTTAGGTCCTCAGTTTTTCAAATCTAGCCCCTGGTTTCTTTGTTTCTGTCATAGTTATGCCCCCAGGAGCCCGTTTTATGCATAACTTTCACATTTTAACTCTGATTTGAGTGATTCTTGCGCTCATGCGACCGTAGTAATGCATAGAATGTTTTTAGTGCAATTTTATCCTCTGTTTTTGTGATATGATGTACTATTTCTCACCTTTGGATAATTGTTTGCATGTATGTACGCGTGGAAATGCTTGTATGTTGCCGTGAACATGTTTAGACGGTGAGCAGTTTGTTGGTGAAGAAGAGCAGTAGTTTGAGGGTATTGAGCAGCAGCCTCAAGACCAGTTTGAGCAAGGCAAGAATAACATGGACACAACACAATAATCATTTAATCACTTTATATGCATGTGTCTAATTTTGTACGCCAATAAGGACTGTACCTAGTGTCTGTTATCGCAACGTTTACCTTGGGAATGCATGTTGGTTAAGTTTTGCTAGTTGCTACGCGAACTCATGTATCTTTGGTTAATAATTTTGTTAACGGATCTATGCAATCAAATCTTGAGTTTGACCCGCTGTGGTTCATGTTCCTTTAAAAATGGCTTTTTAGCAACTTGGTTTAGGGGGCGTGAGCATGTGTTTTTGCTCATAGCCACTCTCCTTAAGGACCGGTTCGCCAAGCGACAACCTGGGACAACAGTGCTACCATGAGACTGGAATGGGACGGTCTTAGCTAATTAATTAGGTTGCATTGGTTTGGGAGTAACTTACCCACGGGGCCAGAGGAGAGGTGAGCTTCTGTGGCCCTCGCGGGTTGAGTGCGTTTATCTCCCCTTGTGGCTTGCTCCACAGTTGCGGAGCCTGAAACCGTAGCGGTTACACCTTACCAACGTGATCTCGTAGTGTGCTTGCTAGCCATCTCATCTAAGGTAATGTGGTGGACCACTAGCGTAGCCCACGACTCATGGGTAAATACGTATGACCTCTCGAGAGTGTAAAACTGACATGTCAGCCGTGCTTTATCCAGATTAGTGGTTCTATCGGGTTTGAAGGTGGTTCTTATGATAATGTTGTTGTTTAATGTTCCTATTTAATATCTTGGGCTTAATGGTTTATCTACTCACCTGTAGTAACTAGTTGTTTAATAAAAACTTGACCAACTAAAAGCTCATGCTAAGTGTCAGCCAACCTTAGATGCCTCATAGTTCATGTTATGCTTGTTGAGTATGAAATACTCACGCTTGTTTTACTTTAAACCTACTATTGGCTGGAATCCAACCGCTGCTCAGCTCCAGAAGACTTCGAAGAGTATGTTCAGGACTTGAACGAGTTCTATGCATACCAGTCCACCAGTCGACGTCCCTGTGGCGGCTCGTTTTATCTTCGTTTACGCTTCCGCTATGACTCTGGTTTAAAGACATGTTGTCTTATTGTAATAAAGTGATGATATACGCTATGTAAACGTTTTATTTTATCGTTTACGCACGTTCTGTGATGTCGCTATTGTCATAATATATGTGGGACACGTTCCTGGCACATATATGTTGTTTCGGTTCCGTTGGTTGAGAACTGGGCGTGACAAAGTGGTATCAGAGCCGTGTTGATAGTAGGACGGAAGCCTAGTTAGAAACGGACGTAAATAAGGAACTCACTCCCCTTTTTCCCTCTTGCTGTTTTATGAAAAATTTATTTTCGCTATCAAATTATATGTTCACTCTATGTTAAATTATTACTTTTTGCTTTATTCATTCAATCATATAGAACTGATCTCCATCTTACTCCATCCTCCTTATAGGTCATGGCACGCAGTAAGCAAACCGCCCGCAAGAGTACCGGGGCCCGCCTTCGCCGTGTTGCACCACCGACCCCACGGCGCACCCTAGTACCTCGTCCACCACAGCAGATCGAGCCTCCGTCACCGTAGCTGCCCAAGCCGTTACCACCACCACCCTTCGAGTACGCTCCCATGGACCAGGCGCCACACCCCTTTGAGGGGAATGGTCTGCTTCCGGCGGACACTGACCCTGAGGAGGAGGAGGAGGAGGACCCAGTGGAGGTAGTTTACTACCTTGACTCAGACGACGATGGTGATGCGCGAGAGGAGGTCCCACCGCCACGCCTGCCGACACCGACACCCCCTTCCCCGCGTGCGCCGACACCACCGCCTTCTCCAGCGGTACCTGCAGCTTCACCGGCACCTCCACCGCCACCACCGGCCGCACCTGAGTGGCCGTTCCGTGTGGCCGTCCCTTCCGACGAGGGTGGTCAGCGGGAGGTCGATGCCTGGGTTGACCTGACGCACCCACACCATGGTGCCGACTTGGAGTTCCCAGGGCTACTCCGTGACTGCCTCTACGACCTGGGTTACACTACCCACGAGGTCGTTTACCAGGTCCGGCAGCGGGCGCGCCCGGACCACACCACCATCTGGTCTGCCGGTGTGCAGGTCCTGGAGCCTAACCCCAACCATGGGGACACACCGTGCTGCGCCGGTACTACAGCATCGCGGAGCATGAGACCATGGAGATGGCCATGGAGGATGCTGCTCAGCAGGCCCTCAGGGTTCTCTGCCAGCACTACCACACCCCGCTCTGCCAGACTCAGTACCGCTACTTCCCCCGTCGGCAGTCTGGGGATATTGAGCACGAGATAGCGTCCATTCGGGGTGAGGACAACCGGCAGCTGCTGAAGCTGGTCCGGTATGTGTCAGCCCTGATCACTGCCTACGTCAGGATGTCTGAGGAGCTCCATCACTGGAACGGTGAGGTGTTCCACCTTCAGGCTCAACTGGACCAAGTGGCGGGGCCACCACCCCAGGTGCCAGTGGTGGACCCAGCTCAGACTCCCCCTCGCAGGAGGCCTGGCACGGGAGAGTTAGGTGGTGCCACTAGGATACTCCCTCGGTATGACTAGTCGTCCTCATGTATCGCGTTAGCACGTTTGTTAAGTCATCATGTCGAGTGGTTGTGTTGAACTTGAGTTAAAGTCATGGTGTCTGGATGTTTGTTATTTTGAACCATGTTTGATTTGGATCTTTGGTTGTGTGTTATCCAGCTGTGGGGATTTGTCCCAGCATGAACAAGTTTAAGTTATCAAATAAAGTTAGTTCGTGGGGTTAAATACTATATCCACTCTATTGCTCTTACTACTTTATCTTTAGTCGCTATTGCTTGTTTCATCCGTATGTTGGATGTGTGCTCATGGTGTCTCTATTACAAACAGATGGTTAACACAAGGCGCAACGCTACTGGTGGAAATGCTAACTAGGGTAACCAGGGGGTTGGCAACCCACTGCCCAACCCTCCACCATTGACACTGGAGCAGTTCTATAATCTCCAGATGCAGATGATGGCAACAATGACCAACGTTGTGCATGTTCTCCAGCAAGCTCAAGCTCAGCCACCGCCCCTACTACCTAGAGATAGGCGTGGAGATTTCCTGAAGGGTCACCCTCCCACTTTCTCTCATGCTACAGAGCCATTACAGGCGGATGACTGGCTTCGTGCTGTGGAATGCCAGTTAGACATAGCACAGTGCAACGACCGGGAAAGGGTCTTGTATGGTTCTGGACAGCTGTGGGGTGCAGCACTTGACTGGTGGGAATCCTACAGACCTCAAGATAGGGATGCATTCACCTGGGCACAATTCAAGGAGAATTTTTGCAACCACCATGTGCCTGCGGGGTTGATGAAAATGAAGAAGAAGGAGTTCCTTTCCTTGAAGTAGGGCAACATGTCTGTGACTGAGTATAGGGATAAGTTCCTTCAGTTGGCCAGATATGCCACTGCAGAGGTAGCGGAGGACAGGGAGAAGCAAGAATACTTCCTGGAAGGTTTAAATGATGAGCTCCAATACCAGCTGATGAACCATACCTTTCCTAGCTTTCATCAACTGGTAGACAGGGCGCTTTTCACTGAAAGGAAGCGCCAGGAGATCGAAGAAAGGAAGAGGAAGTACCACAACTCTTCATCAGGCAGCAACACCCGCCCCCGTTTCTCTCAAGGTTCGAGCTCACAACAGCAGGGGCAGCAGCAGCGGGCTCAAGGACAGCAAGGCTACCAGTACCAGCAGCGCTACTAGGGTCAGCCAGCTCGTCCTATGTATCCATCTTAGCGCCAAGTGCAGACCACCCCTCCCACCACAAATCAGACTACAGGTGTTGGGCCTTGCTACAAGTGTGGTGGAGCGGGCCACTATGCTAATGCTTGTCCCTGTAAGGTGTAAGGTAACCAACAGGGGCAGCAACCGAGCCAAAGGCAGAACCCTCCCCAGCCGCAGCAAGGGTGCCCCAATCAACAAGGCAAGGCGCCTTGGCAAGGGAAGGTGAATCATGTGATAGCTGAGTCTGCAGCTGAAGCTCCTAACGTCGTGCTTGGTACGTTCCTGGTCAACTCTCACCCTACTACCGTTCTTTTTGATACCGGTGCCACGCATTCGTTTATTACCAAGTCATATGCTGAGCAGTACAATATTCCTATAAAGTCTACAAATAGACCCATGGTAGTATCTACACCGGGGGGAACGTTGAGCACAAGTTTATTATGCCCTCGAGTTAGCAAACATAAGGGGGGTAGAATTCTGCACCAAGTTGATAATCATTGGGTCCGCAGGAATTGATATCATCTTGGGAATTGAAACTCTTGCTAAGCGGGATGTCAGAATTGATTGTGCCAAGCGAACCGTCCACTTAACAGCTGCTGATGGTCAGAAAGTGGAAGTCAGTGCCACAGAACCTTCTGGTTGTCTGCATCAGATGGAGGCGAAGCCCACAGAGGGGATTCGAGTAGTGTGCGAGTACCCGGATGTCTTTCCAGATGAGTTACCAGGTATGCCACCTGGCCGAGAAGTTGAATTTTTAATAGAACTTTTACCTGGTACAGCCCCTATAGCAAAAAGGCAATATAGAGTGGCACCCAAAGAACAAGAGTTAATAAAGAAAAATATAGATGAGTTGTTAGGAAAAGGGTTTATTCGGCATAGTTCCTCACCTTGGGCTTTTCCGGTTCTGTTTGTTGACAAAAAGGATGGGACCCGAAGGATGTGTGTGGATTATAGAGCCTTGAATGATGTCACTTTCAAGAACAAATACCCCTTACCTCGAATAGATGATTTGTTTGATCAGTTGCAAGGTGCATGTGTGTTCTCAAAAATTGATCTGAGGTCAGGTTATCATCAAATGAAGATTCGTCCTTCCGACATTCCAAAGACTGCTTTCATTACTAGATTTGGGTTATATGAGTACACAGTGATGTCTTTTGGGTTGACCAATGCTCCTGCTTATTTCATGAATCTTATGAACAAGGTGTTTATGGAGTATCTTGACAAGTTTGTTGTGGTGTTCATTGATGATATATTGATCTATTCCAAGACGAAAGAAGAACATGAAGAACACTTGAGATTAGTTTTGCAGAAGCTGAGAGAACATAAGTTGTATGCAAAGTTGATCAAGTGTGAGTTTTGGCTTGATCAAGTGCCTTTCCTAGGACACATAGTCTCAAAAGGTGGAATAATGGTGGATCCCAGCAAGATCAGCAGTGTCATGGATTGGAAGGTGCCAGAAGTCGTGAAAGAGGTTCGTGAATTTCTGAGTCTAGCAGGATAGTACATAAGGTTTATTGAGAGTTTTTCCAGGATTGCAAAGCCGATGATATCATTGCTCGAGAAGGGTGTCCCATTTATTTGGACTAAGGAGAGGCAAGCTGCATTTGATGAATTAAAGAAGAGACTCACCACAGCTCAAGTGCTTACTCTACCTGACTTAACCATGAGTTTCATCGTGTACTGTGATGCTTCCAAGGAGGGATTGGGTTGTGTGCTTATGCAGGAGGGTAAGGTGATTGCTTATGCTTCACGCCTGTTAAGAAAGCATGAGGTCAATTATCCCACTCATGATCTGGAGTTAGCAGCTGTTGTGCATGCTCTGAAAATCTGGAGGCATTATTTATTTGGAAATCGGTGTGAGATATACACCGATCATAAGAGTCTCAAATACATCTTCACCCAGAATGAGCTGAATATGAGGCAGAGAAGATGGCTGGAGTTGATTAAAGATTATGACCTGGAGATACATTACCATCCAGGGAAAGCAATGTGGTAGCAGATGCTTTAAGCAGAAAGAGTTATGTTAACATGGCAGTTGCTTTTCAGATGCCCCTTGAGCTATGTGCAGAATTTGAGAGTTTGAATTTGGGATTCGTGTATCACACCACAGTAGCAACTTTTGAAGCAGAGCCTACCCTTGAACAAGAGATAAGGAAACATCAGAAGACGGACGAGAAAATTTAGGAGATCCGGGAACAATCAAGGTGGGCAAGGCGCCACACTTTTGTGAGGATGAACAGGGTACCGTATGGTACAAGAACCGGATCTGTGTGCCAGATGTGGACAGTATAAAGAAGTTAATACTCAGTGAGGCTCATGACACCGCTTACTCCATTCACCCGGGCAGTACCAAGATGTATCATGACTTGAAGGAAAGGTTCTGGTGGTATGGGATGAAGAGGGCAGTGGCAGAATATGTCGCAGTGTGTGACACTTGTCAGCGTGTGAAGGCTGAACATCAGAGACCTGCAGGTTTGTTGCAACCCTTGAAGATTCCAGAGTGGAAATGGAAGGAAATAAGCATGGATTTCATTGTGGGGTTAACCAGGACTCAGAAAGGTTACAACTCGATCTGGGTAGTTGTGGATCGATTGACCAAGGTTGCTCATTTCATTCCTATGAACACTACTTATTCGGGTGCCAGGTTAGCAGAGTTGTACATCTCCAGAATCGTTTGCTTGCATGGTGTGCCTAAGCGAATCATATCTGATAGAGGTTCACAGTTCACATCTCGCTTTTGGGAGCAGTTGCATGACTCCTTGCATTCTAAGCTTCGGTTCAGTACAGCATATCACCCACAGACAGATGATCAGACAGAAAAAGCGAACCAGATTCTAGAGGACATGTTGAGGGCGTGTGCTATACAGTACGGAACCAGTTGGGATAAGAGTCTGCCTTACGTCGAGTTCTCTTATAACAACAGCTATCAAGCTAGTTTGAAGAAGTCACCATTTGAGGCACTATATGGCAGAAGGTGCTCTTTGTTAGCCACCTATGAGAATCTCAGGGGCGAGATTCCTGTTAAGGGGGGTAGGTTTGTAACACCCTAGTTTAAATTCCAGCATTTTACAATAAAATTCAAGCAATTTATTTAATTTTCTAAGGCTCATGTATTTAGCTGCATTTAACAGGATTTATTTAAAATGAATGCTTGTATAAGATAATTCATAGGCCCAACTTCCTTGTGCATACATGCTGGTGCATTGTTTCTGGTTTGATTGAATTAAGGATTCAAATTCAAATTTATTTGAATTTTAGAACCATTTTCTATCTCCATTCAAAGGAATTCAAAATCAGAAAAGAAAAAGAAAAAGAAAAAAAAGAAGAGGGCCAAGCCAACCGGCCGGCCCAAGCCGACCGGCCAGCCCAGCTCCCCGCCCCTCTCCCCGCCTGGGCCCCGACCCGGCCAACTCCACCCCCTCTTCCCGCCTAGGCCCCGAGCCGGCCCAACCCGCGCCCCTCCCTCTCAGCGCGCCGTCCGGCCCACCAGGCCATGGCTGCGCCTTCCTCTCCCCGCGTCTCGCCGACAGGTGGGCCCGCGCCTCGCGCCCGCTGACCACCAGGCCCCACGCATCAGCTTCATCCCCTCCCTCCCACCGGATTCCACGCCCCCTTTCCATACTCTTTCCCCCGCTCGGCCGGCGCGCTACTCAAGCAGAAGGGATTCGAAGCCGAGCCCCGCTCTCCTTCCCTTCGCACCCCGCCTCAATCCCGCATCTGCCGCGTCGGTTTCCCCTTTCCTCTCCACCTTCCTTCACTCCGATTTGAAGAGCGCTTTCAAACCGAGCGGCATCACCGCGTCACGACGCCCTCGGCCCTCACAGTGTCTATAAAACTGACCCGGAGCCTCGCCCTCGCCCTCTTTACCGCGCCTCCACTCCAATTCCTCTCCCGTGCACTGACGCGCTTGCATTTCACCACCGGAGCTTCGCCTCGGTAAGACGCTCCGTCGTTCGATTCATCGCCGTGGATCCATCTCCGCCCTTCTAACCGCACCCATCTCATTCGCAGGAGCTTCGCGGAGCCGTTCCGTGGGTTTTGGGCGCAGAGACGCGACGCCAAGGCCCCTTCCCGCGAGTGCCGCCCGAGCCCGTCTGCCGGTCATTGTCGCCAAGCCCCGCCGCCTGTTCCCCGACCTCGCTGGACCCTCGGTGAGATTCGCCTCGGCCTCCTCTCCCTTCGCAGCTAGATCTAGTTGGGCGAAAGCGCCCCTAGGCCCCGGCGTGCACCACGCCGGCGAGCCACCGCCGCGCGGGCCAAACCCCGCCATGGGTTTTGGTCGCCGCCGGCGCCTCACTGTCCCCTTTCACCCTGGCCGTCCGATCGGTCGCCAACGGCCACGATTAGAACCCGGCGTACCCTTTCGCCAGCGATTCACAGAGCGCCACGTCGCCTTCACTTAACCCGACAGCGCGGTTCCACCCGTCAGGCCGACGTGTCGCGCCACGCGCGCGCTGCGTCAGCGCCGTGTCGGCATAGACCCGGTCAGCCGTGGGACTTTCACAAGTCCCCGCGTTTCTCTGGAATCAACCCACGGTCCACCAGCGTTGAAAAATAATTAGATTTAGGTCCTGTTTTCTTCGGTTTGGCCCCTGGACTCTCCGGTTTTTGAACCCGCAGTCTAAGCCTCGGTGGTTTTGCCTAAAACCCTCGGTGGCTACGGTTAATTACGGTTAGGTCCTCGGTTTTTCAAATCTAGCCCCTGGTTTCTTTGTTTCTGTCACAGTTATGCCCCCAGGAGCCCGTTTTATGCATAACTTTCATGTTTTAACTCCGATTTGAGTGATTCTTGCGCTCACGCGACCGTAGTAATGCGTAGAATGTTTTAAGTACAGTTTTGTCTTCTGTTTTTGTGATATGATGTACTGTTTCTCACCTTTGGATAATTGTTTGCATGTATGTACGCGTGGAAATGCTTGTATGTTGCCGTGAACGTGTTTAGACGGTGAGCAGTTTGTTGGTGAAGAAGAGCAGCAGTTTGAGGGTGTTGAGCAGCAGCCTCAAGACCAGTTTGAGCAAGGCAAGTATAATATGGACACAACCCAATAATCATTTAATCACTTCATATGCATGTGTCTAATTTTGTACGCCAATAAGGACTATACCTAGCCTCTGTTATCGCAACGTTTACCTTGGGAATGCATGTTGGTTAAGTTTTACTAGTTGCTGCGTGAACTCATGTATCTTTGGTTAATAATTTTGTTAACGGATCTATGCAATCAAATCTTGAGCTTGACCCGCTGTGGCTCATGTTCCTTTAAAAATGGCTTTTTAGCAACTTGGTTTAGGGGGCGTGAGCATGTGTTTTTGCTCATAGCCACTCTCCTTAAGGACCGGTTCACAAAGCGACAACCTGGGACAACAGTGCTACCATGAGACTGGAATGGGACGGTCTTGGCTAATTAATTAGGTTGCATTGGTTTGGGAGTAACTTACCGACGGGGCAAGAGGGGAGGTGAGCTTCTGTGGCCCTCGCGCTACTTGGGTTGAGTGCGTTTATCTCCCCTTGAGGCTTGCTCCACAGTTGCGGAGCCTGAAACCTTAGTGGTTACACCTTACCAACGTGATCTTTGTAAAGGCCTCGTAGTGTGCTTGCTAGCCATCTCATCTAAGGTAATGTGGTGGACCACTAGCGTAGCCCACGACTCATGGGTAAAGATGTATGACCTCTCGAGAGTATAAAACTGACATGTCAGCCGTGCTCACGGTTATGAGCGGCCCAGATCCTTTATGCAGATTAGTGGTTCTGTCGGGTTTGAAGGTGGTTCTTATGATAATGTTGTTGTTTAATGTTCCTATGCAATATCTTGGGCTTAATGGTTTATCTACTCACCTGTAATAACTAGTTGTTTAATAAAAATTTGACCAACTAAAAGCTCATACTAAGTGTCAGCCAACCTTAGATGCCTCATAGTTCATGTTATGCTTGTTGAGTATGAAATACTCACGCTTGTTTTACTTTAAACCTACTGTTGGCTAGAACCCAACCGCTGCTCAGCTCCAGAAGACTTCGAAGCGTATGTTCAGGACTTCAACGAGTTCTAGGCATACCAGTCCACCAGTCGACGTCCCTGTGGCGGCTCGTTTTATCTTTGTTTACGCTTCCGCTATGACTCTGGTTTAAAGACATGTTGTCTTATTGTAATAAAGTGATGATATACGCTATGTAAACGTTTTATTTTACGTTTACGCACGTTTTGTGATGTCACTATTGTCATAATATATGTGAGACACGTTCCTGGCACATATATGTTGTTCCAGTTCCGTTGGTTGAGAACTGGGTGTGACACAGGCACCCCGGGAAACACCAAGAGAGAAGATCGAGCTCTCGCCAAGCAAGCCGAAAATGGACTCTCTCCTCGTAGCCATGGAAAAGCTCCTATACGATGGAGAAGCCCGCAAGCTCAAAGCTGATCACAGAGCCGAGTCACTGAGACGTGCCACACTGGCCCAGCCGCCGACAAAGGACTCAGGAGGCAAAGCACCTGAGATAAAGGTCACCGCCAAGGCAACGAACACATCTCAAGAATGGCGAAAGAAAGAGGAAACGCCAAAGCCAAAGCCAGAGAAGAAGATCAAAACTCAGAAACAAAGTTTGTGGCAACCAAGAAGGTCTGGCGAGCAAAAGTTGCAGCACAAACGGCAGCTAAGTCTCCGTCAAGCGTTGACACCGAACCAAAGGTATGACTTGCCCTCGCCAGGACGTAAACTGGCCTTATCCTCCACTACATATTTAATTTCCCGCGTTATATTTTTTCCTATCTTTCATGCACTTACTTTGAATTTCACCATTGCATGTTTAAATTTCATCAAAATTTTTGCTTTTGTTTGCATTTAGTTAGTTCTACTTTGCGGGAAAAAAAAGTGCTACACCCTCGGTTCTTGGACGTTTTGTAAAGGCTCTGCCCCGCAAGGACGACTAACTCTTGGACAACTGACTTCTGTACGACTAACCACTAACGCTAATATTTTTGTAACTGCTTTGTCCTTGTGTAGTATATTGTCTATTTTTGTAGGATGTCTTCTTTCTTCAGGAAAGCGAAGAAGGCCCTGAGCAACACAGGGAAGGGACTGCAGCTGAAGTTCCCGTCTTCGTCGGACGAGCGCTCTCGCTCTCGTTCACAAAGCGAAATCTCTAGGACCCCAGCAGTATCCAACAGGACTCCCGCAGTGTCCGACAGGATGTCTGTCAGCGGTACACGCAGCCGCCAGGACCAGGAGCAAGATGAAGGAGTTTCTTCTCAGCAACAATCGCAGCGCCGACTGATGAACCTGCAGGATATCAACATCCAAGGCGATCAGGAAGCCCAGGTGTTACAAGCTCTTACCACTAAGACCTTTGGGAGGACCAAGTGCTTCGACGCCTTCTTTCTCGTCGAGATAGGTATGTTGGAACCATTCATTAAAGCCTTTGATTATGTGGGTTGGTCGGATTTCGCTATCATTACAAAGGAAGGATCCGTCCTTCTCACACAAGAGTTCCTGATGACTCTCCGCGTGGATAAGTGTACAACAGGTACGTTTATAAATTTTTGCTTGTTCAATACTGAATTCTCTGTCTACCCGTGGCAGTTTGCCGACCTCCTGGGCTTCCACTCCAACTGTTCGTTGAGTGACCCAGCCGGGTATGACATGAAATGTTTTTGGGTGGAAATTTGTGGATAGTATGGGAACGGGAAACATAGCACCTCCAAAATTCACAATCCCACTCTAAGACTCTTAGCTCGCTGGGTCTCGCTCATCGTCTTTCCAAGAGGCGAGGTTCGTTGTTCACCCAATGAACACCTCAAGTGCCTCTATGCCATGGTCAAAAAGAAGCGCTATGCTCTGGTCCTCGACATTGTCCACCACTGGATGGGCATGAGAGCGACCAACACCCCTATAAGCATCACTTCCTTTGTCACTAGGATAGCAGCCAACTTGGGCCTCCTAGAGAATGCCTAGCTTGACTACCTTCCCGACGACACATCACACTATGTGGGGGAGCAGCACTTTGTCTAGGCACATTTCATGAGGCGAGACGCCGCAACTGGGAGACTGATCATGACATGGTTCGGGAATAGTCTTGAGCTACTGCTTCCAGCACCGCAGTTCGACATGTACACCATCAGGAGCCTAACCATGCAGCTAGATGTGAAGGCACCACGCCAAAGCATCGGCGGCGTCATGACAAGAGCCCAGAGACGGCGAGCGGAGGAATTACACCACAGAGCCCGAGGAAAGGATTTTGAAGAACCCATCCATGCTTCCATACCAACAGAGCCATCCTGGTACTTCTCTAGTACCGATGGCGAGAGTTCCTACCAGCCTTCCCAAAGTACACAATACTATGGAGGCGATAGTGCATCACGTGCGCTCAGTAGAGACCTAGGTCACTCTGCTTCAGCCCGGTACCACACACCTGACATGGCCGACATCAACTCCGCAATGGGGGGATGAACTTGGGCCAGTACTATCAGAGGCTGTATCAGCAGGTAGGTGACATCTACCAACGTACGGAAGAGATGGGTCAACGGCTCCAAACCAACACGGAAATGCTCCAGAACCTAAACGAGCAAGTTGGAGCCGGCTTCCTCAATGCTCAGAACTTCTACTACTACCAAAACCCCTAGCTTCATTGAAGCTTGGAGGGGTGGTAGACCGTTATGAGCATACCTCCTCGCACCCGTGTCTCCTCAGAGTAAGGTGTCCCCGTCTCTTGTCCTTGTCTCCTCCCATGTGCACCAGCGGTACCCCTGTCCAACCAAGCAGCAGCATCACCCGTCCTACTAGTACCAGCAGTACCCCGTCTGACCGAGCAGCAGCATCACAGTCCTACCAAGGTAAGTACTTTCAACAATGTTTTTTTATTTATTTCCCTTTTTATTGCTTTATCTAAAAAAAAAGAAAAAAAGAAAAAAGTGTCAATAAAAGCAACTCCCAACTTTGATGCATATATCTTTCATATGGAAATGATGAATAGTTGCTCTATTATGTTCATGCTTAGTTGTTTACGCACGTTCTACACTTAGCTTAATTTCGAGCTTGTGTGTATAAGTTGAAAACTTGATCTTGTACTTAGTGGATGCCATTTGCATAACTATGTCTAAGTTGTTGTGAGAAATGATATGGCTAAGCACTAGGTTTTCTCCACATGTCCCTAGTAAGATGAACATCTTAGTTTTATTCTTTTGAAAAATGAGATGAAGTTCTCCCATCGGTTTTAACTACCTACCAGAGCCAAATACACTGAAATATCTGAGCCTAGCTTGTTTAAGCTACTTAAAGTTGTTTTGAGCTTTGTCAAATTTTGAGTCTCTTAGAATGGAATCATCTCTATCTTGTGAATTGTTAGAGCAAAAATCCACTACCACAAATGCATTTACCTATTCTGGGTATGCATACATATACCTCCAAAATAATACCCTTATCCTTACTCCTTCCAAGCAAAAGAGGTAGAGTATGGAGTCAACAAAAATATGAGAAAAAGAAAAGCATGCTAGTCAAGCATGGCAAAAAGAGAGAAAAATACAAAAAGGCTCCATATTCATACCTATCAATCAAAAAGGAGAAGGAATGGAAACAAGGAGATTCATCCATCCATCTACCAAGTAAAGCTCAAACAATGAGCAAGGCTAGAAGATGTAGTACATTTCTTTGGTCCAATCTTTGGCTTTGCAAAACAAACAATTTAAGTAAGCTAAGTTCTTCCATAACCCTGAGCTCCCCATAAGCCTTAGTATAGGAAGTTCTTAGTCATGCTCTTGGCTTCAAATGGTGAGGATACACTTTGAGCCTTAGTATAGCAACATGAAGCTACTGTCAAAATTTCAGCCACAAAAGATTTATAAATTAATTATAGAAATTCCAGCAATTTTTCAACCTTTTAGCTTCCTAGATTTTTCATAAATTGCAGGAAAGGAATCTGGGCATGAATTTTTCACAGACAGCATAACTTTACATTAAAAATAAGCACAAAAATCAGCAAGTTCAGAATTCATAGTTTCATAGGACATCTATTTTCTATATTTTAAATACATCAAAATATTCATATAGAGCAAAATAGTAGCAATAAAATTTACACAAATATTTTCTGAAACTAACATGTCACCAACAAGCTACCAGATTTTCAATAAAATTTTCCTAGCAATTTAGAACCACTTTTTCCAATTTTCTTTTTCTAGCTAGTAGCATTTTGTTATTTTCAAATCAGTAATTAAACTAAACATGCACCGCCTCATATTTCCCTATTGAGCTACTTATACAATATAAAGCATATGAAAAATAACAGAGAGTCATTTTGGGCATATTTTATGTAACATCCTTTTCATGTTGATAAAATACATAAAACAGATGCACAATGGTAAAACAGTAACAATCCAAGCATTGCTAGGGCTACCAAAAATCACACAGTGCAATAATACCATAAGAAAGCTACTATCCAAGTTTCCACATTTTACGATTTCATTTAGGCCACTCTTGGCATTTATGTGGTTTTATCATGCATGCAACAAAACAATGGTAAAATTGTCCTTTCACATATCCACATCATACCTAGCCAATAGATCTATTCAAGAGGAACACAATGCAACAAAGTTTGTCTTTTTCAGATTTTTCTTTGATTTTATATGATTTTCCAAAGTTTCAGCCGAATATAACTAAAATAAAACGAAAATCATTAGATCTAGGGGCTAGATCATGATTATTTTGAATCTACAGGGGCTAGCATGCAAGTTCTATAAGACTCAGTGAATAGCGCATAGACTTAAACATAAAATCAATAAAACGCAGGGGCGGGATCTAAAGATTCTCGGCCGCGCATGGACTTAAACGTAAAATCAATAAAACGCAGTGGCCGGATCTAAAGATTTTCGGCCCCCGTCTTCAACCTCGCGCCAGCCAAGGCCGCGCGGAAAGATGCATGCGCGCCCGCAAGCTCTGGCTCGCCAAGGCCACGACGCGGGAGGTACCCCCTTCGCCGGCGCACTACCTCGGGTAGAGCTCGTCGGCGGAGGTGGACGGACGGCGGCGTAGGAGGCGATGAACCAGAGGTGAACCGAGGCGGCGAAGGTGTGGTCACGACGTCGAGGCGAGGTTGAACCGGTGGTGGAAGCGACGAACGGCGACGAGACTAGGTGGAGGAGATGCGCGGTGGAACGGCGGTTGTAGCGGTGGCGGTATAGAGGCGCAAGGAGGCCGGGAGAGCGTGACCGAGGGAGGCGTTCTCGCCTTAAGGACGCGACCGAGGGGAGCGATCCATGGGTGTGGGGCGTTGGCCGTATGCCGCCGGCCACATGGCGTACACGGGCTGGGGAGATGGGCGGCGCTGACAGGTGGAAATTTGTGTCAGTGACTTAGGAGAAAACCAGGGAAATTTGTGTTTTCTCCCTCATTGTAATTCACATTTTTGACCTATTTAGAAGCCGAATTTGGCAAGACTCCAATTGGATGAAATGTTCTACTCTTTTAGATCTACTCTTGTGGAAATATGATTTAAATTTGAATTTACCTAGCAACCCCCAATTTGGACAGTGGACCTTTATTGCTTGGGAAATTCAAAACTCCTATTTCTAGCCATTTTTACCTAAAGTTTCTCCTTACAATGTTGTTTAGAATTTCAAGATATATAATTCATTCAAATAAAGTTTTTCATGAAAATGGCTGTAGGTTGTAGAAAAATTGAAATTACTAAGCAGGTTAGGTTTTGACAGGTTTTTCATGTTGGAAGAAAGGAATCCAAAATTCCTTGTAAAATTCAATATATGACCAGGCTCCAATTATAAAAGTTGTTCAACTCATGTTTGTCTATAATTTTGATAACATAAGTTTTACCTAGATCTCAATGGAATCAAAGTTATGACCACAAACATAGCAGCACACATGCAAAAACAAGGTTTAGCAATTTGCATTCCAACCTAGTTTGATCAGGGGGTTCAAATGCATGACATTATCTAGTGATATGATGCATGTATGAGGATGATAATGCACTTGAGATGCCTGGGGCATCACAGTTATACCTCATAATGCAAAATTACGATGTCGCCAAGAAGAACTGCTAGAAATATGAAGCCGCACTTGAGAAAGCCAAGAATGCTGTGGGAGTCATGTACCACCAGGTTTCTCATGACGACTGCTTATGTCACCCTGACAGGTGGGCTGGGTGGTTTGGCTTCAGTATCAAGGCAACAGATGGTGTGGGGTTCAAGCGAACCACTCAGGCGGTTTTGGCAAGGGATATGTTAGAGTATTTCTCCTGTAATCTCGGGATATAGCCTCAAAAACCTCTCGGCAAGTAACCTTCCAGAGGATCAGCTGTAACCCTAGCCCCTCGGCCTATATAAGGGGGGCTAGGGAGTACGAGGGAACTCTCTCAAACCTTCGCATTCTCAGTAATACAATTCACCGACCTCCATACAGGACGTAAGGTATTACGCTCAGCAGCGGCCCGAACCTGTCTAAACTCGTGTCCCTATGTTCTGTACACCATTATCGATCTGCTTGCCACCCCGACACTACCATTCAGCTTGCGCAGCGCAGCCACCTTCTATGCACAACCTTGCGCAGGCCCGGCTACTCCAACGTTGATGTCTTCTACGCCGAGGATGTACCTATGCCCCTAACGGGGCTACGGCTGGGGCTCGTCGTCAACACAACCCCAGCCGACAAAGCGCCCGGTAGCGCAGCGCACCATCGAGCGGCCCGGCCAACAACACGGCTGGCGCACCACCCATATCAACGACGCGGCCGGCGCACGACCCCTCTCGGGAAGTGTTCATGGCCGACTTACATGAGCAAGAGCAGCCGGTCCCTCCGGACTCGCCCTCCTTTCAGTGAGAAACTCAGGCAGCGGCCCACGCCCGCCACCTCCGCAATGTTGTCAAGCAGTGCGAGCGAGACCGCCGCAAACAACGTGCAAGGATCCTCAGGGACGTCTGTTGACGATCGTTATTGCAGTACCAATGACCGTCAACTATCCATAAACATGGTGGAAAACTTGTTAAAGTATGGATAAACCTGTGCTACTAACACATTTCCACAAGTTGTGTTGAATATTTGATTGTAGGTACGAAGATCAGAAGAAAACAGGCAAATGTGGCTAAGTCATAGGGTCACTGGCCAGTGGGCCAGGTCGCCCGGCTCCAAGCCAGGCCGCCCGGCACCATGCCAAGCCACCCGGCCTAACTCAGGAGCCAAATCAGCTCATCTTCGAGCTGCATGTGCCTAAGTGATGTGTCAACACACTTGTGAAGTCCAAAGGCCGAATGCACCACGTCAAGTACCTGAAGGCTTGCCACATCACCGATCCAGCAATTGGATTGGTGAAGTCAGCAATACTGGGCACTTCAATCCTACGGCTAAGGAAGAAACACAAGTGAAGATCAACGGTTGAGGGAAAAACACACTTGTAACCGCCATAACCGCCGTCAACCTCGACTTGGGGAGGCAATATGAGACACAAGGTGGAGAAAGGCGGTGGATCCGACGGCCACCCGGGCCGCCCGGCTTGGGGTGGAGCCGCCCGGCCCCACCTCGGCGCCTTCCGGTTGTAACTGCGTCTCCAACTGCCTCACCGACCTTAGAACCTATAAATACCCCCGTAGACTTCACTTGTAGAGTGTGGAAGTTGAGTAGCTCACACTATCGCTTAGTCTTGTATCACTAGGTTTGTCCTGAGAGTTAGAGTTGAGTCTGAGCTTTTGCCTCAGGGATTCCGAAGTCTTCTTTGAGTCTCGGTAAAGCTCTTGTATCTTTCTATCTTTGTACTCGTTACTCCAGTATAATATATTTCATTGCTCTATCTTTTGTTATACTTTACTTTACTTCTTAACGCTTGCCTAGTGTGGTGTACCTTTATTGCACACTAGATCCAAGGCTTAGGTTTGTGTTGTTCTTAAGTTATCTGAATCTTGTTAGACTTGCCGGTGCTATAAGCTTGTCTTAGGCTTTTGATCTAAGATTAAGTAAGTTCTCTCCCTCTGAGCAAGGAAGAGCTTTAGTGTTCAAGTTCTCACTTGAACACTAGTATAGCGTGCCATCTTACCCACGCAGATCTGGTTGGTAGCCACTCTAGGTGACAGCTCTAGAGGTCTCAGTATTCCACCCCGTCGTTCGGTAAGCCCGTAGGCGTTAGCCGGGTCTCCTTCGGAGGTCTACTATCTACCCCTTGACCCCTCGAGGCGCCGAAATTTCGCTCAACGCAAGATCCTAGCTTGTATCCAGTTAACTTAGTTCAACCGCGAATACTCCTCTGCAGCAGTTACGTAGTAGAGTTTGGAAATCTAATCTCACTCGTTGTCCTCCCAGGCAACTACCTAAGTGTTAGGCTTCTTTAGTCCCTGTTTTACTCTTCCCACCATACACTATCTTTATATCTTACCCCCGTTGTAAGAATAGCTGGTATTTTATCTAAGTTATACTACTGCTTGAAGGTTTGACATTTCATTCCACTTATTCGCCCTTGCTTCCCTATCGATTTTTACGATACTCGGAATACTCTGAGTGAAAAAGCTATAGCGAATCTCTGTGCGCTTGCGGAGTAAAATCTGTTACGCTAAGAGACGTCAACAACGTCTCGGTTGACGAGCTCTCGAGGACCGACGAGACAGCTGGGCATTGAGGCGAAGGCATCCGGCAAAACAACGGCCGCGACAGAGGCCTCAAGGCGAAAGAAGCCTACCTAGCTGTCGCCGCGGGCGAGGGCCGCATCGTCCTTCAAGGAGGAGACAGCAGGCAGCGCTATTCCCTTGCGGTGGGTGTGGCTAGATTCCTCGGCCAGGAATTTGACGAAGCGGCCTCCTCTTCTCCAGCAAGGAGCTGTGCATCGCTGCGATGGGCACCGTCATGGCGGACCTGCCCGCATCCGCGGGAAAGACGAAACTACAGCAGCTGGCCCTTAAAGGGTTGGGGATCGATGCGGAAGCACCGAGGGACAACAAACCAAGGGAACCACCACCACCGGCCGGCGGCGCAGTTGCTGACCTTCGCCACACTATCAAGGGCAGAAAGAACCTCCACCACGAGATCAATTCTAGGCGGCAACAGGCCTGGGTGGCGGCACTTGCGCAACGGATGATTGGGAGAAAAACTACGGCACGACCATCCCTCCGTCAGCATACCAGGGCGGCAACGACGACGACAACCGACTCGGCAAAGGCAACGACCTAGCCGAGTACCGCCGCTACGATTCCCTCTGGGATGACCCACCCTTCAACAACGAGTACAATGGCGTCAAGGCGTTCTCTGTTAGGATCAGGATTGTCTCCTAGCCCTCCACGTTCAGGATCATCAACATCGATAGGTACCACCACAAGGAGAACAAAGAAGAGTGGGCCCGCCTCTACCGCCTCGGAGTCAAGGCCGCCCATGGTGACTCTGACGTCGCACTGGCCTACGTTCCAATAATGTTGGGGCCGGAGGCCCAACGGTAGCTCTAGAACCTACCGCCCAGCTCCATCTCCAGCTGGCCGCAGTTCTGTGAAAAGTTCATCGCCAACTTCCGTGGTACCTACCACCAGCCGGCGATAGTGCGGGACCTCACCCGCATACGACAAGGGTGCCAAGAGATGCTCAAGGAGTACATCTGGTGCTTCTCTGAGCTTCGGAACCAGGTGGCGGATGTCCCCGACCAACCGTCATCACCGCTTTCAAGGAAGGGCTCTAGGACGAACGCCTCCTGGAGAAGCTAGCCCGAAAGATGCCCGACAGCATGGAGTCACTGTTCAACATCGCCAACAAATACGCCGACGCTTAGGAGGAGATCCAAGACATCCTTACCCACAACAAGGGCGGCCCCGAGCAAAGGCGCAGCGACGACGACCGCCGCGACAACAACAATCGCCGCGACCAATGCTGGGACGGCAACGACCGACATGACTGATGCCACGATGGGGACAGGCGGCCCTGGAAGTGCGGCCCCAAGAACACCATCAACGAGGCGGGCTACAGCGGCAAGCGCCCCAAGCAAAGGATGGAAGACATCCTCGACAAAACTTGCCCGGTCCACCCCCGCGCGGGTGTTGGCGTCTCTTAGCCTTATATGATTTTACTCCGTAAGCGCACGGAGACTACTGTAGCTTTTCACTCAGAGTATTCCGAGTATCGTATTTTTATCCATAGGGAAGTGGCAGGCGAGAGAGTATAATTGAATAAACTCAAATCGAATGAACCGTACTTAAATAAATATACCAGCTAGTCACTAGATAGGGGTAAGTCTGGTAAACGGATAGGTGTATGATGGAAAAAATTAAATAAAACTACCTAAGATACACGTAGAAAGGTATAGTTGCCTGGGAGGACAACGAGTGAGATAAAGTTCCCAAACTCTATTCTATTCGGCTGCAAAGACTATGTCGTGGTTAACTAAGAAACTCAAGTAGCAAGTCAGGGTTTTGCGTTGAGCAAAATTTCGGCACCTCGAGGGGTCAGGGGTAGATAGTAGACCACCGAAGGAGACCCGGGTAACGCCTACGGGCCTACCGAACGAATGGGCCTGGACTACACAGGCACACTACACGCCTTCACCGAGTGGGGCTACCAAGCAAATCTGCGTGGATACGCTGGCATGCTATAAACGTACTCAAGTGAAGCTTGAGTAACAATAGATCGTCCTTGATCAGAGGAGAGGACCTAACCAGAGCCTGGTGTATATGTTGGATTATAGCACCGGCAAGAATAACGGGACTTGAACAACTAAGATAACCACAAGTCTAAGCCTAGCAAGTATGCAAAATAAAGGGTACACCACACTTGCAAGAGATAGAAATAAAGTAAAATATAACTGAATTATATTGAAGATTGAGTACAAGAGATACAAGAGCTGTTACCGCAGACTCAAAAGAATCTCTAAGAACTCCGAGGCAAAGCTCGACTCACTCTAACTCCCAGGACTATCCTAACTACTAAGATGTGGAAAATGATACTCTCTAAGGTAGGATATGGCTCTCAACTTCTCCATACCTTTACAAATGAGCTCTGTAGGCCTATTTATAGTCCCATATGAGAGAGGGGGTACTTGTAGGAGGATTAGGTCGGTGGGAGGCCAAAGTCGATGGTCGGCCGACCTAGGGGGGAGGTCGACCGACCTAGCCCGAGGTCGGGCGACCATCTGATCCACCGCCTTTGCACTTCAACGGCTTGATCTTGCTTCCCCATGGCGGTTGGTAGTTAGGACGGTTGTTGCACGTGTAAAATGCCTCTGAGGGTAGGTCGGCCGACCTTGTAGGAGGTCGGGCGACGACGTGTCAGGCCTACATTGGCCACTTTGCTCTTCCCTCGGATTGATGACGTTGTGGATCCGTGACTTGGTGCATTTTCGGCCTTTGGATACATTGGATTTATGTGCACTTGTGTTTTCTTCATAATGTGGACCAATGATGTGGCAAGTGGCTGACTTGGGAGGTCGGGCGGCCTAGCCAGGGGTCGGCCGACCCTGTCACTGGGTCGGGCGGCCAGCCCCCAGGTCAACTGACCTGGCTGCACCAGGCAGGCCTGACCCTTGGTCGGCCGACCTGGTGATGGGGTCGGCCGACCTGGCCACTTTGGCCAGTGTGCCACATATTCGATCCTTGGCATGTTTTCATCTATTTTATGTGCATTTTGGTACCTGCATCCAAATATTCATACAAAACTTGTGGAACTCATTAGTAGAAGGGTTAGTCCATATTTGTTCACTTGCATAGCTCCATTTGGTTGGTAATTGACAGTAGATATCGTGAGATTACGACCGTCAACACCCTCCCAAGCTTAAACTTTTGCTCGTCCTCGAGCAAAGCTAAGACTCAGAGTGGATCAAGAGTTTCGAAGATGAAGATAAATTCTTATATGTGACATAATACTCATGCTTTTGTTTCGAGTAGCGAAATTATTGAACCTCACCTCGTGTACTACCTGTGGTGCATCTTTTTGCTTACCTTGCCTTGGGCAGTTGAGAGACAGAACGACCATTGTATTGGAGTTCTTCTAAGTTGCTCTTTTTGGATGTTTTTCTCAGGTGTTTCAAGATTTTTCAAAACAAAAGTAGCTTCCCCAAGGTGCTCTCAGGCGCTCAAATGTGTATCCTCACCAAGGGCCAAGATTCGGCCAACACTTTCGTACACTAAGGCCTTTGTGGAGCTTTGGGTAGGGAGAATGTGGCACACTTAGGATATTTATTTTGCTAAGCCAAGGATTGGACCAAAGAGTATACTCTATCACTTCTTCTATTGATCACTAGAGTATGAGTGGTGGTACTTTGTATGCCTCCTTCTATTGGCATTCATCCCTTGTAGCCTTTTGTATATTTGGAGTGGATATGGAGCTTTTATTTATTTTTGCCATGCTTGAACTTGCATGCTTTTCATTTTGCCGTGCTTTTGCACGCATTTTTTTTCTTTTTGCCATGCTTTTCTTTTTGGCTCCATACCCTTACTCCTTGAGATTTGAAGGCTAGGGATTATGAGAAGTATTTGGATACATTTTGGTGGATGCAAAGTCTGGAATCGATCACTTGCATTTTTGCTTTTATACTCCAGCTATCAACAAAAGGTGATATTTCTACTCAAAGAGACTCAAAATTTGACAAAGCTCAAAATATCACTAAGCAGCTCTTTGTAGCAGTTTCAACTAATTGAAGCATTTTTTGCTCTGGTAGGTATTTTTGACCAAGGGGAGCTATATTTTATTATTTTAAAAATAAAAACCTGAGATGTTCATCTTACTAAGAGCAGGAGAGAATTATCCCATATTCAAGCCATATCATTCATATCACACAAATGGCATCCACAAGATAGAACCTTGGTTTACTTATTTTATTCACACACTCAAAATTAAGCTAAGTATAAGTCACATGCAAGAATTAAATCATTCACTTGATAGAGCAACTATTCATCATTTCCAAAATGAAACTAACATGTGAACTTATCATTAAAGCATGGGAGTTTTTTTTAATGAAATAAATAACTAAACTAAACAAACTGAATTAAGCAAACTAAATAAAACAAACTAGATTGAGCAAACTAACTAATAAACTCTCAAAGCAAAGATACATGAGTGGTGCAGAAATCGGAAGATTGTCATACATACCCAGCTATCGATTTGGGTTCGCCCCAAGCTTCAACGAAGCTACTCGGGGTAGTACCCATAGTACTGGAAGAATCGCTGGGACTCAGCAAAAATGCGCTGAGCCGTCGCTTCTATTTCGAGGAGGCGGTTGTACTATTCGTCCTGGGTCTGCTGGATGACCTGAGTGCACTCATCTACTTGGTTAAGCTGCTGGGCCATCCCAGCTGTGCGCTGGTCCTGAATGGTCAGGGACCCAAAGATGGCACTCAATAGGTCTCCTGCAAAGCGTGCAGAGGCAGATGGTCCTACCTCGTATGGTGCTGACCCATATCCATAGAAGGTTCCTCCTCCTTGCTACTGTGAGAATGCAGCGCTCGGCTCGTGTCCCCATTGTGTTCCAGATCCTCTGTGGGGCTGCCACGTCGGGTCTGGTACCTGGGTGTGCCAGGACGTGCCAGCCGCGGTATGGAACCAGGTAGGTCCCGTTCCAGTGGTCTGCGCATCCTGGGCTTGCTTCTGTAAGCGCTCTTGGGCTGCCCTCCTTTGTGCCCTAGTCATGACCTCCGCTACACTATGCCTGGGCTCCTCTAAAGGCTCTTCCTCTAGGACGCTCTCTAATGGAATAGAGAGTGTGTCCAAGTGGTAGATTTTGAACTGAGGCGCTGGTAGAGGGTCTTCAAAGTTGTACCCCTTATGGATCATGACATATGTGTCCGTGCTGAGGTTCTTACGCAGGTAGTGTGCCCAGATGAAATGGCTCTCGGTGACTAGGTTGGGTGTGTCAGGGGGTAAGAATGCCACCTGGCCACTAGCTAATACCCCTAGTTCAGAGGCAATCCTCATCACGAATGACGTGATTGATATGGAATTTTCATCCCAAACTAGTTTCATCCAGTGGTAGAGCATGGCGGTGACAGGTGCATATTTCTGCCTACGCCACATGGCATAGAGGATTTTTAAGTCCTCTATGGTCATGCAACGTGTGTCATCGTGAGGCAGGACTACGATGGTAATCCAGCGGGCCATGAACCGCATAGTGGGGTGCTAAATGTATGTGATGCTTTTCTTCCCCTTGTAGTCTAGCCCGACTAGTTCCTTCCATAACTCTGTAGCATTGAAGCCTACGGGTTCGGCTGCTATTGTCACGCCCAGTTCTCAACCAACGGAACCGGAACAACATATATGTGCCAGGAACATGTCTCACATATATTATGACAATAGTGACATCACAGAACGTGCATAAAAGATAAAATAAAACGTTTACATAGCGTATATCATCACTTTATTACAATAAGACAACATGTCTTTAAACCAGAGTCATAGCGGAAGCGTAAACGAAGATAAAACGAGCCGCCACAGGGACGTCGACTGGTGGACTGGTACGCCTAGAACTCGTTGAAGTCCTGAACATACTCTTCGAAGTCTTCTGGAGCTGAGCAGCGGTTGGGTTCCAGCCAACAGTAGGTTTAAAGTAAAACAAGCGTGAGTATTTCATACTCAACAAGTATAACATGAACTATGAGGCTCCAAGATTGGCTGACACAAGGCATGAGCTTTTAGTTGGTCAAGTTTTTATTAAACAACTAGTTACTACAGGTGGGTAGATAAACCAATAAGCCCAAGAGGTGCACAAGAACATTAACAACAACAACATTAACGTAAGAACCACTTCCAAACCCAACAGAAACACTAATCTACATAAAGGATCTGGGCCGCTCATAACCGTGAGCACGGCTGACATGTCAGTTTTTCACTCTCGAGAGGTCGTACATCTTTACCCATGAGTCGTGGGCTACGCTAGTGGTCCACCACATTACCTTAGATGAGATGGCTAGCAAGCACACTACGAGGCCTTTACAAAGATCACGTTGGTAAGGTGTAACCGCTAAGGTTTCAGGGTCCGCAACTGTGGAGCAAGCCTCAAGGGGAGATAAACGCACTCAACCCAAGTAGCGCGAGGGCCACAGAAGCTCACCTCCCCTCTTGCCCCGTCGGTAAGTTACTCCCAAACCAATGCAACCTAATTACTTAGCCAAGACCGTCCCATTCCAGTCTCATGGTAGCACTGTTGTCCCAGGTTGTCGCTTTGCGAACCGGTCCTTAAGGAGAGTGGATATAAGCAAACACATGCTCATGCCCCCTAAACCAAGTTGCTAAAAAGCCATTTTTAAAGGAACATGAACTACAGAGAGTCAAGCTCAAGATTTGATTGCATAGATCCGTTAACAAAATTATTAACCAAAGATACATGAGTTCACGCAGCAACTAGCAAAACTTAACCAACATGCATTCCCATAGGTAAACATTGTGATAAAAGAGGCTAGGTACAGTCCTTATTGGCATACAAAATTAGACACATGCATATGAAGTCATTAAATGATTATTGCGTTGTGTCCATGTTATACTTGCCTTGCTCAAACTGGTCTTGAGGCTGCTGCTCAACACCCTCAAACTGCTGCTCTTCTTCACCAACAAACTGCTCACCATCTAAACACGTTCACGGCAACATACAAGCATTTCCACGCATACATACATGCAAACAATTAACCAAAGGTGAGAAACACTACATCATATCATAAAAACAGAAGATAAAACTGTACTAAAAACATTCTATGGTCTGCTACGATCACGTGAGCGCGAGAATCACTCAAATCGGAGTTAAAACGTGAAAGTTATGCATAATACAAGCTCCTAGGGGCATAACTGTGACAGAAACAACTAAACCAGGGGCTAGATTTGAAAAACTGAGGACTTATACGTAAATAACCATAGCCGCCGAGGGTTTTAGGGCAAAAACCTGAGGCCTGGACCGTGGGTTCAAAACCCGGGAAGCTCAGGGGATAAACTGAAGAAAACAGGACCTATATCTAAATATTTTTCAACGCGGGCGGACCGCGGGTTGATAAAAGGGAAACGCGGGGACTTTTCTGCGAAAGTACCGCGGTGGACTCGGTCAGCGCGACGTGGCTGCCGCGTGGCAAACCACGTGGCCTGACAAGCAGGCCCGCGGCTGACTGGGATTATGAAGGCGACGTGGCGCGTTTCGATTGGCCCGCGAAGGGGTATCCCACGATATAATCCTGGCAGTTGACGACGGATCGGACGGCCAGGGTGGAAGGGGACGGATGAGGTGCCGGCGGCGACCTTCCCCTACGGCAGTGGCTCGCCGGCGTGGCGCACGCCGGGGCCTAGGGGTGGTCCCGCTAGACAAGATCTAGCTCGGGAGAGAGAGAGGGGGTCTCGGCAAAGCTCACCAGGGGCTCGGTTCGGATGAAGGAGGGGCGGAGAGAGCTCGCGACGGAGGACGGCGGACGAGCTTGGTCGGCGCTCGCGGACGGAGACGTCAGGGGGTCGGATGGCCGTCCAGAACCCATGGAGGACGGCAAAAAGCCCCTGCGAAGACGATGGTGAGGGTTAGATGGTTGGAGATGAACCAACGGCGACGAATCGAACGGCGGAGCGGCTTACCGAGGCAAAGCTCCGGCGGCGAAATGCGAGCGCGTCGGTGCACGGGAGTGGAATTGGAGTGGAGGCGTGGTAAAGAGGGCGAGGACGAGGCTCAGGGTCTGTTTTATATACATTGTGAGGGCCGAGGGCGTCGTGGCGCGGTGATGCCGCTCAGTTTGAAAGCGCTCTTCAAAGCGGAGTGAAGGAAGGTGGAGGGGAAAGGGGAAACCGACGCGGCAGATATGGGATTGAGGCGGGGTGCGAAGGGAAGGAGAGCGGGGCTCATATTCGAATCCCTTCTGCTTGAGTAGCACGCCGGCCGAGCGGGGGAAAGAGTATGGAAGAGGGCGTGGAATCCGGCGAGAGGGAGGGGATGAAGCTGACGCGTGGGGCCCGGTGGTCAGTGGGAGAACGGGGCGAGGCCCACCTGGCGGTGAGGCGCAGTGGGAGGGGAGGGAGGCGCTGCTACGCTGGTGGGCCGGTTCCCAGCCCAGGCGGGTGGGAGCAGGGGCATGTGAGCCACCAGCTGTCTGGGCTTGGCCGGTTGGCCTGGCTTCCCCTTTTCTTTTTTTTTTCTTTTCCTTTTTCTTTTCTGAATTCTTTTGAATTGAGGTAGGAATAGTTCTAAAATTCAAATGAATTTGAATTTGAATCCTTAATTCAATCAACCAAGAAACAATGCACCAGCATGTATGCACAAGAAAGTTGGGCCTATAATTTATTTTATACAAGCATTTATTTTAAATAAAACATGTTAAATGCAAACTAAACACATGAGCCTTAGAAAATCAAATAAATTGCTTGAATTTTATTGTAAAATGCTGGAATTTAAACTAGGGTGTTACAAACCTACCCCCCTTAACAGGAATCTCATCCCCGAGATTCTTATAGGTGGCTAGCAAAGAGACCAGGATAAGTCGCCCTCAACTCTTCCTCTCTTTCCCAAGTTGCCTCATCCTCCGTGTGATGTTTCCACTGCACCCTGCACATTTTGACCCTCCTGTTTCTGGTAACCTTTTCAGATGTTTCAAGAATCTTCACTGGGTGTTCGGTATATGTCAGATCCTCCTGCACATCTAGACCTTCTAGTGGTACTTGTTCTTCCGGCACCCTTAAACACTTCTTTAATTGGGACACATGGAACACATCATGTATTCCAGATAGGTTTGATAGCAATTCCAGCTTATAAGCCACTTCGCCTTTCCTTTCCACTATCTTGAATGGACCGATGTATCTTGGTCCCAGCTTTCCTTTCACATTTAACCTCCGAATTCCTCTCATGGGTGACACCTTCAAATACACAAAGTCATCAACATTAAAGGTCAAGCCCTGCATCGCACATCTGCATAACTCTTCTGTCTGGACTGAGCAACTCTCAAGTTCTCACGTACCATCTTGATCTGCTGTTCAGCATCCCTGATAGGGTCGGGTCCGAACACTTGCTTCTCTCCTGTTTGGTTCCAAAATAGCGGTGTTCTGCACCTTCTGCCATATAGTGCCTCAAATGGTGACTTCTTCAAACTAGCTTGATAGCTGTTGTTATAAGAGAACTCGGCGTAAGGCAGACTCTTCTCCCAACTGGTTCCGTACTGTATAGCACATGCCCTCAACATGTCCTCTAGAATCTGGTTTGTTCTTTCAGTCTGACCATCTGTCTGTGGGTGATATGCTGTACTGAACCGAAGCTTAGAATCCAAGGAGTCATGCAACTGCTCCCAAAAGCGAGATGTGAACTGTGAACCTCTATCAGATATGATCCGCTTAGGCACACCAAGCAAGCAAATGATTCTGGAGATGTACAACTCTGCTAACCTGGCACCCGAATAGGTAGTGTTCACAGGAATGAAATGAGCAACCTTGGTCAATCGATCCACAACTACCCAGATCAAGTTGTAACCTTTTTGAGTCCTGGGTAACCCCACAATGAAATCCATGCTTATTTTCTCCCATTTCCACTCTGGAATCTTCAAGGGTTACAACAAACCTGCAGGTCTCTGATGTTCAGCCTTCACACGCTGACAAGTGTCACACACTGCGACATATTCTGCCACTGCTCTCTTCATCCCATACCACTAGAACCTTTCCTTCAAGTCATGATACATCTTGGTACTGCCCGGGTGAATGGAGTAAGCGGTGTCATGAGCCTCACTGAGTTTTAACTTCTTTATACTGTCCACATCTAGCACACAGATTCGGTTCTTGTACCATACGGTACCCTGTTCATCCTCACGAAAGTGTGGCGCCTTGCCCACCTTGATTTGTTCCCGGATCTCCTGAATTTTCTCGTCCGTCTTCTGATGTTTCCTTATCTCTTGTTCAAGGGTAGGCTCTGCTTCAAAAGTTGCTACTGTGGTGTGATGCACGAATCCCAAATTCAAACTTTCAAATTCTGCACATAGCTCAAGGGGTATCTGAAAAGCAACTGCCATGTTAACATAACTCTTTCTGCTTAAAGCATCTGCTACCACATTGGCTTTCCCTGGATGGTAATGTACCTCCAGGTCATAATCTTTAATCAACTCTAGCCACTTTCTCTGCCTCATATTCAGCTCATTCTGGGTGAAGATGTAGTTGAAACTCTTATGATCGGTGTATATCTCACACCGATTTCCAAATAAATAATGCCTCCAGATTTTCAGAGCATGCACAACAGCTGCTAACTCCAGATCATGAGTGGGATAATTGACCTCATGCTTTCTTAATTGGCGTGAAGCATAAGCAATCACCTTACCCTCCTGCATCAGCACACAACCCAATCCCTCCTTGGAAGCATCACAGTACACGGTGAAACTCTTGGTCAAGTCAGGTAGAGTAAGCACTAGAGCTGCGGTGAGTCTCTTCTTTAATTCATCAAATGCAGCTTGCCTCTCCTTAGTCCAAATAAATGGAACACCCTTCTCAAGCAATGATGTCATCGGCTTTGCAATCCTAGAAAAACTCTCAATAAACCTTCTGTAATATCCTGCTAGTCACAGAAATCCACGAATCTCTTTCACGACTTCTGGCACCTTCCAATCCATGACACTGCTGATCTTACTAGGATCCACCATTATTCCACCTTTTGAGACTATGTGTCCCAGGAAAGGCACTTGATCAAGCCAAAACTCACACTTGCTCAACTTTGCATACAACTTATGTTCTCTCAAACTTCTCCAAAACTAATCTCAAGTGTTCTTCATGTTCTTCTTCCGTCTTGGAGTAGATCAATATATCATCAATGAACACCACAACAAACTTGTCAAGATACTCCATAAACACCTTGTTCATAAGATTCATGAAATAAGCAGGAGCATTGGTCAAACCAAAAGACATCACTATGTACTCATATAACCCAAATCTAGTAATGAAAGCAGTCTTTGGAATGTCGGAAGGACGAATCTTCATTTGATGATAACCAGACCTCAAATCAATTTTCGAGAACACACAAGCACCTTGTAATTGATCAAACAGGGCATCTATTCGAGGTAAGGGGTATTTATTCTTGATGGTGACATCATTCAAGGCTCTATAATCCACACACATCCTTCGGGTCCCATCCTTTTTATCAATAAACAAAACCGAAAAAGCCCAAGGTGAAGAACTAGGCCGAATAAACCCTTTCCCTAACAACTCATCTATATTTTCCTTTATTAACTCTTGTTCTTTGGGTGCCACTCTATATTGCCTTTTTGCTATAGGGGCTGTACCAGGTAAAAGTTCTATTAAAATTCAACTTCTCGGTCAGGTGGCATACCTGGTAACTCATCTGGAAAGACATCCGGGTACTCGCACACTACTCAAATCCCCTCCTTGGGCTTAGCCTCCATCTGATGCAGACAACCAGAAGGTTCTGTGGCACTGACTTCCACTTTCTAACCATCAGGAGCTGTTAAGTGGACGGTTCGCTTGGCACAATCAATTCTGACATCCCACTTAGCAAGAGTTTCCATTCCCAACATGATATCAATTCCTGCGGAACCAATGATTATCAACTTGGTGCAGAATTCTACCCCCTTATGTTTATGCTAACTCGAGGGCATATTAAACTTGTGCTCGACGTTCCCCTCGGTGTAGATACTACCATGGGTCTAATTGTAGACCTTATAGGAATATTGTACTGCTCAGCATATGATTTGGTAATAAATGAATGCGTGGCACCGGTATGAAAAAGAACTGTAGCAGGGTGAGAGTTGACCAGGAACGTACCAAGCACGACGTTAGGAGCTTCAGCTGCAGACTCAGCTGTCACATGATTCACCTTCCCTTGCCACGGCGCCTTGCCTTGTTGATTGGGGCGCCCTTGCTGCGGCTGGGGAGGGTTCTGCCTTTGGCCCGGTTGCTGTCCCTGTTGGTTACTTTGCACCTTACGGGGACAAGCATTAGCATAGTGGCCCGCTCCACCACACTTGTAGCAAGGCCCAACACCTGTAGTCTGGTTTGGGGTGGGAGGGGTGGTCTGCACTTGGCGCTGAGCTGGATACATAGGACGAGCTGGCTGACCCTGGTAGTGCTGCTGGTACTGGTAGCCTTGCTGTCCTTGAGCCCGCTGCTGCTGCCCCTGCTGCAGTGAGCTCGGACCTTGAGAGAAACAGGGGCGGGTGTTGCTGCTTGATGAAGAGTTGTTGTACTTCCTCTTCCTTTCTTCGATCTCCTGGCGCTTCCTTTCAGTGAAAAGCGCCCTGTCCACCAGTTGATGAAAGCTTGGAAAGGTATGGTTCATCAGCTGGTATTGGAGCTCATCATTTAAACCCTCCAGGAAGTATTCTTGCTTCTCCCTATCCTCCGCCACCTCTGCAGTGGCATATCTGGCCAACTGAAGGAACTGGTCCCTATACTCAGTCACAGACATGTTGCCCTGCTTCAGGGAAAGGAACTCCTTCTTCATTTTCATCAACCCCGTAGGCACATGGTGGTTGCGAAAATTCTCCCTGAATTGTGCCCAGGTGAATGCATCCCTATCTTGGGGTCTGTAGGATTCCCACCAATCAAGTGCTGCCCCCCTCAACTGTCCAGATCCATACAAGACCCTTTCCCTGTCATTGCACTGTGCTATATCTAACTGGCGTTCCACAGCACGAAGCCAGTCATCCGCCTGTAGTGGCTCTGTAGCATGAGAGAAAGTGGGAGGATGGCCCTTCAAAAAATCCCCACGCCTGTCTCTTGGTGGCGGGGGTGGTGGCTGAGCTTGAGCCTGCTAGAGAACTTGCATAGCATTGGTCATCGTTGCCATCATCTGCATCTGGAGATTATAGAACTGCTCCGGTGTCAGTGGTGGAGGGTTGGGCAGTGGGTGGCCACACCGTTGGTTACCCTGGTTAGCATTCCCACCAGCGGCGTTGCTCCTTGTGTTAACCATCTGATTGTAATAGAGATACCATGAGCACATAGCTAACATATGGATGCACAAGTGGTAGCAACTAAAGACAAAGTAGTAAGAGCAATAGAGTGGATATAATATTTTAACCCCACGAGCTAACTTCATTTGATAACATTAACTTGTTCATGCTGGGACAAATCCCCACAGCTAGATGCAACACTCAACCAAAGGTCCAAATCAAACATAGTTCAAAATAACAAACAACCAGACACCACAACTTTAACTCAAGTTCAACACAACTAACTCAACACGACAACTTATTAAACATGCTATCGTGATACATGAGGACGACTAGTCATCCCGAGGGAGTAATCTAGTGGCACCACCAAACTCTCCAGTGCCAGGCCTCCTGCAAGGGGGAGTCCGAGCTGGGTCCACCACTGGCACCTGAGGTGGTGGCCCCGCCACTCGGTCCAGCTGAGTCTGAAGGTGGAATACCTCACCATTCCGGTGATGGAGCTCCTCGGACACCCTGACGTAGGCAGTGATCAGGGCTGACACATACCGGACCAGCTTCAGCAGCTGCCGGTTGTCCTCACCCCGAATGGACGCTATCTCGTGCTCAGTATCCCCAGACTGCCGACGGGGAAAGTAGCGGTACTGAGACTGGCAGAGTGGGGTGTGGTAGTGCTGGCAGAGAACCCCAAGAGCCTGCTGAGCAGCATCCTCCATGGCCATCTCCATGGTCTCGTGCTCCGCGATGCTGTAGTGCCTGCGCAGCACGGTGTGTCCCCCATGGTTGGGGTTAGGCTCCAGGACCTGCACACCAGTAGACCAGAGGGTGGTGTGGTCTGGGCGCGCTCGCTGCCGGACCTGGTAGACGACCTCGTGGGTAGTGTAACCCAGGTCGTAGAGGCAGTCGCGGACTAGCCCTGGGAACTCCAGGTCGGCACCGTGGTGTGGGTGCGTCAGGTCGATCCAGGCGTCAATCTCCCACTAACCCCCCTCGTTGGAAGGGACGGCCACACGGAACGGCCACTCCGGTGCGGCAGGTGGTGGCGGTGGAGGTGTCGGTGAAGCTGTAGGTACCGCTGGAGAAGGCGGTGGTGTCGGCGCATGCGGGGAAGGAGGTGTCGGTGTCGGCAGGCGTGGCGATGGAGCCTCCTCTCGCGCATCATCGTCGCCGTCTGAGTCGAGGTAGTAAACTACCTCCACCGGGTCCTCCTTCTCCTCCTCAGGGTCAGTGTCCGCCGGAAGCAGACCATTCCCCTCAAAGGGGTGTGGCGCCTGGTCCATGGGAGCGTACTCGAAGGGTGGTGGTGGCAATGGCTCGGGCAGCTCCGGTGACGGAGGCTCGATTCGTGGTGGTGGCCGAGGTACAGGAGTGCGCCGTGGAGTCGGTGGTGCAACACGGCGAAGGCGGCCCCCGGTACTCTTGCGGCCGGTCTGCTTGTTGCGTGCCATGACCTATAAGGAGGATGGAATAAGATAGAGATCAGTTCTATATGATTGAATGAATAAAGCAAAAAGTAATAATTTAATTTAGAGTGAACAAATAATTTTTATAGCGAAAAATAAATTTTTTATAAAACAGCAAGAGGGCAAAGGGGGGTGAGATCCTTATTTACGTCCGTTTCTAACTAGGCTTCCGTCCTACAGTCAACACGGCTCTAATACCACTTTGTCACGCCCAGTTCTCAACCAACGGAACCGGAACAACATATATGTGCCAGGGACATGTCTCACATATATTATGACAATAGTGACATCACAGAACGTGCATAAAAGATAAAATAAAACGTTTACATAGCGTATATCATCACTTTATTACAATAAGACAACATGTCTTTAAACCAGAGTCATAGCGGAAGCATAAACGAACATAAAACGAGCCGCCACAGGGACGTCGACTGGTGGACTGGTACGCCTAGAACTCGTTGAAGTCCTGAACATACCCTTCGAAGTCTTCTGGAGCTGAGCAGCGGTTGGGTTCCAGCCAACAGTAGGTTTAAAGTAAAACAAGCGTGAGTATTTCATACTCAACAAGTATAACATGAACTATGAGGCTCCAAGGTTGGCTGACACAAGGCATGAGCTTTTAGTTGGTCAAGTTTTTATTAAACAACTAGTTACTACAGGTGGGTAGATAAACCATTAAGCCCAAGAGGTTGCATAAGGACATTAACAACAACAACATTAACGTAAGAACCACTTCCAAACCCAACAGAAACACTAATCTGCATAAAGGATCTGGGCCGCTCATAACCGTGAGCACGGCTGACATGTCTGTTTTTCACTCTCGAGAGGTCGTCCATGAGTCATGGGCTACGCTAGTGGTCCACCACATTACCTTAGATGAGATGGCTAGCAAGCACACTACGAGGCCTTTACAAAGATCACATTGGTAAGGTGTAACTGCTAAGGTTTCAGGGTCCGCAACTGTGGAGCAAGCCTCAAGGGGAGATAAACGCACTCAACCCAAGTAGCGCGAGGGCCACAGAAGCTCACCTCCCCTCTTGCCCCGTCGGTAAGTTACTCCCAAACCAATGCAACCTAATTAATTAGCCAAGACCGTCCCATTCCAGTCTCATGGTAGCACTGTTGTCCTAGGTTGTCGCTTTGCGAACCGGTCCTTAAGGAGAGTGGCTATAAGCAAACACATGCTTATGCCCCCTAAACCAAGTTGCTAAAAAGCCATTTTTAAAGGAACATGAACCACAGAGGGTCAAGCTCAAGATTTGATTGCATAGATCCGTTAACAAAATTATTAACCAAAGATACATGAGTTCACGCAGCAACTAGCAAAACTTAACCAACATGCATTCCCATATGTAAACATTGCGATAAAAGAGGCTAGGTACGGTCCTTATTGGCATACAAAATTAGACACATGCATATGAAGTGATTAAATGATTATTGGGTTGTGTCCATGTTATACTTTTGTCACACCCGGTTTCCAACGAACAAAACCAAGCAAGTATACATATGCTCCAGGATCAAGTCTCGCATATGTATGACAAATTACAATGGCATCATAGACACATGTCAAAGAATAAAAGCGTACATAAAGTTAACATCATTATTACATAATAGAGATCATGTCTTAAACTCAGAGTTATAACAAACCATTGCGGAAGCGTAAAAGATAACTAAGGCCGCCACAGGGACGTCAACTGGTGAAAGGACGCCTAGAACTCATCATAGCTCTGTGTGTACTCCTCAGCATCTCCATCAATTGAACAACGGTTGGATTTGTCCCCCCAACAAGGAATGAAGATAAAACAAGCGTGAGTACAAGGTACTCAACAAGTATAACATAAACTATGAGGCTCTAAGGTTAGCTGACTTGACTGCATGGGCTTTAAATTGATAAGGTTTTATTAACTTCTATTTACTAAAGTTGAGTAAGACAAACCATTAGCCCAAAGTCATTGCATAAAGAAAATTAACATCATATTAAAGAACATAACCATAACCAAAACCATAACCAGGGAACCACTAATCAAAAGGAGGATCCGGGCCGCTCATAACTATAAGCACGACTGACATGTCAGTTTTACACTCTCGAGAGGTTGCACATCTTTACCCACAAGTCATGAGCTACGCTAGGTGTTCATCACATTACCGGAGATGAGATGACTAGCAGGCACACTACGAAGCCTTTCCAAAGATCACGTTAGTAAAGAGTAACCGCAAGGAATTAAGCGCCGCAACGGTGAGGCAAGCCTCCAAGGGGAGAAGCACATACATATAACGTAAAGCACACTCAACCCAAGGAGCGCGAGGTTCACTGAAGCTTACTCCCCTCTTGCCCCGCAGGTAAGTTACCCCAAACCAAAATGACCTAATTAGTGAGCTAAGACTGTCCCATCCCAGTCTTGTGGTAGCGCGGTTGTCCCAGGTTATCGCTCTATGAATAGGTCCTTATGGAGAGAACCGCAAAAGCACACGAGCACATTGCTCAGGTTCCCTAAACCATGTTGCTAAAAAGCAAGTTTTAAATGAGACATGAACCACTCAAGCACATAGCACAGAGGGTCAAGCTCACGTTAATTGCATAGAATCATTAACAAGGTTAATTAATGAAAGGTATGAGAGTTCGCACTGCACCTAGCATAACTTAACCCAAATGCATCGCAAAAAGGTAGATATAAAGGATCACAGTAGCTAGGTAGACAAAATTAAATGCACATGCAGTATATAACAGTTATTAGGTGTTGTTTAAGTTATACTTGCCTTTCTCGGGGTTATCTGACTGCTGCTCAAGGAAATCAGGAAGTGGCTCTGCGAACTCCACGGACTGCTTAACGTCTACTCACGAACATAGCACCATACAAGCATCCACGTACATACATACATGCAAAACAATGGTAAAACTATAAGAAACAGTACACCATTACACAAAAACAGAACATAAAACTCATATAACACTAATCTACGTACTGCTACGAACACATGAGCGCAAGAATCACTCTAATCGGATCTAAAACGTGAAAGTTATGCATAAAACAAGGTTCCAGGGGCATAACTGCGATTAAAAACTTAGATTTGGGGTTTATCTGATAAAACCGAGGACTTATGCATAAATAAAAGGACCTCCCGAGGGCCTATAGGCAAAACCGGCGGCCCTGGGACGGTGGGTTCTAATTTCCAAAAGGTCAGGGGCTAAAACATAAAGAAAATGACCTAAACCTAATTACTTTGAACTACGGTGGACTGCGGGTTGATTACCGAAAAAGGCAGGGTCTCTTTAGCAAAACAGGCGTGGTTGACCGGCGCTGACCGGTATTGACCGGTCGCCGGCACGTCTGGGCGGTCGGATCTAGATCCGGCGGCTCAGATTAGATCGGCTCGGGTTTTAATCTGGCGCGTCCAGATTGCATCCGGCGGCCAGGGTTAGCTGAGGCGGAGGCTCGCCGGCGGTGACCATTAGGAGTGGCGGAGCATCGCCGGCGCGCGTGCTACCCCATGAACAAGGGCGTGGCTCTGGACGAGGGCTAGCCAGGGAGAGAGAGCAGGGTCCGGCGAACCTCACCGTGGGATCGTGGGCAGCAGAAAGTGGCCGAAAGCGGGTCGGCGACGAGCGGCAGCGGACGGCGGAGTCGGGTGTCGCGGGACGGTGAAGTGGAGGTAGCTCTGAGCGTTTGGAACCGGTGGAGGGGATGATGGCGAAGGCCGGGGTGCCTTTTATAGGGCCGGGGCTAGGGCGACGGCGCGGAACTGACTCCGAGTCTTGCGGCACGGGGTGACGGTGCATCGTCATCTGGAATCCGGGCTTATCCGCTCTGACCCCGCGTTGAATCCATGTGGAAGGGGAGCGGGGGCTGGCGTGCGGGCCTGGGCGCCAGCGTGGGGCAGCTGAGAGGGGCTATCGGCCAGGGTGAGAGTGGCGGGGCGGTCCGCCGGTGAGAGCGAGTGGAGGGAGGGAGTGAGGAAGACGAGCCTTACAGCTCAGGCCCATAGGTCAGAGAGAGCGAGGGGGGGACGCGCGGGGACTGCTGGCCGGGCCGGCTCGCTCGACCGAATGGGCCGGGAGTAGGCCGAAAGGGGGAAAAGAGGAGCTGGGTTGGTTGCCCTTTTCTTTTTCCTCCCTTTTCTATTTCTCTCTTCTATCTTCTCTCTTTTTCCTATTTAGACAAAGCCACAAACTATGAATTCAAAGATTTTGAATTCCAAACCTTGAGACATACAACAAAGTAAAATATGCACCAGCATGAATGCACACACATATTGACACTATGATTCATTTTAATTACTTGCTTGGTAAAATAAATCATTAAATGCAGCACTAGGCATATAAAATCCTAGGAAATTAAATAAACCATATTAAGTTTATTGTGAAAATTACTAGAATTAAAATTAGGGTGTTACAAACCTACCTCCCTTAACAGGAATCTCGCCCCGAGATTCACATAGGTTGGCTGGCAAAGGGATTAGGGTATGCTTCTTTCATTTCATCCTCTCGTTCCCAAGTTGCCTCCTTTTCCGTATGGTGACTCCACTGCACTATGCACATTTTGATCCGCTTGTTTCTAGTGATCCTTTCAGATGTCTCCAAAATCTTAACTGGATGTTCAGTGTAAGTCAGGTCCTCCTGTACATTCAAATCTTCCAAAGGAGCTTGCTCTTCTGGTACCCTCAAACATTTCTTTAACTGAGATACGTGGAACACATCATGCACTCCCGATAGACTCAGAGGTAATTCCAGACGATAGGCTACCTCACCCTTCTTCTCCAACACCTTGAATGGTCCAATATATCTGGGGGCTAACTTCCCTTTCATGTTGAATCTACGAACTCCCCTCATTGGTGACACCTTTAGATACACAAAATCGTCCACTTTGAAGTTCAATTCCCTTCTGCGATTATCAGCATAACTCTTTTGTCTTGACTGAGCAATCTTTAGGTTCTCCTGTACCACCCGCAACTGTTGTTCTGCATCTTTTATAATTCCAGGGCCAAACACCTGTTTTTCCCCAATCTGATCCCAAAACAAGGGGGTTCTACACCTCCTACCATATAGAGCTTCGAATGGTGACTTTTTGAGACTAGCTTGGTAGCTGTTGTTATATGAGAATTCAGCATAAGGTAGGCACTTATCCCAACTAGTCCCATACTGTATAGCGCATGCTCTCAACATATCCTCAAGTACTTGATTGGTACTTTCTGTTTGCCCGTCCATCTGTGGATGGTATGCTGTACTGAACCTGAGCTTTGTGTCCAATGAGTCGTGCAATTGTTCCCAAAAGCGGGAAGTGAACTGTGACCCCCTATCGGATATAATTTTCTTGGGTACGCCATGCAAGCACACAATTCTAGATATGTATAATTCTGCCAATCTTGCACCTGAGTAGGTGGTGTTCACAGGTATAAAGTGAGCTACTTTGGTTAAACGATCCACCACCACCCATATTGAGTTATAACCCTTCTGTGTGCGAGGTAACCCTACTATAAAATCCATAGTGATCTCCACCCATTTCCACTCAGGAACCTTCAATGGCTGCAACAACCCTACTGGTCTCTGGTGTTCTGCTTTCACCCTTTGACAAGTATCACACACTGCCACATACTCAGCTACTGCCCTCTTCATTCCAGGCCACCAAAATCTCTCCTTGAGGTCATAATACATCTTAGTACTCCCAGGATGAATGGAGTAAGCTGTATCATGTGCCTCGCTCAATATCAACTTCTGAATACTATTAACGTTGGGTACACAGATTCTATTCTTATACCACAAGGTACCTCGCTCATCCTCTTTGAAATCAGGTGCTTCTCCTTTCTTGAGTGACTCACGGATCTCCTGGAGCTTCTCATCCTCTTTCTGATACTTGTTGATCTCTTCTTCTAGGGTTGGTTCTGCTTCAAATGCTGCCACTGTGGTGTGACTTAGGAATCCTAGGTTCAAATTTTCAAATTCCTCACATAATTCTGGTGGCATCAGGAAACCCAAAGCCATTTTGGCGTAACTCTTCCGACTCAGAGCATCTGCTACCACATTAGCCTTGCCAGGATGATAGTGTATCTCCAGATCGTAATCCTTGATCAACTCTAACCACCTTCGCTGACGCATATTCAATTCGTTCTATGTGAAGATGTACTTGAGACTCTTGTGATCAGTGTATATCTCACAACGCTGTCCGAAAAGATAGTGTCGCCAAATCTTTAAAGCATACACCACTGCTGCAAGTTCTAGATCATGGGTTGGATAGTTCACTTCATGCTTGTGCAATTGTTGTGATCCATAAGCGACCACTTTGCCCTCTTGCATTAGGACACATCCTAAACCATCCCTGGAAGCATCGCAATATACTGTGAACTTCTTGTGTTGGTCGAGTAGTGTCAATACGGGTGCGGTCGTCAACCTCTTCTTCAACTCATCAAAGGCAGCTTGTCTATCTGCTGTCCACTTGAATGCCGCGTCCTTCTCGAGCAGAGAAGTCATGGGCTTTGCTGTCTTGGAAAAGTTCTCAATAAATCTCCGGTAATATCCTACTAAACCCAAGAATCCACGGACCTCCTTTGGCGTTTGTGGTACTTCCCAGTTTGTTATAGCACTAATCTTGCGTGGATCCACTGCTATTCCTCCCTTGGAAATAATGTGACCAAGGAAGGGCACTTCATCAATCCAAAACTCACACTTCTTCAGCTTGGCGTACAACTTATGTTCCCTCAATCTTTGTAGCACTAATCTCAAGTGTACTTCATGTTCCTCCTCTGTCTTGGAGCATATCAAAATATCGTCAATAAAAACCACTATAAATTTATCCAGGTAATCCATGAACACTCTATTCATCAGATGCATGAAGTAGGCAGGAGCGTTGGTTAAACCAAAAGACATTACCAAGTATTCATATAAACCATATTTAGTGGTGAATGCCGTCTTTGGAATATCTGAGGGACGGATCTTCAGTTGATGGTAACCCGACCTTAGATCAATCTTAGAGAAGGCACAAGCACCTTGGAGTTGATCAAACAAGTCATCGATGCGGGGAAGAGGATACATGTTCTCAATTGTAACTTCATTCAGGGCTCGGTAATCCACACACATTCGCTTCTCATTGGTATCTTTCTTTTCAACAAGCAAGACTGGGAAAGCCCAAGGAGAGGAACTAGGTCTAATATAACCCTTGGCTAGCAATTCATCTATGTTCTTTTTAACTTCTTCCTGCTCTATGGGTGCCATCCTATATGGCCTCTTTGCAATGGGTGCTGTACTAGGTAAAAGTTCTATTACAAACTCAATTTCTCTGTCAGGTGGCATACCTAGCAACTCATCTGGAAAGACATCTGGGTAATCACACACCACCCGAATACCATCCGTAGACTTAGCTTCCATCTGATGCAAACATCCGATAGGACTTGATGCACTGATCTCTACTTTCCGACCATCTAGTGCTGTCAAGTGAACGGTTCGACTAGCACAATCTATCTTGACTCCCCACTTGTTAAGAGTTTCCATACCCAATATGACGTCAATGCCCACTGAGTCTATGACTATCAACCCAGTGCGAAAATCTACCCCCCTTATGTTAATACTAACTTTGGAACAGATCGAACTGGTATTTATTTTTCTCCCTGGTGATGACACTATCATGGGTCTTTTTATAGAGCTTATGCTTATGTTATGCTGCTCGGCAAATGACTTAGCGATAAAAGAATGTGTAGCACCCGTATCAAATAATACTGTAGCAGGTTTGGAATTGACTAGGAATGTACCGAGGATGACATTGGGAGCTTCAGCTGCCGCCTCCGTCGTCACGTGATTCACCTTGCCCTGCCATGGCCCTTTGTTCTGCTGGTTAGGGCGCCCTTGTTGCTGCTGTTGCTGGAGGTTCTGCTTTTGACCTTGCTGGTTGGGTTGCGTCTTCTGAGGGCAATTAGGAGAAAGGTGCCCAAATTCCTCACATTTGTAGCAATTTCGGGCCACTGGAACCAATGTCTGATTTGGGGTAGAAGAATTAGGTGGTCCCTGACGCAGACCTTGTTGTGGCGGGCGAGACTGCTGGTTCTACTGTTGATAGCGCTGGCCCGGATTCTGCTGCTGTGGCTGGCGCTGCTGATATCCCTGTTGCTGTGGTTAACGAGGGCGGTTACTGCCATTGGTAGGAGTAGGAGTAAACTTCCTCTTCCTGTCTTCTATCTCCCGACTCTTCTGCTCAGTGAGCAGGGCATGGTCCACTAGGTGATTGAAGTTGTTGTAGTGGCCATTCATCAACTGTAATTGAAGAGTGTCCCTAAGTCCTTCCATGAAGTGTTCCTGCTTGTCACTATCTTCAGCAACCTCTGTAGGGGCGTAGCGAGCCAATTGCAGGAACTTGTCACGATACACCGTCACAGTCATGCTCCCCTGCTTCAGAGAAAGAAATTCCTTCTTTTTCATTTTCATTATACCAGCGGGCACATGATGGCTCCTAAATCTATCACGGAATTGAGCCCACGTGAAACACTCCCTGTCATGTGGACTGTAAGACTCCCACCAGTCTAGAGCGGCTCCTCAAAGCTGCCCTGAAGCATACATAACTCTTTCTTGATCAGTACACTGAGCAATATCAAATTGCCGCTCCGCTGCTCGGAGCCAGTCGTCTGCTTGAAGCGGATCTACTGAATGAGAGAAGGTAGGTGGATGCCCCTTCAGGAAATCTCCACGCCTGTCCCTCTGCTGCTGAGGTTGGTTGGCATGAACATGTTGCAGAGCTTGAGCAGTATTGTTGAGGGTGTTCATCACCTGCATCTGGAGATTGTAGAATTGTTCTGCAGTGAGCTGAGGTGGATTGGGCAGTGGTTGCCCATTGCCTTGGTTGTTGTCCTCTGGGACATTACCTCTCCTTGTGTTCACCATCTGATTGTAGTAATTGAGATATCGTAAGTAAACAGTTGTTGCATACATCCATGATGAAAAGCATAAGTGACAGTAAACTAGATCTCAGAAGATAAACAAAAGTGAGATAAAGTAGAGAGAGCAAAAGAGTGAATGGCTATTTATAACCCAAAACGATCTAACTCTTTTATTAATCAACTTGGTCTTCATAGTTGTTTACTGTGGACAATCCCCACAGCTAGACTAGCAATCAAACAAAGAACCAACTCAAGCATGAACCAAAATGACAAACACCCAAACACTAAACATTAACTCAAAGTTTCAACACACGAACTCGACATAACTGACTCAAAAAGAACGTACTAACAAAGACTCATAATGGTAAACCTAATCCTCATGCGGAAGGATCCTAGTGACGCTGTCCGGCTCTCCATAGCGGGTCCTCTTGTAGTTAGGTGACTCAGCGCGCTCCACATAAGGCACCACTGGGTCTGCTCCTGTCACTCCTGCAGCTCGGGCTCGTAGATCAACAATCTCATCGTGTGCTCGGTGAAGCTCATCCACTAAGATGTCGTACTGGGAGTTCAGGGTTGCCACAAGTCGAACCATCATCTTCAAGCGATCATCATCCTCTCCTGCTGCTGAAGATATCACGTGGTCTGCCTTCCCTTGCTCACGCCATGGAAAGTAGCGCCACGCAGTCTGGTTGAGAGCGGTGTGGTACTTGTGACGGACTGCTCCCAAAGCCTGACGTGCAGCATCTTCCATGGCAGCTCCTATAGTCTCATGGGGCGTCGGGGCTTCATGCTCGGTCTCCACAATGTACCCTCCGTAGACAGCATTGGGGCGCCTGACCTGTGCCTTGGCCAACCACTGCTCGTTGTAGTTCGGGTGCTCCAGGTGCATGACTTCATAGGCGACGTCATGCGTAGTTAGTCCGGCGGCGTAGAGGCAGTCCTGCAGGAGCTCGTAGTACTGTCCGTTGCCGATGGGGTAGACCTTCGTAGCATCCCAGGCGGGGTTGGTCGTCACTCCCTCTTGTGCGAAGTCGGGGCCGACGAGCTGGTCCGCCAGAGGCAGGACGGCGTGGTACAGCCACCTGGGCGCCTCAGGCTGGGGCGCAGGGGGCTCCTCCTCCTGCTGCTGGAGTGCAGGCGGTACCTCTGGAACTGGAGCTACTGGTGCGGGGGCGTCCTCTCCTCCTGACTCGCTACTGGAGTTGGTATCATCAGTGTTGTAGAACTCCTCTTCTTCTTGATTGTCCTCTTGCTCCACTGGAGGTACATAGTGAGGGGGCATGCCTTGTCCTCCAATGCTCTTCCGTGTGGTCAACCTGGTGCGAGCCATCGTGTACAGGAACGATAGAAAGGGTTTAAGATCAGTTCTATTATGACAGAAGGAATAAAAGAAAATGATTAGTAAATAGGATAAAATATACAGCAAGTAAGGCAAAGAGAAATGAAAATCCTTAAATCCGTCCAGTACTAAACTAGGCATTCGTCCAACAGTCAACACGGCTCTGATACCAATTTGTCACACCCGGTTTCCAACGAACAAAACCGAGCAAGTATACATATGCTCCAGGATCAAGTCTCGCATATGTATGACAAATTACAATGGCATCATAGACACATGTCAAAGAATAAAAGCGTACATAAAGTTAACATCATTATTACATAATAAAGATCATGTCTTAAAGTTAGAGTTATAACAAAACATTGCGGAAGCGTAAAAGAAAACTAAGGGCGCCACAGGGACGTCAACTGGTGAACGGACGCCTAGAACTCATCATAGCTCTGTGTGTACTCCTCGGCATCTCCATCAACTGAACAGCGGTTGGATTTGTCCCCCCAACAAGGAATGAAGATAAAACAAGCGTGACTACAAGGTACTCAACAAGTATAACATAAACTATGAGGCTCTAAGGTTAGCTAACTTGACTGCATGGGCTTTTGATTGACAAGGTTTTATTAACTTCTATTTACTAAAGTTGAGTAAGACAAACCATTAGCCCAAAGTCATTGCATAAACAAAATTAACATCATATTAAAGAATATAACCATAACCAGAACCATAACTAGGGAACCACTAATCAAAAGGAGGATCCGGGCCGCTCATAATCGTGAGCACGGCTGACATGTCAGTTTTACACTCTCGAGAGGTTGCACATCTTTACCCACAAGTCATGAGCTATGCTAGGCATTCATCACATTACCAGAGACGAGATGACTAGCAAGCACACTACGAAGCCTTTCCAAAGATCACGTTAGTAAAGAGTAACCGCAAGGAATCAAGCGCCGCAATGGTGAGGCAAGCCTCCAAGGGGAGAAGCACATACATATAACGTAAAGCACACTCAACCTAAGGAGCGCGAGGTTCACTGAAGCTTACTCCCCCTCTTGCCCCGCAGGTAAGTTACCCCAAACCAAAATGACCTAATTACTGAGCTAAGACTGCCCCATCCCAGTCTTGTGGTAGCGCGGTTGTCCCAGGTTGTTGCTCTATGAACAGGTCCTTACGGAAAGAACCGCAAAAGCACATGAGCACATTGCTCAGGTTCCCTAAACCATGTTGCTAAAAAGCAAGTTTTAAATGAGACATGAACCACTCAAGCACACAGCACAGAGGGTCAAGCTCACATTAATTGCATAGAATCATTAACAAGGTTAATTAACAAAAGGTATGAGAGTTCGCGCTGCACCTAGCATAACTTAACCCAAATGCATCCCAAAAAGGTAGATATAAATGATCACAGTAGCTAGGTAGACCTTAAGGGTACACAAAATTAAATGCACATGCAGTATATAACAGTTATTAGGTGTTGTTTAAGTTATACTTGCCTTCCTCGGGGTTATCCGACTGCTGATCAAGGAAATCAGGAAGTGGCTCTGCGAACTTGTAACACCCTAGTTTAAATTCCAGCCTTTTACAATAAACTTTAAGCAATTTATTTAATTTCCTAAGGTTTATGTGCTAGTTTGCATTTATCATGAATTTAGTTAAATTATATAAATGCATAAAAGTAACCTAGGCCTAACCTTCCTTGTGCATACATGCTGGTGCATTGTTTCTTGCTTGATTGAATTAAGGATTCAAATTTATATTTATTTGAATTTTAGAACCATTTTCTATCTCAATTCAAAGGAATTCAAAATCAGAAAAGAAAAAGAAAAAAAAGAAAGAGGAGTGCCAGGCCGACCGGCCGGCCCAGCCGACCGGCCAGCCCACCCCGCGCCCCCTCTCCCCGCCTGGGCCCGGCCCAGCCACCCCGCGCCCCCTCTTCCCGCGTGGGCCGAACGGCCGGCCCACTCGGCGCGCCCCTTCTCCCTCTGCCAGGCGGACCCCACCTGTCATACCCACTCCCTTCCTCTCGCCGGTGAATCCGTGCCCCGCTCTCATCCTCGCTCGGCCACAACGGCTAACCGAGGGGATCCCTCCCCGAATCCGCACCCCGCTCTCCTTCCTTGCTCGCCCCGCTGTCAATCCCCCGCAATCCGCTCGGTTTCCCCTTTCCCCTCCCTCTCTCTTCGTTGCGCAGTGATGAGCGCCCCGGCTTCCCGCCCAAACACCGCGCCCATCACCCTCGGCTACCTAGAGTCCTATAAAACCCACCCCGAGGCTCGCCTCCGTCTCCTTTACCTCCCCTCCTCACCAATTTCACTACCGTGCCCTCTCGAGCTCGCAATCGCCTTTGGAGCCTCGCCCCGGTAAGCTGCCCCGACGCCAAATTCGTCGTCGGTGTAGCCCCTCCGGCCCTGATTCTTCCCCCTCTCATGTCGCAGGAGCACCCCGGAGCTTCGCCACCCATCCTCGGAGTCCCGGAGACGCTCCACCCCAGCGTTCCACGCGGACGAACACCGCCCGTGAACCGACGCCGCCGCCGCTCGTCGTTGGACCGCCACCGACCATCTCCCGCCGCCCTCAAGCCCTCGGTGAGCTCGCCGCAACACCCTCGCTCTTTTGGGCTAGCTCTAGTCGAGCCTAGTACCCTCTCCGAGCCAGAACGCCGCCGCGCCGCCGGTCCCGCCGCGCGACGAGAACGCCATGGGCGTGGTCACCGTCGCCCTCGGCCCCGGCCTCTCTGCGCCGTCGGATCTCGATCCGACGCACGAGATCAGAGCCCCGATCCGATCTAACGTCACCCTTTAGATCGAGATCCAACCGCTCACACGCACCGATGACCGGTCAATACCGGTCAGCGCCGATAGTTTTGCTAAAGAGCCCCTGGACTTTCGGAAAATCAACCCGCAGTCCACCAGCGTTGAAAAGTAATTAGATTTAGTCCTAGTTTTAGCGTTCTAGCCCCTGTGCTTTTGCAAAATAGAACCTGCCGTCCAGACCCTGGAGTTTTGCCTGGAAACCCTCGGCGGCTATGGTTAATTATGTTTAGGCCCTCGGTTTTTTCAAATCTAGCCCCTGGTTTCAATGTTTTATCGCAGTTATGCCCCTAGGAGACCGTTTTATGCATAACTTCCGCGTTTTAACTCCGATTTGAGTGATTCTTGCGCTCACACGACCGTAGAATCATGTAGAATGTTTTTAGTACATTTTCATCTTCTGTTTTTATGATATGATGTACTGTTTCTCACCTTTTGATAATTGTTTGCATGTATGTATGCGTGGAAATGCTTGTATGTTGCCGTGGACGTGGTTAGACGGTGAGCAGTTTGTTGGTGACGAAGAGCAGCAGTTTGAGGGTGTTGAGCAGCAGACTCAAGACCAGTTTGAGCAAGGCAAGTATAGCATGAACACAAGCTAAGAACCCTTTAATCACTTCATATGCATGTGTCTAATTTTTTGTATGCCAATAAGGACTGTACCTAGCCTCTTTTATCGATATGTTTACCTATGGGTTGCATGTTGGTTAAGTTTTGCTAGTTGCTGCGCGAACTCATGTATCTTTTGTTAATAATTTGATTAAATGGATCTATGCAATCAAATCTTGAGCTTGACCCACTGTGGTTCATGTTCCTTTAAAAATGGCTTTTTAGCAACTTAGTTTAGGGGGCATGAGCATGTGTTTTGCTCATAGCCACTCTCCGTAAGGACCGGTTCGCAAAGCGACAACCTGGGACAACAGTGCTACCATGAGAATGGAATGGGACGGTCTGGGCTAATTAATTAGGTTGCCTTGGTTTGGGGGTAACTTACCGACGGGGCAAGAGGGGAGGTGAGCTTCTGTGGCCCTCGCGCTACTTGGGTTGAGTGCGTTTATCTCCCCTTGAGGCTTGCTCCACAGCTGCGGACCCTGAAACCTTAGCGGTTACACCTTACCAACGTGATCTTTGTAAAGGCCTCGTAGTGTGCTTTCTAGCCACCTCATCTAAGGTAATGTGGTGGACCACTAGCGTAGCCCACGACTTATGGGTAAAGATGTACGACCTCTCGAGAGTGTAAAACTGACATGTCAGCCGTGCTCACGGTTATGAGCGGCCTAGATCCTTTATGCAGATTAGTGGTTCTGTTGGGTTTGGAAGTGGTTCTTATGTTAATGTTGTTGAATAATGTTCACATGCTATATATTGGGCTAATGGTTTATCAACTCACCTGTAGTAACTAGTTGTGTAATAAAAACTTGATCAACTAAAAGCTCATGCTAAGTGTCAGCCAACCCTAGATGCCTCATAGTTCATGTTATGCTTGTTGAGTACGAAATACTCACGCTTGCTTTACTTTAAACCTACTGTTGGCTGGAACCCAACCGCTGCTCAGCTCCAGAAGACTTCGAAGAGTATGTTCAGGACTTCAATGAGTTCTAGGCGTACCGATCCCCCAGTCGACGTCCCTGTGGCGGCTCGTTCTTCTTCGTTTACGCTTCTGCTATGACTCTGGTTTAAGGACATGTCGTCTTATTGTAATAAAGTGATGTTATACTCTATGTAAACGTTTATTTATCGTTTATGCACGTTCTGTGATGTCACTATTGTCGTGATATATGTGAGACACGTTCCTGGCACATATATGTTGTTCCGGTTCCGTTGGTTGAGAACTGGGCGCGACAAAGTGGTATCAGAGCCGTGTTGACTGTAGGACGGAAGCCTAGCTAGAAACGGACGTAAATAAGGACCTCATTCCCCTTTTGCCCTCTTGCTGTTTATGAAAATTTTATTTTTTCTATCAAACTATATGTTCACTCTATGTTAAATTATTACTTTTTGCTTTATTCATTCAATCATATAGAACTGATCTCCATCTTACTCCATCCTCCTTATAGGTCATGGCACGCAGCAAGCAAACCGCCCGCAAGAGTACCGGGGGCCGCCTTCGCCGTGTTGCACCACCGACCCCACGGCGTGCCCCAGTACCTCGTCCCCCACAGCAGATCGAGCCTCCGTCACCAGAGCTGCCCGAGCCGTTGCCACCACCACCCTTCGAGTACGCCCCCATGGACCAGGCGCCACACCCCTTTGAGGGGAATGGTCTGCTTCCGGTGGACATTGACCCTGAGAAGGAGGAGGAGGAGGACCCAGTGGAGGTGGTTTACTACCTCGACTCAGACGACGATGGTGATGCGCGGGAGGAGGCTCCATCGCCACGACTGCCGACACCGACACCTCCTTCCCCGCGTGCGCCGACACCACCACCTTCTCCAACGGCACCTGTAGCTTCACCAGCACCCCCACCGCCACCGCCTGCCGCACCTGAGTGGCCGTTCCGTGTGGCTGTCCCTTCCGACGAGGGTGGCCAGCGGGAGGTTGACGCCTGGGTCGATCTGACGCACCCACACCACGGTGCTGACCTGGAGTTCCCGGGGCTACTCCGTGACTGCCTCTACGACCTGGGTTACACTACCCATGAGGTCGTCTACCAGGTCCGGCAGCGAGCGCGCCCAGACCACACCACCCTCTGGTCCGCCGGTGCGCAGATCCTGGAGCCCAACCCCAACCATGGGGGACACACCGTGCTGCGCCGGCACTACAGCATCGCGGAGCACGAGACCATGGAGATGGCCATGGAGGATGCTGCTCAGCAGGCTCTTGGGGTCCTCTGCCAGCACTACCACACTCCGCTCTGCCAGACTCAGTACCGCTACTTCCCCCGCCGGCAGCCCGGGGATACTGAGCACGAGATCGCGTCCATCCGGGGTGAGGACAACCGGCAGCTGTTGAAGCTGGTCCGGTATGTGTCAGCCCTGATCACTGCCTACGTCAGGGTGTCCGAGGAGCTCCATCACCGGAATGGTGAGGTGTTCCACCTTCAGGCGCAGCTGGACCGAGTGGCAGGTCCACCGCCCCAGGTGCCAGTGGTGGATCCAGCTCAGACTCCACCTCGCAGGAGGCCTGGCACGGGAGAGTTAGGTGGTGCCACCAGTATACTCCCTCGGGATGACTAGTCATCCTCATGTATCGCGTTAGCACATTTGTTTAAGTTGTCGTGTTGAGTTGGTCGAGTGGAACTTAAGTTAAGTTGTGTTGGCTGGTTGTTTGTTATTTTGAACCATGTTTGATTTGGATCTTTGGTTGTGTGTTATCCAGCTGTGGGGATTTGTCCCAGCATGAACAAGTTAATGTTATAAGTTAGTTCGGGGGGTTAAACACTCTATCCACTCTATCGCTCTTACTACTTTATCTTTAGTCGCTACTGCTTGTGCACCCATATGTTGGCTATGTGCTTACGGTGTCTCTGCTACAAACAGATGGTTAACACAAGGCGCCATGCTGCTGGTGGAAATGCTAGCCAGGGTAACCAGGGGGTGGCAACCCGCTGCCCAACCCTCCACCACTGACACCAGAGCAATTCTACAACCTCCAGATGCAGATGATGGCGACAATGACCAACGCGGTGCACGTTCTCCAGCAAGCCCAAGCTCAACCACCACCCCCTCCACCTCGGGACAGGCGTGGAGATTTCCTGAAGGGTCATCCACCAACCTTCTCCCATGCCACAGAGCCACTGCAAGCTGATGATTGGCTTCGCGCAGTGGAACGCCAGCTGGACATTGCTCAATGCAATGACCGGGAGAGGGTTTTGTATGGTTCCGGTCAGCTAAGGGGTGCAGCCCTGGATTGGTGGGAATCTTACAGACCCCAAGATAGGGATGCTTTCACTTGGGCACAGTTCAGGGAGAACTTCCGCAACCACCATGTGCCTGCGGGGTTGATGAAAATGAAGAAGAAGGAGTTTCTTTCCCTGAAGCAGGGCAGCATGTCGGTGACTGAGTATAGGGACAAGTTCCTTCAGTTGGCCAGATATGCCACTGCAGATGTGGCGGAGGACAGGGAAAAGCAAGAATACTTCCTGGAGGGTCTAAATGATGAGCTCCAATACCAGCTGATGAACCATACCTTTCCTAGCTTCCATCAATTGGTGGACAGGGCTCTTTTCACTGAAAGGAAGCGCCAGGAGATTGAAGAAAGGAAGAGGAAGTACAACAACTCTTCCTCAAGCAGCAACACCCGCCCCCGTTTCTCTCAGGGTCTGGGCTCACAGCAGCAGTGGGCTCAAGGACAGCAAGGCTACCAGTACCAACAGCGCTACCTGGGTCAGCCAGCTCGTCCTATGTATCCAGCTCAGCGCCAAGTGCAGACCACCCCTCCCACCACAAACCAGACTACAGGTGTTGGGCCTTGCTACAAGTGTGGTGGAGCGGGCCACTATGCTAATGCTTGTCCCCGTAAGGTCCAAGGTAACCAACAGGGGCAACAATCGGGCCAAAGGCAGAACCCTCCCCAGCCGCAGCAAGGGCGCCCCAATCAACAAGGCAAGGCGCCGTGGCAAGGGAAGGTGAATCATGTGACAGCTGAGTCTGCAGCTGAAGCCCCTAACGTCGTGCTTGGTACGTTCCTGGTCAACTCTCACCCCGCTACAGTTCTTTTTGATACTGGTGCCACGCATTCATTTATTACCAAATCATATGCTGAGCAGTACAATATTCCTATAAGGTCTACAAGTAGACCCATGGTAGTATCTACATCGGGGGGAACGTTGAGCACCAGTTTAATATGCCCTCGAGTTAGCATAAACATAAGGGGGGTAGAATTCTGCACCAAGTTGATAATCATTAGTTCCGCGGGAATTGATATCATCTTGGGAATGGAAACGCCTGCTAAGTGCGATGTCAGAATTGATTGTGCCAAGCGAACCGTCCACTTAACAGCTCCTGATGGTCAGAAAGTGGAAGTCAGTGCCACAGAACCTTCTGGTTGTCTGCATCAGATGAAGGCGAAGCCCACAGAGGGAATTCGAGTAGTGTGCGAGTACCCGGATGTCTTTCCAGAAGAATTACCAGGTATGCCACCTGACCGAGAAGTTGAATTTTTAATAGAACTTTTACCTGGTACAGCCCCTATAGCAAAAAGGCAATATAGAGTGGCACCCAAAGAACAAGAGTTAATAAAGGAAAATATAGATGAGTTGTTAGGAAAAGGGTTTATACGGCCTAGTTCTTCACCTTGGGCCTTCCCAGTTCTGTTTGATGATAAGAAGGATGGGTCAAGAAGGATGTGTGTGGATTATAGGGCTTTGAATGATGTCACCATCCAAAACAAATACCCCTTACCTCGGATAGATGATTTGTTTGATCAGTTGCAAGGTGCATGTGTGTTCTCAAAAATTGATTTGAGGTCGGGTTATCATCAAATGAAGATTCATCCATCCGATATTCCAAAGACTGCTTTCATTACCAGATTTGGGTTATATGAATATACAATGATGTCTTTTGGGTTGACAAATGCTCCTGCTTATTTCATGAATCTTATGAACAAGGTGTTTATGGAGTATCTTGACAAGTTTGTTGTGGTGTTCATTGATGACATATTGATCTATTCCAAGATGGTAGAAGAACATGAGGAACACTTGAGGTTAGTTTTGCAGAAGCTGAGAGACCATAAGTTGTATGCAAAGTTGAGCAAGTGTGAGTTTTGGCTTGATCAAGTGCCTTTCTTGGGACATATAGTCTCGAAAGGTGGAATCATGGTGGATCCTAGCAAGATCAGCAGTGTCATGGATTGGAAGGTGCCAGAAGTGGTGAAAGAAGTTCGTGGATTTTTGGGTCTAGCAGGATATTACAGAAGGTTTATTGAGAGTTTCTCCAGGATTGCAAAACCAATGACATCATTGCTCGAGAAGGGTGTTCCCTTTATTTGGACTAAGGAGAGGCAAGCTGCATTTGATGAATTTACTCTACCAGACTTAACCAAGAGTTTCACCGTGTATTGTGATGCCTCCAAGGAAGGTTTGGGTTGTGTGCTGATGCAGAAGGGTAAGGTGATTGCTTATGCTTCACGCCGGTTAAGAAAGCATGAGGTCAATTATCCCACTCATGATCAGGAATTAGCAGCTGCTGTGCATGCTCTGAAGATCTGGAGGCATTATTTATTCGGAAATAGATGTGAGATATACACCGACCATAAGAGTCTTAAATATATCTTCACACAGAATGAGCTGAATGTGAGGCAAAGAAGATGGCTAGAGTTGATTAAAGATTATGACCTGGAGATACATTACCATCCAGGGAAAGCTAATGTGGTAGCAGATGCCTTAAGCAGAAAAAGTTATGTTAACATGGCCGTTGCTTTTCAGATGCCCTTTGAGCTGTGTGCGGAATTTGAGAGTTTGAATTTGGGATTCGTGCATCACACCACAGTAGCAACATTTGAAGCAGAGCCTACCCTTGAACAAGAGATAAGGAACCATCAGAAAACGGACGAGAAAATCCAGGAGATCCGGGAACAGATCAAGTTGGGCAAGGCACCACACTTTCGTGAAGATGAACAAGGTACTGTATGGTACAAGAATCGGATCTGCGTGCCAAATATGGACAGTATCAAGAAGTTAATACTCAGTGAGGCTCACGACACCGCTTACTCAATTCACCCGGGCAGTACAAAGATGTATCATGATCTGAAGGAAAGGTTCTGGTGGTATGGAATGAAGAGAGCAGTGGCAGAATATGTCGCAGTGTGTGACACTTGTCAGCGTGTGAAGGCCGAACATCAGAGACCTGCAGGTTTGTTGCAACCTTTGAAGATCCCAGAGTGGAAATGGGAGGAAATAAGTATGGATTTCATTGTGGGGTTACCCAGGACTCAGAAAGGTTACAACTCGATCTGGGTAGTTGTTGATCGGTTGACCAAGGTTGCTCATTTCATTCCGGTGAACACTACCTATTCGGGTGCAAGGTTAGCAGAGTTGTACATCTCCAGAATCGTTTGCTTGCATGGAGTGCCTAAGCGGATCATATCTAATAGAGGTTCACAGTTCACATCTCGTTTCTGGAAGCAGTTGCATGATTCTTTGGATTCCAAGCTTCGGTTCAGTACAGCATATCACCCACAGACAGATGGTCAGACGGAAAGAACAAATCAGATTCTAGAGGACATGTTGAGGGCATGTGCTATACAATACGGAACCAGTTGGGATAAGAGTCTGCCTTATGCTGAGTTCTCCTATAACAACAGCTACCAAGCCAGTCTGAAGAAGTCACCGTTTGAGGCACTGTATGGCAGAAGGTGCAGGACACCGCTATTTTGGAACCAAACAGGAGAGAAGCAGGTGTTCGGACCCGACCTTATCAGGGATGCTGAACAGCAGATCAAGATGGTACGTGAGAATTTGAGAGTTGCTCAGTCTAGACAGAAGAGCTATGCAGATGTGCGACGCAGGGATTTAACCTTTAAGGTTGATGACTTTGTGTATTTGAAGGTGTCACCAATGAGGGGTATCCGGGGGTTTAATATGAAAGGAAAGCTGGCACCAAGATACATCGGTCCATTCAAGATAGTGGAAAGGAAAGGCGAAGTGGCTTATAAGTTGGAGTTGCCATCAAACCTATCTGGCATACACAATGTGTTCCATGTGTCACAACTAAAGAAGTGTTTGAGGGTGCCGGAAGAACAAGCACCACTGGAAGGTCTGGATGTGCAGGAGGATTTGACATATACCGAACACCCGGTGAAGATTCTTGAAACATCTGAAAGGGTTACTCGAAACAGGAGGGTCAAAATGTGCAGAGTGCAGTGGAAACATCACACGGAGGATGAGGCAACTTGGGAAAGAGAGGAGGAGTTGAGAGCAACTTATCCTGGTCTCTTTTGCTAACCACCTATGAGAATCTCGGGGGTGAGATTCCTGTTAAGGGGGGTAGGTTTGTAACACCCTAGTTTAAATTCCAGCCTTTTACAATAAACTTTAAGCAATTTATTTAATTTCCTAAGGTTTATGTGCTAGTTTGCATTTATCATGAATTTAGTTAAATTAAATAAATGCATAAAAGTAACCTAGGCCTAACCTTCCTTGTGCATACATGCTGGTGCATTGTTTCTTGCTTGATTGAATTAAGGATTCAAATTCAAATTTATTTGAATTTTAGAACCATTTTCTATCTCAATTCAAAGGAATTCAAAATCAGAAAAGAAAAAGAAAAAAAAAGAAAGAGGAGAGCCAGGCCGACCGGCCGGCCCAGCCGACCGGCCTGCCCACCCCGCGCCCCCTCTCCCCGCCTGGGCCCGGCCCAGCCACCCCGCGCCCCCTCTTCCCGCGTGGGCCAAACGGCCGGCCCACTCGGCGCGCCCCTTCTCCCTCTGCCAGGCGGACCCCACCTGTCATACCCATCCCCTTCCTCTCACCGGTGAATCCGCGCCCCGCTCTCATCCTCGCTCGGCCACAACGGCTAACCGAGGGGATCCCTCCCCGAATCCGCGCCCCGCTCTCCTTCCTTGCTCGCCCCGCTGTCAATCCCCCGCAATCCGCTCGGTTTCCCCTTTCCCTGCCTCTCTCTTCGTTGCGCAGTGATGAGCGCCCCGGCTTCCCGCCCCAACACCGCACCCATCACCCTCGGCTACCTAGAGTCCTATAAAACCCACCCCGAGGCTCGCCTCCGTCTCCTTTACCTCCCCTCCTCACCAATTTCACTACCGTGCCCTCTCAAGCTCGCAATCGCCTTTGGAGCCTCGCCCCGGTAAGCCGCCCCGACGCCAAATTCGTCGTCGGTGTAGCCCCTCCGGCCCTGATTCTTCCCCCTCTCGTGTCGCAGGATCACCCCGGAGCTTCACCGCCCATCCTCGGAGTCCCGGAGACGCTCCACCCCAGCATTCCACGTGGACGAACACCGCCCGTGAACCGACGCCGCCGCCGCTCGTCGTTGGACCGCCACCGACCATCTCCCGCCGCCCTCAAGCCCTCGGTGAGCTCGCCGCAACACCCTCGCTCTTTTGGGCTAGCTCTAGTCGAGCCTAGCACCCTCTCCGAGCCGGAACGCCGCCGCGCCGCCGGTCCCGCCGCGCGACGAGAACGCCATGGGCGTGGTCACCGTCGCCCTCGGCCCCGGCCTCTCTGCGCCGTCGGATCTCGATCCGACGCACGAGATCAGAGCCCCGATCCGATCTAACGTCACCCTTTAGATCGAGATCCAACCGCTCACACGCACCGATGACCGGTCAATACCGGTCAGCGCCGATAGTTTTGCTAAAGAGCCCCTGGACTTTCGGGAAATCAACCCGCAGTCCACCAGCGTTGAAAAGTAATTAGATTTAGTCCTAGTTTTAGCGTTCTAGCCCCTGTGCTTTTGAAAAATAGAACCCGCCGTCCAGACCCTGGAGTTTTGCCTGGAAACCCTCGGCGGCTATGGTTAATTACGTTTAGGCCCTCGGTTTTTTCAAATCAAGCCCCTGGTTTCAATGTTTTATCGCAGTTATGCCCCTAGGAGCCCGTTTTATGCATAACTTCCGCGTTTTAACTCCGATTTGAGTGATTCTTGCGCTCACACGACCGTAGAATCATGTAGAATGTTTTTAGTACATTTTCATCTTCTGTTTTTATGATATGATGTACTGTTTCTCACCTTTTGATAATTGTTTGCATGTATGTATGCGTGGAAATGCTTGTATGTTGCCGTGGACGTGGTTAGACGGTGAGCAGTTTGTTGGTGACGAAGAGCAGCAGTTTGAGGGTGTTGAGCAGCAGACTCAAGACCAGTTTGAGCAAGGCAAGTATAGCATGAACACAACCTAAGAACCCTTTAATCACTTCATATGCATGTGTCTAATTTTTTGTATGCCAATAAGGACTGTACCTAGCCTCTTTTATCGATATGTTTACCTATGGGTTGCATGTTGGTTAAGTTTTGCTAGTTGCTGCACGAACTCATGTATCTTTTGTTAATAATTTGATTAAATGGATCTATGCAATCAAATCTTGAGCTTGACCCTCTATGGTTCATGTTCCTTTAAAAATGGCTTTTTAGCAACTTGGTTTAGGGGGCATGAGCATGTGTTTTGCTCATAGCCACTCTCCGTAAGGACCGGTTCGCAAAGCGACAACCTTGGACAACAGTGCTACCATGAGACTGGAATGGGACGGTCTTGGCTAATTAATTAGGTTGCCTTGGTTTCGGGGTAACTTACCGACGGGGCAAGAGGGGAGGTGAGCTTCTGTGGCCCTCGCGCTACTTGGGTTGAGTGCGTTTATCTCCCCTTGAGGCTTGCTCCACAGCTGCGGACCCTGAAACCTTAGCGGTTACACCTTACCAACGTGATCTTTGTAAAGGCCTCGTAGTGTGCTTTCTAGCCACCTCATCTAAGGTAATGTGGTGGACCACTAGCGTAGCCCACGACTTATGGGTAAAGATGTACGACCTCTCGAGAGTGTAAAACTGACATGTCAGCCGTGCTCACGGTTATGAGCGGCCCAGATCCTTTATGCAGATTAGTGGTTCTGTTGGGTTTGGAAGTGGTTCTTATGTTAATGTTGTTGAATAATGTTCACATGCTATATATTGGGCTAATGGTTTATCAACTCACCTGTAGTAACTAGTTGTGTAATAAAAACTTGATCAACTAAAAGCTCATGCTAAGTGTCAGCCAACCCTAGATGCCTCATAGTTCATGTTATGCTTGTTGAGTACGAAATACTCACGCTTGCTTTACTTTAAACCTACTGTTGGCTGGAACCCAACCGTTGCTCAGCTCCAGAAGACTTCGAAGAGTATGTTCAGGACTTCAACGAGTTCTAGGCGTACCGATCCCCCAGTCGACGTCCCTGTGGCGGCTCGTTCTTCTTCGTTTACGCTTCCGCTATGACTCTGGTTTAAGGACATGTCGTCTTATTGTAATAAAGTGATGTTATACTCTATGTAAACGTTTATTTATCGTTTATGCACGTTCTGTGATGTCACTATTGTCATGATATATGTGAGACACATTCCTGGCACATATATGTTGTTCCGGTTCCATTGGTTGAGAACTGGGCGCGACAGAACTCCACGGACTGCTCAACGTCTACTCACGAACATAGCACCATACAAGCATCCACGTACATACATACATGCAAACAAAGGTAAAACTATAAGAAACAGTACACCATTACATAAAAACAGAACATAAAACTCATATAAAACTAATCTACGTACTGCTACGAACAAATGAGCGCAAGAATCACCCTAATCGGATCTAAAACGTGAAAGTTATGCATAAAACAAGGTTCCAGGGGCATAACTGCGATTAAAAACTTAGATCTAGGGTTTATCTGATAAAACTGAGGACTTATGCATAAATAAAAGGACCTCCCGAGGGCCTACAGGCAAAACCGGCGGCCCTGGGACGGCGGGTTCTAATTTCCAAAAGGTCAGGGACTAAAACATAAAGAAAAGGACCTAAACCTAATTACTTTTGAACTACGGTGGACTGGGGGTTGATTACCGAAAAAGGCAGGGGCTCTTTAGCAAAACAGGTGCGGTTGACTAGCGCTGACTGGTATTGACCGGTCGCCGGCACATCTGGGCGGTCGGATCTAGATCCGGCGGCTCGGATTAGATCGGCTCGGGTTTTAATCTGGCGCGTCCAGATTGCATCCGGCGGCCAGGGTTAGCTGAGGCGGAGGCTCGCCGGCGGTGACCATTAGGAGCGGCGGAGCATCGCCGGCGCGCGTGCTACCCCGTGAACAAGGGCGCGGCTCGGGACGAGGGCTAGCTAGGGAGAAAGAGCAGGGTCCGGCGAACCTCACCGTGGGATCTTGGGCGGCAGAAAGTGGCCAGAAGCGGGTCGGCGACGAGCGGCAGCGGACGGCGGAGTCGGGTGTCACGGGACGACGAAGTGGAGGTAGCTCCAAGCGTTTGGAACCGGCGGCGGAGCTCTGGGATGGATCTACGAGCACGGTCAAGGGGTCAGAGAGGCCGGAGAAGGAGCAACGGCGAGGAATTACGCGATGGCGGCGGCGCTTACCGTGCGACCTCGGTGGCGAAATTCGTCGGCGAGCGGGCGCTAGGGCTTGGGCTGAGAGCTTGGGGGCGTGGAGGGGATGACGGCGAAGGCCGGGGTGCCTTTTATAGGGCCGAGGCTAGGGCGACGGCGCGGAACCGACTCCGAGTCTTGTGGCACGGGGTGACGGCGCATCGTCATCCGGAATACGAGCTTATCCGCTCTGACCCCGCGTTGAATCTGTGTGGAAGGCGAGCGGGGGCTGGCGTGCGGGCCTGGGCGCTAGCGTGGGGCAGCTGAGAGGGGCCATCGGCCAGGGTGAGAGTGGCGGGGCGGTCCGCCGGTGAGAGCGAGCGGAGGGAGGGAGTGAGGAAGACGAGCCTTACAGCTCGGGCCCACAGGTCAGAGAGAGCGAGGGGGGACGCGCGAGGACTGCTGGCCGGGCTGGCTCGCTCGACCGAATGGGCCGGGAGTAGGCCGAAAGGGGGAAAAGAGGCGCTGGGCCGGTTGCCCTTTTCTTTTTCCTCCCTTTTCTATTTCGCTCTTCTATCTTCTCTCTTTTTCCTATTTAGACAAAGCCACAAACTATGAATTCAAAAGCCTTGAGACATACAACAAAGTAAAATATGCACCAGCATGAATGCACACACATGTTGACACTATGATTCATTTTAATTACTTGCTTGGTAAAAATAAATCATTAAATGCAGCACTAGGCATATAAAATCCTAGGAAATTAAATAAACCATATTAAGTTTATTGTGAAAATTACTGGAATTAAAATTAGGGTGTTACAACTTGCCTTGCTCAAACTGGTCTTGAGGCTGCTGCTTAACACCCTCAAACTGCTGCTCTTCTTCACCAACAAACTGCTCACCGTCTAAACACGTTCACGGCAACATACAAGCATTTCCACGCATACATACATGCAAACAATTAACCAAAGGTCAGAAACAGTACAAAAACAGAAGATAAAACTGTACTGAAAACATTCTACGCTCTGCTACGATCACGTGAGCGCGAGAATCACTCAAATCGGAGTTAAAATGTGAAAGTTATAGCCGCCGAAGGTTTTAGGGCAAAAACCCGAGGCCTGGACCGCGGGTTCAAAACCCGGGAAGCTCAGGGGCTAAACTGAAGAAAACAGGACCTATATCTAAATATTTTTCAACGCGGGCGAACCGCGGGTTGATAACAGGGAAACGTGGGGTCTTTTCTGCGAAAGTACCGCGGTGGACTCGGTCAGCGCGACCTGGCTGCCGCATGGCAAACCACGTGGCCTGACAAGCGGGCCCGCGGCTCACTGGGATTATGAAGGCGACGTGGCGCGTTCCGATTGGCCCGCGAAGGGGTATCCCACGATATAATGTTGGCCGTTGACGACGGATCGGACGGCCAGGGTGGAAGGGGACGGATGAGGCACCGGCGGCAACCTTCCCCTGCGGCGGAGCCCGCCTGCGCGGCGGCGGCTTGCCGGCGTGGCGCACGCCAGGGCCTAGGGGTGGTCCCGCTGAACTAGATCTAGCTCGGGAGAGAGAGAGGGGATCTCGGCGAAGCTCACCAGGGGCTCGGTTCGGATGAAGGAGCGGCGGAGTAAGCTCGCGACGGAGGACGGCGGACGAGCTTGGTCGGCGCTCGCGGATGGAGACGTCAGGGGCTCGGATGGCCGTCCAGAACCCACGGAGGACGGCGAAAAGCCCTTGCGAAGATGATGGTGAGGGTTAGATGGTTGGAGATGAACCAACGGCGACGAATCGAACGGCGGAGCGGCTTACCGAGGCAAAGCTCCGGCGGTGAAATGCAAGCGCGCCGGTGCACGGGAGTGGAATTGGAGTGGAGGCGTGGTAAAGAGGGCGAGGGTGAGGCTCGGGGTCTGTTTTATATACACTGTGAGGGCCGAGGGCGTCGTGGCGCGGTGATGCCGCTCGGTTTGAAAGCGCTCTTCAAAGCGTAGTGAAGGAAGGTGGAGAGGAAAGGGGAAACCGACGCGGCAGATGCGGGATTGAGGCGGGGTGAGAAGGGAAGGAGAGCGTGGCTCGGATTCGAATCCCTTCTACTTGAGTAGCGCGCCGGCCGAGCGGGGGAAAGAGTATGGAAGAGGGCGTGGAATCCGGCGGGAGGGAGGGGATGAAGCTGACGCGTGGGGCCCGGTGGTCAGTGGGAGAACGGGGTGAGGCCCACCTGGCGGTGAGGCGCAGTGGGAGGGGAGGGAGGCGCTGCTAGGCTGGGGGGCTGGTTCCCGGCCCAGGCGGGTGGGAGCAGGGGCAGCTGGGCCGCCGGCTGTCTCGGCTTGGCCGGTTGGCCTGGCTTCCCCTTTTCTTTTTTTTTCTTTTCCTTTTTCTTTTCTGAATTCTTTTGAATTGAGGTAGGAATAGTTCTAAAATTCAAATGAATTTGAATTTGAATCCTTAATTCAATCAACCAAGAAACAATGCACTAGCATGTATGCAAAAGAAAGTTGGGCCTATAATCTATTTTATACAAGCATTTATTTTAAATAAAACATGTTAAATGCAAACTAAACACACGAGCCTTAGAAAATCAAATAAATTGCTTGAATTTTATTGTAAAATGCTGGAATTTAATCTAGGATGTTACAGCTATGGAGCAGCGGGGTGAGAACCCGAGAGCATTGCTGAACTGACAGAGTGTCAGTTCATGCTCAGAGTTAAAGAGTTTGAAGTGAACCGTCGTGCTGGACTCCAGTGATACTACTCAGAAGGTCATAAGAAACTCCTTTGTGAGGAGGACTATGCCTCCCTCGCTAACATTTGCAAAATTCTCCCAGCCTACCATACTAAAAATTTCATCGAATTTGTCATCCATACCTATGCTCGTCATGAGGACCTCATCGAAGCACTTGGTGAGGGTGATAGGCTTGGTGTGGAGTCGCCTCAGCAAGTCGGCCTCGTCTTGATTGTGCATTTGGATCTGAGAATCCAGCAGCAATACGGGCCCAGTGACGGAGGACGAAGCTTCTTCTCCTCCCGGCCCAGCACTTGATGAGCCTCTGTCGGATACTGTCCTCTAGTTCTGCGAGCTGGAGGACGTCGAAAACTGTATGTGCTGCCCCACCTTGCTGATGGCGCTTCTTGCCCTCTTGAATGCGCGCTTCATCCTGCACAGAAACTGACCACAAAAACTACGAGATGACAAAATAAAATTTGCGTTAGCGGTTAGTCGTCCTTGCGGGGCATGACACCACCACAACTCGTTCGTGGTCTTGCCGAAGAGAGGGGCTAGTAGCTAAAATATTTTTGCTCAACTAGATTTTTATTCGGACATTACTTAGCTAAGCAAGGAGCTAAACCAACTACTAAACACAGGATTTTAAGAGGGAGAGAAGGGAGCTTGTGTGGTGCATTGAGCAAGGGGCTCAAGGGTGGTATTCATAGAGGAAGTGGGCAGGAAGGGAGGTCGGGCGGCCAAGCATGGGGGTCGGCTAGCTTGCTCCGCTGGTTGGCCGGTCTTGGCTGCTGTTCGGCCGGCCTTGCGTGTGTGTGCAGCAAAAGGACAGGGCAGCATGCAGGGAAGGCTGGTCGGGTGACTAGTGAGCCTGGTCAGCCGGCCTTGCGTGCTTGGTCTGCCGGCTCGCTCGAGTAGGCAAAGCAAGCAGAGAAGTGGGTGTAGGGGGTCGGGCGACCTCATCACTGGGTTGGCCGGCCTGCCTCCCTGCCCCTTGTGCCTTGCTTTGGGAGTGGGCTAAGAGCAAAGATAAAGAGAAAGCAAGGGGTAAAGAGAAAGGGGCAAGGCAAGAGAGGGAAAAGAGAAAGAGAGGGGAGAGTGGGCGAGGCAGGCTTGTTCGGCCGGCCTAACCTTAGGGTCGGCCGGCTTGACCAGCCCCCTCCCTTTGCTTACGCTTTTGCAAATGGGGTGGTCGGCCGGCCCTGGTCTAGGGTCAGCCGGCCCCTAAATTTTTTTTTCAAAAATGGGAAGTATAAATTAAGTGCAATGAAAGATAGATTATGCATTGCCCAAAATTTAAATATGCAGTGGAGAATGGAAAATTAAACTAGCGAGAAATAAATATGTCGTCGAATGATAATGCCAGTTTTACCTCTTGGCGAGAGTGAACCATTTACCGTCCTTCGGGATGTCGCGTGAGCGTACGTACGGGGAGGTAAGTGGTACCTTTGGGAACCACTTGGAATTTGTCATGGATGGGTCCTGGCGCGCTCATCGTCAACATGCCCCATAGTATTTATCCTAGGGCCTCCATGGGTATGTTGATTTTTATTGCACCCTCGGTTGATGGGTTTTGTAAAATCATGGGTGCTGACCTTCTTACCAGGAGCTTTGCCTCCTGTTTCCTGGTTCTTGCGGTTAGCCTTCTTGGCTCTCGTCCTCTTCCATTCGTCTTCCTCTCGTTGTCGGATGGCAGCCTCGGCGGCTAACTTCCATTTCATGAATGCTACAAGACTGCCATCTCTTTCCCGGAAGCATCGTACACTGGCGGCTTCGGCACATACTTTTGGCACTTGAAGATCTTCACTTGGCTACACTGCTCCACTTTTGGTCTAAAGGAGAATGTCTCTCTCATTCCGTTTATGTTGAGGTGGACTTCTTCGGCCCCAACATCTATGCTTGCTTCTGCGGTGCTCAGAAATGGTCGCCCAAGAATGAGCGGTGTCTTGGCATCAATCTCCATATCCAATACCACAAGATCCATGGGAACGAGAAAGTTCCAGATCTTCATCGGGACATCCTCGGCGATTCCTGCGGGGGTGTCGGATAGATTGGTCCGCAAGTTGTAGGCACATACTTGTGGGCACGAGTGCCGCGTGATTGAGTTTGTCGAAGACAATTTTAGGCATAACACTGATGCTTGCTCTGAGATCACATAAGGCTTGATTGAAGACTTGGTTCCAAATTGAGCATGGAATAGTAGGACTGCCAGGGTCCTTCTTCTTCTGTGGAGGTTGGTTGAGTATAGCTGCGCTAAACTCCTCGGTCATATGCACAATTTCCGCTGATGGCAGTGGTTTCTTATTGTTGAGTATATCTTTCAAGTTCTTTGCATATATCGGTACCTGCATAGCATCTAGTAGGGGTATATTGATATATAATTTCTTAATGACCTCAACAAACTTACTATATTGTTCATCGGCGGCAGCCTTCTTGTTGCGCTGAGGGAATGGCAACACCGTTGAGTCATAAAACTCGTGTGGGAGAGTTTTCGGTGGTGCCTTCTCCTTCGCGGCACCAGTGCTAGTCTCTGGATCATCATTCTCCTCCGTTTTGGTGGTCTTCTCCTATTCCTTGCCTATATGGTTAATGCGTGACGCACCACAAGGATGTGGAGGGTCCTGAGTGGACTTACCACCCCTAGTAGTGACGGCATTGATGTGCTCTTTGGGAGGAGGTTCCGGTTGTCCCGGAAGCTTTCCCGCATTAGCATTAGGCAAAGAGGCAGCCAACTGAGCTATTTGTGTTTCTAACATTTTATTGAAACTCAGTTGATTTTTCATAGCACTGTTAAAAGTTTCCATTTGCAAGGAAATAAATTCAAAAAGTCTATCATTTGCATGAAACTTTTTTTACTAATGCTATCATACACAGCTTTAGGATCAAAAGAACTAGGCTTATTGAACTGCTGTGAATTATCTGAGGAGTTACCTTGTCTGGAGAATGGCATATATGGGCGCGAATTCCAGCCTGGTTGCGGACGATTCCTGTTATTGAAGTTGCTAGAATTATCGATGAAGTTGGCGTCTTTCGGTCGCGTTTCAGGGCAGCTGCTCCCTGAATGCCCCATGTTCCCGCAGACTTCACAAGTCATGCGAGTGTCGAGGGCCTGGACTGGTGCAGTCTTAGGATTGTCTTCTAGCTTCTTTAAAAGCAAGTCCATCTTGGCGGCCAGCATATCTGTGCTATCGATGTGATGGACTCCACGGGATAGTGGGTGTGACCTATCTTCCTTCCATCCCTGATTAGTGGTGATCTTCTCTATCAGATTTTTGGCTGCTCTCACACTTTGGGATAGGAAAGATCCTCCAGCGGCTGCATCCAGGTGCTCTTGAGCAGTACGGTTTAACCCGTGAAAGAAACTCTAAATGATCAGCCATTCTTCCATGCCATGGTGGGGGCAGGTTGCTATGTATTCCTATAGTCTTTCCCAAGCCTCCGCCATCATTTCATCTGCGAGCTATTGAAAGCTCGAGATCTTGTTCCTCAATGCGTTAGTCTGTCCTAGAGGGAAGTACTTGGCGAGGAATGCGTTTGAGCACGCATCCGTTGCGTGGTTGAGGTAGAACCATTGCTTCTCCTTTCCGACAAGTGAAAATGGGAAGATGCGTAACTTGACAGCATCGGCGGACGCACCTTTCATGGTAAATGTGTTGCAGATTTCCAGGAATTGCTGCAGGTGGTTGTTTGCGTCCTCCGTTGCTAATCCGCAAAAGGGAATGGCTTGAACCATGTGAATGACTCTCGGCTTGAGTTCGAAGTTCTCCCCTGCGTTGACGGCCGGTCCCGTAGGGACGCTGCTACTGGATGGGATGGAGAACTCACGGATGGTCTTCTCGGAAGGTACAGCCATGTCGTCGGTGTTCGAGGAACTACTTGACGTGGCCATTTCAAGGTTCAATTCCCTTGGAACAGGTATCTGCCTGTGAATGGTCTTGGAACGGACCCTCCTAAGCAGAACCTTTGGATTATTGTGGAAATTTTCCGGCAGGTCGAAACCGGTCATACACCTCTCTGTTGCAATCACAACATAAACAACAGAGACAAGTGAGCCTGCTAACGACTAGTTGGTATTTTTATTAAAGACACGGGGTTCAAAAAGGGATTATCAACTATATCTCTGCCTATTGCTTCCATGGCAACGGCGCCAGAAAAGCTTGTTGGCGTCTCTTAGCCTTATAAGATTTTACTCCGCAAGCGCAAGGGGACCACTGTAGCTTTTCACTCAGAATATTCCGAGTATCGTATTTTTTTTCACAGGGAAGCGGCAGGCGAGAGAGTATAATTGAATAAATTCAAATCGAATGAAACGTACTTAAATAAATATACTAGCTAGTCACTAGACAGGGGTAAGTCTGGTAAACGGATAGGTGTACGGTGGAAAGAAGTAAATGAAACTACCTAAGATACACGTAGAAATGTATAGTTGCCTGGGAGGACAACGAGTGAGATAAAGTTCCCAAACTCTATTCTATTCGGCTGCAAAGACTATGTCGTGGTTAACTTAGAAACTCAAGTAGCAAGTCAGGGTCTTGCGTCGAGCGAAATTCAGACGCCTCGAGGGGTCAGGGGGTAGATAGTAGACCACCGAAAGAGACCCGGCTAACGCCTACGGGCCTACCGAACGAACGGGCCTAGACTGCACTGGCACACCACACGCTGTCACAGAGTGAGGCTACCAAGCAAATCTGCGTGGATAAGCTGGCACGCTATAAACATACTCAAGCGAAGCTTGAGTAACAATAGATCGTCCTTGATCAGAGGAGAGGATCTAACCAGAGGCTGGCGTACAGGTTGGAATATAGCACCGGCAAGAATAACGGGACCTGAACAACTAAGATAACCACAAGTCTAAGCCTGGAAAGTATGCAAAATAAAGGGTCCACCACACTTGCAAGAGATAGAAATAAAGTAAAATATAACTGAATTATATTGAAGATTGAGTACAAGAGATACAAGAGCTGTTACCGCAGACTCAGAAGAATCTCCGAGAACTCTGAGGCAAAGCTCGACTCACTCTAACTCCTAGGACTATCCTAACTACTAAGATGTGGAAAATGACACTCTCTAAGGTAGGATATGGCTCTCAACTTCTCCACACCTTTACAAATGAGCTCAACAGGCCTATTTATAGTCCCATATGAGAGGGGGGTACTTGTAGGAGGCTTAGGTCGGTGGGAGGCCGAAGTCAGTCGTCGGCCGACCTAGGGGGAGGTCGGCCGACCTAGCCGAGGTCGAGCGACCACCCAATCCACTGCCTTTGCACTTCAATGGCTTGATCTTGCATCCTCATGGCGGTTGGCGGTTAGGACGATTGTTGCACGTGTAAAATGCCTCCGAGGGTAGGTCGGCCGACCTTGTAGGAGGTCGAGCGACCATGTGTGTCAGGCCTGCATTGGCCACTTTGCTCTTCCCTCGGATTGATGACATTGTGGATCTGTGACTTGGTGCATTTTCGGCCTTTGGATACACTGGATGCTTGGTCTTGCGGTTGGATTTGAGTGCACTTGTATTTTCTTCATAATGTGGACCAATGATGTGGCAAGTGACTGACTTGCGAGGTTGGGCGGCCTGGCCAGGGGTCGGCCGACCCTATCACTGGGTCGGGCGGCCAGCCCCTAGGTCGGCCGACCTGGCTGCACCAGGCAGGCCTGACCCTTGGTCGGCCGACCTGGCCACTTTGGCTAGTGTGCCACAAATTCGATCCTTGGCATGTTTTCATCTATTTTATGTGCATTTTAGTGCCTGCATCCAAATATTCATACAAAACTTGTGGAACTCATTAGTAGAAGGGTTAGTCCATATTTATTCACTTGCATAGCTCCATTTGGTTGGTAATTGACGGTAGATATCGTGAGATTACGATCGTCAACAACGGGGCAGACATACCGCAACTGCAGAGGCCTGCAATTCCTGCTATGAAGGGGTTCACTCCCATCCAAGAAGGAGACGACAAGGATGACAAGGACGGTGGGAAGAAGCCCGCCGACAGGAACCAAAAGGACTGGGAACCAGGAGCAGACGGCGGCTTTCCGGAAGTTCAGAACGAGGTGGCCATAATCTATGGTGGCCACAGCGCTAAGGAAAGCAAGCGCAAGCAAAAGCTAATCGACAAGCAGGTCCTCTTGGCGGACAAGGCTACTACTAGGAGTCCCACATGCCCATCAGTTTCAACAGGGATGACCACTGGTGCGACTTCGACGAGCCAGGATGCTATCCCCTCGTCGTAAGCCCGATCGTGCGCTCTTCCATTCTGCGCATGGTCTTGATCGACGGGGACAGTGGCCTCAACATCTTGTTCGAAAAGACGCTCCTAGCACTGGGGCTCAGCGTAGACGACCTCCAGGAGTCCGATACCCCATTCTACGGCATAGTGCCCGGGCGGGGCACACAACCTCTCGGGCATATCACTCTGCCCGTCATCTTCGGCAACAAGGATAACTGGAGAAACGAGTATGTGCGCTTCGAGATGTCGCACATGGACTCCTCCTACAATGCTATCTTGGGGCGGCCTGTGCTCGCCAAGTTCATGGCAATCCCGCACCACTAGTACCTGGTGCCCAAGATGCCAGGCCCCCATGGCGTCATCTCCGTTCGAGGCGACTTCAAGGTGTCCCACGAGTGCGACCAGGTGGCGCTCGTAGCTTCAGAAGACCTCGAGCATGAAGCAACTCGGGAGGAGGTCAAGTCCCTCGCCGCGAAGATCAACCCGTCCATCCCGGCCACCGAGACTAGCTGGAACGCGATGCAGTCGGCCGTGCCCACCAAGAAAATTGACCTGGGCCTCGACGACCCCAAGAAGGTGGTGACCAATAGGACTGACCTTGAACCCAAATAGGAAGATGAGCTTTTCCAGCTCCTGCGCCGGAAGTGGGACATGTTCGCCTCGCAACCATCTGATATGCCTGGCGTTCCCAGGGATTGGCCGAGCACAAATTGAAGATCAACCCGGGCGCCAAGCCCGTCAAGCAGAAGCTACGCGGATTCTCCCACGAGAAGAAGGAGGCGATTAAAGAAGAGATAGCCCGGCTGACAGCAGCCGACTTTATTAGAGAAGTCTTTCAACCCGAGTGGGTAGCAAATCCTGTACTTGTAATGAAAAAGAATAAAAATGAGTGGAGGCTGTGTGTTGATTATATCGAGCTCAACAAACACTGCCCAAAGGATCCCTTTGGGCTGCTTAGGATAGATCAGGTAGTAGAATCCATAGTAGGCTGCGCCCTGCTCTCCTTCCTAGATTGCTATTCAGGCTATCATCAGATCGCCCTAGCTCGAGAAGACCTCATTCATCACCCCTTTCGGGGCCTACTGCTACAAGACCATGTCCTTCGGTCTCAAAAATGCTGGGGCTACGTACTATAGGAGCATTCAGGCCTGCCTAAGCAAGCAGTGGTGCAGGAACGTTGAAGCCTACGTGGATGACGTAGTGATCAAGACAAAGGACCCAAGCGGCTTCATTAAGGACATCGAAGAAACATTCAACGGCCTCTGAGTTTACAGATGGAAACTCAACCCGGAGAAGTGTGTATTCGATGTACCATCTGACAAGCTACTGGGCTTCATCGTCAGCAACCGCGGCATGGAGGCTAACCCACAAAAAATTTCAGCCATTACAAACATGCAACCGCCAACTTCCCAGAAGCAAGTCCAGAAGCTAACAGGCTGCTTGGCGACACTCAGCAGATTCATCTCACGACTCAGTGACCGTGGCATCCCATTCTTCAAGCTCCGCAAGAAGCTGGACACATTCAAGTGGATAGAGGACACGTAGAGAGCACTTGATGAACTGAAAGCCTTCCTCTCCACGCCTCCAGTGTTGACAGCACCAATCAGAGGGCAAGGCGGACAGAAGGGAGAAGAACTATACTATATCTCTCGTGCACCACCCACGTGGTTGGCACGGCACTCGTCGCCGAAAGATCAGATGAAGTTTATGTCCACAAGGTCCAGCACCCGGTGTACTTCATCTGCGAAGTGCTCAGCCCATCCAAAATATGGTACCCTCAAGTACAGAAGCTCTTATACGCAGTTCTCGTTACATGCCGCAAGCTACACCATTACTTTGAGGAACATCGGGTGGTAGTGATAACCAGCTTCCCAATTGGGGACATCCTGCGGAACAAGGAAGCAGTAGGGAGAATAGCCAAGTGGGCATGTGAATTAGGCGCATATGACATAAACTTCAGGCCTAGAAAATGCAATAAAATCCTAGGTCCTCGCCGACTTCATCACCGAGTGGACACAGCAGCAGGTCCCAGCAAATCCCGAGAGACTAGAACACTGGGTTATGTACTTCGATAGCTCGCTCAATCTGGAAGGAGCAGGGGCTGGTGTTCTCTTTATATCACCAAGGGGCGAGAAACTCAAATATGTCCTCCAGCTGAAATTCAAGCTCTCCAACAATGCCACCGGATACGAAGCCTTGATCCACGGCCTATGCATAGCAGAGTCCCTAGCCATAGACCGGCTCCTGGTATACGGTGACTCCTAGGTGGTGATCAATCAAATCAATAAAGATTGGAACTGCTCATCAAAAAATGTCGGCCTACTGCGCGGAAGTCCGAAAGCTAGAAGGCAAATTCCATGGAATAGAGTTCCATCACGTGGTCCGGGACGATAACGTAGCGGCGGACATCCTATCAAAGCTAGGTTCCAAATGAGCCGAGGTTCCCCTAGGCATCTTTGTGCAAGTGCTGGAGAAACCAACCGTGGCAGAAGACGGCGACGCAGCTCTAGAACCGCCTAAAGCACCCGACGGACAAGTCTTGGTGATCTAGCCTGACTGGAGAGCAGAGATAACTGAGTGCATCAAATTGGGAAAACTTCCAGAGCCTAAATCAGTCGGCGATAGAGTGCACAGCAGGAGAAAAAGCTACAACCTTATTGGCAAATAGCTCTACAAACGCGCCACATCATCAGGAGTTCTACTGAAGTGCATACCCCGCTGTGAAGGAATTGAACTACTCAAAGAAATCCACTCAGGATCATGCGCCAACCACGCAGCTTCAAAGACACCTGTCGGCAAAGCATTTAGATCAGGTTTTTACTGGCCCACAGAGAAGCAAGACGCAGAAGAAATAGTCAGAACCTGCGAAGGATGTCAGTTCTTTGCAAAGCAACAGCACCTGCCGGCATCAAAGTTGCAGAGCATCCCAGTCTCTTGGCCGTTCGCATGCTGGGGGCTGGACATGATTGGTCATTTCAAGAAGGAAGCAGAAGAATATGACCACGTTCTGGTAGCCATAGACAAATTCACCAAGTGGATAGAGTACAAGCCAATCAACAAGCTAACAGCCGCAAAAGCAATCGAGTTCATCCAAGAAATCATGCATAGATTTGGAGTGCCATCAGAAATCATCACAAACCTGGGAACCAACTTCGCAGCCGATCAGTTCTTCGACTTCTGCAAAAGCCAAGGCACTTTGGTCCGCTACGCCTCCATTCGCCATCCACGAGCAAACGGCCAAGTTGAGCGGGCAAACGGAATGATTCTTCATGGCCTCAAGCCAGCCATCTCCGACAGACTCAAGCCATATGAGGGAAGGTGGTTGCAAGAACTCTCGTACGTGATCTGGGGGCTAATAACACAACCGTGCAAGGCCATCGGCAACAACACCCCATTTTTCATGTTGTACGGGTCGGAAGTAGTCATCCCGGTCGATCTAAAGCACGGGGCTCCAAGAGTAGCATTCAGAAACATACCGAAAGTAGAGCAGTCGAGGACAGAGGTTATTAATGTCATCGAGGGTGAATGCCTTCATGTCGCCCTCAAAGCAATGAAATACTGGCAGGCCCTGAAGCGGTACAACGACAAAAACGTCAAGCCTAGCCACTACAACGTCAGCAATCTAGTACTCAAGCGCAAAACCTCCTCCGCAGGGTAGTCCAAGATGAGCTCCCCATGGGAAGGACCTTACATAGTGAAGGAGATGCAGGGCAAGGCAACATTCAAGCTAGCTGAGCTAGAGGGCAGATAACTCCCGAACACTTGGAACTCAGAACACCTGTGGTGATTTTACCCATAGGCAGAGTGGTACTACACAGTCAGACCCGAGTGCAAGCACTCGGCATGTACGGGCCGAGCACCCTGAACACTCATTTTCTGGCGACAACCAAGCCGAGTACGACCTCCACGGCCCATGTTTAATAACATCACTGTTATTCCGCATACACCCTTTTTGCATCATGTAATTAGGTTACATAACAATGCAACATACGGCAAAATGCTCCGTAAAAACTAGCTACCAATGGCGACAACCAAGCGGAACTAGTCGAGTTCCCACCTTAAACACCACCTGGCGACAGCCAAGCCGCGGCAAAGGCACAAGTAACATGCTCTAACCAGCGACAACCAAGCTACCCAAAGAGCACTCGCTATAAAAGAACCACCCTAAGATACTACCCAGCGACAATCAAGCAACGGAAAGGGCCAAAACGACAAACTATTATATCCAGCAACAAGCTGCGAAAGGAGTACGAAAATCATCCAGGTTCTTGCATCCGGTGACAACCAAACCGCAAAAAGAACATAAACAAAATGCTTTAACCAGCCTACGCACGGCTGCCCAAAGAGTTATATTACAATGTTCACACATATAGATCGCCAGTAGTGGCACCCTCAGTATCCATGACTAACTCTCAGCCTACCAAGCGACTACTCCTAGGGGCTACTCACCTGCCTCTCGGCCAAACACAAATTTATAAGCCTTGGCAGCTGCTTCTCCAACGGGACGCGCGTTCTCCTGGTAGCTAACAAACACCTCTTGTGAAGTCCCATCGTTGGGCCCAGAAGCGACAGCTTTCAGATCAGCTTCTGGATAATGGCTCTTGAAGGTAGCAGCCATGTCGACCACAGCATCCTAGATGGATTCCTTAGCAAAGTCCTCGGCCCTGGTCAGCGCCGTGGCCAACCTCTCCTTCATGGTCAACGAAGAGCCCTGACACCAGTTTTGAGAGTCTCATATTGACGCTCCATCTTGCTGCGCAAGACTCCCTGCTTCCCAAGCTCCACCAGGTCAGACGCATGCTGCTTAGAAAGCCGGGTAACCTCGGCGTCCAGCGCCTCGAGCTTGGCCTCCGCCTGATCCCGCGTCCATCAGTTGATCTTTCTTCAAGAGCCTGCGCCTGACCGTTTCTCAAATAAAGATTGGGACCAGCAAGTAATTTGTACGATCTTTCAAGATCTTTCACAATTACCTCGTAAGCAGCCTTCTAGGAAGTCAGCTCGCCTCTCAGCTTCAGAGCCTTAGCCTCCGTAGCGTTTTTCTCCCTCCTGAGGGCCTCAAGCTCAGCTTTCTGCACCGCCCCGGCTGCTGAGACCTTCTCATCTAGTTCTGCTGAGAGCAAGACGAGTTAGCAAAAGTATACACATCAAGAAACAGGCCACCTATGGGCCACAATCAATCAGCAACACAACAGAGCAGCCAGTCGCTTCTTCAGTTCAGCATTTTCAGCAATATCTATCACAATGCCTAGAAGCAAACCTGTCCATTTGGTGCGGGAGTAAACCAATGAATTTCAGCATACAAAAGGAGGAACACCAGAGTCAGCGCTACAACAATGCTCTTACCGGCATGTCACTGATCAGCACGGGGCTCACATCGGTCGACCCTCGCACCGTCAGCCCGAGGGGAGTACTCGCAGTGGCAACGGCACGGGACGGCTCGGGTTCACGCTGGGGCTGATCCAGAGCGTCGGGCACCCCCGAGGTATCCACCATGTCGGGACATTCTTGTCGGTATGGCGATTCTTCACGCTCTTGCCCGCTGTCAGTAGGAACGGCGGCACCCAACGCAACCACAACATCAGGCAAGCTGGTGCTGGAAGACTGTGAAACATCTTTCCATGGAGAAACTACTCTTTTTCATCCTTAGTCAGCTTCAGGGGGAGGCGTTGCACCTCTACTCCCTGCCTCGTGGGTCGCAATCTCAGCAGCTCTAGCACACAGACAACATAGTTCAAACCAGAGTACATGTCGAGAAGCCAGATATGATGCGGAGTTGAACAACTTACAATGGCAGCTTTATCTGTTTCTTCACAATCCTGACTATGGGTTTCCTGTGACCATGGGCCGGACCACCTGAAGCTCTGGGTTTGCTCACCATCGAAGTACTCTTCGTTGAACCAAGACGCTTCCGGCTGAGCAGGGACTCCCCGTCAGAAGATTCATTCTCCTTGGCGGCCGGGTCAACCAGCACTAAACCCTAGCCAAGCGAGGACGCGATGTAGGACCGAGACGTGCGACTAGAGGGGGTGAATAGGAGCACTTGAAAAACTCAAACTCAAACCCCCAAAGTGCGCTCTCACGAAAACACACGCACACCCGATACCGTCCACTGAACAGATACGTATCGGGTGGAAAGCGGAAGCACTCAAAATAACGCCCAAAGAAAAGGACGTAAGATGAGCAACCAAACTACACCTAAACGAGCAAACACACTACACCCAGACAAACACACACAACACCTAAAACTACACCTCTCTAATGTGCAGAGTTACGTAGTATAGACAAGCTACTAACCCTAGGACACATTGAGAAACCCTAAACTGAAAACACTAAAGCACCATCAAAGCAAGCAAGAACAACAAGGCACAAACAAAACAAGACAAGCTACAAAGCTTGCAAGCGTCGCATCGAAGCGTGCCTCACTTAAGAACAGTGAGTGAAGAGTATGGGCATGCAGTGGTTGACACAAAACAAGCTTGAAGCAAACCACAACACTCCAAAAAACCAAAGAAACCAAGAAAAACAAACCCCAAAGCAAGCGGAGCAAGAAACACGCAAAAACAGCCCTAAATACACTAGACCGGACAATACTGTCTCAACCAAAAGAACTGACCGGACAAACCCAAAGAAAGGGGCTGAAACAGCCCTAAAAACCTATAGACCGGACAATCCGAGGGAAGGGGATCGGACAATCCGAAGTATAGGGTTCGGACAAACCTAAGGACAAACGATTACTACTGTCAGTTCTCCGAAAATCTGCGCGCAGAAAACAGCCCGACACCTCTACGAAAAACGATCGAAACGGGGTCAAATCTCAACGAAACTTCATGAAAATTTGCATGGACAATCCTAAGGACCTTCCCTAGCAAATCCCAAAAGATCAGCTCCAAAAGATCAAGGGATGCACGGGAATTGCAAATCTCGTGAGGTAGGTGAGTTGACAACCGAAAAAAACTGCACGCAGGCACTCCAAAAACCGAACCAAAACCGGGTCAATTCTCAACGAAACTTCACGAAAATTTGCATGGATGATCATAAGTACCTTCCCTAGCAAACTCCAAAAGATCCACTTGAAAAGATCAAAGGTTGCACGGGAATTTCAGATCTCGTGAGGTTGGTGAGTTGAACCCGAAAAACCTAGAAACGTCAAGAACGGCCCTTGCTCGTGGTTGGATGATTCTAGCACTTGGCTAGTGAGATGCACCACGTCCTAGCAAGGCAAAATACCGGCAAAAGAAAGGTCTCATCCTTGGACAACACAAAACGAGCCAAAATCCAAGAAACGGGACCAAAAACGAAACTAGAAAAGGGGCAAAGAGGGAGGGATGAGATTGCTGCTCAAGACTTGGAATTTCACAACAAAGAACCTGGAATTAACCACGAAATTCAGGTTACAAGAGTTCCCTAGAGCCTACCTCCCTTCATCCTCCCACTAATGACAAGATTAGACTAAACTAGGCACTCATCTCCTAGCTAATCCTCTCTATTTCTTCTCTTTGGACCTTGGCTGCTAGGGTTAGGAAATCCTAGGGTTTGTGGCTGCCAAGATAAGCTCCAAGGGAGCCTCTCAAGTCTATTTATACCCTAGGCCCTAAACGACACAATTACATTAAGACCCCTACTCTAAAAATGCCCGGAGGGGGCCAAACCGAAAAGATACAATCGGACGACTACTATGACGTCTTGATCATCTTCGGTTTCTCCGCCTCGCTTGGATGTGCGCCACGTAGCCAGTAGTCCGGAAGCTTCCCCCGGTTTTGAAGTCAGAAACTGGGAAACTTTATTCTGCGGGCTTCTTGGGCCGGGTCTTGGCCCAATCTTCAATCTTGGTGAGTCGGAGCTCAACCCACCAAGTCATCTGAACTTGGGTGGCGGTTTTGAGCCGAAGCCGCCAAAGTCCCTAGCACGCCTTCGCGCCATGCACTCGGGTTGGAGCACCACGGTGGCACCCGGCTTCTCCAGTCCATCAGAGTTGCCTCGCGGTCCATCGGAGGGCTTACACCACCGTTGCCGAACCGCCCCTCCATGTACCGAGCTTCCATGGCCGACCAACGCCGAGCATTGCCTCCGGTCCATTGGAGGACTTTTGCCTCAGTCCATCGAGGTCTTCATCGTCTACCTCCAGTCCATCGGAGGGCCTCCATCGGAGGGCTTGAGCTCGTTGACAATCACTCATCACACCAGGAGAGCAATGAGGCCGGTCCATTGGCTCTCAATCTCCCCCTTGATGAGTGCATTGTCAACACCTTCAACCTATAACCTGAAATGGATCAAAGACAAAAGAAAAGCGTGAAACCGAAAAAGAAAGAAAATAAAAGAAATGCTCAAGCTGCCCAAAACCCAACAAAGGCAAAACACAAGGCAACTTGAAGCAAAAAGAAGCAAAGCATCAGCTCCTCAAGACAGAGGCAAAAGGCTCAATGCACCGATGCAAAGAGCATGCTTAAAAGCTCAAACTCCCCCTGAAATGCATCCTCTCAAATGCAATATGAATGCAAAGCTCCCCCTCAACTAAAACTCTCCTGAGTTCTCCCCCTTTGTCCATATTTTAAGACTTCTCCCTTTGGAAGTACACTAATTTCTCCCCAAATTTCTCCCCCTTGTTGACAATGGGCACATCAAGGGTTCTTTGAACTCAACTCCCCCTGAACTAGACAACTCCCCCTCAAAGTATGCCATGAAATGCAAGGAGTGTAACTGAAAGAGCTCAGAAGGGATGGAAAGCTAGTAATCACAAGTTCTAGCATACAGAGCAAGTGAGGGCAAGGAAGCATATAACAAGCTCAAATGAATCTATCTTATACATGTCAAGAGCAAGCTTATTTTTCAGGGTTATCGAAAAGAAAGCATCACCGACATGAATAGCACCTAGCAAGATAGACATGAACAGCAAGATGCTAGCAATGCATACAAGGTGTGCTACTCTCAACCAAAGCATATACGACCAGCCATAAGCATTTTAGAGACTTGCAAATTTCAGATTTAGACATTTGTATTCATAAGCAAGTTCTTTTTGTGCCAGGGGTTATTTACTTGTCTTTTGCCACTTCTTACCAACAAATGCCAAGCCTAGGTTATATAACCATTAGAAGCTTAAGACAAGGTTTTGGTCATACACAGTCTAGTCCAAGTTCATGCCAAAGTGCAAAGACAAGCTGTCTCGAACTAAATCAGTGAGACAGGCAAACCCACCTGGATCTTTCTCAATTCAGCACATAAGACACCACTTGTAAGCATTTTGATTCAGATTTCAATTTAAGCAAGGTGTCATAAAAGCTTAGGCATAATCATAGCACAACTAGCATATCCAGGTATGAAAAGATAGCATAGCATTCAACATTCCTACACATGCTAGGTAGCCAAAACAAGTGGTGATCATGGTTTTTGATTTGCAAAGAATAAAATGACTTAGCTCACAATTAGTATTCAACAGACTCAAGAGAGCTTAGCCAACCATGATCAAGCATGCATCTGTACAATCTAGCATAAACAAGTACTAACTCATCATCCCAAAAGAGCTCTAGTACTCGTGAAGTGAAAATGCAAATGATACAATGCGATGCATGATATGTTACAATATGCAAAAGAAGCAAAGAGAAATAAAAGCAAGATAAAAGCAAATTCTAGACTATGGAAGCTATTTCTTACTAAAAGGAATAGCGTATTATCCCTAACTAAAAGGGATAGCACACTCCAAGCTCACCTCTCAAGCGCACAAAAGCGCCAAACTCTAGGGGCTTGGTAAAGATATCGGCCAACTGGTTTTCAGAAGCTACATGCACTAAGTCTATGTCTCCCTTCTCATAGTGATCTCTCAGAAAGTGAAACCTCACGTCTATGTGTTTGGTTCTGGAGTGCAAGAGGGATTCTTAGCTACACAAATAGTAGAAGTAGAGTCCACTAGAAGAGGGATTTTTCCAAACCTAAGGCCGAAATCACTAAGGGTGGCTTTCATCCATAAAAGCTGGGAGCAGCAGCTAGCAGCAGCTATGTACTCTGCTTCTGTGGTAGACAAGGATACACTAGCTTGCTTGCGGGAGGACCAAGAGACAAGAGAGGTTCCTAAGAGTTGGCATGTGCCGAAGGTTGACTTGCGGTCAATCCGGCAGCCAGCATGGTCAGCATCTGAGAACCCTCTAAGAAAAAGAGAAGAACCTGAGGAGTACCAAAGACCAAGCTCAGGAGTGAATTTCAGATACCTGAAAATGCGCTTCACCGCTTGACGGTGAGAAGTCCTAAGAGACGCCTGGTAACACGCACAAAGGCAGACCGCGAACTGAATGTCCGGCCTGGTCGCCGTTAGGTACAGAAGTGAGCCGATCATCCCTCGAAATTCCTTCTGGTCCACCGCCTCCCCATCTTCATGAGCATCAAGTGTCGTGTTTGTACTCATAGGAGTTGTCATGGGTTTAGAATCCCCCATGTCAAACTTCTTGAGTATGTCCCTTGTGTACTTTGCTTGATGGACAAAGGTTCCTTCAGGGCCTTGCTTGATCTGCAGCCTGAGGAAGAACTGGAGCTTACCCATGAGACTCATCTCAAATTCCCTGCTCATCTGTTCAGCAAAACTAGACACCAAAGCGTGAGATGAACCACCAAAGATTATGTCATCAACATATATCTGAACTATCAGGGTGTCACCGCCACGACTCAATAAAAACAAGATCTTGTCTACTGAACCCATCACAAACCTAGATTTGAGCAGGAAACTCTTTAACCTAGCATACCAAGCTCTAGGAGCTTACTTCAGACCATAAAGGGCTTTCCTCAACTTATACACCCGGTCTGGAAATCTGGCACTCTCAAAGCCAGGAGGTTGTCTCACATATACCTCCTCCTCTATGAACCCGTTTAGGAAAGCAGAGTTGACATCCATTTGCTGCAGTTTGAAGCCTTCAGAGGCCGCAAAGGCAAGCAAAATCCTAATGGCTTCCAAACGAGCTACAGGGGCAAAGGTTTCCTCATAATCTATCCCCTCCTTCTGACAGAAACCCTGGGCTACCAATCTCGCTTTGTTCCTCACAACCATTCCATCCTCACCCTGTTTGTTCTTGAAAACCCACTTGGTACCTATAGGGCGACAGTTTGATGGAGGTTCAACTAAATCCCAAACATGGTTTCTCTCAAAGTTCTCCAACTCCTCATGCATGGCGTTCACCCAGTTAGGATCAGATAATGCATGTGACACATCCTGGGGCTCAAAAGAAGCAACATATGCAGAGTGGGAGAAAAAGGCTAGAGAGTTAACCGAAGAGCGTGAGACACGCTGGTGAATGTCTCCAATCATCCTGTGAGGAGGGTGATCCCGTTGGACCTGCCGAGATGAAACAATCTCGGAAGTCACCTCCCCTGTGTCCTCAGCGGGGCCAACCTCTGCTTGAGCTTGCTGTTGGGGGAGTGAAGAGGAAGCCGTGGGCAAGGGTCCTCCTTCATCATCTGAGCTCGTAGCAGAGGGGGCAGGAGCTGCAGCCGGTGCAGTGGCTCCTGCATCACCAACATCAACCACACCTTTCTCATCCTCAAAGATGGGGGTGCCTTCTTCATCATCACCTGAAATCTCAAAGACAGGGGTTGTGCAGGGCATAGTTTCATCAAAAGAAACCTCACATGTCTCAACAACTTGCTTGGCCTCCAAAATCCACACACGAAAAGCCCTAGAATTAGAAGCATACCCCAGAAAAATCCCATCCAAACAACGAGACTCAAACTTGTCCAAATGCCCCGCCTTCTTAAGCACAAAGCACCTGCAGCCAAACACTCGCAAATGCTTGACGCTAGGCTGCCTACCAAACCGAAGTTCATACGAGGTCTTCCCAAGGAAAGCTCGCAAGAAGATTCAGTTTGCAATGTAACAGGCCGTATTCACTGCCTCAGCCCAAAAGCGCCTTGGAGTCCTATGCTCATCGAGCATCGTCCGTGCCATCTCAACAAGTGTGCGGTTCTTGCGTTCCACAACACCGTTCTGCGGTGGGGTATATGGAGAAGAAAACTGGTGCTCAAGACCTAGGTCACGACAGATGTTTTCGAACTGAGAGTTTCTGAATTCTCCGCCATTGTCACTGCGGATAGCCCTCATGGCCTTATGACTCTCGTTTCTCAACCTCAGTACCAGATCCCGAACAAAACCAAACGCCTCATCCTTAGACTCCATGAAAAATACCCACGAGAACCGCGAAAAGTCGTCCACAACAACAAGCACGTACCACTTCCCACTGACCGACGCTACCCGAGCGGGACCTACTGTATCCATATGGAGTAGCTCACCCGAATAGGAGGTCATAACCTGAGACACAGGAATGTGAGAAGCGGCAACCATCTTGCCATGACGACAGGGGTGGCATACTAAGTCCTTCTCAGCTCTCAACTTGGGCAATCCTCGGATTAGGCCCATTGAACTCAATCTGACTAGCAAATCAAAGCTCAAGTGACCAAGCCTCCTTTGCCACTTCCAAATATCAGCAGAAGGACTAGCAACCAAACAGCGAGCAGGGCCAGAAACAGATGTGAGGTCGACCCTAAAAACCTGACCAAAAGGCAGCGAAGAGCAAACAAGGGTCTCCTCAGCATCAAGAACGCAGCACGCACCCTTCTTAAACCTAACCTCAAATCGTTCATCGAGAAGTTGCGAAACAGAGACCAAATTGAACCCCAGATTCTGAACAAAAGCAACTTCTCTTAGGGAAAGCTTAGCAGAGAGCGAAACAGAACCAACACCCATCACTTTACCTTGACCATTGTCCCCGAATGTGATGTACTCTTTGGTGCTTACGGGGTTGAGGCTGGAGAACCACTTGCGGTGCCCTGTCATGTGCCTAGAGCAACCGGAGTCCATGATCCACAAGTCCTCCATGCCTCGATCCTGCAAAGTCATCACCGACTATTGCTGCAAGCTCAAGGGCATGGCCGACACCCTTTTCGACCTCAGTGAGGCCATCTTTGACCGCACCCTTATACTCAACCTGCTTTGTGGTTTGAACGATAAGTTCGACTCCATCTGTCGTCAGTGGTTTGAACGATAAGTTCGACTCCATCTGTCGTCACCTAAAGCACGATCGCTCCTTCCCCCCACCTTCGTCGCCTCGGCTGCCCTACCCCTCCAACAGGCTCCACTAGCACGCCCCACTCCCCCTCTGCCCTAGCTGCGCTCTGAGACCAACAACACAAAAGCACTCAGATCAATGCATAAGCACTTAGATCAACGTCCAAAGAAATGGACGCAAAATGGACCAAACAGCCACCAATAGCACACATCGGACGATCCGGTCTGCTAAAAAACAGAGGCTGAAGTAGAGCCGGCAACACGCACTAGACGTCCGATTGTAATACACCGGATGATTCGTCGACATGCGCTAGACATTATGGTGTACACATCGGATGAAGTAGGCCAAGGCACCACCAATGTGGGCAGCACGCACCAAATGGTCTGACGCTCTCACCTGACGGTCCGTTCTGCACAAATGCTGATAGATATGCTAAGGCCTCGAGATGTCCGTCCATAGCCACGTTGAGCACCGAATGGTCTGATGCGTACAAAAACTTAGTCAAAGTCTGGGACGAAACAAATCAGCATGCATCTCCACTAATGTTGCTCAAATCTTGCACAAGTGAGTTCGGGACTTCATGAAACTTTGCAAGGCCTTGTCTAAGCGACGGAAAAACATTTCCAAAGAGATCAAACCAAAAGATAAGTGATTCTCCACGAATTCGACTAACCAAGAAGTGAGCTCGCATGCAAGAACAAGTCAGCGGGGCTGCGTGTAGCACCAAAAGATTTAGCACTTGGAAAGCTCAAAATTCACCAAGTCCTTGCAACCCAAAGCCACAACAAAAGAATAGTTCCAACCCTTGCCAAACCAAAACACCCACCCAAAAGCCAAGGGTCTTCCCAAAGATCCAAAGCTAGTTGTAAGATCCATATATTGATTGGCCCATCGGTGGATCTTGTCCATGCTTACCTGGAGCTCGACCTCCTGCTCTCGCCGAAGCTCGCTAGCCATGCGCTGCAACGTGCAGCCCGCTCATGCACTACCGATATAGATAGGCTACTAGCCCTTTGTAGCTCCATCCCAGATAGGTGTCGCTCCTGTATCACTGTGTGTGGCATATGCCCCTCTCGAGACCTTCGGCGGCTGAAGGAATGAAAATGTGCTAACTATGGTTTCATTTGAGGTACGTCGTTGAGATTTGATCCGACGGCTAAGGATAAGGGGCAATAGTTGGGCCTCGGGGTGTCTTTTATGCGAATGGGCTTAACTGGCAAGGCCCCACTCCCTATTTAGTGAATAATGGTCTGTCCTCTCATACACTTTTATTGACGAATGATAGTCCGAAGGCAAACATAGACTGATTTATCGACTGATATTGTAATACATAGATTGCTAACTCAATCAGTAAACCATTTTTATCAACCAATATTTTTTGCCAGCGTTTAGGACTTTTACCGACCATCCAATACTATTTTGATGTTGTGGTATAGTGATAGATGCAATACACTATGCACATTCATTGCATTATCAGTCAACATGAACCCTAGCATACAAGTACATGTTTCACAGATCATATATCCCCAACCAGGTTATGCCAACTTCAAGTCAACAAATAAGAACCGACAAACTGTATCCAAGAATTGCAAGAACCCTGATGTATAACAGAAAGTCCTAAGCGTCACCATCAATAACTGTTAAGGATAACCTCATCAGCTCATCTATCCCACCTGTTGTCCGTGTCGGTGGCGTCAACCTAAGAAAAATAAAACGGATCATATCGATGAAGAAAATTTGAGGACCTCACATGTATTATTACAATAGGCCAGACTTGTCTCGACAAGAGGTACAACTATCTGCAAACTTTTTTGAATATTAAGTGTACACAACACATGTCAGCGCTGAAACTAATCAAAGAATGGATTTTCGATGTGTAATGTGTACACATAAGATTACAAGGGGCATGAACAGATACAAACTATTGTACAAAGAATCCTATCCAGCTAGTTCAACTCAAGATTACCAAAACTCTACAGTTATGTGTTAACAAGGAAACCTCCCTAATCTTCCAGTGTAATTTACAGAATTCGAGATGTTCAACACTCCGCTTTTTGTGTTGATTTGTTGCCCTGCCTCCATCTGATGAAACCCTACTCATGACCCATCATCAAAAGGGGCTTCATATGAAGGCTGGGACTGCTGCAAACCATCCTCTGACATATCGAATTCAACTAGTGGCTTCAATTGTTTTCCAACTGCATCTTGCTGGAGCTTCATCTCTTCCATAACCATACTCTCTGCAGCTTTACATGACTGCTCATCACCAAAAGCAAGGGTCCATCTACCATCAACCAGATACTTCTTAGTCCTCGCTTTATGTTTTTCAGGGTCCATAAAAGGCACTGAAGAAGGACGAATGCGTAGATGTAACCACTTCTCATGCTTCTCATCTATTCTTGGCTGAAAGAAAGCATAAAAACAAGGACATCCGCATGAGATGGATTACACCAAGACAAAAAAAAATGTTTTGGTGGACCACGATTCAAAGAAAGGATGACTTCATCTAATAATGACAACAAAGACAAATTAGCAATGACACAGATTTTCCATGCCAACATGATACATACATCACATCCTGCCAACGGAGCCATGACACGGACAATTCCACGTTCTTGCTTTAGAGGTAATTCTTCTAGAAGGAAAATCCACCCGGAAGTTCCCTTAGATATGGCTAAAAAGCGCAAGTGACGTTCTTTGCCCCTCTCAAATGCTATTCGACAAGGAACAGCATCAACTGCAAGAAGATTCCAAACAATTGTGAGGAACTAAGATAACTTTACACTTCCCATATTGCCAGAATAAAGTTTCCAAGTAAACCCAGACCTAAGTTCACTTCAAGCCCAGGTTTAGGCACTGAACCACCAAACTCTGCAGCATTTGCTCTAGTATTTAAAGGCAAATCAATTGGAGGGCAAATGGGAGGCTGCTCGGTGAAAGTTTCTCCAAGGCAGAAGAGTATAACTTGATGCTGTAGCACAAAACCCTGGAACAAAAAATTACAAGGATTCAGCAACATGCTCATCTACAAGTCAAGCAGAGAAGTTCAATCAACTAATAAGGAATTAAGGAGTAAATCATCCAAAACACAATAATTAGTTTGACAGAATACACAAACAACAACAAATCCTTTTAGTCCCAAGCAAGTTGGGGTAGTATTTAGTTTATTTCTCAGTCCATCATACCACTATACATGTAACTATAACGGCATCATTAATGTTAGCACACGGCAGTGCACACACACACACAGCACTCACAGCTCCAGCACACACACACACAACACTGAGTAACTCGGTGAGGAAGAAGAGTGAGTTCGGGGAACTGAACTGAATTGTATTGCACTAAGGGCCTTTATATAGTAGAGGGAATGGGAGTAGTTCTACTGTACAGTATGGCCTTAGCCACCAACTACCAACTACAAGACTTGCCACTACTTGGCAGTCAACTACTGGGTACTATACCCATACATATTAGGTGGAGTAGATACAAATGGCAGTACATGCCATGCCTCCACTTGCTACTGCTGCTACCTGCTATGGCCAGAGTAGCCTGCTACGGTACATGGAGCTAGAGCTCCTAGAGGCTAGAGCTGGTTCTTCAAGCAGACGAGCACTCATATTACAATTAACATTCTTCCCCTTATTGTGGGTCCTCTTGTTGGATAACCACCATGCTGACTTGGGTCTTCATCTTCTCAAAGCTGTTCTTCCCAAGTGGCTTGGTGAAAATATCCACGAGCTGTTGATCAGCCCCAACTTGCTCAAAGATGACCCGCTTCCTCTCCACACAGTCCCTAATGAAATGGAACTTGATGTCAATGTGCTTGATGTGGTTGTGGAAGACAGGATTTTATGCCAACTGTTATGACGTCATTGCGGAGGCAAGGGTGGCGGCGTTGGCGCTGGACCGCGGCTGCGGAGAGCGCGATCGTCGGCCGGCGGCCTCCGATCTATGGCGAGAGCAGGGTGAGACTAGAGAGAGATAGAGGGTAGGGGATAGTAGAGAGTAGATGGATATCAAATTGCTTAACCAACTCAGTACTGGATACAAGGCTAATATAGCCTGACTCGACCAACTATCTCCCTAACAATAGGAGATGTAACAAACTAACAACTCTTATCTCTAATAAACTAACGAAAGACAATTCTAGCCACTACTCTGGTCGGCCCTTCTTGCAGTTCGGCGCCCATAAGACTTGCCCCACATAACATCTCTCCCCTCCTCGACTAACAGCTTGTCCTCAAGCTGGAAATGTGGATAATGCTCCTGGAAGGTGTGCAAGTCCTCCCACATTGCTGCAGACGCCGGTTGGTCAGCCCAGTGAACCAGCACCTGATGAACACCATGAGCCAAACGAACCTTCACAGCCCGAGCCGGAGCTGGCTGGGCAACTCCATGGTGCATTGGGGGCAAGGCCGGTGGCGCTGCTGGCGGTGTCCCTTTGAACGGCTTCAGCAGACCCACATGAAAGACATCATGTATGCGAGCATTTGGTGGTAGCGCCAGACGATACGCTGCCTTGTTGATCACAGCTGTAACCCTGTACGGTCCGTAGAATTTTGGCCGAAGCTTGCCGCGAGCTGGCTGTGGAAGGGAAGCCGGTGCTCGGTGTCGGATACGAAGCATCACCCAATCACCAACTGCGAACTGAAGCTCCCGATGGCCCCGATCATAGGCGCGCTTGGCCACTGCCTGCGCCTGTTCCTCAATGGCAGATTTGTTGTCAATCCTAAGGATGGGTGCTGCCACTGCTTGCCCAGTAACTTCTTCCAGCAGCCTCCTCAGCCAAACTCCATGACATGCTGCAGCTGCACCAGCAATGTACTCTGCCTCACAGGTTGAGAGAGCCACAATCTTGCCTGAGGTGCTCTTTCTGCCATAATAAAACTCCTATACCGAGTTGCATCCACCTTCTCATCAGTTCTGTTGTTGCTCAATTCGGGCTTCTCCTGCATTGGCACTTGGGTAGGATTGCAGCCCTTTAACCCAGCCCTCTCCAGCAGTTTTGAGTGCATAAGCACTCTGACAGAGCTCTATGCCATGCTTCCTCTGCCTCACTTCAATCCCAAGGTAGTAACTGAGCAGGGCCAAGTCACTCATCTTGAATTTGGCAGCCATTTCACTCTTGAAATTCTTGATCTCCTGCTGCTCAGACCCAGTGACAATCAGATCATGAACATACACCCCAACGATGAGAATTCCCTCCTTTGAACGCTGGGTGTACAGAGCATGCTCTAAAGCACACTTCTTGAACCCGAGCGTGGCCAGAGTTGAGTCCAGCTTGATGTTTCACGCTCGTGGTGCTTGTCTCAGCCCGTACAAGGCCTTCCTAAGAGGCAGCACCTTCCCTTCTTTTCCGGCGACAACGAACCCAGGTGGCTGCTGCATGTGCACCACCTCTGTGAGTTCCCCATTGAGGAAGGCCGACTTCACGTCCAGATGGTGGATCTGGACGCTCCAATCCCTCATGGCAGCTAGGGCAAGCAGCAGGCGCACCGAGTCCATCTGCGTCACCAGCGTGAACACCTCAAAGTCGATCCCTTCATGCTGCATGAACCCCTTTGCCACGAGCCTCGCCTTGCGCTTCACCACGTCGCCGCGCTCGTTCTTCTTCACCTTGTAGACCCACATGAGTCCAATTGGCTTGCGGCCACTGGTGGACCGACAAGCTCCCATATCTTGATCTCCTCGATCGACGCCATCTCCTCCATGGCACGCCTCCACCGTGTATCCGCCTCTGCTTCTTCCAGCGAGTGCGGCTCCTCAGCGCTGGCCATGAAGAGCTCGCCGTCGAGGTTTCGCACAGCCTGCCCCGGTGGCGATGTGTCGCAGATGTTGTCCATGGTGCGGAACTGGAGTGGCTCGTCGTCGTAGTCCGCGTAGATTAAATCCACTACTTGTGATTCTCTCAAACCGATTTCTAAAATCCAGCAAGAGAAGCGTAGATTAAGTTTTGATCCGGCTAAGTGCGATAAGATATTTGATGAATTGTTGAAAGCTGAAAAGATTAAATTGTCACATGCTATGCCACCGCTTGATGAGTTAGAAAAAAAGGGCATATTGCAAATGGCATAATTCGTTTTCTCATGCAACGAATGATTGCAATGTCTTTCGTCGACAGATACAAGCAACCATTGATGATAAACATTTGACTTTCAAAAGTTTGCAAATTGATCAAGAGCCGTTTCCGATGAATGCCATTGACTTGCAAGGTATGAAGGTTTTTAGTTCGGCCTACCAAGCCGAATCAACTAAAGAAAAGAGCATGGTCATCGAAGATGACAAAATAGAGCCTCAAAAGAAATTCTATGCAAAGCCGATGCAGTAAGCATCAGGGCCATGGCAGAAGGGTGTGCAAGGGCTGGACTATCCTGCTAATTGGATTGATCCCTCCCAAACCCTAGAGGGTGGGGTAAAATAGTCTAGAGTACATGGGCCTCCATGGGCTGAATACACACATACTCCAACACCCCCCCGCAGTCTGAACTTCCGGCGCAGCGGAGTTTCAGATTGGCCAAGAAAGAAAGAACACACACCCAGGGTAACAACCCCCCCGCAGACTCAACTCTAGCCACGCGCGATGTTGAGGCTGGAACGGAACTCGGAGAAGACCGCAGAGGGTAGACCCTTGGTGAAGATGTCGGCAAACTGGGAGGTGGTCGGGACGTGTAGAACTCGAACATCGCCGATGGCGACCCTGTCGCGGACGAAGTGCAAGTCGATTTCCACATGCTTAGTCCGCTGGTGCTGGACCGGGTTGGTGGAGAGGTACACCGCGCTGACATTGTCGCAGTAGACGAGCGTGCTCTTGGCAAGCGGGCTGTGAAGCTCAGCCAAGAGCTGCCGGAGCCAGGAAGCCTCTGCTACGCCATTGGCGACAGCCCGGTACTCGGCCTCAGCGCTGGAGCGAGAGACGACCGGCTGCCGCTTGGACGACCAAGAGACAAGGTTGCCGCCCAGGAAGACAGCGTAGCCGGACGTGGACCGACGAGTGTCCGGACACCCGGCCCAGTCAGCGTCCGTGTAGACAACGAGCTCGGCGGAGGAAGACCGGTGCAAAAAGAGGCCGTAGTCCACAGTGCCCCGAAGGTAGCGGAGGAGACGCTTCAGGGCAGTGAGGTGCGGCTCCCGGGGATCATGCATATGAAGACAGACCTGCTGAACTGCATATGTGATGTCCGGCCTGGTGAAGGTGAGATACTGCAAAGCACCAGCAAGGCTACGGTAGGCAGTAGGATCAGCAACTGGAGGGCCCGCATCCTCTGAGAGCTTAGCCTGCGTGTCAACCGGGGTGGAACAGGGATTACAATCAGCCATCCCTGCACGCTCCAGAATGTCAAGAGTGTACTGCCGCTGGTGGAGGAGAAGGCCAGAGGGACGGGGCTCGACTGTAACACCCAAGAAGTGGTGGAGCACGCCAAGGTCCTTCATAGCAAACTCCTGCTGCAGTGAGGTGATGATCCGCTGAAGCAAAGACGGACTGGAGGCTGTGAGGACGATGTCATCAACATAGAGCAGCAGATAGGCCATCTCATCTCCATGCCGATAGATAAACAAGGAGGTGTCTGACTTGGCCTCAGTGAACCCCAAGGTGACCAAGAACGTAGCAAAACGAGAGTACCAAGCCCGAGGAGCCTGCTTCAAGCCATAGAGAGACTTGTTGAGCCGGCAGACCATATCTGGGCGAGTGGGATCCACAAAACCCGCCGGCTGACTGCAGTAGACGGTCTCAGTCAAGGTGCCATGAAGGAAGGCATTCTTGACGTCCAGCTGATGCACAGGCCACGAGCGAGAGAGAGCAAGCGAGAGGACCGTGCGCACTGTAGCAGGCTTCACCACTGGGCTGAAGGTCTCATCGTAGTCCACACCAGGGCGCTGGGTGAAGCCCCGGAGAACCCAACGAGCCTTGTAGCGATCCAGAGTGCCATCAGCGCGCCTCTTGTGCGTCCAGATCCACTTGCCAGTGACCACATTGCCACCAAGCGGAGGTGGCACCAGATCCCACGTCTGGTTGGCAAGGAGAGCTGCGTACTCCTCTTCCATCGCACGGCGCCAGTGAGGGTCAGCCAGGGCGTCACGGACGGAGGAGGGTACAGGAGAGATCCCCGGCTCCACAGCAGCAGTCGAGAGGGCCGCGGGCCGAAGAACACCAGCCGCCCGCCGTGTCACCATGGGATGTAGGTGACGAGGATCCCGCTCGAGGACAGGCGGGTGGTATACCGGCGACGCGACACGGGCGGCAAGGCGAGGGTGACGAGGCGGCTCCGGCGGCCCCGCAGGCGGGGACGTAGACGGGGCCGGCACAGGGGACGCCGGCAGCGGCGGTGTCGGAGCAGGGGAGACCACCGTGCGCCGCTGGTAGACCCGCACGGGCTGTGCATAGCGCAGGGGAGGCCTGTGAGCCACAAGCGGCCCGGCGGGGGACAACGGGGCCTCCGGGGCCGCTTGTGGTGCGGCAGGGGACTCCGGGGCCGCGCGTGGCGCTGCAGGGGACTCCGGGGCCGCGCGTGGCGCCGCAGGGGACACCGGGGCCGCGCGTGGTGCAGCTGGGACAACCGGAAACGGGACCGGCGCATCAGGAAGGCACACCGGCGAAGGACCTGCAGAACGCTCAGACAAGGGTGGCTGGACCACCGGGTCAGTGGGAAAAAGGGACTCCAACTCAAGGTCGGAAGCTGGGGTGGTGGTGGAGGAGTAAGGAAAAAACGACTCATCGAAAACAACGTGCCGGGAGATGACGACCCGTTGAGACGTGAGGTCAAAGCAGCGGTACCCCTTGTGGTCAGGGGAGTAACCGAGAAACACACACCGAGTCGAACGGGGCGCCAGCTTGTGAGGAGCAGTGGCAGAGGTGTTAGGGTAACAGGCACACCCGAAGACACGGAGGTGATCGTAGCGGGGAGGGGTACCGAAGAGAGCATGGTGTGGGGTGGGAGCTGGGGAGGCAGTGGAGGGGAGACGGTTGATCAAGTAGGTGGCTGTGTGAAGACTCTCCGCCCAGAAGCGAGCGGGAAGAGAAGCCTGGAACAGAAGGGTGCGCATGACATCGTTAGTGGTACGAATCATGCGCTCAGCCTTGCCGTTCTGAGCGGAGGTGTAGGGGCAAGACATGCGCAATTGGACACCGCGAGTGAGGAAGAAAGAGCGGGAGGCGTTGTTGTCAAACTCACGGCCGTTGTCACACTGGACGGCCTTAATGGTGAGGCCGAACTGAGTGGAAACCCAGGCAAAGAAGTGGGACAACGTGGAGAACGTCTCAGATTTAAAGCGCAATGGAAAAGTCCAAGAATAATGGGAGAAATCATCAACCACCACCAAATAGTACTTATAACCAGAAACACTAAGTACAGGAGATGTCCACAGATCACAGTGTACAAGATCAAACAAGCGATCTGCATGGGAAGAAGAGGCAGAAAAAGGAAGTCTAACATGACGCCCTAACTGGCACGCATGACAAAGATGCTCATCAGGAGCTCGAGTACAAGGCAGATCTGCACTACGACTGAGCTGAGCCAAAACGTCGCGGCCTGGGTGACCAAGGCGGCGGTGCCAGGTAGTGGACGAGGTGGTGGCGACGAAAGCAGCTGACGAAGGAGAAGCCGAAGGCGAAGCAGCGGAAGGAGGAAGCCGGAGGGTGTAAAGGGGCCCCTGGCTGTCACATCGGAGAAGTGGACGCCGGGAAGCCGAATCCTTCACAGTAAGACCAGAAGAGTCAAATTCGACAGTACAAGAATTGTCAGCTGTAAATTGACGAATGGAAAGAAGGTTATGGACCATATGAGGAGCAACAAGGACATTGGGAAGACGAAAAGAGCCAAGAGAGCCCGCATCTCCCACGGAGGTAACAGGAAAACAAGACCCATCGCCGACCATGATGGAAGAAGGGCAAGAAGAATGGGGAGGCCGGACAGACGAGAGTATACCAGCGGTCGGAGTGGTGTGGTAGGAGGCACCCGAGTCAGCAATCCACTCGGTGCCCACTGGCGGTGTCAGCCCCACGGAGCTGAAAGAGCGAGCCAACGCAGCCTGGTCCCATCCAGCAGGCCATGCCGGAGGAGTAGACTGGGCAGGTGGGAGCCAGGCTGCCGGAGGAGGAGGAGCAACGCCAGCGAACATAGCCGACGGCTGGTGCTGAGCGCGAGGACCCCCCCCCCTGGGGCCTGGAACGGCCACATTGAGATGCGCCCTGACCATGGGTTGGAGAAGGATGGCCAGGGTGCACCCGCAGCAGCAGCAGGGGGAGCAGGCGTCGGTGTACTCCCACGAGTGGCACTACCGCGCCCACTCCGTCGACGACGGCCACCACGGCCCCCTCCACCACCGCTCGGCCCGGGGGGAGGAGCGCCGAGGAGGGAGTGTGCTGGGGGAGCGGCAGGAGCTGGAGGAGCAGCAGGTGGCGCCGAAGAGCTCGCAGGGGCAGCAGGAGGAGTGGCGACGAGGACGGTGGAGGAGGACCCCTTGAAGAAGCCCCTGGTAAGCTCGTCAAGGACCAGGTCGTCCCGTAGCTGCAAGAAGGAGGGGAACGGCTTCTGCTTGGAGATCCAGGTCTTCAGGTGGCTGTAGGTGTCGTTGAGGCCACGCACGATGTTGAGGACCAAGAAACGGTCGTCGACCGGCCAGCCAAGGTCACAGAGAGCATCCGCCATGCCCTTCATCCGCCGGCAGTACTCGCCAACGGAGAGGTCCCCCTGCTCAAAGGTGCGAAAGGCCGCATCGACCTGAAGAGCACGAGCCTCGGCATTGCCAAGGAACTGGCCCTCGAGAGCCTGCCAGGTCTGGCGCGCGGTGCCCCCGGGAGCGCGGACAATGTCCTGGAGATCTAGGGAGAGGGTCCCAAAGATCCACGACAAGACGATACTGTCGAGGCGCTGCCACGCGGGGTCCCGATCCGCAGCAGAAGTGTCGAGGAGCACGTGATCGTCGAGGGCGTATCGGCGGAGAGTGAGAAGGACCAAGTCTCGCCAGCGGCTGAAGGAGGTAGATCCCGGGTCGAGGACGACAGGAACCAGGGCCCGGATGTTCTGGACCCCTGCCGCCTGGAGGTGAAGCTGGGCAACCACCGGGTCGGCAGGGTCGGGCCGGGTGCACTGCAGAGGTGGTCGAGCCTGGTGGGAAGAGCTGGCCCCGCCCTCAGTACGGTCCTGGTGAAGCAGTAAGTCGGGGGCGCCGTAGAGGAAGCGCTCCGCCTCAGCGACACGACGGGCGAGGGCATCCGCCTCGGCACGCTCACGCTCCCAAGCAAGAGCGGCCACACGCGCCCGCTCCTGAGCCGCCGCAGCCTCAGTCTTGGCAGCACGGAGGGCGGCAGTGAGGGCAGCACCGGCAGAGGGCTCGTGGAAGACCGGACTCGCACCCCCAGCAGAGGTAGGGGCGGTCGATGCCGAAACGGAGATGTGGTCATCGGTCAGTGGCAGATCGGTGGCCGGAGGGTCCCCGATGGCGACGAAGGACGGAGACAAGGACGGCGCGGCGGTGTACACGGAGCCGAAAGGACCCCAGTCAGCGCCTAGGCCCAAGGACCCCCAACCCGGCCCGGCCCAGACACTGGGCAGGCGCAGGGGAGCAGAGCTCCACCCTGCGCCGGCGGGGAGCGGGGGCAGAGGAGGCCGCTGCACCGGGGCCGCCGCGCGCTCCCGCGCGGCTGCCTGGGCCGCGGCGGCGTCGGCGGCCTGGAGAGGCGCCGCGCGCTCCCGCACGGCGGCCTGGGCGGCGGCGGCGGCGGGGGGCGCCGCGCGCTCCCGCGCGGCGGCCTGGGCGGCGGCGGCGGCGGCGGGCAGGGTGGCGGCGGCGGCGTCGGCCTGGGCGGCGGCGGCGGCGTCGGCCTGGGCGGCGGCGGCGGCGTCGGCCTGGGCGGCAGCGGCGGCGTCGGCCTGGGCGGCGGCGGCGGCGACTGCCGCGGCGGCGGCGTTGGAGAAACCCGGCGGCGCAGGGGGCCGCGGCACAGAGGGCGCGCGGACAGCCGCGGAGTAGGAGAGGAGAGGGAAGGAGGAGGAGGGAGGCGGCGGCGGCGGCGGCGGCTGGCCGCCGGCCATGATGGGGCGGCGGGGGCAGGGGCTGTGGCGGCTGGGAAGGAGAGAGGAGGAGGAAGGAAACCCTAGTCTGATACCATGCTAATTGGATTGATCCCTCCCAAACCCTAGAGGGTGGGGTAAAATAGTCTAGAGTACATGGGCCTCCATGGGCTGAATACACACATACTCCAACATATCCGATGGTCAGCACCGGACTCTCCGGTGCACCTCGGCGGATTGTTCGGTGTGTGTCACCGGACTGCCCAGTGGCTTCGAAGGGACTAGAGGTAGTTCCAAAGCAAAGGACAAGAAAAGGCCGAGTTTTGCAGAGCTCTTGGCTAAGTATGAGAAGGAAGGAGCTGCCAAGAAAAGGGTACAATCAAGCAATAATACTTCAAGGTCTTCACGTGCGGGTAATGTGCAATCAAGTACCATGAGTAATTCTAGCATGTTATTCTTTAGGGCCGACTTCACCATGGTCTTGACCATATTTTTGTTACCCAGTTTCTACTAATGCCAATATATGGATGCATCTGTATTCTCAATATCCTGCTTCATATCCTTATTATGGAGCATGGCAACGACCTATTCATGGTAATCTGGTCAAGGATGCACCTACTATTCCAGATGTGCAGGAAAAGGAGAGCACGTAAGTGTCTGAATGTTTACAGCCGAGGTGGTGCCCCTCAGGCTTATCTCATACTCAGAAGGAATCAAAGGATCAGCAAGCAAAGGTGATGGTGCCTATGATAAGAGTACGTGCTACTAAGCAGGTATGGAGACCCAAGAAGATTGTTTCAGCGTCACCTTGATTCCAAGAGCTCACCGGACAATCCGGCGCACGCCACCTGATAGTCCGACAGTCTGGCGTCTACCAGCAACCCTGAAGCGACTTAGGGTTTCTTGTGATGTTTGGCGCGAAACCGTGTCAACATACCCATCTCCTCAACCTCCGCCCACCTCCACCCTGCACTTCCTCACCTCGCATCATGCCCTGTCCAGCTCGCCACCCACCTATGATCACTTGTGTGTTTTTGGATGCTGCTGCTATCCTAACTTATTTGCACCGCTATTCACAAGTTAGCCCCACGCTCCACTCGCTACGTCTTCCTAGTTTACTCCGCTCATCACAAGGGCTACGTTGTCTCGACCTCGCTTCGAACCGTGTCACCTCTCGGCACGGTGTCGATGAGACATCCTTTTCCTTTGCCGAGCGCCAATCCTCCCCCTATGCGGCCGATTTTGAGATTTTGGCCGATATTGCTAACGCCGCTCCGATCCCTATAGGCCCGTTGCGTACTCTTCTACAGGTTCAATCATCTACTCCCGTACTGCCACATGCAGCCACAGGTATCCCTTTGTAGGGTCACCTATGACATCGAGCCCCCTCCGCCACTCTACATGGCCCATGGCACTATGTCTCTGGCTTTTGGTCATGACGTGCTTGCGCCACGCGCGGCATGAAGCGTGCCTCCTAGTTTCAACTCGCCCACACCGCATGTGGCCTGCGGCGCCCCTTGGCTTCACCACGCCATGTCACGGGCAGCCTTCGGCGTTCCGCCCTACTTCAGCTCGCTAGTGCCCGTCTCTCTGGTGCCATCTCCAGTGTGGCCCTTTCGTGTCATCTCCAACGCAGCCTGACTTCCTTTCGCCTACACCACAGGCGGCCAGAAATCCGACGAAGGCTTTGCCGATGCCAGCACCGGAGCCTGCCCCTCATGCTCTAGCGCCACCTGCAAGCCCGACACGTGCCCCACCTCGCCGGTTTGATGGCCATGTCAATGCGTGGCGCCCTATGCATGGCCACGTCGGGCCTACAACCCAGCCCTCCCCAGTCAGTGTGCCGACGCATGGGCCATCCAGGGTGGAACAATGATCCATTCCAAAGGGCGTCGTTCCCATTCCACCCATCTCAAATGACCATCACATGACTACCCGTGCCAAGCTCGGTGATCGACAGTCATCTCTATTCTCTGTCACGCCCTTGTCACCGGTATTGAAGACTTTCGCAGAACCCTTGCCGACCCCAATTGGTAGGCTGCTATGGAAGATAAGCATGCTGCACTTCTCTAGAACCACACCTAGGATCTGGTTCCTCGTCCTGCGCGTGCCAACGTTGTCTCCAGCAAATGAGTATTCCGCCACAAGTTCAAGGCCAACAGTCCTCTTGATTGCTACAAGGCCCGCTGGGTTCTCCGAGGTTTTACTCAACGTCCGGGCATTGATTATGATGAGCGTCAAGCCTGCCACCATTCGGACCGTCCTCTCCATGACTTTATCCCACAGTTGGGAGGATTCCGCACACCGTCCTCTCCATGCACTAATTAGTACGGAATTGAATTGCAGTTCTTTGGTGGGGTTCATATGGTGGCCTAGCATATGAGCTCCAAAGTTTAGCAAAAAAGATTATTAGCCTTTGCTGCGCTGCATCTGAATGTGAGCGTATTTGGAGTGTGTTTGCTCATGTAAGTACTTCTACTACCTATTAATAGACTTTGGAGATAACATTGCTTAATGCTTGCATAACAATGTCATTTTGGCTTCTTTTTTTTTTTTTTTTTTGCATTGTATTTTTCAGGTCCATACTAAAAAGAGAAACCGGTTAGAGCTAAAAGGTTAAATAAAAATTAGAGAGCTTGGTTCCAAAGGAAAGAAATCCAATCCACACCTGCTCGAGGAATTTCAATGGGAAAGTGAATGGGTTGATGAAAATAGTGAATGTGTTCATGAAGGTAATGGCAATGCTAATACTTTGACTTGGGGGTGGTGGGCGAAGTTGCTGGTCAAACTCAAGTTCTAAGAGGGCGTAACTTGCATAGGGCTGCTGATGCTCATGCTGCTACCGCTGTGAAAATAGGAAACGTCCAAGGAGCTCATCGGCTGAAGATATCACTGAAGGAGATGACAGTGATGCAAGGGATGAAGTGGAAGATGAACCAGAACCTTCTGATTCAGCAGCAACAATGCAAGAGAATGATGATGTACTTAATTAGCCTTTGTTAATGCTGATCCAGTGTTTGTGCTGCAATGTTGCCTGTGTTGCTTGGAACTTGCATTAGCTATGTTGTACTAAACTACTGAAGTATTGAACTTTGTTTGGTTATGTGTACTACTGTGGCTGTGTTATACAACTGTGTTTTGCTGCTGGCCTGCAGCCTGCTGCAGTACTTCTACTCTGTTATACACTTCTTTCCTTCTTTAATTTGCTTTACTCTATCTCTACTCTTTGTAGTGGTTGGTTAATATACTTAGTAAAGTACCTAACAGGCTAACGCTTTCTTTTTTTTTTTTTTTTTTTTTTTTTTGTTATTTCAGCAGGAAGTCAGCGAGAATATGGAGTGTTGGACAAGAAGTTGGGAGTTTTGGACAGAAAATACCACAAGTCAACAACTTATTGGTCATTATAATTCTCTTGAACTTTTGAGTTTTGAATCTTTTGATGCTTGCTGAATTATAAAATTATATATAATACATAGCATATGTTTATATATAAATGGCAGTATGCCTACAAAGGAGTTTGCTATAAAGGACTTGGGCGAGCTTCATCACTTCCTTGGTATGGAGGTTCAGCATTGCAGCGGTGGGCTCCTCTCCCAGCGCCAAATTAGCTTGATACTCTGGAATGCGTTGGGACCGAGTGCAAGCCCTGTTCGATACCAGTTGACACCAACTCAGATTTCAACTCTCTCTAGTGCGCCTGTTTTCCTTCTTTAATTTGACACGGAACCATAAGGTTTATGAAACTGATTAGCTGAAATTGTGTTGTCTATTGCACCACCATTTTATTGTCAGTCACAATGAAACCCATATCCGTACACCGACCCCACCTTCCATCCCCTGACCAGCCACTACAACCCTCCACAAGCCCATGCTCCGCCTAGTCATCAGCTTACTCTACCCTCGAAAAGGCGACAAGGTACACCACAATTGAGTTAACCGGTAAGCAAAACGACAGAGGTGACATGTTGACACTGAGGAAAACAAAACTGGTCCGTGCATGGTAAAGAGCTAGTGCCACTCCTGAGGTGGTGCCTCCATATCTTACACATCGCCACCCCTAGGAGGCTAGGAGATGACCCATGTCTCTCTTGGGCCAGGAGAGGGGATGCGCAACTCGTAGTTTGGGGTTAACTAAGTAGTGGTTTAATCATTGAACTACAGTAGATTAGGTGTAGTTTTCCACAAATTGACAAACCTTGGGTGGATTACTCGAGGGAATGGTACACCAAACCTTGGGTGGAGTACTCTGTAGCTGTTGAGAGGCATTTGTGGTGCCATTCTGGGGCGTCGGCTCTCCAGGATTTCCTCTTGAGGTCCTAGCCCTTAGGTAGTGCCTTGTGTGGTTGTGGTCGTGTTGTTTCCCGTCTTTGTATAGTGTGGTTTGTGTTCGATTACCCTGAGTGGTTCCTAGCCATTCAGGAGGTGTACTCTTTTTTCCTACCTCAATGAAATGACATGCAGCTCACCTGCATGATTCGAGAAAAAAAAAAAAAGAGCCTTGATCACAAAGCATGGCTGCATATGTATGATTGTGGACCTACTCCCTCCACAGCTACGACTATGGTGCATCGATCTACTCACCATTTGAGAAACCCTTTACCTTCCCCTCCCCACAAATTCATGTTGTCACTAAGGATCAATACACAATTCTAATATTCACAGTATATCCATTTTCTCACAGTAGGATGTTCCAGTGTACTTAGGCAAATATGATCTTTAGTCCAAAATGCGGTTGTCCCTGGAGCATTGAGCGAATGACTAGCACATGTGCCCATGGCTTAGAATTTAGATAGACAACAGAGTAGGAATCTCAACAAGTATCCCAAATGATAGTTGTCCCTAGTTTGCATGGCAACGTGTAAACAACATTGACACTTGCCCACAACTTAGATAGAGAACAAATAAGGTGAGTAGCAGCTTTCTGGACCCTCGCTCAAGGGCTGCTGTGCTGCCTGCTGGCCAAATGGAACCAGATCTGGTGGTATGGAAACAGGATTTGGGGCAGTATTGTGCTGAGAGCTCCTGCCAGAGGAGGAAGGAATCGGGTAGAGAAAAAAGAGGGCAACCTCTTATAGTCAAACAAATTCACCAAACTATGTTTGCTCTTACATGGCATTGACCAAAAAAGGTTTTAAAACTAGTGGTTTGGGTCCAATAATTCAAAATGCAGAAGCAGATGCCAAGAGTGGAACTGAAGCAAAGGCATAAACCCATTTCCCAATTTTAAGATGCAAATATATCAGGCATGCATAGTTGGAACTCGAATTGAGGTAATACAGGATTTACCTTGTTTTTGATCAAATCAGTCAATGCCATCCAAAGGAGAATACACTAACACAAAGCTGAATCCATAGTTGCGTCGAGCAACTAAAATAGTATTATGGCATCAGCAAAACTGACTAATGTTATGGCTAGAATTGCGAGGTAGTATTGATAGATAGATAGCAGATAGATCCGTGACTCGCCCTCCCTCAGGAGGCTCTGAGATGCACTTTATGATCTATTTTCTGCTTAACCCTAAACTGATACAACGGTCCCTCTTTTATAGAGAGGACTGACTTGACCCTTAAGCAAGATAGACTTGACCCCTAAGAAATATCTAACCGAATCTACCTTATCTCTTAACTAATCTTTATCCAATCTAGTCTATCTAATCTATCGGCCAGGGCCAGCCCACTTGCCATAACACTAAGTAATCCAGTCCTCTTCTGTAAGCTTCACTAATGTTCAACTGAAATGTTCAGCACCTTAAGCAGTTGCAACCTATAGCTGCCAGAGCCAGCCTTCTAAAACCACTCTTTGCCTCATGTGTCAGTAATCAGTATCAGGGGTTCATTTTGACTCTTGAGTGTTCCTCCATTCTGCTACAATTATCTCTTCTTCCCACATTGGTTGCTTGTGCCGATTAGATGTTCCAATATCCTTGGAGATATATGGAGGGTATCCTAAGCATTTGAGTGGGTTTTTCGCTTGGTAGTCTTCATCTTCTTTCATAGTTCTACAACTAGCACGAATGCAATGCTGCATGTATAAAAATATTTAGCATTTGCTTTTGTGTTCCAATCACCAGATTTGATTAATAAAAGAAATAAAAAAACAAACAGATTATGATCGTTTGACAAATTATGAGTTAGTAACGACATTCCAAAAGAAACAGGTACTGAAAAAACGTGTCAGAAAATTCAGGTAGTAACGCTCCTTCAGCTCTCGCATCAAAATATTATCTATCCAATATCTTTATTAAAATCCACTCAGTTCAGAAGAGTAAAGTGTGCTTTTTATTTCAGATCTTCTGATCGTGAGCACATTCAATCGGTTTATCATATCTTTGTGTCTGAATTCCCACGTGTCCCGCATAACCACCAGGAATAAGTATGGTACTTCTACAAAGAAATTTGCTTGCATACCATAACCATCCAATTGAATTGGAGGTTTTCGTGATCAAAATAAAGAGTATAGAAAAATCTTCAATTCTTCATGCATTTAGAAGGGCAACATTTGAGAAGCAAATCAGAGTAAAGCATCTTATTAACAATGCATGAGGCATGAACATGAAATGTCTGTTCTCTTGCATTGGATAATGCACCTATATATTATTTATCACTGGAATTGGCTAAGACTGGTAAGAACTTCCATGTGAGTTGATATTATTAACCATTGGATAGTTTGACCATGTTTTCATTAAGCACCGCTGGTAAATATAACATCCATTCCACAATTATGATTATTACAAGCTCCACTATCCAAGGGAGGACAAAACGTGGCACAGCCCAATTTGATTCTAGCCCATTAGTGGCCATTGGGTTACATGTGCACATGTTTAGAATCTTGCTAGTTGAGCAAGGGTGGAGACGAGGAAGAAAGTGTAAGCAAGGTGCTATGTGTATGTGGGCCTGCCCCTCAGAAAGGCTAGATAGTGCGGCTTTGGAGGGCAGCATTTACAAGTGGTATCAAACCTAACCTTTGTGGTTGCACGTATGGGTCAATGTGCCGGTATATGGGGCGTGTGGGCCTGGGATGGGACACCAGACATATGACATGGGTTATTGTGCAAGCACATGATGTATGGCCTATGTGGGCCCGCGATGTTAGGACTAATCTTGTCATAGAGATGTAGTTGAAGCCAAATTGAGTTTGGCTATTTTGCATGCATGAAGACTAGATGTTTCATGCATGGTGTAGATTAAAGTAGAGGCAAAATTGAGTTTGTTCTTGAGCTGTAAAGAGTGGACAGCTAGGGGTGAGTTGTGAGGTCAAGGTCGGTTACTGTAGCATGGTGGCTACCGTAGCAAACCGACCTTGACTCCTATATAAGGAGCACCACCCTTATGGTTGTGGTATGTCTGTGGGGGATAGATATCATCTGGCTCCTCATGCAATGGATTCTATGCAACTAGGCGCACAAGACAAGGACTCTTTAGGAAGGATATGGATCGCGGATTCTATGTAATCTTTTATAATCTAAACCATCTAGGAGATATAGAAGGAAACTGACTTGTAACCCAAGCCACGCAAGACTATATAAGGCGGGCGAAGGACCCCTCCCGAGCAACTCAACTCATAACTCATAGCAGATCAACTCAACCCCCTTCGGATCTCTCCACCTCAGGTAGATCCTCCGATCTCCCTAGCCCTCATACATACTCAAAGCAATACAAACCACCCCACACAGGACATAGGGCATTGTGCAATTTGGCTGGCCTGAACCTATACAAATCGTGTCTTCCCCTGTGTTCTGTCGCGTTTTCACGCGAACCATCGAGCTACGTATTGATGCAGACGCACACAAAAGCATCCCGTGGTACATCCCGTGGTGCATTGCCGGTACAAAACACCAACAATGTGTATGCTAAGCCATATAGAAGATGTAGGATATGGCATCGAAGTTTGGAGTACCATGTAGGGGTAGAAGTGCTACATGGTATAGATAGGTAATGTTTGTGTGTGGTGTAGGTGCAAGGCAAGTAAAGGTGATAGCCCTTGTGTGGGTGCTGGTGTGCGGCACCGAAACTTCCTTGTGTTAGAGAGTTGAGTGCATGAGATTGTGATGTAATAGAAAGCCATTTTATGTAGCATAATGAGTAATGTGTGGTATGTAATACCTTGTGGTGAGTGTGTGCTTGGTTGTGAAGACCAAGTTAGTACTAGTGTGTGAGAGAAGTTCTAGCCTATTTGTGTGTAGGTGCAGCTAGCTAGTGATGCTTGATCGGGAAGGTCAAGTGAGCTTTTGTAATCTTATAGTCTTGAAGCTATAAAGTTAAGATTGATTCTGAGAGTTAGGCCAACAATTGGTATGAGAGCCTGAAGATCCTGTGGAGTTTGGTGCCGTCTGGTGCTATGTCAAGGTGCGACGACATCGACGGTGAGGCTACGTCAAGGCTGGTGGCACCGTGGCGGCATGTTGGCTGCATCAAAGCCGGTGGAGGCATGTTGGCATGTTCTATGGCACGTGCAGGAGGCACGTGGTGGCCATGGAGCAAGGCTACATGGATGTGACGGTTGTCAGCAGGAGAAGACGACGCCATGGTGGCTAGTGGCGAGGGATGGTGCTATGGTCATGGTAGTTGTGTGTGATGGCCATGGATCATAGTGGTGGTGCTGCTGTGAGATGATTCAGCATGAAGTTGATGACGATAGTACTGGAGGCCACCATATGGGGTGTGAAGCCATGTCCATGGATGGAAGCATGAATCTGCATTCATGGAGATGGTGGTGAGAAGCCGTATTTGACGTGTGTTAGTAGTGTAAGTGAACATCAGGCTGGGTGGTGCAGCCTATATTTGTGTTAATGAGTACTGGCCGAGTTGTGCGGCTGCGTGAGTTGTGTGGTGTTGAGTTGCTAGCCGAATAGTGCGGCAAGCAAGTGTAGCGTGTGCATGACACGGTGAGTGCTGTTGTGCTGCATACGGAAGTGGTGGTGTGCATTGCCGGAAGTGGGCAGATGCATGCAAGTAGAGGGAAGCTATTGCGAAGCGAAGACATCGTGAAGCTGTGATGGAGCTATAGTGGTGCGAGACTACTTTGTGCTAGAGATGGCGCAAGGGTGACACGGTGCTGCATGTAGCGATCTTGAGTGCCATCAGCACGCCGCTTGTGTGACAGATCCACTTGCCAGTGACCACATTGCCACCCGGGGGACACGGCACCAGATCCCACGTCTGGTTGGCAAGAAAAGCCGCGTACTCCTCTTCCATCGCACGACGCCGGTGAGGGTCCGCCAGGGGGCACAAGAGAGATCCCCGGCTCCTTGGTGGCAGCAGAGAGGGCCGCGGGCCGCAGAACACCAGCCGCCCGCCGTGTCACCATGGGATGAAGGTGACAAGGATCCCGCTGGAGAACGGGTGGGTGGTACACCGCCGGCTCGACACGAGAGGCGAGACGAGGGCGGCGAGGCGGCTCTGGCGGCGGCGGCCCCACAGGCGGTGTCAAAGACGGGCCCGGTACCGGAGACTCCGAAGGTGGCAGTGCCAAGGCCAGGGAGAGCACTAGACGGCGCTGGTAGACGCGCACGGGCTGTGCGTAGCGCGCGGGAGGTGCCGGGGCAGCGCATGGCGCAGCGGGCAACGACGGGGCCTCCGGGGCCGCGCGTGGCGCGGCGGGGGACGACGGGGCATCCGGTGTCGCGCGTGGCGCAATGGGGGGCGACAGGCCCACGCATGGCACAGAGGGGAAGCACGCCGGTGGAGGACCAGCAGAACGCTCAGACATGGGTGACTGAACCACCGGATCTATAGGAAACAGGGACTCCAACTCGAGGTCGGAGGCGGGGGAGGAGGTGGTGGAGAAAGGGAAATTCGACTCGTCAAACACGACGTGCCGGGAGATAAGGACCCGTCGAGAAGTGAGGTCAAAGCAGCGGTACCCCTTGTGGTCAGGTGAGCAAACGAGGAACACACACCGAGTGGAGCGGGGCATCAGCTTGTGAGAAGCAGTGGCAGAGGTGTTAGGGTAACATGCACACCCGAAGACACGGAGGTGATCGTAGCGAGGAGGGGTACCGAAGAGAGCGTTGTGAGGAGTGGGAGCTGGGGAGGCAGTGAAGGGGAGACGGTTGAGCAAGTAGGTGGCGGTGTGGAGGCTCTCCGCCCAGAAGCGAGCACAAAGAGAAGCCTGGAACAGAACGGTGCGCATGACATCGTTAGTGGTGCGAATCATACGCTCAGCCTTGCCGTTTTGAGCGGAGGTGTAGGGACAAGACATGCGCAGCTGGACACCGCGAGAGAGGAAGAAAGAGCGGCAGGCGTCGTTATCAAACTCACGCCCGTTATCACACTGGACGGCCCTTAATGGTGAGGCCGAACTGAGTAGACACCCAGGCGAAGAAGTGGGAGATCGTGGAGAACGCATCAGACTTGGAGCGCAAAGGAAAGGTTCAAGAATAGTAAGAAAAGTCATCCAACACCACCAGATCGTATTTGTACCCAGAAATGCTGGGGACAGGAGACGTCCACAAGTCACAGTGAATGAGATCAAAGATATGAGACGCATGGGAAGAAGTAGGAAAAGGTAGACGAATGTGGCGCCCCAACTGGCAAGCGTGATAGAGATGCTCATCAGTAGTCTGAGGGCAAGTGATGGCTGCGCCACGACTAAGCTGAGCCAAGGTGTCGCGGCCGGGGTGACCAAGACGTGCCAAGTGGTGGAAGAAGTGGTGGTGGCGAAGGCAGCTGAGGAAGAGTGCGACGGAAAAGGGGAAGGTGTAGCGGAAGGAGGAAACCGAAGGGTGTAAAGGGGCCCCGAGCTATCACAACGGAGAATTGGACGCCGCGAAGCCGAATCCTTCACGTTAAGACCGAAGGAGTCAAACTCGACAGAACAGGAGTTGTCAGTTGTGAATTGGCGAATGGAAAGGAGATTATGAACCATGTGAGGGGCAACAAGGCGGAATGGGCCATGGGTAACCGCATTACCCACAGAAGTGACAGGAAGACAAGACCCTTTGCCGACCATGATGCTAGAGGGGCAAGAAGGATGGGGAGGTCGAATGGAAGATAGAATGGTGGTGTCCGGCGTGGTGTGGTACGAGGCACCCGACTCAGCGATCCAGTCGATACTGACAGGGGACAGAGGAGGACGGTGCTGCACTGGAAAAGCCTAGGCCGATGGTTGGGCTAGAAGAGCAGCAGCATAAGCGAGCATGACCGCCGGCTGCTGCTGAGGTCCCCCCGAGGTCTAGAAAGGCCACATCGAGGTGCACCCGGGCCATGGGTTGTGGAAGGATGGCCCGGGCGCACCCGCGGCGAGGTTGGCGATCGCGGGAGGTGATGCTGGCATGCCCCCACGACCGACACCGCTGCGCCCCCCTGGCGAGGATGTCAACCACCATCGCCGCCGCGGCACCCTCCACCACCGCTCGGCCCAGTAGGAGCGCCGAGCGGCGGGGCGGCAGGTCGGTGGTGGCCAGGGGAGCGAGCCGGGTGGACTCCGTGGCGAAGAGGTCCGTAGTGGAGGACGACGTGAAGTCGAGGACGCACGGAACCATTGGAGCGGCTAGACCCGACCGGGAGAACATCGAAGTGGCCGTGGCGAACCTGCGAGCGAGCTCAGCAGCCGCGGCGCGTTCACACTCGCGCTCACGGTCGAGGACAACAACTGCGGCGCGCTCACGCTCCCGAGCCACCGCGGCCACAGTCCTAGCGGCGAGGAGAGCAGCGGCGACGGTGGAGTCTGCCGCGGCGGGGGAGGTGGCAGCCGGTGGGCGCGGGTCTGTGGCTGCGGTTCTGACGACGACCGTAGAGCCGGCTGCAGGGCCGGCGAGTGCAGCAACTGCGGCTGGTGGTGCAGCGCCGGCAGACAGGAAAGCACAAACCCCCTCCGGCAGATCGGGGGCAGCAGGGCCTGCTGCGGACGCGGGGCCAGCCACCGGCGGGAGGATGGCAGCCGGCGGAAGCGGGCCAGCAGGGCCGGCAGTCACTGCGCCCGTGGCAGCGCTGGGAGGTGGCGCGGCCGCAGCAGAGGAGGAAGGGGACGGCGGCGGCGCACCAGGAGCATGAGCTGCCGGGGAGGAGGCGGCTGGGCCCAGCGCGACAGCAGGAGATGACGCAACTGGGTCCCAGGCGCCAGCGGCGGCGGCCACAGCAGAGAAGGGGACAGGGCCCAGGGCGGCCAGACAGGACCAGGCCCAGCGGCTGCTAGGGAACCGGCCGGAGCAGGGGCAGGGCGTCGCATGCGGGGGCGCGGGGGGCGGAGCCGGCGGCCGCAGCCACGGCGGCGCCCGATCCGGCCGCTGCAGGCCCCGTGGCGGATCCGGCCGGCGCAGGCGGACAGGCGAAGGTGGCAGCGCGCGCGCCAGCAGGAGGGGCGGCGGTGAGGAAGAATGAGGGGAGGGGAGGCCGGCGCCGGCGGCTAGCCAGCCATGGCCAGCGGCGACGAGCAGCACCAGGAGAGAGGGAGAGAGGAAGAGGAGATACCCTAGCTTGATACCATGCTGGAAAATGAGTTCATTGGTTAATTCCCAACCCTAGAAGGGTGGTAGACATAGGTTGTGTACATGGGCCATATGGGCCAGATACATGGGCTATCACACATACTCCAACATCAACCAACTACTAGGCATTGTACAGATGGCTTGTATAGCCATGCCTCTACTTCTACTAACTACTAGGGCCACTAGGCCTCTATGATACATGGGGCCTAAGCTATTTGGTTCGGTGATTTTTGGCCCGTAACCGTTCCCACCGCAGCCCGATCCCGTTGTTTCTGTTTGTTTCGGACGGCCCATAATGCATCGTGGCGGGAGTTGGCTCCAGCCCGTATCATCTCGTTAACGCTCTCCTTCTGCCGCATTCGGTTCCCTCCACCTGACTCCACTCGCCCGACTCCGCCCGACTCCACTCGCCTTTCCCTCGTGCGGCTGCAGAGCGGGCCTCCTCCTCTCGGTGCGTCCTCTCTCCTCTCCCTCTCCCTCTCCCTCTCCAATCTTTTTCCAAAACCCTAACCTCCACTTGCGCTTGTAGGTGATGCTGCCGGCCGCCGCGGCCGCCTCCTGGTGCGTCCTCTCCCTCTCCCTCCGCCTCTCCCTCTACAATCCTTTTCCCAAACCCTAACCTCCCCTTGCAATATTCTTGTAGGTGATGCTGCTGGCCGCCACCCGATCTGCTGCCGTCGCCGTCCACGCAAGGTGCTGATCTTTCTCATCTTACTCTCCCTCTCCAATCTTTACCCAAACCCTAACCTTCACTGCTATCTATTCTTGTAGGTGATACTCTCACAAGATCCGCTGCCACATTCCCTTCTTCTTGCACCTTGCTGGTGAGAAGACAGACGCAACAAGATCTGCCACCATCGGCCTTCTTCTCCTTCCCCAGGCGGGTACGGTGGATTTCTCTTGCTGTGTCTTTTCATCTTCGGTGAAAAGTGGTAGTGAAGGCTTAAGAGGATCTGCAAGCAAAATGATGAGTGTAATTGCTGCATCGATTAGCTTTTCTGCTTGATGATTCAATCATGGACATGAACTGGGTTACATGTTAATTCTAGGCTTAAAGGTTGCTGAAGTTCCTTAGTGGCCAAGAAACTTGAACCTTCAGGTTTAGTAAAGCATGGACATTGTTCTTTTATAGGTTACTAGGTTGCTTGAAATCTTGCAAAGTGAACTTTCTTGTGAATTGTGTGCAGCGTTGCTTGAGAGCAGCTCTGTTCCTGTATGAGCTAGCTAACCAACTTTGAAGGAGTAACCATTGGTTGTTAATGTTTGTACAATCTCTGAAACTGAAAAAGAAAATGTTTTCGGTGTACACATTAATTTTATTTTCGAGAGACCGTAAATTCTGTAGCAGCGTTGAACTATCTTATTTAAATAAAAGAAGCATATATTCACTTCAGGCAGTGAACTTCTGAAGGCAGTGGCTGTGTTTGTCAGGGCCCCAAATGAGATGACCATGCTCTTTGCACTTCCAGAGTCTCTAAGGAGGGAGTTCGTACTGCAGATGATCAAGTAAGCTCTACAATTCTTATGAGTCTCTTTGGATTCCTGTCCCTGTGTAGTGCTTAGCAGTTCTTTAACTGCAGCTGTGATTCGGTCCCTAATTAATCTGACATTTTCCTTATGCTACTAATTTAGTTGTCTGTTAACTTGTAATCAAGTGATAATGATCAGTGAGATCTTGAATTTTTCACATGCTGTGCTCATTTGTAGAACTGGACGCTAGCTGATTTTTAGAAATACCACAACAATAATTTCAGTGCTGTGAATGACAGTAACAGGATATGCTAGTTCTGTTTGGTTTCATATGTAAATGCATATTTCCTCCTTAATATAATTGGCTTTGGTGCTGTTCTGGCCTATCACATTGATTAGATTGCAAATTTTTGTTGCCTTCTCTGAACTCGAACTTGTTTATGCAAGTTTTCATAGCTGATAGACCATGGTAGTTTCACATCCAAGTTGCCTGTTAGCATGTTATTATTTTCCGGAAATAACTGCTAACTCTCTCATATTAACATTTTATTTTTTTTAATGCTCAAATGATGAAATGATAGCAAAGTTCAGAGTACCATCTGACTTCCATTCCACTTGATCCTAACTAAAGTGCATTAAAAATACTGCTGATTGTCTCATCTCTTGCCCAAAATGCTACATGTTTTTCGTTATCGCAGATCTGTGGTATTACTTATTGCTTTTAGCAAGACGTAAAAAGACACTGTGGTTTGATTGTCCTTTAGCTGTCTATGCATGGAAGAACTGAGGTTCCAAGTGGGGACGGTTGGAATTGTGGCTACCTAATTAAAATCTGTTGCAGTGTTCTGTATTTCTTCGCTATCCTAGACTTGATTACATATAAACAGCCAATGTAACATTTCGAGTTTACTAGTTATTTGTTTGACTAACTTTTCTCTTGTTTGTATTTTTGCCATAAATTAGATGATGCTCCAAGAAAGAAACAAGGGCTGGGTTGTTCTGCTAGCATCAATCTTCACTTTTGACAAGCATTCATCTGGGAAGCAATTGAAGATCGAATAGATTATTTCTATTATAATTGAATTTGGAAGTTCTATTATAAGTTCAAAATTTGTTATCTGAGACATGCAGTATTGATGACAGAGATGGAATATGTCCAGTTATAATTAGCTTTCCTTTATCTGAGGCATGAAGTATCTGAGACATGCAGTTTCGTGTATTTCCTTTATAAAAAGAACACATCATGAAGTATGATTTTGAATTTTTAATTTATCTCAGAAAAGTTGTTGTGATTCATATATTTTAATCAGCAGCAGCAGCGGCAGCCAGCAGCTCATAGCATTAGCAGCAGCGGCGCCAGCGGCGCGTAGCAGTAGCAGCAGGCCAGCAGCGGCACGTACCAAACAGCGTTAAGGAAATGGATTACATTCCCCAGCACAACCAAGCAAAATTGGTTAATCGTTGCCATGCAACCGATAGCGCCCGTAGCTAATTCCATTCACGTTCCAACTCCCTTTCCTGAACCAAACACCTCCTAAGCTCCTGCTGCCTGCTTCTTCAAGCAGACAAGGGCACACATATTACAGTGAACAATCTTCCCCTTAATGTGGGTGCCCTTGTTTGATCACCACCATGCCAACTTGGGTCTTCATCTCCTCAAACTTTTTCTTCCCCAATGGCTTGTGAACACATCCGCAAGCTGCTAACTAGTACCAACTTGCTCTAGGATGACCTGCCTCTTCTCCACAGTCCCTAATGAAATGGAATTTGATATCAATGTGCTTGCTGCGGCTGTGTAGGACAGGATTTTTGGCCAACTCAATGGCTGAATGGTTGTCAATCCTGAGGATGGGTGCTGCCACCGGCTGCCCAGTGATCTCCTCCAGCAGCCTCCTCAGCCAAACTCCTTGACATGCAGCTGCAGCCCCAGCAATGTACTCTTGCCTCACATGTTGAGAGAGCAAGAATCTTCTGTTTTTGTGACTGCCAGCTGATGGGGCATGTTTCCAGGAAGAACACCATGCCAGAGGTGCTCTTTCTGCCATCCAAATCTCCCCCCATGTCACTGTCACTGAATCCAATCAGATGTAGGTCACTGTTCTTCTTCCTCCAAGGGTATGCAAGCCCAAGCTCACAGCTCCCTGCGATGTACCTCAGTAGATGCTTTACTGCAGCCATATGATCCTTGTGGGGGTCCTCCATAAACCTGCTCACATATCCCACAGCAAAAGAGATATCTGGCCGTGTGTGAGTTAAGTATCTCAACCCACCAATCAAGCTCCTGTACAGTGTGGCATCCACCTTCTCTTCAGTGCTGTTCTTGCTCAATTTGGGCTTTTCTTGCATTGGCACCTGGGTAGGATTGCAGCCCTTCAACCCAGCCCTCTCCAGCAGCTTCAGTGCATAAGCACTCTGACAGAGCTCCAGCTTCCTCAGCGCCTGTCGCCTCCCAGCTCCAGCTCGCGCCCTCGCCGAATACGACGTCCCGCGAAAATGTGTACCCGCTCCGCCCGCGGATCGTACATCCTGTACGCCTTTGCTCCCGTGCTTGTAGCCCAGGAACACCATTGGTGTGCTCCTGTCCTCCAGCTTGCTCAAGTGAGGCTTGACATCCTTCATGCGGCCGACGCACCTGAACGTGCGCATCAACGCGACGTCTGGCTTCCTCCCGTGCCACACCTCAAAGGGAGTCACTCTCTTCAAGCTCTTCGTCGGCGCCTTGTTGAGAATGAACACCGCCGTGCTCACTGCCTCGCCCCATAACTCCGCTGGCATCTTCTTCGCCTTGAGCATGCTCCGCGCCATGAAACCACGGTTTGGTTGCGCCTCTCCACGACGCCGTTTTGCTGCGGTGAATACGGCGCCGTGAGATGCCTCTCCACGCCTTCATCAGCGCAATACCTCCCAAACTCCATCGAGGTGAACTCGCCGCCGCGATCGGTGCATAGCACCTTCAGCTTGCAGCCGGTCTCCGCCTCCACCTTCACCTGGAATTGCTTGATGGCCTCCGCCGCCTCGTCCTTGCCCAAAAGCAGGCGCAACGACATGAACCGTGTGGCGTCGTCCACCAGCAGGAGGAAGTATTTCCTCCCGTCGTGCATCGCCGGCGAGATTGGCCCGCACAGATCACCATGCACGAGCTCAAGTCGATCGCCGGCGGTACTTGGCCTTCTTCGCGAACAGACTCCTCCTCTGCTTTCCAACCAAGCACCTGTCGCAGAGCTTTACCACGTGCTCAATCCGTGGCAGCCCGCGCACCATCCCCACGCTCAACATCCTGGCCAGGGCCTCAAAACTGAGGTGCCCGAACCGGGCATGCCACAGCCAGGCCTCGTCGTCCCTCACCGACGCCAAGCACACAGGTTGCACAATGTTCAATTTCAGCAAGTAGAGCCGATTGGCCGACCTCTTCACCTTGGTGAGCAAGTGCAGCTCTCTATCGCGGATGTTGAGCACGCCGCGTTTGATCAGCACCTCGCAGCCTCGCTCGTCTTGTTGCCCGAGGCTTGCGATGCTTGTGCGCAACTCCGGGGTGTAGTAGACATCCGTGAGTGCGTGGTGGTCGTCGTTCTGGCACTTGAACACCACCGTGCCGCGCACGCAGATGGTCACCGTCAAGCCATCATCGAGCTTTACAGAGCCCGTGACGCTGGTGTCGAGCTCGGCGAAGTCTTCCCGTCGCTCGTCATGTGGTTGCTAGCGCCGAGTCAAGGTACCACTTCCTCTGCTCCGTCTCCGCCTTGTCCTCTTCTCCCAAGAGCACCTGCGCACGCGCGGCTCGCTGATGCCGAGCTGCTTCCCCTGCGCCTTGGTCTCCACCTCCTTATCTCCACCTCCTGGAAAGCGCAGACCTGCGCAATGAGTAGCGCAGGCCCGTCGTCTTCCTCCTCCTAATCCGCCAGGTGCGCGCGCTCCTGGCGCCTCGGAGCCTTGTAATCCCGGGCCCATTGGCCCTTCTCGCCGCACTTGTGGCAGCGGTCGCGCATGGAGATGCGCCGTGTGTCCGGCCTCCCGTCACGCATGTCCTTGCCGTCGCGCCCGTCCGTCGCGCGAGTCCCCGCGCGTATCGCCGCGAGTCGCAACGGGTGTCGATGCGCGTGTCGCTATCACCGTGCCTCCATCCCCTTCCGCGCCCGCGGCCTTGCCCGCCGCCGCGCCGCGAGGAGCCTCTACGGTCACCCTCCGCCAGATACAGGCGGTCGCCGCCGTGCTCCCGCGCGTACCGGTCCTCCTGGACCTAGAATCGACCCACGACGTCATCAATTGAGAGGGTCTCGAGGTCTAGCAGGGTCTCAATCGACCGTGCCAGCTGGGAGAACCTCTTCAGGACGGCGCGCAGGAACGTCCTCTATCGTCTGGCCAAGCTCCGCCAGCTGCGTTACCAAGGTCGACAGGCGGAGCGAGAAGTCCTCCACTCCTTCCCCATCCTTGAACGCTAGGAGTTCGAACTCCCGCCACAGCTGCTGGATCTTCCCGTGCTTCGCCAAGCCAGAGCCGGTGCGCATCGCCTTCAAGCTGTCCCACGCAGCTTTCGCCGTCTTCTTTGCCGCCAGACGCTTGTGCATCTCCACCGGGACCGCACGGAGTATGGCCTCCATGGCGCAGCAATCTTCCTATGGGTCGACATTGCCAGCTTCCACTGCTGCCCACAGCCCGCGTGCCTCGAGCATGACCTTCATCATCACCTCCCAGATGTTGTAGTTGGTGCGGGCGAGCTGTGGGTACGGCGCAATGCCGCCGACATTCCGCACCGTCCTCTGGATGACCAGGGTGCCGCCTCCGCCGCCGCGGCTGCGCCTGGTCGAGTTGGAGCCTTCCTGCTCCCTGCGTCGAGGGGACTGGGACCTCGTCGCCCGCGACATGGCTCTAATGCCACTTGTTAGTCCAGCAGCAGCACACAGCACTCACTCGCAGCTCACAGCAGTAGCACACACACACACACTGAACTGGGTGAGGAAGAAGGGAGTTCAGGTTGAACTGAATTGCATTGCCCCATTGGGTGGTATATATACAAGAGAGTAGAGGAGTAGGTGCACTACACAGTATGGCTACTGCCACCAACTACCAACTACAGCTATAGTCAACTACCGACTACTAGGCATTGTACAAATGGCTTGTATAGCCATGCCTCTACTTCTACTAACTACTAGGGCCACTAGGCCTCTATGATACATGGAGCCTAAGCTCCTGCTGCCTGCTTCTTCAAGCAGACAAGGGCACACATATTACAGTCAACATAGGTGCAAGGCAAGTAAAGGTGATAGTGCCTGTGTGGGTGCTTGTGTGCAGCACCAAAACTTCCTTGTGTCGGAGAGTTGAGTGCATGAGATTGTGATGTAATAAAGAGCTATTTTATGTAGCATAATGAGTAATGTGTGGTATGTAATACCTTGTGGTGAGTAGTGTGTGAGTGTGTGCTTGGTTGTGAAGACCAAGTTAGTACTAGTGTGTGAGAGAAATTGTAGCCTATGTGTGTGTAGGTGCAGCTAGCTAGTGATGCTTGATCGGGAAGGTAAAGTGAGATTTTGTAATTTTAGTCTTCAAGCTATAAAAGTTAAGAGTGATTCTGTGAGAGCTGGGCCAACACGGGATGGGCACACATGGCATTGGCCATATTGCACCAACACTGGACATGCGTGTTTACTCAAGATGGGACACATGACATGGCATATGGTGCCGACACTGGACGTATAGGCGTGTGCCAAAAGGGAACGTTCCTAGACATTTGCCTAAGTACGGGTGAGTTGGACCGACGAGGATGTGACACCTGGACCAATTTTGTTATGGCACAGGGGTTCCGTGCGCACATATTTAATATCATCTTTCTAGATGAGCACGGGTGGAACCAGCTTATAAGCCTTTGTCCTTCAGCCATACCCATGGTTTTAAAGGCGATAAGGCATGCTATGGCGAGCGGGCACCGCCTGGACGCCTAGGCACCACCTAGGCGACAAAATTCTATGGCAACCAGGCACTGCTTGGACACCTAGGTGACACCTTTTCAACACCGGCCATACCACCTTTGGGTTAACTCTTTTACGCGAAGTGAAGATGAAAGTGCAAGCAAGGTGCTATGTGTATGCAGGCCTACCCCTTAGAAGGGCAGGGCAGTGCGGATTTGGAGGATGGGGTGTTACAGCAAACTTCTGCTTTGGGATTGCACACAGTTTAGAAATAAGAAATTGGGAAATCAACTAATGAAGATCCATCCATACCTTAACCATCTCGAAGACTCTTTCTGCAATAGCAACAGAAGAATCACCTGCTTTACAATGCATATTGGCTCAGTACATCAAAACTTTATGGAAACTTTATCACTGTGTAGCTGTAAAACATAACTTGGGTCAAGGATAATACATCAATTAGTTCTAACCTCCAGATGAACACAAATCCGTGGGTACAATAATAGACTTTGATCCTTTTGGTGGTGAAGATGCCTCAATTGCTAACTCCAAATAAAAATAATATTAGGATAGAATGCTATTTACAGAACACATAAGAAACAGATACCATTCATATCAAGATTGGCATGCCTTTCTTGCAATTCCTCCAGGCCTCTTTAACAATAGGAAGAAGCATGTCGCACCAGCGTCCTCCTATTTCCTCTGAAAGATTTGCCCTACAATCCTTGTGTGAATCCTACAAAGAAAACTTAATAATCAGCAGAACACAAAGATTACTGATATATCTATACCTAGGGTAAGGCTGATTCATATCGCATTTAGGAAAGGCGTGCTGTACATTTGGCTAAAGGTAGATTTAAATTTTTTTAATAGAGCACTGCTTCACATCTACTGGTTCTTCTTTGCATGAACTTTTGAACAAAAGACTCCCTCCCTCCCTCCCTGCTCAACTGATAGACGCGGGAGCGTTTTCCCACCCTCCCCATGCCTGTGTGCAACTTTACCCACCAGTGCTCGCCCTTTCCGCTCTGTATGGCATGCCTTTATCTCCTCATGACAGCATGAGGACGCCTAACAGCTTCATGCAAATGGCATCTACAGTCTTGTCCAGGCTGTGAGGACGCCCAGCAAATTCTAGTGCTCGGACGCCTAGGCAATGACTAGACGACACCATGGTAACGCCTTAAAAACCATGGTCACACATAGTTGGCCCTTTCTCATGGAGTGATTAGTTGCTGGAGATAGCCAGACGGAAACTTGGGCTTCAGCCCAGTAGCATTCAAGGCCCAGCCCATACCACAATCCCTATATATACTAGCATCCAGGACAATAACAGAAAATTACAAAGGACAATAGGACTCAAACAAAGCAAGAGACCAACTCCTGAATGTACTGATCTTTGTGCTAATGTTTTCTAATCCATCTCTTTGTCCTGAAGCCAACTAGGATAGTTGACTAGGCAATACTCCAATATGCTGGCCTGGGACGGCTTGTAGACTAGTTCAACTTGCCCTAAACTGCCCAGGTGCCTAGATTCTATATCACAATCTGAAAACACTGTTTTGTATAGAATGTAATACAAAATGATCCCAAGAGAAGTGTTTCCATAACAACTTTTGATAACCAAGTAAAATAATCACAGTTCTCCCCTCACATTTTGCTGGAAAAGAAAGATCTTAGGGTAGTATTACCCTTGTAGGCTGTAGCCTTACCCTATGTCTATGTAAAGGCTAAATGAGAGTGATGTTGAAATACAGTCTCATAAATCACAAGGAAATAGACGTTCTAATATTCTTTTCTGAACCCCAGCAAAGTATAACAGGAATCATAATGCAGGATGTATGTACCTTTAACCATCTTAGGTGAAAAGCAGTGAATTCCTCCTCTCCATGGGGCAGCAGTTGCCGGAAAAGCCAGCCACCAACCAAGCGAACATCTGCAGATATGTTTGATCTGCAGAAAAGGTAAACTAATGCATCGAGCACCTACAATCAATGTATGACAAAAAAAGGAGTAAGCATCCCATAATTCACAAAGCATGATGTGTTCAAATAGTTATAAATAGCCTTGCGCTACCATATTACTAATTCTTTCTCTATAGCCGCTAACACCGCTTTAGCTCCACTAAATACCACTATTTGGCTTAGCCACCAAATCGCTTTAGATCTGCTAATCCTCACGGTACAAACTGATGCATTATTATTGAGTTGTTTATCATAGAAATTGAAAGAATATGAATGGTAATCATAGACACGAGGATGTCGATTTATTAAATGACTATAAAGTAATGGATATATAGGGCCATATATTTGAGTATGTGTGTCCATAGAACTTTCTTAGTTCCATGTTACTATCCATACCATTAAAATTTTCATGTTTTATTTATAAAAACGCTAAATGAAACAGCTTCCGATATAGCGCGCTATAGCTTCTTATAGTTTTTGTGTAGGCCTCCACTAAATGGCATAGCCCGCTATTTAAAACATTTCAAATAAAAGAGTTTAGATTTGACAGCAATTATCACAATCACCCTCCAGTTATCGCAACATTAACTATGTCCAGGAGAATAACATTATATTAGTCTAGATGAAAGCTGAAGTAATTTGGAGAGACATCACATCATATTATTAAGGTGCACCTAGAGTAGTTTGGCATATGGCACATATTCTCAATGAAAGCAATAAAGTAAGATTATTCATGAACTGATGAAAAAGCAGTTTCAAGAAATCACACTATACAGACAAAGAACTAAACAGGTAATTTGTGTAAGATTAAAAAAAATAAACCTGATATCTGTGAACCTCCGAAGTAATTTGCCGTGGATGATGACAATGTAGCCCATACTTATCCTGTAGAAACGCAAATAGTACGTTATACATCTCTGTAGCAAGGATGCACTAATTAAAGGAACAAAAATGTCAAGATGGTAAAAACAAAAAGAATAGCAAGTATGAAATAAACTAAATAGAACTGTTCTTAGTATTCCTCCACAAATGAAATCAAATTAATTACAGTACATTTTGAAAAAGTACACTTACATGATCTAAATTATATCAGAACTACATTTTGGTGCCATATTTCACAAACCTACACCGTGTGCTTGGATGTCAGCTGGCATTCAAGTCCCATGTGCTAAAGTGCCAAACAAGTTTATGATGTATCCCAAAGGTGTGGGTTTTATTCAGACCATGTGTACTCTTATAAATTTACTCAATTAATTGACATGTTTGTCCCTGCAGTATAGTGTATTTCCGATAAAAAACATCAATGCAGTTACAGTTTAGGCTGTCCACACTTGTGGAACTCTATACATCCACTCCAAAAGGAATATTCCGTCCTAGTCATCATGATTTTGAAATACGGTCAACAATCCTCCACGCCCATATGACTATATCTCCCACTTTATACCAACTACCACATTATTTTAATATTTTTTACCCCATCCCCCTCCACTCTCTCTCCGACTACGCCCACCTCCCATGCCGCTCTTCCTCTCTTCCTGCAGCAGCTGCCTCCTCTCTGGCTGCCCCTCCTCTACCCCTCCAGCCGCGGCGTGCCCACCATTCCTCGTCGCGCGCAGCTATAGGAAGCCGCGCCCGCTAGATCCGGAGGAAGCGGCGCCTGCCTCTCCCCTCACCTCTCTCATCTCTCCCCTCCAAGACCGGCCACAGCCACGCGCCCGACGCCGGCGGCCCGCCTCACCAGCATGTCACAAGATCTAGGCTGGCTCATCGTCGGTGTGCAGGGGCGCCTCGTCCTCGTCGCCGCTCCACCGCCTCCTCTTCCTCCCCGCCGACCCAGGCGCCGAGCCGGTCCAAATCCGCCGCGGCCTACCGGTGCGTCGCGCACGGATCCGGCCCGGCAGCGCGCGGATTGGGGGGCGCACACCTGCTGGCCTCCTTCTCGCCTCTGTCTGGCCACGCGCACGAGCAACGGATCCACCAGCCGTTCCACTCCCACGCCTTTTCGGTGCCCACCGGTGCCACCGCGATACGCCGGTCATGCCACCGCCGCATCATTCGTGCAAGGGCACCAACATCCCGGCCGTTGGTCGCCGTCGCTGCGCATCCGACGTGGAGAAGAAAGGGGGCGATGGATATGGCGCTGGATCGGTAGCGCGGAATGATAGAGTGGGCGGTTGCGTCCACCGTTGCAGCCTCTCTCGACGGTAAACTGGGACTGCATCCCGTTTACCGTCTACGAGTGTGGACAGCCTTATGTTATTTCCATACTAAACTGTATATTTGCAGCAATATATTCAGTTAGTTGAACACCAATGTGATACCAGGTATGTTTAGGCTGAACAAATTACAATCATTAGTTGTGATGGCATGAGGTTGAAATACCACTAATATCCCATAATTACCAGAGGCAGATGAGTGGATATTGTAATTATTACAACATTTTATCTTGGTATACGTATTTGTCATTGGCAAGAGTGGTTTAACTTAACCACACTATTCATATCCGATCCCGCTTCACTCATGTCATGTCTAAGTAGAAAATAAACATAAATCTACAAAAACAAAACAGAATTATATAATAAACTCAGTAGTCCCAAGGTTCAAGAAATCGCGATTAAACACAAGATTAATCGTTTTTAAACGCTACGCGAGGGTAAACGCGTCGATTACCACTTAATAGAGCAATTAATCGCTGCGCGCGCGTAATTGAGTGCATAATCGCGTGCTGCAGCGTAAGTAATCGAGCGAAAATCGTCCCCGCAGTCACAGTAGGCGCGAAAAGAGGCTCGCGTCCACTCGAGAGCGGGAAAGAGGCCGGCGACCGCGCGAGAGCGGGAAAGATTGGTGTTTTCGAGCGATTTGACGCGCTCCCCTATCCCTGCAGGACTTTTGTGTCATGCACCCTCCGAGCCGCCGCCATTATTCACCATATTCGACCTCGTCGTGTCCGCTTGGTCATCCGCCGCACCTCCCCTGCTCGTCCGTCGTGGCCACCTTGCTGGTCCACCGCGCCCGCTCTGGTCCACCGCGCCCGTGCGTCACCCCCACCCAGCTCGTCCGCCCGTTTCCATTTTTTATAAATAATAATAAAACTGACTTGATCTAAAAAAAATCATAATCAATTCATCTTAAATAAGAAAAATATGAAGTACCAAATTTTCTGTAAAATTATGATCTGTGTCAGTGGTATGTTTGGAGTTATTTGGATCTTATTTATTCCTGTTCCTAGCATTCATTGCCCACAATTGTACTATTTATTTAAATTATCATTTTGCATTTTTATGTTGATTACATTAGTTAGTTGATTATATGATATCGGAGTTCTGCTTTGTTTGCAACATATTTACCTACAAGTGGTCGACATAAAGCAAAGAACTGTCCATATGAAATACCTAAACAGGATGTGTGTGGAGCATGGCAGATATGAAGTTGTTGTCAAATTCTAGACCTTCTATATAGTCGTAGTCAGCTAGATCGTCTTGGTCAATCTCTAGTTTTAATATAGCGCGAAGCGATAATTTAAATAAATAAAGGCTCAACTAAAACATATTAGATACCACTTCCATTCTTTTTAGATGTCCATTCAGCCTTAAAACTTCTGCTAACATGCAATGTTACTGGACTACTGGAGACCATTTTGATGTCAAAAACACTGGAGTTCGAAGATGCATGAAATTGGAACAGCTCCTATTTAACTCGTATTATGTTAAATATGGGGTTAAAGAACAACAGTGTACCTGAAGCTTCCTTACATAAATATCAAAATCGCTGCAAATGCTATCATCAACTAGACCGCTACTTGATGAAAATAACCGTCTTTCAGCAAGATCTTCACCAACTAAAGCTTGCTGGAGGTAGAGAAGACAGATGTCACAAAAACAAAGTAAAAGTAGTGTGAGAACACAGATCATTATACTAGCTACCTTATGCAGTTTAGTATAACAAGTGAAACCCTGCACATGATATAGAACAAATTATAACTACAGATAAGTGCAAATATAAAAACAGAGCACAACCACATACACGTTGATATCTAACCTACAAACAGGATATCAGGATTGCTTTGTGTGCAACAGCATAGTCGACTAATGTTGTAGAAATGGGTTCATTCTATATTCAACCCACCACGCTAGAGTAATCAAACAAGTAAAAGAACTGTTATTTCTCTCCCAAGTGGCGAGCGGACAGTACTTACTAATAGAAGCTTCTTGTGTTGCTTTCTTTGAGGAAGGATTCCAAGTGCATCCAGCATCGATTCATCAAGTTCTATAAACCCCACATATAGTAACAATTATTTTCTGGAAAAGATACAGTGAAGGGGATAACTATATGAGGTGCAAAACACACCTTTCGTCTGCAATAATGTAGCGAATAAGAACAATGAACCCAAAGCTTGGGAATCATCTCCCCCTGTGATGTAGGACAGCAAGTGTTCCCTGAAAATTGCAGCCAGAATCATCACTCATGTTATTATCATGTACAATTATCCAAAGTCCAAACTGTGAACTGCAGGAAGCTATACTTCAACATTCAATAGTATGCAAATTACTAACATTTAGGAAAAGAAGATAACAAATATGCCAGCTGAGGCACAGTGGCACAAAAGCTAGGAGGGCAAAAGATCCTCCAAGTCCGCCCTCAGCGGAAGCGGAGGAGGCAAGAGTCTGTAGCAGGCTCCCCGCCAGTAGCCGCAGCAACTGTGGGTGGCCAGGTCTTTGGGCCAAAGTCTGTGTCCAGCCCAAGAAAGGGGTATACGCATCTCGCCCACGCAGAGGATGCTGCCACCTTGTTCATGGCACAGACTATCACCAACAATACACCACCCACTCCACCTGTGACGGAAGCTCTACCAGCAATTGTCTGCCTTGATGAGCCATGAGCTCAATCCTACCTTTGCACCAGCCAGGACGACAAGCTCATGGAGATGACACAGGTGCAACTAACCGCATGACGGGCCGTGGTGACATCTTCACTAACCTCCACAGTGTGGCTTCGTCAAGTTCAGCAATTTGTCAGTCGTCGACATCCACAGCTGCAACACCATGTTCTTCGGCGACAAGAATAGTGACCAAATCATGGTCTACTACATCCCGAAGTTGCAGAACTTGATCTTGTCCATCAGCCAGCTAGCAGAGGCCGACTGCAAAGTCCACATCAAGGGGCTGAAGATCTTGGATCAGCAGCACCACGTTCTCATGAAGGCCAAGCATGGCCAAAACCGCCTCTATGTCCTCCAGCTTGAGGTCACTAGGCCACTTTGGGTTGCCGCACGCTAGGGGGACGACACTACAAGAGTCTTGGCCACACTGAGGCATCTACAACACCAAGGGCCACTGAGAGAACCACACCTCTTCGCCACAGTCCCTTACTAATGCAGAATGGATGGGCTGTCCTGACTCTTGGCGCTCTACTTCCGGCTACTGCGTCTTCCTCGACGATAACCTGATCTCCTGGTCGTCCAAGGGCCAAACTACGGTCTCCCAGTCCAGCATTGAGACCAAGTACCGAGTCGTTGCCCACCCTATTGCTTCAGCGAGCGTTGTCTATTGTGACAATGTCAACACAGTCTACAACCCCGTTCATCACTGTCACATGAAGCACAAAGAGATCGACATTAATTTTGTTTGTGAAAAGGTGGCCGTGGGACAGGTTCGGGTGCTGCATGTCCCCTCCACTCACTAGTTTGCGCACATCATGACCAAAGGCTTACCTATATAGCTATGAACGAAGTTTATGTCGAGTCTTTGCGTTCATGACCCTCCCGCTGCGACTGCGGGAGGGTATTAGGGAAAGTGTATAGGCTATTAGGAATAAGTATATTGTGTTTTGTACATTTCTTGTACTCCAATCCTATATGGTTGTATATATACAAAAGCCACCCCCATCCAAGGGTGTGAGGTGTTTCCCTAATTCTCTCCAAGGATCAATTCTTTGGTACTAGGGTCTTGGGAGCAAGGTTTGAACTCAATGGTCACCTTGGGTGCTTGATGATTTGGAAACATAGAAACGATTGTGTGTTCAATGGTGTTGCACCCAATGTTCAGGTTGTCCCGCGAATTTTGAAGGGGCACCTTTTGGTTATGGCTTAGTGCACCTAGTTGAAGGTCGCTCTTGGTAATTTTTTATCATTTTGTTTCTCTATAACTAGTGCGTGTTTTTTGAACTCCTGTGGTACGGTGCTATGTAGTAATATTTTTTTCCTATCCTTCCTAATGCAACAATGAGCAATTCTCCGTATCCGAAATAAATTCAACAAAGCATAGGTTTCGAAACGTATACTCCCTCCCCGTCCCAAATTGTAAGGGGTTCAGACATCTACTAAATTCATTCATTACTCCATGTGTGTGTATTCAAAATGTGTTAGATTAATCAACATCCATAGTGCTTGCAATATTTTCACAAGGTTTAGTGAAGGTTTGATCAAATTTTGGACATCTTTGCTCAAGTTTCGGGGCTTTCCAGACCATGGCGGACAAGCTTGCACAGGACCTGACAAGCATGCATTGTGGGTGCTCAGCCAGCCTCACCAGACAAGCCCACCAGACAAGCCGGTTCCCCCATAGACAAGCCGGTGTGCCTATAATGGCCTTATTTGGGTTTTTGGTTCGTTTTGCATCCGTTCTTTTAGGCGTTGATTCAAGTGCTTCCGCTGTGAGCTCCTTGACATGTCCTAAGGTCAATAGCATTACCACTTTGTAGCATTAATGAAGCATAAGGTTTTACTAGTTAGTGAGTTCCATTGTTGACCTACGAAATCGGTGCAAGTACACATTCCGACTTTGTAGCACCAGTGAGGTATAAGGTTTTGCTAGTTACGCAATTAAACTCATTATGATTGTTAGCCCAATCTAGGATCACACAACAGCTTGTGCAGCTGCTATCACACTGCTTGTGGAAGAGCGTATAAGGTCTTTAATTTCTTCCCCATCTCCATCTCCGCTCGAGCCTTGATCTCCTTGATTGCCTCCGTCGTCTGATTCTTGGCCGTGAGCAGCCACAGCCACATGAAGCGGCTGCTATCGTCCACGAGCAAGAGGAAGTACCTCTTGCCACCGTGCGCAACCGGCTTGATTGGCCCGCATAGGTCACCATGGACCAGCTCCGGCAGGTCCTTGGCCCGATAGCTCGTCGCCTTAGGGAAGGGAGACCTCCTTTGCTTGCCGGCGAGGCTGTCGCAGAGCTCGCTGACGTGTTCGATCGCCGGTAGCCCACGAACCATCCCTTTGCGCGCCATGTGGCCCAGAGCATCAAAGTTTAAATTGGCAAACCGCGTGTGCGAGCGTCACGCTGCCTCACATAGAGTCGAATTCTTGAACGGCTCACCTCGGCGAGGAGTTGCTGTTCTCGGTCGTGGATATGGAGGATACCGCCGTCGATGAGAACTTGGCACCCGCACTCGTCGAGCTGTCCCAAGCTAACAATGTTGCTGCGCAGCCAGGGCACCACCGTGAGTGCCCGATGTTCACCGTCCTGGCAGCTGAAGAGGATTGTGCCGCGGCCGGCGATATCTACAGAGTTGTCGCCGAACTTATGGTGCCGGTGACTGAAGAGTCGAGCTCAAAGAAGGCCACACGACTCCCAGCCATGTGGTTGCTCGCACCGGTGCCAAGGTACCAACGCTCCGCCTCTTCCTTTCCTTCTTTTCCAAGGTTGATCAGCTCCCGAGGCTCCTCAAGCCGCACCAGCGCACCGCTTCCCTCCATCGCCCCGCTGCTGAGTGCGCACGCTTGCGCCATCAGCAGAACGGGTTACTCTGCTTCCTCTGCAACGTTCAGCGCTGGCTCTTCTTCCTCCTGGGCCAAATTCACCTGCTCGCGGTGTCGGGGAGCATGGCAATTTCGCACCCAATGTCCGGTCTTGCCGCAGTTCGCGCACTTGTCCTTTGCCCCGGCTTTTGCGCCCTCCTCCTTGGTCTCGCCGGTGGCCGCTTTCTTCCTGGGCTTCCAGCGGCGCCGCCCACAGCCTATGCTCGAGGATGCGGGGGCGTCTACACCCTGTCACTCCTACATCCGAGCTGACCACTCCTCTTCGATGAGGAGCAGCTATCCTTTCGCACCTTCTCCCTGCGCCATCGGCGACTCTGCTCGGTCCTCAACCACCTTCAGCCGCCCAGTAACGTCCTCGATGTTGAGCGTGGTGAGGTCAAGGAGCGTCTCGATGGACACCACCACCTGTGCGTATTTTGCGTATTTTGACGGCACCACACGCAGGTACTTCGCCACCGCCGCCTCTTCCTCAATCTTCTCGCCTAACACCCCGAGCTGGCTCACCAAGGATAGGAGGCACAGCGTGAAGTCCTCCACCACCTCCCCATAACAAAATGCGATGGTCTCGAACTCCCGCCGCAGCTGCTACATCTTCACCATCTTCACATGGTCGTTGCTGACCCGTATAGCCTCTAGGTTGAGCCAAGCTTCGTTGGCGGTGTTCTTGCTCCCCAAGGTGGTGACATACTCCTGGACGACCCTCCATAGGCCCCTGGCCTTGAGCGTCACCTTCATCACCGTAGCCTACTTGCCGTAGTTGGTGCGAGGAGCGGGTAGTGCGTGCCTCCCAAATCACGCACAGTCTTCACCACGGTCCTCCGACCTGGTGATCTAGACGGCTGCAGCCTCGGCTCGCTGGACACCCAGCGTCCATGGTTGCCAACAGAGCGGGAGCGCACGCTGCCCGACGAGGATGATGAGGAGATGGCCGACATTCTCCTCTAATCACCCCAATCAGGCTCTGATACCACTGTTAGCCCAATCTAGGATCACCTTGTGCAGCTGCTACCACACTCCTAAGCGCACACACACACTCACACTACAGCATGTTGCTCCATTTCACATTGCAAAAAGTTTGATAATCTGGAGAAATCATTATATAAAAATAAAATATATGTACTAGGCCAGTTCACAACTTCGCAAAAAGTAGCCAATATGATACAAGGTAAACATGTGATATAAAAACATGCATGTTATTGTGTACACATGGCATTTATTCTCCACTGGTAAACAAAGAAGTATGAATATGAAATACTATTAATGGAAGCATGTATTCAGCTACAGTAACATACCTTGGTGTGTTGCGTCTGCCGCAATCACTTGGCGGCAAATGATTGGGCAAGTGTTTCCAACTAACAGAAGACAGAGTGATTGGTTTGTCCTCATTTGATTGCTTGACAGCAGAGGCACTGCTGCAACAATCATGCTCAGTGGTATAGCCATTAAATGTCTCTTGCTTCCTATCAGCGCAATCAGGTTGATGGAAAAGAGCAGCAGCTACAGTGCTTGCCATATCCTTGTTTTTAAAAATATGAAGTATGCAGCAAAGCAAATACATGGAAGTAGTGACACTTAAGTACAAATCCTGCAGAAAAAATAAAGATAGTAAATTACAGGAAATAAAAAATCCAGGACCAATAACATGAGATAATATGGCAAATAATTCTCAGCACTTACTGTGTTCTGACTCTGCAATGATGGGAGTAAGAGCCGAAATACCAAAACTTGCAAGATGTTTTCAGTGATGAACCTTTCAAGATCAGGAATACCAGAAGACATAACATCACTGAAATAATACAGCGTGTCTTCAATTTGCACCATTGTGTCTTCAACAGAGGACATTGGCAAAGAAGAGTTTGCATTTCTGAAATAAAAATGAATAACTAGCATAAGGAAATATAAATTAAAACAAAAAAAAATATTAGTTATGCAACAAAGTTACCGTGAGGAGTGTGCAACCAACTTATCCAAGTCAATGCACTGCTTCTGAAAATGCTGGACCATATCTGAAAAATAATCTGACAGCGGCGCACGGGAAACAAATCTGTTAACAGATTCATCTCCAACTGAAAACAAAAGTGTCCAATACGTGACAGTGAATACAGGACGCTAACATTCATAATGAACACAAAGAGTGTGCCAACTTACCATGATAGACATTGAGTGTCAAGGTACGTATAGCAACACGAATCATGCCATCCTCGTGGAAAGCAAACTTTAAGGCCTCAACATAAAGAGGAAAGGAAGTGACCTCATCCTGCCATTAACACAGAGGAAGCTAGTAAACAAGGGATCCGTGATTCATATAACCTCTAAAACCATAGTCACCAAGGACCCAGGTCGATGGGGTCGAGGTACGGGGTCATGGGATAAGGGTCAACACTTGCAAGAGTATTTTACAAGGTGGGGACGAAAATGACCCCGGGAACCTGGGTCGAGGGTCGATGCCATGGACCCCGTTTTTGGTGACTATGTCTAAAACATCAACTAGTCCAAACATATAAGGGACCAAAAAATGAATGATGAGATAATTAACTATCCATCTGCAGAATATAAGCATGTGAGTTTGGTTCATGGACGTGGGGATAGGTTCATCCCCTATCGCATCTCATCCCATCAATCTAATACCTTCTAACTAAACAAAAACAAGGGATGGACCTTAGTCACAGAAAACAGGGTCGATGGTAGCGACCCTCGACCTGAGTACGTCGACCCAAAGCGGGTACACAGATCATTTTTTCGACCCCGCCTTGTAAAAACCTCTCACAAGTAGCGTACCACGTTCCTCGACCCCGTACCTCGACCCTATCGGCCCTGGTACTTTGTGACTATGGGATGGACACATCCTTGATCCTTCTAACCAAACACGAAGAACCCTTGCAAAGTAGGGTAGGAACATGTTCCCTTGCACCACCCTCGCTGACCCGAACTTAACCATGATAATGCGCTATCTCCTTTAAAAAGGAGCCATGGTTCTTATTTGGGCATATTTGTCCTAAAAAGTAAATAAAGCCCACCGCGCTCTCATGCCCCAAACTCAACCATGGTAACACGAACTTATCTCTTTCAAAAACAAGCCATGGTTATTTGGGCATATTTGTCCTAAAAAAAAACAGAATGCTTACACATGAGATTGCTGGCCTCAATAATATGGCAACAAGGGGCTTTTTTGCAGTTCAATCTGATGAAACTGCATTCCATCTGAGGAGTCAGAATTGTTGATTGGGCATAGAAAAATTTGTTGTGATGCACTAATTCTACACATAAACCAAGAAAGGGAACAGAACAGAAATCTAGTTTCACAATCCAGACAGAAGAGGCAAGTAACAAGGCATAAAGTATACTTCTCTTCTAGAAGCTCAAATATTTACATTTTTCGTCTTCACGAGCAAAGAAATTGTGTTCTTGTTCAACTTCCCACTAATCGCCCTTCATAAAATAATAGGTGGTAAGCCAATACATAATAATGATCCATGGTTAAAACAAACAGTATATAGACAGGTGTCACAAACCGCAGAAAAGATATGTAGTATGATAGCATCTCATCAATTTGGAAATCGAACGGGTATGCAATCAAGAAGTTAATGTGCTCATTGCTAAAAATGTAATCTGCAGAAAACATAATCACTTGCATATTAGATTCTTCAGCTATCTGCATCACTACAACTGAATCGACACTGCAATATAGGAGAACATACAAATTGAATGTTCATTTCTTAGATTTTGGATCATGATACTCATCGTCTGCAGCAACTGGAGTGACACTCTTGACAGCTTAGAGATCCTTAAGATACGAGCGAATTCACCCATGATCTGTTTCTCCATAAAATATCTGAAAGAAAAATTAATAAATAAATAGGCCCAGAGCTAGTTTTCTACAACACTTAGTTGTTTCACACTTACTCAAAAAATGAAGAATCATGTTGGTCACCATATATCATAAGTTCTGCAATTGATCTCAATGCTTCAATCACGAAATCCTTTACAATAAACATCAGGGTCAATGGATCAACTGTAAAGTTAGACTGAAATTCAAAAACAATATCAGGATGGCCAATACCTTGTTAGTTTCATTGACAACATGCACCTTTTGTAGCTGATCTGTCAGATACCTGCGGAAAGATATCTGATTAGTAAAAAAATTGCAAGCATAAAGTAGAAATTCTTGCACATAACATGAATATAAAATCAAGTTGCAATAACTTTTTGATATTATCACATTGAGAGGAGTAGAAAGGTAGTGGGATCTTTGGTTTTCATAATTTTGAATTAAGTAATTAACCATAACAACATAAGATCTATTGTGGCAGTGGATTGTCTTCTTCAACAAACAATTTCATCACTGGCAATGAAATCAAACTCACAAACCAAACAATAGCAGGAATCTACAAAACTATGATTCCTTTTTTCTGACAAGCATATAAAGGTTCTTTAGCTAATAGAAATGTTTAATATTATGTGCTATGTAAAAACTACATGCTTATTAACAATAAAGAGAAAAATGCACCGGTGGTCCTTTAGCCTGTAACGGCCTAACGGGTGTCATCCAGAATCCATCAACTTTCAAATTGCATTTTTGGGTCTACAAACTCTTTAAGTGGTTCATCGAAGGTTGATACATGTACAACTAGCGCTTATATGCCGTGCTGGCTAGGCTATGTGAGGCATCTCCAAGGGAGCTACCAAGAGCACGACAACGCTGACCGTGTGCGCCATGGGGCAGTGCCTGTGCTGCTGCTGGGAGATGACGGTAGTCACAGATGAAGGCACGATGCAGGTGAGGATGTGGTGGATGGAGTCAACAGGATCAGACCCGGATGGTCCGCCAAGGTTAAAGCAAAGCCCTGGGTGGCCATCGCTGCTGGTGCGGAGCGCATCAGACACTCATTGTCGACATCAACAGTGCAGAGCGCATCGGCAACCGCAGCCATGGTGCCAAAGAGTACGCATTGTAGTACTTACGCTTGAGCTTGGAGCTCCAATGGTTCTTGATAATGTTGTTGGTGCGAAGAGAGGACCGATGCACATGACCTGCTCGATGAATTTCCCCGATGAGGATATGCCTCACAGAGCGCAGTCAGCATACCATGTAAGAGCTAGATGTGGATGTGAACCACTTGAAAATTCGTGGACCCAAAATGATTTTTAAAAGTTAATGGACCTTTCAAAAAAAAAAAAAAAAAACTTTTCTCGTTTCTAGCGGTTTTGGTTTGGGTTTCAACTCTAGCCTACCCCAACTTGCTTGGGATTAAAAGGCTTGTTGTTGTTGTTTGTTGTTGTTGTTGTTGTGAATGGACCTAGATGACACCCTCTTACAAACAATTAAAATTGGACAGAATGACAGATCTTCCAAGACAGATAAAGATTATTTCAGATTTAAAGTCACAATAATATCACCTTTAAGTTTATAATACTCCCTTGGCATCCGATTGTTTGTGAATATGAAGAGAAAGCATAGATAGATATTGCAAATATTCAATTCCCTACCCCTATACTCCTGAATTGAAAGAGTCGAAGTGATTGCAGCATGTAATTTAATAGGAGCACGTGTGGTCATTTATCATCAACCTCTTCCTTACGCTAAGTTCCACCTTTATTTGTGTGGATAGCAACAGTAAATAATCATCTACCCTACAAAATCTGTTTGTGTTCGACATGAAATCCATGCAGTCAAGGTAGAAGTGTTTACCACTCTTATTTATTCATTGATCAAGATAACACAGTCATATGTACTTCTAGTAAGCAGTAATAGCACTAAAAGTAGTGTTGCTGTTGGATGTCTAGCACCCTTGCCCAAACCCATACCCATCCTATTTGAGCAGGGTACAGATTACGTGTTTCAACATTGGGTATGGGCAAGGTAAAGCAGGCAATACCGATTTGTCCATATGCCCATCAGCGTCCTGGCCATCTCATCAATTGTCGAGCTCGGCAATAAGTATGATGTACAAGCCACAGCCAGCAGGCAATGCCAGATCATGCTGCTCTGCTCCCTTGTCGCCGTGTGAGCCGGCTATGCAGGGTTGCAGGCCAATCATGTTTGGCCTCTCCGTACAGTTACCAGCGCTCGCCAAGCTCAACTCCGGTGCCAGTGACGCTCTTCGCCATTGATAACACCGAGGACACAGATGCAGGGCACGTGCATCACTCAAGGTGTTCGCGCGCTGTCCAGGTCAACATTGTGGCCATCCACAAGGCAAGGTACTGTGCAATGCATCGACGGAGGCGTGGTCGCTGCTGCGGTGTGCACGGAGAAGCCCGGCGGCCAGCGGGGACCATACGCTCAGTCGCTCACCTTGCTGTGGCATGGCCACATGGGAGATGGTCAATGCCCAGTGGGACGTTTGACAGCAAGCAGATGTGAATAAGATTACTGTTCGCGCTCAGCAAGCAGCCATGGCGAGACAAGTGGGTCTGCGCAGGTCTGCAACCTTGCTGGCATGCCGCGACGGAGACGATGAACACTAACTGCTGCTTCACAATCTCCTGCTTGTCCACTGGATTATCCATGCCCATTGGGGATTGTCCACATGTTTGGGGACGGGTAAATTAGGGATGGGTAACTTGTGGGCATGGGTGCTGGTCTGCTAGATAATCCATTCATTGCCAACGGCAACGCTAACTAAAAGGGAACTAGTATAAACTAGGAGTATGTGAGAACGTTACCCATCTCTATTGTACTATGTTATTTGGCAACATATCCAGTGCAATCAAAGGTTTGGTGCAATCACCGTGCAACCTTACTAAAAGAGTGTCAAAAAATTTTAGAAAAAAAAACATGAATATACATCTCAACTTACCTCATCTATATACAAAATTTTATAATCAAATTCGTCCTACTCTAACAGTTAAAAAAAACAAATTTTTTGACAAAAGTAATAGTTCAAATGCACCCCAAATTTGTCTTTTTTTGTAACTGCTAGAGTAGGACAAATTTAACCCTGAAATTTTATATATAGATGGGATATGCTGAGATGTACATTCATGATTTTTTTGAGATTTTTTTGATACTTTTTTAGTAAGATTAAACGGTGATTGCACCAAACCTTTGCTTGCATTGGATATGTTGCCATGTTATTTAGCAGGAAATTGAGATTTCGGACAATCAGCGCAAATATCGGAGCAATTACGGCGGAGCAACCGCGCCAATCTACGGGCGGCGCCCTCCGAAAACCTAACTCAACCACCTAGGCCATCAGGCCAGGCAGGGCAAGGGGTAAGGAACTCACCGGAGCTCCTCGACGGAGAAGCGATTCCTCGTGCGCCAGAAGAGCCACATGTCAACGAATCCGCTCCGCCCCACAGCGTCGGTACGGGCACGGGAGCCGAGCTCGAACCCGGAGGCACAGGAGCCGGGGCACGTGGCGGCAGATCCCTCAGCAGCCTGCGCGGACCACCCCGCTACCGCCGCCGGAGGGGAAGTGCATCGCATCCGCGGCGGCGGCGGCGGCGGCGGCGGCGGCGATCGACGGCGGCGCGGGGATCAGGGACGGGGGTCTCGCTTTTTGCCTTTTCCTACTCCTTTTCTCCCTTTTCCCCCATCGGCCCTCGCCCTCTCCTCGGTGTGTTTTATTTTTCTTGATATATATAAGCCGTCTCCTCGCTGTTAGGTTTCGCACGTCCGCTGTCCTTTTCGGCGCCCAGTTGCTTGGTTGAGTCGTCGCGTCAGCTGGCCGCGCTGGCCTGGCTTCCGTGGCGGGGCTGCCTGTTATCCAATCGACAATAGTTCAACTTTATTTCTTTATCTTAAAATAAATATTTTGTCATTGTCAGCGAGATTCTCTGTTTTATATCACGATCCATTGCAATCCTAAATCTTTACCGTATAACAACTGCCATATTTTATATTTTTCTCTCATTCTCTCTTTTTATCCAATCCTTCTCCCTCCCCAACTACTCCTCTGCCTCCGCCCGACGCCCCCATCACCTCTCCTCCCGTCCTCCGCCGCCCTCCTCTCCCGCGCCGGCGCCGGTGTCCCCTGTTGGCCCCACCGGATCTAGGGCCTCCCCGCCGTTGTCGACCCACCCGTCGTGCCTCCTCCTCCTCGCGGCGGACCGCCGCCAACCTCCTCCTCATCCACGCTTTCCATTCATGCCCGCAGTCGCGCCCTCCGACCCGTCTCACGGCTCGCAACCTCCGGCGTAGCAGACCTTCTCCTCCACCTCCTTCTCTCCCGCTACCGACTGGTCAGCCCACGTTAGGAGTGACTGTTTGGCCAGGGATTCCGTTCCTCTTGTCCGGCCGAAACTGTGTAACTTGAGCCTCCACGGGTGATTCCGCGAGAATCTGGCCCACCCAATTTGGGCAACGGTGCGCCCCCGCGTGGCCCTCTCCCTCCTCTCGCACCCGTCCCGCTCTGCTCTCCATCGCCCGTTGGAGGAAGCTCCTTCCTCTCCGCCTTTCTCCTCCTCCTCCTCCTCCTCCTCCTCCTCCTCCTCCTCCTCCTCATCATCATCATCTGGCGGTGACGGGCAGCCGCGGGAGCACCTCCCCATGTCCTCTCCCTCCCTGCATCGAGGGTGGCGCGGTAGCCGAGCAGCGGCGCGGTCGTCGGGCAGCGGCGCGGCCACGGGAGCACCTCTCCGCGTCCTCTTCCTCCCTACAGATAAACATGCTACCAAACAGACCCATAGGTATGCTTGGCTTGGCGCTACCTAAAATAATTTTGATAATTTTGCTTGTATTTGAATTTATACTTGAAAGGATCAAGATGTCCAAGAAGGAGGTGAATTGGACTTCTAATTTCGAAACTTGAAATTAAATCATATCGCACAAATCCCAATTCACCCTAGTGCCTAATTAAGTGTGGCTAGAGTTCTACACGTAATAAAAGTTTTCCAACCTATAGCCAAACATGCAATTCTAGGAATGTAAAGGCACAAAGTAAATGTGGAAAGTAATGCGGAAAGTAAAAAAGAAGAGATGACTCTGCGATCTTTTTCTCAAGGTTTGAGGAGACACACGGTCTCTACCCCTACTCCTCGTTTGGTGCCCCTCGCAAGGCTTTGCTCTCGTGGGTTTCTCTCAAGGATCCCAGCCCCAAACCTCGCAAGGAACGGGGTTGGCAAAGTGACCTTCGCAAAGGTCAAGCTACCCTCTTGATTCGCGGACCAAGCGCTCTCTTTGGGATGCTCTTCTCCACTCCAAAATGGCGAGCTCCAAACTGCTCACAAATGTCCTCGCAAGGACCTTCTTCCGCTTCTCCCACAATCTCCGGAGAGTTTATGGAAGGCACGACCGCAGCCGTCTAGGTGATCACAATCACCAATAGTAATAAGCTTTGGCTTCACTTGAATCAACTTCACTCAAGAAGTTCTCTCCTCTCAAGTCTCTGGCCCAAAGCTCAAGAAGTTATGGATTTTCATGATGGTGGTGACCTTTGAGTGTATGGAAGTATTCCTGGGTTGCAAAGGTATGAAATAAGGGGAGAGGGAGCCTTTAAATAGGGTGAAGCTCAAAAACTAGCCGTTGGGAGCTCCAACCCATTTATCTGCTTACCCACCGGACTGTCCGGTGGCAACGCACCGGACTGTCCGGTGCTTTACAAATTCAAATCCCCTGATTCACGCCATGGGCCAAGGAGCCATCGGACAGTCCGGTGGTGTGATTTTGGCACAAGCCAGTCCGATGGTTACTGACTGGACAGTCCGGTAGTGTGATTTTGGCACAAGCCCTGGCTACTCCTGAGTTTATAACATCCGGTGGTGCCACCGGATGGTATTTTACCGTCCGGTGGGCTATTTTGCCCGGGGACGTTAAGGATTAAGCCCTCAGTTTATATCGTCCGGTAAAGACAGCCACTGGACAGTCCGGTAGGCACTTTTTGCACATCCGAACAACATAACCTACAACGCTTTTGGACGCCACCAGACAGTCCGGTGGTGTATAAAAACTTGTTATTCAGCGCTGTTTTGAAACAGAGTTTTGGGAGATTTTTTGAGGTTTTTCTTTTGATCAAAACGATAGAGGTGATTGTGTTTTAGCATGTTTTAGTGTGTTTGAGCTTTAGGATTTAGATGCACTCGAAAGAAAGAGAACTTTTGAAGTAAAGTGCATCAAGCTACTCACCTCAACCCCTCTTTATAGTACGGCCCATCTAAAACTAGCAAATGAAATCCTAAGCGCCCTTCTTTTGACTTTACGGCACTTAAGGCTGATTAAGCTTGATCTTCGCGCTCGAAATCCACATCAATTGTCGTTCTTCATGAAAACATATCGAACCGGAATGGAGGGGTCTCTTTAGTCAACCAATGAGCTCGATATTATTTGCATATATAACCTTTATGTCATAAACTCATTAGTAACGAGATTAGGTTGTCATTAATCACCGAAACCTCTGCCTCTTAGGGTCATGTTTCTCACAATCTCCCCCTTTTTGGTGATTGATGATAACAACCGAGTAGAGCTTATAAAGTAACGAAAGTAAACGCAAAGCTCATATGAAAACATGAATAAACACTCAAACATCCACAACACAGATCCATAGTCATGAGAACGAGCGACAAGCACAAGAGACAAATGTCATGACATAGGACAACAACCAAAATAAATCCATTATACATCAAAAGATAGCTCTCAACTGCTCCCCCTGACTGCTAGATACTCTCCCTAAGCTCTACAAGCTCTCCCCTAAGCTTCCCCCTAAGTCTACTCTCCCCCTTTCGCATCAAGCACCAAGAAGGGAGGCCTATGAAGCCGGAGGATCGGGAAGTCGGGAGCCGTCACTCTCCTCAGCAGCCTCATCAACTCATGGAACAACCCAAGAAGGGAGGCCTATGAAGCCGGAGGATCGGGAAGTCGGGAGCCGTCACTCTCCTCAGCAGCCTCATCAACTCATGGAACAACCGCATCTGTGGAAGTGGAGGTACCTCTGGATCGTGATCAATCCGACTCAGCTGTATCTGTGGAAGTGGAGGTACCTCTGGATCGTGATCAATCTGACTCAGCATGTGAGAGATGTATTGGGCATATGGGAAACTGTAGTGTGCACCCATCCCATCGGTGATCACGTCCTCTATCTCTGCAATCAGGAAGTCAACCATACAGAACCGGATCCTCTACAAGAGAGCGCTGAGTAGGTGCTGCTATAGTGTGGTAATCCCTTCTCTGTATCCCAGCCTCGGCAACAAAGTACGGCACATGGCCCTGTGTATGATCCCTGCTTGCGGAGTAAGCTGTGACGCTGTGACGGTGTCTGCTCTTGGGCACCCTCCTTGAACAAGCTACGCACCTTGTCATCGGTTAGTGCTGTCCGCTTGTTCTTCGAGCGATGAGGTGGCTCCGAGTCTCCATGGACGTCGGTGTGAAGATGATGCTCAGAAAGCTCAAGTCCTAGAAGAATTGCCACATTCTAATGGTAAAGTCTGTACTGCTGCCTTGGAACATAAACTGACTATACTCGCGCTCGGGGCCAACGTACAGCGTGGCGTAGAACACTCAGACCCAGTCCTCCACATACTTGTGGATATGCTTGAGAAGGTCTGGGAGTCCGGGAATGTGATCAAAGTACTAGAAGAGGTTGTGCTGGATCACATTCCCCATCCTAGGTAGAGGAAGCACTGTGTGAGGAAATAGGCCCATCCCTGCTGGTCTGGATCTCTCGAAAGCGGGGGTCCACTCTCACATCCCGCTACTCTAGCTGCCACTAACTATCTGTGAGGTAGTAGCAAAGCTTCTTGAGCTTCCTACCCTCGTAAGCCCTGTAGTGTGACAATTGTGCATCTCCTAGAAGTGTGGGAGGTGCTGGAACTAAGGAGAAAGCATACTCCTCCCACACTGAGGTTAGTGGCTGCTCCTCTCCCTGTCCCTGATGATGACCCTGATGCTGGGCATGTGCCTGAGCTTTTGTAGCTGCTGCTCGTATCCTGGTCTCCTGTGCCTCCTACTCGGCAATGATCTCTGCAGGGGATATGAGCCCTCAGCAACGCCTCTCTCCAGGCTCTTTGACAGGAGTGGCGTGCTTGGTGCGCGCACTGTGAGGAGTCGGAGGAAGTGGTCGACTGCTGCGGGGAGGGTTCTGTCTCGGCTCTCCAATGTGGATCCCTCCCGCACGACGGCTTTCCATAGTGTCAAAAGCATCGGCAGCCCCGCTCTGCGGCCTCTGCATCTCACTCCTCTTGGGTCTTCCTCTTTTTCCAAGAGGGCTCGACAACCTTGCTCTTGTCCTTGTCACCTTTCTCACGACCCATCTGAAAGAGGCCAAGGAATAGATAGACGAGAAGAATAAGATGAGTGGAATAACACTATACAAGATATGACCTAAAGCAAGAAATGGAATTTTGGATTTGTGACATGCATGTCAAGTGAAAAACTATGGATAAAATCAACTAAAGTGCGTGACCATCTCACACTAGAGTAGATTTTACCCAAATCCATATGAGCATTGACATGAAATTTTTTCCGTTTGCAAACTCATACCACAAATCCTAAGAATTTGAAACCCTAACCATGAAAAGTGAGCCAAGATAGCAAAAGGTGAGGGAAAGATGAGAGGCTCACCGAGATCGAGAGAAAAGACGAGGAGGAGGGCGGCGCGCGGCGGTGAACGGCGGCGCGGTGGAGGGCAGACGGCGCGGGGGCAGCGGTGAAGGACGTCGGCGCTGCGGCGGCGAGGCAGTGGACGGTGATGCGACAGTGGCCGACGATGGCATAGGAGGCGGCGCAGTGGTGCAGTGGCGGTTTTAGGGTTAGGCGCGGGAGCGGGCCAAGTGAAGAAAAGAAGTGGGCCCCACAACTTAACATCTTAAGAAGGATCCACCCCGAACCCCGCAGATACACTAGACGATATAGAATGGCCACCGGACGATATAGACCGAGAGGGTGGAAAAATAAAACCGGGCGAAAAACCCCCGTCGGACTGTCCGACGGTATCCGTCGGACGATATACGCTGATTGATAAAAATATTGGAAGGGAGGTGTCGACGGTGACGACGTCAAGATACCGTATAGGTATCCCGCAGGAATGAAGGAGCGTTGGGACGTGTCACGCCCAGTTCTCAACCAACGGAACCGGAACAACATATATGTGCCAGGAACGTGTCTCACATATATTATGATAGTAGTGACATCACAGAACGTGCATAAACGATAAATAAAACGTTTACATACAGTATATCATCACTTTATTACAATAAGACAACATGTCTTTAAACTAGAGTCATAGCGGAAGCGTAAACGAAGGTAAACGAGCCGCCACAGGGACGTCGACTGGTGGACTGGTACGCCTAGAACTCGTTGAAGTCCTGAACATACTCTTCGAAGTCTTCTGGAGCTGAGCAGCGGTTGGATTCCAGCCGACAGTAGGTTTAAAGTAAAGCAAGCGTGAGTATTTCATACTCAAAAAGCATAACATGAACTATGAGGCATCTAGGGTTGGCTGACACTTAGCATAAGCTTTTAGTTGGTCAAGTTTTATTAAGCGACTAATTACTACATGTGGCGGAACCACCGATTTAATACGGGCTAAGTACACCTGTCACCATTAGCTTACAGTGTACTTAGACCGTACTAAACCCGGTCGTCCGTCGAGAAGCCCTCGGCTCTCGATTTGCACCAACCCAGAGGAACCGACATCACACACATCCGACTCGCGATGGAGCCACAACAGTTACATCATCACAGGCAGTTGAAATGTACAGTAGATGGACTTAGTTTACAAACCAAGAAGGTATATAGTCAAATACATGTTCAAAATACATATAATGCAGAAGCATTTTCAAAACATCTCGCAGCGGAAACCAATTACTCAAGTAGTCTTTATACAGACCAACGGGGCGAGAAACACCGAGCCCACCGGTGCTACCCTTCTCCAAGCAGCTATCCAAAAGCCGCCAGTACCTGTGAGCCAAAAGTGGGGGCAAACCCTGAGTACTAATTACTCAGTAGGACTTAATGGACAGGGTTTACGGCTGACGCAAAGCTCAGGTTACTATCAAGTAGGTCCTTAGCCATTGGTTTTAAACTGTAAAATGTTGCCATAGGATAGCGTGATTTGACAGTCGCTATCCTTTAATCATGATTATCCACTATGTTTTAATGTCATGCTATAGCGGGGTTTGACAGCCGCTAGTCCTTATCCTGAATCTCATTGTTAATATAAAGCGAGTAATTTGCATGAAGTAAAGCATGTATAACCATTGTGTCGTATCAAATCATCAATTCCATAAAACATCTTGCCTCAAACAGTTCTACGTTGCCCGTCAGTGATATTGGCATTCTCACACCTGGTGAGCATCAGCGATTCGAATCGATTTTTATATTCCCGGGAATAACTAGAAGTGCCAGGGGCCCATATGCTTACTAACACGACGGCTTTCCCACATATAGTCTCCTTTCTCCACTTGTCCCGTCTCAAGTTTGATGACCACTCCCGCCTGACTCTCGGAGCGCGTTGTCGCAGGAGCGTTACGTCGGTTACGTCGGATTCTGCCCTCCTTTGACACCCGCCTCCGCGGCCACCTTCCTCTCAACCAGTGGGTAGGAACGTGCCCCTTGTTTGAGACGTCACAAGTAAGACTTTCACCGGCCCATAGATTCCGGATAAGCACCCTAGCAATGTTATGCCGATCAGCAGGCGAACAGCGAACGGGCCTTAAGCGACTCGGGCGGAGTCCACCATACCATCCACATCATTTTTCAACATAGTAATCCCATATCTCCGCCCGGTCTCAATTGAAAGCATAACATAGCAATAATAAATTCATAGTAATGAGAATTTCCTCAATTGAAAGTAAATCCTACGAGACGAGTGACAGTGCTCACTCGTGTCTACTCGCGCCTAACCATTCTAGGCACTCGTCCTACGAACCCTAGGTATAGGTGCTAGGGCCAGGACGGCCGGGAAGTCTAATGCAATTGGTTTCAATCAACTCCTAATGCATATGCGTAGACAGTATTTAAATCATTAGCTGGGAAAGTATGGTCCTGCCTACCTTTGATTTACTTTAATAAAACCACAAACTAAGCTACTGTTAGTTTGCCGGGTTGTGAGGCTTTGTCCCAGGCAACCCCTTGATCCCTTGGACAACTCCTCCTTCCAAACACGACTGATGGGCCCTCCAGGTCGTGAGTGGGTCTTAGTTGGTCTTTTGGATCATCGTTGGTTGAAGTAGTTCCACGCGCTCGTTTCTTGATCACGTATCTGTAATGAGCGTCACTATATGATTGACATGCGGGATGATGCAAGGAATGAGATGCATGAATACGAAATACACATGTGAATAACTGTTTCATGAACAGGCGAAAAGGTAATTGATAAATTACCTAAACACGGAGTACCTTGATGGACTAGTTCGAACATATATTTTCTGGACTCCATGCATCAATCTTAGGCTACCCAATTTTTCCGGAGAATTTTCCTAGCAAGTCATGACCACTTTTCTATCCATCATCTCCAACATGCCCATTTTATCATTTTCAAATCGCCATTAAAACTTAACATACATGGCCACATATTGGACCAGTGAGCTATTTATGTTAAGCAAGGCCTATGAAAAATACCAGAGAGTTATTTTGAGCACATTTTGTGTAGCCTCAAATTTCCATGTTGATTAAGCACACCAAACATACGCATAATGGTCAAACAGTAATTACACAGTGTAAGCTAGGGTTGTAAAAATCACAGTAGAGCCTAAATGTCGTATAAAAGCTACTGTCCAAGTTTCAAATCATTTGGAGTTCGTTTAGAGGACTTTTGGAATTTATTTTGCTTTAACATGCATGCAACAAAACCGAGGGCAAAATGGTCATTTCATGGATCCACATCTAAACCATTCTGTAGATCTACTAATTAGGAACACAAAGCAACTGAGTTTGCATTTTTAGGATTTTTATTGGATTTGTTACGATTTTCTAAAGTTCACTGCCCAACAAATACATTAAAACGAAAAACATTAGATCTGGGTACTAGAACGTGATTAACCCTAACTTTGAGGGGCCTACAAGGAAGATATCAAGACTCAGTGTATAGTGCTTAAAATGAGTGCGTAAAAAGTAAAAAGGATAGGGGGTCCTTGGCAAAAATGCCAGGCCCTTCTTCTACCTTCAGACAGAGGACGCGGCGCGCGGCGGCCCTGTGTTCCGGCGTCCGCGCTGGCGCGTAGAGCCCCGGACTTGAAGCCGTGGTGGCGCTGGGAGGTGACCCTCGCCGTGGGGATTCACCTACCCTTGATCTCGTCGCGCAGAGTGGCCGGAATCGATGGGGAACGCTCGTGAACCGGAGGCGGCGACGGCGCTTGGAGTGCGGCGGCTGCAGCTCGATCCGCCAGCTCCGGCGAGGGTAAAGGCTACAGGGTCGCGCCTCGGCTGTGAGAGGACGCAGGGGCCGCGTTGGTGGTGAAGTGGAGGCGAGGGGATGGCCGGAGGGTAGCCGTCCACGGCGAGGTCGAGCTCGGACCTCGGACTACGGCGGCGGCGCGCGGGGAGCGGGGCTAGGGGCGATGGCGAGGGTTGAGACCTAGGGGGTTTGGTAGAGGGGCTCGAGGCGAGCGTGGGCGCGCGGTGTCGTCACGGGAAGGGACCCGAGGAGGCAGTGGCGCGAGGTCGACGCCCGGCGTTCATGGCGGCCGCGGCTTGTGCGCGAGGCAGGGAGACGAGGAAAATCGAAGGGAGGAAGGGAAACTGAGGAAGGGAGACGCTCTCTATTCAATGACGCGGCCGGGCGAGGTGGGGACGTCGATCCGCGGCGCGGCGTATGTCGCTGTACGCCGGCGTCCCCGTGGCGGCCGTCGTACCGAGGTGGAAGGCGACCCTGATGGGTGGGCCCCACCTGTTAGTGTCACCGAAAATAGAAAAAAGAAAATGTGTTTTCTCCCTCTTTGAAAAATGCATTTTTAATCTATTTAGACTCCGATTTAGGAAGAGCGCCCATTGAATGAAATATTCTACTCTTGGATATCTACAACTTTGTCAAAGTGAGAAACACCAAATTCGAAGTGGAAATATGATTTACATTTGAATTTATCTCTCCAAATTCATTTGGACCTACAGACCAGGGATGCTTAGAAATTCTAAAAGTCCTACTTCTGGCTAATTTCACTCAAGGATCCTATTGGAAATAATTTTTGGAATTTCAAAATGTACAACTTCTTCAATTTGGGCCTTGCGTGAAAATGGCTGTAGGTTGGAGTAAAACTCAATCAACCAAACTGGTCAGATTTAAAGTGTGTTTCTAGGCTGACAGAAAATGGTTCAAAACACCAATTAGAATTCATTTTATGACCAGACTCAAATTGACAAAGTTGTTTCCTAGGTCATTACCTACAACTTTGATAATATGATCTTTCTCTAAATCATAACATATTTTGAAATACAGACACAATCATGTTTAGGCTTTTCGTAAAACAACAGTTTTTCCCTAAGTAAAGCCTTTCTTGTTTCAAACTTTTGAGTGACCAAATGAGGTCCAATCACTTCTAGGTCAGGTGCATTTGAACGGTGATAAGCTTAATTTCATTTCATAGACAGGAAGATTTTGAAGTTGTTTAGTCAAATCAAAAGTAATTTCAGAATGAATTTAGGAAAAGGCAGAAATTTTTGACTTAGTTGTTTCTCCACCAAAACCTAATTACTCTCTAAGCGTGATTTAGTCCTAATTCATCACTAGCTTTTGTATAATTTTGTGTTAAGGCTTCTGAGATGCCAGGGGCATCACACTACAGGTGAGTTGATAAACCATTAACCCAAGGTATAGCATAAAAGATTTAAACAACAACATTAACATTAGAACCAACTTCCAAACCCAACCAGGAACCACTAATCTGCATAAAGGATCTGGGCCGCTCATAACCGTGAGCACGGCTGACATGTCAGTTTTACACTCTCGAGAGGTTGTACATCTTTACCCACAAGCCGTATACTACGCTAGGAGTTCATCACATTGCCTGATATGAGATGACTAGCAAGCACACTACGAAGCCTTTACAAAGATCACGTTGGTAAAAAGTAACCGCAAGGAATCAAGCGCCGCAATTGTGGTGTCCGCCTCACAAAGGGAGAAGCACACAGCACACTCAACCTAAGGTAGTGCAGCGACCACTACCGCTTACTCCCCCTTTTGCCCCGCAGGTAAGTTACTTCAAACCAAAACGATCTAATTAATCAGCTAAGACCGTCCCATTCCAGTCTCATGGTAGCACGGTTGTCCTAGGTTGTCGCTTTGCGAACCGGTCCTTTTGGAGAGCGGCTATGAGCAAACCACTAAGCACATGCTCATGCCCCCTAAACCAAGTTGCTAAAAAGCTATTTTTGAAGAGACGAGAACCACTCAAGCACACAGCACAGAGGGTCACGCTCCGAGATAGATTGCATAGGTCCATTAACAAGATTATTAACAAAAGTAACATGTGTTCGCGCAGCAACTAGCAAAACTTAACCAACATGCATCCCATAGGTAAACATTGCGATAACAGAGGCTAGGTACGGTCCTTATTGGAGTACAAAATTAAACACATGCATATGAAGTGATTCAATGATTAATGGGTTGTGTCCATGTTATACTTGCCTTGCTCAAACTGGTCTTGAGGCTGCTGCTCAACACCCTCAAACTGCTGCTCTTCTTCACCAACAAACTGCTCACCGTCTAAACACGTACATGGCAACATACAAGCATTTCCACGCATACATACATGCAAACAATTAACAAAAGGTGAGAAACAGTACATCATATCATAAAAACAAAGATAAAACTGTATTAAAAACATTCTACGCATTACCACGATCGCGTGAGCGCAAGAATCACTCAAAACGGAGTTAAAACATGAAAGTTATGCATAAAACGGGCTTCTAGGGGCATAACTGTGATAGAAACATTGAAACGAGGGGCTAGATTTGAAAAACCGAGGACCCAACCGTAATTAACTATAGCCGCCGAGGGTTTCCAGGCAAAACCGCCGAGACCTGGACCGTGGGTTCAAAAACCGGATAGCCCAGGGGCCAAACCGAAGAAAACAGGACCTAAATCTAATTATTTTTCAAAGCCGGTGGACCGCGGGTTGATTGCAGAGAAACGCGGGGACTTTTCTGCGAAAGTCCCGCGCTGACCGGGTCTACGCTGAAGCGGCGCGCGCGTGGCGCGACACGTCGGCCCGACGTGTGGGACCGCACTGTCGGGTTAAGTGAGGCAACGTGGCGCTCTGTGATTGGCCCGCGAAGGGGTACACTGCGTTCTAATCACGGCCGTTGGCGATAGATCGGACGGCCAGGGTGCACGGGAACGGGAAGGCGCCGGCGGCGACCAAAACCCACGGCGGGGTTCGGCCCGCGCGGCGGTGGCTCACCGGCGTGGTGCACACCGGGGCCTAGGGGCCGTCCCGCTGGACTAGATCTAGTGGGAAAGGGAGAGGAGGCTGAGGCGGAGCTCACTGAGGGGTCGAAACGGGCGGAGGCGCGACGGTGAGGGCTCGCGACGGAGGGCGGCGGATGGCTCGGACGGCGTTCGCGAGTAGAGGCTTCGGAGTGGTGTGCTCGCGACTAGAACCCACGGAACGGCTTCCTGAAGCTCCTGCGAACATGTTGGCGGTGGTTAGAGGGTCGGAGATGGCTCGCCGGTGAGGAATTTAGGCGGCGAAGGGCTTACCGAGGCGGGACTCCGGCGGCGGATTGCGGGCGCATCGAGGCACAGGAATGAAATTGGAGTGGAGACGTGGTAAAGAGGGCGAGGGCGAAGCTTGGGGTCAGTTTTATAGGCACAGAGAGGGACGAGGGCGTCGTGGCGCGGTGATTTCGCTCGGCGGCCTTAGAGCATGGCCCGGTGCAATGAAGGATGGGGAGAAACGGCCGCGGGGTTTTCGGGATTTGAATGAGGGTTAAGGAAAGAGGGCGCGGGGTGCGGATTTGGGAAGAGTTTCCCACCTCGGCTGCCGACGTGGTCGAGCGGAGGGAGGAAAGCAAGCGGGAGTCACGGCGGAGCGGGCAGTCGGAGGAAGAAGGAGGCGCTGACGGGTGGGGTCGGGCGGTCAGCGGCGGAGGAGGCGCGGGAGGCGCTGCGGGCCGAGCGCGCTGAAGGGGGGAGGCGCGGCTAGGTGGGCAGGAAGCCGGCCCAGGCGGGAAGGAGGCGGGGCGGCCGAGCCGAGGCCCAGGCGGGGAGAGGGGTGGGGGCTGGGCCGGCATGTATGCATAAGAAAGTTAGGCCTAGGTTACTTTATGCATTTATTTATTTTAAATAAATTTAAATAAATCATGCAAACTAACACATAAACCTTAGGAAAATTAAATAAATTGCTTGAATTTTATTGTAAAATGCTGGAATTTAAACTAGGGTGTTACAAACCTACCCCCCTTAACAGGAATCTTACCCCTGAGATTCTCATAGGTGATTAGCAAAGAGACCAGGATAAGTTGCTCTCAACTCCTCCTCTCTTTCTCAAGTTGCCTCATCCTCCGTGTGATGTTTCCACTGCACTCTGCATATTTTGACCCTCCTGTTTCTGGTAACCCTTTCAGATGTTTCAAGAATCTTCACTGGGTGTTCAGTATACGTCAGATCCTCCTGCACATCCAGACCCTCCAGTGGTGCTTGTTCTTCCGGCACCCTCAAACACTTCTTTAGTTGGGACACATGGAACACATTGTGTATACCAGATAGGTTTGATGGCAACTCCAACTTATAGGCCACTTCGCCTTTCCTTTCCACTATCTTGAATGGACCGATGTATCTTGGTGCCAGCTTCCCTTTCATATTAAACCTCCGGATACCTCTCATTGGTGACACCTTCAAATACACAAAGTCATCAACCTTAAAGGTCAAGTCCCTGCGTCGCACATCTGCATAGCTCTTCTGTCTGGACTGAGCAACTCTCAAGTTCTCACGTACCATCTTGATCTGCTGTTCAACATCCCTGATATGGTCGAGTCCAAACACCTGCTTCTCTCCTGTTTGGTTCCAAAATAGCGGTGTCCTGCACCTTCTGCCATACAATGCCTCAAATGGCGACTTCTTCAAACTAGCTTGATAGCTGTTGTTATAAGAGAACTCGGCGTAAGGCAGACTCTTATCCCAACTGGTTCCGTATTGTATAGCACATACCCTCAACATGTCCTCTAGAATCTGATTTGTTCTTTCCGTCTGACCATCTGTCTGTGGGTGATATGCTGTACTGAACTGAAGCTTGGAATCCAAAGAGTCATGCAACTGCTCCCAAAAACGAGATGTGAACTGTGAACCTCTATCAGATATGATCCGCTTAGGCACACCATGCAAGCAAACGATTCTGGAGATGTATAGCTCTGCTAGTCTGGCACCCGAATAAGTAGTATTCACCGGAATGAAATGAACGACCTTGGTCAACCGATCAACAATTACCCAGATCGAGTTGTAACCTTTCTGAGTCCTGGGTAACCCCACAATGAAATCCATGCTTATTTCCTCCCATTTCCACTCTGGAATCTTCAAGGGTTGCAACAAACCTGCAGGCCTCTGATGTTCAGCCTTCACACGCTGACAAGTGTCACATACTGCAACATACTCTGCCACTGCTCTATTCATTCCATACCACCAGAACCTTTCCTTCAAGTCATGATACATCTTGGTACTGCCCGGGTGAATGGAGTAAGCGGTGTCATGAGCCTCACTGAGTATTAACTTCTTTATACTGTCCACATCTGGCACGCAGATCCGGTTCTTGTACCATACAGTACCCTGTTCATCTTCACAAAAGTGTGGCGCCTTGCCCACCTCGATCTGTTCTCAGATTTCCTGAATTTTCTCGTCCGTCTTCTGATGTTTCCTTATCTCTTGTTCAAGGGTAGGCTCTGCCTCAAAAGTTGCTACTGTGGTGTGGTACACAAATCCCAAATTCAAACTCTCAAATTCTGCACACAGCTCAAGAGGCATCTGAAAAGCAACTGCCATGTTAACATAACTTTTTCTGCTTAAAGCATCTGCTACTACATTAGCTTTCCCTGGATGGTAATGTATCTCCAGGTCATAATCTTTAATCAACTCTAGCCATCTTCTCTGCCTCATATTCAGCTCATTCTGTGTGATGATATATTTAAGACTCTTATGATCGGTGTATATCTCACACCGATTCCCAAATAAATAATGCCTCCAGATTTTCAGAGCATGCACAACAGCTGCTAACTCCAGATCATGAGTGGGATAATTGACCTCATGCTTTCTTAACTGGCGTGAAGCATAAGCAATCACCTTACCCTCCTACATCAGCACACAACCCAAACCTTCCTTAGAGGCATCACAATACACGGTGAAACTCTTGGTTAAGTCGGGTAGAGTAAGCACTGGGGCTGTGGTGAGTCTCTTCTTTAATTCATCAAATGCAGCTTGCCTCTCCTTAGTCCAAATAAATGGAACGCCCTTCTCGAGCAATGATGTCATCGGTTTTGCAATCCTGGAGAAACTTTCAATAAACCTTCTGCAATATCCTGCTAGACCCAAAAATCCACGAACTTCTTTCACAGCTTCTTGCACCTTCCAATCCATGACACTGCTGATCTTGCCAGGATCCACCATGATTCCACCTTTTGAGACTATATGTCCCAAGAAAGGCACTTGATCAAGCCAAAACTCACACTTGTTCAACTTTGCATACAACTTATATTCTCTCAGCTTCTGCAAAACTAATCTCAAGTGTTCTTCATGTTCTTCTTCCGTCTTGGAATAGATCAATATATCATCAATGAACACCACAACAAATTTGTCAAGATACTCCATAAACACCTTGTTCATAAGATTCATAAAATAAGCAGGAGCATTTATCAACCCAAAAGACATCACTGTATATTCATATAACCCAAATCTGGTAATGAAAGCAGTCTTTGGAATATCGGAAGGACGAATCTTCATTTGATGATAACCCGACCTCAAATCAATTTTTGAGAACACACATGCACCTTGCAGCTGATCAAACAAATCATCTATTCGAGGTAAGGGGTATTTATTTTTGATGGTGACATCATTCAAAGCCCTATAATCCACACACATCCTTCTTGACCCATCCTTCTTATCAACAAACAGAACCGGAAAGGCCCAAGGTGAAGAACTAGGCTGAATAAACCCCTTTCCTAACAACTCATCTATATTTTCCTTTATTAACTCTTGTTCTTTGGGGGCCACTCTATATTGCCTTTTGGCTATTGGTGCTGTACCAGGTAAAAGTTCTATTAGAAATTCAACATCTCGGTCAGGTGGCATACCTGGCAGCTCATCTGGAAAGACATCTGGAAACTCACGAACCACTCTAATTCCATCTGTGGGTTTAACCTCCATTTGATGCAGGTAACCAGAAGGACTTGTTGCACTGATTTCTACCCCCTGACCATCTGAAGCTGTAAGGTGAACAGTTCGTTTGGCATAATCTATCTTGACACCCCACTTATTAAGAGTTTCCATACCCAGAATGACATCAATGTCCACTAAGTCCATTGCTATTAGCTTAGTGTAAAACTCTACCCCCTTATGACGATGCTAACCCTGGAGCATATCAAGTCTGTATTTATCTTTCCCCCAGGTGATGAGATTACCATAGGCCTTTTCATGGGGCTTATATCTATATTGTGTTTCTCAGCATATGCCTTTGCAATGAAAGAGTGAGTTGCGCCAGTATCAAAAAGTACGGATGCAGAATGGTTTTTAACGAGGAACGTACCAAGTACGATGTTAGGAGCTTCTGATGCAGTCTCAGCAGTCACATGGTTCACCCTCCCTTGCCATGGTGCCTTGGCTTGTTGATTGGGGCGCCCTTGCTGCTGCTGTGGAGGATTCTGCCTCTGGCCCTGCTGACCAGGTTGGTTTGCTAGCTTCTTCTGGGGGCAAACATTGGCATAATGCCCTGTACCTCCACACTTGTAGCAGTTCCTGCCTGAGGGAACCTGTGCCTGGTTCGTTGGGGTAGGGTTGGACTACACCTGGCGCTGAGCTTGATAAGCAGGACGATTAGGCTGAGTCTGATAACGCTGCCCCTGGCCAACCTGTTGACCCTAGCTGCGCTGCTGCTGGTAACCCTGCTGTTGAGAGCCTTGACCCTGGGGAAAGCGAGGGCGGGTGTTGCTGCCTGATGAGGGGTTATTGAACTTCCTCTTCCTTTCCTCGATGTCCTGGCGCTTCCTCTCAGTAAAAAGTGCCCTATCCACCAATTGATGAAAGCTGGGGAAGGTGTGATTCATTAGTTGATATTGGAGCTCATCATTTAAGCCCTCCAGGAAGTATTCTTGTTTCTCCCTGTCCTCCGCCACCTCTGCAGTGGCATATCTAGCCAACTGGAGGAACTTGTCCCTATACTCAGTCACAGACACGCTGCCCTGCTTCAGGGAAAGAAACTCCTTTTTCTTCATCTTCATCAGCCCTGCAGGCACATGGTGGTTGCGGAAGTTCTCCCTGAACTATGCCCAGGTAAAAGCTTCCCTATCCTGACTCTATAAGACTCCCACTAGTCCAGTGCTGCACCCCTCAGCTGCCTAGATCCATACAAAACCCTTTCCCTGTCGTTGCACTGTGCTATATCTAACTGGCGTTCCACAGCACGAAGCCAGTCATCCGCCTGTAGTGGCTCTGTAGCATGAGAGAAAGTGGGAGGATGGCCCTTCAAGAAGTCTCCACGCCTATCTTTAGGTGGCAGGGGTGGTGGTTGAGCTTGAGCCTGCTGGAGAACTTGGACAGCGTTGGTCATTGTTGCCATCATCTGCATCTGAAGATTATAGAACTGCTCCGGTGTCAGTGGTGGAGGGTTGGGCAGTGGGTTGCCACCCTTGGTTACCCTGGTTAGCATTTCCACCAGCAGCGTTGCGCCTTGTGTTAACCATCTGTTTGTAACAGAGACACCGTAAGCACATAGCCAACATATGGGTGCACAAGCAGTAGCGACTAAAGATAAAGTAGTAAGAGCGATAGCGTGGATATAGTGTTTAACCCCACGAACTAACTTATAACATTAACTTGTTCATGCTGGGACAAATCCCCACAGCTGGATAACACACAACCAAAGATCCAAATCAAGCATGGTTCAAAATAACAAACATCTAGCCAACACAACTTAACTTAAGTTCCACACGACCAACTCAACATGACGACTTAAACAAACGTGATAACGCGATACATGAGGACGACTAGTCATCCCGAGGGAGTATCCTGGTGGCACCACCTAACTCTCCTGTGCCAGCCTCCTGTGAGGGGGAGTCTGAGCTAGGTCCACCACTGGCACCTGGGGTGGTGGACCTGCCACTCGGTCCAGCTGCGCCTGAAGGTGGAACACCTCAACGTTCCGGTGATGGAGCTCCTCGGACACCCTGACGTAGGCAGTGATCGGGGCTGACACATACCGGACCAGCTTCAGCAGCTACCGGTTGTCCTCACCCCGGATGGACGCTATCTCGTGCTGAGTATCCCCGGACTGCCGGCGGGGGAAGTAGCGGTACTGAGTCTGGCAGAGCGGAGTGTGGTAGTGCTGGCAGAGGACCCCAAGAGCCTACTGAGCAGCATCCTCCATGGCCATCTCCATGGTCTCGTGCTCCGCGATGCTGTAGTGCCGGCGCAGCACGGTATGTCCCCCGTGGTTGGGGTTGGGCTCCAGGACCTACACACCGGCGGACCAGAGGGTGGTGTGGTCCGGGCGCGCTCGCTGCCGGACCTGGTAGACGACCTCATGGGTAGTGTAACCCAGGTCGTAGAGGCAATCGTAGAGTAGCCCTGGGAACTCCAGATCGGCACCGTGGTGTGGGTGCGTCAGGTTGACCCAGGCATCGACCTCCCGCTGACCACCCTCGTCGAAAGGGACAGCCATGCGGAACGGCCACTCGGGTACGGCAGGTGGTGGCGTTGGAGGTGCTGGTGAAGCTGCAGGTGCCGCTGGAGAAGGTGGCGGTGTCGGCGCACGCGGGGAAGGAGGTGTCAGTGTCGGCAGGCGTGGCGGTGGAACCTCCTCTCGCGCCTCACCGTCGTCGGGGAGTCGAGGTAGTAAACTACCTCCACTGGGTCTTTCTCCTCCTCCTCCTCCTCAGGGTCAGTGTCCGCCGGAAGCAGACCATTCCCCTCAAAGGGGTGTGGCGCCTGGTCCATGGGAGCGTACTCAAAGGGTGGTGGTGGCAACGGCTCGGGCAGCTCCGATGACGGAGGCTCGATCTGCTGTGGTGGACGAGGTACTGGGGTGCGCCGTGGGGTCGGCGGTGCAACACGGCGAAGGCGGCCCCCGGTACTCTTGCCGGCGGTTTGCTTGCTGCGTGCCATGACCTATAAGGAGGATGGAGTAAGATGAAGATCAGTTCTATATGATTGAATGAATAAAGCAAAAAGTAATAATTTAACATAGAGTAAACATATAATTTGATAGCAAAAATAAAATTTTCATAAAACAGCAAGAGGGCAAAGGGGAATGAGGTCCTTATTCACGTCCGTTTCTAACTAGGCTTCCGTCCTACAGTCAACACGGCTCTGATACCACTTTGTCACGCCCAGTTCTCAACCAACGGAACCGGAACAACATATATGTGCCAGGAATGTGTCTCACATATATTATGACAGTAGTGACATCACAGAACGTGCATAAACGATAAATAAAACGTTTACATAGAGTATATCATCACTTTATTACAATACGACAACATGTCTTTAAACCAGAGTCATAGCGGAAGCGTAAACGAAGGTAAATGAGCCGCCACAGGGACGTCGACTGGTGGACTGGTACGCCTAGAACTCGTTGAAGTCCTGAACATACTCTTCGAAGTCTTCTGGAGCTAAGCAGCGGTTGGGTTCCAGCCAACAGTAGGTTTAAAGTAAAGCAAGCGTGAGTATTTCATACTCAACAAGCATAACATGAACTATGGGGCATCTAGGGTTGGCTGACACTTAGCATAAGCTTTTAGTTGGTCAAGTTTTATTAAGCGACTAATTACTACAGGTGAGTTGATAAACCATTAACCCAAGGTATAGCATAAAAGATTTAAACAACAACATTAACATTAGAACCAACTTCCAAACCCAACCAGGAACCACTAATCTGCATAAAGGATCTGGGCCGCTCATAACCGTGAGCACGGCTGACATGTCAGTTTTACACTCTCGAGAGGTTGTACATCTTTACCCACAAGACGTGTACTATGCTAGGAGTTCATCACATTGCTTGAGATGAGATGACTAGCAAGCTCACTACGAAACCTTTACAAAGATCACGTTGGTAAAAAGTAACCGCAAGGAATCAAGCGCCGCAATTGTGGTGTCCGCCTCACAAAGGGAGAAGCATACAGCACACTCAACCTAAGGTAGTGCAGCGACCACAATCGCTTACTCCCCCTCTTGCCCCGTAGGTAAGTTACTTCAAACCAAAACGATCTAATTAATCAGCTAAGACCGTCCCATTCCAGTCTCATGGTAGCACGGTTGTCCCAGGTTGTCGCTTTGCGAACCGGTCCTTATGGAGAGCGGCTATGAGCAAACCACTAAGCACATGCTCATGCCCCTTAAACCAAGTTGCTAAAAAGCCATTTTTAAAGAGACGGGAACCACTCAAGCACACAGCACAGAGGGTCACGCTCCGAGATAGATTGCATAGGTCCATTAACAAGATTATTAACAAAAGTAACATGAGTTCGCGCGAGGCGGAGCTCATCGAGGGGTCGAAACGGGCGGAGGCGCGACGGTGAGGGCTCGCGACGGAGGACGGCGGATGGCTCGGACGGCGTTCGCGGGTAGAGGCTTCGGAGTGGTGTGCTCGCGACTAGAACCCACGGAACGGCTTCCCGAAGCTCCTGCGAACATGTTGGCGGTGGTTAGAGGGTCGGAGATGGCTCGCCTGTGAGGAATTTGGGCGGCGGAGGGCTTACCGAGGCGGGACTCCGGCAGCGGATTGCGGGTGCATCGAGGCACGGGAATGAAATTGGAGTGGAGACGTGGTAAAGAGGGCGAGGGCGAAGCTTGGGGTCGGTTTTATAGGCACAGAGAGGGACGAGGGCGTCGTGGCACGGTGATTTCGCTCGGTGGCCTTAGAGCATGGCCCGGTGCAATGAAGGATGGGGGGGAACGGCCGTGGGGTTTTCGTGATTTGAATGAGGATTAAGGAAAGAGGGCGTGGGGTGCGGATTCGGGAAGAGTCACGGCGGAGCGGGCGGTCGGAGGAAGAAGGAGGCGCTGACGGGTGGGGTCGGGCGGTCAGCGGCGGAGGAGGCGCGGGAGGCGCTGCGGGCCGGGCGCGCTGAAGGGGGGAGGCGCGGCTAGGTGGGCCGGAAGCCGGCCTAGGCGGGAAGGAGGCGGGGCGGCCGGGCCGAGGCCCAGGCGGGGAGAGGGGCGGGGGTCGGGCGGGCCGGTCGGCCTGGCTCTCTCTCTTTTTTTTTCTCTTTCTGTTTTTGAATACTTTTGAATTGAGATCGAAAATGGTTCTAAAACTCAAATAAATTTGAATTTGAATCCTTAATTCAATCAAACAAGAACAATGCACCAGCATGTATGCACAAGAAAGTTAGGCCTAGGTTACTTTTATGCATTTATTTATTTTAAATAAATTTAAAGGAATCATGCAAACTAACACATAAACCTTAGGAAAATTAAATAAATTGCTTGAATTTTATTGTAAAATGCTGGAATTTAAACTAGGGTGTTACAGGACGTGGACGCTACCGCTAGTACCTGCTGCTGGAACTACCAAGGTGATTGAACAACAAGATTTAGAGAGGTTTGAGCCACCGATATGGTGTAACACCCTACGTCCTCTCGAGAGTGTGGGATTATATGAAGAATATGCCAAGAGCTACAACTACAGGGATCCTCTGGCGTGGTGTTGAGGTCTATAAGCCAGAACTCAAGTGTTATGTTGTGTGTGTGAGAGCCTGAGGCCTTCTTAAAGCTTCCTGGCCAAATGGTCAGCGTGAAAGATGGGTCTTCTTCCTTTGTGCCCCTCTCTTCCCTTTTATAGATCAAGGGAGGAGTGGGAGGTACAAGCCTGCCATGCCTAGCTACAGTGTGGTCTCGATAACCACATTGTGTACTGTTTTTACTGTGTAAAGTCATAGCTTATGTTCATTTCCATTCGCTCCGTACACCGCGCACGGTCGCGACCGCCTTGCTGCTGCGCCGCACGCCTCCACGGTCGGCGGCGGAAGGCAGTTGCCCTAGTCTGGTAGTGGGGACACGATGTGACCCGCACGCCGCCTACATCGTGTAGGACTGTCCTGGGCCCGTGGGCCCCTCCGCATTTAATGCGGCCAGTGGGCGGCTTCACCTCTTGAGGGATAACCCTCCCGGTGTTTCCCGTCCGTCGGCGGCAACCCTCCCGGGGTTCCTCGTCCGTTGGTGGGGCGGGGGTTGCTGCGCCCGCTGCCACGCGTCCCTACCGCCTTGGCAGTGGGGCAAGAGGGGCCTTTTCGTGGGCCCTCCTTCTGGCTCTCTTCCTTGCCTAAGGAGAGAGAACCCTCTTCGTATGCTTGGCGTATTCCTGAGCAGGCATCTCTGGGGTATGTGGTCCTCAGTACGCCAACAGAGGCCCCCGGGTCCACGGCTCAGTGTTATTGAGCGGTGGGCCCAAAACCTCTCTTCTTTTCTCCTCTCTCTCCTCTTTTTTGGAAGTGGAACCGCCTCGCCCTAGGGTGATGTGATCCGAAGGCGAGGGGTCTCTAATGACGTGCTCGCCCCACGATTAACTCATCATTCGAGGGGGCGTGGCGGTTCGGCTTCCGCAGCCACTTATTAAGGACGTGGGGTGCGAGGCCGTCATTAGGTCACCATTTAATCGTGGGGGAACCGCCGGGTATAAAAGCGATCATTTGAGCTTATTCCTTTTTCTTGAAGACTTCTCGCCTTCCTCTTGCATCTGCTCCTTCTTGCTCTTCATCTTCTTCCTCTCGCTCCGCCCGCCGCACGCCCTTTCTCGACCGGCATGGCCAGCTCTCTCAAGGCGGTGCTTGCTGATGCCCTCCCTGACCCGAAGCACTCCTTCACTGAGAGAGTGGAGGCGCTCAGCTCTTCGGCGGGTACCAGCAGCGAGATGGTGACGCTGGGGTGTTCACCCCCGCGCGTCCCCAATCAAGACGCGGGGGAGTACATCACCTTCCTTGTGTACGTCCAAGCGGGGTTGAACTTCTTGTGGGGGATAGATATCCCCTGGGCCCTCACGGCGTGGATTCAGTACATGAGCCGTTGGAGGGCCCAGTAGAGACAGCAGGCCCTTTTTAGGGTGCCGACTGGTCTCATGGGCCCAAGAACGGATGGTGAGCTTGAAGACCAATTCAAAGGCGCTATAATTCAGGAAAGGCCCGAAGGAGTTGGTTCGGACTCTGTGTTTAGAAGCGGCTGGACTCAAGGAAGGAAACATGTAATCGTGGATTCTGTTACTCTTTAGGCTTCCAAACAGAGTAGGACTTGTAAATAGAAATTGACTTGTAACCTAAGCCTGGCCGGATTATATAAGGCGGGTGAGGGACCCCTACGTAGAACATCGATCATCTCATCGCACACCAGCTACCAAACCTCCAGACCCTCGTTGTAACCTCGAGAACTCAGATCAATACAACTCGCCCCAAATAGGACGTAGGGTATTACGCTCATTGCGTCCCAAACCTGTATAAATCCTTGTGTTTTGTTGCATCTCTACGCAAACCATTGAGCTACGCCGATCTCGCCACCCCAAAAAGCATCACATGACACACCCCATGGTGCATTGTCGGTATCAAACACCGACAGTTGGCGCGCCAGGTAGGGGGCGGCGAAATCAGCATCAGCTAGCTCCATGGCCAATCATCTCGGCAACGGCTTCACCCCAGGCGACATGATCCAGTTCGGATCAATCACCTTCATCGCCGATCGGAGCGGCGACCTCCACCAGCTTCGCAGCGCGCCGGTGCGACCGCGCATCGTCGTATAGCCGTTGACCACTCCAGAGCGGCGTACACCATCGGATCGTCGCCAGGGACCAGTGCCTCGTCAGCATCCACCAACTCCGCACCAAGCTCCAGCACGTCGGCGCGAAGCGCCGGCCCCTCGCCAAAATCTGGCTCCACATCGTGCTGAGTCAGATCGGGCTCCCCGTGGTCACCATGACTCGGGAGCACGAGCCAACCGTAGGGTCTCCTTCAGGGTTGGATATACATCGACCATGCCAACCCGGGTAGAACCTGCGACGACCACCGCTTCGGCCCCGACCCGTCGCACGGCGCTCTCAACCTCCCCGACTCAAATCTGGACTCGAATTAGTCGGGGACCAAGATCAGGTTCCTTAGGGAACCCCTCACGAGATCCGCGGCGGACCCGCGCCTCAGGCAGCGCTCCATAGGGCCCGAGGCAAGTCCCTGTTGATACTCGTTCCTGGGTCCCACGTCCGCTACGGGTCCCACCACCTCCGCCGGCATCGAAGCGAGCCCGGCCAGCCTCGCCAGCCCAAGGCCGAAAGAAGACTCGGGTGGAGCCCGTCGTTCCCTCCATCCCGTTCGGTCTCCGCAACTCTACTACCACGTACCAGGGGCTTCTCTCCCGTGCCTCGGCTCCCCTCAACAATGATGAGGGTGCGCAGGGGGCGCCCGACTCAAGACAGTCCGTGCCTCTTCCGGACGATCGCATCTACAGTGGGCTCAACGCGCCATCGGCAGGTCGTCGCCCATGACTCGTTATCAATCCCACGCCGGCCGAAAGATCCGTTCGCCGGAACACCTTGCCGACTGGCGAGGCCCGCCGTCGTCCGGTGAACACTGAGAGGGCTCGTGATGCGGGGCGCCCTCATATGATCTACAGCATCGATACTCCTACGGTCTCTGAACACGTTGCAACTACCGCAACGACCACGGTGTGCATGGTCCCTGCCTCGGACGCCAGCGCGGGGGTGGCAGCCACGACCACCAGTAGGTCCCAGGGATCGTTTTCTGGCTGCACTCTCTGCTTCCCTGAGCTCTTCGTGATCAGCGGCGCGCCGAACAAGATCGACGAAGTGGTCTCGGACGATGAGCAACCCATCCTCGCCGAAACCTCACAAGATCGCCACAGGAGGGAGAGGGCAAACTGCATCCATAACATCCGGCACCGCCACATCCTGGGGAACAAGGATCCTACGCTGCCTGTCTCGATAGACGAGGTAACTCGAGGGAGCGAGGATGAGCAGGAAGTGCAGAGCCACCGACGCAGGAACCAGACGCGGCAGCGACGTCGCGATTGGTAGGCTACTCAAGCCAGGTGACAGCGGGTGGCAGCGCTCCCCGGACGCAATCTTCTAAAGGAGTTCGAGGGAGTCATGGAGACCCCGAGTAAAGCAGGAGGGGCGTCGGTCAAGTTCTGCGAGCTCATCCCCAACAACGAAGATGGGGTGGCCATCAAGACCGTTCTCGCTCGGGCAGCAGACCACCTCGTGCCCAGGCTGCAAGAGGTTGCCGATGCACGACAGGTCATCAATGGCAACCGCGACGCACGTCCCAGCATTGAGCAATCTCGTGCTCAGAGACACCAGCTCGAGATAGACCGGCGCGCAAACTACGACCGAGACTACGGCCCCCCGCAGTGCGCTCCAGCCGCCAGGGGTCACTCGGGGGCTGTCTCCGTGAACAGCTCCGCCCCCGAGTCAAATCTGAGCGGGATCATCGACCTCAGTCCCCACCTTGCCGCTAGTGAAGGACCGCAGTAACCCGGCTGGCACCGCCGAAGCTGCTATAGCAGCCTTCGGCCGGAGAATTCAAGATGTCGAGTGGCCACCCAACTTCAAAATCTCAAACATTGAAAAATTTGAGACGAAGATGGATCCACGGAACCGGCTGGCCGTGTACACTACCGCGGCCCGAGCGGCCAATGCCTCAGAAGTTCTCATGACGGCCTATGTCCCAATCAAGTTGGGGCAAGACGCGCTTCAATGGCTTCGCCACCTCAGACGTGGCAACATTGAGGACTGGGGCGACTTTCGTCGCCTGTTCATCGCCAACTTCCAGTCACTCTCCGACATGCCGGCGCAATGGTGGGACCTCAAAACCATCACGCGCAAGGATTCGGAAAGCCTGCGATCGTACCTCAAGCGATTCCAGGCTCTTAGAAACCGCATCCCTGACGTATCTGAGGATACGGTGATTGACGACTTCCTCCAGGGCTCCAACGACCAGATCTTCGTCAAGCACATGCTGGAAAGGGTGCCCACCACCTCGGAGCGTCTTTTCTAGGAAGCGGACCGCTACATCATGGCGGACGAATGAGCTCGCGACCTCGTTCGCCCCTAGCAAGACGACCGAGGCAAGGGCAGGCAGGAAAGGCATGAAAAGCCCCCGCGGCAAGATCGTCGCAGGGACAAGAGGCCTCAGGAAGAGGTCCGTGCCATGGCTCCAACTCCGGTACGACCACGCGGCCCGCCTCCAGCCCAGGCTCAAACCCTTGATCAACTCCTCGACGAGCCATGCCCTACGCATAAGGATATGCGCCATACTCTCAGACACTGCCGCGACTTCAAAGCCATGCTGACACGCGGCCAGTTCCCGATGGCGCAAGCTCCTCCGCCGCCTCCTCCACCACAGAACCAGCCGCCGCAGCGGCCGGCTAGAGGCAGTAATCAACGCTTCCCTAACGTCAACAAGGAGGTCAACTTCATCCTAGGAGGGCATGGAGCATACCCGAGCAAGCGTCAACAGAAACTGGAGGATCGGCAGATCAACGCGGCCACCTCAGAGCCGCCGCAGCCATACGATTGGTCCCACGAGCCGATCTCGTTCAGTCGGGCGGATCAATGGCTCAACTTCGATGAGCCGGGCAAGTACCCGCTGCTGGTAACTCTCATAGTCTGTGATACCCGACTCAAGAAGGTTCTGATCGATGGAGGGGCCAGCATCAACGTGGTGTTCCCCAGGGCTCTGCAAGAGATGGGGATCCCGCTCCGCGAACTCAAGAAATCGGATACCCCGTTCTTCGGGATTGTTCCGGGCGCAGGTGAATACCCGCTCGGACACATCTATCTGCCGGTCGCTTTTGGCACAGTAGAGAACTTTTACATCGAGACGTTGCGATTTGAAGTCTCGACCTTCAACTGCGTCTACAACGCCATCATTGGGCGTCCAGGGCTAGCCAAGTTCATGGCTATCCCACATTACCCATACCTCGATCTCAGGATGCCAGCCCTAGGTGGTACTCTCTCCATACGCGCCGACTTCAGGGGAGCCTCGGAGTGCGTACAAGAGGCCATGCAAATGGCCCTTGAGCAGAATCACATGGTGGCACAGAAGAAGCTCAAGGCAGATGAAGCCGGCATGTCGCAGGAAGACCTCCAGATTCTGACTCAAGAGGCGGCCTCTAGCACGGCAATTCAACCAGTCGTCCCGACGAAAGAGATAAGTCTCGACCCCTCGGACACGACCAAGACAACTGCCATCAACGCCCTTCTTCCTCCCAAATAGGAAGACGCGCTCGTCCAGTTCCTGAGGGCCAACCGTGACATGTTTGCATGGAAGCCAGCAGATATGCCTGGGGTCCCAAGGGAATTGGTCGAGCACCAACTCAAAGTGTTCCCCAACGCCAAACCCATCAAGCAGAGGCTGCGGCGATTCACTCCAGAAAAACGAGAGGCCATTAGGGCAGAGTTAACCCGGCTGGAGGCTGCCGGCTTTATTAGAGTGGTCATGCATCTCGAGTGGCTTGCAAATCCTGTACTCACTCTCAAGAAGAATAAAAAGGACTGGCGGATGTGTGTTGATTATACCGATCTCAATAAGCACTACCCTAAGGACCCATTCGGGTTGCCTCGCATTGACCAGGTCGTTGACTCTATAGCCAGTTGCGCTTTGCTCTCCTTTCTCGATTGTTACTTGGGCTATCATCAGATTAGCCTAGCAATTGAAGATCAGGAGAAAACAGCGTTCATCACACCTTTCGGTGCCTACTGCTATACCTTAATGCCTTTCGGGTTGAAGAACGCAGGAGCAACTTACCAAAGGGCAATTCAAACTTGCCTCGCCGATCACTGGGGTGAACGTGTCGAGGCTTATGTTGATGACGTTGTAATCAAGACCAAGAACGAAGAAGATTTCATCGATGATCTGCGTCAGGTGTTTGACAGCCTGAGGAAATTCCGGTGGAAGCTTAACCCCACCAAGTGCGTCTTCGGCGTCCCCGCAGGTCAGTTGCTCGGTTTTGTCATCGGCAACAGAGGAATCAAAGCCAACCCCGAGAAGATCAAGGCTATTCTGCGCATGCACCCTCCCAGATCGCAGAAAGATGCTCAGAGGCTGACTAGGTGCATGGCAGCCTTGAGCCGATTCATATCACGGCTCGGGGAACGTGGCATGCCCTTCTACAAGCTCCTCAAAAAGGTCAACAGGTTTCAGTGGACTGCAAAGGCTCAGGAAGCTTTGAACGCTTTGAAAAAGTTCCTAACGTCACCTCCCATACTCAAGTCTCCTAATCGTGCCACTGCCGACTCACTGGCGGAAGATTTGCTCCTCTACATTTCCTGTACGACTCACGTGATCAGTACCGCATTGGTGGTCGAGCGACCGAATGGACAGCACACGGTACCCAGGCAACATCCGGTCTACTTCATCAGCGAGGTCCTCAGTCCCTCCAAAATCAGGTATCCTCAAGTACAGAAGTTATTATACGCAGTTCTCATTACCGCACGCAAACAACGCCATTACTTTGAGGAACATAAAATCATAGTGGTTACGGAGTTCCCAATCGGAGAGGTCTTGCGTAATCGAGAGGCCACAGGGCGTATCACCAAGTGGGCTTGCGAACTGGGGGCTCATGACATTGAATTCCGTCCTCGTACTGCAATTAAGACTCAAGCACTAGTCGATTTCGCCTCTGAGTGGACTGAGCATCAAGTGCCTGAGAACCCAGAAGTCATGGAAGTTTGGAAGATGTATTTCGACGGCTCGTTGAAGTTGGAAGGAGCTGGCGCTGGCGTCGTCTTCACCTCGCCAGTAGGGGAAAAACTCAAGTATGTATTACAGATTCTCTTCCCGATTTCCAACAACGCAGCTGAATAGGAGGCCCTCCTCCATGGCCTGCGCATCACCATATCACTCGGGATCCAGCGTCTAATGGCCTACGGAGATTCCTTGGTGGTCATTAATTAGGTCAACAAGGAGTGGGATCGCTCCACAGAAAGTATGGACAAATATTGCGAGGCAGTCCGCAAGCTGGAAGGCAGATTTCAGGGCCTTGAGTATATTCATGTGGATCGGGATCGCAACATGGACGCTGACATCCTGTCCAAGCTGGGCTCGTCACGTGCTAAGGTACCCTCCAGCATCTTCGTCCAAGAGCTTCATAGTCCTTCCGTTCAGCTAGACGAGTTGAGCATACCTCCCGACCGGCATATCTTAACTCTGAATGCGCCGACTGATTAGAGGGCTCCCATCATCAAGTACATTCTGAATGAAAAAATTCCAGAGGATAAAGCAGAGGCCGAGCGAATAGCGAGACGGTCTTCCAGCTATACTCTAATTAATAATGAGTTGTACAAGCGAGCTGTCTCAGGAGTTTTGCTGAAATGCGTAAGTACCTCATCGGGGCGGAGTTTGCTAAAAGAGATACACGCTGGAGTCTGTGGAATTCGTGCCGCCTCACGCACATTGGTCGGGAAGGCGTTCAGGGCTGGTTTCTATTGGCCCACAGCGAAGAAGGATGCTGCCGAGTTAGTGCAGCACCGCGAAGCTTGTCAATTCCTCGCTAAGCAACATCACCTTCCAGCACAGCAGTTGCAGAATATACCGGTCTCGTGGCCTTTTGCCTACTGGGGGTTGGATATGATTGGGCCATTCAAGAAAGCTCAAGGGGGATATACTCACGTGTTGGTTACCATCGACAAGTTCACCAAATGGACCGAGTTCAAGCCCATTGCCTCTTTAACGTCTGCCAAAACGGTGGAGTTCATTCAAGACATCATCTTTCGCTTTGGAATAATGAATTCTATCATCACAGACCTGGGGTCTAACTTCACGGGCTCAGAATTCTTCGATTTCTGTGAACAAAGGTCCATCTGTGTCAAGTATGTCTCGGTGGCTCACCCAAGAGCTAATGAGCAGGTCGAGCGGGCCAATGGCATGATACTGAATGCACTCAAGAAAAAGATCGTTGATAAGGATAAGAAGCTGGCCGGGAAGTGGATACGCGAATTGCCATATGTGGTCTGGAGCCTTCGAACACAACCCAGCAAAGCTCTCGCAGGGAACACGCCCTTCTTCATGGTGTATGGATCAGAGGCAGTGTTACTTGCTGACCTCAAGTTTGGAGCCCCACGTCTGGTTTTTGATAGCATTGCTGAGGCTGAAACAACCCGACTCGAGGAGATCGACCTACTCGAGGAGGAGCTTCTTAACTCTGTTATTCAGTCGGCTTGATATCAGCAGACTTTACGTCGTTATCATGATCGATATACGAGGCCTCATTCCTTCTCCATCGGGGACCTAGTGCTGCGCAGGGTGCTCAAAACTGCGGGACAGCATAAGTTATCTCCTCCTTGGGAAGGCCCATACATCGTGACAGAAGTTACTCATCCAGGATCATATCGTCTGTCTCAAATGGATGGGACACCAGTCGGGAACTCCTGGAATATAGAGCATCTGCGCAGATTCTACGCATAATCTTTTTCTTTCTCTATGACTTTTAGAGTTAGCAGTCAGTATCATCTTTTGTACTCTGTCCTCATTTGTGTTCTATAAATAAAAGTACTCTTGAGATAAAGTATTCAATGTGCTCTTTCCAACTTTTTACTCGCGATATTCACTCGTTGTGTACGGGCAATCGACCTAGGTCAGTCGACCGACAGTACGGTGCTACATGCCCACTCTTACTCTTGACGGGGATATCTCCGGCCCCAATCACGAGAGCAATCGGCCTAGGTCAGCTGACCGATAGTACGGTGTTACATGCTCTCGTTCGAACTCATAATAGGGGAGCACTCAAGGCCCCAACAAAACAAAGGCAATCGGCCTAGGTCAAATGACCGACAGCACGGTGCTACATGCCTTTGCAGGACCTCATAATCGGGGAGCATTCAAGGCCCCAGCCGAACAGAGACAGAAGGGCCTAGGTTTTGACGACCTACAGCTCGTTACTGCATGTCTTTGCTTCATCACCATACTCTATCTTATAGTATTCGTGTTTTTTGCCGTTATATGTTGTTTTTCTTGTATTCAGTTCAAACTCAGATCATGATAGAGTTGCTTGATTTCTCTGCACAGGAATAACTCTCAGGTACGTATGGAATATTTTGATTTGCTCTCTAAATTAACTTGGTTTTGCAGAGTAAATAGTCAAGATTGTCGACACAAGATGCCAAAATACGTACACACAGCATTCAGTTCATCATATTACATGGGGGATCATGGTTTACTCATTGTCACCTACAAGGAGTTCAGCAATCACTCGGGCCTCATCTTCATGCTCAACACTCTGGTTCTGGTTTACTATCTTCTTTAGTAAACTTGCCAAGTCGATCTCAGGTTGTGAACTCTTGATGACCATAAGGGCACGAGTAAGAACGGTTTTTACTCGTTCAGAAACCTTGGACTTCATATCATCCATGAAAGTTGCTATTCGATCACTCAGAGGACGAGGTGCAGCTTTTTCTGGCACACGGATGTCTAGGGTCTTGATCAAGGTAGTATTAGCAGTCAAGGCAGCCTCTTTTGCCTTCTCAAAGGCGTCTTTCAGCTTGTTGCAGTTCCTCTTGCTGGTCTCATAGTTCTTTTTCCAGACCTCTGATACTTGAGCCTGATGAACAGCATGGTCTTGGGATTCTTTAAGTGCAGACCTTATGGAGGCTAGTACCTTCTTCATTTTCTCATGGGCGCTTTGAGATTCAGCCAGTTCAGTTTCTTTGTCCTTAAGTGCTTGGCGTGTTAAGGAGTGGCTATTCCTCAAAGACTCCAAGGAACTGGCAATCTCACGGAATGACTTCTCAAAGCCGTCTCACAATTTTTGCAGCTACTGATACTCGTCATTTCTTTGGCACATCTTCTCCCATGGAATGATACAGTTCATATGCTTCTGTGAGCAAAGAATAGGCTAGTTGGGATTCTTGACGGGTTACCTCGTGGTTTTTCTTCTCAATATCCAGCTGTCTGCGAAGGTTTGCTGTTATGTCTCTAGCTTGATCTCTGTCAGCAATGGCGTTATGGTGCTCTGTCTCTCGAGTCATAGCCGTTTGTTTCAGGCGAACAATTTCAGCAGCAGAGCTGACAACAAGTCCATAGTTTAGTTTGAGATCTTAGATATTGGAGAATGGAAAAGTTGTATGCGTACCTATTGTTTCAGCTTTTCGTGCGGCCTCAGAGTCAGCCAGTTGTTGCCTCAGAGTAATAACCTCTAAGCTGGATAGTGCAGCAATCTTCACATGGATCAAGTTGGCCTGTTGCACTCCACCTTGGAGCATCTTCAGCATAGCCTGCAGAGAGTAATTCAAGTTGTTCAGGCAACAGGAAGGTCAATACAGGATATGTGCATAATTAACATACCTCAAAAGCTGTCAGTAGCGCTGAGCTTGGGGGTGCTGGTACTATTTGGTGACTGTTATCACCTGCCTCAATTGGAGGGGGTTGGGTGCTGCCTAGCTCAGTTGTGGCTAGGGAGTCTGATTGTCCCTTTTCGACTTGATCAGTATACTTTGGTTCTTCAGTTTCTTTCTCTTGGGCTGACTCATGAGCTTCAGATGAGGGATGAGGAGTATCACCTGAATCGATCTCAGTTAGGCGTTCCTGAGAGATAGCGGCTTCAGGCAATGGCTCCGTTGCAGGCTCTTGCTGTTTCTCCTCTGAAGCTGCCTCGGTTAATGCCTGTTGCCAGTTCTCAGATGGTATTAGTACCTCATGCACAGTTTCAGTGGCTTTATTCTTATGAGCGGTCCCATCTTCAGGAATATCTACTGGTATTGGGCTCGCGGGGTTTTCAGACTCTAAATTCTTTGACCCTAGCTCTGTTGTCGCTCGGGGGCTTGTGGTCTCAGTTTGTTTTCCCCTGGAGCATGTGGACAGTGACTCTATATCTTCATCAGAGCATATGGTGAAGGGGAGTTTGCACGTATCTCTAATAATTCGGTCTAGATCCATATCTTCTGCCGTCAGATCAATTTCATCCTCCTCAGGCGACAGTATGGATGCAGAAGGAGCTGTTATAGTGTTATCATGATGTTTCTTGGATCGCCTCTCACGATGAGACAATTGAGATTGCTCTTTTTCTTCTCCTTTGTCCTCATCAGCCAAGCTATTCCAGTCAACCCCTGTTAGGGTGTTGTCAGTTTTAGCTGCGGTATGGGAAGAATATCTAGATTTCTTAGCTTTGTCTGCTGACTCTGGAGAGCTTGTCAGATCTTTGATTGTCCTCTTGTGTATCCTCTGTCTACGTGTCACCACAGTGCGAGTTGCTTTTGGCTTGATGCGCCCCTGACCAGTTGCAGCTCGTGTCTTCACACCGCTTGGAGCAGCTGTTAGCTCGGGGGCTGCTTTGGTGATGTGGCTCACAATGAGCTTTTGGGCGGTCTGGGCTGTGCGTGGTATCACAATGAATGTATGCTCTTCATTGTTTCCTGCACCATGGGCAGCAGCAACAACAGCTTCCATCTCTTCAGTGGATAACTCGGATTGTCGTTTGGATAGCCCGGCAGCTTCAGAGGTCGCAGGGTCTGACAGAAACTTGGATATATTGCTCTGCAGTAATCTTATGAGTCAGAACATAATTGCAAGCAAGGTTACTTTAGGATATCATAGTAAGATTACTTATAGTGGGAGTTGGATTCCATGCAGAATATGGTTTGGGAGTACCCTCGTTGTGAGCTTCACCTCTAAGCATCAACTCTACTCGGGCCTTGACATCATCCTCAATCATAGATCGAGCTGTCTCTCTAGATGGATCGCTAGCTCCGACATACAGATAGGCGGGGTAGATCCTATCCTTCAGAGGTTGAATGCAGCGATACATGAAATCTATCACCACAGCATCGGCAGTGAGGCCTCTTTCCTTCAGATTGGCTATTTCTTCCAGCAGTGTCTCAACCTCGGCCTGCTCCTCAACGGTTGGCCCTTCTTCCCAACTAGGCAGCTTGCTGTCAGGTTGTCTCCCAGACCTCGAGGGGAGAGAGTTTCCATGATTTTCAATGTAAAACCACTCGGAGTGCCATCCTCTGTTGTTATCTAAGAGAGGGATATCTAAATAAACAGCTTTGTGATTCTTCCGCAGCTCAAAGCTGGCCCCTCCAGTTACTTGTAGCACTCCGTCTCTTAGACCGGCTTTGCAGTGATACAAACACTTCCATAAGCGAAAGTGCAGGACAATTCCAAGAAATGCCTCGCAGAGGTGGATGAAAATTGACAGTTGAAGAATTGAATTGGGATTCAGATGGGTCAAATTGATTGCATAGAATTGCAAAAGGCCTCGCACAAATGAACAGACAGGGAGACCTAACCCACGGATGAAGAAAGTCATGAACACCATTGCCTCGTAGGTGTCCTCAGTTGGTGCAGCTTCATCCTTCTTCTCGCACACCCTCCAGATTGCCACTTTCTTCGGAGGCAGGACGCCCATATCCACCGGGGATTGTAGCATGGGCTCGGTGACAATGGAGGGGCGGTACGCCAGGTACGGTGAAGGTAGCTGTCGGTTCTCGTTGTGCGGCAGGCCCTCACTGGTGTTTCCGCGCTCGCTCAAAGTTTTCTTCTTAGGAGCCATGGATGTGGATGTCTCCGTTGGGTTGGGGATTCGAGAAGAAGTGGATGCAGTGGCACCTTGATTTCAAACAACAATGGCGGCGGTTCCAGTGGGGAAGAATGGCAGTTCAGGTCTTGGATAAGATCACTTTTGGTTCAGGGTATAGATCTCAAAATAGCCCTGACGCCGTTAGTAACAGTTCACGTGGACTGACGGAACTGGCGGATATCGTTAAGATTGAGTCGGATCTCTGGACGGTAACATTTGAGTCGGATTGCACTGGAATTAAGTCATCCATTTCAGTCGGGATGATTTCTTAAGCATAGTTATTCAGTCGGTATTCACAAGTAAAGCTTCATGTTCTCTATTACTCGGAGAATGGGGTTTCCAATTCGACATTGCAGGTTGAGTCTTGCCAGAACTCTGGGCATAAGCGAAGTGTGATTTCTTTTGCTGTATGACGATCTCAGTTTTACTTCAAAGAACTCAAAAGATGCATTTGACTCAGATGCAAGATTTTAAAGATAAGAACACACAGAAGAACTCAAAAACAAAGGATAGTGCGATAGATTTCATTATATAACATAGTTCATCAAGATGGATTACACATATAAGGGAGATTATCCTAATCTACTACTAACTACTACTACTATGGTGGTGGTGGTGGTGGTGGTGGCCTACACGCCGGTGGAGGGCCCGGCCGGGGGCCCAGTGACGCGGCGGCGCTTGGAAGCTGGAGCGTCGGCCTTATCACCGCCACCGTGGCCGCCGTCATCTCTACAGTGGCCGCCGTCACCGCCATCGTCACCGCCCAGGCCCTCTTGGTCGTCGGGGGCATCGTCGTCGTCGTCGGAGTCCTCCTCCTCCTCGTCGTCAGACTCCTGGAGGGCGGCACGACAGAGGCCGAGGAGCTTGGCGCGCACCTTGTGGCTGTAGCCCTAGGAGTCGTCGGTGTTGGGCTCTGAGTCATCTTCCCGGGGCGGGGTATCCTCGGGGGCTTCCTCTTCGTCGCTGGAGGTGAAGTCCTCCGAGGACTCCTCGTCGTCGTAGGCGCCGCCGAAGAATGCGTCGTCGGAGTCCTCATACTCCGACGACGGTGGCGAGTGCGAGCGCTTCTTCCCCTTACCTCCGGCCATGGCTGAGAGCGTGAGGGTGGGGAGTTTGTGGGGTTTTCTAGAAAAACTGGTACTCAGTGGAGGCGTACTGGATGGACGGGCGATGGCTTTGCTCTTATAGTATGGCCGCCTCGCTTTGATCTCTGTAAAAACAATTCAATAGGCTGCGTCGTTTCGACTTCCCCCTCGCGGTCAATTATCGCGTGGGTGGGCAGTGGCTGTTGCGTGTTCGGAAGTTTCTTGTTTCCTGGGGCCTTTTTCGGGTAACTCCTCGGTACCCTCTGCTCGTTCCCTTTGGGTTAACCCCATGGGGTGCGAGATTTGTGGAAAATTATTCTTTTTCCTAAAATCCGAGAAAGCAGAAACCTTGAGTTGGTTTCCTATAACTCAGAAAACTGGGAATAGATGGTAACTCGGATAAGAGGATTTGCTATTCCTCAAGTTGACTCGGCGCTTGAGGATTGCATCCTGTGATGCCTGAACAGAAAGTTTAGATCTTCAAGCTGATTGATACTCAAGTCAACTTGAAGCTCGGGGGCTACCCCATGGGGTGCACCTGGCAGTGTACCATGAGAGTCAGTATGTTGTTAACTCAAGCGTGCAACTCATGAACAGTATGATACTCTTATTGGAGTCTTGAGTCAATTAATCCCTAAATTAACTCGAGCCTTGGGGGCTTGTGGGGGATAGATATCCCCTGGGCCCTCACGGCGTGGATTCAGTACATGAGCCGTTGGAGGGCCTAGTAGAGACAGCAGGCCCTTTTTAGGGTGCCGACTGGTCTTATGGGCCCGAGAACGGATGGGGAGCTTGAAGACCAAGTCAAAGGCGCTATAATTGAGGAAAGACGCGAAGGAGTTGGTTCGGACTCTGTGTTTAGAAGCGGCTGGACTCAAGGAAGGAAACATGTAATCGTGGATTTTGTGTACTCTTTAGGCTTCCAAACAGAGTAGGACTCGTAAATAGAAATTGACTTGTAACCCAAGCCTGGCCGGATTATATAAGGCGGGTGAGGGACCCCTACGTAGAACATCAATCATCTCATCCCACACCAGCTACCAAACCTCCAGACCCTCGTTGTAACCTCGAGAACTTAGATCGATACAACTCGACCCAAACAGGACGTAGGGTATTACGCTCATTGCGGCCCGAACCTATATAAGTCCTTGTGTTTTGTTGCATCTCTACGCAAACCATCGAGCTACGCCGATCTCGCCACCCCAAAAAGCATCACGTGACACACCTCGTGGTGCATTGCCGGTATCAAACACCAACACTTCCCACTAAGCCGCTTCGCAGAGAGCGTCCTAGATTCATACGGGATCTGGTTGGGGAATCTTGCCCCCAACTCCGTGCTGATGATGGCGACGTTCTCCTATCTCTGCAAGGCGTTCATAGGGGTGAGACCCTGCGTGGCACTGTGGCGCCACTTCTTCGTGCTATGCTCCTCGGGTGGGGACTCGGCGACCTTCGGCTCATGCCGATTTCAGACGCGCTTGAGCCCGCGGACGGAGTACATCCATTGCAATTTCTCCGGCAAGTGGGACCACTGGAAGAGGTCGTGGTTCTACCTCCTTACGGAGGTGAATGAGCGCTTGAGGGTCCCACACTACGTCACCGCCTCCCCTGAGTGGGAGGCCTGCCCTGAGATCGACGAAGCTTGGGAGCCGGCGCACAAGCAGATGGAGACCCTGCGCGCAACGGAGCTTCATACGACAGCGCTGCTGATGCATTACACCGCGCACCGCATCGCGCTGCTATAGCGCCACGACGAGCCGATGTGGCTCTACACGGTAAACTCCAATAATCCCATGCGCACTTCTCCAGCTGCGCTCGATCTGGCCGCCATGATGGCCATAGTTAGAACCTGCACTTCTCAGTCCGCCCTTGGGGACATGGATCTCCAAGCGGGGCTGGCTCCCTTGGAGGGCCCGCTTGGCCCCAATTCTCCCAGCGGGGCGATGCCGGACAACCCCGGAGGGGCTGCTGCACCCCCTGGGGATTTAGCTTTATGCCCCGCTGGTGGAGGCTGCGTCCGCCCACCGGGTCCGGCCAAGGAGGCCTTCCCGGGCAGGCGGTGCTGGGGCCTCCGACGCCCTGGCACTAGTGCAGCGTCGACTCCTTCTGGGTCCGCGCTCACTGGTCGCAAACGTGGCCTGGATGCTGGGGCCGGGTCCTCTGGAGGCGCCCCGACCTCCCGTGACGACATGAGACGGTTCATCTTGCCATCCTGAAAGAAGACAGTTAGACGCATCAGGTCCTTCGAGCTTGAGTTTGCTGATCTTTTGCTTCCATCTTGTGCGTTTCCCGTGTCTTTCTAGTTCAACTGTGTAATCGTTTTGTGTTTGCTTTTTCCAGGAGGTGCACTCCCCCTCCTTCGACTCCACAACTGGATGCACCATCCGGCCCCCAGTCTCTGAATGCAGAGCTTGCTCTGGCGGCGGCAGAAAGCACCGCCGCCGGTGGCTTCGAAGTGGACCCCGACCCCACCGGGAGGGTCAAGATCCCCGATTTGGGAGTGAACCCCGACGACGAGCCCGAGCAGGAGCCCTTAGTGCTCCCTGGGGTCAAAGGCCAGGGGGCAGCCCCCACTGCTGGAGTAGCACCGGGGTTGGCTCCCGGGGTTGGGAACCCCACCACAAGCGCCGAGGGCACAGCCCTGTCCGCGGCAGCCCCCGGTATGGCCCCATATGAGGGCCCTCTAGTCGGAGCTATGGAGGGGCCCCAGGTTGGGCCTCTTGACGCTGCCGGTCCCCAGGTTGCCTTGGCCCCACAAGTGTCTCCCTCCTCCGCCCCTGACACATCTGCTTGGGACGCAGCTGTTGCGGCCGCTGAGGCCCGCGCCTCCATGACCAGCGGCTCGGAGCGGCCGGAGTCTTCCCACCCTGGCGAACCCCTAGCCCTTGTGGAGTTGAGGGACAAGCTCTTTGACTTTCATCAGGGGCTGTGGAGCCTCGAGGACCGTATCGCCACCAAGTGGCTATGGTTTGAGAGAGAGCTCTCACGAGCACGCTCTGCCGCCACAGCAGCAACTGATGCGGCTGAGGAAGCCTACCGTGAGCGGGATGACGCATGGGGGGTCATGGGCGATGACCTAGCCGCTGCCCAAGCCTGGGTCGTCGAGTTGACGCAGGGCCGCGACGCCGCCCGTGAGCTGGCCCAGAAGGCTTCTGCGGAGTTGACCGCTGCCCGCGAGGCTGTTCAAGCCGCGCGGGAGGACGTGCACCGGTGTGCTCTCTCCTCCATTCTAAAGGAGAGAGAAGACCTAGAGCAGCAGCACCGAGACCTTGACAGCAAGGCTGCCAACCTGGAGGCGCTTCAAGCACCAGTCCATAGAGGACAAGCTGCACCAGTACAACGAGCAGGCCAAGCGGAGGGAGGCGGCGCTGCGTGTGAAGGAAGGAGAAGCAGCTTGAGCGGGAGAATGCTCACGTGCAGCGGGTCAAGGACCATCGCGCCAACGTTGAGGCTCTCAAGAGCGAGAAGGTTGCACTGGCCACGGCGAGGGCTGCACTGGCTCAACAGCAGGAGGCGGTCGCCGTGCGCGAAGCGGACATTGCCGCTCGGGAGGAGGCAGCTGCCAAGGCCATTGAAGAGCGGGACTCCCTCTCCCAGGTCGCTGCCCGCGTTTCTGAGGTTGAGCGCGGTCTCGCCATGGCGACCGCAGTGCACGATGACCACCTGCGGCTCTACTCCTATGCGAGAAGCAGCGGGTGGAGATCTTACTAGGAGATGCGCTAGGCTATGGTCGAGCTTGACATCACGCCTTCTGCCCTGCTGCCCGAACCGTCCAGGGATTCCCTAGGTGGCCTGGGGCCTGCCTTCTCCGCGCTCGTCGGCTCTCTTGCCAGCGCCAAGGCCCAACTCGACGCCCAGCTTGAGGAGAAGAGGCACGGGGCCGGGCTCACCTACGCGCTCAATGCGCTTGGGCTTGGCAAATGCAAGGAGCCCAACCTCGATGTGGCGTCCCTGGGCGACGAAGAGCTTGATGGCGAGGAGATGCAGTAGGCTATGGCGGCTAGCTTCAACGCGGCGGAGCGGATCACCACGGACTACTTGGCTTCCTTGGAGTCCAATTCTTCCGATGAGGAGTAGCTGGCCACCTTTCTTTTACCAGTTTAGTCTATAGATTTTCCTTTCTGATTTGAATGAATTTGTACTTTGAAAACTTGAGGTTGTGGGCACCAGCTTGGGGTCCAGCCTGACTCCTTCAGGCTACACGCCGGCCGGTGCGTTTGAACTGGTTTGCTCCCTTTTCAACTTGAGGTTTTTCGTATGTGTCTGTTTCTGCTCAGAAGATCTGAGGCGAGCAAAAGCTACTCAGGTGTAGTCTTGTCACCTTACCGCGCAGCAGCGTGCTGTGCTAGGAGGGTGGAAGCCAGCGTGCTTGCCCTTTCACGGGCGAAACAGTGTGGCTTCTGCCTGGCCCGTCATGTCTCTTCAAAACGGGGCAGGCAGCCATGCTCCTGAGTAGCTTTAGCCTAGGATGTACTTGTTTTTTTGTTTCTTTTGCTGCGTGGCAGGAAGCAGCTCTTGAGTCGCCTCTCCCTTCTGCACGGTGCAGGGAATCGGATTCCCCAACACCCTGCTCATGCAAGCCACTTGCCTGCTGTAAGCTTTAAAGGCTTCTCCCCTTTTGAGGGGAAATGCCACTGTAGACGATCATCAAGTGCCTGAGAAGCCAAAAGTCATGGAAGCTTGGAAGATGTATTTCGACGGCTCGTTGAAGTTGGAAGGAGCTGGCGCTGGCGTCGTCTTCACCTCGCCAGCAGGGGAAAAACTCAAGTATGTATTACAGATTCTCTTCTTGGTTTCCAACAATGCAGCTGAATACGAGGCCCTCCTCCATGGTCTGCGCATCGCCATATCACTCAGGATCCAGCATCTAATGGCCTACGGAGATTCCTTGGTGGTCATTAATTAGGTCAACAAGGAGTGGGATCGCTCCACAAAAAGTATGGACAAATATTGCGAGGCAGTCCGCAAGCTGGAAGGCAGATTTCAGGGCCTTGAGTACATTCATGTGGATCGGGATCGCAACGTGGACGCTGACATCCTGTCCAAGCTGGGCTCGTCACGAGCCAAGGTACCCTCCGGCATCTTCGTCCAAGAGCTTCATCATTCTTCTGTCCAGCTAGACGAGCTGAGCATACCTCCTGACCTGCATATCTTAACTCTGGATGCGCCGACTGACTGGAGGGCCCCCATTATCAAGTACAATCTAAACGAAGAAATTCCAGGGGATAAAGCAGAGGTCGAGCGAATAGCGAGACGATCTTCCAGCTATACTTTGGTTAATAATGAGTTACACAAGCGTGCTGCCTTAGGAGTTTTTCTGAAATGCCTGAGCACCTCATCAGGGCAAAGTTTGCTAAAAGAGATACACGCTGGAATCTGTGGAATTCATGCTGCCTCGCGCACATTGGTCGGGAAGGCGTTCAGGGCCGGTTTCTATTGGCCTACGACGAAAAAGGACGCCATTGAGTTAGTGCAGCATTGCGAGGCTTGTCAGTTCCTGTCCAAGCAGCACCATCTTCCAGTACAGCAGTTGCAGAATATACCTGTCTCATGGCCTTTCGCATGCTGGGGGCTGGATATGATTGGGCCTTTCAAGAAAGCTCAAGGTGGATATACTCACGTGCTGGTTGCCATCGACAAGTTTACTAAATGGATCGAGTTCAAGCCCATCGCGTCGTTAACGTCTGCTAAGGCAGTGGAGTTTATCCAAGACATCATCTTTCGCTTTGGGATCATGAATTCCATTATCACAAATCTGGGGTCCAACTTCACGGGCGCCGAATTCTTCGATTTCTGTGAGCACAGGTCCATCCACATCAAGTACATTTCAGTGGCTCACCCCAGAGCTAATGGGTAGGTTGAGCGGGCCAACTGCATGATCCTGGATGCACTCAAGAAAAAGATCTTTGACAAGAACGAGAAGCTGGCTGGCAAATGGATACGTGAACTGCCGTACATGGTCTGGAGTCTTCGAACACAACCTAGTAAAGCCCTCGCAGGGAACACGCCCTTCTTCATGGTATATGGATCGGAGGCAGTCTTGCCTGCTGACCTATAGTTTGGAGCCCCACGTTTGGTTTTTAATAGCATTGCTGAAGCTGAAGCAACCCGCCTCGAGGAGATCGATTTGCTCGAGGAGGAGCGTCTCAACTCTGTTATTCAGTAGGCTCGATATTAGCAGACTCTACGTCGTTACCATGATCGATACACAGGGTGCTCAAGACTGAAGGATAGCACAAGTTATCTCCTCCTTAGGAAGGCCTATACATTGTCACAGAAGTTACTCATCCAGGATCATATCGTCTGTCTCAAATGGACGGCACTCCATTCGTCAACTCTTGGAACATAGAGCATTTGCGCAGGTTCTATGCGTAGGGTTTTTTCTGTGACTTCTAGAGTTAGCAGTCGGTGTCATTCTATGTACTCTGTCCTCATTTATGCTCTATAAATAAATGCACTCTTGAGATAAAGTACGTTGTGTTCTCTTCCTTATTTTTAGTCGCGCTACTCACTCATTGTGTACGGGCAATCGACCTAGGTCAGTCGACCGATAGTACGGTGTTACATGCCCACTCTTACTCTTGACGGGGATACCTCCAGCCCCACCACAAGAGCAATCGGCCTAGGTCAGTTGGCAGACAGCACGGTGTTACATGCTCTCGTTCGTACTCATAGTCGGGGAGCACTCAAGGCCCCAACAAAACAAAGACAATCAGCCTAGGTCAGTCGACCGACAGCACGGTGTTACATGCCTTTGCAAGACCTCAAAATCGGGGAGCATTCAAGGCCCCAGCCTAGCAAAGACAGGGGGCTTAGGTTCGAGGACCTACAGCTCGATACTACATGTCTTTGCCTCATCGTGATACTCTTTCTTACAGTACTCGCGTTTTTCAATGTTGTATCTTGCTTTTCTTTTATTCAGTTTAAACTCAGATCGTGATAGCATCGCTTTTTTTTCTGCGCAGGCATGCTTCTCAGGTACGTATGGAAAACTTTGATTCGTTCTTAAAACTAACTCGGTTTTGCAGAATAGATAGTTAAGATCGTCGACATAAAGAACCAAATACGCACACACAGCATTCAGTTCATCATGTTGCATAGGGAATCATTGTTTACTCATTGTTACCTATAAGGAGTTCAGCGATCACGCGGGCTTCATCTTCATGCTCAACACTCTGGTTCTCGTTTACTATCTTCGTTGGCAAATTTGCCAAGTCGATCTCAGGTTGTGAGCTCTTGATGACCATAAGAGCGCGAGTAAGAACAATTTTTACTCGCTCAGAAATCTTGGACTTCATATCATCCATGAAAGTTGTTATTCGATCACCCAGAGGACGAGCTGCAGCTTTCTCTGGTGCACAGATGTCCAAGATCTTGATCAGAGCAGTATTGGCGGTCAACGCAACTTCTTTTGCCTTCTCAAAGACATCTTTCAGGATGTTGCATTTCTTCTTGCTGGTCTCATAGTTCTTTTTCAATACCTCTAACACTTGAGCCTGATGAGTGTGGCGGAACCGCCCTGCTTAATCTAGACTAAGCATACCTGCCACCTCTGGCTCGCAGTGCACTTAGGCCAGACTAAACCCGGTAGTCCGTTGAGAGTCCTTCGGGCTCTCGATAACACCATTTCCTGAGGAACCGACATCAAACACATCCGACTCTCGAAGGAGCCACAACAATTACATCATCACAGGCAGTTGAAATAGAGAATAATAGACTTAATTTACAAACCAAATATATGAAATCAAATACATGTTCAAATGTAGCGGAAGCGAATTCAGAGTATATATATATCGAAAGCGTTTTCAAAATATCTCGCAGCGGAAACAAACTCAAATAGTCTTCATGAAGAGATGAACAAGGCGTGTAGCACCGAGCCCACCGGTACTACCACCTTCAACACAGTTGTCTAGATATCATCAGTACATGTTATCCAAAAGTGGGGGCAAACCCTGAGTACTAAATACTCAGTAGGACTTAATGGACAGGGCTTACGGCTGACGCAAAGCATGCTTACTAATCATGTGGATCCTTAGCTGTTGATTTTAAACAAGGTCATGTTGACATAAGATACCAGAATTTGACAGCTGCAATCCATTAGCCACGAAGATTATTTATATCATAAATTAAATACTTGCATGAAATTAAAACATGAGAACCATCAGTAACTTGCATAATAGTGTATCCTACACAGCCAAGATATACCCCTCATCTACACATGTCCCGTCCCAAGATTCACAGCGCCCCCACCTAACCCTTGGGAGTAGCCGTCTCAGGAACGATGCCACGGTACGTCGGGTCAGCCCTCCCTCGACCTCAAAGCACCTCCCAAGTCCATCAGCCCCCTATCAGTAGATGGGCAGCACCATGAATAGTGGGACGGATCATACACATCCAAGCATGTTGTATTGAAAAACATGATTTAATAAACAACATGTTACAGTTATTACTACGTTGCCCGTGTGCGATATCTGGCATTCTCACACTTGGTGAGCATCAGCGATTTGAGTCGATTTTTAATTTCCGAGAATAACTAAAAATGCCAGGGGTATATGGTTACTAGCCAACGCGTTCCCACATATAGCCCCCATCTCCACTTGTCCCATCCCAAGTTCGATTCCAACCCGCCATTCCCCAGATTTTGCCCCCATGGAGCGTTACCACGGCGCACCGGGTCCAGCCTTCCATGAGTCAACACCCAAGCGCCCCTGGGCCCGATGGTAGGACCAAGTCTCTGTTCTTCGGATGGCACAAGTAAGACTTTCACCGGTCCATTATCCCAGATAAGCACCTCTAGCAATGTTATGCCGATCAGCAGGCGAACAGCGAACGAGCCTTATGCGACTCGGGCGAAGTCCAGTGCACAGTACCATAAATAATAAATAACTCATAAAGTCTCCGCCCGGTCTCCATTTAAAACATAAGCATAATGATTTCCATAATAGTAAGATTTTAGTGATTGAAATCACCTACGTGACGAGTGACTCCATTCACTCGTGTCTACTCGCACCTAGCATTACTAGGCACTCGTCCTACCGACTCTAAGTATAGGTTCTAGGGCCAGGGCGGCCAGGAAGTCTAATGCAATTGGTTTCAAGCAACTCCTAATGCATATGCGTAATCATCAAACAAGATTGTATTAGTTGGGAGAAATCATGGTCCTGCCTACCTTTGATTGTTCTTAAGAAAATCAACAAACTAAACTAAGTTAGTTTGCCGGGTTGTAGGGCTTTGCCCTAGGCAACCTCTTGAAGCAGGGAAGGATTTAATCAGCGACCTTTCGTCTTCTTGCTACGGGTATAGCCTGTCGTCTGGTTCCTTGATCACTGGTTTCTCCTGCGTTGATAGCTCCTTGCACGCGGGGTCTATATGCATGATAAAATGCGTCATGAGTGCAACGAATGTCAATGCGTGCATGAAAATGTAAAAGAAACAAATGCCTTCCAAGTAGCTTGTGACGAAATTACTCAATTATACCTAGTTCAAATACTTTCCATAATGAGAAAACTTAACAACTTTCCTAAGAAATCATACAACCCATGGTTCAAGAAATCGTACAAGCTATCACTAAAAGCTAGTTTGACCCATCATTCACGATATCATATGGACTTGCAGCAAGAAGCATGGTATAGCAAGCAACATTACACTTTTACAGGAAATGCACTTAGGTTCATTATGTAAGTTTATCTATTCATTGAATTAAACTGTTTATGTCCAACTCTACTATTATATAGTTCCAAATGAGTTCAAATTTTTATGTCACGAAGAAATATAGCACATAAAGCTACAGTCAAAATTTCAGCTACAACCAAATCATAATTAATTTATTAAAATTCCAGCAAGTTACCTGCCCTATAGCTTCTCGATTTTTCATAATTTATAGGAATGGTTTCTAGACTTGACATTTCTACAGCAAGGATTTCATTGTATAAACATCATGTACAAAAATCAGCAAGCCCAAAATCCATAGTTTGATAGGACATCTATTTTCCATATATTTATCACATGCAAATTAAGAGGTAATTATAAACAGTGTTAATAAATTTTTCAAAAATACTTTGTACCCTCCCTATCATACTAGTAGCATATCAGATTTTTCATAGAATTAACTATGCATCCTAGAACCACTTTCTCATTTTATTTAGTTAAGCATGTGACATTTTGTCATTTTCAAATCAGCAGCCTAAACATGCATGCACAACCTCATATTCCACCAGTGAGTTACTCATACTATGTGAAGCACATGAAAAATACCAGAGGTCACATTTGAGCATATTTTATGTAGCCTTCATTTTTCCAAGTTAATTAAATACACAAATTACATGCATAAGGGCAAAACAGTAATTTACCAAGCCAAGCCAGGGCTACCAAAAATCACACAGTACCTAGATGCCATAACAAAGCTCTGTCCAAGTTTCATAATTTTTGAAGTTCATTTGGTCCAATTTTACCATATATTATCCCTCACATGCATGCAACTTAAACAAGGGCAAAACAGACTTTTCACACATCCACATCATACCTATCCTGTAGATCTACTCAAGAGGAGTCCATAGCCACTGAGTTTGTCCATTTTGGATTTTTCTTTGAATTGTTATGATTTTTCAAAGTACACAGCCTAATATAATTGAAATAAATAGAAAAACCTATAGATCGGGGACTTAAACAAAATTAACCGTAACTTCCAGGGGCTTGATCGTAAGATCCGCAAGGCCCATAGTTCAGTGCTTCGGATCTAAACGTGAAAACTCAGATCACCGGGGGCTTAGATGCAAAACCCAACGGCTTTCTTCAACCTCCCCCGGCGCGGCGACGCGCGTAGGACTCCGGCCGTCCGGGCCCGGAGGCTCGCCGGCGGGGGTCGAGGAGAGAGAGAGGAGGGAGTGGGGAACCTTACCCCCTACCTTGATTCGACGGAGGTTGAGCGGAGGAGGCCGGCGACGGTGAGACGAGGACGGTAAGGTCCGGCTATGAATGGCAGCGCGGTGGAGCAACGCCGGCGGGCTAGATCTAGGGGGAACGGTGGATGGAAGGCCGAGGAGAGTCGGTGCGGTGGTGTGGAGGCAAAGGGGTGTGAGGAACGGCCGGCACGGTTTGAGCCCCGAGCTTCACCAATGGCGGGGTTCGGCGGCGGAATGTGGCTTGGTGAGGAGGATATGGCGGCCTAGGTCTAGGCGTGGTGGTGGAGTGAAGGACGAGGAACACCGGCGTGGTGACGGGAGGGCGCGGAGGTGCTCGGAGCAGCGGGCGTAGCTCGGACTCCGAGCTTGCGGCAATGGCGGGCGGTGGTGGGGAAAACAGAGGGAGCGAGAGAGGCGTCCGGGATGGCGAGCTAAGGAGAGCGAGAGGCGAGTGAGGCCAGGGAGTAGGGCTCGACTTCCTCTTGAAGCCGGGCGGAGGCAGGGCCGGGGCGCGGTCTCGGTCGGCTGCCGGCAGGCGGCGCCTGCCGCGTGGTGGCGCGGGAGAAGGGAAAGATGGAGGTGTCCGGGCGGTGGAACGGGTCCATGGACCGTGTGACACCGACGGGTGGGACCGGGCGAGGATGGAGTGGAGTGGTCCACGGACTCAGTCTACGGAGACACGCGAGGGTGGGGCCCGCGGACCGGCGCGTTCCAACCGCGTGAGCGGGAATCCGATGAGCTGACAAGTGGGGCCCGCCTGTCGTTGACTCCGAGAAAAAGGGAAAAATCTGAATTTGAGAAACCCTGGTTTGACTGCAGGAACCCTTGTTTGTATTTCGCGTTTTTGAATAGGTTAGAGGCTGAATTTGAAAATACCCCAATTGGATGAAATGTTATAAATTTCGAGCTATACAACTTTCTTATAAACCTTCATACCAAGTTCTATTGAAACATATGGTTTAAAGTTGAATTTAATCTGCTGACCAATGTTTGACCAACTGAGCCCATAAATTTAGAAATTCCAAAAGTCCATTTTCTGGTCACATTCACTCAAGGAGTTTTATACCAATTTTGTTTAGAATTTCATGATCTACGACTTATTCAATTAGAGTTCTGCAAGATTATGGCTGTAGACCCAATAAAGTTTGAAATTACTAAACAAGTCAGGTTTGGGCAGAATTCACATGCTGACAGAAAAAGCCCCAAAACTCTATGCAAACCTTCATGCATGTTGAAGCGCCAATTACCAAAGTTGTTTAAAATTAAATTGTTTACAAGTTTGTCAATATGAGTTTCACCCAAATCTAAATAGAATAAAAGTTATAGGCACAATCACAGAGACATATATGCAGAAAACAGGTTTCGACAAGTTGCATTTCGACCAAGTTTGAACTAGGGTTTAAATGCATGTCAATGTATGATGCTTTATGATGAATGCTGCACATATGAAGAATGATTATGCACTTGAGATGCTGGAGCATCACAACCCACCCCCTTAAAGAAATCTCGTCCCGAGATTCTGATGTGATGTGGGTGAATAATTTAAACGAGAAGAAAGTGCATTGTGTATGAATTTAAAACTTTAAACTGCTGTGACGTACTCAATTTGAAGTGGATGGAAGAAAGCCAGGATATTTATTCGCAAGAATTCTTCTTGTTCCCAAGTTGCCTCCTCTTCGGAGTGATTACTCCATTGCACTTTGTTGAAGTTAATGGTTCTTCGTCGCGTTGCTCTTTGCTTTTGGTCCAGGATCTTTATGGGCTGCTCTTCGTATGTGAGGTCTGGTTCAATCTGAAGTTGAGATGCATCTACTACTTCTTCTGGTACTCGTAAGCACTTCTTGAGTTGTGAGATATGGAACACATCATGAACCGCAGTAAGGTGTGGTGGTAGCTCCAGCCGATAAGCAACTGGCCTACATTGCTCTGTGATCTTGAACGGACCAACATATCGTGGTGCTAACTTGCCTTTTACTCCGAACCGATGCACCCCTTTCATGGGTGACACTCGGAGATACACATGATCATCCTTCTCAAAGACTAAGGGTCTTCTCCTCTTATCTGAGTAGCTTTTCTGCCTAGATTGTGCTCTTTTCAGATTGTCGTGAATGAATTTAACTTGCTCTTCTACCTGTGTTACCAAGTCTGAGCCGAATGTGACACGCTCACCTAGTTCAGACCAGTTGAGTGGTGTTCTACACCGTCTACCATATAGGGCCTCGAAAGGAGCAATTTCTAAGCTCTTCTGATAGCTGTTGCTGTAGGCGAACTCTGCCAAGGGGAGACATTCATCCCACTTGGTGGAATAAGTCAAAGCACACACCCTCAACATGTCTTCTAGGATCTGGTTCACTCTCTCAACTTGGCCACTTGTTTGAGGATGGTATGCCGAACGGTGAATTAAATTGGTTTCAAGAGCAGTTTGCAGTTGCTCCCAGAAGCGAGACACAAATAGTGAACCTCTATCTGAAGTGATGGTTTGAGGGACACCGTGCAAGGATACCATCCGGGAAATATATAGTTCAGCATATTGTTTCACCCGATAGGTGGTCTTGACAGGGATGAAATGTGCAGATTTTGTGAATCGGTCAATAATCACCCAAATGGAATCGTACCCCTTCTGTCTGTGAGGCAAACCCACAATGAAGTCCATATGTATGTCCTCCCATTTCTAGGCTGGAACTGCTAATGGTTGGAACATACCTGTAGGCTTTAGGTGGTCAGCTTTTACTCTTTGGCATACGTCACACTCAGACACATACTTGGCGATCGCCCGTTTCATACGAGTCCACCAAAATTTTTGCTTTAAGTCTTGGTACATCTTGTTGCTGCCCGGGTGCAAGGTGAACATGGAGGTGTGAGCTTCATCTAGGATTTTTTTTCCTCAGTTCCATATCCTTTGGTACCACTAAGCGGTTTTTGAACCACAAGACTCTCTCTTCGTCAAGCTTGAAACAGGCCTTCTTCTTGTCATGGATCTCATCTCGAATATGTGCTATGCCCTTATCTTGCTTTTGTGCTGCTATGATTTGATCCTTGATGGTTGGTTCCAGGACAAGATTGTAAAGTTCAGCTTCTAGCGCCGTTGGCATTTCTATTTGTCCAATCTCACAACATAGCACTCTCACCGTTGGACGAGCTTCAATGAAGTTGCAATGAGCCTTACAGTTTAATGCATCAGCTACTACATTAGCCTTACCGGGGTGGTAATGAACCTCTAGGTCATAATCTTTTATCAACTCTAACCACCGTCTTTGCCTCATATTCAACTCAGGTTGGGTAAAGATGTATTTGAGACTATTGTGGTCAGTGTAGATGTGACATGTATTGCCTAGCAAGTAATGCCTCCATTTCTTCAGTGCATAGACAACCGCAAGTAGCTCAAGATCGTGAGTTGGATAATTCACCTCATGTTTCCTCAGTTGGCAGGATGCATATGCAATCACTTTCCCTTCTTGCATCAGAACACAACCGAGGCCACTACTAGAGGCATCACAATACACGTCAAACGGCTTGGTGATGTCTGGTTGAGCAAGAATAGGTGCTGAAGTTAGGAGTTTCTTTAATGTTCCAAATGCCTCTTCGCATTTTGGGTTCCACGCAAACTTTGCATTTTTATGGGTCAACGCTGTCATAGGCTTTGCAATTTTTGAGAAATCTTTGATGAAACGGCGGTAGTAGCCCGCTAAACCAAGAAAACTCCGTATCTCTGTCACAGGTTGTGGCTCCTTCCAATTCAGCACATCTTCCACCTTGCTGGGATCGATAGCCACTCCCTTCGCTGACAAGATATGGCCTAGGAATGCCACTTCCTTTAGCCAAAAAGCACACTTGCTGAACTTGGCATAGAGTTTATGTTCTCTAAGTCGAGATAGCACTATTCGCAAATGCTCTTTGTGTTCCTTCTCATTCTTGGAATAAACCAAGATGTCATCAATGAATACTACCACAAATTTGTCAAGCTCACTCATGAAGACCGAGTTCATCAGGTACATGAAGAAAGGCGGTGCATTAGTCAACCCAAAGGACATGACAAGATACTCATAAAGCCCATACCGCATGGAGAAAGCGGTCTTTGGTATGTCTTCCTCTCGAACCTTAATTTGATGGTACCCGGACCTAAGATCAATCTTGGAGAAAACTGTGGCTCCCCAAGCTGATCAAATAGGATATCAATATGTGGCAGTGGGTACTTGTTCTTGACAGTGATAGCATTCAATGGTTGATAATCGACGCATAATCTTTTACCACCTTGGTCTTTCTTCTCAACAAAGAGGGTGGGACAACCCCAAGGTGATGAGCTAGGTCGGATAAACCCTTTGTCTAACTGCTCTTGCAGTTGTGTTTTCAGTTCTTTCAGTTCATCAGGGGCCATTCTATACGGCCTCTTGGAGACAGGTGCCATGCCTGAAACAAGGTCTATTCTGAACTCTACATCTCTATCTGGCGGTAGTCCGGGCAGCTCTTCTGGAAACACATCCGGATACTCGCAAGCTACAGGGATCTTTACAAGTGCTTGTGCCTCGGTTTGAGCTTCTGTAACATTAACCTTGTGAGACACAAGCTTATGAAGTGGCACATGAATAATCACATCAGTTCCACTGCTTGAGCGTAACTGAACGGTTCTGCTCCCAACATCTATCATGGTGTTGTGTTGTTTCAACCATTCCATACCAAGAATAACATCAATCCCTAGTTGTGGAAGTACTATAGGACTGATGAACAAACTTTCTTTTCCTACTTGCAAACGTAAGTCCCTCACTATGTGATTGGTATTGATAGATGACCCGGCAGCTGTGATGTGGTATTTCTGTTTGAACTCTATAATTTCATACCCAAGCTTCAGTGCATATGCTTTGCTGATGAATGAAAAAGTCGCTCCAGAATCAAACAAAACAACTGTAGTGTGGTCATTGACAAGAAATGTGCCTGCCAAGACTAGTTCACCCTCCGGAACTTGCTCAAGCTGGCTATAGTGCAATTGGCCCATCTTTGGGGCTGATCTCTTCCCTTTGCCCGTAGGCACTGATCCTGAAGTCTTTCGGTGCGAGTGACAGGTGCGACTGAAATGTCCGGCCTTCCCACAGTTGAAGAGGTATAGCCGGTGCTTAGTTTGGCGGGTGACACTGGAACAGGTGGAGGGGGTGGTGCACTGCGGAATGACATGGGTTGTTGTGCCCCACTGTATTGTTCTTGTTGCGGAGGCTCTTCTAGGTAGTATATGTGCGGTGGGAATTGATGCTCAACCCGTGGCCGCTGAGATGGACTCGATGGAGGTGTACTTGCAAGTCTTTTCCTCTGCTGGTCCTCATGGGTCAGACGGAGGCGTTGCTCCATGTCGATGGCGACATCTACTAACTCGGTGAAGCTGTCGTAGCGGCGCCCCAAGTGAGTCAGGAGAGTGGGATCGAACCCACCCAACAGGTGGGCAGCACTACGCGGGTCAGTGTTTACGTCTTCAGGGGAATATTGTGACAGGCGGATGAAGGCCTGCACGTATTCGAGTACTGACATGTTCCCTTGTTGCAGTGCACGAAATTCCCGTTGCTTGAGCTCGATGAGGCTAGGCGGGAGATAGTGAGCCCGAAAAGCCGCACGGAACTCATCCCACGTGACCTGGTGCCCGGCTGGTTGCATTGCCACGAATGAAGCACACCAGGCCCCCGAGGGACCATGTAGACACTGTGCTGCAAAGCGAGCCTTCTGTTGCTCACTGAGGTGAGGCTGTAGACTAAACTTGGACTCGATGATCCGAAGCCAGTCATCAGCATCCAATGGATCTGTGGCAGCGGTGAAGATTGGCGGTTGTAGCGCCGCAAAGTCAGTGTAACTGATCTCTTGCGGGTCGCGCCGTTGTTGCGCTTGAGCTATCAAGTCGATGAGCTGCTGAGCGACCTGGGTGGCCAACTCAGAAGGAGATGGTGCTCCATGAGCAGCCCCTTGAGCAGATGTCTCTGGTGGGGTGACCATCTGCAAAAATAAGCCAATCTGGTTTAGTCCAAGAACTTTTGTGCAATCGATGCGGTGATAAAAGGTCATAGCACCATAAATATATCCTGAATACAAGAAAGCATGTAAGTGAACAGAATAACTGGATGACACACAAAGTGTTAGCCGTCATCTTGTAGGCTTGGGCAATCGTATTTGCTAACGGAAAACTTGTGCGCTGTGTCTCGTCGATATGAGCGTGCAGATTTTTGAACCTGAAGGTTTTTAGTCATAACTCTCGACGAAACACTTTTCCGGGAAACTCCAGAGGAGAGGTTTTTACTTAGCGAATTGTATTAGTTGCTTACAATTGACAGATTTATGTAGCGAAACGTGCAAAAGGTAGGTTTAAGTCACGATTTATCCCATTTGTCTTTTTGTAATACCCCCAAAGATGATTCAAAAGATACATGATGTATGATTCGTCCTATTCGGTCTCACATTACACATCCTATGTATCTCATATATAGCTAGCGATAATTCGGTGACATATATGCACGTCTCTCCTTAATGCATCTAGCCGTTCTCTAGTCGTTCTTAGTTTCGCACGGGATTAGTGTACCTGCAGAAGAATGCATGCTCATACATTACCACCTAGTGTGGCACCCACGCGTGACAGCTGCGTGGACAATGTTGGTGGGCCACTGCACCTTTTCCTCAAAACCTGACTTTCCACCAGTACTGGGGATTATCGAGAGAAAGGTGGATCCCAAAACCGAATGTAAGTGTGGTGCGTATGAAAGCCTCAAACATGCCCACCACCCTTAAAGAGCTTTTACTTATACAGCATGAATGCAGGGCTCACAACCGTTTGCAAATCCCGATAGCTTCCACCAGTACTGGGGATAGCTATGGCCGAAGAGTTGCTTCCCAAAGCACCAAATATGCATATGAGTTCTATCTAGGTCAGAATGTTAGCGGTGCCACCTGGATAACACACATCCTTATATGGGCATAGCGTATACTCTCATTTTTGAATTACTTGAAAGGGTTTCGAAAATATGTTTGTAAATCAAAACTTGATGATATAACTGCTGTCTGTGTATGATCAGCTCTAATACCAGCTGTGTCAGAACCGCCCTGCTTAATCTAGACTAAGCACACCTGCCACCTCTGACTCGCAGTGCACTTAGGCCAGACTAAACCCGGTAGTCCGTCGAGAGTCCTTCGGGCTCTCGATAACACCATTTCCCGAGGAACCGACATCAAACACATCCGACTCTCGAAGGAGCCACAACAATTACATCATCACAGGCAGTTGAAATAGAGAATAATAGACTTAATTTACAAACCAAATGTATAAAATCAAATACATGTTCAAATGTAGCGGAAGCGAATTTAGAGTATATATATATCGAAAGCATTTTCAAAACATCTCGCAACGGAAACAAACTCAAATAGTCTTCATGAAGAGATGAACAAGGCGTGTAACACCGAGCCCACCGGTACTACCACCTTCAACACAGTCGTCCAGATATCATCAGTACCTGTAATCCAAAAGTGGGGGCAAATCCTGAGTACTAATTACTCAGTAGGACTTAATGGATAGGGCTTACGGCTGACGCAAAGCATGCTTACTAATCATGTGGATCCTTAGCTGTTGATTTTAAACAAGGTCATATTGACATAAGATAGCAAGATTTGACAGCTGCTATCCATTAGCCACGAAGATTATTTATATCATAAATTAAATACTTGCATGAAAGTAAAACATGAGAAACATCAGTAACTTGCATAATAGAATATCCTACACTGCCAAGATATACACATCATCTACACATGTCCCATCCCAAGATTCACAGCGCCCCCACCAAACCCTTGAGAATAGCCGTCTCAGGAGCGATACCACGGTACGTCGGGTCAGCCCTCCCTCGACCTCAAAGCACCTCCCAAGTCCATCAGCCCCCTATCAGTCGATGGGCAGCACCATGAATAGTGGGACGGATCATACACATCCAAGCATGTTGTATTGAAAAGCGTGATTTAATAAACAACATGTTACAGTTATTACTACATTGCCCGTGTGCGATATCTGGCATTCTCACACCTGGCGAGCATCAGCGATTCGAATCGATTTTTAATTCCCCAGAATAACTAAAATGCCAGGGGTATATGATTACTAGCCATCGCGTTCCCACATATAGCCCCCATCTCCACTTGTCCCATCCCAATTTCGATTCCAACCCACCATTCCCCAGGTTTAGCCCCCATGGAGCGTTACCACGGCGCATCGGGTCCAACCCTCCACGAGTCAACACCCAAGTGCCCATGGGCCCGATGGTAGGACCAAGTCTCTGTTCTTCGGATGGCACAAGCAAGACTTTCACCGGTCCATTATCCCAGATAAGCACCTCTAGCAATGTTATGCCGATCAGCAGGCGAATAGTGAACGGGCCTTATGCGACTCGGGCGGAGTCCAGTGCACAATACCATAAACAATAAATAACTCATAAAATCTCCGCCCAGTCTCCATTTAAAACATAAGCATAAAGATTTTCATAATAGTAAGATTTTTGTGATTGAAATCACCAACGCGACGAGTGACTCCATTCACTCGTGTCTACTCGCACCTAGCATTACTAGGCACTTGTCCTACGGACTCTAAGTATAGGTTCTAGGGCCAGGGCGGCCAAGAAGTCTAATGCAATTGGTTTCAAGCAACTCTTAATGTATATGCGTAATCATCAAACAAGATTGTATTAGTTGGGAGAAATCATGGTCCTGCCTACCATTGATTGTTCTTAAGAAAATCAACAAACTAAACTAAGTTAGTTTGCCGGGTTGTGGGGCTTTGCCCTTGGCAACCTCTTGAAGCAGGGACGGATTTAATCAGCGACCCTTCGTCTTCTTGCTACGGATATAGCCTGTCGTCCGGTTCCTTGATCACTGGTTTCTTCTGCGTTGATAGCTCCTTGCACGCGGCATGATAAAATGCAACATGAGTGCAACGAATGTCAATGTGTGCATTAAAATGCAAATGAAACAAATGCCTTCCAAGTAGCTTGTGACGAAATGACTCAATTATACCTGGTTCAAATACTTTCCATACTGAGCAAACTTAACAACTTTTCTAAGAAATCATACAACCCATGGTTCAAAAAATCGTACAAGCCATCACTAAAAGCTAGTTCGACCCATCATTCACGATATCATATAGACTTGCAGCAAGTAGCATGGTATAGCAAGCAACAATACACTTTTACAGTAAATGCACTTAGGTTCATTATATAAGTTTATCTATTCATTGAATTAAACTGTTTATGTCCAACTCTCCTGTTATATAGTTCCAAATGAGTTCAAATTTTTATGTCATGAAGAAGTATAGTACATAAAGCTACAGCCAAAATTTCAGCTACAACCAAGTCATAATTAATTTATTAAAATTCTAGCAAGTTACTAGCCCTATAGCTTCTCAGATTTTTCATAAATTATAGGAATAGTTTCTGTCACACCCTGGTTTTCAAAAGAAAAACCAGAGCAAGTCTATATGTGTGCCAGGATCTAATCTCACACATATAGAGACAATTAACAGTGATATCATAAACAATGCTTTATTACATATCGTTTAAACAAGAATTACATAAAGACATCAAGTCTTTAACACAGAGTAGCGGAAGCATAACTAAAACACCGGGCCATCCACAGGGAAGCCAACTGGGGGTCGCTCGCCTAGAACTCCATGATCCTTCATTTGTACTCCTTTAAGCCTTCATCTTCTGAGCAGCGGTTGGGTTCCAGCCAACAGTAGGTTGAAATAAAAGAAACAAGCGTGAGTACTTCAACTCGTACTCCACAAGTATAACATGAACTATGAGGCTCTAAGGTTGGCTGACACATTGCATGAGCTTTTAGTTGGTCAAGTTTTATTAAACAACTAGTTACTACAAGTGGGTAGATAAACCATTAAACCCAAGATATTGCATGTGAATATTAGTCAACAATATTAACATAAGAACCACTTTCAAACCCAACAGAACCACTAATCTGCATAAAGGATCTGGGCCGCTCATAACCGTGAGCACGGCTGACATATCAGTTTTACACTCTCGAGAGGTCGTACATCTTTACCCATGAGTCGTGGGCTACGCTAGTGGTCCACCACATTACCTTAGATGAGATGGCTAGCAAGCACACTACGAGGCCTTTACAAAGATCACGTTGGTAAGGCGTAACCGCTAAGGTTTCAGGATCCGCAACTATGGAGCAAGCCTCAAGGGGAGATAAACCCACTCAACCCAAGTAGCGCGAGGGCCACAGAAGCGCACCTCCCCTCTTGCCCCGTCGGTAAGTTACTCCCAAAGCAATGCAACCTAATTAGTTAGCCAAGACCGTCCCATTCCAGTCTCATGGTAGCACTGTTGTCCCAGGTTGTCGCTTTGCGAACCGGTCCTTACGGAGAGTGGCTATAAGCAAAACACATGCTCATGCCCCCTAAACCAAGTTGCTAAAAAGCCATTTTTAAAGGAACATGAACCACAAAGGGGTCAAGCTCAAGATTTGATTGCATAGATCCATTTAACCAAATTAGTAACCAAGATACATGAGTTCACGCAGCAACTAGCAAAACTTAACCAACATGCAACCCATAGGTAAACATATCGATAAAAGAGGCTAGGTACAGTCCTTATTGGCATACAAAAATTAGACACATGCATATGAAGTGATTCAATGATTATTGGGTTGTGTCCATGTTATACTTGCCTTCCTCAAAGTACTCTTGCTGCTGTTCACACACATCGAGCCTCAGCGCAAACAACTGTAACAACAAACAAAGGGGAACTAAGAACAATACACCATACAAATAAATGATTTTATAAAGAACATAAAAAGAATACTAGTCGTTACTAATAACATGGGAGCGCAACATCTGGAACAATGTTTAACAAGGATATAAAGGTGGCTAGAAAAGAATAAACTCACGATGAAGGACATGAAGGTAGGAACAAAAAGGATTTTGTGGTGTATGGGAAACATCATGATTAGAGTTTGCGATGAGTTTCATGTTTGTCGAATGGCCGATGAGTGTTAGAAGCAGATCATGGGTTAAGGGACAAAGACTCACAGCAAGACCTTGGTAATGAGGTTAAACTTCTTAAGTAAAACATGCCATGACCGGGAGTGGGTAGACTCACTGAAACTTTCCAAGGACAACAGACTAGCTAGCGGGACGGTTGTCTGTGGAGATGTCAATGGATTGTTTGTGTTCTGGTCACTAAAAGGAAATTTGAGATTGATCTCTTGGGATCATGTTGGACACACATGTGAACATGTTTATGACAAGAGGATAGTTCATGAGGATTGCCGGATCAACAGAAAATGCACCGTTTGCTAACAGGTGTGTGCTGAAATCTGCCGGACAGCCGGATAATAAGAACAAAACCATTGGCAAAATTGGTCCAGACCAGAACCAAATGCTGCACCAATTTGTGGTATTGTGCATTGATATATAAGGAATACTTTGGCCAAAGGGGTCACCCATAACCCTTCTAGATCAATGTAGAATGCGAGCGTAAGGCTGTGCTGCATGGCTGTTTTAATAGCAGAGACAACGGGCATGGCAAGAGCTATAACTCTCGCATTGCTGTGCCTATGGACAAACCCTTTTATAAAGACATGTTCTAGAATATGAGGCACGCTCTGGCCAGAGGGTTCATCAAATGGACCACTTGATCACTAGGAAAGCATGTGCCAAAGGGGCAGCAGTGCTGCTGCCAAGACGGCAGCGACAGTGAGCACAACGACGGCCATATCTTTCTCATTGCAGCACAAATGGTGAAACCAAATTACAGGAACGTGTTCGAGGATATAATACACATCTCCGTCGAAGGGCTCGCTGATTGGACCTCCGGATCATTGAGAAAACATGCGCCGAAGTGGTAACAGTGCTGCTGTCTGGACTGCAGTGACAGCGAGCACGGCGACGGCTGTAACTCTCACATCAATACACCTATGGACAAACCATTTTATGGGGACATGCTCAGGGGTGCAAGGTATGATCTGATAAAAGGGCATGACCCCTGGACTAACAGGTCAGTGGGGAACGCAGCGCCAAGTAGGGACAGGATGGCTGCCTGCTAGTGCAGTGAGACGTCCCATGGTAAACCTTGCCTGAACTTGATGGACATCCATCTACAGCCTACGAATTGCAGCGGGAAACAAGGAAACATAGAGGAACATATTTGGGGTGTCATCACCTAGGGTTTGGTGGTGGAAGAGGTGACATGGGCGACATCAAGGCGGTGATGCCGCTGCGCACACGATCCCATAGGGCTGCAGCCTTGCCTCGGCGTCGGGGATCGTCGGGGGTGCTCTCCATGGTCTCCACACCCATGGCCAGCAGGGGCAGCAGCAAGGAGGCAACCACCATGGCATCCTTGAGGGCGTGGATCGAAGAACGCAGCAGGGGATCATCTTCCTTGTGATAAGAGCACTCCGTTTTCATGTTTCGGTGGTGGGGGGGGGAGTGTAGGGATGAGAGAGGGCAGCCATGGGGGAGAGGGGCGGCCATGGCTGCTCCCTCCTTCTGTTTTCTCATGAGGAGGAAGGGGAGGGGCGGCCAGTAGAGGGGAGGGGCGACCAGGAGGGGAGGGGCAGCTAGGGAGAGAAAGATTAGGGTTAGTTTGGGCTGTTTTGGGCCTGTTTAGGGCTGGCCCAAGCTATGGACAGAAGTGGGAAATAAAAGAAAGGATTTCGGGCCTTGATCCAAGGTCAAAATGAGTGGAAACTTTGGGCCTTGACCCATTGATTGAGTCTTGAATTTGTCATGCACGGGAGAGAAAATGATAAGGGAGAAAATTCGACGGCATCAACTAGAACCGAATTAGGAATTTCTGGGTTCTATGGAATGAGAGATAGAAGAGAACATCATTTGGACATGAGCCTAAGAATGACACTAAGTTTTACCAAATGATGTCAATGGAAAGAAATGATGAAAAGGTAAACATGGAAACAGGATGTCGAAATGTTAATTTCAAAAGAGGCAAAAAGAGTGAGGTCGGGTGATATCATCAAAGGTTTTAAGAATGACTTAGATAAATTGAAAGACGTGACTTAGTGTAGAGGATGGTCAACAAGATTGGTTTATAGTTTTGAGTCGGTGAAACTTTAGAGATACAACTCGAGTTGGCAAGGAAGCAAAGGACTAGGATTTTAGAGATATGAATTGAGATGGACTTGAAACCTAGCCGGTTTTGAAATATTTTGAAACCTCATTTTACACACATAAACACTATGCAATTCGGCATGAATGCAACAAACAAATGAGTTCTCATTGGAAAAACTTTTCAAAAGCATACGCTTCTTTCAATACAGCAAAACTTACAAGTTCGAAAATTTTAGAAAATTTAGAAATCCTTCATTTTATTCATTGTTATCTATTCACATCCCAAAATTAGAAATTTTGGGGTGTGACAGTTTCTGGACTTGACATTTGTACAGCAAGCATTTCATTGTATAAACATCATGTACAAAAATCAGCAAGCCCAAAATCCATAGTTTGATAGGACATCTATTTTCCATATATTTATCACATGCAAATTAAGAGGTAATTATAAACAGTGTTAATAAATTCTTCAAAAATACTTTCTGGACTCCCTATCGTACCAGCAGCATATCAGATTTTTCATAGAATTAACTATGCATCCTAGAACCACTTTCTCATTTTATTTAGTTAAGCATGTGACATTTTGTCATTTTCAAATCAGTAGCCTAAACATGCATGCACAACCTCATATTCCACCAGTGAGTTACTCAAACTATGTGAAGCACATGAAAAATATCAGAGGTCACATTTGAGCATATTTTATGTAGCCTTCATTTTTTCAAGTTAATTAAATACACAAATTACATGCATAAGGGCAAAACAGTAATTTACCAAGCCATGCCAGGGCTACCAAAAATCACACAGTACCTAGATCCCATAATAAAGCTATTGTCCAAGTTTCATAATTTTTGGAGTTTATTTGGTCCACTTTTACCATTTATTATCCCTCACATGCAAGCAACTTAAACAAGGGCAAAACAAACTTTTCACACATCCACATCATATCTATCCTGTAGATCTACTCAAGAGGAGTCCATAACCACTGAGTTTGTCCATTTTGGATTTATTTTGAATTGTTATGATTTTTCAAAGTTCACAGCCTAATATAATTGAAATAAATGGAAAAACCTATAGATCGGGGACTTAAACGAAATTAACCGTAACTTCCAGGGGCTAGATCGTAAGATCCGCAAGACTCATAGTACACTGCTTCAGATCTAAACGTGAAAACTCTGATCACCGGGGGCTTAGATGCAAAACCCCACGGCTTTCTTTACCCTCCCGTCGGGGGGGTGACCGACCCGGCGGCGCGCGCGGGATTCCGGCCGTCCGGGCCCGGAGGCTCGCCGGCGGGGGTCGAGGAGAGAGAGGAGGGAGTGGGGAACCTTACCCCCTACCTTGATTCGATGGAGGTTGAGCGGAGGAGGCCGGCGACGGTGAGCCGAGGACGGTAAGGTCCGGCTACGAATGGCAGCGCGGCGGAGCAACGCCGGCGGGCTAGATCTAGGGGAACGGTGGATGGAAGGCCGAGGAGGGTCGGTGCGGTGGTGTGGAGGCAAAGGGGCATGAGGAACGGCCGGCTCGGTTTAAACCCCGAGCTTCGCCAATGGTGGGGTTCGGCGGCGGAATGTGGCTTGGTGAGGAGGATACGGCGGCCTAGGTCTAGGCGTGGTGGTGGAGTGGAGGACGAGGAACACCGGCGTGGTGACGGGAGGGTGCGGAGGTGCTCGGAGCGGCGGGCGCAGCTCGGACTCCGAGCTTGCGGCAATGGAGGGCGGTGGTGGGGAAAACAGAGGGAGCGAGAGAGGCGTCCGGGATGGCAAGCTGAGGAGAGCGAGAGGCGAGTGAGGCCAGGGAGCAGGGCTCGACTTCCTCTTGAAGCCGGGCGGAGGCAGGGCCGGGGCGCGGTCTCGGCCGGCCGCCGGCAGGCGGCGTTGCCACGTGTTGGCGCGGGAGAGTGGGAAGATGGAGGTGGTTGGGCGGTGGAACGGGTCCATGGACCGCGTGACACCGACGGGTGGGACCGGGCGAGGATGGAGTGGAGTGGTCCACGGACTCAGTCTACGGAGACACACGAGGGTGGGGCCCGCGGACCGACGCGTTCCAACCGCGTGAGCGGGAATCCGATGGGCTGACAAGTGGCGCCCGCCTATCATTGACTCCGAGAAAAAGGGAAAAATCTGAAATTGAGAAACCCTGGTTTGACTGCAGGAACTGTTGTTTGTATTTCGCGTTTTTAAATAGGTTGGAGGCTGAATTTGAAAATACCCCAATTGGATGAAATGTTCTAAATTTCAAGCTCTACAACTTTATTGTAAACCTTCATACCATGTTCTATTGAAACATATGGTTTAAATTTGAATTTAATCTGCTGACCAATGTTTGACCAACTGAACCCATAAATTTAGAAATTCAAAAAGTCCATTTTCTGGTCACATTCACTCAAGGAGTTTTATACAAATGTTGTTTCGAATTTCATGATCTAGGACTTACTCAATTAGAGTTCTGCAAGATTATGGGTGTATACCCAACAAAATTTGAAATTACTAAACAAGTCAAGTTTGGGCAGAATTCACATGCTGACAGAGAAAGCCCCAAAACTCTATGCAAACCTTCATGCATGTCAAAGCACCAATTACCAACGTTGTTTACAATTAAATTGTCTACAAGTTTGTAAATATGAGTTTCACCCAAATCTAAATAGAATAAAAGTTATGGGCACAATCACAGAGACATATATGCAGAAAACAGGTTTCGACAAGTTGCATTTTGACCAAGTTTGAACTAGGGTTTAAATGCATGTTAATGTATGATGCTTCATGATGAATGCTGCACATATGAAGAATGATTATGTACTTGAGATGCTGGAGTATCACAATGAGCAGCATCATCTCGGGATTCTTTAAGTGCAGACCTCGTAGAGGCTAGTACCTTCTTCATTTTCTCATGGGCTTTGGGATACAGCTAGTTCAGTTTCTTTGTCCCTGAGTGCTTGGCATGTTAAGGAGTGACTATTCTTTAGGGAATCCAATGCACTGGCAGTCTCGCGAAACGACTTCTCAAAGCCATCTCGAGACTCTTGTAGCTGCTGGTACTCATCATTTCTTTGACGCATCTCCTCCTGTGGAATGGTTCAGTTCATATGCTTCTGTGAGCAAAGAATATGCTAGTTGGGATTCTTGATGAGTTACCTCATGGTTTTCTTCTCCATATCTAACTGTCTGCGAAGGTTTGCGGCTATGTCCTTGGCTTGGTCTCTGTCGGCAAACGCATTGCGGTATTCTATTTCTCGAGCCATAGCCGCATGCTTCAGGCGAGCAATCTCAGTAGCAGCAGCTGGCAACAAGTCCATAGTTCAGTTTGAGATCTCAGATATTGGAGTATGGAAAGGTTGCATGCATACCTGTTGTTTTAGCTTTTCGTGCGGCCTCAGAGTCAGCTAGTTGTTGCCTCAGGGTAGTAACCTCAGGGCTGGAGAGTGCAGTAATCTTCTCGTGGATCATACTGGCTTGGTGAACTCCCACCTGTAAAGTGTTCAGCATAGCCTGCAGAGAATAGTTCGGGTTGTTTAGGCTATAGCAAAGTTAGTACAGGATATGTAAGGGTGCAAAGTTAGCATACCTCGAAAGCTGTCAGCAGCCCTGAGCTTGGGGGTGCTGGTACTAGTGGACGGCTGTTATCAACTTCCTTATTCAAGGGGGGTTGGGCGCTGTCTGGCTTAGTTGTAGCCAGGGAGTCTGATTGTCCTCCTTCGACTTGATCAGGATGTGTCGGTTCTTCAGCTGCTTTCTCTTGAGCCGACTCATGGGCTTTAGATGAAGGCTGGGGAGTATCGCCTGTATCAATCTCAGTTAGGCGCTCCTGGAAGATAGCGGCTTCAGGTAATGGCTCGGTTGTAGGCTCTTGCTGCCTTTCTTCTGGAGCTGCCCCAGTTAATGCTTGTTGCCAGTTTTCAGATGGCATTTGTGCCTCATGCACAGTTCCAGTGACTTTACTCATATGAGCAGTCTCATCCTCGGTGCTGTTGGGCTCGTGAGGTTTTCAGACTCTAAGTTCTTTGATCCTAGTTCTGTGGTCGCTCGGGGGATTGTGGTCTTAGTTTGTTTTCCCTGGAGCATGTTGACAGTGACTCTATATCTTCATCGGAGCATATGGTGAAGGGGAGTTTGCACGTATCTCTGATAATTCGGTCTAGATCCATATCTTCTGCTATCAGATCAATTTCATCCTCCTCAGGTGGCAGTGTGGATGTAGAAGGGGCTGATATAGTATCATCGTGATGTTTCTTGGATCGTCTCTCACGATGACAAAGCTGAGCTTGCTCTTCTTCCTCTTCGTCCTCATCAACTAAGCTTGTCCAGTTTACCTCAGATAATGAGTCATCAGTTTTAGCTGCAAGATGGGAGGAATACCTAGATTTCTTACTAGCTTTGTCAGTTGACTCGAGAGAGCTTGTCAAATCCTTGTTGGCCCTCTTGTTCGTCCTCTGTCTCCGCGTCATCACGGTACGAGTGGCTTTCGCCTTGGTGCGCCCCTGACCAGTTGCAGCTCGCGTCTTCACGCCACTTGGAGCAGCCGTAAGCTCGGGGGCTGCTTTGGTGATGTCGCTCACACTGATCTATTGAGCGGTCTGGGTCACACGTGGTATCACAATGAATGTATGCTCTTCATTGTTCCCTGCACCATGGGTAGCAGCAACGACAGCTTCCATCTTTTCAGTGGATAACTCGGATTGTCGTTTGGATAGCCCGACAGCTCCAGAGGTTGAAGGGTCTGACAAAAACTTAGATATATTGCTCTACAGTAATCCTATGAGTCAGGACGTGATTGCGAGCAAGGTTACTTAAGGAAATCATAGTAAGATTACTTACATTGGGAGTTGGATTCCATGCAGAATATGGTTTGGGAGTACCCTCGTTGTGAGCTTCACCTGTAATTATCAACTCCAATCGGGCCTTAACATCGTCTTCAGTCATGGATCGGGCTGTCTCTCTAGTTGGGTCACTAGCTCTGACATACAGGTAGGCAGGGTAGATCCTATCCTTCAGAGGTTGAATGCAGCGATACACGAAATCTATAACCTCAGCATGGGCAGTGAGGCCTTTTTCCTTCAGATTGGCTATTTCTTCTAGCAGTGCGTCAACCTCAGCCTACTCCATAGCAGGTGGGCCTTCTTCCCAGCTGGCCAGCTTGCTGTCAGGTTGCCTCCCAGACCTCGAGGGGAGAGAGTTCCCATGGTTCTCAATGTAAAACCACTCGGAGTGCCATCCTCTGTTGTTATCTGGGAGGGGAATATCCAAATAAACAGCTTTGCAATTCTTCCGTAGTTCAAAGCTGGCCCCTCCAATAACTTGTAACACTCCATCTCTTAGACTGGCTTTGCAGTGGTATAGATACTTCCATAAGCCAAAGTGCAGGACAATTCTAAGAAAAGCCTCACAGAGGTGGATGAAAATTGAAAGTTGGAGAATTGAATTGGGGTTCAGGTGGGTCAGATTAATTGCATAGAACTGTAAAAGGGCTCAAACGAATGAGCAGACAGGGAGATCTAACCCGCGGATGAAGAACGGCATGAACACCATTGCCTCGTAGGTGTCTTCAGTTGGAGCAGCATCATCCTTCTTCTCGCATACCCTCCAGTTTGCCACTTCCTTCGGTGGCTGGATGCCCATATCTACTAACGATTGTAGCATGGGCTCGGTGACAGTGGAGGGGCGGTACGCTAAGTATGGTGAAGGTAGCTGCCGGTTCTCGTTGTGCGGCAAGCCCTCACTGGTGTTTCCGCGCTCGCTCAAGGTTTTATTCTTAGGAGCCATGGATGTGGATGTCTCTGTTGAGTAGTAGATTCAAGAAGAAGTGGATGCAGTAGCACTCTGATTTCAAACAATGGTGGCAGCAGTCTCAGTAGGGAAGAATGGCAGCACAGTTCTCAGATGGAGGAAATTGGTTCAGGGTATAGATCTCAAACAACCCCGACGTCGTCCGTAACAGTTCACGTGGACTGACGGAATTGGCGGATATCGTTAAGGTTGACTCGGATTTCATGATGTTAATGGTTCAGTCGGGTCTTTCTGAAGTTAAGTCCTCCATTTTCAGTCAGGATGATTTCTTGAAGAGAACGGTTGTTCGGTCGGTATTCATAGCACAAGTTCATGATTTCTATCACTTGAAGAGTCAGGTCTCTAACTCGACCCGAACTGAAAAGATGCATTTAACTCGAATGCAAGATTTTCAAAATAAGAACACACAGACAAACTCAAGAATGAAGGATAATACGATGGATTTCATTATATAAAAACATAGTTCATGGCGGGGGATTACATATAATGGGGGAGATTATCTTAATCTACTCCTAACTGCTACTACTACTACTACTGTGGTGGTGGTGGCGGCCTATACGCCGGTGGAGGGCCTAGCCGGGGGCCCGGTGACGCGGCGGCGCTTGGAGGCCGGAGCGTCGGCCTCATCTCCACCGTCGTGGCCGCCGTCGTCGCCGCCCGGGCCATCATGGCTGCTGGGGGTATCGTCATCGTCGGAGTCATCCTCCTCGCTGTCCTCCTCCTCATCATCGGAGGAGTCTTGGAAGGCGGTGCGACGGAGGCCCCGAAGCTTGCCGCGCTCCTTGGCATTGTAGCCTTGGGAGTCGTCGGTGTTGGGTTCCGACTCGTCCTCCCGCGGCAGCGTCTCTGTTGGCGGTCGTTATTTCCTAATTTCGACCGCCAATTCCTCGGTGAATAAATAGGGTATAAATAAAGTTCTATGCATTATTTACTTTGAACTAACAAATTCCATGAGTTTTGGTGGTTTTCGGTATTACACAGGGAGATGCTCAAATTCCATGCAAACTTACAACATTTGGAGCAAGCATAGAGTGGGCACAAAAGGGCTTGGAGAATGGATTACAAATAACATCATTATGAAGTATCTCAAATGCCCTCAATGACTAAACCACTGTGAAGAGCTCGTCGAAATAATCGAAATGGAGTTTTGGTTCACTCAATTTAGAGTTCGGACGCAAAAGATATGACCATTACAAGATGGACACTGCCGGCTCACACAAGAGTGGCCGGGCGACCTAGGACTAGGCCGGCCGGCCACACAGGTGTCCAAAATGTGTCATGCTTCATCTTGTTCATCCAAGGAAGGTACCAAGGTCTCATATACACATGTGGGAACAAGCACAAGTCGAATACAATGTCGGAAGGCCAAAATATTTAGAAGAAATTGACTAAGTCAGGAAAAGCCAGGCCGCCCGGCCACCCACCCTAGGCCGCCCGGCTTACAAATGTCTCCAAATGTGCTCATCTTTGACGTGCATGCACAAGGATACGTGTCAAACACAATCCCACGGTGGAAGCCACACAATCAACATGCAAGGTACCGAAAGGCCGCCACTTCACCAATCCAAGCCTTGCATTGGTGAAGTCAGTGATCCGAGGGAGTTTGATCGTGTGGCTAAGGAAGAAGCACACTCTAAATCCAATAGCCAAGGAAGAACCACAAATAACTTAACCTCCACACCTGGTCAGAGGGTATCTCTACCGTGGGATCAACATAGTCGGTGCATTGAAGGGCTGGAAGGCCACAAGACCAGGTCGCCCGGCCTCCTACCAGGCCGCCCGGCCTTGGACTAGGCTGCTCGGCCTGCAGACTTAGCCATTTCACCGACTTTCGGCCTCCTATAAATAGATGGTCACTCCCCCACTCCAAACTCATACCTTCTCGATGCCTGTTGGCGGTCGTTATAACCTATTTCGACCCCCAATACTTCATGTTTAAAGGGTAAATTCATGCAAGTTTCATACATATTAACCGGTTCCACGAGTTGTGTACAAAGATCTTGTAGGAACACATGTCACGGTGCAAAAACATAGAAAACATGAAGAAAACAGGTGAACCAGGAAGAAGAGCTAGATATGGGCTAAGGACCCAGGCCGCTCGGCTCAGGCCCAAGCCGCCCGGCCTGTGAAACTCGCCAAAAGCCGCCATCTTCCACCTACATACAAGAGACAACGTGTCAAATACAACTCCACGGTGGAATCTGAGAGAACCAATCACCATGCCATGGAAGGCCTTGCCACTTCATCAATCCAGCCCACGGATTGGCTAAGTCAGCAATCCAGGGGAGTTCCATCCGATGGCTAAGGAAAAAACACAAAAGGATCCAATGGTTGAGGCAAAAGCACACAAGAATAACCGCCAACCGACCTATAACCGCCTTGGAGGAGCAATATGGACCGTGGGATGAAGTGAGATGGTGGATCCAAGGAATGGCCAGGCCGCCCGGCTTGGGACAAGGTTGCCCGGCTCCACCCCGAGCCGCCCGGCTTGGCACCCAAGCCGCCCGGCCTCTAACCGTCTCCAACCGCCACAACCGACCTTCTCCATCACTTAACACTATAAATACCCCCTTAGACCTCCTTTGTGAGGTGTGTATTAGTGGACAAATGTAGTGGTAGAGTGTATAGTGTGGAGAAGTGAAGCTTTCCCTTAGCATTGTAGAGAGAGTTCCTCTTGTATCAAGTAGAGTAGTGAGTGCAGAGTTCAGGAGTGAGATTTCTCTCCCAGGCTTGTATCATCAAAGGAAGGATATTCAGTTCCAGGATTGAGTAAAGTTCCTTGTCTCTCACCTTTGTTATTACATTCTTACTTTACTTTCATACTTAGTTTTATACTTGTCTTTTTACGGGAACCTTGTGCATGCTTATAGTGTTGGCTATATAGTAGTGCTTGCTTTTCTGGCTCATTACCAGTAAGTAGTAAACTCTTTGAGTGGCACAACGGTGTTCATACTTAGAGTTTGCCTTGGTTGTTCGGCTATCCCATGCAGCTCTGGTTAGTAGACACACTAGGTGACAGTTTTTGTGTTCTCAGTATTTCAATCCCGTTCGTTCGGATAGACTCACTGACGATATAGCCGAAACCTGTAGCGCCCGCCTTTCTCGGCTGGGTTATCAGCACTCTGGTGCCTGGCAGTGGCTCTACAGCTTTGGTGTCTATGTTTACATGACAAGTATAGTGCTTTGCATGCTTAGTATAGTAAGGTGCCTTAACCTTTGTTGAGAACTTGCTTCCCTGTCTTTTATCCTCTACTTGCTAGCTTCGCTAGTTTGGCCATTGTGTTGTATGATTATTATACTCCTCGTTCCTCGTGGATTCGATACCCTGGAATACTCTCGGGTGAAAGGCTACAACGCGTTTTCCGTGCGCTTGCGGATTTATATCTAATAGGCTAAGGAACGCCAACAAGCTTTTCTGGCGCCGTTGCCGGGGAACGGTAGCTATTTTAACACAGAACCAAGGTCATCCTATCTCCCACTATACAACCACTACACCACTATCCCACCATATCACCATACCACCCCATGGATCACACGCCTATCTGCGAGTTATTGGCTCCGAAGGGCGATTTTCTAGAGCCTCCACCATCATCCGCCCCCATCATCACAGATGGCTATCAGCTACGTCCCGGCTTGATAGCCATGGTTCGGGACCAATCCTTCGCAGGATTGGAATTAGAGAGTCCCTACACACACCTCCGAGAGTTCGAGCAGCTCTGTAGCTGTATCTCCATCTCGGGTATGCCTGGAGAAACCCTCCGATGGTTGCTATTTCCGTTCTCATTGACGGGAGCAGCAAAATCGTGGTACAACCGAGCAGTCAGTGCAGTAGAGGGGAGTTGGGAGAGATTCTAAGTCAAATTCTGTCTACACTTCTTCCCACCAAATCGAGTCGTTGACCTTCGATGTGAAGTTCTCAACTTTCGTCAAGGAAGCGACGAGACTTTGGCGGTAGCCTGGTCACATTTCACCGGTATGGTCGCATTTGGCCCAGATCTGGCGATCCAAGAGTCCATGCTCTTGCAGCACTTTGTCCGAGGCCTTTCACCAGGCACAGGACTATGTTTGGATTTAGCTTCAGGAGGATCGTTTTCTCACGTATCTGCCCTAGAAGGACGAAAAGTCCTTGATAAAATCCTCAAGAAAGCTTCTGATGGCAGTACAATCGAGAAACCACGCTCACATCCACAAGATCCACCTGAACCCAGCTACTAAGAAGAGAGTCAGAATACCCATACCCCATCTCCACAAACTCTCATGATCACAGATATCCCTGAACCTATCACGTCACAGGACACTGAGAGGGTCAGTGAATCCGTGATGAATCCTCCATCGGTTCCCCCGTTCTCGTTTGATGACGAGCTACTAACGGGCTTTGGCAAAACATCTCGGTTGCCCAAAGAAAGCCAACGCTTCAAAAGGGCCTCTCAACCAGCATATCTACTCCCAAAACAAACACATCAAATGAGAGAGGACCTTCTCTGGCTTACAGCTGTGCTGAATCGGGAATGGTTAGAAGACAGATGACTCGACACGAAAATGGTTAGGTTCTACCCAGGACCATCTCTCGTCTCTGGCCATGTATCCGACATGTTCCCACAAGATATCTTGTACGACCCACGAGTTGGGGTGAACATCAATCCTAAACATGTTGTAGACACCCATTTCCCCACTCTCCCACGATCAAAATCCAACATTCGCTTGAAGTGGAACAAGAACGAATCGTTGGAAAATCATGGAGTTATCAGGGTCATACCAGTAACCTTGCGGGACAAGCGGATGTTCTTAGATTTCCACGTCTTCGACATACCCGAGGAACCCGTGCCACTCATACTGGTTGGGATCCCTATTGCTTCCCTGATCAAAACTACAACAATTCCAGGCAGCTACAGCTCCAGTTTGGCAAAGAAGTGTTCGAAGTTGGCATGAGTCGAGCATTGAACACCAAAACGGAGGCTAAGCCAGAGGTTGATCTCCTAGAAGAAGTGATGGGTATTTCACTTGAGGAAGAGGAAGATCAACAAAGCCTAGAGGAAGAGGCTAGCAACTTCAGTGCGGTAGAAGAGCCGCTTGAGTTTGAGAAACTGGGTGAATCCTTGCGGCCCAACCCCCCAAAAATTGAGCTCAAACAGCTACCGCCTGGCCTGAAGTATGCCTTCCTCAACAGGAATCCGGACACACCGGTAATCATCAGCGACAAGCTGACCGAGAATGAGAGCCGGCGATTAATCGCAGTCTTGGAGAAGTACATATCAGTGCTTGGGTACTCACTCCAAGATCTGAAGGGAATTAGTCCGAACCTATGCACTCATCGCATCCCGATGGAGACCGAGCACCGGCCCTCACGGGAACCTCAACGAAGACTCAATCAAGCGATGAGAGAGGTATTCAAGAAGGAGGTGCTTAAACTCCTACACGCGGGTATCATCTACCCGGTGCAAGATAGTGAATGGGTCATTCCAGTCCAAGTTGTACAAAAGAAGGGAGGAATGACAGTTGTGAAGAATCAGAACAATGAACTAATTCCTCAGCGCACTGTCACCGGATGGCGTATGTGTATCAATTACAGAAAACTCAATGCAGCCACCCGGAAAGATCACTTCCCCCTTCCTTTCATCGATGAAATGCTTGAGAGACTGGCCAATCACTCCTTCTTCTGCTATCTTGATGGCTACTCCGGTTATCACCAGATTCCCATTCACTCGGATGACCAGAGTACGACCACATTCACCTGTCCCTATGGCACTTTTGCCTATCGGCGAATGTCATTTGGGCTATGCAATGCTGCAGCATCATTCCACGTTGCATGATGGCCATATTCTCTGACCTTATAGAGAACATAATGGAAGTATTCATGGACGATTTCTCAGTCTATGGCAAGACCTTTGATGGATGTCTTGAGAACTTTTAGAAAAGGTTCTCCAGAGATGCAAAGAAGTAGACCTTGTCCTAAACTGGGAGAAATGTCACTTCATGGTTAGAGAAGGGATTGTGCTAGGACACAAGGTTTCAGTCACTTCATGGTCAGAGAAGGGATTGTGCTAGGACACAAGGTTTCAGAGAGAGGCATAGAGGTGGACCGTGCAAAAATCGAAGTTATTGAGCAACTCCCACCTCCAACAAACCTCAAGGCACTCCGAAGCTTCCTTGGTCATGCTGGGTTTTATAGGAGATTTATCAAAAACTTCTCCTTTATTGCCCGACCACTATCCAACTTCTTGGCTAAGGATACACCCTTTGTGTTTGATGACGCATGCCTAGAAGCCTTCCATACACTCAAGAAAGCTCTTGTCACAGCACCCATCATCCAACCACCAGACAAGAATGCTCCATTTGAAATCATGTGCGATGCCAGCGACTATGCTGTAGGAGCAGTCCTAGGCCAGAGCAAGGATAGAAAACATCATGCCATATCCTATGCTAGCAAGACGCTGACTGGCCCGCAGCTGAACTACTCCACCACCGAAAAAGAGTTATTGGCCGTTGTCTTTGCCATTGACAAATTCAGATCATATTTGGTAGGAGCCAAGGTCATAATATACACAGACCATGCAGCTCTCAAATACCTCCTCACCAAGAAAGATGCAAAGCCACGACTAATACAGTGGGTCCTGCTACTTCAAGAGTTTGACATTGAAATCAGGGACAAGAAAGGAGTAGAAAATTCAGTTGCTGATCATCTCTCAAGAATGCAATTTAAGGAAACATCATCCTTGCCGATTGATGATTATATGAGAGATGACACACTTCTGAAGGTTACAACATCCCAACCGTGGTATGCAGATCTGGTCAACTACATGGTCACGGGATATGTACCTAAAGAAGTTGACAAGAGGAAACTGGTCCATGACAGCCGGTTCTATCTCTGGGATGACCCCTACTTATACAAGCTCTGCGCAGACAGGCTCTTGCGTCGCTGCATTCCTTCTTGTGAAGTCCCTCAGATCCTTGATAGATGCCATTCATCTTCCTACGGAGGTCACTATGGAGCCTACCGGACTCATGCAAAGATTTGGCAAAGTGGATTCTACTGGCCAAATATGTACGATGATGCCAAAGAGTTCGTGAGAAGGTGTTCAAGGTGCCAACGACAAGGAAACATAAATCCAAGGGATGCTATGCCACTCACCAGCAACCTCCAACTCGATGTATTCGATGTGTGGGGCATAGACTTCATGGGGCCATTTTGCAAGTGTGGAGACAAAGAGTACATCCTCATCGTAGTGGATTATGTTGTCAAAGTGGGTAGAGGCGCTGCCGTGTTCCGCGGCAGATTCAAGACATTCTATAAGAATGTTCTATGACACCATATTTCCTCGATTTGGTACGTCAAGGGTCATTATCAGTGATGGAGGCCCACACTTCATTGACAAAAGATTCAAGAGGTGCCTCGCAGAACTCGGTGTGGACCACCGTGTTGCCACTCCTTACCACCCGCAGACAAGTGGCCAAGCTGAGACATCAAATAAACAGATCAAGAATATCCTACAGAAAACTGTCGAAGCTATGGGAAAACACTGGGTATCCAAGCTACCCGATGCTCTATGGGCATACCGCACAGCATATAAAACTCCCATTGGCATGACACTATATCAGATGGTGTACGGCAAGACTTGTCACCTGCCAGTAGAACTTGAGTTCAAGTCGCATTGGGCAATAAGGAAGTGGAACATGGATCTCCAATCGGCAGGAGTTCGACGTCAGATCCAACTTGCTGAATTGGAGGAATGGAGGGAGAAGACCTACCATAGTGCCAAGCTGTACAAGGAGTGAACCAAAAGATGGCACGATAAGCGTATCAAGATCAAGACATTCAAACCAGGCGATAAGGTACTACTATTTAATTCTCGCATTCGTTTGTTTGGTCATGGTAAGCTTAGAAGTAAGTGGGAAGGACCCTTTTTGGTCCTTGATGCCGCTGATCACGGCGCCATCACCCTCCAGGACGATGACGGAAAGGTCTTTAAAGCGAATGGGCAACGCTTAAAAGTCTTCCTAGAGCCCGAAATGCCTCAGCTCGAAGAAGTGGACGTCTACGAGCTGCAAGGAACGGCATGATCACACGTCCATGGTCTAGCGATGACCTAAAATGAGCCATGTACACTACCATGCTCCTCACTTTTCTGTCTTATCTCACCTTGTGCTTCCATACCCCCAAAAATCTCAACAAAGAGCCGGCATATCACGATGAAAAAGGTTTCAGTCCACCTAGAAGGGTAAAACCGACTTCTGGTCTGCAAAACCAGAGTCGGCGAGGCAGGTGCAAGCTGCCCGACCCCCTGGTGGAGCCGCCCGGCACCTGGTCAGGCCGCCCGACCTAGGACGAGGCCGCCCGACCTCAAACTTTGCTGCTCGGCCTCCTCTATTCGAAACTTTTTGAGTTCAACTGATCCCTTAGCCGCCGGACTCTGTTAAGTGGATGAGATCGAGCTTTCACGACTTAAGGACGAGAGTTCTTACCTTCCTCCACTCTCATCACTCCCATCTCATCTCCACCTCGAAAAAAACCTAAGTCATGGTCTCCAACAACACCTCTCCCAAGAGCCTAGCCCTCACATCCGGCACCACGGCGACCTACTCGCCGCTGTCCAACCAAGAGATCAACCCCGACATGGTGTTAGATGTGGAACCTCTAGCCACCCAACCTCCACCCCAGGCCGCCTAGCTTGATGCCAGGTCGCCCGGCTTGGAGAGGGGCCGCCCGACCTCCCCTGCGCGCTCACGCAGTGCGGGAAGGCCGGCAAGGGAGCTATCTCCTACGCGCACCATCGCAAAGAAGGTCTTCCGGGGCGATTCACCTCGACCCAACGTTGGGAAGATCACCCCCAAGTCAGTGCCAATCCGGAAACTCTTCTCGGAAGATTCCGTGAAAGGCGAGGGCAACGGTGCGCCCAAGAGTCTAGGATCACCCTCCTACACCATCCGAGGAGGACCTACTCCCAATGGAGGGTGGGGGAAGGTGTTGATCCCAAGGCACAAAGAGAATGTCCTTAGGGGGGACGCATCAATTGATGAGTCTATTGACTCTACTCCCCCTAGGAGGACCGTGAAGAAGACCATCAAGCCCCCTCCGATCCGGGCTCCTCCTAGACATTTTGAAGAATCAGATAAGGAGGAGGGGAAGGAAGAGACCATTGAGTCTCTCAAGGCAGAGCTCACAGCCATGAACAAAAGGTTCATCATGCTTGAAGAACGCTGCGCAGAAGGAGAACTTTGGAAGTGGGAGATCAACGACAAAATAGAAATCCTTAGGAAGGGCTTCTCTTCCAAGTTCCGCCGCCTTGCCAATGCCACTGGGCATCCCGACATCTATGATCCACCTATGCCATAGATGCCCATGGCATTAGAATAAATTTTTAGAATAGGCGCCATTTTGTTTCTTAGTGTTTAGTTTGTTTTATTTCTTTCTTTGTATGATCTGCGCCTATGTCATTTCTTTCCTTTAATGATAGTTCAATAAAGTTTCAGTTTATCCTACTTTGAGTACAAGTGTGGGGGGGAGGATTGCACTTAGCCTCCCCCATCTCTCATCACTAACCCTGCAGAAAAGAACGAAGAAACACGATGTACAGGGTTAGATCGCGCTGCAAACAAAAATTTGGGACAAACCGAGCCGAACCCAAGCCGCCCGGCTTCACCCCGAGCCACCCGGCTTGGCACCCAGGTGTGATGCTCCGGCATCTCAAGTGCATAATCATTCATCATACATGCAACAATCCTCATGATGCATCATACAATGACATGCATTTGAGCCCTAGTTCAAACTTGGTTGAAATGAAACTTGTCGAAACCTGTTTTCAGCGTATATGTCTCTGTGATTGTGCCCATAACTTTGATTCTATTTAGATTTGGGTGAAACTCATATTAACAAACTTGTAGACAATTTCATGGTGAACAACTTTGATAATTGGTGCTTTGACATGCATGAAGGTTTGCATAGAGTTTTGGGGCTTTTTCTGTCAGTATGTGAAATCTGTCCAAACTTGACCTGGAGGGTAAATTCAAATTTTCTTGATCTTAAAGCCAAAACCTTGCAATACTAGTATTGAGACAGTTGTAGATATTGAAATTCTGAACAACATTGGTATAAAACTCCTTTTATGAAAGTGTCTAGAAAATAGACTTTTAGAATTTCTAAACTAGAAGGTTCTGTTGGTCAAACCTCGGTCAGAAGCTTAAATTCAAATTTGTACCAGATTTTTGAATATAACATGGTATACAAGTGTATAAGGAAAATGTAGAACAACAAATTTAGAACATTTTATCCAATTGGAGTTTTCCTAAATTCGGCCTCTAGGTCAATCAAAAACTGAGATTTCAAACAGAGGTCCAACAGGTCAAACTGGGCTTTTTCTTTTTCCCTTGGATTTTCCAAAACCGGAGTCACTGATAGTGGGCCCCGCACGCCGGTTTCCCGCCTGCGCAGTTGGAAAGTGCCTACAGTGGGTCCCACCGTTCCCAAGCCTCTGCGCACCCGGTCCGTGGACCATCCACTCCTCCTCCGCCCCGGTCCCACTAGCCAGACTCACCGGGTCTATAGACCCGTTCCACCGCCCAGCCACCGCCTCTCTCCCCCGCTCCGTCGCCTCCACACGGCGACCACCGCCTGCCGTCGGCCGACGGCCGAGGCCGAGCCCCGCGCTGCACCTGGACAGGACCCCGGCCAGGTTCGTCCCGCCCTTCTCCTTTTCCCACCCCTCTCCACCCTCCTCTCCCACTCGCTGAGCACCTCGCCCTCTCTCTGTTTTCCCACCATCGCCCGCCATTACTGCAAGATCGGGTCGACCCCGCGCCCGCCGTTCCGGCCACCTTCGTCTCCCCAGAACCCCACGCCGCTCTTCCCCGGCCTCCTCTCCACCGAATCCCCTAGCTCTAGGCCGCCACCTCCCAACCCTCGCGGCGCATTGCCACGCCGAAGATCTCCGCCCGTCGTAGCCGCGAGCTCGGGCTCAAGCCGCGCCCGCCGTCAAGCTCGTCCCCGCTCCTCCACACCCCCACGCAGGCACTCTCCATCCTCCCCTCCACCGAAACTCCAAACCCTAGGCCGACGAGACTTCCCCGCCGAGGCGCATTACCTCACCGGACTCCCGCCTCCTCTGCTCATCGCCGCGGGCCTCCTCCGACGCTCCGCCGCCGAATCTAGGTAAGGGGTAAGGTTCCCCCGCTCCTCCTCTCTCTCCCCGACCACCGCCGGCGAGCCCGCGGGCCCCACGCGGCCGGTTCAACGCGCGCCGCCGCCGGTCAACACCGCCCCCCCCGGCGGGAGGTTGAAGGAGACCGAGTTTTGCATTTTGGCCCTCGGTGTTTCGGCGTTTTCTGTTTTAATCCGACGCGCTGTGCACTGAGTCTCGCGAAACTTACAGTCTCGCCCATGAGATCTACGGTTAATTGCGTACAAGTCCTTGGTCTAATGTTTTTTTTCATTTATTTCATTAATAATCGGCTGAAACTTTAGAAAATCATAACAATTCAAATAAAAATCCAAAATGGACAAACTCAGTGGCTATGGACTCCTCTTGAGCAGATCTACAGGATAGATATGATGTGGAAGGGTGAAAAGACTGTTTTGCCCCTGGTTTAATGCATGCATGGTGTAGGTAAATAAATGGTAAAAGTGGACCAAATGAACTCCAAAAATTATGAAACTTAGACAGTAGCTTTGTTATGGCATCTAGGTACGGTGTGATTTTTGGTAGCCCTAGCATTGGCTGTTTAATTACTGTTTTGCCCTTATGCATGTGTTTTGTGTATTTAATTAACTTGGGAAATGAAGGCTACATAAAATATGCTCAAATATCACCTCTGGTATTTTTCATGTACTCTATATAGTATGGTAGCTCACTAGTAGAGTATGAGATTGTGCATGTTTGTTTTAGCTACTGTTTTGAAATTGACAAAATGCTACTAGTTGAAAAAAAAAATAAGAAAAAGTGTATTTAAACTACTAGGAAAATTATGAGAAAAATCTAGTAGCCTACTAGTGATGTCTTGATACCAGAAAGTAATTTTGTGCACTTTAATACCGCTGGTTTGATTTATATGATTTTCATGGTGAAATAAAATATGGAAATTAGATGTCCTACCAAGCTATGGATTTTGTGCTTGCAAATTTTTGTACATGATGTTCATGCAATATAATGGTTGCTGTAGAAATTTGAAGCCCAGAACTCATTCTTATAAATTATGAAAAATCTGAGAAGCTATAGGGCTTAGAACTTGTTGTAATTTTAATAAATTAATTATAACTTGGTTGTAGCTGAAATTTTGGCAGTAGCGCTATGAAGTATGTTTCTGCATGTGGTAAAAATTTGAGATCAATTTGAGTCGTCTAACTACATGAACTCATGAGTGCATTATATTCATAAAGGTGTGTTCAAGAGACAACTTCATTTCATTTGATAGGGACTGTATACACATATAATACAGTAATTCGTGATAACTTCAAAGATAAAATAGGGTCATGGTTTGTACGATTTCTTAGTGATGGGCTGTATGATTTCTTAGCAAAGTCGTTAAGTTTTCTTGTTATGGGGTGTGTTTAAACTAAGAGTACCCGAATCCATTCTTCACAAGCTGCTTGATCATGCCTTATATTTCATTGACACCTCATGCATACATCTGCCATTCGTTGTACTCATGTTTGCACTATGCCATGCATATAACACTATATCGTATACATGCATTTGCATTCTCTTGCACTCACTTCCATTTTATCATGCATATAGACCCCGCATGCAAGGAGCTATCAACACAGGAGAAACCAGTGATCAAGGAACCAAACGACAGGCTATATTCGGAGCCAGAAGACGAAGGGTCGCTGATTAAATCCGTCCCTGCTTCAAGGGGTTTCTTGGGGCAAAGCCTCACAACCCGGCAAACTAACTTAGTTTAGTTTGTTGGTTTCCTTAAAAACAATCAAAGGTAGGCAGGACCATGAATTCTCCCAGCTAATACAATCTTGTTTGATGATTACGCATATGCATTAGGAGTTGTTTGGAACCAACTGCATTAGACTTCCTGGCCGCCCTAGCCCTAGAACCTACACCTAGAGTTCGTAGGACAAGTGCCTAGTAATGCTAGGTACGAGTAGACACGGGTGAATGGAGTCACTCGTCGCGTAGGTGATTTCAAAAAATTTATAGAAATCTCACTGAGGTAGGTTGTTATATATACTTCGGAGTTAAATGGAGACCGGGCGGAGATTTTATGAGTTATTCATGGTTTATGGTATTGTGCACTGGACTCCGCCCGAGTCGCATAAGGCCCGTTTGCTGTTCGCCTGCTGATCGGCATAACATTGCTAAGGTGCTTATCCGGGATAATGGACCGTTGAAAGTCTTACTTGTGCCATCCGAAGAACAGAGACTTGGTCCTACCATCGGTCCCAGGGGCGCTTGGGGTGTAGACTCGTGGAGGGCTGGACCCGGTGCGGCCGAGGTAACGCTCCACGGGGGCTAAACCTGGGGAATGGCGGGTTGGAATCGAATTTGGGATGGGACTAGTGGAGATGGGGGCTATATGTGGGAACGCGAGGGCTAGTAAGCATATACCCTTGGCATTCTTAGTTGTTCCCGGGAATTAACAAATCGATTCGAATCGCTGATGCTCACCAGGTGTGAGAATGCCAGATATCGCACACGGGCAACGTAGTAATAACTGTAACATGCTGTTTATTAAGTCATGCCTTTTTATACAACATGCTTGGATGTGTATGATCCGTCTCACTATTCAAGGTGTCGCCCATCCACTGCTAGGAGGTCGATGGACTTGGGAGATGCTTAGAGGTCGAGGGAGGGCTGACCCGACGTACCGTGGTGTCGCTCCTGAGACGGCTACTCCCAAGGGGTTGGATGGAGGCACTGTGAATCTTGGGACGGGATATGTATTCCTGTTTTACTTTCCTGCAAGTACTTACTTTATGATATAAATGATCTTCCTGATTTATGGATAGCAGCTGTCAAATTCTGCTATCTTATGCCAACACGACTTTGTTTAAGAATCAACAGCTAAGGATCCACATGATTAGTAAGCATGCTTTGCGTTAGCCGTAAGCCCTGTCCATTAAGTCCTACTGAGTAATTAGTACTCAGGGTTTGCCCCCACTTTTGGATTACAGGTACCGACGATAGCTGGACAACTGTGTTGGAGGTGGTAGTACCGGTGGGTTCGGTGCTACTCGCCTTGTTCATCTCTTCATGAAGACTACTTAAGTATATGGTTTCCGCTGCGAGATTTTGAAAATGCTTCCGCTATATTTATATACTCTGAATTTGCTTCCGCTATATTTGAACATGTATTTGATTTCATACATTTGGGTTGTAAATTAATTCTATTATTCTCTATTTCAACTGCCTGTGATGATGTAATTGTTGTGGCTCCTTCGAGAGTCGGATGTGTTTGATGTCGGTTCCTCTGGGATTTGGAGTTATCGAGAGTTGTAGTACTCTCGACGGACTACCGGGTTTAGTTTGACCTAAGTGCACTGCGAGCTAGAGGTGGCAGGTGTGCTTAGTCTGGATTAAGCAGGGCGGTTCCGCCACAGCTGGTATCAGAGCCGATCAAACACAGACAACAGTTTTATCATCAAGTTTTGTTTTACAAAACTATTTTCGAAAGCTCCTTTCAAGTAATTCAAAAAATGAGAGTATACGCTATGCCCCTATAAGGATGTTAGTGTTATCCAGGTGACATCACTGACATTCTGACCTAGATAGAACTCATATGCATATTCGACACTTTGGGAAGCAACTTTTCGGCCATAGCTGTCCCCAGTACTGGTGGAAGCTATTGGGATTTGCGAACGGTTGTAAGCCCTGCATTCATGCCCCTTAGTAAAAGCTCTTTAAGGGTGGTGGGCATGCTTTGGGTTTTCATGCCCACCACACTTACATTTGGTTTTGGGATCCACCTTTTTCTCGACAATCCCCAATACTGGTGGAAAGTCAGGCTTTGAGGAAAAGGTGCATCGGCCCACCAACGTTGTCCACGCAGCGGTCACGCGTGGATGCCACATTAGGTGGTAATGTATGAGCATGCATTCTTCTGCAGGTACACTAACCACGTGCGAAGCTAAGAACGACTAGAGAACGACTAGTTGCATTAGAGAGAGACGTGCATATATGTCACCGGATTATCGCTAGCTATATATAATACATAGGATGTGTGATGTGAGACCGAATAGGACGAATCATGCATCATGTATCTTTTGCTATCATTTTGGGGATACTACTAAAAGACAAATGGGATAAATCGTGACCTAAACAAACTTTCTGCACATTTCACTCTCACAATACAGTTAATTTTATGAAGAGGGGTTCCCCACGATAACCTGAACGACCACGGTCAGAAACAACACCTGAATGAAATTGCATCCCTCACCCAATTCGTGAGAGATTTGATCTAAGAGCTAGTTACGTACCAAAGGAATAGAGGACTAGTCATTAGAGAACTTCCGTAATTGGACATCCACCCAAATCGATCGTCTTGACAACCATATCGATGAAACTCAAAAGTATTGACTAGCATCTAAAAACTGCGCACGAGTTCCCATTAGCAGATTCGTTTATCCAGACCTACAAGATGTTTGCTAACACTTTAAGTGCAATCGAGCTATTCTGTTCATTTACATGCTTTCATGTATTCAGAATATAATTATGGCACTATGATCTTTTTATCACCGCATCGGTTGCACAAAAAGCTCTTGGACTAAACTCGACTGGCTTCATTTCTGCAGATGGTCACCCCTCCAGAGACATCTGCTCAGGGGGCCGCTCATGGAGCACCATCTCCTTCTGAGTTGGCCACTCAGGTCGCTCAGCAACTCATCGACTTGATAGCTCAAGCGCAACAACGGCGCGACTCGCAAGAGATCAGCTACACTGACTTTGCGGTGCTGCAACCGCCGATCTTCACCGTTGCCACTGATCCACTCGATGCTGATGACTGGCTTTGGATCATCGAGTCCAAGTTTAGCCTACTGCCCCAACTCACTGAGCAACAGAAGGCTCGCTTCGCAGCACAGTGTCTACATGGTCCCTCGGGGGCCTGGTGTGCTTCATTCCTGGCAATGCAACCAGCCGGGCACCAGGTCATGTGGGATGAGTTCCATGTGGCTTTTCGGGCTCACTACCTCCCGCCTAGTCTCATCGAGCTCAAGCAACGAGAATTTCATGCACTTCGACAAGGGGACATGTCGGTACTCGGATATGTGCAAGCTTTCGTCCGCCTGTCGCAGTACTCCCCTGAAGACGTCAACACTGACCCACGTAGAGCTACCCGTCTGTTGGATGGGTTCGATCCCACTCTGCTAACTCACTTGGGGCACAGCTACGATAGCTTCACCTAGTTGGTAGATGTCGCCATCGACATGGAGAAACGCCTCCGTCAGGCCCATGAGGACCAGCAGAGGAAAAGACTTGCAAGTACACCTCCATCGAGTCCATCTCAGCGGCCACGGGTTGAGCATCAATTCCCACCACACATATACTACCTAGAAGAGCCTCCGCAACAAGAACAATACAGTGGGGCACAACAACCCATGTCATTTTGCAGTGCACCACCTCCTCCACCTGTTCCAGTGTCAACCGCCAAATCAAGCACCGACTATACCTGCTTCAAATGCGGGAAGGCCGGACATTTCAGTCGCACCTGTCACTCGCATCAAAAGACTTTAGGATCAGTGCCTACGGGCAAAGGGAAGAAATCAGCCCCAAAAATGGGCCAACTGCACTATAGTCAGCTTGAGCAAGTTCCGGAGGGTGAACCAGTCTTGGCAGACATATTTCTTGTCAATGACCACCCTACGGTTGTTTTGTTTGATTCTAGAGCGACTTTTCATTCATCTGCAAAGCACATGCACTCAAGCATGGGTATGAAATTATAGAGTTGAAACAGAAATACCATATCACAGCTGCAGGATCATCTATTAAGACCAATCACATAGTGAGGGACTTGCGTTTGCAAGTAGGAAAGGAAAGTTTGTTCATCAGTCCTATAGTACTTCCACAACTGGGGATTGATGTTATTCTTGGTATGGAATGGCTAAAACAACACAAGGCTATGATAGATGTTGGGAGTAGAACTGTTCAGTTGCGCTCCAGCAGTGGGACCGATGTGATCATTCATGTGCCACTTCACAAGCATGTGTCTCACACAGTTAATGTTGCTGAAACTCAGACTGAAGCACAAGCACTTGCAAAAATCCCTGTAGCTTGCGAGTATCCGGATGTGTTTCCAGAAGAACTGCCCGGACTACCACCAGATAGGGATGTAGAGTTCAAAATAGACCTTGTTCTAGGCACGGCACCTGTCTCCAAGAGGCCGTATAGAATGGCACCTGATGAACTGAAAGAGCTGAAAACACAACTGCAGGAGCAGTTAGACAAAGGGTTTATCCGACCTAGCTCATCACCTTGGGGTTGTCCCGCCCTCTTTGTTGAGAAGAAAGACCAAGGTGGTAAAAGGTTATGCGTCGATTATCGACCATTGAATGCTGTCACTGTCAAGAACAAATACCCATTGCCACATATTGATATCCTATTTGATCAGCTTGGGGGAGCCACAGTTTTCTCCAAGATTGACCTTAGGTCCGTGTACCATCAAATTAAGGTCCGAGAAGAAGACATACCAAAGACTGCTTTCTCCACGCGTTATGGGCTTTATGAGTATCTTGTCATGTCCTTCGGTTTGACAAATGCACCGGCTTTCTTCATGTACCTGATGAACTCAATTTTCATGAATGAGCTTGACAAATTCGTGGTAGTATTCATTGATAACATCTTAGTGTATTCCAAGAATAAGAAGGAGCACGAAGAGCATTTGCGAATAGTGCTATCTTGTCTTAGGGAACATAAACTTTATGCCAAGTTTAGCAAGTGTGCGTTTTGGCTAAAGGAAGTGGCATTCCTAGGCCATATCTTGTCAGCGAAGGGAGTGGCTGTCGATCCCAGCAAGGTGGAAGATGTGCTGAATTGGAAGCAGCCACAAACTGTGACAGAGATACGGATTTTTCTTGGTTTAGCGGGCTACTACCGCCGCTTCATCAAAGATTTTTCAAAAATTGCAAAGCCTATGACAGCGTTGACCCAGAAAAATGCAAAGTTCGCATGGAGCTCAAAATGCGAAGAAGCATTTGGAACGTTGAAGACACTCCTAACTTCAGCACCTGTTCTTGCTCAGCTAGACATCACCAAACCGTTTGATGTGTACTGTGATGCCTCTGGTAGTGGCCTCAGTTGTGTTCTGATGCAAGAAGGGAGAATGATTGCATATGCATCCTGCCAACTGAGAAAACATGAGGTGAATTATCCAACTCATGATCTTGAGCTGCTTGCAGTTGTTTATGCACTGAAGAAATGGAGGCATTACTTGCTAGGCAATACATGTCACATCTACACTGACCACAAGAGTTTCAAATACATCTTTACCCAACCTGAATTAAATATGAGACAAAGACGATGGTTAGAGTTGATAAAAGATTATGACTTAGAGGTTCATTACCACCCCGGCAAGGCTAATGTAGTAGCTGATGCATTGAGCCGTAAAGCTCATTGTAACTTCATTGAAGCTCGTCCAACGGTGAGAGTGCTATGTTGTGAGATTGGAGAAATAGAAATGCCAACGGTGCTGGAAGCCGAACTTTATAACCTTATCCTTGAACCAACCATCAAGGACCAAATCATAGCAGCACAAAAACAAGATAAGGGCATGTCACATATTCGAGATGAGATCAATGACAAGAAGAAGGCCTGTTTCAAGCTTGACGAAGAAGGAGTCTTGTGGTTCAAAAACCGCTTAGTGGTACCAAAGGATATGGAGCTGAGAAAGAAAATCCTAGATGAAGCTCACACCTCCATGTTCACCCTACACCCGGGCAGCAACAAGATGTACCAAGATTTAAAGCAAAAATTTTGGTGGACCCGTATGAAACGGGAGATCGCCAAGTATGTGTCTGAATGTGACGTATGCCAAAGAGTGAAAGCTGACCACCTAAAGCCTGCGGGTATGCTTCAGCCTCTAGCAGTTCCCGCCTGGAAGTGGGAGGATATACACATGGACTTCATTGTGGGGTTGCCTCGCACCCAGAAGGGGTACGATTCCATTTGGGTAATTATTGACCGGTTCACAAAATCTGCACATTTCATCCCTGTCAAGACCACCTATCGATCGAAATAATATGCTGAGATATATATTTCCCGGATCGTATCCTTGCACGGTGTCCCTCTAACCATCACTTCGGACAGAGGCTCACTATTTGTGTCACGCTTCTGGGAGCAATTGCAAACTGCTCTTGGAACCAATTTAATTCACAGTTCGGCATACCATCCTCAAACAAGCGGCCAAGTTGAAAGAGTGAATCAGATCTTTGAAGATATGTTGAGGGCATGCGCTTTGACTTATTCCACCAAGTGGGATGAATGTCTCCCCTTGGCGGAGTTCGCCTACAATAACAACTATCAGAAGAGCTTAGAAATGGCTCCTGTCGAGGCCCTATACGGTAGACGGTGTAGAACACCACTCAACTGGTCTGAACCAGGTGAGCGTGTCACATTTGGCCCAGACTTGGTAACACAAGCGGAAGAACAAGTTAAATTCATTCACGACAATCTAAAGAGGGCACAGTCAGGTAGAAAAGCTACTCAGATAAGAGGAGAAGACCCTTAATCTTTGAGAAGGATGATCATGTGTATCTCCGTGTGTCACCCATGAAAGGGGTGCATCGATTTGGAGTGAAAGGCAAGTTAGCGCCACGATATGTTGGTCCGTTCAAGATCACAGAGCAATGTGGGCCAGTTGTTTATCGACTGGAGCTACCACCACATCTAGCGGCGGTTCATGACGTGTTTCATGTCTCGCAACTCAAGAAGTGTTTAAGAGTGCCAGAGGAAGTGATTGATACATCTCAAATTCAGATCCAACCTGACCTCACTTATGAAGAGAAGCCCATAAAGATCCTTGACCAAAAGCAGAGATCAACACGAAGAAGAACTATTAACTTCTACAAGGTGAAATGGAGTAATCACTCCGAGGAAGAGGCAACATGGGAACAAGAGGAATTTCTGCAAACCAAATACCCCGGTTTTCTTCCATCCACTACAAATTGAGTACATCACAGCACATTAAAGTTTCAAATTCATTCACAATGTACTTTCTTCTCGTTTAACTTATCTAGCCACATCACATCAGAATCTCGGGACGAGATTTCTTTAAGGGGGGTGGGTTGTGATGCTCCGGCATCTCAAGTGCATAATCATTCATCATACATGCAACAATCCTCATGATGCATCATACAATGACATGCATTCGAGCCCTAGTTCAAACTTGGTTGAAATGAAACTTGTCGAAACCTGTTTTCAGCGTATATGTCTCTGTGATTGTGCCCATAACTTTGATTCTATTTAGATTTAGGTGAAACTCATATTAACAAACTTGTAGACAATTTCATGGTAAACAACTTTAATAATTGGTGCTTTGACATGCATAAAGGTTTGCATAGAGTTTTGGGGCTTTTTCTGTCAGTATGTGAAATCTGTCCAAACTTGACCTGGAGGGTAAATTCAAATTTTATTGATCTTAAAGCCAAAACCTTGCAATGATGATATTGAGAAAGTTGTAGATCTTGAAATTCTGAACAACATTGGTATAAAACTGCTTTTGTGAAAGTGTCTAGAAAATAGACTTTTCGAATTTCTAAACTAGAAGGTTCTGTTGGTCAAACCTCGGTCAGCAGCTTAAATTCGAATTTGTTCTAGATTTTTGAATATAACATGGTATACAAGTTTATAAGGGAAATGTAGAGGAACAAATTTAGAACATTTTATCCAATTGGAGTTTTCCTAAATTCGGCCTCTAGGTCAATCAAAAACTGAGATTTCAAACAGAGGTCCAACCAGTGAAACTGGGCTTTTTCTTTTTGCCTTGGATTTTCCAAAACCGGAGTCCCTGACAGTGGGCCCCGCACGCCGGTTTCCCGCCTGCGCAGTTGGAAAGTGCCGACAGTGGGTCCCACCATTCCCAAGCGTCCGCGCACCCGGTCCGTGGACCATCCACTCCTCCTCCGCCCCGGTCCCACCAGCCAGACTCACCGGGTCTATAGACCCGTTCCACCGCCCAGCCACCGCATCTCTCCCCCGCTCCGTCGCCTCCACGCGGCGACCACCGCCTGCCGTCGGCCGACGGCCGAGGCCGAGCCCCGTGCGGCACCTGGACGGGACCCCGGCCAGATTCGTCCCGCCCTCCTCCTTTTCCCACCCCTCTCCACCCTCCTCTCCCACTCGCTGAGCACCTCGCCCTCTCTCTGTTTTCCCACCGTCGCCCGCCATTGCCGCAAGATCGGGTCGACCCCGCGCCCGCCGTTCCGGCCACCTTCGTCTCCCCAGAACCCCACGCCGCTCTTCCCCGGCCTCCTCTCCACCGATTCCCCTAGCTCTTGGCCGCTACCTCCCAACCCTCGCGGCGCATTGCCACGCCGAAGATCTCCGCCCGTCGTACTTGCGAGCTCAGGCTCAAGCCGCGCCCGCCGTCAAGCTCGTCCCCGCTCCTCCACACCCCCACGCCGGCACTCTCCATCCTCCCCTCCACCGAAACCTCGAACCCTAGGCCGACGAGACTTCCCCGCCGAGGCGCATTACCTCGCCGGACTCCCGCCTCCTCTGCTCATCGCCGCGGGCCTCCTCCGACGCTCCACCGCCGAATCTAGGTAAGGGGTAAGGTTCCCCCGCTCCTCCTCTCTCTCCCCGACCACCGCCGGCGAGCCCGCGGGCCCCGCGCGGCCGGTTCAACGCGCGCCGCCGCCGGTCAACAACGCCCTCCCCCGGCAGGAGGTTGAAGGAGACCGAGTTTTGCATTTTGGCCCTCGGTGTTTCGGCGTTTTCTGTTTTAATCCGACGCGCTGTGCACTGAGTCTCGCGAAACTTACAGTCTAGCCCCTGAGATCTACGGTTAATTGCGTACAAGTCCTTGGTCTAATGTTTTTTTATTTATTTCATTAATAAATCGGCTGAAACTTTAGAAAATCATAACAATTCAAATAAAAATCCAAAATGGACAAACTCAGTGGCTATGGACTCCTCTTGAGCAGATCTACAGGATAGGTATGATGTGCAAGGGTGAAAAGACTGTTTTGCCCCTGGTTTAATGCATGCATGGTGTAGGTAAATAAATGGTAAAAGTGGACCAAATGAACTCCAAAAATTATGAAACTTGGACAGTAGCTTTGTTATGGCATCTAGGTACGGTGTGATTTTTGGTAGCCCTAGCATTGGCTGTTTAATTACTGTTTTGCCCTTATGCATGTGTTTTGTGTATTTAATTAACTTGGGAAATGAAGTCTACATAAAATATGCTCAAATATCACCTCTGGTATTTTTCTTGTACTCTATATAGTATGGTAGCTCACTAGTAGAGTATGAGATTGTGCATGTTTGTTTTAGCTGCTGTTTTGAAATTGACAAAATGCTACTAGTTGAAAAAGAAAATAGGAAAAAGTGTATTTAAACTACTAGGAAAATTATGGGAAAAATCTAGTAGCCTACTAGTGATGTCTTGATACCAGAAAGTAATTTTGTGCACTTTAATACCACTGTTTTGATTTATATGATTTTCATGGTGAAATTAAATATGGAAATTAGATGTCCTATCAAGCTATGGATTTTGTGCTTGCAAATTTTTGTACATGATGTTCATGCAATATAATGGTTGCTGTAGAAATTTGAAGTCCAGAACTCATTCCTATGAATTATGAAAAATCCGAGAAGCTATAGGGCTGAGAACTTGTTGTAATTTTAATAAATTAATTATAACTTGGTTGTAGCTGAAATTTTGGCAGTAGCGCTATGAAGTATATTTCTGCATGTGGTAAAAATTTGAGATCAATTTGAGTCGTCTAACTACATGAACTCATGAGTGCATTATATTCATAAAGGTGTGTTCAAGAGACAACTTCATTTCATTTGATAGGGACTGTATACACATATAAGACAGTAATTCGTGATAACTTAAAAGATAAAATAGGGTCATGGTCTGTACGATTTCTTAGTGATGGGCTGTATGATTTCTTAGCAAAGTCGTTAAGTTTTCTTGTTATGGGGTGTGTTTAAACTAAGAGTACCCGAATCCATTCTTCACAAGCTGATTGATCATGCCTTATATTTCATTGACACCTCAGGCATACATCTGCCATTCGTTGTACTCATGTTTGCACTATGCCATGCATATAACACTGTATCGTATATATGCATTTGCATTCTCTTGCACTCACTTGCATTTTATCATGCATACAGACCCCGTATGCAAGGAGCTATCAACACAGGAGAAACCAGTGATCAAGGAACCAGACGATAGGCTATATTCGGAGCCAGAAGACGAAGGGTCGCTGATTAAATCCGTCCCTGCTTCAAGGGGTTGCTTGGGGCAAAGCCTCACAACCCGGCAAACTAACTTAGTTTAGTTTGTTGGTTTCCTTTAAAACAATCAAAGGTAGGCAGGACCATGAATTCTCCCAGCTAATACAATCTTGTTTGATGATTACGCATATGCATTAGGAGTTGTTTGGAACCAACTGCATTAGACTTCCTGGCCGCCCTGGCCCTAGAACCTACACCTAGAGTTCGTAGGACGAGTGCCTAGTAATGCTAGGTACGAGTAGACATGGGTGAATGGAGTCACTCGTCGCGTAGGTGATTTCAAAAAATTTATAGAAATCTCACTGAGGTAGGTTGTTATATATACTTCTGATTTAAATGGAGACCGGGCGGAGATTTTATGAGTTATTCATGGTTTACGGTATTGTGCACTGGACTTCGCCCGAGTCGCATAAGGCCCGTTCGCTGTTCGCCTGCTGATCGGCATAACATTGCTAAGGTGCTTATCCGGGATTATGGACGGGTGAAAGTCTTACTTGTGCCATCCGAAGAACAGAGACTTGGTCCTACCATCGGTCCCAGGGGTGCTTGGGGTGTAGACTCGTGGAGGGCTGGACCCGGTGCAGCCGAGGTAACGCTCCACGGGGGCTAAACCTGGAGAATGGCGGGTTGGAATCGAGCTTGGGATGGGACAAGTGGAGATGGGGGCTATATGTGGGAACGCGAGGGCTAGTAAGCATATACCCCTGGCATTGTTAGTTGTTCTTGGGAATTAACAAATCGATTCGAATCGCTGATGCTCACCAGGTGTGAGAATGCCAGACATCGCACACGGGCAACGTAGTAATAACTGTAACATGCTGTTTATTAAGTCATGCCTTTTTATACAACATGCTTGGACGTGTATGATCCGTCTCACTATTCAGGGTGTCGCCCATCCACTGCTAGGAGGTCGATGGACTTGGGAGATGCTTAGAGGTCGAGGGAGGGCTGACCCGACGTACCGTTGTATCGCCCCTGAGACGGCTACTCCCAAGGGGTTGGATGGAGGCACTATGAATCTTGGGACGGGACATGTATTCCTATTTTACTTTCCTGCAAGTACTTACTTTATGATATAAATGATCTTCCTGATTTATGGATAGCAGCTGTCAAATCCTGCTATCTTATGCCAACACGACTTTGTTTAAGAATCAACAGCTAAGGATCCACATGATTAGTAAGCATGCTTTGCGTCAGCCATAAGCCCTGTCCATTAAGTCCTACTGAGTAATTAGTACTTAGGGTTTGCCCCCACTTTTGGATTACAGGTACCGACGATAGCTGGACAACTGTGTTGGAGGTGGTAGTACCGGTGGGTTCGGTGCGACTCGCCTTGTTCATCTCTTCATGAAGACTACTTAAGTATATGGTTTCCGCTGCGAGATTTTGAAAATGCTTCTGCTATATTTATATACTCTGAATTCGCTTTCGCTATATTTGAACATGTATTTGATTTCATACATTTGGGTTGTAAATTAATTCTATTATTCTCTATTTCAACTACCTGTGATGATGTAATTGTTGTGGCTCCTTCGAGAGTCGGATGTGTTTGATGTCGGTTCCTCTGGGATTTGGTGTTATCGAGAGCTGTAGTACTCTCGACGGACTACCGGGTTTAGTCTGGCCTAAGTGCACTGCGAACTAGAGGTGGCAGGTGTGCTTAGTCTGGATTAAGCAGGGCGGTTCCGCCACACCAGGTCACCCGGCACCTATCTCAGGTCGCCCGGCCAGTCACGACGGTGAAAAACTTACCACACGTAGAAACAGTATCCCAAAGCACCTCTCCACGCAACATGATCGGTGCAAGGGTCGAAAGACCCACATGTCAGGCCGCTCGGCTCCTGACCAAGTCGCCCGGCCTGCCACCAGGCCGCCCGGCTCAGTCTTAGGCTGAGTTGGCCCATCTTCATGTCGACCCTGCACAAGGACCAGGTATTATCGCGAAAATTTCAATTTTGGTCCATATATTCCATTCTATACATGAAACTTGGATAAACTTTACTCTACATGATCATGTTGATAGCTTATGTCTATGCTTGTACAAACTTTACTCCCTATGTTGATGTAAATTTGCCCATGGATACCTGTTGTTTAAGGACCCGCTTTGATTTAAGTTGTTGATTCATGAGATATAAGTAACATGGATACATAGCAGTGATCCCTTGCTAAGGCAAAGAGATTTTGTTTGGTTAAAATTTTAAAAATGTGATCTACTCCAATGTTCTCAAGTCACATGTCCTACCAGTGCCACAAATACAAATCCATATGTTTCAAAGACATCTTTGAATGTTTTGAACTTTGTCAAACCTTGTGCCATCAAATGAGTTAGAGTCATTCATGACTTTTGGCTATCATGTACACGTTCATACCACAAACTTCCAATAAGTTGTGCTATACCAATGTTCCGATCCCCCCGTTATCATTCATGCAAAAAGAGAGGAAAAGAGGCACGGAATTGAATTGAAAAAAAAGAAGAAAAAAAAGAGTGAGAAAGAAAGAAAGAAAAAGAAGGAAAATACCATGCCCTCTCTCGCATCAAAAAGGGGAATACCAAATCACACTTACCGATAACTTTTCGCCACACTTGCACATAGCCAAAATTCTTGATTTGATTCATACTCTTTGATTTGACACTTGCTTTGACTTGGTGATACAAACATGATGAGATAGTCTCTCTCTCGTTCAACTCCACCCAAACCTTAAATTAGGAGGAGAGGAAACACAAGGATTCTCATCCTTAGAGTGACTGAGAGGTGACCTTGAGAACAAAAGAGTAGACACTATGTCTTTTAAAAAGAGAAAAACCTCTGTTGCTCTTAGCCGAGAGAAAACTGCGGTGACACCTGAAACTTGTTCTCAGTTTTAACATCTCAAAATCTAAGTGTAGCCACCATTGAAATCCTGGGTAAGTTGAACCAACTTGGGAGTAACCTTTGTACTTGCTGAGGCTACAGTTGTCTTATGCCTTCTACACCATGCTTAACTCTTGTTTTGCTCGAGGACAAGCAAAAGTCTAAGTGTGGGGGGGGGCGTTGGCGGTCGTTATAACCTATTTCGACCACCAATACTTCATGTTTCAAGGGTAAATTCATGCAAGTTTCATACATATTAACCGGTTCCATGAGTTGTGTACAAAGATCTTGCAGGAACACATGTCACGGTGCAGAAACATAGAAAACATGGAGAAAACAGGTGAACCAAGAAGAAGAGCTGGATATGGGCTAAGGACCTAGGCCACCCGGCTCAGGCCCAAGCTGCCTGGCCTGTGAATCTCACCAAATGCCGCCATCTTCCACCTGCATACAAGAGACAATGTGTCAAATACAACTCCACGGTGGAATCCGAGAGAACCAATCACCATGCCACGGAAGGCCTTGCCACTTCATTAATCCAGCCCACGGATTGGCTAAGTCAGCAATCCAGGGGAGTTCCATCCAATGGCTAAGGAAGAAACACAAAAGGATCCAATGGTTGAGGCAAAAGCACACAAGAATAACCGCCAACCGACCTATAACCGCCTTGGAGGAGCAATATGGACCGTGGGATGAAGTGAGGCGGTGGATCCAAGGGATGGCCAGGCCGCCCAGCTTGGGACCAGGTCGCCCGGCTCCACCCCGAGCCGCCCGGCTTGGCACCCAAGCCGCCCGGCCTCTAACCGTCTCCAACCGCCACAACCGAACTTCTCCATCACTTAGCACTATAAATACCCCCTTAGACCTCCCTTGTGAGGTGTGGATTAGTGGACAAATGTAGTGGTAGAGTGTATAGTGTGGAGAAGTGAAGCTTTCCCTTAGCATTGTAGAGAGAGTTCCTCTTGTATCAAGGAGAGTAGTGAGTGCAGAGTTCGGGAGTGAGATTTCTCTCCTAGGCTTGTATCATCAAAGGAAGGATATTCAGTTCTAGGATTGAGTAAAGTTCCTTGTCTCTCACCTTTGTTATTACATTCTTACTTTACTTTCATACTTAGTTTTATACTTGTCTGTTTACAGGAACCTTGTGCATGCTTATAGTGTTGGCTATATAGTAGTGCTTGCTTTTCTGGCTCATTACCAGTAAGTAGTAAACTCTCTGAGTGGCACGACGGTGTTCATACTTGGAGTTTGCCTTGGTTGGTCGGCTATCCCACGCAGCTCTGGTTGGTAGACACACTAGGTGACAGCTTTTGTGTTCTCAGTATTCCAATCCCGTTCGTTCGGATAGACTCGCTGACGATATAGCCGAAACCTGTAGCGCCCGCCTTTCTCGGCTGGGTTATCAGCACTCTGGTGCCTGGCAGTGGCTCTGCAGCTTTGGTGTCTATGTTTACATGACAAGTATAGTGCTTTGCATGCTTAGTATAGTGAGGTGCCTTAACCTTTGTTGAGAATCTGCTTCCCTGTCTTTTATCCTCTACTTGCTAGCCTCGCTAGTCTGGCCATTGTGTTGTGTGATTATTATACTCCTCGTTCCTCGTGGATTCGATACCCTGGAATACTCTCGGGTGAAAGGCTACAACGCGTTTTCTGTGCGCTTGCAGATTTATATCTAATAGTCTAAGGAATGCCAACAGTGGCATTGGCGCCATTGTACTCTCTCCACTCTCTCCCTTGGGGAGGTGCCCCCTTTTGGGTGGCGCTACCTCCTCTAGTTCAATGTTTAGTAGGAGTTAGAGTCAGGCTCTGCCTGTTCCGGAGTCATCTTCATGAGTCTGGTATGAGTCTCTTGTATCTTTCTTTTCCTGTAAGACTTTGAGTTTATTTAATATATTTCTTTATTTAAGTTCAAGCATTTACTTTCCTGCCTATGGTAATGATTGTAGTGTAGGAGTGTCATTAGACTATAGTTAGCATCACTCTATGAGGTTATGGTTAATCTAGTCTATTTACTTGCGGGTTCCTTGTTCACGTTGTTGGTTAAGTCGTAGCAGTTGTGATGCATTCACTTGTGCAACATGTGGATGTGTGAACAACTAGAAGTAGACGTGGTGTCTAATCTAGAAGTTCACCTTGGTTTGCAGCCAGTCCCACGCAGCTCTAGGTGCCTTATGTGTACCGTACATATTTCACACACAGGCTTTAGGTAGCCTCTCTAGGTAACAGCATTAGAGGTCTCAGTATTCCACCCTCGTCGTCCGGGCTGACACACTAGTTGTGTTATAGCATGTTGTAGACGCATAGTCGGACTTCCTAGAACCCGCCTTTCTCGGCTGGGTATTCAGCACTCTGGTGCCTAACAGTGGTTCTATAGTCGCGATGTCCGATGCAGTAAAGATGTCTAGACCAAACCATAACCTCAGTCGTGTCATGACCTTAGTAGAGTGACATTGTTGGAGCTAGCTTTGTCTTTTGGCTTGACCTTAGTAGAGGAAGATCACATCAGGAACTAGACTCCGTCTCGTTGTCCTTCTATCTTCTCGTTGAGCTATGCATCCTTGTGGAGTGTATCAATGTGCCGTTATCCTTTCTTTTACCGTTTGGAATGAAAGAGTAAAATAACAAGATGTTTGATAAGTTAATATCTCTATCTCAACGCTTCCCTGTGGATAAATACGATACCTTGGAATACTCCCGGGTGAAAGCTACAGCGGTCTCCGTTCGCTTGCGGAGTAAAATCTGTTAGGCTAAGAACCGCCAACAAGCTTTCTGGCGCCGTTGCCGGGGAAGCGGCGAGTTAGAATATTAATTTGTTTTTCAACTTGTTGTTGTTACCCTTTCTTTCTATCTTATTAAAAAAACAAAAAAAATGATAAAATTGAAAATCACATGCTTCAATTTGCTCTATCCATGTGAGTAAATCTTGACATGATTTGTTCATGCAACCTTTAATCTGCTGGGGCTAGACATAGTTTGGACCGGAATCCAATGTGTGCCCGTAGGCCTCTTAAATTGAGCGTGGTGCTTAGGTTAAAGGCCTGCTTTGGTCAATTTGACAACGTTGATCGATGAGCTATGTGTAGGTTTTGGTTGTGAAATGTTTTCTCAAGTTTCCATGGAGACAAAAATCAAGGTCCTAGATAATCTCTTTCCATATGTCATGACCTTAGATTTGAGTAGATTTTTGAACATGGTAATGATCATGGCAACAACATGGTTTTGTGCTTCTGAGCTTTTGGAATGCCAAATTTTTTTAGCACATTGTGTACAACGGGCCCAGTGTTAATACTCTTTACACATAGGCCCATTGTATATGTTGTCCACTAACCTGTTGTAGGAGGCATTCATCCTCTAAACCCCCCTGAGAGGAAGGACTCGATGGCCAACCTATCATGGTTCATCAACATCTCTCATCCCGAGAGGCTGTCCTCACAAGATCAGGTGACAAAGTCATGCAAAGCATTGGATCACATGAGATATATGAAGGGACATCACCCAAGTTATGGAGGAACGCGAATAGAGAGCCCTCCTTAATTCCTTTCTGCCCGGCCAGTTGAGCAACAAGCCAATTAGATGCCAAGCTAAGCTACTCTACCCATCGGATGCGAACACCCATCAACCAGAGGTTGGTGGCAGATGCAAATGGCAATGGAGTCAAATCCAACAACATCCATCTCCGTTCTTCCCCACTCAAACTGTTTGGGAAAGATAGTCTTCTCAATGTCAGAATTGGATTCAAGATCAACCCTTATTTCAACTACATGGGCTAAGTGAGACGTCACCGCTGGCCATGGAATAGAAGAAAGGTGGAAACGCAACCTGCCATGAGATCAATCCATTCTGGACACCCTTCTTGAGAAGAGAAGGACCCTTGGTATTCTTGCATTTCACGCGAACAGGATGAACCACTACATGTGTCACTTTGGGAAAGAATGTCAGCTGAAGGCAAATATGATGTTGAAACTGGGAGGAACCCAACATCAACTCCAAGGAGACATTCCCCCAAAGGAAGTAGAATACCAGACTAAGTTGACTTGTGGCGGAACCGCCGATTTAATACGGGCTAAGTACACCTGACACCATTAGCTTACAGTGTACTTAGACCGTACTAAACCCGGTCGTCCGTCGAGAAGCCCTCGGCTCTCGATTTGCACCAAATCCCAGAGGAACCGACATCACACACATCCGACTCGCGATGGAGCCACAACAGTTACATCATCACAGGCAGTTGAAATATAGAACAGATAGACTTAGTTACAAACCGAGAATGTATATAGTCAAATACATGTCCAAAATATATATAATGCGGAAGCGTTTTCAAAACATCTCGCAGCGGAAACCAAATACTTAAGAAGTCTTCATACAGATGAACGAGGCGAGAAGCACCGAGCCCACCGGTGCTACCCTTCTCCGAGCAGCTATCCAAATGCCGCCAGTACCTGTGAGCCAAAAGTGGGGGCAAACCCTGAGTACTAATTACTCAGTAGGACTTAATGGACAGGGTTTACGGCTGACGCAAAGCTCAGCTTACTAGCGAGTAGGTCCTTAGCCATTGGTTTTAAACTGTAAAATGTTGCCATAGGATAGCGGGATTTGACAGTCGCTATCCTTTAATCATGATTAACCACTATGTTTTAATGTCATGCTATAGCGGGATTTGACAGCCGCTAGTCCTTATCCTGAATCTCACTGGTAATATAGAGCGAGTAATTTGCATGAAGTAAAGCATGTATAACCATTGTGTCGTATCAAATCATCAATTCCATAAAACATCTTGCCTCAAACAGTTCTACGTTGCCCGTCAGTGATATTGGCATTCTCACACCTGGTGAGCATCAGCGATTCGAATCGATTTTTATATTCCCGGGAATAACTAGAAAATGCCAGGGGCCCATATGCTTACTAACACGACGGCTTTCCCACATATAGTCCCCCTTCTCCACTTGTCCCATCCCAAGTTCGATTCACTCCCGCCTGACTCCCGGGTTGTGCCCCCATGACGAGCCTGCCGACATCTCGGTCTCCCCGTCATGAGCACCAAGCTCCCCCGGGCCACCTTCCTCTCAACCAGTGGGTAGGAACGTGTTTCTGTTCTTCGGATGGCACAAGTAAGGTTTCACCGGTCCCATTTCCCGGATAAGCATTCTAGCAATGTTATGCCGATCAGCAGGCGAACAGCGAACGGGCCTTATGCGACTCGGGCGGAGTCCACCATACCATCCATCATTTTTCAACATAGTAATCCCATATCTCCGCCCGGTCTCAATTGAAAGCATAACATAGCAATAATAAATTCATAGTAATGAAGATTCATCATTCGAAAGTAAATCTTACGAGACGAGTGACATTGCTCACTCGTGTCTACTCGCGCCTAACCATTCTAGGCACCCGTCCTACGAACCCTAAGTATAGGTGCTAGGGCCAGGGCGGCCGGGAAGTCTAATGCAATTGGTTTCAATCAATCCTAATGCATATGCGTAACTCAAAATAATTTGTTTGCTGGGATTTGCATGGTCCTGCCTACCTTGATTCACTTTAATAAAACTAACAAACTAAGCTACTGTTAGTTTGCCGGGTTGTGAGGCTTCGCCCCAGGCAACCCCTTGATCCCTTGGACAACTCCTCCTTCCAAGCACGACTGATGGGCCCTCCAGGTCGTGAATGGGTCTTAGTTGGTCTTTTGGATCACCGTTGGTTGAAGTAGTTCCACGTGCTTATTTCTTCATCTCGTATCTGAAATAAGCGTCACTATATGATTGACATGCATGATGCAGTGGATGAGGTGCACGAACATCAAGCACACACGTGGAACAGTCATTGCAGGGTTAGGCAGAAAAGTGATTGACAACCATTTAAACGAGATCACCCTCGTGGACATAAAGCTAACATAACCCATATAATTTGAGACACGCAATACAACACTCGGACTAATGCATGAGCAAGACATCAATTTAGATTGTTTGTTATTATTGCATATGTAAACAAAACACCCCCTCAGGTTTGACGGGACACCTATTTTCCATATATTAATCCTAGGTGAATTTAAGAGGTACATATGAACAGTGTAAATAGCCCTCTCGAATATACTTTCTAGAATCCATGCACCCATATTAAGTTATCATATTTTTCAGAGAATTTCCCTAGCCATTTATGACCACTTTTCCTAAATATCTCTTCTAACATGTAGCCTTTTATTATTTTCAAATCACCACTAAAACCTAACATGCAGGGGCTCATATTTTACCAGGGAGACACTTATACTACCTAATGTATATGAAAAATGCTAGAGAGTCGATTTGAACAAATTCTATGTAGTCTCCACCTTGTAAGTTAAATAATGCACATACACATGTGTAATGGCAAAAGGGTAATTAAACAGCAAGTGCTAGGGCTACAAAATTTCACATGGTGCCACAATGCCACAAGAAGGCTACTGTCCAAATTTCATGCCATTTGGAGTTCATTTAGTCCACTTTTGTCTTTTAACCTAATTAATCATGCATGCAATTTACCAAGGGCAAAACAGTCATTTCACACCTCCACAACATACCTATCATGTAGATCTATTCAATAGGAGTCCAACGCAACCAAGTTTGTATTTTTATCATTTTTATTTAATTTGTTATGAATTATCAAAATTCTCACGTTAATGAAATGCATTAAACTCAAAATCCTCACTGTGCAAGGACCTAAACTCAATTATCCATATACTCCAGGGGGTAGCAGGGAAGATCTATGTGACTCAGTGCATAGTACTTCAAATGGAGTGCGCAAAAACAAAAAAAAACAGGGGGTTTTGGGTAAAACGACCTCGTCTTCTTCTTCTACCTCCCGCAGAGGCGAACGGCACCCGGCGGCCGGGGTTGGAGGCGCTGCGCCGGCGCGTGGAGGCCCGGGCTTGAGGCCGACGGGGTCGGGGAAGACGTTCCTGTCCCAGGGGACTCGATTTCCCCAGACCTCGTCATGGGAGGGGATCCGTAGAGGAGGAACGGCGGTGGTGAACCAAGATGGCGGCGACGGCGCTCGGGGTCGGCGGCGCGACCTCGATCCGTCGACTCCAGCGACGGGAGGGGACGAGGGTGGGCGCAAGAGCTCCGCGGAGAGATGGCGCACGCGGCGGTGGTGGTCTGGTGGCGTGGGGACGGCCCGGCGGTAGGTCTCCACGGTGAGGTGAGTAGGACGCCGAGGCGGCGCTCGGCATCGCGCGTGAGGAGAGAGTTAGGAGTGGTCGAACGGCGGCAACGTCTCGCGCCTCGAGTGCGCAAGGTCGAGGCGGAGGTGTCTGTGGTGGTCTGGACGTGAGGAAGGCACTGGAAGGTGGGGTGCGACGCGGTGAACCGGCGGCGAACGGAGCTTGAACCGGCGCGTCGGCGTCGCGACGTGACGTCGAGGCGGCGGCGGATCTCCGCGTTGGGGCGGTGAACCACGACGAGATCTAGCGGGAGAGGGGCGGCGTGGAGCGGGGAGTGCGGCCGTGGTGTTGGTTTGGCTCGGGGAGGCCGGGAGACGGCGGCGCGAGCTCGAGCTTGGAGCTCGGGCCGGCAATGGCGGGCGGGTTTTTGGGCGCGCGGCGCGGCGTGGAGAGGGGACGAATGGCGAAGGCGTCGCTAAGGTTTGGAAGGGGGTCGAACCCGCCTCTTTTTGACGCGCACCGGACGGCCGGCCAGGGCTCGCCGTACACACTGTACGCCGGCGAGCCACGCGGCGCGGCGCGGTTCGCGCCGTGCACGCGCACGCGGATCGCGGGCCCACGTGTCATAGACTGTGGCTTTGAAAAAAAGAAAAATGTGTTTTCTCCCTTCCTGTATTTCACTGTTTTTGTGTATTTGGAGGCTGAGTTTGAGGAAACTCCAATTGAAGGAATTGTTCCACTCTCAGAGATCTACAACTTTGTCAAAATGGACTACCCCAGATTCCAAGTTTAAATATGAGTTAAATTCAAATTTAACTAGCAGCCCTAGTTGTGGACAGGGTACTTTTATTGTTTGGAAAAATGAGAAGTCTTATTTCCAAGCCTTTTCTCCCAAAAGTCCTTTTGGGTAAGTTGTTTATAATTTCAAATCCTACAACTTTTAAAATTGGAGTTTTGCATGAAAGTGGCTGCAGGCTAGAGTAAATTGGAGATTTCTAAATAGGGCTGATTTGAACTGGTTTTCTGTGTTGGTAGAAAATGACCCTAATCTCCATTTAAAAATCAATGTATGATCAAACTCTAGTTACCAAAGTTGTCCCTCAGTACTTTATCTACAAGTTTGGTAATATGACTTTGGCCTGAAACCCAACAGATTTTGAATTTTAGACACAATTATGTTCCAAGGTTTATTAAAACAGAAATTTCACTTTGTGTAGAGACTTTTTTGTTTCCAACTTTTGCAGTATCAAATGAAGTGCAATCACTTCCACAATAGGTGCATTTGAGAGGTGATAAGTTCAATTTCATTTCATAGAAAGGGAGAATTTGAAGTCATATAGTGAAATCAAAAGTAATCAGAATGAATTTAGGAAAAGGCAGAAATTTTTGACTTAGTTGTTTCTCCACCAAAACCTAATTACTCTCTAAGCGTGATTTAGTCCTAATTCATCACTAGCTTTTGTATAATTTTGTGTTAAGGCTTCTGAGATGCCAGGGGCATCACAGTTGACTAATAAAAAACTCCCGATACCATGTAGAAGGTCCAAGTAGCAGCATTGGAGATATGATGGATAGCCCCTAACATTTGAGAGATAAAGAGGCTATACAAGAGTAGAGAAGGGAGTTCTCCTAACATAGGTGAGCATAACAGAAAGTAAGCAGCATCATCGTCACCCCAGGGAGCAAGCTAAAGAGTAACGTACAACAGTACAAGCTTGGGGGATGATTTCTCAGGCACCCCCATAAGATGCTATGGACACATGGGGAGATACGCCAAGCACAAGCTTCAAGTTTGCATTGAATTGCAAGATCTAAGCTTGGGGGGAACGCCACACCAGGTATGTACCCCACGCCAAATGTCATGCTTTTCATGATCATACCTTTTATCCTAGCTGCCATGACACCAAAAACTTGTTTGCTTTATTCCTTTTCTAAACTTAATAAAGAAAAACACCATAAAAATTTGCATATCCAAAGAAATACCAAAAATATTTGCTTAAACCATGAATAAAATAACTCCTACCCATAATGCTAGAGTTTTGTTTGTACCCTTTGCTTAAAGGAAATGATGAATAGTTGCTCTGTTAATTCCTTGTAAGTGTTTCATACACAACTTGATACTCTCCAACAAAATTTGAACTTATTGGCATAAGTTGTAATCCTTTCTCTAATGTTCAACCTTGTGGGAGCAAGTACTTTCAAACCAAGTCTAGGTTGTTGTGAGAATGTGATAACCAAAGTTTGAGTTGCACCCGTCTTGATCTTAGTAAGGTGAATTCTCGGAGTTTTCTTTTTGAAAATAAAACCAAAGCAAGTTCCTTAGTGGTTTGAAATACCTATCCAGAGCCAAATGCTTACATGATCAAACCTCTACATATGCTACTTATTGTTGTGTTGAGTTTTGTCAAATTTTGAGTCCTTATGAAGTGGAGACACCTCAAATCCCGATCAATTATCCCTTCATATCCACTCTCATATGCTAACCTTCCTTTATCTGGTACATTTCTTTGGTCCAATCTTTGGCTTTGCAAAACAAACAACTTAAGTAAGCTAAGTTCTTCCATGACCCTGAGCTCCACATAAGCATTAGTATAGGAAGTTCTTAGCCATGCTCTTGGCTTCAAATGGTGAGGATACACTTTGAGAGATCAAGAGTACCTTTGGGAAACTTATTTTCTTTTGAAAAATCTTTAAAAACACCTGAGATGTGAATCCCAAAAGACATGCTTGGAGCAGAACCTCAGCTAAGTCATTCTTCCCCTCAACCGCCCAAGACATGGTAAGACAAAAAGATGCACCACAGGTATGAGTGAGAGCGATCATTACATACAGTATGGTTCGAGGTAAGAGCATGGGTGTCGTCTGTGCATAACTCCTATTTATGAGCATTGATATTGTAGCAACTCCTGATCCATAACCCATCTTGGCTTTACTTGAGGACGAGCAAAGGTCTAAGCTTGAGGGGGGTGTTGACGGTCGTTATTGCACTACCAATGACCGTCAACTATCCATGAACATGGAGGAAAACATGCCAAAGTATGGATTAAACCTATGCTACTAACACATTTCCACAAGTTGTGTTGAATATTTGACTCTAGGTACAAAGATCAGCAGAAAACAGGCAAATTTGGCTAAGTCATAGGCTCATTGGCCAGTGGACCAGGTCGCCCGGCTCCACCCCAGGCCGCCCGACCTGGCAAAGTGGCCAAATCAACTCATCTTCGACCTGCATGTGCCTAAGTGACATGTCAACACACTTGTGAAGTCCAAAGGCCGAATGCACCATGTCAAGTACCGGAAGGCTTGCCATATCACCGATTCAGCAATTGGATTGGTGAAGTCAGCAATCCTAGGTACTTCAATCCTGTGGCTAAGGAAGAAACACAAGTGAAGATCAACAGTTGAGGGAAAAGCACACTTCTAACCGCCATAACCGCCATCAACCGACTTGGGGAGGCAATATGAGCCAGAAGATGGAGAAAGGCGGTGGATTCGATGGTCACCCGGGCTGCCTAGCTTGGGGTGGAGCCGCCCGGCTACCTAAGCGCCTTCCGGTTGTAACCGCCTCTCCAACCGCCATACCGACCTTGGGGCCTATAAATACACCCCTAGACTTCCCTTGTAGAGTGTGGAAGTTGAGTAGCTCATACTATCGTTTAGTCTTGTATCACTAGGTTAGTCCTGGGAGTTAGAGTTAAGTCTGAGCTTTTGCCTCAGGGATTCCGAAGTCTTCTTCGAGTCTCGGTAAAGCTTTTGTATCTTTCTATCTTTTGTACTCGTTACTCCAGTATAATATATTTCATTGCTCTATCTTTTGTTATACTTTACTTTTTAACGCTTGCCTGGTGTGGTGTACCTTTATTGCACACTAGATCCAAGGCTTAGGTTTGTGTTGTTCTTAAGTTATCTGAATCCTGTTAGACTTGCCGGTGCTATAAGCTTGTCTTAGGCTTTCGATCTGAGATTATGTTAGTTCTCACCCTCTGATCAAGGATTAGCTTTAGTGTTCAAGTTCTCACTTGAACACTAGTACAGCGTGCCATCTTATCCGCGTAGATCTGGTTGGTAGCCTCTCTAGGTGACAGCTCTAGAGGTCTCAGTATTCCACCCTGTCATTCGGTAAGCCCGTAGGCGTTAGCCGGGTCTCCTTCGGAGGTCTACTATCTACCCCTTGACCCCTCGAGGTGCCGGAATTTCGCTCGACGCAAGATCCTAGCTTGTATCCAGTTAACTTAGTTCAACCGCGAATAATCCTCTGCAGCGGTTAAGTAGTAGAGTTTGAAAATCTAATCTCACTCGTTGTCCTCCCAGGCAACTACCTAAGTGTTAGGCTTCTTTAGTCCCTATTTTACTCTTCCCACCATACACTATCTTTATATCTTACCCCCCGTTGTAAGAATAGCTGGTATTTTATCTAAGTTATAGTACTGCTTGAAGGTTCGACATTTCATTCCACCTATTCGCCCTTGCTTCCCTGTGGATTTTTACGATACTCAAAATACTCTGAGTGAAAAAGCTACAGCAAATCTCCGTGCGCTTGCGGAGTAAAATCTGTTACGCTAAGAGACGTCAACAGCCCCCAAGGGGTTGGCACCCGGGGGCGGTCCCTCGGGGTTGGCCCCCGGGAGTTGGTTCCCGGGGTTCACCACTGGGGGTTTCACCTTCGAGGTTGCCACCTCAAAGAGTCCAATACCTCAGCCTGCCTAGACTAGGAATCCTTCAAGCCTGCAGCAAAATATTCATACAAGAGGATAATTTTTCCTTGGGTCTTTGCTAGTCCTTACCCTACTTCCATATCTTTATTTTCAACTCTTTGAATGCTTTCCTGCCTTGGCTCGAACGACCAAAGTCAGGGGGTCTAGCACTAGGGAATAATCCTTCTCAAGAAGCAGTGAACGGGTGAAGACGGACCAGGCCGGAACATAGCGACCCATCGTGGATGCCACGATTTAGCCATGTTCGGGGTACTGTTTCGTACCGGGATACCGAGTCAACTCGATCTGGACCCCTGGGGCTATCCCCCGACTCTGGCCCTTGCCAAGGTCATGGAACACTGCATCAAGAGTGATATAAAGTATTTCTTTGGGTGCTCCCAGCAAAGGACCCTAAGGGTAAGCATTGAATTCATTAGTTTTGAAAAAATAATTCACATATTTTTTAGGCTTAAAATATATTAGGATATGAGGGTGGCCCCCAGGCACTAGGGGACAACTGGGGTTGTGCCATGGTGCCTCAAGGGTAAAACTTCCGTAGGTGCTCGATGTTCCATGGGAAATGAAGCTCTTCACCGCTTTCCGTGGCCAGACATACACAGTTGCCGCAAGAAACTTCAGTCACACGATAGGGACCCTCCCAGGTGGGGGATAGCTTGTTCATCCCCACTCGGGATAAGATGTGTTTTAGCACCAGGTCTCCCATGGCTAGTGACTGGGGATCTTGCGTCGAGCGAAATTACAGCGCCTCGAGGGGTCAGGGGGTAGATAGTAGACCACCGAAGGAGACCTGGCTAATGCCTACGGGCCTACCGAACGAATGGACATGGACTACATAGGCACACCACATGCCGTCACCGAGTGGGACTACCAAGCAAATCTGCGTTGATAGGCTGGCATGCTATATATGTACTCAAGCGAAGCTTGAGTAACAATAGATCGTCCTTGATCAAAGAAGAGGACCTAACCAGAGCCTGGCGTACAGGTTGGATTATAGCACCAACAAGAATAACGAGACTTGAACAACTAAGATAACCACAAGTCTAAGCCTAGCAAGTATGCAAAATAAAGGGTACACCACACTTGCAAGATATAGAAATAAAGTAAAATATAACTGAATTATATTGAAGATTGAGTACAAGAGATACAAGAGCTATTACCGCAGACTCAGAAGAATTTCCAAGAACTCCGAGGCAAAGCTCGACTCACTCTAACTCCCAAGACTATCCTAACTACTAAGATGTGGAAAATGACACTCTCTAAGGTAGGATATGGCTCTCAACTTCTCCACACCTTTACAAATGAGCTCTACAGGCCTATTTATAGTCCCATATGCGAGGGGGGTACTTGTAGGAGGCTTAGGTCGGTGGGAGGCCGAAGTCGGTGGTCGGCCGACCTAGGGGGGAGGTCGGCCGACCTAGCCCGAGGTCGGCCGACCACCCGATGCACCGCCTTTGCACTCCAACGGCTTGATCTTGCGTCCCCATGGCGGTTGGCGGTTAGGACGGTTATTGCACGTGTAAAATGCCTCCGAGGGTAGGTCGGCCGACCTTGTAGGAGGTCGGGCGACCACGTGTCCGGCCTGCATTGGCCACTTTGCTCTTCCCTCGGTTGATAACGTTGTGGATCCGTGACTTGGTGCATTTTTGGCCTTTGGATACATTGGATGCTTGGTCTTGCGGTTGGATTTGAGTGCACTTGTGTTTTCTTCAAAATGTGGACCAATGATGTGGCAAGTGGCTGACTTGGGAGGTCGGGCGGCCTGGCCAGGGGTCGGCCGACCCTGTCACTGGGTCGGGCGGCCAGCCCCCCTGGTCGGCCGACCTGGCTGCACCAGGCAGGCGTGACCCTTGGTCGGCCGACCTGGTGGGCCGACTTGGCCACTTTGGCCAGTGTGCCACATATTTGATCCTTGGCTTGTTTTCATCTATTTTATGTGCATTTTGGTACCTGCATCCAAATATTCATACAAAACTTGTGGAACTCATTAGTAGAAGGGTTATTCCATATTTATTCACTAGCATAGCTCCATTTGGTTCGTAATTGACGGTATGTATCGTGAGATTACGACCGTCAACATCGACCCACTTCTTGCCATGTTTCTCCAAACTCTCATAAGTTCGGGTCTTGAGCCCTTTTAAGATCTCTGCGTTCGCCTCTTTGCCTGCCCATTGCTTTGTGGGTGATGTGAAGAGGTGTTGCAGATCCCGATCTCCATGTCGTCGCAGCATGACTAAAAAACAGCACTGGTGAAGTTCGCGCCATTATCAGTGATGATGCAACTTGGAACCCCAAACCGGGAAACGATTCCTCGGAGGAACTTTGTCGCTGAGTGCCTGTCTATTGTCCTGACTGGGACAGCTTCAGGCCACTTGGTGAACTTGTCGATGGCGACGTAGAGGTACTCAAAGCCTCCTACTGCTTTGGGGAATGGGCCGAGAGCATCAATCCCCCAAACCGTGAACGGCCAGGACAGGGGAATCAGCTGTATGAGCTGAGAAGGTGTATGGATTTGCTTCACATGGCATACTTTGCACCTTTTCACCATCTCAGTCGCATCCCTGAGGGCTGTCGGCCAGTAAAAGCCATGCAGGAAGGCCTTCCCAACCATCATGTGGGATGCCGAATGGCTCCCACACTCGCCCTCATGGATATCCTCGAGGATGTCGAGGCCTTCCTCTCGAGGAACACACTTGAGCAGGACGCCATTTGATGAGCGGCGATAGAGGTCCCCTTCTACCACCACGTATCTTCTTACTTAGCGGATTACGCGCTCTGCCTCTGCTTCGTCCCCTAGGAGGGTGTTGTCCTTCAGAAACCCCCGTATTTCTTGGATCCAAGAACCGGGGTTTACCTGGGCTTCCACCGTGCTGGGAGGGTGATCACCTTCCAGGGCTTGGAGTGGCTCGGGGTTTATGTTGTTACTCCCCGAGGCTTGAGGTTACCTAGAGTTTGAGGGCCCGGCGTCCTGATCTCTGGGCCGGGGGATGACGCTATCCCTTGGCCCAGACACCACTGCTACCTTCTTGATGAATTCATCCACAATTTGTTTCTCCGAGGGCTCCGCCGATGGTCGGAGCACCCGGTCGTGGAAAACTCCAGAAGGCGGAGGGACCCCTGCCGAGGCAAGGGCGGACAATTCATCTGCTTGAGTGTTTTCTTCAAATGGAATGTATCTGAACTCAATTGCATCAAAAGAGAGTTCCATCTTGTTGACTTTCTTGAGATATGCCGCCAAGTGTGCCTTGTTGCAAGCGCACCTGCTGTTGACTTGATTGATCACCAGCTGAGAGTCGCCTTTGATCCGGAGTTGTTTAACTCCGAGACCCAACGCAGTCCTGAGCCCCGCGATTAGGGCTTCATACTCTACTGTGTTGTTCGAAGCTTTGAAAATGATATAGAACATGTACCTCAAGAGCTCTCCTTCAGGGGATACGAGCACCACTCTGACCTCCGAGCTCTTGCGAGTACATGAACCATCAAACTGCAGCTCCCATGGCTTGTCGATGAATTGTATGCACCGTTCTTCGGGCGTGGAGGTCTCTGGGACTTCAGGACTCACGATCTCGGCCCTCGGCGTCCATTCAGCAACAAAGTCAGTTAGTGCTTGGCTCTTGATTGCATGGCGGGTGACGAAGTCGAGGTCGAACTCAGCGAGTTCTGCCGCCCATTTGGCTATTCGCCCAGTAGAGTGTCGATTTCTCAACACGGTTCCGAGCGGATAGGAGGTCACGATAGAAACTTTATGACTTTGGAAGTAATGCCGTAGCTTCCTTGATGCCAGGAGCACTGCATACAACAGCTTTTGAACCTCAGAGTATCTCGTTGGAGCATCCCGAAGGACCTCACTTACGAAGTACACTGGATGTTGAACCTTCTGAGGTTCAGGGGCTTCACCTTCTAGCGCCGAATCTGCATCTCCTAGTGCCTCATTCCCCGAGAGGCCCCCAAGCCTCGAGTCCGGGGTGGCCCTCGGGAGGGCTTGACTGGGCTGTGCGGGTTCTTCTCGCTCAGCCACAAGCACCATGCTGACCACGCTGTTAGTGGCCGCGATGTATAGGAGCAGAGGCTCCCCTTCCCGCAGGGCTACCAGCACCAGCGGGGTAGAGAGGTATTTCTTCAATGCCTCGAATGCTTCTTGCGCTTCATCCGTCCATTCAAATGCGTTGTTCTTCCTGAGAAGCTTGAAGAACAGGAGGGCCCGTTCCCAAGCCTTGAGATGAAGCGGCTGAGGGCAGCCATGCTGCCAGTCAGCTTTTGCACTTCCTTGATGCGGGTCGGGGGCCGCATTCTTTCTATAGCTTGGATCTTCTCGGGGTTCGCCTCGATCCCCTGATGGGAAACTAGGAAACTGAGGAGCTTACCCGCGGCTACCCCAAACACACATTTCTCTGGGTTTAACATCATGCTCCATCTGCGCAAGCTTTTGAAAATATCGTCCAAATCCCAAAGGAAGGTCTCACTCCGACGGGATTTGATCACAATATCATCCACATATACTTCTACTGTTTTGCCTAGATGTTCCTTGAGCGTGATATGGGTTGCGCACACAAAAGTAGGCAGGGCATTTTTGAGACCATATGGCATATTCACATAGCAAAATATGCCACAAGGGGTGGTGAAAGATGTTTTCTCCTCATCCTCCCTAGCCATTCTAATTTGGTGGAAACCAGAGCATGCATCTATAAAAGACAGCATCTCGCAACCGGCGGTTGAATCCACAATTTGATCAATTCTAGGGGGGATATGGGTCGTTTGGACATGCCTTGTTTAAGTCGCTGTAGTCGATGCACATGCGGAATTTCCCCCTGCCTTGGGGACCACGACAGGGTTCGCAAGCCAATCCGGGTGCTGAACTTCCCGAATAAAGCCTGTGCGAAGGAGCTTGGAGATTTCTAGGCAGATGAAGTCTTGCCTTTCCATCGACTGCTTACGGACCTTCTGTTGCACCGGCCTTGCACCGGGATTTACCGCCAACTTGTGTTCGATCACTTCCCTAGGAACCCCGGGCATGTCGGATGGTTGCCAAGCAAACACATCGACATTAGCCCAGAGGAAAGCGATGAGCGCGAGTTCCTATTTGGGGTCTAGGCCCCCGCCAATGCGGGTGGTCTGGGAAGGTCCAGCTCCAATCTGGATGATCTTAGCCGGGACTGCTTCCCCGTTGGGGGTTTCTTGCGGTAACTTCCGAGTCATTTCCAAGGGTTTAAGCCCCTGGGCCATTTCTTCATCGAGAGGCCTTGTAGCAATATCAGGAACTCCCGGTGGCTTTGTCGAGTCAATCTCGACCAGGGGTTCTTCGTACCCCTGTGCTGCAATAGCATGCAGCTCGTCCATTGCTTTGACTGCAGCTGGGCGGTCCCCATGGATCGCAATAATGCCTTTAGGACTCGCCATCTTCAAGCACAGGTAACCGTAGTGTACAGCTGCCATGAAGCTGTACAGGAACGGTCGCCCGCGAATCGCGTTGTATGGGAGCCAAAGCTTGGCCACCACAAACTCGATGTGCTCGGTTCTATAGTTTTCTGGGGTCCCAAAGGTGACCAGCACGGTGCATGCTCCGTGTGGGAAGATGGCCCCCGGTCCCACACCTCCAAAAGGAGGAGCCGAGGTTAGTTTATCAGCCGATATTCCAAGCTTGCTGAAGGCCCATAGGGAGAGGACGTTTGAGAGCCAATGGACCGGCCTCATTGCTCTCCTGGTATGATGAGTGATTGTCAACGAGCTCAAGCCCTCCGATGGACTGGAGGCCCTTCGATGGACTGGAGGTAGACGATGAAGACCTCGATGGACTGAGGCAAAAGTCCTCCAATGGACCGGAGGCAATGCTCGACGTCGATCGGTCATGGAAGCTCGGTACACGGAGGGCGGTTCGGTGACGGTGGTGTAAGCCCTCCGATGGACCGCGAGGCAACTCCGATGGACTGGAGAAGCCGGGTGCCACCGTGGTGCTCCAACCCGAGTGCATGGCGCTGTAACACCCTAGTTTAAATTCCAGCATTTCACAATAAAATTCAAGCAATTTATTTAATTTTCCTAAGGCTTATATGTTTAGTTTGCATTTAACAGGTTTTATTTAAAATAAATACTAGAATAAAATTTATCATAGGCCCAACTTTCTTGTGCATTACATGCTGGTGCATTGTCTCTTGTTTGATTGAATTAAGGATTCAAATTCAAATTCATTTGAATTTTAGAACCATTTCTATCTCCATTCAAAATAATTCAAAAACAGAAAAGAAAAAAAAAGGGGGGAAAGGGGCAGCCAGGCCGGCCAGGCCCGGCTCGGCCCAGCCGACCCCCGCCTCTCTCCCGCCTAGGCTCGGCCCAGCCGACGCCGCCCCCTTCCCGCCTGGGCCGAGAGGCCGGCCCACTCGGCCGCGCCCCTCCTCCTCAGCGCCGCTCGGCCCGCCAGCGCGCGCCGCCCTCTCTCTCTGCGCCTCGCTGACAGGCGGGCCCGCGCCCTCGCTCCCACTGACCGCCCGGCCCCGCCGGTGAGACCCGTCCCCTTCCTCCCGCCGCGATCCACGCCCACCTTCCTTACTCCCCCGCTCAGCCACGTCGGCGCTCGAGCAAAGGAAGCCGAAGCCACGCCCACGTCCCGTTCCTTTAGTGCCCGCCCTCAATCCCGCGGTCGCCGCCCCGGTTTCCCCTTCTCCCTCCTTTCCTTCACTGCGCCGGGTCCAGCTTTCAAAGCCGCCGAGCGGAATCACCGTGGCCGTGTCTATCCCCTTCGCCTAGGGCTCTATAAAACCCACTCCGAGGACCGCACTCTTCTCCTTTGCAAACCCTCTTCTCCAATTCGTCGCTCGTGCTCTCTCGTGCCCGCTGTCCGTTGCCGGAGCTCCGCCTCGGTAAGCCACTCCACCGCTCGATTCGTCACCGATGAGCCACCTCCGCTGCTCTAATCCCCTCCATATCGTCCGCAGGATCCTCTCGGAGTCGTTCCGCGAGTTTTGGAAGCGGAAGCGAACCTCCGACGCACCTGTCCGCGCGCGCCGACCGTCTTCATCCGCCGGTCACCGTCGCCAAGCCCCGCTGTCCGTTCCCCGACCTCGCTGGACCCTCGGTGAGCTCCGCCTCGGCCTCCTCTCTCTCCCGAGCTAGGTCTAGTCTAGCGAGACCGCCCTTAGTGCCCCGGTGCACCTTGCTCCGGTGAGCCGCCGCCGCGCAGGCCGAACTCCACCGTGGGGAGTGGTCACCGCTGGCGCCCCCTTTTCTCCCTTTCAACCCTGGCCCTCGGATCTGATCTGGACAGCCGAGATCATAACGTGGTGGTACCCCTTCGCGGGCCAATCACAGAGCGCCACGTCGCCCTCACTTAATCCGACTCTGCTGGTCCCACCTGTCAGGCCGACGTGTCACGCCACCAGCGCGCCGCGTCAGCGCCGCGTCGGCGTAGACCGGTCAGCGCGGGACTTTCGCAGAAAAGTCCCCGCGTTTCTCTGGAATCAACCCGCGGTCCACCGGCTTCGAAAAATAATTAGGTTTAGGTCCTGTTTTCTTCGGTTAGACCCCTGGACTTTCCAGTTTTTGAACCCGCGGTCCCAGTCTCGGGTTTTTGCATGGAAACCCGCGGCGGCTATAGTTAATTACGTTTAAGTCCTCGGTTTTTCAAATCTAGCCCTTGGTTTCAATGTTACAATCACAGTTATGCCCCTAGGAGCCCGTTTTATGCATAACTTCCGCGTTTTAATTCCGATTTGAGTGATTCTTGCGCTCACGCGACCGTAGAAACATGTAGAATGTTTTTAGTACAGTTTTACCTTCTGTTTTTATGATATGATGTACTGTTTCTCACCTTTTGATAATTGTTTGCATGTATGTATGCGTGGAAATGCTTGTATGTTGCCGTGAACGTGGTTAGACGATGAGCAGTTTGTTGGTGACGAAGAGCAGCCGTTTGAGGGTGTTGAGCAGCAGACTCAAGACCAGTTTGAGCAAGGCAAGTATAGCATGAACACAACCTAACAACCCTTTAATCACTTCATATGCATGGGTCTAATTTTGTATGCCAATAAGGACTGTACCTAGCCTCTTTTATCGATATGTTTACCTATGGGTTGCATGTTGGTTAAGTTTTGCTAGTTGCCGCGCGAACTCATGTATCTTTTGTTAATAATTTAATTAAATGGATCTATGCAATCAAATTTTGAGCTTGACCCTCTGTGGTTCATGTTCCTCTAAAAATGGCTTTTTAGCAACTTGGTTTAGGGGGCATGAGCATGTGTTTTTGCTTATAGCCACTCTCCGTAAGGACCGGTTCGCAAAGCGACAACCTGGGACAACAGTGCTACCATGAGACTGGAATGGGACGGTCTTGGCTAATTAATTAGGTTGCATTGGTTTGGGGGTAACTTACCGACGGGGCAAGAGGGGAGGTGAGCTTCTGTGGCCCTCGTGCTACTTGGGTTGAGTGCGTTTATCTCCCCTTGAGGCTTGCTCCACAGCTGCAGACCCTGAAACCTTAGCGGTTACACCTTACCAACGTGATCATTGTAAAGGCCTCGTAGTGTGCTTGCTAGCCATCTCATCTAAGGTAATGTGGTGGACCACTAGCGTAGCCCACGACTCATGGGTAAAGATGTACGACCGCTCGAGAGTGTAAAACTGACATGTCAGCCGTGCTCACGGTTATGAGCGGCCCAGATCCTTTATGCAGATTAGTGGTTCTGTTGGGTTTTGTAAGTGGTTCTTATGTTAATATTGTTGAATAATGTTCTGATGCAATATCTTGGGTTAATGGTTTACCAACTCACAGGTAGTAATTTCGTCGCTTAATAAAACTTGACCAACTAAAAGCTCATGCTAAGTGTCAGCCAACCCTAGATGCCTCATAGTTCATGTTATGCTTGTTGAGTATGAAATACTCACGCTTGCTTTACTTTAAACCTACTGTTGGCTGGAACCCAACCGCTGCTCAGCTCCAGAAGACTTCGAAGAGTATGTTCAGGACTTCAACGAGTTCTAGGCGTACCGGTCCACCAGTCGACGTCCCTGTGGCGGCTCGTTTATCTTCGTTTACGCTTCCGCTATGACTCTGGTTTAAAGACAGGTTGTCGTATTGTAATAAAGTGATGTTATACTCTATGTAAACGTTTTATTTACCGTTTATGCACGTTCTGTGATGTCACTATTGTCATGATATATGTGAGACACGTTCCTGGCACATATATGTTGTTCCGGTTCCGTTGGTTGAGAACTGGGCGTGACTGGCGCGAAGGCGTGTGAGGGAGGCTTTGGCGGCTTTGGCTCAAAACCGCCACCCAAGTTCAGATGACTTGGTGGGTTGGGCTCCGACTTGCCAAGATTGAAGATTGGGCCAAGACCCGGCCTAGGAAGCCCGCAAAATAAAGTTTCCCGGTTTCTGACTTCAAAACCGGAGGAAGCTTCCGGACTACTGGCAACGTGGCGCACATCCAAGCGAGGCGTGGAGAAGAAGAAGATCAAGTCGTCATCGTAGTCGTCCGATTGTATCTTTTCGGTTTGGCCCCCTCCGGGCATTTTTAGACTAGGGGTCTTAGTGTAATTGTGTCGTTTAGGGCCTAGGGTATAAATAGACTTGAGAGGCTCCCTTGGAGCTTATCTTGGCAGCCACAAACCCTAGGATTTCCTAACCCTAGCAGCCAAGGTCCATAGAGAAGAAATAGAGGTGATTAGCTAGGAGATGAGTGCCTAGTTTAGTCTAATCTTGTCATTAGTGGGAGGATGATGGGAGGTAGGCTCTAGGGAACTTGTGTAACTTGAATTTCATGTTTAATCCAAGGTTCCTTGTTGAGAAATTCCATGGAGTGAGTAGCAATTTTCGTCCTTCCCTTTCCCCTCCCCGTTCTAGTTCGTTTTTGGTTCCAATTCTTGGATTTTGGTGTGTTTCGGTTTGTCCAAGGTTGGGATCTTTCTTTTGCTGGTATTTTGCCTTGCCATAATGTGGTGAATCTCACTAGCCAAGTGCTAGAATCATTGAACCACGAGCAAGGGCCGTTCTTCCCATTTTTCGGTTTTTCGGAGTCAACTCACCTACCTCACGAGATTTGCAATTCCCGTGCATCCCTTGATCTTTTGGAGCTGATCTTTTGGGATTTGCTAGGGAAGGTCCTTAGGATTATCCATGCAAATTTTTGTGAAGTTTCGTTGAGATTTGACCCCGTTTTGATCGATTTTTCGATGGAGTGTCGGGCTGTTTTTCTGCGCAGTTTTTCGGAGAATTGACAGGACAAATCAATTGTCCTTAGGTTTGTCCGAAGTAGAGACTTCGGATTGTCCGATCCCCATCCCTCGGATTGTCTGGTCTATAGTGTTTTTGGGCTGTTTTCTTCCCCTTCTAAGTGTTTGTCCAGTCAGTTCTTCTGGTTAAGAAAGGATTGTCCGGTCTAGTGTTTTTGGGGCTGTTTTTTCGTGTTTCTTGCTCCGCTTGCTTTGGGGTTTGTTTTTCTTGGTTTCTTTGTCTGAGGTTGTGTCTAATTTGAAGAATCGGATTGTCCGGTCTCCCTCCTCCTTTCACTATCTCTCTCCCTCGCTCTGTGTTTGTCCGATCCCTTCTTTCGCCCAAGACCGGACTGTCCAGTCTCTTGTTTCTCTTTTGCGTTTCGCGTGTTTTGGCCTACAGGTTTGTCCGGTTTAGGGTTTGTGTTGTCCAATTTCTTTAGTTTTTGAAGTATTGTTGTTTGCTTCAATCTTGCTTTGTGTCAACTACTGCATGCCCATACTCTTCACTCACTTTTCTAAGTAAGGCACGCTTCGGTGTGTTGAGTGGCTAGTTTGCGACACTTGCAAGCTTTGTAGCTTGTTTCAATTTGTGTGTGCTTTGTTGTGTTCGTCTAGGTGGTGTGTGCTTCCGCTTTGCACCCGATACGTTTCTGTTCAGTGGACGGTATCAGTTGTGCATGTGCTTTTGTGAGAGAGCACTTTGGGGTTTGAATTTGAGTTTTTCAAGTGCTCCTATTCACCCCCCCTCTAGTCGCACGTCTCAGTCCTACAAGTGGTATCAGAGCCGGTTAGGTTTCCTATACCTTAACCGGTGACGAAACCGTAGCGACGATGACTTACTCCGGGAAAATTTCTGTCCTTGGCTCCGATGGCTATCCCTACTGGAAAGGTAGGATGGAGGCGTTCCTTATTAGCCAGAGTCAGGACATATGGGATGCTACTCAGAGTACGACTTTTGTGGTGCTTCCAGTCACTGAGCGTACTACGCAGGATATCGTGGCTCAGCATGAGGCGAATGCCAAGGCTGTTAACTTTCTCTTCTCCGGGCTTGGTCCCATGGATTATGAGAGAGTGAGTCACCTTAAGACTGCGCGTGAGATATGGTCACTTCTTAGTGCACACCATGAGGGTACTGCGACGATTAAGGCTAGGCTTGTGGAGACTTACTGGCGCGAATATGAGAATTTCGTCCAGAAGCCAGGAGAGTCAGTAGATGACTCGTTTGGTCGCTTTCAGTCGATCATCAACAAGTTGCGTGTCAACTCTGCCCCCACTGCCCTCCCATATACCGATCATCAGCAGGCTGTCAAGTTGCTATATGCTTTGGACAGAAAAATATGGGAGATCAAGGTGAACTCAATCATTGAGTCGGCAGGGTATGATACGATTGGAGTAGAGGCGCTCTATAGTAAGCTCAAGGCCACCGAGGTAGATTACAAGATGTGGGATTCCCTCGCTTGTACAGGTTCTAAGAGTCTGGCCTTGGCTACCCCCTCTAGTGAGTCTGTCACTAACCCCATATTACACAACTTCTCGTTTTCTGCTTTGATGTGTGTTACAGAGGAGCAGCTAGCGACGCTTGGGGATGATGAGTTGTGTCTGGTGTCTAGTCGCTTTCAGCGTGCCTATGACAACCAGATGAGCAAGAAGAGGGGCGAGCGGCCCAAGTGCTTCGAGTGCGGAGAGGTCGGCCACTTCATCGCCGAGTGCCCCAACAAGAACGACTACTACAAGAAGGGCAAGAGCTACTCCCGCGACTCCGACAAGTACCACTCCTGCAAGCCAAGCTTTGACAAGCACCGCTCCAGCAAGCACGGCTCCAGCAAGCGCCCCTTCGGCAACGAAGAACTTTCGGAAGGCTTTCAAGAGCTACCAGAAGGACAACCGGAAGCGGGACAAGGCCTTCTTCGCCGAGATCGGGTTCTGCAGCAGCGGATCTTCTTCCTCTTCGTCCTCGTCGAGCTCAAGTGATGAGGAGATCACATACAGGAAGGACAAGAGGAACGATCAAGGCAGACCAGCTGGCTTGTGCTTCGTCTCCACCAAGTCCAGGCGCAAGAACAAGGACAAGAGGAGCTCGGTTTGCGCCATGGCGCTTGAGGACAAGGAGAACAAGGATGACGGCAGCAACTCTTCTTCCGATGATGAGGTAACTCCTGAGCAAGCCGAAATCCTTGAGATGCTAGAGCAGAACAGCCGGGAGCTTAAGGCCCAGGATAAGATGCTGGAGAAGGTAGCTAAGAAGCTGCAGAAGTTGAAAGTCCAACTTGCTGAGGCTTTAGAGGAGAACGAGAGGTTGAGGAGTGTGAGACCCCAATCCAGTGAGATTGAGTGCCCTACCTGCGAGTCTTTCATGACGGAGCTTGGTGACCAGAGAGATAGGTATGCCAAGCGGGTAGAGGAGATAGATGAGTTGAAGGCTGAGCTAGGCAAACTCCAGTCCAAACTGGATGAGCCTACTTTGAGTGGAGAACTTGAGTGTGAGTCTTGCCCCTGTCTAGCTAGAGAGCTAGCTGTTCTGAAGGAGAAGTTTGAGGGGCAGCTCATGGAGCTTGAGGAGCTTAGGGCTAGACCTACGCTTTTGGGTGCGTTTATGGTCTGTCCTACCTTGAGAGGTGAGTTAGAGCAGTTGAGAGCTGATTTTGATGTGCTTTCAGCACCTACTGATACGTGTGAGAACTGCCTAACCCTTAGGATGCAGCTGGTGGATAGGGATGCCACCATTAGGAAGTTGGAAAAAGCTGTTGTGGTTCCCTCCCTAGACTGTGATACCTGTGCTGCCCAGACTGTGATTCTGGAGGATCTGAGGAAGGAGATGTTGTCTTTGCAAAATGACAACAACAGGTTGAGAGAGGTGCTCAGTTGGGTATATGCGAGGCAACCCCAACTAGAGATGATCATAGAGAGCACCAAGAGAGCTGACGGTGAGACAAGTGGTGTTGGGTTTGGAGAGTGCAGCATTTCGGGTGAGAAGAGTGCCCCAATTAAGGTCAAGACTGCACCTACCCAGCCAGGAGAGACTGTTGATGGGGTTTACCATGAGCCACCCAAGGCTGCCCCAAAGAAGCAGTACTGGACACCCAAGCCTTCTAAGGCTAAGCTGGACAAGATTGTTGAGGAAGAGCTTAAGCCCAAGGGCAAGAAGCCAGTCCAGCAGCCTATGCCACACAAGGCCACACCACCTAAGCCCAAGTCCTAGCCTAACCCAGTTCCTAGGAGGCCTGTCTACCACTGTGAGTTTTGCCAGCGGAATGGCCACCTAGAGGAGTTTTGCTTCAGGAGGAAGCGGGTTGAGAGGCAGGAGAGAGCTTGGGGGAACCAGGATCAGTTCTACCAGGGTGGTAGGCAAGATCCTCCCCACCGCGATGAGATGAGAGACCGCTTTGCCGGTGGTGAGAGAGGAGGCGGCTTTCAGGCTCGTGCTCCTAGTGGTGAGAGACGCTTTATCGGCCGAGCTCCTAGTCGTTTTCAGTGCGGCTATGGACCTCGTGATCGAGGCTTTGAGAGAGCTTTCGAGGGTTCACGCTTTGGAGGTCGTGGTTACCCTGATCGTCGTGATGATTTCTTTGATTGTGCTTATCCCACTTTTGAGTAGATGGCTCGGCACTGGTACAGCAGTTTTGGGACTAACCCCAGTGCCGGACCGTTTGCTCACTGTCGCTTTACTTGACTTTGCAGGATTGAGACATGGAGGACGTGTGGATCATGGACTCCGGTTGCTCTAGGCACATGACAGGGCACCGCAAGTGGTTCTCCAGCCTCAACCCCGTAAGCACCAAGGAGTACATCACATTCGGGGACAATGGTCAAGGTAAAGTGATGGGTGTTGGTTCTGTTTCGCTCTCTGCTAAGCTTTCCCTGAGAGAGGTTGCTTTTGTTCGGAATCTGGGGTTCAATTTGGTCTCTGTTTCGCAACTTCTCGTTGAAGGATTTGAGGTTCGGTTTAAGAAGGGTGCGTGCTGCGTTCTTGATGCTGAGGAGACCCTTGTTTGCTCTTTGCTGCCTTTTGGTCAGGTTTTTAGGGTCGACCTCACATCTGTTTCTGGCCCTGCTCGCTGTTTGGTTGCTAGTCCTTCTGCTGATATATAGAAGTGGCATAGGAGACTTGGTCACTTGAGCTTTGATCTGCTAGTCAGGTTAAGTTCAATGGGCCTAATCCAAGGATTGCCCAAATTGAGGGCTGAGAAGGACTTAGTATGCCATCCCTGTCGTCATGGCAAGATGGTTGCCGCTTCTCACATTCCCGTGTCTCAGGTTATGACCTCCTATCTGGGTGAGCTACTCCATATGGATACAGTAGGTCCCGCTCGGGTAGCGTCGGTCAGTGGGAAGTGGTACGTGCTTGTCGTTGTGGATGATTTTTCGCGGTTCTCGTGGGTATTTTTCATGGAGTTTAAGGATGAGGCGTTTGGTTTTGTTCGGGATCTGGTACTGAGGTTGAGAAACGAGAGTCATAAGGCCATGAGAGCTATCCGCAGTGACAATGGTGGAGAATTCAGAAACTCTCGGTTCGAAAACTTCTGTCGTGACCTAGGTCTTGAACACCAGTTTTCTTCTCCATATACCCCTCTGCAGAACGGTGTTGTGGAACGCAAGAACCGCACACTTGTTGAGATGGCACAGACGATGCTCGATGAGCTTAGGACACCGAGGCGCTTTTGGGCTGAGGCAGTGAATACGGCCTGTTACATTGAGAACCGGATTTTCTTGCGAGCTTTCCTTGGGAAGACCTCGTATGAACTTCGGTTTGGTAGGCAGCCCAGCGTCAAGCATTTGCGAGCGTTTGGCTGCAGGTGCTTTGTGCTGAAGAAGGCGGGGCATTTGGACAAGTTTGAGTCTCGCTGTTTGGATGGAATTTTTCTGGGGTATTCTTATAGTTCTAGGGCTTTTTGTGTGTGGATTTTAGAGGCCAAGCAAGTTGTTGAGAATTGTGAGGTTTCATTTGATGAAACTATGCCCTGCACAACCCCTGCCTTTGAGCTTTCAGGTGATGATGAAGAAGGCGCCCCCATCTTTCAGGATGAGAAAGGTGCAGTTGATGTTGGTGATGCAGGAGCCACTGCACCGGCTGCAACTCTTGCCCCCTCTGCTACGAGCTCAGATGATGAAGGAGGACCCTTGCCCACGGCCTCCTTCTCACTCCCCCGACAGCAAGCTCATGCAGAGGCTGGACCCGCTGAGGACGCAGGGGAGGTGACTTCCGAGATTGTTCCATCTCGGCAGGTCCAGCGGGATCACCCTCCACACAGGATGATTGGAGATATTCACCAGCGTGTCACACGCTCTTCAGTTAACTCTCTAGCCTTTTTCTACCACTCTGCATATGTTGCTTCTTTTGAGCCTCGGGATGTGTCACATGCATTATCTGATCCTAACTGGGTGAACTCCATGCATGAGGAGTTGGAGAACTTTGAGAGAAACCAGGTCTGGGATTTAGTTGAACCTCCACCAAACTGTCGCCCTATAGGTACCAAGTGGGTTTTTAAGAACAAACAGGGTGAGGATGGGATGGTTGTGAGGAACAAAGCGAGATTGGTAGCCCAGGGTTTCTATCAGAAGGAGGGGATAGATTATGAAGAGACATTCGCCCCTGTAGCTCGTTTGGAAGCCATTAGGATTTTACTTGCCTTTGCGGCCTCTAAAGGCTTCAAACTGCAGCAAATGGATGTCAAGTCTGCTTTCTGGAACGGGTTCATAGAGGAGGAGGTATATGTGAGACAACCTCCTGGCTTTGAGAGTGCTAGATTTCCAGACCGGGTGTATAAGTTGAGGAAAGCCCTGTATGGTCTGAAGCAAGCTCCTAGAGCTTGGTAGGCTAGGTTGAAGAGTTTCCTGCTCAAGTCTGGGTTTGTGATGGGTTCAGTAGACAAGACCTTGTTTTTGTTGAGTCATGGCGGTGACACCCTGATAGTTCAGATATATGTTGATGACATAATCTTTGGTGGTTCATCTCACGCTTTGGTGTCTAGTTTTGCTGAACAGATGAGCACGGAATTTGAGATGAGTCTTATGGGTGAGCTCCAGTTCTTCCTCAGGCTACAGATCAAGCAAGGCCCCGAAGGAACCTTCGTCCATCAAGCCAAGTATACGAGAGACATACTCAAGAAGTTTGAGATGGGTGACTCCAAATCCATGAGTACAAACACGGCACTTGATGCTGATGAAGATGGGGAGGCGGTGGACCAGAAGGAATTTCGAGGGATGATCGGCTCACTTCTGTACCTGACGGCGACCAGGCCGGACATTCAGTTCGCGGTCTGCCTCTGTGCGCACTACCAGGCTTCTCCTAGTACTTCTCACCGTCAAGCAGTGAAGCGCATTTTCAGGTATCTGAAATTCACTCCTGAGCTTGGTCTTTGGTATTCCTCGGGTTCTTCTCTTTCTCTTAGAGGGTTCTCAGATGCTGACCATGCTGGCTACCGGATTGATCGCAAGTCAACCTTCGGCACATGCCAATTCTTAGGAACCTCTCTTGTCTCTTGGTCCTCTCGTAAGCAAGCTAGCGTATCCTTGTCTACCACAAAAGCAAAGTATATAGCTGCTGCTAGTTGCTGCTCCCAGCTTTTATGGATGAAAGCCACCCTTAGTGATTTCGGCCTTAGGTTTGGAAAAATCCCTCTTCTAGTTGATTCTACTTCTGCTATTTCTGTAGCTAAGAACCCCGTCTTGCACTCTAGAACCAAACACATAGATGTGAGGTTTCACTTTCTAAGAGATCACTATGAGAAGGGGGACATAGACTTAGTCCACGTAGCATCTGAAAACCAGTTGGCCGATATCTTTACCAAGCCCCTAGAGTTTGGCGCTTTTGTGCGCTTGAGAGGTGAGCTTGGAGTGTGCTATCCCTTTTAGTCAGGGATAATACGCTATTCCTTTTAGTAAGGAATAGCTTCCATAGTCTAGAATTTGCTTTTATCTGGCTTTTATTTCTCTTTGCTTCTTTTGCATATTGTATCATATCATGCATCGCATTGTATCATTTACATTTTCACTTCACGAGTACTAGAGCTCTTTTGGAATGATGAGTTAGTACTTGCTTGTGCTAGATTGTACAGATGCATGCTTGATCATGGTTGGCTAAGCTCTCTTGAGTCTGTTGAATACTAATTGTGAGCTAAGTCATTTTATTCTTTGCAAATCAAAAACCATGATCACCACTTGTTTTGGCTACCTAGCATGTGTAGGAATGTTGAATGCTATGCTATCATTTCATACCAGGATATGCTAGTTGTATGCCTTTGCTATGATTATGCCTAAGCTTTTGTGACACCTTGCTTAAATTGAAATCTGAATCAAAATGCTTACAAGTGGTGTCTTATGTGCTGAATTGAGAAAGATCCAGGTGGGTTTGCCTGTCTCACTGATCTAGTTCGAGACAGCTTGCCTTTGCACTTTGGCACGAACTTGGACTAGACTGTGTATGACCAAAACCTTGTCTTAAGCTTCTAATGGTTATATAACCTAGGCTTGGCATTAGTTGGTAAGAAGTGGCAAAAGATAAGTAAATAACCCCTGGCACAAACAGAACTTGCTTATGAATACAAATGTCTAAATCTGAAATTTGCAAGTCTCTAAAATGCTTATTGTGGCGGAACCGCCCTGCTTAATCCAGACTAACCACACCTGCCACCTCTGGCTCGCAGTGCACTTAGGCTAGACTAAACCCGGAAGTCCGTCGAGAGTCCTTCGGGCTCTCGATGTCACCATTTCCCAGAGGAACCGACGTCATACACATCCGACCCTCGATGGAGCCACAACAGTTACAACATCACAGGCAGTTGAATAGATGTTACATAGACTTTAGTTACAAACCAAGTTCGAAATCGAATAGAGTTCAACATAGTGTCATTCAACAACATAGTTCAAATCGTCTCTCGCAGCGGAAATTTAAAGTTCATGTTTCATGGTACTCAAAAGACTTGCATAAAAGAATGAGCATCGAGCCCATTGATGCCGCTCCTTGCCAGATCATGACTCTTCTCAATCTTGATGGGGACACGACCCTCCACCAACACAGGCACAGAAGAGGAACTCCGTACCTGTAAGCCAAAAGTGGGGGCAAACCCTGAGTACTAATTACTCAGTAGGACTTAATGGATGAGGCTTACGGCTGACGCAAAGCTTGCTTATTAGCATCTGAGTCCTTAGCCATTGCTTTTATACAGGATCAAATTAATCAGTGGAAGCAGGATTTGACAGCTACTTACATTATTGCACCCGAGCAGGATTTAACAGCTGCTCGAGTCATCAAAATTGGTGGAACATGATGGATATGGCATGGCATGGCATGAAAGTAAAGCATGTAACAGAAATGTGACAAATATTGCATAAAGTAAATCAGGCATATCCAAATATGTAGTTATCAAAACCATGAATTCTTAATACAACATATTCATATGGATTACTACTTTGCCCGTCAGTGGTATTGGCATTCTCACACCTGGTGAACATCAGCGATTCGAATCGATTTTTATATTCCCGGAAATAACTAGAAGCACCAGGATGGCATATGCTTACTAACTCCCAGCGTTCCACATATGCTTCGCCCATCTCCACCTGTCCTGTCTCAAGTTTGATGACCACTCCCGCCTGACTCCCGGAGCGCGTTGTCGCAGGAGCGGTACCTCGGTTACGTCGGGTTCTGCCCTCCTTTGACACCCGCCTCCGCGGCCACCTTCCTCTCAACCAGTGGGTAGGAACGTGCCCCTTGCTTGAGACGTCACAAGTAAGACTTTCACCGGCCCATGGATTCCGGATAAGCACTCTAGCAATGTTATGCCGACCAATAGGCGAACAACGACCGACCTTATGCGACTCGGGCGGAGTCCACCACACATTATCTCAATTCTCAACATTCATACCCATATCTCCGTCCGGTCTCCATTTAAAACATAATATAATCATGGCATGATAATAATAGATTTCATAGTGAGACTTTTTCTTTTTGAAAAGTAACACCTACGCGACGAGTGACCTTTATTCACTCGTGTCTACTCGTACTTAGCCATTCTAAGCACTCGTCCTACGAACTCTAGGTATAGGTGCTAGGGCCAGGGCGGCCAGGGAATCTAATGCAATTGGTTCCATTCAACACCTAATGCATATGCGTAATCAACAGATATTGTATTTGCTAGGAATTGCATGATCCTGCCTACCTTCTTCCTCGCTAGGGTTAGTCTCTTCGGCGGTGGCGTTAGCGGTCGGCTGTGAGTCCTCCTGCTCCTCTTCGGGTTCCTCGACCAGGGGTTGCTCCTGCACCGTCTCTTCTTCGATCGCGGGGTCTCTATGCATGAGAGGTACAGACATGAGCGCATATGAATGCAGATGTATGCATTTGATGTAGATGAAGTGCAGATGCCAATATGCAGCATATACTTCATGGAAAACGACATGTGCATAGTAGTTAAATCAACCTTCATGCATATATTTAGTGTAAACCATGTACATTTGTGAATTAAAACATGCATCTGAGTTCTGGCAGTTCAACTAACTCAAATGGTACCAAATTTTTATGACAAGCAGATACTTCATACCCAAAGCTACTGTCAAAATTTCAGCTCAATTGGAGTTATAATTATTTTATTAAAATTTCAGCAATTTCTCAGCCTTACACATTGTCAGAATTTTCATAAATTACTGGAAAGGTTTCTGAAGGTGAAATTTTACCAGTGAGCTATACTTAGTATGAACTACCTGTACAAAAATTTACAAGCTAAAACTCCCAAGTTTTGACAGGACACCTATTTTCCATATATAAATCCAGTGCAAGTTAAGATGTACATATAAACAGTGAGAATAGCCCTCTAGCATATACTTTCTGGACTCTACAGCACTCCCATATGCTACTAGAATTTTGCTAGAATTTATCTTGCACATTAGACCTTATTTTTCCATTTATCTATTTCTCCAAGTCAAGATTTGTCATTTTCAAATCACCATCAAAACTAAACATGCGGAGGCTCATATTTTACCAGTGGTGTTTACAAGCTATATAGGACCAAAGAAAAATACCAGTGAGTCATATTCAACATATTTTGTATGGCCCCATTTTCAAATTATCAAATAATGCATAAAGTACATATAAAATGGTAAAACAGGGGATAAACAGTAACATATTTGGTCATTCAAATTTACACAGTGTCAAAACATCCCAAAAAGGCTACTATCCAAGTTTCACCACTTTTGGATTTCAACTAGACCATGTTTCCTATTTTTCATTGGATTAACATGCATGCACAATAACAGGGGCAAAACCGTACATGCACATCTCCACATCATACCTACTGTATAGATCTATTTACCAGGAGTACTACGCAACTGAGTTTTCCCTTTTATGATTTTTATTTGATTTTATATGAATTTCCAAAGTTTCAGCCGAATATAGGAAAAAGAAAAAAAGAAAACATGGATCCAGGGGCTAGATGGCGATTAAACCTAACTATCGGGGGCTAGCTTGCAAGTTTTCCGAGACTCAGTGAATAGCGCGGGAGGACTCATTCGTAAAAATAATAAACCCGGGGTTAGATGTGAAAACAGCCGGAGGTCGTCTTCAACCTCCGGCCGGCCGCGACGCGCGGCGTCGCGCGTTGGGTGCCCGCGGGCGCGGCGCGCTGCCCTGGTTGGATCTCGGCGGCGGAGGCGGCGTGGGTGAGGCGGCGTCAGAGCGTGAACGGTGGTGACGGCGGCGCGGCGAGGACGGCGCGCCGAGGTTGATCTCCGCGGTTGAGAGCGGAACGGCGACGAGGTCTAGGTTTTCGGGTGCGCGGGAGCGAGGAGAAAGCAATGGTGGCGGTCTAGGGGCGTGGGGTGGACGGATTCGGCCAGCGCAAGCTCGAACCGAGCTTCGCCAGAAATGACGGCTCGCATCGGTCGCTTCTCGATCTAGCGATAGGGAGTGAGGGAGGCGACGAGGGTAGGAGCAGGGGGTGCGGGGTGGAGTGGAGAGTGTAGTGGTGTAGTTACCTTGGCTCGGGGAGGACGGGGTTGCACAGCGTGAGCTCAAGCTTCGGTTCGGGCCGGCAATGGCGGCACGGGGATGGCAAGCGAGAGGGAGACGAGGAAAGGCTCGGGAGAGGCAGAGAGTGGGCGGATGCGAAAGTGGGGGGGGGGGGGGGAGGCGCGTCGGCCTCGGGTTAAACGAGGGAGTGCGATCCGTGGGCGCCGCGGCGTGGCCGTACGTCGGCGTCCACACGGCGTTCACGGGCTGGGGAGCGGGGCGGCGCTGACGGGTGGGCCCCACTCGTCAGTGACCGCGGGGAGGAAAAATCCCAGAAAAAGAAAAATGTGTTTCCTCACCCTCTGTAAATCGCCATTTTGACCTATTTAGGAGCCGAATTTGGAAAAATGGTAATTGGATGAAATGTTCCACTCTTTGAACCCTACAACTTTGTCAAAAGGCTCAACCCCCAAACCAGTTTGGAAATATGAATTTTACTTGAATTTGTGTATCAGCTCCAAATTGGACAGGGACCCTTTTATGCTTAGAAATTCAGAAAGTCCTATTTATGTGCATTTTTTGCCAATGTGCCTTTTGATAAGTTTGTTTAGAATTTCAGAACCTACAACTTCTCTAATTTGAGCTTTGCATGAAAGTGGCTGTAGGTTAGAGTAAATTTGAAGTTTCAAATCAGTCCCAAATTGGACTGGTTTTCTGTACTGACAATAATTGACCCTAATCACTTTGCAAACCTCATTATATGACAAGACCCCGATTAGCAAAGTTGTTTATCTCATGTAGATCTACAGTTTTGTCAATATGAACTCCACCCAGATCTCAACAGATTAAAAGATATGATTAAGAACATAGCCTCACACATGAAATGACAATGTTTTTCACTAAGCAATATAAATCAAAGTTGTTTCCAATGCACCCACGCATGTCATGCCATGATGCTCAAGATAAATGCTTCATGTAAATGAGTGATTATGCACTTGAGATGCTGGAGCATCACAACCCACCCCCCTTAAAGAAATCTCGTCCCGAGATTTGGTGATGTGATGTGGGTGGATAAGTTAAATTTTGGATGCAGTGCACTATGTAGGATTTCGAATAAAAATTTGTATTTAGATAGTTATACATACTCGTTTGTAGTAGCTGAAAGGAAACCCGGGTATTTGGTTTGCAAGTATTCTTCTTGCTCCCAAGTCGCTTCTTCTTCGGAGTGATTACTCCATTGTACTTTGTAAAAGTTGATTGCTCTTCTTCTTGTTGCTCTTTGTTTTTGGTCGAGGATTTTTATAGGACGTTCCTCATAGGTGAGGTCAGGCTCAATTTGAATTTGCGAGGTGTCCACTACTTCTTCCGGCACTCTCAAACACTTTTTAAGTTGCGAGACATGAAATACGTCATGAACCGCAGCCAGATGTGGAGGTAGCTCCAACCGGTAAGCAACTGGCCCACACTGCTCAGTGATCTTAAACGGACCTACGTATCTTGGGGCTAACTTCCCTTTCACACCAAGATGATGTACCCCTTTCATTGGTGACACCCGAAGGTACACATGATCATCTACTTCAAAGACCAACGGTCGTCTTCTTTTGTCAGAGTAGCTCTTTTGCCTGGACTGTGCTCTTTTTAGGTTGTTGTGTATAAGTTTAACTTGCTCCTCGGCTTGTATCACCAAATTAGGGCCAAAGATGACCCGTTCTCCTGGTTCGGACCAGTTGAGGGGTGTTCTACATCTCCTCCCATATAGAGCCTCGAAAGGAGCCATTTCTAAGCTCTTTTGGTAGCTGTTGTTATAGGCGAACTCAGCTAGAGGAAGGCACTCATCCCACTTGGTGGAATAAGTTAATGCACAAGCTCTCAACATGTCTTCTAGGATTTGATTTACCCTCTCGACTTGGTCACTGGTTTGCGGATGGTATGCGGAACTGCGAATCAAAGTGGTGCCAAGAGCGGTCTGTAGGTGCTCCCAAAAGCGGGATACAAACAGAGAGCCCCTATCTGAAGTGATTGACCGAGGAACACCATGTAAAGAGACTATCCTTGCGATGTATAGTTCAGCATAGGTCTTGGCATGGTAGATTGTTTTCACGGGAATAAAGTGAGCTGATTTTGTGAGTCGGTCAATAATCACCCATATGGAATCATTGCCCTTCTGAGTGCGAGGCAAACCCACAATGAAATCCATGTGTATATCTTCCCACTTCCAAGATGGTACGGCTAGCGGTTGAAGCATTCCTGCCGGTTTTAGATGATCGGCTTTTATTCTCTGGCACATGTCACACTCGGACACGTATTTGGCGATCTCCCGTTTCATACGGGTCCACCAAAACTTTTGTTTTAGATCTTGGTACATCTTGTTGCTACCCGGGTGTATGGTGAACATGGAGGTGTGGGCTTCGTCTAGGATTTTCTTTCTCAACTCCATTTCCCTAGGTACCACTAAGCGACCCTTGAACCATAGGATGCCTTGGTCATCAAGCGTGAAGCACGCTCTCTTCTCTTCATTTATACCTTCACGAATGTATGCCATACTTTTATCTTGTTTCTGTGCCGCTATAATTTGTTCTTTTATGGTAGGCTCTATGATCAAGCTGTAAAGTTCTGCCATTTGCTCAGTGATTACTTCGATCTCATCTATCTCGCAACAGATCACCCTTGCCGCGGGTCGGACTTCAAGCACATGGCAATGAGCCCGACGGCTTAGTGCATCTGCTATGACATTTGCTTTGCCGGGATGGTAATGGATTTCCAGGTCATAGTCTTTTATCAGTTCTAGCCATCGTCGTTGTCTCATGTTAAGTTCAGGCTGTGTGAGGATGTATTTGAGACTCTTATGATCTGTGTATATGTGACAAGTGTTGCCCAGCAGATAATATCTCCATATCTTTAGGGCGTGTACCACTGCTGCTAGCTCCAGATCATGTGTTGCGTAGTTGGCTTCATGTTTTCTTAACTGGCGTGACGCATAGGCAATTACTCTTCCCTCTTGCATTAGGACACAGCCAAGCCCATTGCCGGAGGCATCACAATATACGTCGAAGGGTTTAGTGACATCCGGTTGAGCTAGTACTGGTGCGGAGGTTAATGACTTTTTCAAGCTTGTGAAGGCCTCTTCACACTTTGGATCCCATAGATACTTCGCGTTTTTCTTGGTCAGGGATGTCATTGGCTTTGCAGTTTTGGAGAAGTCCTTGATAAAGCGGCGGTAGTAGCCCGCTAAACCGAGGAAACTCCTAATTTCTATTACTGTTTCGGGTTGTTTCCAATTCAGTACATCTTCCACTTTACTCGGATCGACGGCTACCCCCTTTTCGGACAAGATGTGGCCAAGGAAACTCACTTCTCTTAGCCAGAATGCACATTTGCTAAACTTGGCGTAGAGTTGGTGTTCTCTCAGCCGGGTGAGTACTGTTCGCAAGTGCTCCTCGTGCTCTTTCTCGTTTTTAGAGTAGACGAGGATGTCGTCAATGAATACGACTACAAATTTATCCAGCTCGTTCATGAATACTGAGTTCATCATATACATGAAGAAGGCTGGTGCATTGGTTAAGTCGAAGGACATGACCAGGTATTCATATAGGCCGTATCTGGTAGAGAAGGCTATCTTGGGTATATCTTCTTCCCTGATTTTTATTTGATAGTAGCCTGACCTTAAATCAATTTTTGAAAACACTTTGGCCCCTGCTAGCTGATCGAACAAGATGTCAATGTGAGGCAGTGGGTACTTATTTTTGATTGTGACTGCGTTTAATGGTCTATAGTCCACGCACAATCTCTTACCACCTTGGTCTTTCTTCTCTACAAAGAGAGCAGGACAGCCCCAAGGTGATGAGCTAGGACGAATGAACCCTTTATCCAACTATTCTTGTAATTGTGTTTTTAATTCCTTGAGTTCATCTGGTGCCATTCTGTACGGCCTCCTTGTAACAGGTGCCATTCCTAGAATGAGGTCTATCTTAAACTCCACATCCCTATCTGGAGGAAGCCCAGGAAGCTCCTCCGGGAACACGTCCGGGAAATCACATACTACCGGTATCTTTTTAATCTCTTGAAGTTCAGATGTATTTACTGTGGCCTCTAGATGTTTCTGTTCTGGTATGTGCACCTTTAGTATCTTTCCAGTGACCTTAGACTTTAATTGCACTTCCCTGCTGCCAACATGTAGGATTGCATCGTTTTCCACCATCCAATTCATACCCAAAATAACGTCAATCCCTTGGTGTGGCAGTACCACGGGATTTATGACAAAGCTCTCGGGACCGATGTCTATCTTTAATTGTCTGGCCATTAAACCAGTGGCGACAGGGGAACCCGGTGCGGTGATGTGATAGTCTTCCTTTAACTTGTACATTTTTATCCCGTGCTTCAATGCATATGACTTGCTAAGAAACGTATGTGTGGCTCCAGAATCAAATAACACGACGGCCGGATGACCGTTGACGGTGAACGTACCAGCAAGTACCGGCTCTCCGGCTGGGACCTGGTCCATGTGGATGAAGTGAACTCAGCCCGTCTTAGAGTTGGACCCCTTTTGCTTTCCCTGGCTGCCACCCGCAGGGGTGGGACCCTGGATGCGACGAGGTGCCCTGCAGTCCTTGCTGAAGTGTCCGGTCTTGCCGCAGTTGAAGCAAGGACCCCAAGCTCCCTGTGAGAAAGGAGCGCGAGGTGCAGGAAGATGTGCCTGATGGGATGGTGCGCGGTAGGTAGGGAACCTTTGCTGCTGCGGTGCCCTGTGAATCCAACCCGACTGATTGGGCCGGACTACAAAGCGAGACTGCTGGTGGTACTGCTGTGGCTGCTGATAGCTGGCCTTCTGCTTCTGAGATGACCCAGGTGCATTGTTGGCCTGGCGTTTTCGCTTTTGATCCTCATTTGCGACACGGAGGCGGTTCTCCATGTCCAGTGCAGTGTCGACCAGCGTCGAGAAGCTCTGGTATTCTCGCCCCAGATGCGTCAGAAGTGTAGAGTCAAACCCACTCAAAAGCCTAGCTGCCCTGCTAGGATCATCAGCCACGTCCCCCGGTGAATATTGCGACAAGTGTATGAACGACTGCACGTACTACATGACCGTTCGGTTGCCCTGCTTCAGTTCCCTGAACTCCCTCTGCTTCTGCTCCATAAGACTCTTCGGGATGTAGTGGGCCCGAAAAGCCGTACGGAGCTCCTCCCATGTGATCACGTGATCTGCTGCTGCATAGCCTGGAACGTGGCGTACCAAGCTCCAGCGGGGCCCTGAAGTAGCTGTGCCGCAAACCGAGCTTTCTCTTGCTCGGTCAACCCCGGAAGCAGTGTGAACTTGGACTCGATCGTGTGGAGCCAATCATTTGCTGCCAGTGGCTCAGGGCACGTGGTGAAGACTGGAGGGCGCAAATCCTCAAAGTCTTTGTAGGTGATCCCGCGGGGTTGGTGTTCCCGCGGCCGCTGCTGCCTTTGAGCTTGTCGTTCCTCCCTCATGAGGCGGATCAGCTCGCCCTGCTGCATGACCAGGGTGGCCAATTTCGGCGGGGGTGGTGCATCGTGTGGCTGCTGGCCTGAGGTCTGCCCATTGCGAGTGTTCACCATCTGCAAGAATGAAGCTAAGAGTGTTCAGTCCAACCACTTTAAAGCAATTAAATGCGCCGAAACACAATTACTCAAAACATGTAAGACGGAAACATATGATTGCAGTAAAGCGTTAGCTTCCTTCTCGCAGCGGTTCGACCACTGTCGCGCCTAGTCATAGCTCGGTGTGTTGGCGTTTAACACTCGACTATCGCGTGAATTTCTGGACAGCAATGACTTTACTGGTGCGCCGCTCCTAAACCGTGCATCTTTTGATTATGCTCCTCTTAGCAAAGTTATTCCTTGTTCTGTGGTCTTTTACTTTCGTATAGAAGGTTTTTGGGGGTTCTATTAGTAGCTCGTTCAAATTCAGCGTACGCCAGTACATATCGGTTCAGTTCAAATTTCTGCGGCTGCACTCTTTCAGCTATAACTTCCAGACGAGACGCTTTTAGGAGAAACTTTGTATAACAAAGTTGTCCTACACTTCCAGTTCTAAAACCTTGTCAACATACTCTTAGTTTAGTTCCTGCACTAAGGGTGTGCAAAATGGGATTTTCCTACTGGTGCTGCTTCAGTCCAGATTACAGGTTCTTGAGAGATTTGACCGTAACTCCAGACCTGAGAACAATTAGAGAAAGCTCCAATTGACAAAGTTGTACACCAGACAGTTCTCTACAACTTTTCTATTCAACTCTTGGCTCAAATCCTTACCCAATCTAAGATAACTTCAGTTTTTGGCTGCAGCTGCGTAAAATTCCAGATTGCAAGGTGCAATCCAAAACGAGGTGCAACTCACAAATCCATACACACAACCATCTCAAAGGCCATCATGACGTAAACCCAACATCAGTGCTACTTAGAAAAGTTCAATTACCACTAAAGAGTCTTAGGATTACATCATGGGATGGTGGCTACATCAACCAACCATCGAATAGTGCATAATAAAATGGTCCATCATAACATCAAATGGTGTACCGAATGAGCTCTCACAACTCACCAATGTTTTCGTACAGCCATGAGTCTAAACGCGGAGTGGATTATTACAAAACATCGCTTTCAACGCGTCACTAACTTAATGCTTAACTTCCTTCCATCAATCCATCAAACACCCTGCACCCTGGAGTTGGCGTCAGAGGGGTCGTTCTCCTCCTCCTCTTCCACCTCCATGGGCTCCGAGGACTCCTCCTCCTCCTCCTCCTCCTCCTCCAAGGGCGTGGGCTGCTGCGGCGGCTCGTACTCGGCCAGACGCTGCTGCAGCTGCGCCACCTGGGCCTCTAACTCCTCCACACGGGTACGGGTCTCCGTGTACCTGGAAAAGTAGAAGCGGCTCCGGTTCTCCGTGCGCTGGTACATCCCGTGCGCCTCACGTGCATAGTCCATGCACGCTACCAAGGGCCGTGAGCCGTTCCTGTCCCGAAGCCACCCGCGGCACTCCTGCCAAGCGTGGTCGAGGTCGCGTGTGGGGAGGAAGCGCAGGACCGTGTGGTCTGCCTCCCACCTGGAGCTCAACGAAGTGAGGGCTCCCATCACCGCCTTACGGTAAGCCTCCTCCTCGTTGGCCTCGTAAGTGGTGAGGGTCTGCTGGCCCGCGAACGTCCCCCGTGGAAGGACAACCTAGGCCATGCAGTCGCCCTCCTCATGCACCGTCTGCACCGAGATGAAGGGACAGGGACGACGCCCCATCTCCCTCAGGGCCCTGCACAGCAATTGGGACAGGGGGCACTCCTCCCTGCAGCGAGTGTGGAGCAACCCATCCTCCACCACAGGGGGAGTGTGGGTCACATCAGGGAGAACGGTGGTCCTGGCTCCGGTGGCTTGCGTGCGGTCTGCTTGGTCCTGGCCATCTGTTTTGGGTAAACAAGGTTGTGCATTAGTGAGGGGCATATTTTTCATGTGAGAGGTTATGACAAAGATATAACAGTGCATCATATGGAAGGTAAATTTAACATCACGATTTATTTCATAGCATTTTAATAATACCCCAATGATAAAAGCAGTAAACATGATGCATGTTTCGTATCTAAACGGTCTCACATCACACATCTATGAGAAGAGTACATATAGCTATCGATATTTCGGTGACACATATGCACGGCACTCTCTAATGCAACTAGTCGTTCCCTGGCCGTTCTTAATTTCGCACATAGTTAGTGTACCTGCAGAAGAATGCATGCTCATACATTACCACATAGTGTGGCATCCACGCATGACCGCTGCGTGGACAACGTTGGTGGGCCGATGCACCTTTTCCTCAAAGCTTGACTTTCCACCAGCACTGGGGATTGTCGAGGAAAAGATGGATCCCAAATCCGAATGTAAGTGTGGTGGGTATGAAAGCCTCAAACATTCCCACCACCCTTAAAGAGCTTTTACTTATACAGCATGAATGCAGAGTTTACAACCCTTCGCAAAACCCGATAGCCTCCACCAGTACTAGGGACAGCTATGGCCGAAAAGTTGCTCCTCAAAGCGCCGAATAACACTAACATCCTTATTACGGGCTTATCGTATACTCTCATTTGTCAATTACTTGAAAAGGGCTTTCGAAAATAGTTTTGTAAACCAAAACTTGATGATGTAACTGTTGTCTGTGTATGATCGGCTCTGATACCAGCTGTGGCGGAACCGCCCTGCTTAATCCAGACTAAGCACACCTGCCACCTCTGGCTCGCAGTGCACTTAGGCTAGACTAAACCCGGTAGTCCGTCGAGAGTCCTTCGGGCTCTCGATGTCACCATTTCCCAGAGGAACCGACGTCATACACATCCGACCCTCGATGGAGCCACAACAGTTACAACATCACAGGCAGTTGAATAGATGTTACATAGACTTTAGTTACAAACCAAGTTCGAAATCGAATAGAGTTCAACATAGTGTCATTCAACAACATAGTTCAAATCGTCTCTCGCAGCGAAAATTTAAAGTTCATGTTTCATGGTACTCAAAAGACTTGCATAAAAGAACGAGCATCGAGCCCATTGATGCCGCTCCTTGCCAGATCATGACTCTTCTCAATCTTGATGGGGACACGACTGTGATGCCCCTGGCATCTCAGAAGCCGTACACACAATTATACGTAAACTAATGATGAATTAAAACTAAATCATGCTTAAGAGAGTAATGAGGGATTGGTAGATAAACCACTAGGTCAAAATTTCTCAAATCTGAAATTTTAGCTCATCCCCAAAGTTGATTCTGAAATTACTTTTGAATTCACTATACAACTTTAAAATCTTCCTTTCTATGAAGTGGAATTAAACTTATCACCTTTCATATGCACCTATTTTGGAAGTGATTGGACTTCATTTGATACCCCAAAAGTTTGAAACAAGAAAGTCTCTCCACAAAGTGAAATTTCTGTTTTAATAAACCATGGAACATAATTGTGTCTAAAATTCAAAATATGTGGGGTTTCAGACCAAAGTCATATTACCAAACTTTTAGGTCATAAACTGGAGAACAATTTTGGTAATTAGAGCTTGATCATATATTGAGTTTTAATTGGAGTTTGGGGTCATTTTATACCAGCACAAAAAACCGGTTCAAATTAGGGCTGATTTGAAATTCCAAATTTACTCTAACCTACAGCCACTTTCATGCAAAGCTCAAATTAGAGAAGTTGTAAGTATTAAAATTCTAAACAAACTTTTCAAAAGACACCTTGGGAGATAATGTCCATAAATAGGACTTTTGGAATTTCAAATAAATGGGGTTTGTGGGCCAAATTAAACTTGAGAGCTAAATTCAAATGAATTTCATATTTCCATACCGAATTTGAAATCATGCCTATTGACAAAGTTGTAGAATTCAAAGAGTAGAACATTTCATTCAACTGGAGTTTTTCCAAATTCAGCCTCTAAATTGGTCTAAATGGCGATTTTCAACACAATAGAAAACACATTTTTCTATTTTCTTTTCCCTCCTTTTTCCCGGTCGATGACAGGTGGGCCCCACGCCCCCGGCCGCCACCGTGTCCGGGCCGATGGCGACCACGCGGCCGGCGACGGCCGGGCAGCGCCGCGCGCCCACGGATCGCCGCCGTGGCCTCCGCCCCAACCGGCCGCGCCCTCCTCTTGAACCCAGACACCATCCCATCCCCGCTCCACTCGCCCGCGCCCTCTTCCCTCGCTTTCCCCTGCCCGGCCTCTTCCCGAGCGCAGAGGCGCGGCCGCCATTGGAGCCACGGCAAGCTCGCGCCCCCGCCTCCTCCGGCCCTCTCCGTCCGAGCCGCCACCCCCACCGGCCTCGCCTCAAGCATCTCCACCCTCCCCGCCACTTCTCGGCCCCGCCCTGCCACCTCCAGCCGCTCCGCGTGCGCGCACGCCGCGGCCGCGCCATGGCCTAGCCCGCGGCGAGCGAGCTACGCCGGACGCCTCTGGCCGCTTCCCCTTCGTCCAACGCGCGCCCCGTCGTCGCCGCACCTCCCTCCACCGAAGCCCCAAGCCCTAGGCCGCCGCCGTCGGCCCTAGCCCCTTTCCCCACGCGCGACGCCGCGCGCCGCCCCGGCTCACCCGCGCCTCAACGCGGAGGGCCTTCCTCCGGCCATCCCCGCCCCTCCACTCCACCACCGCCGACTTCCTTACCTCGCCGCGCGCCTCACGTGCCCACCCTCGCCGCCTCTCGGTGCCCGAGCCGCCGGAACCGAAGCCGCGCCGCCGTCTCCGCGCGCCGTCGCCACCTTCGGTTCACCGGCGCCGCGCCTCCTCTCCTCTCCACCACCGGCAACGAGGTCAAGGGGGAACGGACGCCCGTGGACGGGAACACGTCCCCGGGCCCGGTCGGCTTCAAGACCGGCCACCACGCCGCCGGCGCAGCCCCGCCGTTCCCTCCCCGCGCGCCGTCTCCCTCTGCCTGCCCGAGGAAGAAGAAGAAAAGGTGGATTTGCGATTTAGCCCCTGCTGTTTTGTGTATTTATGTTTAAGTCCATACGCTGTGCAGTGAGTCTTACGAATCTAGCAGTCTAGCCCCTGGAGGTTATGGTTAATTACGTATAGGTCCCGGATCTGGGGTTAATATGTATTATTTCGGTTTTGAACTTTGGAAAATCATATAAAATCACAGAAAAATCCAAAATGGACAAACTCAGTACGTATGAACTCCTCTTGAGTAGATCTACAGGTTAGGTATGATGTGGATGAGTGAAGTGACCATTTTACCCTTGATTTTGTGCATGTATGTAAAGGGAGAATAAATAGCAAAAGTGGTCTAGATGAACCCCTAAAATGGTAAAACTTGGTCAGTATGCTTTGTAGCACATGAGAACACTATGACAAATTTTATGGCCATAGTGATTGCTGTTGTGGGGGCTTTGCCATTATATTGGCATAATGCACCCTTTTATTAACTTAAAAGTGTGTACCATGCAAAACATGTTAATATGAGTCCTCTGGTATATTTATCATGTTATATATAGCCAGTAAGTCTCAATGGAAAAAAAAATATGAACCTATAAATGTCAAGTTTTAAAGGTGATTTGAAATTGACAAAATGTTAAGTGCTAGTCTTGTTAAATAGGAAAATGGGTTCTAAATTGATAGGAAAATTCTAGGAGAAATTTGATGGCCCGTAAATGATGTCTAGTGCTCAGAAGATATATATGTGCACGTTTAAACTACTGTTTTGTATTAGGTAATTTGCTTTAATAAATAAATATATGGAAAATAGATGTCCCGCAAAAGGGTAGGTATAGGACTTGCCAAATTTTGTGCACACTCTAAATATTGATAGTTGGCCACTAGGATTTCCTAGGAGAATACGAATGCCTTCCTCAGGAAGTAGACCTTAAATAAGAAGGCTTGTTTACCTTGCCACGTAGGATCCACTGGGGGTTACTTTTCTACTGCGCTCTATCCTGCATTGCATCCTTACACTCGTTTGCATATCTGGCATACATATAGACCACGGGATCGAGGAGCCGACACAAGATCTACCGTTGATCGAGAAGCCAGACGACCAGTGGAACCCGGAGCAAGAAGACGGCGTGTCGCTGAGTTGGCCGTCCCTGTAACAAGGGGTTGCCTGGGGCAAAGCCTCACAACCCGGCAAACTAACAGTAGCTTAGTTTGCTCAAGTTGACAACAACAAAGGTAGGCCCCTTTGGCATTTTCACCTATCTAGGGAGTCTCACCACCCTATACTTGTTTGTGCATTACGTTTAGGGATTTTATGAAACCCCACTTGCATAAATCCTTGATGCCCAAAGTAGAAAGTATAAAACGAAGTCTATGCTTAGCCATGCTTAGACGGTAGAAGACGAGTGAAGGTATTCACTCGCGAGATGATAGGGCCTACAAATGTTTTTACAAATCCTTGGATCGAAAGGCAATCTGTTGTGACTTGATGATAAGTTGAGACCGGGCGGAGATATGGTTTGATACGATGAGATTTATGATAATGTGTTGGTGGACTCCGCCCGAGTCGATTAAGGCCCGTCCGCTGTTCGCCTGCTGATTGGCATAACATTGCTAGAGTGCTTATCCGGTATATGGGGCCGGTGAAACCTTACTTGTGCCATCCAAAGAACAGAGACACGTTCCTACCCACTGGTTGCGAGGAAGGTGGTCCGGGGGAGCTTGGTACTCATGACGGGGAGACCGGGATGCCGGCAGGCTCGTCATGGGGGCACAACCCGGAGGTCAGGCGGGAGTGAATCGAACTTGGGATGGGACAAGTGGAGGCGGGGGACCATATGTGGGAAAGCCGTCGTGTCAGTAAGCATATGGGCCCCTGGCATTTTTAGTTATTCCCGGGAATTAAAAATCGATTCGAATCGCTGATGCTCACCAGGTGTGAGGATGCCAGATATCGCACACGGACAACGTAGTAACAACTTAAATACTTTATGCTTATATTCATGTTTTATATACAACATGCTTAGATAAGTATGATCCGTCCGACTATTCATAGTGCTGCCCATCCACTGAGAGGAGGTTGATGGATTTGGGAGATGCTTCGAGGTCGAGGGAGAGATGACCCGACGTATAGGGACATCGCTCCTGAGACGGCTACTCCCAAGAGTTCGATGGGGGCTCTATGAATCTTGGGACGGGGCATGCGTTCATGTTTTATTTTCTCTGCAAGTTTTCCCCCTATGATATTGTTGATAATCATAACTAAGGGGTAGCAGCTGTCAAATCCTGCTATCTTACGATAACATGTTTTAAATAAACAATCAATGGCTAAGGACCCACTTCTAGTAAGCTTATGCGGGTTAGAAGTCAGTCCACCAAAAAGCTTGCATAATCTCAAATGTGTCGGGCTGAAACCGCCCACGGGTAAGTCCTACGAGTTCCCCACGAACTCACCGTTTGTTGTTGATATTTTTCTTTTAGGTGCATATCAGATTATGATCAAGGATGACTACGGTGGGCTCGAGGTCATACTTGATGTTTACTTTCCGCTGCACGTTACATCTTTGTAACGATATGTATTCCGCTGCGAGGTTTATTTTGAAGTTCTTTTTCACTACCTTGTACTCCTTTTGAGCAAAAGTATTTGTAATCAATCAAATTATGTTTGTATGAAATGGTGGGTTGTTGTAATTGTTGTGGCTCTTCCGAGAGCTTAACGTGTGTGATGTCGGCATCCCTGGGAGATGGTTTCATCGAGTGCCCTTCTGGGTAGCTCGACGGACTACCGAGTTTAGTTCGGTCTAAGTGCACTGTGGGCCAGTGGTGGCAGGTGTACTTAGCCCATATTAAATCGGTGGTTCCGCCACAGCTGGTATCAGAGCCGATCATGCACGAGCAACAATTATAACAACTTCGTTTTGATTTCAAAAGCCTATTTTCCAAATCTTTTCAGAGTATTTGCGAAAATGAGAGATATCGCGTATATGCCCATTATAAGGATGTTAGGAGATATCAGGTGACATCACTAACATTCTGACCTAGATAGAATTCATATGCATTTTGGGCGCTTTGAGAAGCAACTATTCGGCCATAGCTATCCCCAGTACTGGTGGAAGCTATTGGGTTTTGCGAATAGTTGTAATCTCTGCATTCATGCTGTATAAGTAAAAGCTCTTTAAGGGTGGTGGGCATGTTTGAGGCTTTCATACCCACCACACTTACATTCGGTTTTGGGATCCACCTTTTTCTCGACAATCCCCAGTACTGGTGGAAAGTCAGGCTTTGAGGAAAAGGTGCAGCGGCCCACCAACGTTGTCCACGCAGTGGTCACGCGTGGATGCCACATTATGTGGTAATGTATGAGCATGCATTTTTCTGCAGGTACACTAACCACGTGCGAAACTAAGAACGACTAGGACTCGACTAGTTGCATTAAGAAGAGACGTGCATATATGTCACCGAATATCGCTAGTTGTATACTTAGAAAGTGTGATGTGAGACCAGATAGGACGGGCATACATCATTCCATCTCATCTCATGTGCCTTACTTGTTCTGCTTGAAAATAACTAGATTTCTTACTGCATCTATAAGTATATTTGTTGGGTAGTAGCATTTTACATATGAATCCTGTCTGCGGTTTTAAGATGCATTTCAAACTACGAATAAAATCAACAGAAACTTATTATAAGAACCTAGTAGTACAAGAAATTTCTAAACAACTTATGTATAGATTACTTGCTCTGAAAGTAAATACGAGCGAGGTACCAGTTTAGGGCGTGTCCTATGTCCATTTTAAAACAAGTATTATATATAAAAGTTGTAGTGCAAAAATTTCAACCAACAAATTGATCTATAACGACCCTTCGGCAAAATACTCTGGACATTAACTTACAACCATTTTAAGTCCAAGCTTACATCTAGGTAGCAAGTACGAAATTTAGAAGATGAAGTTCGGGACGTAACTTAATTGGCACATGAATACAAATTGCCTTATGACCACATTTGGCCTTTGAAACTATCAAATTGACGGGAGCCTTATTCTTCCTGCTACAGATGTCGCAACCCTCGACACCGCCTTTCGACTTATGTCCTGGCCACCATGAATCCATGACAGCTAAAACCATAATACCTAAAGGCAGCATGAAGAGAAAAGTGGGAGAGCCCTCTACCGATGCAGCTTCGGTTCAACACCTGCGACCTGGGATGGTTCTATTAAAAGGATTTGTCAAGCCTGAAGATCAGATCGGGATGGTTCGTATGTGTCGACAACTGGGTAAGGGCCCAGGAGGATTTTATAGACCTAGCTACAAAAACGGTGCCAAGCTGAATTTATGGATGATGTCTCTAGGAAAGAACTGGGATCTGACTACCCGCTCGTATGGACCAACACGTCCCTTCGATGGAGCACAAGCCCCGACAATACCAGATGCTTTCAAGATGATTGCTCAAACTGCGAACTCCACTGCAAACGAGTTTCCTCAGATTAACCCGGACGTATGCATCGTCAACTACTACACCAACTCCGGGAAGCTCGGACTTCACCAAGACAAGGACGAGTCAGAGAGTAGCCTTACCAAAGGTTTACCTTTCATATCCATCTCCATAGGAGACACCGCCGAGTTCTTGTTCGGCAACACAAGAGACAAAGACCAAGCGACCAAGATCAACCTCGAATCTGGTGACGTTCTCATACTCAGTGGAGAATCAAGATTGTTATTTCATGGCGTTTCCCGCGTGAAGGCCGACACTGCACCAAGTTGGTTGAAAGAAGAAACGGGCATTCGTCCTGGACGTATCAATCTTACGTTTAGGCAGTATTAGCTAGATACTAGTTGGTGTGCTAGCAGTCATCGCAAACTGTTGTAATAAGAGGAGGTTGACTCTCATAACCCTCGAGTCTCCCATGTATCCAGCTCCTTGCAGTCGGCATATGTCCCACCCTCATGGCTAATGTAACTCTATTTTCAATGGAGCATTCTAAACTCTTGTAGTTCTCACGTTTCACGCTTTTGTCATTCAGGCACTTCAGTCCCTGTAATCCATGACACTTTTGTTGTGGTTACCTCGTTCCTGATTGAAATAAGTCTGATGAGTTATACCTCCGAAAACATTATGCTATGGCGTGTAAAACTCCTTGTCTATGTCTTTCTATAATCCTGTGTTATTCGCATATCCCCTGAAGTTGGAAAGAAATACCGCACTTGATGGGGTGTCTACCCGAGTAGTCTATGGTGCCGCGACGGAACCTAGGGTCCTGTGTGCACGGCCGTCACACGGTTCCACTAGGGGCGCGCAGGTATCAAGACATGCAAAGGCATGACACCGCTGCATTTGTGGAACATTCCTATCCAACTCCTAACCCCTTGTGGACCTCTATACATCTCATTCGTGGAGATAATTTACTCTAATTCCACTGCCACCTTGTATCATTTCATTGCTTTGTTTCACCTTGCCCTTCGTGGTCTGTGGGGGAAAGATCCACCCTAACCCCACTATCGTTCACACCTTTCTCTTGCCTTGTTGAACCATGTTCTTCTCGATCCGTGAGACGAGCCAAATCTATGGCTCCACCCGTCCACATCTTTTCGTTGACTTTGTTTATCCTTGCTGGTCATGCTTCACGGGGATGAGCAATTCTATTCTACACGATACCTTCACAACCATTGGTCCAAATCTCGGATTTCTCTGCGCTCACCCTGATCTTCGTTAACATCTTGTATGTGTGGAAATGCTTGATCTCATTCCCACTGTCTTACTACGTCATTCTATTTCTTTTTCCAACTTGCCCCTCTCTGAATGGTGGAGACAGCCAAACTCTGTTTCCACTGCTTTCTCCTACGTTCCTTTCTGAAATATATTGAACCTTATCTCCTGAAGGGGAACTTCAGCACCATCCGCCGCGCTAAGCTTTTGTTCTCAGCTAGTGCTTTTGTCATATCGTCCTTTTCAAGAAGTTGCTTCGTTCTTCTTTGAAAATCATCCTCAGATAAGCTTACTAACACTGACTATTGTTTCGTTAGTAAGCGCACATCATATGCCTATACTTCTCTTGGTCAGACTTGACAAATCTTATGGAATCGTACAAACCATCACTTTGTCTAGGTGAATATGTCCTACTTCTTCCCGTGTTATCTTTCTTAAGGCAATGAGTAGTGTGTGCTATGCATCGCCACACCTTACTCTTTGAAAATATTTGGATTTGATATCTTATATGTGTACGCAGTCCCCATCAAAATGGAATGAATGTGCCTCCCAACAACACATCCATTGTTGTTTTCCATAACTCGCGAGATTTTTGTTTCATTCAAACCCCCTACTGCGTATGCTTTGCTTCTCATTGTTCAAATAAATCAGATGTTTATTACGCTCCTAAACTCGGTGTCAAAGACAGGAAGTAACGCTCTCGTCGTGCTTGAACCAATCATGTCATTCGCTCGCTGCCACCACGTTCTCTTTGTGGTTTGTTCATTCCCCCTCATATGAGACGTGAATTATCGAATACCTTAAAGGAACCATCCTAGTCAACCAAATGATGCTTTGTAACTACCTTGTGTTAAGGAGGCACTAACCATTCACGAGCCTGTTAACAAAGCAAGTTGGTGAAGGATTAAGTGTCACCATGTGTGACAGAAGCACACAAATCACGACGCCAAAACCATTTACACTTCGCGGTAAGCGGTAGAACCCCGCTTCCTCCAAATCTCGGGACGAGATTTCTTTAAGGGGGGTGGGTTGTGATGCCCCTGGCATCTCAGAAGCCGTACACACAATTATACGTAAACTAATGATGAATTAAAACTAAATCATGCTTAAGAGAGTAATGAGGGATTGGTAGATAAACCACTAGGTCAAAATTTCTCAAATCTGAAATTTTAGCTCATCCCCAAAGTTGATTCTGAAATTACTTTTGAATTCACTATACAACTTTAAAATCTTCCTTTCTATGAAGTGGAATTAAACTTATCACCTTTCATATGCACCTATTTTGGAAGTGATTGGACTTCATTTGATACCCCAAAAGTTTGAAACAAGAAAGTCTCTCCACAAAGTGAAATTTCTGTTTTAATAAACCATGGAACATAATTGTGTCTAAAATTCAAAATATGTGGGGTTTCAGACCAAAGTCATATTACCAAACTTTTAGGTCATAAACTGGAAAACAATTTTGGTAATTAGAGCTTGATCATATATTGAGTTTTAATTGGAGTTTGGGGCCATTTTATACCAGCACAGAAAACCGGTTCAAATTAGGGCTGATTTGAAATTCCAAATTTACTCTAACCTACAGCCACTTTCATGCAAAGCTCAAATTAGAGAAGTTGTAAGTTTTAAAATTCTAAACAAACTTTTCAAAAGACACCTTGGGAGATAATGTCCATAAATAGGACTTTTGGAATTTCAAATAAATGTGGTTTGTGGGCCAAATTAAACTTGAGAGCTAAATTCAAATGAATTTCATATTTCCATACCGAATTTGAAATCATGCCTATTGACAAAGTTGTAGAGTTCAAAGAGTAGAACATTTCATTCAATTGGAGTTTTTTCCAAATTCAGCCTCTAAATTGGTCTAAATGGCGATTTTCAACACAATAGAAAACACATTTTTCTATTTTCTTTTCCCTCCTTTTTCCCGGTCGATGACAGGTGGGCCCCACGCCCCCGGCCGCCACCGTGTCCGGGCCGATGGCGACCACGCGGCCGGCGACGGCCGGGCAGCGCCGCGCGCCCACGGATCGCCGCCGTGGCCTCCGCCCCGACCGGCCGCGCCCTCCTCTTGAACCCAGACACCATCTCATCCCCGCTCCACTCGCCCGCGCCCTCTTCCCTCGCTTTCCCCTGCCCGGCCTCTTCCCGAGCGCAGAGGCGCGGCCGCCATTGGAGCCACGGCAAGCTCGCGCCCCCGCCTCCTCCGGCCCTCTCCATCCGAGCCGCCACCCCCCACCGGCCTCGCCTCAAGCATCTCCACCCTCCCCGCCACTTCTCGGCCCCGCCCTGCCACCTCCAGCTGCTCCGCGTGCGCGCACGCCGCGGCCGCGCCATGGCCTAGCCCGCGGCGAGCGAGCTACGCCGGACGCCTCTGGCCGCCTCCCCTTCGTCCAACGCGCGCCCCGTCGTCGCCGCACCTCCCTCCACCGAAGCCCCAAGCCCTAGGCCGCCGCCGTCGGCCCTAGCCCCTTTCCCCACGCGCGACGCCGCGCGCCGCCCCGGCTCACCCGCGCCTCAACGCGGAGGGCCTTCCTCCGGCCATCCCCGCCCCTCCACTCCACCACCGCCGACTTCCTTACCTCGCCGCGCGCCTCACGTGCCCACCCTCGCCGCCTCTCGGTGCCCGAGCCGCCGGAACCGAAGCCGCGCCGCCGTCTCCGCGCGCCGTCGCCACCTTCGGTTCACCGGCGCCGCGCCTCCTCTCCTCTCCACCACCGGCAACGAGGTCAAGGGGGAACGGACGCCCGTGGACGGGAACACGTCCCCGGGCCCGGTCGGCTTCAAGACCGGCCACCACGCCGCCGGCGCAGCCCCGCCGTTCCCTCCCCGCGCGCCGTCTCCCTCTGCCTGCCCGAGGAAGAAGAAGAAAAGGTGGATTTGCGATTTAGCCCCTGCTGTTTCGTGTATTTATGTTTAAGTCCATACGCTGTGCAGTGAGTCTTACGAATCTAGCAGTCTAGCCCCTGGAGGTTATGGTTAATTACGTATAGGTCCCGGATCTGGGGTTAATATGTATTATTTCGGTTTTGAACTTTGGAAAATCATATAAAATCACAGAAAAATCCAAAATGGACAAACTCAGTACCTATGAACTCCTCTTGAGTAGATCTACAGGTTAGGTATGATGTGGATGAGTGAAGTGACCATTTTACCCTTGATTTTGTGCATGTATGTAAAGGGAGAATAAATAGCAAAAGTGGTCTAGATGAACCCCTAAAATGGTAAAACTTGGTCAGTATGCTTTGTAGCACATGAGAACACTATGACAAATTTTATGGCCATAGTGATTGCTGTTGTGGGGGCTTTGCCATTATATTGGCATAATGCACCCTTTTATTAACTTAAAAGTGTGTACCATGCAAAACATGTTAATATGAGTCCTCTGGTATATTTATCATGTTATATATAGCCAGTAAGTCTCAATGGAAAAAAAAATATGAACCTATAAATGTCAAGTTTTAAAGGTGATTTGAAATTGACAAAATGTTAAGTGCTAGTCTTGTTAAATAGGAAAATGGGTTCTAAATTGCTAGGAAAATTCTAGGAGAAATTTGATGGCCCGTAAATGATGTCTAGTGCTCAGAAGATATATATGTGCACGTTTAAACTACTGTTTTGTATTAGGTAATTTGCTTTAATAAATAAATATATGGAAAATAGATGTCCCGCAAAAGGGTAGGTATAGGACTTGCCAAATTTTGTGCACACTCTAAATATTGATAGTTGGCCACTAGGATTTCCTAGGAGAATACGAATGCCTTCCTCAGGAAGTAGACCTTAAATAAGAAGGCTTGTTTACCTTGCCACGTAGGATCCACTGGGGGTTACTTTTCTACTGCGCTCTATCCTGCATTGCATCCTTACACTCGTTTGCATATCTGGCATACATATAGACCACAGGATCGAGGAGCCGACACAAGATCTACCGTTGATCGAGAAGCCAGACGACCAGTGGAACCCGGAGCAAGAAGAAGGCGTGTCGCTGAGTTGGCCGTCCCTGTAACAAGGGGTTGCCTGGGGCAAAGCCTCACAACCCGGCAAACTAACAGTAGCTTAGTTTGCTCAAGTTGACAACAACAAAGGTAGGCCCCTTAGGCATTTTCACCTATCTAGGGAGTCTCACCACCCTATACTTGTTTGTGCATTACGTTTAGGGATTTTATGAAACCCCACTTGCATAAATCCTTGATGCCCAAAGTAGAAAGGATAAAACGAAGTCTATGCTTAGCCATGCTTAGACGGTAGAAGACGAGTGAAGGTATTCACTCGCGAGATGATAGGGCCTACAAATGTTTTTACAAATCCTTGGATCGAAAGGCAATCTGTTGTGACTTGATGATAAGTTGAGACCGGGCGGAGATATGGTTTGATACGATGAGATTTATGATAATGTGTTGGTGGACTCCGCCTGAGTCGATTAAGGCCCGTCCGCTGTTCGCCTGCTGATTGGCATAACATTGCTAGAGTGCTTATCCGGTATATGGGGCCGGTGAAACCTTACTTGTGCCATCCAAAGAACAGAGACACGTTCCTACCCACTGGTTGCGAGGAAGGTGGTCCGGGGGAGCTTGGTACTCATGACGGGGAGACCGGGATGCCGGCAGGCTCGTCATGGGGGCACAACCCGGAGGTCAGGCGGGAGTGAATCGAACTTGGGATGGGACAAGTGGAGGCGGGGGACCATATGTGGGAAAGCCGTCGTGTCAGTAAGCATATGGGCCCCTGGCATTTTTAGTTATTCCCGGGAATTAAAAATCGATTCGAATCGCTGATGCTCACCAGGTGTGAGAATGCCAGATATCGCACACGGACAACGTAGTAACAACTTAAATACTTTATGCTTATATTCATATTTTATATACAACATGCTTGGATAAGTATGATCCGTCCGACTATTCATAGTGCTGCCCATCCACTGAGAGGAGGTTGATGGATTTGGGAGATGCTTCGAGGTCGAGGGAGAGATGACCCGACGTATAGGGACATCGCTCCTGAGACGGCTACTCCCAAGAGTTCGATGGGGGCTCTATGAATCTTGGGACGGGGCATGCGTTCATGTTTTATTTTCTCTGCAAGTTTTCCCCCTATGATATTGTTGATAATCATAACTAAGGGGTAGCAGCTGTCAAATCCTGCTATCTTACGATAACATGTTTTAAATAAACAATCAATGGCTAAGGACCCACTTCTAGTAAGCTTATGCGGATTAGAAGTCAGTCCACCAAAAAGCCTTGCATAATCTCAAATGTGTCGGGCTGAAACCGCCCACGGGTAAGTCCTACGAGTTCCCCACGAACTCACCGTTTGTTGTTGATATTTTTCTTTTAGGTGCATATCAGATTATGATCAAGGATGACTACGGTGGGCTCGAGGTCATACTTGATGTTTACTTTCCGCTGCACGTTACATCTTTGTAACGATATGTATTCCGCTGCGAGGTTTATTTTGAAGTTCTTTTTCACTACCTTGTACTCCTTTTGAGCAAAAGTATTTGTAATCAATCAAATTATGTTTGTATGAAATGGTGGGTTGTTGTAATTGTTGTGGCTCTTCCGAGAGCTTAACGTGTGTGATGTCGGCATCCCTGGGAAATGGTTTCATCGAGTGCCCTTCTGGGTAGCTCGACGGACTACCGAGTTTAGTTCGGTCTAAGTGCACTGTGGGCCAGTGGTGGCAGGTGTACTTAGCCCATATTAAATCGGTGGTTCCGCCACAGCTGGTATCAGAGCCGATCATGCACGAGCAACAATTATAACAACTTCGTTTTGATTTCAAAAGCCTATTTTCCAAATCTTTTCAGAGTATTTGCGAAAATGAGAGATATCGCGTATATGCCCATTATAAGGATGTTAGGAGATATCAGGTGACATCACTAACATTCTGACCTAGATAGAATTCATATGCATTTTGGGCGCTTTGAGAAGCAACTATTCGGCCATAGCTATCCCCAGTACTGGTGGAAGCTATTGGGTTTTGCGAATAGTTGTAATCTCTGCATTCATGCTGTATAAGTAAAAGCTCTTTAAGGGTGGTGGGCATGTTTGAGGCTTTCATACCCACCACACTTACATTCGGTTTTGGGATCCACCTTTTTCTCGACAATCCCCAGTACTGGTGGAAAGTCAGGCTTTGAGGAAAAGGTGCAGCGGCCCACCAACGTTGTCCACGCAGTGGTCACGCGTGGATGCCACATTATGTGGTAATGTATGAGCATGCATTTTTCTGCAGGTACACTAACCACGTGCGAAACTAAGAACGACTAGGACTCGACTAGTTGCATTAAGAAGAGACGTGCATATATGTCACCGAATATCGCTAGTTGTATACTTAGAAAGTGTGATGTGAGACCAGATAGGACGGGCATACATCATTCCATCTCATCTCATGTGCCTTACTTGTTCTGCTTGAAAATAACTAGATTTCTTACTGCATCTATAAGTATATTTGTTGGGTAGTAGCATTTTACATATGAATCCTGTCTGCGGTTTTAAGATGCATTTCAAACTACGAATAAAATCAACAGAAACTTATTATAAGAACCTAGTAGTACAAGAAATTTCTAAACAACTTATGTATAGATTACTTGCTCTGAAAGTAAATACGAGCGAGGTACCAGTTTAGGGCGTGTCCTATGTCCATTTTAAAACAAGTATTATATATAAAAGTTGTAGTGCAAAAATTTCAACCAACAAATTGATCTATAACGACCCTTCGGCAAAATACTCTGGACATTAACTTACAACCATTTTAAGTCCAAGCTTACATCTAGGTAGCAAGTACGAAATTTAGAAGATGAAGTTCGGGACGTAACTTAATTGGCACATGAATACAAATTGCCTTATGACCACATTTGGCCTTTGAAACTATCAAATTGACGGGAGCCTTATTCTTCCTGCTACAGATGTCGCAACCCTCGACACCGCCTTTTGACTTATGTCCTGGCCACCATGAATCCATGACAGCTAAAACCATAATACCTAAAGGCAGCATGAAGAGAAAAGTGGGAGAGCCCTCTACCGATGCAGCTTCGGTTCAACACCTGCGACCTGGGATGGTTCTATTAAAAGGATTTGTCAAGCCTGAAGATCAGATCGGGATGGTTCGTATGTGTCGACAACTGGGTAAGGGCCCAGGAGGATTTTATAGACCTAGCTACAAAAACGGTGCCAAGCTGAATTTATGGATGATGTCTCTAGGAAAGAACTGGGATCTGACTACCCGCTCGTATGGACCAACACGTCCCTTCGATGGAGCACAAGCCCCGACAATACCAGATGCTTTCAAGATGATTGCTCAAACTGCGAACTCCACTGCAAACGAGTTTCCTCAGATTAACCCGGACGTATGCATCGTCAACTACTACACCAACTCCGGGAAGCTCGGACTTCACCAAGACAAGGACGAGTCAGAGAGTAGCCTTACCAAAGGTTTACCTTTCATATCCATCTCCATAGGAGACACCGCCGAGTTCTTGTTCGGCAACACAAGAGACAAAGACCAAGCGACCAAGATCAACCTCGAATCTGGTGACGTTCTCATACTCAGTGGAGAATCAAGATTGTTATTTCATGGCGTTTCCCGCGTGAAGGCCGACACTGCACCAAGTTGGTTGAAAGAAGAAACGGGCATTCGTCCTGGACGTATCAATCTTACGTTTAGGCAGTATTAGCTAGATACTAGTTGGTGTGCTAGCAGTCATCGCAAACTGTTGTAATAAGAGGAGGTTGACTCTCATAACCCTCGAGTCTCCCATGTATCCAGCTCCTTGCAGTCGGCATATGTCCCACCCTCATGGCTAATGTAACTCTATTTTCAATGGAGCATTCTAAACTCTTGTAGTTCTCACGTTTCACGCTTTTGTCATTCAGGCACTTCAGTCCCTGTAATCCATGACACTTTTGTTTTGGTTACCTCGTTCCTGATTGAAATAAGTCTGATGAGTTATACCTCCGAAAACATTATGCTATGGCGTGTAAAACTCCTTGTCTATGTCTTTCTATAATCCTGTGTTATTCGCATATCCCCTGAAGTTGGAAAGAAATACCGCACTTGATGGGGTGTCTACCCGAGTAGTCTATGGTGCCGCGACGGAACCTAGGGTCCTGTGTGCACGGCCGTCACACGGTTCCACTAGGGGCGCGCAGGTATCAAGACATGCAAAGGCATGACACCGCTGCATTTGTGGAACATTCCTATCCAACTCCTAACCCCTTGTGGACCTCTATACATCTCATTCGTGGAGATAATTTACTCTAATTCCACTGCCACCTTGTATCATTTCATTGCTTTGTTTCACCTTGCCCTTCGTGGTCTGTGGGGGAAAGATCCACCCTAACCCCACTATCGTTCACACCTTTCTCTTGCCTTGTTGAACCATGTTCTTCTCGATCCGTGAGACGAGCCAAATCTATGGCTCCACCCGTCCACATCTTTTCGTTGACTTTGTTTATCCTTGCTGGTCATGCTTCACGGGGATGAGCAATTCTATTCTACACGATACCTTCACAACCATTGGTCCAAATCTCGGATTTCTCTGCGCTCACCCTGATCTTCGTTAACATCTTGTATGTGTGGAAATGCTTGATCTCATTCCCACTGTCTTACTACATCATTCTATTTCTTTTTCCAACTTGCCCCTCTCTGAATGGTGGAGACAGCCAAACTCTGTTTCCACTGCTTTCTCCTACGTTCCTTTCTGAAATATATTGAACCTTATCTCCTGAAGGGGAACTTCAGCACCATCCGCCGCGCTAAGCTTTTGTTCTCAGCTAGTGCTTTTGTCATATCGTCCTTTTCAAGAAGTTGCTTCGTTCTTCTTTGAAAATCATCCTCAGATAAGCTTACTAACACTGACTATTGTTTCGTTAGTAAGCGCACATCATATGCCTATACTTCTCTTGGTCAGACTTGACAAATCTTATGGAATCGTACAAACCATCACTTTGTCTAGGTGAATATGTCCTACTTCTTCCCGTGTTATCTTTCTTAAGGCAATGAGTAGTGTGTGCTATGCATCGCCACACCTTACTCTTTGAAAATATTTGGATTTGATATCTTATATGTGTACGCAGTCCCCATCAAAATGGAATGAATGTGCCTCCCAACAACACATCCATTGTTGTTTTCCATAACTCGCGAGATTTTTGTTTCATTCAAACCCCCTACTGCGTATGCTTTGCTTCTCATTGTTCAAATAAATCAGATGTTTATTACGCTCCTAAACTCGGTGTCAAAGACAGGAAGTAACCCTCTCGTCGTGCTTGAACCAATCATGTCATTCGCTCGCTGCCACCACGTTCTCTTCGTGGTTTGTTCATTCCCCCTCATATGAGACGTGAATTATCGAATACCTTAAAGGAACCATCCTAGTCAACCAAATGATGCTTTGTAACTACCTTGTGTTAAGGAGGCACTAACCATTCACGAGCCTGTTAACAAAGCAAGTTGGTGAAGGATTAAGTGTCACCATGTGTGACAGAAGCACACAAATCACGACGCCAAAACCATTTACACTTCGCGGTAAGCGGTAGAACCCCGCTTCCTCCAAATCTCGGGACGAGATTTCTTTAAGGGGGGTGGGTTGTGATGCCCCTGGCATCTCAGAAGCCGTACACACAATTATACGTAAACTAATGATGAATTAAAACTAAATCATGCTTAAGAGAGTAATGAGGGATTGGTAGATAAACCACTAGGTCAAAATTTCTCAAATCTGAAATTTTAGCTCATCCCCAAAGTTGATTCTGAAATTACTTTTGAATTCACTATACAACTTTAAAATCTTCCTTTCTATGAAGTGGAATTAAACTTATCACCTTTCATATGCACCTATTTTGGAAGTGATTGGACTTCATTTGATACCCCAAAAGTTTGAAACAAGAAAGTCTCTCCACAAAGTGAAATTTCTGTTTTAATAAACCATGGAACATAATTGTGTCTAAAATTCAAAATATGTGGGGTTTCAGACCAAAGTCATATTACCAAACTTTTAGGTCATAAACTGGAGAACAATTTTGGTAATTAGAGCTTGATCATATATTGAGTTTTAATTGGAGTTTGGGGTCATTTTATACCAGCACAGAAAACCGGTTCAAATTAGGGCTGATTTGAAATTCCAAATTTACTCTAACCTACAGCCACTTTCATGCAAAGCTCAAATTAGAGAAGTTGTAAGTTTTAAAATTCTAAACAAACTTTTCAAAAGACACCTTGGGAGATAATGTCCATAAATAGGACTTTTGGAATTTCAAATAAATGTGGTTTGTGGGCCAAATTAAACTTGAGAGCTAAATTCAAATGAATTTCATATTTCCATACCGAATTTGAAATCATGCCTATTGACAAAGTTGTAGAGTTCAAAGAGTAGAACATTTCATTCAATTGGAGTTTTTCCAAATTCAGCCTCTAAATTGGTCTAAATGACGATTTTCAACACAATAGAAAACACATTTTTCTATTTTCTTTTCCCTCCTTTTTCCCGGTCGATGACAGGTGGGCCCCACACCCCCGGCTGCCACCGTGTCCGGGCCGATGGCGACCACGCGGCCGGCGACGGCCGGGCAGCGCCGCGCGCCCACGGATCGCCGCCGTGGCCTCCGCCCCGACCGGCCGCGCCCTCCTCTTGAACCCAGACACCATCCCATCCCCGCTCCACTCGCCCGCGCCCTCTTCCCTCGCTTTCCCCTGCCCGGCCTCTTCCCGAGCGCAGAGGCGCGGCCGCCATTGGAGCCACGGCAAGCTCGCGCCCCCGCCTCCTCCGGCCCTCTCCATCCGAGCCGCCACCCCCACCGGCCTCGCCTCAAGCATCTCCACCCTCCCCGCCACTTCTCGGCCCCGCCCTGCCACCTCCAGCCGCTCCGCGTGCGCGCACGCCGCGGCCGCGCCATGGCCTAGCCCGCGGCGAGCGAGCTACGCCGGACACCTCTGGCCGCCTCCCCTTCGTCCAACGCGCGCCCCGTCGTCGCCGCACCTCCCTCCACCGAAGCCCCAAGCCCTAGGCCGCCGCCGTCGGCCCTAGCCCCTTTCCCCACGCGCGACGCCGCGCGCCGCCCCGGCTCACCCGCGCCTCAACGCGGAGGGCCTTCCTCCGGCCATCCCCGCCCCTCCACTCCACCACCGCCGACTTCCTTACCTCGCCGCGCGCCTCACGTGCCCACCCTCGCCGCCTCTCGGTGCCCGAGCCGCCGGAACCGAAGCCGCGCCGCCGTCTCCGCGCGCCGTCGCCACCTTCGGTTCACCGGCGCCGCGCCTCCTCTCCTCTCCACCACCGGCAACGAGGTCAAGGGGGAACGGACGCCCGTGGACGGGAACACGTCCCCGGGCCCGGTCGGCTTCAAGACCGGCCACCACGCCGCCGGCGCAGCCCCGCCGTTCCCTCCCCGCGCGCCGTCTCCCTCTGCCTGCCCGAGGAAGAAGAAGAAAAGGTGGATTTGCGATTTAGCCCCTGCTGTTTCGTGTATTTATGTTTAAGTCCATACGCTGTGCAGTGAGTCTTACGAATCTAGCAGTCTAGCCCCTGGAGGTTATGGTTAATTACGTATAGGTCCCGGATCTGGGGTTAATATGTATTATTTCGGTTTTGAACTTTGGAAAATCATATAAAATCACAGAAAAATCCAAAATGGACAAACTCAGTACCTATGAACTCCTCTTGAGTAGATCTACAGGTTAGGTATGATGTGGATGAGTGAAGTGACCATTTTACCCTTGATTTTGTGCATGTATGTAAAGGGAGAATAAATAGCAAAAGTGGTCTAGATGAACCCCTAAAATGGTAAAACTTGGTCAGTATGCTTTGTAGCACATGAGAACACTATGACAAATTTTATGGCCATAGTGATTGCTGTTGTGGGGGCTTTGCCATTATATTGGCATAATGCACCCTTTTATTAACTTAAAAGTGTGTACCATGCAAAACATGTTAATATGAGTCCTCTGGTATATTTATCATGTTATATATAGCCAGTAAGTCTCAATGGAAAAAAAAATATGAACCTATAAATGTCAAGTTTTAAAGGTGATTTGAAATTGACAAAATGTTAAGTGCTAGTCTTGTTAAATAGGAAAATGGGTTCTAAATTGCTAGGAAAATTCTAGGAGAAATTTGATGGCCCGTAAATGATGTCTAGTGCTCAGAAGATATATATGTGCACGTTTAAACTACTGTTTTGTATTAGGTAATTTGCTTTAATAAATAAATATATGGAAAATAGATGTCCCGCAAAAGGGTAGGTATAGGACTTGCCAAATTTTGTGCACACTCTAAATATTGATAGTTGGCCACTAGGATTTCCTAGGAGAATACGAATGCCTTCCTCAGGAAGTAGACCTTAAATAAGAAGGCTTGTTTACCTTGCCACGTAGGATCCACTGGGGGTTACTTTTCTACTGCGCTCTATCCTGCATTGCATCCTTACACTCGTTTGCATATCTGGCATACATATAGACCACAGGATCGAGGAGCCGACACAAGATCTACCGTTGATCGAGAAGCCAGACGACCAGTGGAACCCGGAGCAAGAAGACGGCGTGTCGCTGAGTTGGCCGTCCCTGTAACAAGGGGTTGCCTGGGGCAAAGCCTCACAACCCGGCAAACTAACAGTAGCTTAGTTTGCTCAAGTTGACAACAACAAAGGTAGGCCCCTTAGGCATTTTCACCTATCTAGGGAGTCTCACCACCCTATACTTGTTTGTGCATTACGTTTAGGGATTTTATGAAACCCCACTTGCATAAATCCTTGATGCCCAAAGTAGAAAGGATAAAACGAAGTCTATGCTTAGCCATGCTTAGACGGTAGAAGACGAGTGAAGGTATTCACTCGCGAGATGATAGGGCCTACAAATGTTTTTACAAATCCTTGGATCGAAAGGCAATCTGTTGTGACTTGATGATAAGTTGAGACCGGGCGGAGATATGGTTTGATACGATGAGATTTATGATAATGTGTTGGTGGACTCCGCCCGAGTCGATTAAGGCCCGTCCGCTGTTCGCCTGCTGATTGGCATAACATTGCTAGAGTGCTTATCCGGTATATGGGGCCGGTGAAACCTTACTTGTGCCATCCAAAGAACAGAGACACGTTCCTACCCACTGGTTGCGAGGAAGGTGGTCCGGGGGAGCTTGGTACTCATGACGGGGAGACCGGGATGCCGGCAGGCTCGTCATGGGGGCACAACCCGGAGGTCAGGCGGGAGTGAATCGAACTTGGGATGGGACAAGTGGAGGCGGGGGACCATATGTGGGAAAGCCGTCGTGTCAGTAAGCATATGGGCCCCTGGCATTTTTAGTTATTCCTGGGAATTAAAAATCGATTCGAATCGCTGATGCTCACCAGGTGTGAGAATGCCAGATATCGCACACGGACAACGTAGTAACAACTTAAATACTTTATGCTTATATTCATGTTTTATATACAACATGCTTGGATAAGTATGATCCGTCCGACTATTCATAGTGCTGCCTATCCACTGAGAGGAGGTTGATGGATTTGGGAGATGCTTCGAGGTCGAGGGAGAGATGACCCGACGTATAGGGACATCGCTCCTGAGACGGCTACTCCCAAGAGTTCGATGGGGGCTCTATGAATCTTGGGACGGGGCATGCGTTCATGTTTTATTTTCTCTGCAAGTTTTCCCCCTATGATATTGTTGATAATCATAACTAAGGGGTAGCAGCTGTCAAATCCTGCTATCTTACGATAACATGTTTTAAATAAACAATCAATGGCTAAGGACCCACTTCTAGTAAGCTTATGCGGGTTAGAAGTCAGTCCACCAAAAAGCCTTGCATAATCTCAAATGTGTCGGGCTGAAACCGCCCACGGGTAAGTCCTACGAGTTCCCCACGAACTCACCGTTTGTTGTTGATATTTTTCTTTTAGGTGCATATCAGATTATGATCAAGGATGACTACGGTGGGCTCGAGGTCATACTTGATGTTTACTTTCTGCTGCACGTTACATCTTTGTAACGATATGTATTCCGCTGCGAGGTTTATTTTGAAGTTCTTTTTCACTACCTTGTACTCCTTTTGAGCAAAAGTATTTGTAATCAATCAAATTATGTTTGTATGAAATGGTGGGTTGTTGTAATTGTTGTGGCTCTTCCGAGAGCTTAACGTGTGTGATGTCGGCATCCCTGGGAGATGGTTTCATCGAGTGCCCTTCTGGGTAGCTCGACGGACTACCGAGTTTAGTTCGGTCTAAGTGCACTGTGGGCCAGTGGTGGCAGGTGTACTTAGCCCATATTAAATCGGTGGTTCCGCCACAGCTGGTATCAGAGCCGATCATGCACGAGCAACAATTATAACAACTTCGTTTTGATTTCAAAAGCCTATTTTCCAAATCTTTTCAGAGTATTTGCGAAAATGAGAGATATCGCGTATATGCCCATTATAAGGATGTTAGGAGATATCAGGTGACATCACTAACATTCTGACCTAGATAGAATTCATATGCATTTTGGGCGCTTTGAGAAGCAACTATTCGGCCATAGCTATCCCCAGTACTGGTGGAAGCTATTGGGTTTTGCGAATAGTTGTAATCTCTGCATTCATGCTGTATAAGTAAAAGCTCTTTAAGGGTGGTGGGCATGTTTGAGGCTTTCATACCCACCACACTTACATTCGGTTTTGGGATCCACCTTTTTCTCGACAATCCCCAGTACTGGTGGAAAGTCAGGCTTTGAGGAAAAGGTGCAGCGGCCCACCAACGTTGTCCACGCAGTGGTCACGCGTGGATGCCACATTATGTGGTAATGTATGAGCATGCATTTTTCTGCAGGTACACTAACCACGTGCGAAACTAAGAACGACTAGGACTCGACTAGTTGCATTAAGAAGAGACGTGCATATATGTCACCGAATATCGCTAGTTGTATACTTAGAAAGTGTGATGTGAGACCAGATAGGACGGGCATACATCATTCCATCTCATCTCATGTGCCTTACTTGTTCTGCTTGAAAATAACTAGATTTCTTACTGCATCTATAAGTATATTTGTTGGGTAGTAGCATTTTACATATGAATCCTGTCTGCGGTTTTAAGATGCATTTCAAACTACGAATAAAATCAACAGAAACTTATTATAAGAACCTAGTAGTACAAGAAATTTCTAAACAACTTATGTATAGATTACTTGCTCTGAAAGTAAATACGAGCGAGGTACCAGTTTAGGGCGTGTCCTATGTCCATTTTAAAACAAGTATTATATATAAAAGTTGTAGTGCAAAAATTTCAACCAACAAATTGATCTATAACGACCCTTCGGCAAAATACTCTGGACATTAACTTACAACCATTTTAAGTCCAAGCTTACATCTAGGTAGCAAGTACGAAATTTAGAAGATGAAGTTCGGGACGTAACTTAATTGGCACATGAATACAAATTGCCTTATGACCACATTTGGCCTTTGAAACTATCAAATTGACGGGAGCCTTATTCTTCCTGCTACAGATGTCGCAACCCTCGACACCACCTTTCGACTTATGTCCTGGCCACCATGAATCCATGACAGCTAAAACCATAATACCTAAAGGCAGCATGAAGAGAAAAGTGGGAGAGCCCTCTACCGATGCAGCTTCGGTTCAACACCTGCGACCTGGGATGGTTCTATTAAAAGGATTTGTCAAGCCTGAAGATCAGATCGGGATGGTTCGTATGTGTCGACAACTGGGTAAGGGCCCAGGAGGATTTTATAGACCTAGCTACAAAAACGGTGCCAAGCTGAATTTATGGATGATGTCTCTAGGAAAGAACTGGGATCTGACTACCCGCTCGTATGGACCAACACGTCCCTTCGATGGAGCACAAGCCCCGACAATACCAGATGCTTTCAAGATGATTGCTCAAACTGCGAACTCCACTGCAAACGAGTTTCCTCAGATTAACCCGGACGTATGCATCGTCAACTACTACACCAACTCCGGGAAGCTCGGACTTCACCAAGACAAGGACGAGTCAGAGAGTAGCCTTACCAAAGGTTTACCTTTCATATCCATCTCCATAGGAGACACCGCCGAGTTCTTGTTCGGCAACACAAGAGACAAAGACCAAGCGACCAAGATCAACCTCGAATCTGGTGACGTTCTCATACTCAGTGGAGAATCAAGATTGTTATTTCATGGCGTTTCCCGCGTGAAGGCCGACACTGCACCAAGTTGGTTGAAAGAAGAAACGGGCATTCGTCCTGGACGTATCAATCTTACGTTTAGGCAGTATTAGCTAGATACTAGTTGGTGTGCTAGCAGTCATCGCAAACTGTTGTAATAAGAGGAGGTTGACTCTCATAACCCTCGAGTCTCCCATGTATCCAGCTCCTTGCAGTCGGCATATGTCCCACCCTCATGGCTAATGTAACTCTATTTTCAATGGAGCATTCTAAACTCTTGTAGTTCTCACGTTTCACGCTTTTGTCATTCAGGCACTTCAGTCCCTGTAATCCATGACACTTTTGTTGTGGTTACCTCGTTCCTGATTGAAATAAGTCTGATGAGTTATACCTCCGAAAACATTATGCTATGGCGTGTAAAACTCCTTGTCTATGTCTTTCTATAATCCTGTGTTATTCGCATATCCCCTGAAGTTGGAAAGAAATACCGCACTTGATGGGGTGTCTACCCGAGTAGTCTATGGTGCCGCGACGGAACCTAGGGTCCTGTGTGCACGGCCGTCACACGGTTCCACTAGGGGCGCGCAGGTATCAAGACATGCAAAGGCATGACACCGCTGCATTTGTGGAACATTCCTATCCAACTCCTAACCCCTTGTGGACCTCTATACATCTCATTCGTGGAGATAATTTACTCTAATTCCACTGCCACCTTGTATCATTTCATTGCTTTGTTTCACCTTGCCCTTCGTGGTCTGTGGGGGAAAGATCCACCCTAACCCCACTATCGTTCACACCTTTCTCTTGCCTTGTTGAACCATGTTCTTCTCGATCCGTGAGACGAGCCAAATCTATGGCTCCACCCGTCCACATCTTTTCGTTGACTTTGTTTATCCTTGCTGGTCATGCTTCACGGGGATGAGCAATTCTATTCTACACGATACCTTCACAACCATTGGTCCAAATCTCGGATTTCTCTGCGCTCACCCTGATCTTCGTTAACATCTTGTATGTGTGGAAATGCTTGATCTCATTCCCACTGTCTTACTACGTCATTCCATTTCTTTTTCCAACTTGCCCCTCTCTGAATGGTGGAGACAGCCAAACTCTGTTTCCACTGCTTTCTCCTACGTTCCTTTCTGAAATATATTGAACCTTATCTCCTGAAGGGGAACTTCAGCACCATCCGCCGCGCTAAGCTTTTGTTCTCAGCTAGTGCTTTTGTCATATCGTCCTTTTCAAGAAGTTGCTTCGTTCTTCTTTGAAAATCATCCTCAGATAAGCTTACTAACACTGACTATTGTTTCGTTAGTAAGCGCACATCATATGCCTATACTTCTCTTGGTCAGACTTGACAAATCTTATGGAATCGTACAAACCATCACTTTGTCTAGGTGAATATGTCCTACTTCTTCCCGTGTTATCTTTCTTAAGGCAATGAGTAGTGTGTGCTATGCATCGCCACACCTTACTCTTTGAAAATATTTGGATTTGATATCTTATATGTGTACGCAGTCCCCATCAAAATGGAATGAATGTGCCTCCCAACAACACATCCATTGTTGTTTTCCATAACTCGCGAGATTTTTGTTTCATTCAAACCCCCTACTGCGTATGCTTTGCTTCTCATTGTTCAAATAAATCAGATGTTTATTACGCTCCTAAACTCGGTGTCAAAGACAGGAAGTAACCCTCTCGTCGTGCTTGAACCAATCATGTCATTCGCTCGCTGCCACCACGTTCTCTTCGTGGTTTGTTCATTCCCCCTCATATGAGACGTGAATTATCGAATACCTTAAAGGAACCATCCTAGTCAACCAAATGATGCTTTGTAACTACCTTGTGTTAAGGAGGCACTAACCATTCACGAGCCTGTTAACAAAGCAAGTTGGTGAAGGATTAAGTGTCACCATGTGTGACAGAAGCACACAAATCACGACGCCAAAACCATTTACACTTCGCGGTAAGCCGTAGAACCCCGCTTCCTCCAAATCTCGGGACGAGATTTCTTTAAGGGGGGTGGGTTGTGATGCCCCTTGCATCCCAGAAGCCGTACACACAATTATACGTAAACTAATGATGAATTAAAACTAAATCATGCTTAAGAGAGTAATGAGGGATTGGTAGATAAACCACTAGGTCAAAATTTCTCAAATCTGAAATTTTAGCTCATCCCCAAAGTTGATTCTGAAATTACTTTTGAATTCACTATACAACTTTAAAATCTTCCTTTCTATGAAGTGGAATTAAACTTATCACCTTTCATATGCACCTATTGTGGAAGTGATTGGACTTCATTTGATACCCCAAAAGTTTGAAACAAGAAAGTCTCTCCACAAAGTGAAATTTCTGTTTTAATAAACCATGGAACATAATTGTGTCTAAAATTCAAAATATGTGGGGTTTCAGACCAAAGTCATATTACCAAACTTTTAGGTCATAAACTGGAGAACAATTTTGGTAATTAGAGCTTGATCATATATTGAGTTTTAATTGGAGTTTGGGGTCATTTTATACCAGCACAGAAAACCGGTTCAAATTAGGGCTGATTTGAAATTCCAAATTTACTCTAACCTACAGCCACTTTCATGCAAAGCTCAAATTAGAGAAGTTGTAAGTTTTAAAATTCTAAACAAACTTTTCAAAAGACACCTTGGGAGATAATGTCCATAAATAGGACTTTTGGAATTTCAAATAAATGGGGTTTGTGGGCCAAATTAAACTTGAGAGCTAAATTCAAATGAATTTCATATTTCATACCGAATTTGAAATCATGCCTATTGACAAAGTTGTAGAGTTCAAAGAGTAGAACATTTCATTCAATTGTAGTTTTTCCAAATTCGGCCTCTAAATTGGCCTAAATGGCGATTTTTAACACAAGAGAAAATACATTTTTCTATTTTCTTTTCCCTCCTTTTTCCCGGTCGATGACAGGTGGGCCCCACGCCCCCGGCCGCCACCGTGTCCGGGCCGATGGCGACCACGCGGCCGGCGACGGTCGGGCAGCGCCGCGCGCCCACGGATCGCCGCCGTGGCCTCCGCCCCGACCGGCCGCGCCCTCCTCTTGAACCCAGACACCATCCCATCCCCGCTCCACTCGCCCGCGCCCTCTTCCCTCGCTTTCCCCTGCCCGGCCTCTTCCCGAGCGCAGAGGCGCGGCCGCCATTGGAGCCACGGCAAGCTCGCGCCCCCGCCTCCTCCGGCCCTCTCCGTCCGAGTCGCCACCCCCACCGGCCTCGCCTCAAGCATCTCCACCCTCCCCGCCACTTCTCGGCCCCGCCCTGCCACCTCCAGCCGCTCCGCGTGCACGCACGCCGCGGCCGCGCCATGGCCTAGCCCGCGGCGAGCGAGCTACGCCGGACGCCTCTGGCCGCCTCCCCTTCGTCCAACGCGCGCCCCGTCGTCGCCGCACCTCCCTCCACCGAAGCCCCAAGCCCTAGGCCGCCGCCGTCGGCCCTAGCCCCTTTCCCCACGCGCGACGCCGCGCGCCGCCCCGGCTCACCCGCGCCTCAACGCGGAGGGCCTTCCTCCGGCCATCCCCGCCCCTCCACTCCACCACCGCCGACTTCCTTACCTCGCCGCGCGCCTCACGTGCCCACCCTCGCCGCCTCTCGGTGCCCGAGCCGCCGGAACCGAAGCCGCGCCGCCGTCTCCGCGCGCCGTCGCCACCTTCGGTTCACCGGCGCCGCGCCTCCTCTCCTCTCCACCACCGGCAACGAGGTCAAGGGGGAACGGACGCCCGTGGACGGGAACACGTCCCCGGGCCCGGTCGGCTTCAAGACCGGCCACCACGCCGCCGGCGCAGCCCCGCCGTTCCCTCCCCGCGCGCCGTCTCCCTCTGCCTGCCCGAGGAAGAAGAAGAAAAGGTGGATTTGCGATTTAGCCCCTGCTGTTTCGTGTATTTATGTTTAAGTCCATACGCTGTGCAGTGAGTCTTACGAATCTAGCAGTCTAGCCCCTGGAGGTTATGGTTAATTACGTATAGGTCCCGGATCTAGGGTTAATATGTATTATTTCGGTTTTGAACTTTGGAAAATCATATAAAATCACAGAAAAATCCAAAATGGACAAACTCAGTACCTATGAACTCCTCTTGAGTAGATCTACAGGTTAGGTATGATGTGGATGAGTGAAGTGACCATTTTACCCTTGATTTTGTGCATGTATGTAAAGGGAGAATAAATAGCAAAAGTGGTCTAGATGAACCCCTAAAATGGTAAAACTTGGTCAGTATGCTTTGTAGCACATGAGAACACTATGACAAATTTTATGGCCATAGTGATTGCTGTTGTGGGGGCTTTGCCATTATATTGGCATAATGCACCCTTTTATTAACTTAAAAGTGTGTACCATGCAAAACATGTTAATATGAGTCCTCTGGTATATTTATCATGTTATATATAGCCAGTAAGTCTCAATGGAAAAAAATATGAACCTATAAATGTCAAGTTTTAAAGGTGATTTGAAATTGACAAAATGTTAAGTGCTAGTCTTGTTAAATAGGAAAATGGGTTCTAAATTGCTAGGAAAATTCTAGGAGAAATTTGATGGCCCGTAAATGATGTCTAGTGCTCAGAAGATATATATGTGCACGTTTAAACTACTGTTTTGTATTAGGTAATTTGCTTTAATAAATAAATATATGGAAAATAGATGTCCCGCAAAAGGGTAGGTATAGGACTTGCCAAATTTTGTGCACACTCTAAATATTGATAGTTGGCCACTAGGATTTCCTAGGAGAATACGAATGCCTTCCTCAGGAAGTAGACCTTAAATAAGAAGGCTTGTTTACCTTGCCACGTAGGATCCACTGGGGGTTACTTTTCTACTGCGCTCTATCCTGCATTGCATCCTTACACTCGTTTGCATATCTGGCATACATATAGACCACGGGATCGAGGAGCCGACACAAGATCTACCGTTGATCGAGAAGCCAGACGACCAGTGCAACCCGGAGCAAGAAGACGGCGTGTCGCTGAGTTGGCCGTCCCTGTAACAAGGGGTTGCCTGGGGCAAAGCCTCACAACCCGGCAAACTAACAGTAGCTTAGTTTGCTCAAGTTGACAACAACAAAGGTAGGCCCCTTAGGCATTTTCACCTATCTAGGGAGTCTCACCACCCTATACTTGTTTGTGCATTACGTTTAGGGATTTTATGAAACCCCACTTGCATAAATCCTTGATGCCCAAAGTAGAAAGGATGAAACGAAGTCTATGCTTAGCCATGCTTAGACGGTAGAAGACGAGTGAAGGTATTCACTCGCGAGATGATAGGGCCTACAAATGTTTTTACAAATCCTTGGATCGAAAGGCAATCTGTTGTGACTTGATGATAAGTTGAGACCGGGCGGAGATATGGTTTGATACGATGAGATTTATGATAATGTGTTGGTGGACTCCGCCCGAGTCGATTAAGGCCCGTCCGCTGTTCGCCTGCTGATTGGCATAACATTGCTAGAGTGCTTATCCGGTATATGGGGCCGGTGAAACCTTACTTGTGCCATCCAAAGAACAGAGACACGTTCCTACCCACTGGTTGCGAGGAAGGTGGTCCGGGGGAGCTTGGTACTCATGACGGGGAGACCGGGATGCCGGCAGGCTCGTCATGGGGGCACAACCCGGAGGTCAGGCGGGAGTGAATCGAACTTGGGATGGGACAAGTGGAGGCGGGGGACCATATGTGGGAAAGCCGTCGTGTCAGTAAGCATATGGGCCCCTGGCATTTTTAGTTATTCCCGGGAATTAAAAATCGATTCGAATCGCTGATGCTCACCAGGTGTGAGAATGCCAGATATCGCACACGGGCAACGTAGTAACAACTTAAATACTTTATGCTTATATTCATGTTTTATATACAACATGCTTGGATAAGTATGATCCGTCCGACTATTCATAGTGCTGCCCATCCACTGAGAGGAGGTTGATGGATTTGGGAGATGCTTCGAGGTCGAGGGAGAGATGACCCGACGTATAGGGACATCGCTCCTGAGACGGCTACTCCCAAGAGTTCGATGGGGGCTCTATGAATCTTGGGACGGGGCATGCGTTCATGTTTTATTTTCTCTGCAAGTTTTCCCCATATGATATTGTTGATAATCATAACTAAGGGGTAGCAGCTGTCAAATCCTGCTATCTTACGATAACATGTTTTAAATAAACAATCAATGGCTAAGGACCCACTTCTAGTAAGCTTATGCGGGTTAGAAGTCAGTCCACCAAAAAGCCTTGCATAATCTCAAATGTGTCGGGCTGAAACCGCCCACGGGTAAGTCCTACGAGTTCCCCACGAACTCACCGTTTGTTGTTGATATTTTTCTTTTAGGTGCATATCAGATTATGATCAAGGATGACTACGGTGGGCTCGAGGTCATACTTGATGTTTACTTTCCGCTGCACGTTACATCTTTGTAACGATATGTATTCCGCTGCGAGGTTTATTTTGAAGTTCTTTTTCACTACCTTGTACTCCTTTTGAGCAAAAGTATTTGTAATCAATCAAATTATGTTTGTATGAAATGGTGGGTTGTTGTAATTGTTGTGGCTCTTCCGAGAGCTTAACGTGTGTGATGTCGGCATCCCTGGGAGATGGTTTCATCGAGTGCCCTTCTGGGTAGCTCGACGGACTACCGAGTTTAGTTCGGTCTAAGTGCACTGTGGGCCAGTGGTGGCAGGTGTACTTAGCCCGTATTAAATCGGTGGTTCCGCCACAACGACCCTCCACCAACACAGGCACAGAAGAGGAACTCCGTACCTGTAAGCCAAAAGTGGGGGCAAAACCTGAGTACTAATTACTCAGTAGGACTTAATGGATGAGGCTTACGGCTGACGCAAAGCTTGCTTACTAGCATCTGAGTCCTTAGCCATTGCTTTTATACAGGATCAAATTAATCAGTGGAAGCAGGATTTGACAGCTACTTACATTATTTCACCCGAGCAGGATTTAACAGCTGCTTGAGACATCAAAATTGGTGGAACATGATGGATATGGCATGGCATGGCATGAAAGTAAAGCATGTAACAGAAATGTGACAAATATTGCATAAAGTAAATCAGGCATATCCAAATATGTAGTTATCAAAACCATGAATTCTTAATACAACATATTCATATGGATTACTACTTTGCCCGTCAGTGGTATTGGCATTCTCACACCTGGTGAACATCAGCGATTCGAATCGATTTTTATATTCCCGGGAATAACTAGAAGCACCAGGATGGCATATGCTTACTAACTCCCAGCGTTCCACATATGCTTCCCCCATCTCCACCTGTCCCGTCTCAAGTTTGATGACCACTCCCGCCTGACTCCCGGAGCGCGTTGTCGCTGGAGCGGTACCTCGGTTACGTCGGGTTCTGCCCTCCTTTGACACCCGCCTCCGCGGCCACCTTCCTCTCAACCAGTGGGTAGGAACGTGCCCCTTGCTTGAGACGTCACAAGTAAGACTTTCACCGGCCCATGGATTCTGGATAAGCACTCTAGCAATGTTATGCCGACCAATAGGCGAACAACGACCGACCTTATGCGACTCGGGCGGAGTTCACCATACATTATCTCAATTCTCAACATTCATACCCATATCTCCGCCCGGTCTCCATTTAAAACATAATATAATCATGGCATGATAATAATAGCTTTCATAGTGAGACTTTTTCTTTTTGAAAAGTAACACCTACGCGACGAGTGACCTTTATTCACTCGTGTCTACTCGTACTTAGCCATTCTAAGCACTCGTCCTACGAACTCTAGGTATAGGTGCTAGGGCCAGGGCGGCCAGGGAATCTAATGCAATTGGTTCCATTCAACACCTAATGCATACGTAATCAACAGATATTGTATTTGCTAGGAATTGCATGATCCTGCCTACCTTCTTCCTCGCTAGGGTTAGTCTCTTCGGCGGTGGCGTTAGCGGTCGGCTGTGAGTCCTCCTGCTCCTCTTCGGGTTCCTCGACCAGGGGTTGCTCCTGCACCGTCTCTTCTTCGATTGCGGGGTCTCTATGCATGAGAGGTACAGACATGAGCGCATATGAATGCAGATGTATGCATTTGATGTAGATAAAGTGCAGATGCCAGTATGCAGCATATACTTTATGGAAAACGACATGTGCATAGTAGTTAAATCAACCTTCATGCATATATTTAGTGTAAACCATGTACATTTGTGAATTAAAACATGCATCTGAGTTCTGGCAGTTCAACTAACTAAAATAGTACCAAACTTTTATGACAAGCAGATACTTCATACCCAAAGCTACTGTCAAAATTTCAGCTCAATTGGAGTTATAATTATTTTATTAAAATTCCAGCAATTTCTCAGCCTTACACATTGTCAGAATTTTCATAAATTACTGGAAAGGTTTCTGAAGGTGAAATCTTACCAGTGAGCTATACTTAGTATGAACTACCTGTACAAAAATTTACAAGCTAAAACTCCCAAGTTTTGACAGGACACCAATTTTCCATATATAAATCCAGTGCAAGTTAAGATGTACATATAAACAGTGAGAATAGCCCTCTAGCATATTCTTTCTGGACTCTACAACACTCCCATATGCTACTAGAATTTTGCTAGAATTTATCTTGCACATTAGACCTTATTTTTCCATTTATTTATTTCTCCAAGTCAAGATTTGTCATTTTCAAATCACTATCAAAACTAAACATGCGGAGGCTCATATTTTACCAGTGGTGTTTACAAGCTATATAGGACCTAAGAAAAATACCAGTGAGTCATATTCAATATATTTTGTATGGCCCCATTTCCAAATTATGTGAAAACAGCCGGAGGTCGTCTTCAACCTCCGGCCGGCCGCGACGCGCGGCGTCGTGCGTGCGCACCGGCGAGCTCCGGCTCGCCGGAGCCGCGACACGACGCGCGTTGGGTGCGCGCAGGCGCGGCGCACTGCCCTGGTTGGATCTCGGCGGCGGAGGCGGCGTGGGTGAGGCGGCGTCAGAGTGTGAACGGTGGTGACGGCGGCGCGGCGAGGACGGCGCGCTGAGGTTGATCTCCGCGGTTGAGAGCGGAACGGCGACGAGGTCTAGGTTTTCGGGTGCGCGGGAGCGAGGCGAAAGCAATGGTGGCGGTCTAGGGGCGTGGGATGGACGGATTCGGCCAGCGCAAGCTCGAACCGAGCTTCGCCGGAAATGACGGCTCGCGTCGGTCGCTTCTCGATCTAGCGATAGGGAGTGAGGGAGGCGACGAGGGTAGGAGCAGGGGGTGCGGGGTGGAGTGGAGAGTGTAGTGGTGTAGTTACCTTGGCTCGGGGAGGACGGGGTTGCACAGCGTGAGCTCAAGCTTCGGTTAGGGCCGGCAATGGCGGCGCGGCGATGGCAAGCGAGAGGGAGACGAGGAAAGGCTCGGGAGAGGCAGAGAGTGGGCGGATGCGAAAGAGGGGAGGGAGGCGCGTCGGCCTCGGGTTAAACGAGGGAGGGCGATCCGTGGGCGCCGCGGCGTGGCCGTACGTCGGCGTCCACACGGCGTTCATGGGCTGGGGAGCGGGGCGGCGCTGACGGGCGGGCCCCACTCGTCAGTGACCGCGGGGAGGAAAAATCCTAGAAAAAGAAAAATGTGTTTCCTCACCCTCTGTAAATCGCCATTTTGACCTATTTAGGAGCCGAATTTGGAAAAATGGTAATTGGATGAAATGTTGCACTCTTTGAACCCTACAACTTTGTCGAAAGGCTCAACCCCCAAAACAGTATGGAAATATGAATTTTACTTGAATTTGTGTATCAGCCCCAAATTGGACAGGGACCCTTTTATGCTTAGAAATTCAGAAAGTCCTATTTATGTGCATTTTTTGCCAATGTGCCTTTTGATAAGTTTGTTTAGAATTTCAGAACCTACAACTTCTCTAATTTGAGCTTTGCATGAAAGTGGCTGTAGGTTAGAGTAAATTTAAAGTTTCAAATCAGCCCCAAATTGGACTGGTTTTTTGTACCGACAATAATTGACCCTAATCACTTTGTAAACCTCATTATATGACAAGACCCCAATTATCAAAGTTGTTTATCTCATGTAGATCTACAGTTTTGTCAATATGAACTCCACCCAGATCTCAACAGATTAAAAGATATGATTAAGAACATAGCCTCACACATGAAATGACAATGTTTTTCACTAAGCAATATAAACCAAAGTTGTTTCCAATGCACCCACGCGTGTCATGCCATGATGCTCAAGATGAATGCTTCATGTAAATGAGTGATTATGCACTTGAGATGCCAGAGCATCACACTTATGGCTGGTTGTATATGCTTTGGCTGAAGAGTAGCACACCTTGTATGCATTGCTAGCATTTTGTTGTTCATGCCTATCTTGCTAGGTGCTATTCATGTTGGTGATGCTTTCTTTTCATTAACCCTGAAAAACAAGCTTACTCTTGATATGTGTAAGATAGATTCATTTGAGCTTGTTGTATGCTTCCTTGCCCTCACTTGCTCTGTATGCTAGAACTTGTGATTACTAGCTTTTCATCCCTTTGAGCTCTTTCAGTTGCACTCCTTGCATTTCATGGCATATTTTGAGGGGAAGTTATCTAGTTTAGGGGGAGTTGAGTTCAAGGAACCCTTGATGTGTCCATTGTCAACAAGGGGGAGAAATTTGGGGAGAGATTAGTGTACTTCTCCAAGGGGAAGAAATTTAAAAATATGGACAAGGGGGAGAACTCAGGAGAGATTTTGTTGAGGGGGAGCTTTGCATTCATATTGCATTTGAGAGGATGCATTTCAGGGGGAGTTTGAGCTTTTAAGCATGCTCTTTGCATCGGTGCGTTGAGCCTTTTGCCTCTGTCTTGAGGTGCCGATGCTTTGCTTTTTTTTGCTTCAAGTTGCCTTGTGTTTTGCCTTTGTTGGGTTTTGGGCAGCTTGAGCATTTCTTTTATTTTTTTTCTTTTTCGGTTTTACGCTTTTCTTTTGTCTTTGATCCATTTCAGGTTACAGGTTGAAGGTATTGACAATGCACTCATCAAGGGGGAGATTGAGAGCCAATGGACTGGCCTCATTGCTCTCCTGGTGTGATGAGTGATTGTCAACGAGCTCAAGCCCTCCGATGGACTGGAGGTAGACGATGAAGACCTCGATGGACTGAGGCAAAAGTCCTCCAATGGACCGGAGGCAATGCTCGGCGTTGGTCGGCCATGGAAGCTCGGTATACGGAGGGGCGGTTCGGCAACGGTGGTGTAAGCCCTCCGATGGACTGCGAGGCAACTCCGATGGACCGGAGAAGCCGGGTGCCACCGTGGTGCTCCAACCCGAGTGCATGGCGCGAAGGCGTGCGAGGGAGGCTTTGGCGGCTTCGGCTCAAAACCGCCACTCAAGTTCAGATGACTTGGTGGGTTGGGCTCCGACTCGCCAAGATTGAAGATTGGGCCAAGACCCGGCCTAGGAAGCCCGCAAAATAAAGTTTCCCGGTTTCTGACTTCAAAACCGGAGGAAGCTTCTGGACTACTGGCTACGTGGCGCACATCCAAGCGAGGCGTGGAGAAGAAGAAGATCAAGTCATCATCGTAGTCGTCCGATTGTATCTTTTCGGTTTGGCCCCCTCCGGGCATTTTTAGACTAGGGGTCTTAGTGTAATTGTGTCGTTTAGGGCCTAGGGTATAAATAGACTTGAGAGGCTCCCTTGGAGCTTATCTTGGCAGCCACAAACCCTAGGATTTCCTAACCCTAGCAGCCAAGGTCCAAAGAGAAGAAATAGAGGTGATTAGCTAGGAGATGAGTACCTAGTTTAGTCTAATCTTGTCATTAGTGGGAGGATGATGGGAGGTAGGCTCTAGGGAACTTGTGTAACCTGAATTTCGTATTTAATCCAAGGTTCCTTGTTGAGAAATTCCATGGAGTGAGCAGCAATTTTCGTCCTTCCCTTTCCCCTCCCCGTTCTAGTTCGTTTTTGGTTCCAATTCTTGGAATTTGGTGTGTTTCGGTTTGTCCAAGGTTGGCATCTTTCTTTTGCTGGTATTTTGCCTTGCCATGATGTGGTGAATCTCACTAGCCAAGTGCTAGAATCATTGAACCACGAGCAAGGGTCGTTCTTCCCATTTTTCGGTTTTTCGGAGTCAACTCACCTACCTCACGAGATTTGCAATTCCCGTGCATCCCTTGATCTTTTGGAGCTGATCTTTTGGGATTTGCTAGGGAAGGTCCTTTGGATTATCCATGCAAATTTTTGTGAAGTTTCGTTGAGATTTGACCCCGTTTTGATCGATTTTTCGATGGAGTGTCGGGCTGTTTTACTGTGCAGCTTTTCGGAGAACTGGCAGGACAAATCAATTGTCCTTAGGTTTGTCCGAAGTAGGGACTTCGGATTGTCCGATCCCCATCCCTCGGATTGTCCAGTCTATAGTGTTTTTGGGCTGTTTTCTTCCCCTTCTAAGTGTTTGTCCGGTCAGTTCTTCTGGTTAAGAAAGGATTGTCCGGTCTAGTGTTTCCGGGGTTGTTTTTTCGTGTTTCTTGCTCCGCTTGCTTTGGGGTTTGTTTTTCATGGTTTCTTTGTCCGAGGCTGTGTCTGATTTGATGAATCGGATTGTCCGGTCTCCCTCCTCCTTTCGCTATCTCTCTCCCTCACTCTGTGTTTGTCCGATCCTTCTTTCGCCCAAGACCGGACTGTCCGGTCTCTTGTTTCTCTTTTGCGTTTCGCGTGTTTTGGCCTACAGGTTTGTCTGGTTTAGGGTTTGTGTTGTCCAATTTCTTTAGTTTTTGAAGTGTTGTTGTTTGCTTCAAACTTGCTTTGTGTCAACTACTGCATGCCCATACTCTTCACTCACTTTTCTAAGTAAGGCACGCTTCGGTGTGTTGAGTGGCTAGTTTGCGACACTTGCAAGCTTTGTAGCTTGTTTCATTTTGTGTGTGCTTTGTTGTGTTCATCTAGGTGGTGTGTGCTTCCGCTTTGCACCCGATACGTATCTGTTCAGTGGACGGTATCGGTTGTGCGTGTGCTTTTGTGAGAGAGCACTTTGGGGTTTGAATTTGAGTTTGTCAAGTGCTCCTATTCTGCCCCCCTCTAGTCGCACGTCTCGGTCCTACAACGTTAAGTCCTGCACCGCCATCGACGAGGACGTGCTTGAGGCACGCATTGGCAATAGTAGGAGAGATCATGAGTGGGAGCTCCCCTACCCCTGCCATGTTCTGGGGCAGGTCACTGGGCCCGAAAGAAATAGGCGTATTAGCCCACTTTAGTGGGCATCGCGACTCTGGAAGAGCAGCGACGGCCGTGACCTGTCTTCTCAGCAGCTTGACCGTTCGGTGAGATGCCGCACTGCCAACATTGCTGTGGATCACCGCGATAACCTGCTTTGCTGTCTGAAACTACGCGGTGTCCCCTTCCTTAACGTTGTCGTCGTCAGAGGTGCTCCCTCGGGGCTTCTTCTCCCCTTTGGGCTTCTTCTCTGAGCCGTCTTGCAGCTCAGGGTTTTTCCGCCTCAAGCGGTTTCGCTCTGCGATGTTCTTCACAATCTGGCAGTCTTTTAAATCGTGACTGTTGGAGTTGTGAAGCTTGTACCATATCTTCGCCTTACCCTGGTCTGGGGTTGCCTTTGGGGTCTTCTCTTTGCGGCTGTGCTGAGTCCCAGGCTGGGATTCCCCCGTAGCGAAGACGACCCCTGCTCGGGGGCTCTCTTCTTCTTCTTTTTCTTCTCCTGGCCCTCTGGCTCAGGGGTTTGGCCTGCCAACCCCGGTTGTGTTGCCCGGGGGTTGTGCCAGGCCCGGCCTTCTGCCGCTCGGGCACACTTGTCAGCCAGGGTGAGGAGCTCCCCAACCTCGTGCACCTCGTGCATAGCCAGCTTGTTCAGCATCTTTTCGTCGTGCACTCCCTGGCGGAATGCCACGATAATTGAAGCTGGGGCGATACGCGGTATGGTATGCCGCACTTGGCAAAACCGCTGGATGAACTACCGAAGGGTTTCCCCCGGTTGTTGCCGAACCGCATGGAGATCCGCTTCAGATCCCGCGCGCGGGCATGACCCTGCGAAGTTCACCACGAACTGGCGGCACAGGTCTTCCCAAGAGGAGATTGACCCCTCAGGAAGGTTCATCACCAGGTTCGCGCAGCCCCGGTTAATGCCACATGGAAATAGTTTGCCATCACGTCATTCACTCCTCCTGCGGCGATGATGGCAGTAGCGTAGATCTGTAAGAACTCATTTGGATCAATTGATCCATCCAATTTTTTCGGCAGATGAGGCAGAAATTTTGCCGGCCATGGCGCCCTGCGGAGGTGTGGGGCAAGAGCTCGATAGCCTGCCCCAAAATCCATCCCCAGCTGACTCGCAGCCGGCTGGAACCCTAGGGGCTGAACCCCGACTTCGGGGTCATGAACCCCAAGGTGTGGATTGGCAACCCCGATCTGGGGGTTGGCAACTCCGTACTGGGGGTTGGCAACCCCGGAGGCTGGCTGATAGGCAACCCCCTGGGGGTTGACTACCTCGATCTGGGGTTGACCCCCTAGCCCGGGGTTCTGCACAACCCCGGGCGCAAGCTGCCCATTGTTGACGGCACTTAAGCACGACAAACCTTATACTGCAAGCAACAGTATCGTGTGTAGCTTTTCCCTAGAATAAGTATCACGGGTTTTGTCAATCCGTAGAAACAACTAATAGAGAATTTAACTAACAAAAGCTTAAGGTAAACTAAACAATTAGATGATATCTAAACTATGTCTAATCTACGTCGAATCTATATCTAAACTATTCAAAGTTAAATGATAAGCAATTAGAACTCAACTAGAACAATGATCAAAAGGGTATTAACCAGAGTCTAATCTAGTTCTAATTGGATCCAAGACAAGCATGATTAGGCACATCAAAGAGATTAGAGCAATGAGATAACTAAGAGCTCAAGGTAAATATAAGCATGATCAAGCATGTACTTCATAGCATGATTAAACCAAAATTAATGATCAAACCCCTAAGATCAAGCTTAACCCTTCCTTCCAACCACTTGTCACATAAGTCAGGGTAATCGACGAGAAGCTCTCAACAGGCATACATGATTAGAGAATCAGCTTCTAATCACTTCGCATAGTCTAATAACATAATTAGCATAGCAAGAATCTCTAATCACCATGATCACAAGAACTAGCTACACAACTATATTACTAGTAAGCAAGATCGAAAATCAAGATCGTTAGAAGAACATAACACTTAAGAACATGATCAAATTAACATGCATCTAGAACTAAAAGTAATTAGAGCAAGAACATGCATAATTAGACCAAGAATATGATAATTAGACAAGATCAAAGCTTGATTAATAAATTGTATCATACATACAACCATGGCCATACCTTCCCTTGATGATACAATTAGACCTCTGAAACTAGTTAATTAGAGCACTATGCAAGGGCTCTAATCACCTCTAGGAACTACAAGAGCCTCTAATCCCTAGCCTAGAACTCGACCCTCAGCTCTCTGCTAGTTGATGTCTCTCTTCTCTACATCCTATCGCCTTGATAATGAATTGGATGCCCGAACACGGGGCCTATACTCGCTATTTATACCCTGGAGAAGACATGGGAGAAAAGAAATCGAAAACTGTCACCAGAATAGGTGGGGTCGGCCGACCAGGAGGCACAAAGTCGGCAGACCTCACGCCTTCGTTCGGCCGATTCCTTCCATCTTTTGCCGGGACGTTCCTTATTGCTTGGAGATGAAGTGTTAGCCTCGGACTCGGCTTGGAAAGCTCTAGAATCCTCGGTATTGGCTGAGAGTTGACGAAGTCTTCTGGTTTTGGATAAATATGAAGTGTCTTGGCACCTTCCATGTAGATTTCTTCTAGTAGCTTCCCTTCCCAGCGTAGCATATGATGTCTTCTAGGAGTCCTTCAATACCATCTCAGAGGTCTTTTCTCACTCGAAGTAGATTATGATGAATTTTGCGAAAAATGGCTCAAAAACCTGCAAAAATTAAGTACAGCATATTTCCAAGACAATGTTGTAAAATTCACAATAATCGGTGATAATTGTTAGAAAAAGATATAGTTGATGCATAAAATCAGTGAAAAATCTTATAAAATGATACAAAATATTCGCTCATAAGCCGCGATCAACAACATCTCCACTCTTAAACCTTGCTCGTCCTCGAGTAAGTCAAAAATCAGCGATGCCCTACATTAACTTTCTCATACCTTAATCTTAATTAATCAAACTAACAAGCTCTCTCAAAATTTTAGTGTGTACCAACAAATCATGAAAGAAAAGATATTCAGCTAAGCTCATCCCGCAATAAAAGAATTAGCACGAGTTTAAATTTATCAATGACACATCTCCTTATTTTAGCAATTTGTTTTTGAAAAAGATAATCAAACATTTAGAGAAAAATTCTTGCAAAGCCAAGGAACACACTCAACTCACCAGTCTCTCAATATCTAAATGGTATTTAATAAATACATATATAAGGTGGAAGCTTATCTGGAGCTGGGTATAAATCCTAATCAAAACTTGGTTTCAAAATATTGTCAAACCAAGAAATTTGCTGGTTTTACTCAGACTAGCATAGATGTACGTGCAACACGCACGTGTTGTGAAATGATCAAGCAGGCAATAGGACTGGGAAAATGGAAAATATAATTAAAAGGAAGTAGACCTGAGTAATTGGCGTCATTCCTTGCTCATTAAAACCAAGAGAAGGAAAGTAATAGGTGGATATGGGTATAAAATGAGGTGAGAAATAAAGAGAGAAAGTGGATGAAACATTTTGCATCTATGGAATTTGGGTCTTTCCATCCCTCTTCAACCTTTTCCAAACTGCGCAGTGGGGCCAGCGTGAGGGGTGTACCTATGCCTTTCGAGGTAAAAATGATTTTTAGAAAACTCGCTCTTTTACAGTGTAGAGTTGTCAAAAAGGTCATGGAATAAACTAACGTTGAGAGGGAAAGGATGGAACACACACATTTAGAAGGGTGGACATGTACAAGTGTCAATGGATGATCTCAAGGCACAAATGAACTCCTTGCTATCAGATTGCATATGGTTCGAAAATTTCTGGAGTATATATTGTCGGTGTTTGATACCGGCAATGCACCACGGGGTGTGTCACGTGATGCTTTTGGGGTGGCGAAATCGGCGTAGCTCGATGGTTCGCGTAGAGATGCGACAAAACACAAGGGTTTATACAGGTTCGGGCCGCGAGATGCGTAATACCCTACGTCCTATTTGCTGCGAGTTGTATTGCGTGTGCTTCTCGAGGTTACAATGAAAGCTAGGGCGTTTGGTGGCCGGTATGCGATGAGATGATCAATGTTCTACGTAGAGGTCCCTCACCCGCCTTATATAGTCCGGCAAGGCTTGGGTTACAAGTCTATTTCCATCTATGAGTCCTACTTTGTTTGGAATCCTAAAGAGTACTCAGAATCTACGATTACACGCTTCCTTTCTTGAGTCCTGCTGCTTCTGGAATCTAGAGTCCGAACCAACTCCTTCATGCCTTTCCTGAATTACAGCGCCTTGACTTGGTTCTTCAGGCACGTCATCCGTTCTCGAGCCCACGAGACCAGTCGGCACCCTGTTCAGGACTCCGGCTTCAACACGTCGGCGCAGGCGCCGGCTCGTCGCCAGAACCCACCACCCCGGCATGCTGAGTTGAACCATGCTCCCCGGGGTCACTATGACTCGGGAGCACGACTTGATGGGAGGATCTTCCTCAGGCCTGGATCTGCATCGACAGCGTCGACTCAAGCGGCACCAACAACGACCATCGCTCCAGCGCCAACTCGTCGCACGGCGCTCTCAACCTCTCCGACTCAAGTCTGGGACTCGGATTAGTCGGGGGTCGAGGGGATGTTCATTAGGAAGACCCCTCGAGATCCGCGGCGGGCCCACACCTCAGGTGGCCCTCCGTGGAGCCCGCGACCAGTACCTTTCGATACCCGCTCCTGGGTCCCTCGACAACTGCGGGCCCCACCACCGCCGCCCGCACCAAAGCGAACCTGGCCAGCTTCGACTGGTCAGGGGCGCAAAAGGACTCGGGTGGAGCCCTTCATTCCCTTCATCCCAATCGGTCTCCGCAACTTCGCCGCCACAAACCAAGGGCTTCTCTCCCGTACCTCGGCTCCCCTTAACAACGACGTGGGTGCGCGGGGGACAGCAGACCTAACTCAGTCTGTGCCTCTTCCGAACGATAGCATCTACAGTGAGCATGACGCGCCGTCGACCGGCCGTCGCCTACGGCTCGTCATCAATTCTACTCCGGTGGGGAGAACTGTTCGCCGGCGTGGCCTGCAACCCAGCGAGACCTACCATCACTCGGCGGTCGCTCGGGAGGATCACGATGCGGGGCATCACCATATGATCTACAACATCGAGACTCCTACGGCCTCTGATCATGGTGCGAACACCACAACGACCCCCAGTGTGGGGATGGAGACCACGCTCGCTGATGACTCCGAAGGTTCGCTTCCAAGCTCAACTCTTTGTTTTCCTGAGCTCCTCATGATCAACGGCGCAGGGAACGAGATCAACGAGGAAGTTTCAGATGACGAGCAGCCTATCCTCGCTGAGACCTCATAGGATCTTCACAGGAGGGAGAGGGCAAACCGCATCCGCAACATCCGGCGCTGTCACCTGGGCAATAGAGACCCCACGCTACCCGTCTCGATAGACGAGGTAACGCGGGATAGCGAGAACGAGCAAGAAGTTCAGAGCCATCACCGCACGAACCAAGCCCGGCAACGACGCCATGATTGGCAGGCTGGGCGACGGCGGGCAGCCCCGATTCCTGGGCGCAATCTTCTGAAAGAGTTCGAAGCAGTCATGGAAACTCTAAGTCAAGTTGGAGGGGCGTTGGTCAGACTCTGCGAGCTCCTCCCTAATAATGAGGATGGAGAGGCCATCAAGAATGTCATCACTTGAGCAGCAGATCACCTCGTGCCCAGGCATCATGGGGCAGCTGATGCGTGGCAGGTCATCAGCAACAACCGCGACGCACGTCACAGTATTGAGCAGTCTCGCGCTTAATGGCACCAAATTTAGTTGGATCGGCGAGCAAACTACAACCGGACTATGGCCCCCCTCAGCGTGCCCCAGCTGTGAGGGGTCACTCGGGAGCTGTTTCCGTTAACAGCTCCGTGCCTCGAGTCAGGACTTGGGATAACCTCCGCCCTCAGTCCCCGCCACGTCGACAAGATGAGAACTGTGGTAACCTGGCTGGTAGCTCTGAAGCAGCCATGGCGGCTTTTGGACGGAGGATTCAGGACGTCGACTGGCTGCCCAACTTCAAGATCTCAAACGTCGAAAAATTTAAGAAAAAGATGGACCCACGGAATTGGCTGGCCGTGTACACCACTACAGCCCGAGCGGCCAATGCATCGGAAGACCTCATGATTGCATACGTCCCAATCAAGTTGGGACAGGAAGCGCTTCAATGGCTTCGCCACCTCAGGCGGGGTTGCATTGAGGACTAGGGCGACTTCTATCGCTTGTTCATTGCTAATTTCTATTCACTCTCCGACAGTCCAGCGCAGCGATGGGACCTCAAGACCATCAAATGCAAAGACTCAGAGAGCCTGCGATCGTACCTCAAGCGGTTCCAGGCTCTAAGGAATCGCATCCCCGACGTATCTGAGGATTTGGTGATCGATGACTTCCTCCAAGGGTCAAACGATTAAGTTTTCGTCAAGCACATACTGGAAACAGCGCCCACTACCTCGGAGCGCCTTTTTCAAGAGGCAGATCGCTACATCACGGCGGACGAACGCGCTCGTGACCTTGTTCGCCCCTGACAGGACGATCGGGGCAAGGGCAAGCAAGAGAGGCACAAAGAATCCTCGCGGCAGGACCGCCGCTGGGACAAGAGGCCTCGAGAAGAGGTTCATGTCGTGGCGCCACCCCCAGCGCGTCCACGTGGCCTGCCTCCCACTCCTGCCAGGACGCTCGATCAACTCCTCGACGAGTCATGCCCCACGCACAAGGACATGCGCCACACTCTCCGGAACTGCCGCGACTTCAAAGCCATGCTGGCGTGTGGCCAGTTCCCGATGCCGCAGCCTACTCCACCGCCGCCCCCGCTGAGGAACCAGCCTCGCAACATCCGAACGGAGGCAATAATCAATGCTTCCTGGATGTCAACAGGGAGGTCAACTTCATCCTAGGAGGACACGGGCCTCTGGCAAGCAAGCGGCAGTAGAAGCTAGAAGACCAGTGGATCAACGCTGCCACCTCAGAGCCACCGCAACCATATGATTGGTCCCACGAGCCAATCTCCTTCGGTTGGGCGGATCAGTGGCTCAACTTCGACGAGCCAGGCAAATTCCCACTGCTGGTAAATCCCATAGTCGAAGACACCCGACTCAAGAAGGTGTTGATCGACGGCAGGGCAAGCATCAACGTTGTGTTCCCTAGAGCTCTGCAAGACATGGGGATCCCACTCAGCGAACTCAAAAAGTCGGATACCCCGTTCTTCGGAATCGTGCCGGGTGTGGGTGAATATCCACTCGGGCACATCTACCTCCCGGTCGCCTTTGGTACTGCGGAAAACTTTCGCATCGAGACGCTGCGTTTCGAGGTCCCGACCTTCAACTGTGTCTACAACGCCATCATTGGGCGTCCTGGGCTAGCTAAGTTCATGGCTATCCCACACTACCCGTACCTCGTCCTCAAGATGCCAGCTCCAGGTGGCGATCTCTCCATACGTGCTGACTTCAAGGGGGCTTCAGAGTGTGTACAGGAGGCCATACAGATGGCCCTTGAGCAAAATCACATGGCGGCGCAAAAGAAGCTCAAGACAGACGAAGCCCACGTGTCGTGGGAGGACATCCAGATCCCGACTCAAGAAGCGGCCTCAAGTGCGGCAATTCAGCCAGCAGTCCCGACGAAGGAGATAAGCCTCGATCCCTCAGACGCGACCAAGACGACTGCTATCAACGCTCTTCTTTCTCCCAAATAGGAAGACGCGCTCGTCCAGTTCGTAAGGGCCAATCACGACATGTTTGTATGGAAGCCTGCAGATATGCCTGGGGTCCTGAGGGAACTGACTGAGCACCAACTTAAGGTGTTCCCCAACGCAAAACCCATCAAGTAGAGGCTGCGGCGATTCACTCCTGAAAAGCGAGAGGCCATTAGGGCAGAGTTAACCCGGCTAAAGGCTGCGGGTTTTATTAAAGAGGTCATGCATCTCGAGTGGCTTGGAAATCCTGTACTCATTCTCAAAAAGAATAAAAAGGATTGGCAGATGGGTGTTGATTATACCGATCTCAATAAGTACTGCCCTAAAGACCCGTTTGGGTTGCCTCGTATAGACCACATTGTTGACTCTATGGCTGGCTGCGCTTTACTCTCTTTTCTCGACTGTTACTCGGGCTATCACCAGATCATCCTGGCAATCGAGGACCAGGAGAAAACCACGTTCATCACGCCTTTCGGTGCGTACTGCTACACCTCCATGTCGTTCGAGTTGAAGAACGTTGGCGCCACGTATCAACGAGCGATCCAGACGTGCCTCGCTAACCACTGGGGTAAACGCGTCGAGGCCTACGTTGACGACGTTGAGAGCCAATGGACCGGCCTCATTGCTATCCAGGTGTGATGAGTGATTGTCAACGAGCTCAAGCCCTCCGATTGACTGGAGGTAGATGATGAAGACCTCGATGGACTATGGCAAAAGCCCTCTAATGGACCGGAGGCAATGCTCGGCGTCGGTCGACCATGGGAGCTCGGTACACGGAGGGGCGGATCGGCAATGGTGGTGTAAGCCCTCCGATGGACCGCGAGGCAACTCCGATGGACTGGAGAAGTCGGGTGCCACCGTGGTGCTCCAACCCGAGTGCATGGCGTGAAGGCGTGCGAGGGAGGCTTTGGCGGCTTCGGCTCAAAACCGCCACCCAAGCTACCCAAGGCTTGGTGAGTTGGGCCACGACTCGCCAAGATAGAGAAGATGGGCCAAGTCCGGCCCAGACGGAGACTTCCTAAAGTTTCCCGGTTTCTGACTTCAAAACCGGGGGTGCAAAGGCGGATTGGACTACTGGCCACGTGGAGGACATCTGAAGATTGCGTGGAAGCTAAGAAGATCAAGTCTTCATCGTGGTCGTCCGTCCCCGATATTTTGGGTTATTTCCTGTTTTAACCCCTCCGGGCGTTTCTAGTGTTAGGGGTCTATGTGTAAAAATGCAAAACTGAACCGGTGTATAAATAGCCTAAGAGCTGGTCATTAGAGGAAGTCTTGGCAGCTAGGTTTTCATTTCCTTAGGGTAATTTTCGTCCTCAAGCTTTGAGCTCCAAGTTTAGGAGCGTTAGGGTGAGATCTAGCCTCCAAATCAAGAGGGAAGGTGAGGGTGGTTGCTTGGGACGAAATCCTTTGTTGTGATCTGATCTAAGACCTCTTTTGAGGCTCATAATGGAAGTGGTTTCGTGCAGCAACTTTGTGTGGTTCTGCTCCCTTTGTTCTCTTTGGTTTTTGGCTTCAATCCTTGGCCTTTTTGAGTGTTTGCTTTGGTCATGGTTGAATCCTTTGTTTTCCTAGTATTTTGGACTTGCAAGGACGTGGAGATTATGTCTTAGAACATCTCAATCCCGAAGGATTGCCACGAGCAAGTGGTTCTTAAGCTTTCCCCTTTCTTGCCCAAATATTTACCTCTTCATGAGATCTGAAATTCCTGCTAATCCCGTGATCTTTTTCCATAGATCTTTTGGGAATAGTTTTGGAATGAGGCTAGGATAGCCTGTGCCAATTTTCGTGAAGTTTGGAGAAGGTTTGGTCAAGTTTCGGATTGCTTTTGTGTAAGATTTTCTGCTGTCCAGTTTTTCTGCTGGTTCTGTCTGTCTTAAAGTCTTGTTTGGTTTAGGGAGCCAACCTTTGAATTTTGGGCTGAAATTTTGTGGAGCTCTTTATCAGTGAATCATAAAGCTCCCATAAAAAGTTCAGATCATGTGGAGGTGTTTTGACCTGGTTTTGGTATTTTTCTCTTGAGGGTGTTCTGTCAGTTTTTGACCATCGGACGGTCCGATGGTCAAACCATCGGACGGTCCGATGGTTGTAGGATTTTAATTTCTTGTCCAATTGAGCTGAAAATTTGTGGAGTTGTTTCTTGGCCCCTTCTTAACCTTCAGTAAAAATTTCATAATTTTTGGAGCTGGTTTGATAGGGTTTTTATCAACTCTTTTCAGGGTGTTCGTCTGTGACCATTAGACGGTCCGATGCTCTAACCATCGGACGGTCGGATGGTCTAAACTTCATCCTTTTGGTCTAAATTTTTCAGGAGTGGTTCTTAGTTGTCTTGTGAGGGTATGGTAATTTTGGGGATTTTCTGGAGCTTATTTTGAGGGGGTTTGAGATTTTTTTTGCAGCCTTGTCTGTCTGAAATCTACAGTTCCCCGGAGTTAGTTCCTTTTGGCTCCTTTTCTTAGCCGTTTGAGCGTGTGCTTCCGGTTAGTGCTTGGTACGTATCTATTCAGTGGATGGTACCAAGCACGTGTTGTGCGCTAGATACGCATTCTCTCAGTGGACGGTGTCTAGCTTCGTTGTGGGTGTTATTTCCGTTTTGCACTGCGGTGGGGATTTGAGTTTGAGTTTTCAAGTGCTCCTATTCACCCCTCCTCTAGTCGCACGTCTCGGTCCTACAAGTGGTATCAGAGCCGGTTAGGTTTCCTATACCTTAACCGGTGACGAAACCGTAGTTACGATGACTTACTCCGGGAAAATTCCCGTCCTTGGCTCCGATGCGTAGTTACGATGACTTACTCCGGAAAAATTCCCGTCCTTGGCTCCGATGGCTATCCCAACTCGAAAGGTAGAAAGGAGGCGTTCCTTGTTAGCCAGAGTCAGGACATATGGGATGCTACTCAGAGTACGACTTTTGTGGTGCTACCAGTCGCTGAGCGTACTACACAGGATATCGTGGCTCAGCATGAGGCGAATGCCAAGGCTGTTAACTTTCTCTTCTCTGGGCTTGGTCCCATGGATTATGAGAGAGTGAGTCACCTTAAGACTGCGCGTGAGATATGATCACTGTTTAGTGCACACCATGAGGGTACTGCGACGATTAAGGCAAGGCTTGTGGAGCCTTAATGGCGCGAATATGAGAATTTTGTCCAGAAGCCGGGAGAGTCAGTAGACGACTTGTTTGGTCACTTTCAGTCAATCATCAACAAGTTGCATGTCAACTTTGCCCCCGCTGCCCTCCCATATACCGATCATCAGCAGGCTGTCAAGTTGCTGTATGCTTTGGACAGAAAAATATGGGAGATCAAGGTGAACACAATCATTGAGTCGGCAGGGTATGATACGATTGGAGTAGAGGCGCTCTATAGTAAGCTCAAGGCCACCGAGGTAGATTACAAGATGAGCGATTCCCTCGCTTGTACAAGTTCTAAGAGTCTGGCCTTGGCTACCCCCCTCTAGTGAGTCTGTCACTAACCCCATGATACACAACTTCTTGTTTTCTGCTTTGATGTCTGTTATAGAGGAGCAGCTAGCGACACTTGGGGATGATGAGTTGTGTCTGGTGTCTAGCCGCTTTCAGCGTGCCTATGACAACTGGATGAGCAAGAAGAGGGGAGAGCGGCCCAAGTGCTTCGAGTGCGGAGAGGTCAGCCACTTCATCGCTGAGTGCCCCAACAAGAATGACTACTACAAGAAGGGCAAGAGCTACTCCCGCGACTCCAACAAGTACCACTCCGGCAAGCCCAGCTTTGACAAGCATCGCTCCAGCAAGCACGGCTTTGGCAAGCGTCCCTTCGGAAAGAAGAACTTCTGGAAGGCTTTCAAGAGCTACCAAAAGGGCAACCAGAAGTGGGACAAGGCCTTCTTCGCCGAGATCGGGTTCTGCAGCAGCGGATCTTCTTCTTCTTCATCCTCGTCGAGCTCAAGCGATGAGGAGATCACGTACAGGAGGGACAAGAGGAACGATCAAGGAGGTCCAGCTGGCTTGTGCTTTGTCTCCACCAAGTCGAGGCGCAAGAACAAGGACAAGAGGAGCTCGGTCTGCTCCATGGCGCTTGAGGGCAAGGAGAACAAGGATGCGGCAGCAACTCTTCTTCCGATGATGAGGATCGAGGCATGGAGGACGTGTGGATCATGGACTCCGGTTGCTCTAGGCACATGACCAGGGTGGCCAACTCCGGCGGGGGTGGTGCATCGTGTGGCTGCTGGCCTGAGGTCTGCCCATTGCGCGTGTTCACCATCTGCAAGAATGAAGCTAACAGTGTTCAGTCCAACCACTTTAAAGCAATTAAATGCGCCGAAACACAGTTACTCAAAACATGTAAGACGGAAACATATAATTGCAGAAAAGTGTTAGCTTCCTTCTTGCAGCGGTTCGACCATTGTCACATTTAGTCATAGCTCGTTGTGTTGGTGTTTAGCAGTCGGCTATCGCGTGAATTTCTGGACAGCAACAACTTTAACGGTGCGCTGCTCTTAATCCGTGCCTCTTTTGATTATGACCCCCTTAGCAAAGTTACTCCATGTTCAGTGCTTTTGAACTTTGCTATAGAAAGTTTTTGCCAACCCAGCCTGGAAATGGTTCGGATTTTAGCTTTTGCGGGGAGGTGTCAGTTCTGTCCAGATTTAAATGACCAGGACACTTCTAGTTATAACTCTCAATCGGTACACTTACAGAGAAAACTTTGTATAGAAAAGTTATTGGCCACTGTAGTCTCTACAACTTTGGTAATAATTTCCCAGTTCAATTTCCGCACGAAGGTTGTGCAAAGACCCCTTTTTCTAACTGTACCGTTCAGTTCAGAATGCATGTTCAGTGGAATTCTGAACATAACTCCGAAACTGAATGCATTCAGCGAAAACTTCTATTGACAAAGTTGTGCGCCAGGGACTTTCCTACCTCTTTGGTATAAAACTCCTAACCCCAATCATCCCAGATTTCAAGATACACTCAATTTTTGCTGCTGCTGTACAGAATTCCAGATTCGCAAACAGCAAACAAAATGGAGCTACCATCCCACATTCATCCACGCATCATATCTCAACTTCCACACGGACTTAAACATACTTCAAGTGCAACATAATAAGGTTCAAATACTACTAGGAGGTCTCAATATTACATAGGGGGGGATGTGGGTTCCATCAATCCCATCATCAAATAGCAAACATTTAATTGTCCACAACATAAGCAAATGGCATACTCAATGAGCTCTCTCAGCTCACCAATGTTCAGTACAGCCCTGCATTAAAACGCGGAGCGGCATATTGCAAAACATCGCTATCAACGCGTCACTAACTTAATGCTTAACTTCCTTCCATCAATCCATCAAACACCCTGCACCCTGGAGTTGGCGTCAGAGGGGTCATTCTCCTCCTCCTCTTCCACCTCCATGGGCTCCGAGGACTCCTCCTCCTCCTCGTCCAAGGGCGTGGGCTGCTGCGGCGGCTCGTACTCGGCCAGACGCTGCTGCAGCTGCGCCACCCGGGCCTCTAACTCCTCCACACGGGTACGGGTCTCCGTGTACCTGGAAAAGTAGAAGCGGCTCCGGTTCTCCGCGCGCTGGTACATCCCGTGCGCCTCACGTGCATAGTCCATGCACGCTACCAAGGGCCGAGAGCCGTTCCTGTCCCGAAGCCACCCACGGCGCTCCTGCCAAGCGTGGTCGAGGTCGCGTGTGGGGAGGAAGCGCAGGACCGTGTGGTCTGCCTCCCACCTGGAGCTCAACGAAGTGAGGGCTCCCATCACCGCCTTACGGTAAGCCTCCTCCTCATTGGCCCCGTAAGTGGTGAGGGTCTGCTGGCCCGCGAACGTCCCCCGTGGAAGGACAACCTGGGCCATGCAGTTGCCCTCCGCGTGCACCGTCTGCACCGAGATGGAGGGACAGGGACGACGCCCCATCTTCCTCAGGGCCCTGCACAGCAACTGGGACAGGGGGCACTCCTCCCTGCAGCGAGTGTGGAGCAACCCATCCTCCACCACAGGGGGAGTGTGGGTCACATCAGGGAGAACGGTGGTCCTGGCTCCGGTGGCCTTGCGTGCGGTCTGCTTGGTCCTGACCATCTGCTTTAGGTAGACAAGGTTGTGCATTAGTGAGGGATATATTTTTCATACGAGATATTAAGCCAAGGGTACAATAGTGCATCATATGGAAGGTAAACTTTTAAAATTGCGATTTATTTCATAGCATTTTAATAATATCCCACCATAAATAAAAACAGTAAACATGATGCATGAATCGTATCTAAACGGTCTCACATCACACATCTAAAAGAAGAGTACATATAGCTATCGTTATTTCGGTGACACATATGCACGGCACTCTCTAATGCAACTAGTCGTTCCCTGGCCGTTCTTAATTTCGCACGTAGTTAGTGTACCTGCAGAAGAATGCATGCTCATACATTACCACATAGTGTGGCATCCACGCGTGACCGCTGCGTGGACAACGTTGGTGGGCCGATGCACCTTTTCCTCAAAGCCTGACTTACCACCAGTACTGGGGATTGTCGAGGAAAAGATGGATCCCAAATCCGAATGTAAGTGTGGTGGGTATGAAAGCCTCAAACATGCCCACCACCCTTAAAGAGCTTTTACTTATACAGCATGAATGCCGAGTTCACAACCGTTCGCAAAACCCGATAGCTTCCACCAGTACTGGGGATAGCTATGGCCGAAAAGTTGTTTCTCAAAGCGCCGAACATGCATATGAGTTCTACCTAGGTTAGAATGTCAGTGATGTCACCTGAATAACACTAACATCCTTATACGGGCATAGCGTATACTCTTTTTTTTTTCAATTACTTGAAAAGGGCTTTCGAAGATAGTTTTGTAAACCAAAACTTGATGATGTAACCGCTGTCTGTGCATGATCGGCTCTGATACCAGCTGTGGCGGAACCGCCCTGCTTAACCCAGATTAAGCGCACCTGCCACCTTTGGCTTGCAGTACACTTAAGCTGGACTAAACCCGGTAGTCCGTCGAGTGGCCTTCGGCCCTCGATAACACCAATCCCAGAGAAACCGACATCATACACATTGACCCTCGATGGAGTCACAACCATTACATCATCACAGGTAGTTGAATGTAGATAGATAATAGAATTAGTTTACAAACCAGTTCAAATCAAAGTTTCAAATCCGACATAGTCATTGGATAACATAATTTCTTAAATGTCTCTCAGCGGAAGATAGAAATAGTTCAGAGTTCAGGTCATGCAGCGGAATGTGCAAAAGAGAGACAACATCATGCCCACTGATGTTGTCCTGTTGCCACAACGTCATCTTCTAATCGTGTTGCACACATGTGCCCCCTCCAATGCAGGGACACATCAGAAACTCCATACCTGTGAGCCAAAAATGGGGGCAAACCCTGAGTACTAATTACTCAATAGGACTTAATGGACATGGCTTACGGCTGACGCGAAGCATAGCTTACTAGTTATTGTTTGTCCTTAGCCATTGATTTTATTTCAACAAAGTGTTAATTTGACGATAGCAGGATTTGACAGCTGCTATCCTTCATCTTATTAAGAACAGATCATGATGACAGGGTAATTCTTTGCAGAAAAGTAAATCATAAAAACTTGCATGAGAGTAATCCATCATCAGTTGCATGTAAGAAATCCATCATGTACACCAAACATGTAGTATTTAAAAACATGTACATTAACATAGTCATTTGGATTGTTACTACATTGCCCGTGTGCGATATTTGACACTCTCACACCTGGTGAGCATCAGCGATTCGAATCGATTTTTAATTCCCGGGAATAACTAAAAATGCCAAGTGATATATGCTTACTAGCCATCGCGTTCCACACATATATCCCCCATCTCCACCTGTCCCGTCCCAAGATTCACAGCGCCCCCACCTAACCCTTGGGAGTAGCCGTCTCAGGAGCGATACTACTGTGTGTAGGGTCAGCCCTCCCTCGACTTCCAAGCACCTCCCAAGTCCATCGGCCCCCTATCAGTGGATGGGCAGCACCATGAATAGTAGGACGGGGCCGGTAAGACTTTCACCGGTCCCACGACCCGGATAAGCACTCCTAGCAATATTGTGTCAATCAGCAGGCGAACAGCGAACAGGCCTTATGCGACAGGGGCGGAGCCGGAGAACAACAACGCACACCACGAAAGTAAATGTACGCTCCGCCCCGTCTCAATTTACTATCAACATAAATAACCATAAATTGCATCATAGTAGTATTTCTGAGGTTTTGAAATATCACCTACGCGACGAGTGACAGTGCTCATTCATGTCTACTCGTACCTAGCATTTCTAGGCATACTCGTCCTACGAACTCTATTTAAAGGATCTAGGGCCAGGGCGGCCGGGATGTCTAATGCAATTGTTTTCATTCAACTCCTAATGCATATGCGTAATTCATAAGCATTATTATATTAGCTGGGTAGTATGGTCCTGCCTACCTTCTCCGCTCGAGTTAGTGGGTGCTTCCGCGGCGGTGTGATCAGCAGTCGCGTGCGGGTCTTCGGGCTCGTCCTCAGGCTCCTCAATCAGCGGTTGATCCGGTGGCAGCTCCTCGTTCGCGGGATCTATATGCATGAAAGGTGCAGGCATGAGTGCATACGGATGCAAATGTATGCACTTGTTGTCGATGAAATGCCCATGTTAATGTGCAGCAAATACTTTATGAGAAATGATACGTATGCAGTAGATGAATCACTGTACATGTATGTGCGTAGGGTGAATTGTGCTAATTTGTGAATAAAATCATGCCTCTGAGTTCTAGTAGTTCCACTAACTTAAATGGTACCAAACTTTTATGACAAGCATACACTTCATACTCAAAGCTACTGTCAAAAGTTCAGCTCAATCGGAGTTATAATTATTTTATTAAAATTCCAGCAATTTCTCGGCCCTATACCTTGTCAGAATTTTCATAAATTACTGGAAAGGTTTCTGAAGGTGAAATTTTACCAGTGAGCTATGCTTAGTATGAACTGCATGTACAAAAATTTACAAGCTAAAACTCCCAAGTTTTGACAGGACATCTATTTCCCATATATGAAACTAGTGCAAGTTAAGATGTACATATAAACGGTGAGAATAGCTTCCAAGCATATACTTTCTGGATTCTACAGTACCCCCACATGCTACTAGAATTTTGGTAGAATTTATCTTGCACATTAGGACCCATTTTTCCATTTATCAAGTTCTCCAAGTCAAGATTTGTCATTTTCAAATCACCATCAAAACTATACATGCAGGGGCTCATATTTTTCCAGTGGTGTTCACAAGATATATAGAACCTGAGAAAAATACTAGTGAGCCTCATTTCACATATTTTGCATGGACCCTATTTTCAAGTTATCCAATAATGCATAAAGTACATATAAAATGGTAAAACCATGCATGAACAGTAAGGTATTGAGTTACCAGAAATTTCCACAGTATCAAAACACCCTAAGAAGGCTACTGACCAAGTTTCGTCATTTTCGAATTCCATCTAGGCCATGTTTCCTATTTTTCATTGATTTATCATGCATCTTTAAAAACAGGGGTATAACCGTACATGCACATCCCCACATCATACCTACTGTGTAGATCTATTTACTAGGAGTACAACGCAACTGAGTTTTCCTTTTTACGATTTTTATTCGATTTTATATGAATTTCCAAAGTTTCAGCCAAATATAGGAAAAAGAAATGGAAAAAGGTAAAACCGAGGACTAGAACACAATTAACCCTATACTCCAGGGGCTAGCACGTAAGAATGCCAAGACTCAGTAAACAGCGCGTGGTTTAAAACGTAAATAAACCATACTCCGGGGGGTAGCTTGCAAAAAACCCCCCCGGCCGTTCTTCCTCCTCCCGCCGCGCGCGTGGGCGCGGCGGCGCGCGCGTGCGCCGGGGAGCTCCGGCTCGCCGGGGCCGCGACGCGGGGCGCGTAGGGTGCGCGAGGACACGGGGCTCACCCTGGGGTAGGCCTCGGCATCGGGGAGGGTGCGGACGAGGCGGCGCGGCGGTGAACCGAAGAGGGTCGGCGGCGTGGACGGCGCCGTGAACGACGTCGAGGCGGAGGGGATCTGGGCGTCGCGTGGGCGAGCGGCGACGAGGAGGGGTGCGTCGGGTGCGTGGGAGTGAGCCGAGTGTGGTGGAGTAGATCTAGGGGCGCGAGAGGCGGCGGAGTGGGCGGCGCGAGCTCGAGCTTGAGCTCAGCTCGGTAATGGCGTTCGGCGAGGTCGCGAGCCGATCTCGCGGTCTAGGGCGGGAGCGGCGGCGAGAGTGGGCGGAGGAGAGGCGGACGGGCGAGGCGAAGGCGGTGGTGGGGTCTGGAGGCACGGGGAGGGTCGGAGGCGTCTGGCGTGGGAGCTCGAAGCCGGCGGCAATGGTGGGCGGCTCGGGCGAGAGCGAGCGAGGCGAGGGCGTGAGTGAGGGGAATGGACGGGGATGCACCTGGACGGGTACGCGGGCGAGTGTAGAGCCGAGGGGCGCGGCCGGCGATCTGTGGGCGCGCCGGCGTGACCGTACGCCGGCGGCCGCGTGTCGGGCGGCGCCCCGGACACGGTGGCTGCCCGGCGGAGGCGAGCCCACCTGTCAACGACCGCGGGGAAAGGAAAATAAAAGAAAAAGAAAAATGTGTTTCCTTCTTCTCTGAAAATCGAAATTTTGACCTATTTAGAGCCCGATTTTGAAAAAGTGCCAATTATATGAAATGTTCTACCCTTTGAGTTCTACAACTTTGTCAATTGGCTCATCTTCAAATTCGGTGCATAAATATGAAATTCATTTGAATTTAGCTCTCAAGTTTAGTTTGACCCACAGACCCCATTTATTTGAAAATTCCAAAACTCCCCCTTCCAGCCATTTTCACCCAAGGAGCTTTTTGACAATATTGTTGAAAACTTCATGATCTATAACTTTTCTAATTTGGTCTTTGCATGAATGTGGCCGTAGGTCAGAGTAAACTTAGAATTTCAAATCAGCCCCAATTTGAACTGGTTTTCTGTACTGTCATTAAATGACCCTAATCACCCTCCAAACCTCATTATCTGACAAGACCCCAATTAACAAAGTTGTTTATCTCATGTGTATCTACAGTTTTGTCAATATGAACTTCACCCAGATCTCAATGGAATCAAAGATACGACTATAACATAGCATCTCACATGAAATGACAGGGTTTTTCACTTAGTAATATAAACCGAACTTGTTTCCAATGCACCCACACATGATTTTCCAAGATGCTCAAGATGAATGCTTCATGTAAGATGAATGATTATGCACTTGAGATGCCAGAGCATCACAGTTAGGGTGAGATCTAGCCTCCAAATCAAGACGAAAGGTGAGGGTGGTTGCTTGGGACGAAATCCTTCGTTGTAATCTGATCTAAGACCTCTTTTGAGGCTCATAATCGAAGTGGTTTCGTGCAGCAACTTTGTGTGCTTCTCCTCCCTTTGTTCTCTTTGGTTTTTGTCTTCAATCGTTGGCCTTTTTGGGTGTTTGCTTTGGTCAAGGTTGAATCCTTTGTTTTCCTTGTGTTTTGTACATGCAAGGACATGGAGATTATGTCTTAGAACATCTCAATCCCGAAGGATTGCCACGAGCAAGTGGTTCTTAAGCTTTTCCCTTTCTTGCCCAAATATTCACCTCTTCACGAGATCTGAAATTTCTGCTAATCCCGTGATCTTTTTTCCATAGATCTTTTGGGAATAGTTTTGGAATGGGGCTAGGATAACCTGTGCCAATTTTCGTGAAATTTGGAGAAGGTTTGGTCAAGTTTCGGATTGCTTTTGTGTAAGATTTTCTGCTGTCCAGTTTTTCTGCTGGTTTTGTCTGTAAGTCTTGTTTGGTTTAGGGGCCAAACCTTTGAATTTTGGGCTGAAATTTTGTGGAGCTCTGTATCAGTGAATCATAAAGCTTCCATAAAAATTTCAGAATATTTGGAGATGTTTTGACCTGGTTTTGGTATTTTTCTCTTGAGGGTGTTCTGTCAGTTTTTGACCATCAGACGGTCCGATGGTTGTAGGATTTTTATTTCTTGTCCAATTGAGCTAAAAATTTGTGGAGTTGTTCCTTGGCCCCTTTGTAACCTTCAGTAAAAATTTCATAATTTTTGGAGCTAGGTTTGATAGGGTTTTTATCAACTCTTTTCGGGGTGTTCGTCTGTGACCATCAGATGGTCCGATGCTCTAACCATCGGACGGTCCGATGGTCTAAACTTCATCCTTTTGGTCTGAATTTTTTAGGGGTGGTTCTTAGTTGTCTTGTGAGGGTGTGGTAATTTTGGCGGATTTTTTGGAGCTTCTCATGAGGGGTTTTGAGATTTTTCTTTGCATCCCTGTATGTCTGAAATCGGCAGTTCCCCGGAGTTGATTCCTTTTGCGCTCCTTTTCTTAGCCGTTTGAGCATATGCTTCCGCTTGGTGCTTGGTACATATCTGTTCAGTGGACGGTACCAAGCACGTGTTGTGAGCTAGATACGTATCCTCGTGATCAAGACCAAGAACGTGGAGGATTTCATCGACGACCTACAACAGGTGTTCGACAGGCTGAGGAAATTCCAATGGAAGCTTAATCCCACCAAGTTCGTCTTCGGTGTCCCTGTGGGTCAGTTACTCGGCTTTGTCGTCAGCAACAGGGGAATCGAAGCTAACCCCAAAAAAGTCAAGGCCATACTCCGCATGCACCCTCCCAGATCACAGAAAGATGCTCAAAGGTTGACTGGGAGCATGGTGGCCTTGAGTCGGTTCATCTCGTGACTCGGTGAACGTGGCATGCCCTTCTACAAACTTCTCAAGAAGGTAGATCGGTTCCAGTGGACCACGGAGGCTCAGGAAGCTTTGGACGCTCTAAAAAAAATTCTTGACCACGCCTCCTGTACTTAAATCTCCCAACCGGGCCACGGCCGACTCACCAGCTGAAGATTTGCTCCTCTACATCTCCTGTATGACTCATGTGATCAGCACTGCACTGGTGGTCGAGCGGCCGGACGGATAGCACACAGTACCCCAACACCCAGTCTACTTCATCAGCGAGGTCCTCAGCCCCTCCAAAATCAGGTATCCTCAAGTTCAGAAGTTATTATATGCAGTTCTCATCACCGCACGCAAACTGCGTCACTACTTTGAGGAGCATAAGATCATAGTGGTCACTGAGTTCCCAATTGGAGAGGTCTTACACAACCAGGAAGCCACAAGGCGTATCGCTAAGTGGGCTTGTGAGCTGTGGGCTCACGACATCGAGTTTTGTCCTCGTACCGCCATCAAGACTCAGGCTCTGGTTGATTTTGTCTTTGAGTGGACTGAGCATCAAGTCCCTGAAAAGCCAGAAATCATGGAGGTTTGGAAGATGTATTTCGATGGCTCGTTGAAGCTAGAAGGAGCCGGTACTGGAGTTGTCTTCACCTCACCAGCAGGAGAAAAACTCAAGTACGTACTGCAGATCCTCTTCCCAGTCTCGAATAATGCAGCCGAGTATGAGGCTTTACTTCATGGTCTGTGCATAGCCATATCACTCGGCATTCAGCGCTTGATGGCCTATGGAGACTCTTTGGTGGTCATCAATCAGGTCAACAAGGAGTGGGACCGTTCCATAGAAAATATGGATAAGTACTGTGAGGCAGTTCGTAAGCTAGAGGGCAGATTTCAAGGCCTAGAGTACATTCATGTGGATTGGGACTACAATATGGACGCTGATATTCTATCCAAACTGGGTTCATCACGAGCCAAAGTTCCTCCTGGCATCTTCGTTCAGGAGCTTCATCATCCGTCTATTCACCAAGATGAGCTGAATATACCGCCCAACCAACACATCCTAACTCTGGAGGATGTTCCGACTGACTGGAGGGCTCCTATCATCAGGTACATCCTGAATGAAGAGACTCCAGATGATAAAGCAGAGGCCGAGCGAATAGCAAGACGGTCGTCTAGCTATACTCTGATCAACAACGAGCTATACAAGCATGGTGCCTCAGGAGTTTTGTTAAAATGCCTAGATACATCATCAGGGCAGAGTTTGCTGAAAGAGATACACGCTGGAGTCTATGTAATTCATGCTGCCTCAAGGATGTTAGTCGGGAAGGCATTCAGGGCCGGCTTCTATTGGCCTACAGCAAAGAAGGATGCTGCCGAGTTAGTGCAGCATTGTGAGGCTTGCCAATACCTTGCCAAGCAGCACCATCTTCCAGCATAGCAATTGCAAAATATACCGGTCTCATGGCCTTTTGCCTGCTGGGGGCTGGATATGATTGGGCCTTTCAAGAAAGCTTAGGGTGGATATACTCATGTATTGGTCGCTATCGATAAATTCACCAAGTGGATCGAGTACAAGCCTATTGCCTCATTGACATCTGCCAAAGCTGCTGAATTCATTCAAGACATCATCTTTCTCTTTGGGATCATGAACTCTATTATCACAGATTTGGGGTCTAACTTTACGGGCTCGGAATTTTTCGATTTTTGTGAGCAAAGGTCTATTCACATCAAGTATGTCTCGGTGGCTCATCCCAGAGCCAATGGGCAGGTTGAACGAGCTAATGGCATGATTCTGGATGCACTCAAGAAGAAGATCTTTGACAAGAACGAGAAGTTTGCTGGCAAGTGGATACGCGAGCTCCCATACGTGGTCTCTGCCTTCGAACTCAACCTAGCATGGCTCTCGCAGGCAACACGCTCTTCTTTAAGGTTTATTGGTCGAAGGCAGTATTGCTTGCTGACTTACAGTTTGGAGCCCCACGGCCAGCTCTCAAGGATATTGCTGAAGCCAAGGCAACACGCATCGAAGACATCGACTTACTCGAAGAAGAGCGCTTGAACTCTGTTATTCAATCGGCTCGCTATCAGCAGACTCTACGCCGGTATCATGATCGATACACAAGGCCTTGTTCCTTCTCAATAGGGGAATTGGTGCTACGCAGTGTAACACCCTAGTTTAAATACCAGCTTTTTACAAATTATTGCAAGCAATTTATTTAATTTTTCCAAGACTCATGTGCTTAGTTTGCATTTACCATGATTTATTTAAAATAAATACAGTTATAAAACTAATCATAGGACTAACTTTCTTGTGCATACATGTTGGTGCATCTTTTCTTGGTTGCATTATTTAAGGAATCAAACTCAAATTTATTTGAATGATTAGAGCTATTGCTTTCTCAATTCAAAAGAATTCAAAAACAGAAAAGAAAAAAAGAAAAAAAAAAGAAAAGGGCAACCAGGCCGCCAACCCAAGGCCAGCAGCCCGGCTGCCCCTGCCTCACCCGCATGGGCCGAAAGGCCGGCCCAACCTGAACCGCGCCCTCCTCTCCTCCCTCTCTCACGTGCCACTAGCGAGTGGGCCACGCCCCTGCTATCACTGTCGCGCCGGACCCACTGGTCAGGCTCATCCCCTTCCTCCCGCCTTGATCCACGCCTACCTTCCTTACTCCTCCGCTCGGCCGAACTGGGGCTCAAGCAGGGGGATTTGAACTTGAGCCCCGCTCCCCTTCCCTCCGCACACTGCCCCCAATCCCGCACCCACCGCACCGGTTTCCCTTTTCCTCTTCACCTTCCTTCACTCCGCTTCAAGAGCATTCAAACCCGAGCGGCATCACCGCGCCACGATGCCCTCGACCCTCTCCGTGCCTATAAAACCGACCCCAAGCTTCGCCCTCGCCCTCTTTACCACGCCTCCACTCCAATTCCACTCCCGTGCACCGATGCGCTTGCATTTCGCCGCCGGAGCTTTGCCTCGGTACGCCGCTCCGCCGTTCGATTCGTTGCCATGGGTCCATCTCCAACCTTCCAACCGCACCCATCTCGTTCGCAGGAGCTTCGCGGTGCCGTTCCATGGGTTTTGGACGCGGAGATGCGACGCCAAGGCCCCTGTCCACGAGTGCCGACCATCACCGTCCGCCGCCTTCCGTCGCCAGGCCGAGCCACCGCTTCCCAGCCTTCACCGAGCCCCTGGTGAGCTTTGCCTTGACCCACTCTCTCTCCCAAGCAAGCTCTAGTCTAGCGGGACCACCCCTAGGCCCCGGCGCACGCCACTCCGGTGAGCCGCCGCCGCACGGGCCGAACCTCGCCGTGGGTTTTGGTCGCCGCCGGGGCCTCCCCATCCCCTTTGTTCCCTGCCGCCCGATCGGAGATGCACGGCCACGATTAAAACGTGGGATACCCCTCCGCGGGCTAATCAGAACGCACCACGTCGCCCTCACTTAACCCAGTCAGCACGGGCCCGCACGTCAGGCCGACGTGGTGAGCCATGTCACCGCACACGCCAGCGCCGCGTCAGCGCAGACCCGGTCAACCGCGGTCTTTTGTGCTTAAGCCCCTGTCTTTTCCTATTATCAACCCGCGGTCCAGCCCTGTGGAAAAGTATTTAGGTTTTGGTCCTGTTTTTATCAGTTTGACCCCTGAGCTTTCCGGGATTTGAACCCGCGGTCCAGGCCTCGGGTTTTTGCCCTAAAAAACCTCGGCGGCTATGGTTAATTATGGATAGGTCCTCGGTTTTGCGAATCTAGCCCCTGGTGTAATTGTTTTATCAGCGTTTGGCCCCTAGAAGCATGTTTTATGCATAACTTTCACGTTTTAACTCCGATTTGAGTGATTCTTGCGCTCACGTGATCATAGAAATGCGTAGAATGTTTTTAGTACAGTTTTATCTTCTGTTTTTATGATATGATGTACTGTTTTCTTACATTTTGATAATTGTTTGCATGTATGTATGCGTGGAAATGCTTGTATGTTGCCGTGAATGTGTTTAGACGGTGAGCAGTTTGTTGGTGAAGAAGAGCAGCAGATTGAGGGTGTTGAGCAGCAGCCTCAAGACCAGTTTGAGCAAGGCAAGTATAACTTGGACAACCTAATAACTTTATAAACTCTACATATGCGTGTGTCTAATTTTTGCATGCCAATAAGGACTTTACTTAGCCTCTTTTGTTGATATATTCACCTATGGGATGCATGTTGGTTAAGTTTTGCTAGTTGCTGCGCGAACACATGTTACTTTTGTTAATAATATTGTTAATGGATCTATGCAATATAATTGTTGAGCTTGACCCTCTATGCTTTGTGCTTGAGTGGTTCATGTCTCCTTAAAATTAGGTTTTTAGAAACTTGGTTTAGGGGTCATGAGCATGTGATTAATGGTTTGCTCATAGCCGCTCTCCGTAAGGACCGGTTCGCAAAGCGACAATCTGGGACAACCGTGCTACCATGAGACTGGTATGGGACGGTCTTAGCTGATTAATTAGATCTTTTTGGTTTGAGGTAACTTACCTGCGGGGCAAGAGGAGGAGTAAGCTTTTGTGGTCGCTGCACTACCTTAGGTTGAGTGTGCTGAGTGCTTCTCCCTTTGAGAGGGGGACACCACAATTGCGGCGCTTGATTCCTTGCGGTTACTTTTTTACCAACGTGATCTTTGTAAAGGCTTCGTAGTGTTGCTTGCTAGTCATCTCATCTAAGGCAATGTGATGAACTCCTAGCGTAGCACACGGCTTGTGGGTAAAGATGTACAACCTCTCGAGAGTGTAAAACTGACATGTCAGCCGTGCTCATGGTTATGAGCAGCCCAGATCCTTTATGCAGATTAGTGGTTCCTGGTTGGGTTTGGAAGTTGGTTCTTATGTTAACGATGTTGATTAATCTTTTGTGCAATATCTTGGGTTTAATGGGTCATAACTCACTTGTAGTAATTAGTTGCTTAATAAAACTTGACCAACTAAAAGCTCATGCAACGTGTCAGCCAACCTTAGAGCCTCATAGTTCATGTTATACTTGTTGAGTATGAAATACTCACGCTTGTTTTACTTTAAACCTACTATTGGATGGAACCTAACCGCTGCTCAGTTCAAGAAGACTTCGAAGAGTATGTTCAGGACTTCAATGAGTTCTAGGCGTACCAGTCCACCAGTCGACGTCCCTGTGGCGGCTCGTTTTATCTTCGTTTATGCTTCCGCTATGACTCTGGTTTAAAGACATGTTGTCTTATTGTAATAAAGTGATGATATACGCTATGTAAACATTTTATTTTATCTTTTGCACGTTCTGTGATGTCACTATTGTCATAATATATGTGGGACTCTTTCCTGACACATATATGTTGTTCCAGTTCCGTTGGTTGAGAACTGGGCGTGACAAAGTGGTATCAAAGCCGTGTTGACTGTAGGACGGAAGCCTAGTTAGAAATGGACGTAATTAAGGATCTCACTCCCCTTTGCCCTCCTGTTGTTTTATAAAAATTTTATTTTTCACCATCAAATTATATGTTCACTCTATGTTAAACTATTACTTTTTGCTTTATTCATTCAATCATATAGAACTGATCTCTATCTTATTCCATCCTTCTTATAGGTCATGGCACGCAACAAGCAAACCGCCCGTAAGAGTACCGGGGGCCGCCTTCGCCCTGTTGCACCACCGACTCCACGGCGCACCCTTGTACCTCAGCCACCACCGCGGATCGAGCCTCCGTCACTGGAGCTGCCCGAGCCGTTGCCACCACCACCCTTTGAGTACGCTCCCATGGACCAGGCGCCACACCCCTTTGAGGGGAATGGTCTGCTTCTAGCGGACACCGATCCTGAGGAGGAGGAGGAGGAGGAGGACCCGGTGGAGGTAGTTTACTACCTCGACTCAGACGACGATGATGATGCGCAAGAGGAGGCTCCACCGCCACGCCTGTCGACACCGACATCTCCTTCTCCGCGTGCGCCGACACCACCGCCTTCTCCAGTGGCACCTGCTGCATCTGAGTGGCCGTCCCTTCAGACGAGGGTGGTTAGCGGGAGGTTGATGCCTAGGTCGACCTGACGCACCCACACCACGGTGCCGACCTGGAGTTCTCGGGACTACTCCGCGAGTGCCTCTACGACTTGGGTTACACTGCCCACGAGGTCATCTACCAGTTCCTGCAGCGAGCGCGCCCGGACCACACCACCCTCTGGTCTGCCGGTCTGCAGGTCCTGGAGCCTAACCCCAACCATGGGGGACACACCGTGCTGTGCAGGCACTACAGCATCGCAGAGCACGAGACCATGGAGATGGCCATGGAGGACGCTGCTCAGCAAGCTCTTGGGGTTCTCTGCCAGCACTACCACACCCCACTCTGCCAGTCTCAGTACCGTTACTTTCCTCGTTGGCAGTCCGGGGATACGGAGCACGAGATAGCGTCCATTCGGGATGAGGACAACCGGCAGCTGCTGAAGCTGGTCCGATATGTGTCAGCCCTGATCACTGCCTACGTTAGGGTGTCCGAGGAGCTCCATCATTGGAACGGTGAGGTGTTCCACCTTCAGGCTCAGCTGGACCGAGTGGCAGGGCCACCACCTTAGGTGCCAGTGGTGGACCCAGCACAGTCTCCCCCTTGCAGGAGGTCTCGCACTGGAGAGTTAGGTGGTACCACTAGGATACTCCCTCAGGAGGACTAGTCATCCTCATGTATCGGTGGATACTCCCTCGGGATGACTAGTCGTCCTCATGTATCGCGTTAGCACGTTTGAGTGAGTCGTCGTGATGAGTTGGTTGTGTTGAACTTAAGTTAAGTTGTGATGTCTGGATGTTTGTTATCTTGAACCATGTTTGATTTGGATCTTTGGTTGAGTGTTTTATCTAGCTATGGGGATTTGTCCCAGCATGAACAAGTTAAAGTTATCAATAATAAAATAAAGTTAGTTCATGGGGTTAAAGTATTATATCCACTCTTTTGCTCTTACTACTTTATCTTTAGTCGCTATCGCTTGTGCATCCATATGTTAGCTATGTGCTCATGGTGTCTTTGTTACAATCAGATGGTTAACACGAGGAGCAACGCCGCTAGTGGGTATGCTAACCAGGGTAACCAAGGAGGTGGCCAACCACTGCCCAACCCACCACCATTGACCCCTGACCAGTTCTACAACCTCCAGATGCAGATGATGAACACCGTGACCACTGCCATGCAAGTCCTTCAGCAGGCTCAAGCACAACCACCACCCCCACCACCTAGGGACAGGCGTGGAGATTTCTTGAAGGGTCATCCACCAACTTTCTCCCATACCACAAGGCCACTGCAAGCTGACGACTGGCTTCGCGAGGTGGAACGCCAGTTGGAGATTGCTCAATGCAATGACCGGGAGAGGGTACTGTATGGGTCCGGTCAACTAAGAGGGGCAGCCCTGGATTGGTGGGAATCCTACAGACCCAAGACAGGGATGCATTCACTTGGGCATAGTTCAGGGAGAACTTTCGCAATCACCATGTGCCTGCAGGGTTGATGAAAATGAAGAAGGAGTTTCTTTCCCTGAAGCAGGGCAGCATGTCGGTGACTGAGTATAGAGACAAGTTCCTTCAGTTGGCCAGATATGCCACTGCAGAGGTGGCGGAGGACAGGGAGAAGCAAGAATACTTCCTGGAGGGCTTAAATGATGAGCTCCAATATTAGTTGATGAATCACACCTTTCCTAGCTTTCATCAATTGGTGGATAGGGCGCCTTTCTCTGAGAGCAAGCGCCAGGACATAGAAGAAAGGAAGAGAAAGTTCAACAACTCGTCATCAAGCAGTAACACCCATCCTCGCTATCCCCAAGGTCAGAGTTCTCAGCAGCAGGGCAGCCAGGCTCAATAGCAGTATCAAGGGCAGCGTTATCAGACTCAGCCTATCCGTCCTGCTTGTCAAGCTCAGCGTCAAGTGCAGTCCAACTCTACTCCAACAAACCTAGCACAGGTTCCAACAGGCAAGAACTGCTACAAGTGTGGAGGTACAGGGCATTATGCCAATGTCTGCCCCTAGAAGACGCCAGTAAACCAACTGGTTTAGCAAAGTCAGAGGCAGAATCCTCCACAGCAGCAGCAAGGGTGCCCCAATCAGCAAGCCAAGGTGCCATGGCAAGGGAAGGTGAACCATGTGACTGCTGAGACTGCATTGGAAGCTCCTAACATCGTACTTGGTACGTTCCACATTAAAAACCATCCTGCATCAATACTTTTCGATACTGGCGCAACTCACTCTTTCATTGCAAAGGCATATGCTGAGAAACACAATATAGATATAAGCCCCATGAAAAAGCCCATGGTAATCTCATCACCTGGGGGGAAGATAAATACCAACTTGATATGCTCCAGGGTTAGCATAGTCATAAGGGGGGTAGAGTTTTACACTAAGCTAATAGCAATGGACTTAGTGGACATTGATGTCATTCTGGGTATGGAAACTCTTAATAAGTGGGGTGTCAAAATAGATTGTGCCAGACGAACTGTTCACCTTACAGCTCCAGATGGTCAGGGGGTAGAAATTAGTGCAACAAGTCCTTCTGGTTATCTGCATCAAATGGAGGTTAAACCCACAGATGGAATTAGGGTGGTTTGTGAGTTTCTAGATGTCTTTCCAGATGAGCTGCCAGGTATGCCACCTGACCGAGATGTTGAATTTTTAATAGAACTTTTACCTAGTACGGCACCAATAGCAAAAAGGCAATATGGAGTGGCACCCAAAGAACAAGAGTTAACAAAGGAAAATATATATGAGTTGTTAGGAAAGGGGTTTATTCGGCCTAGTTCTTCACCTTGGGCTTTTCCAGTTTTATTTGTTGATAAAAAGGATGGGTCAAGAAGGATGTGTGTGGATTATAGAGCCTTGAATGATGTCACAATCAAAAATAAATATCCTCTACCCCGGATAGATGATTTATTTGACCAATTACAAGGTGCATGTGTGTTCTCAAAAATTGATTTGAGGTCTGGTTATCATCAAATGAAGATTCGTCCTTCTGATATTCCAAAGACTGCTTTCATTACCAGATTTGGATTATATGAATACACAATGATGTCTTTTGGGTTGACAAATGCTCCTGCTTATTTCATGAATCTTATGAACAAGGTGTTTATGGAGTATCTTGACAAGTTTGTTGTGGTGTTTATTGATGATATTTTGATCTATTCCAAGACGGAAGAAGAACATGAAGAACACTTGAGGCTAGTTTTGCAGAAGCTGAGAGAACATAAGTTGTATGCAAAGTTGAGCAAGTGTGAGTTTTGGCTTGATCAAGTGCCTTTCTTGGGACACATAGTCTCAAAAGGTGGAATCATGGTGGATCCTAGCAAGATCAGCAGTGTCATGGATTGGAAGGTGCCAGAGGTTGTGAAAGAGGTTCGTGGATTTTTTGGTCTAGCGGGATATTACCGGAGGTTTATTGGGAGTTTTTCCAAGATTGCAAAGCCGATGACATCATTGCTCGAGAAGGGTATTCCATTTATTTGGAGTAAGGAGAGGCAAGCCGCATTTGACGAATTAAAGAAGTGACTCACCACAGCTCCAGTGCTTACTCTACCTGACTTAACCAAGAGTTTCACCGTGTATTGTGATGCCTCTAAGGAAGGATTGGGTTGTGTGCTGATGCAAGAGGGTAAGGTGATTGCTTATGCTTCACGCCAGTTAAGAAAGCATGAGGTCAATTATCCCACTCATGATTTGGAGCTAGCAGCTGTTGTGCATGCTCTGAAAATCTGGAGGCATTATTTATTTGGGAATCGGTGTGAGATATACACTGATCATAAGAGTCTTAAATATATCTTCACGCAGAATGAGTAGAATATGAGGCAGCGGAGATGGCTGGAGTTGATTAAAGATTATGACTTGGAGATACATTACCACCCAGGGAAGGCTAACGTGGTCGCGGATGCCTTAAGCAGAAAGAGTTATGTTAACATGGCAGTTGCTTTTCAGATGCCCCTTGAACTATGTGCAGAATTTGAGAGTTTGAATTTGGAATTCGTGCATCACACCATAGTAGCAACTTTTAAAGCAAAGCCTACCCTTGAACAAGAGATAAGGAAACATCAGAAGACGGATGAGAAAATTCAGGAGATCCGGGAGTAGATCAAGGTGGGCAAGGCGCCACACTTTCGTGAGGATGAACAGGGTACTGTATGGTACAAGAACCGGATCTGCGTGCCAGATGTGGGCAGTATCAAGAAGTTAATACTCAGTGAGGCTCATGACACCGCTTACTCTATTCACCCGGGCAGTACAAAGATGTATCATGACTTGAAGAAAAGGTTTTGGTGGTATGGAATGAAGAGAGCAGTAGCAGAATATGTTGTAGTATGTGACACTTGTCAACGTGTGAAGGCTGAACATCAGAGACCTGTAGGTTTGTTGCAACCCTTGAAAATTCCAGAGTGGAAATGGGAGGAAATAAGTATGGATTTCATTGTGGGGTTACCCAGGACTCAGAAAGGTTACAACTCGATCTGGGTAGTCGTGGATCGGTTGACCAAGGTTGCTCATTTCATTCCTGTGAACACTACCTATTCTGGTGCAAGGTTAGCGGAGTTATATATCTCTAGAATTGTTTGTTTGCATGGTGTGCCTAAGCGGATTATATCTGATAGAGGTTCACAGTTCACATCTCGTTTTTGGGAGCAGTTGCATGACTCCTTGGATTCTAAGCTTCAGTTCAGTACAGCATATCACCCATAGACAGATGGTCAGACTGAAAGAACAAATCAGATTCTAGAGGACATGTTGAGGGCGTGTGCTATACAGTACGGAACCAGTTGGGATAAGAGTCTGCCTTACGCTGAGTTCTCTTATAACAACAGCTATCAAGCTAGTTTGAAGAAGTCACCATTTGAGGCACTGTATGGCAGAAGGTGCATGACACCATTATTTTGGAACCAAACAGGAGAGAAGCAAGTGTTCGGACCCGACCTTATCAGGGATGCTGAACAACAGATCAAGATGGTACGTGAGAACTTGAGAGTTGCTCAGTCTAGACAGGAGAGTTATGCAGATGTGCGACGTAGTGACTTGACCTTTAAGGTTGATGACTTTGTGTATTTGAAGGTGTCACCCATGAGAGGAATTCAAAGGTTTAATATGAAGGAAAGCTGGCACCAAGATACATCGGTCCATTCAAGATAGTGGAAAAGAAATGCGAAGTGGCTTATAAATTGGAGTTGCCATCAAACCTATCTGGCATACACGATGTGTTCCATGTGTCCCAACTAAAGAAGTGTTTGAGGGTGCCGGAAGAACAAGCACCACTGGAGGGTCTGGATGTGCAGGAGGATCTGACATATACCGAACACCCAGTGAAGATTCTTGAAACATCTGAAAGGGTTACCAGAAACAGGAGGGTCAAAATGTGCAGGGTGCAGTGGAAACATCACACGGAGGATGAGGCAACTTGGGAAAGAGAGGAAGAATTGAGAGCAACTTACCCTGGTCTCTTTGCTAGCCACCTAAGAGAATCTCGGGGGCGAGATTCCTGTTAAGGGGGTTAGGTTTGTAACACCATAGTTTAAATACCAGCATTTTACAAATTATTGCAAGCAATTTATTTAATTTTCTAAGACTCATGTGCTTAGTTTGCATTTACCATGATTTATTTAAAATAAATACAGTTATAAAACTAATCATAGGCCTTACTTTCTTGGCATACATGCTGGTGCATCTTTTCTTGGTTGCATGATTTAAGGATTAAAATTCAAATTTATTTGAATGATTAGAGCTATTGCTTTCTCAATTCAAAAGAATTCAAAAACAGAAAAAAAGGGAAAAAAAGAAAAGGGCAACCAGGCCGCCAACCCAAGGCCAGCAGCGCAGCTGCCCCTGCCTCACCCGCATGGGCCGAAAGGCCGGCCCAACCCAAACCACGCCCTCCTCTCCTCCCTCTCTCACGTGCCACTAGCGAGTGGGCCACGCCCCTGCTCTCACTGCCGCGTCGGACCCATCGGTCAGGCTCATCCCCTTCCTCCCGCCGTGATCCACGCCCACCTTCCTTACTCCTCCGCTCGGCCGAACTGGGGCTCAAGCAGGGGGGATTCGAACCCGAGCCCTGCTCCCTTCCCTCCGCACACTGCCCCCAATCCCGCACCCACCGCGCCGGTTTCCCTTTTCCTCTCCACCTTACTTCACTCCGCTTCAAGAGCATTCAAACCCGAGCGGCATCACCGCGCCACGACGCCCTCGACCCTCTTCGTGCCTATAAAACCGACCCCAAGCTTCGCCCTCGCCCTCTTTACCACACCTTCACTCCAATTCCACTCCCGTGCACCTACACGCTTGCATTTCGCCGTCGGAGCTTTGCCTCGGTAAGCCGCTTCGCCGTTCGATTCGTTGCCGTGGGTCCATCTCCAACCTTCTAACCACACCCATCTCATTCGTAGGAGCTTCGCGGTGCTGTTCCGTGGGTTTTGGACGCGGAGCCGCGACGCCAAGGCCCCTGTCCGCGAGTGTCGACCATCACCGTCCGCCGCCTTCCGTCGCCAGGCCGAGCCGCCGCTTCCCAGCCTTCACCGAGCCCTTGGTGAGCTTCGCCTTAACCCACACTCTCTCCCAAGCTAGCTCTAGTCCAGCGGGACCACCCCTAGGCCCCGGCGCATGCCATTCCGGCGAGCCGCCGCCGCGCGGGCCGAACTCCACCATGGGTTTTGGTCGCCGCCGGCGCCTCCCCATCCCCTTTGTTCCTTGCCGCCCGATCGGAGATGCACGGCCACAATTAAAACGTGGGATACCCCTTCGCGGGCCAATCAGAACGCACCACGTCGCCCTCACTTAACCCAGTCAGCACGGGCCCGCACGTCAGGCCGACGTGGCGAGCCACGTCACCGCACACGCCAGCGCCGCGTCAGCGCAGACCCGGTCAACCGCGGTCTTTTGCGCTTAAGCCCCTGTCTTTTCCTGTTATCAACTTGCGGTCCAGCCCTGTGGAAAAGTATTCAGGTTTTGCTCCTATTTTTATCAGTTTGACCCCTGAGCTTTTCGGGATTTGAACCCGCGGTCCAGGCCTCGGGTTTTTGCCCTAAAAAACCTCGGCAGCTATGGTTAATTACGGATAGGTCCTCGGTTTTGTGAATCTAGCCCCTGGTGTAATTGTTTTTATCACTGTTTGGCCCCTAGAAGCTTGTTTTATGCATAACTTTCACGTTTTAACTCCGATTTGAATGATTCTTGCGCTCACGTGACCGTAGAAATGTGTAGAATGTTTTTAGTACAGTTTTATCTTCTATTTTTATGATATTATGTACTGTTTCTTACCTTTTCATAATTGTTCGCATGTATGTATGCGGGGAAATGCTTGTATGTTGCCGTGAACGTGTTTAGACGGTGAGCAGTTTGTTGGTGAAGAAGAGTAGCAGTTTGAGGGTGTTGAGCAGCAGCCTCAAGACCAGTTTGAGCAAGGCAAGTATAACTTGGACAACCTAATAACTTTATAAACTCTACATATGCATGTGTCTAATTTTTGTATGCCAATAAGGACTTAGCCTCTTTTGTTGATATATTCACCTATGGGATGCATGTTGTTTAAGTTTTGCTAGTTGCTGCGCGAACACATGTTACTTTTGTTAATAATATTGTTAATGGATCTATGCAATATAATTGTTGAGCTTGACCCTCTGTGCTGTGTGCTTGAATGGTTCATGTCTCCTTAAAATTGGCTTTTTAGCAACTTGGTTTAGGGGGCATGAGCATGTGCTTAGTGGTTTGCTCATAGCCGCTCTCCGTAAGGACCGGTTCGCAAAGCGACAATCTGGGACAACTGTGCTACCATGAGACTGGTATGGGACGGTCTTAGCTGATTAATTAGATCTTTTTGGTTTGGGGTAACTTACCTGCGGGGCAAGAGGAGGAGTAAGCTTTTGTGGTTGCTGCACTACCTTAGGTTGAGTGTGCTGAGTGCTTCTCCCTTTGAGAGGCAGACACCACAATTGTGGCGCTTGATTCCTTGCGGTTACTTTTTTACCAACGTGATCTTTGTAAAGGCTTCGTACTGTTACTTGCTAGTCATCTCATCTAAGGCAATGTGATGAACTCCTAGCGTAGCACACGGCTTGTGGGTAAAGATGTACAACCTCTCGAGAGTGTAAAACTGACATGTCAGCCGTGCTCACGGTTATGAGCGGCCCAGATCCTTTATGCAGATTAGTGGTTCCTGGTTGGGTTTGGAAGTTGGTTCTTATGTTAACGATGTTGATTAATCTTTTATGCAATATCTTGGGTTTAATGGTTCATAACTCACTTGTAGTAATTAGTTGCTTTATAAAACTTGATCAACTAAAAGCTCATGCAACGTGTCAGTCAACCTTAGAGCCTCATAGTTTATGTTATACTTGTTGAGTATGAAATACTCACACTTGTTTTACTTTAATCCTACTATTGGCTGGAACTCAACCGCTGCTCAATTCAAGAAGACTTCGAAGAGTATGTTTCGGACTTCAACGAGTTCTAGGCGTACCAGTCCACCAGTCGACATCCTTGTGGCGGCTCGTTTTATCTTCGTTTATGCTTCCACTATGACTCTGGTTTAAAGAAATGTTGTCTTATTTAATAAAGTGATGATATACGCTATGTAAATGTTTTATTTTATCTTTTGCACGTTCTGTAATGTCACTATTATCATAATATATGTGAGACTCATTCCTGACACATATATGTTGTTCCGGTTCTGTTGGTTGAGAATTGGGCATGACACGCAGGGTGCTCAAGACCGCTGGACAACATAAGTTGTCTCCTCCCTGGGAAGTCCCATACATTGTCACAAAAGTCACTCGTCTAGAATCTTATCATCTATCTCAAATGGACGGGACACCAGTCGGGAACTCTAGGAATATAGAGCATCTGCGCAAGTTCTACGTATGAAGCCCTCCTATTGATGAGGACATGACCAATACGCATATGACCAGGGCCCAAGCGAAGATGGAGTTTAAAGCCCAATCCACATTTAAGTCCAATTTATTCGCGAGTCCGGTTCGGACTGCTGGAGCGGGCCTCACGAAAACGTATGCCCAGGCTACATACGGGCTCCGTTTTGAGCGTTCTACATATCGTTGGAAAGCTAAGGAAATAAAATTTCCAACCCAATTGGTTTTACATCATTTGGACTTCGGAGTCAACAGGAAATCACGTCGGAAGGTGATGGACAGAATCTGCCAGGGTGCTGCGATTTCGGTTTTTGGGCCTGCTGGCCTTGTACGCCCTAGGGTTGCTCGGCCATCCCCTAGCCCTCTCTCTTGTATATGTTCTGTAGCCATCATTAGAGTAGATTGGTTTTGCTTAGATTATTCTGTCGTTATGAACAGTTTCGCCATGTGAGAATACTTCGGTTTGTGAAACCCCAACTTGTGAGCTTAATCCTTTCTATTCGCAATTTTAATTTGCATCTACTGTGTTCTTGCTTGTGTTCTTCGATTCGCAGGCAGGGATAAGCCTTTGTGGCGAGGTCAATCATGTGTGCACGGTTGATAACCAGAGGAGACGTGGTGCTGCGATTGCAGGGTTCGAATCGTGTTGATTGGAAGCCGGATCGTGAGTGTCGTGCCTCCGCCAAATCGATAGTTATCTCCACCTGACGGAAGATCGGGAACCCCCCGTCCCCATCAAGTGGTATTCAGAGCGAGGTTTACCGTCTGGTTTGCTTGCCGTTATCCTTAGTAGATTAGTTTTGTTTTATCCCATAGCCCACAAAATGCCGTATAAAAGTTAGGGTTTGTAGCACATCTTGTCCTATCGCCAAGTTTAGCCGTTGCACATTTTGATTTTAGAGTCCGCAACATTGAGTTTGTGTCCATAGTCGTGGTCTTGTTGCTGGTTTAGATCTTATTCTTAGATTGGTTTGAGTTTTGCATCGTGTCACCGTATCCGTTTTCATCACATCATCGCGTCCGATTCGGAATTGTTTCTGTCTAGTTCGGTATTTTGACGATATCTTCCATATACGAACTCGGATTTTAGTGTTCTAATACTTTCTGGAAAGCTTGCGATATTGTCTACAACTTTGTCCATTGCGATGTTTTTAGAAAAAATCCTAATCAGGTCCTAATCTGTGTTGGAAGCAAATCTGTTCATGACCCAGAATTTTCTGAACAGTCTGTATTTCGGGGTCCATATCTCCTACTTCATTTATCCACAAAAGGTGTTCCATATACTTTTTGGAAAGAGAAAAAGTATATCTACAACTTTGGTGTTGTAAGTTTTGACATTTGAGGTCATTGAAAGTGTGAAATCATCTGTGCAAGTTGGATAGAAATCTGTGATTTACAGACAAAAGTTTTGTGATAGTGTGGAGTTGTATCTTGCTCTTGCGGCACTTTGGAGAGAAAAAAAGAAAAAAAAAGAAAAAGGCAAGTGCAATAAAAAAAATCCGCACAAAAAAGAAGAAAAAATAAAAACATCAGAAATGCTTGCATCCTTTGTGTCATTTGTACTTTGTATATGTGACTTGCTTGGTTGAGCTAATTCAAGAAACAAGTTTAGGCCAACAACATTGACAAGTACTTTGGACACTTATTCAATTTTGCTATCTGATTTCAGTTTGTGCTAATCCTTGCTACCATATAAAGTCTCTCAAAACTCCACATATATACTTCTCATCAGTACAGATTCAACCTTTGCAATCGCATCGCTCACGCCCTCATGGTATTACGAACCAGCCACCGGTTGTACCATTCACTGCTTTGCATTGGTAAGAACACTCGTAAGAGCTTGGCAAGACGCTTGAGAGTGTGTGATTCCACTACATATACACAATAGTTAGTAGAAAAATATACTTTTTGTGTGTTTTCTTGTTTTCTGCTAACAATGACAGGGCATAGCACTGCTCGGATGGAAAATATAAAGACATGTGAGAGCTACACCACATTGCAAACATCCGCATCAAAAAGTTCAGGTATCAATTGGGAAACAATGTTTGATTATTTATATCAAGAAATATCACTTAATAGATTTAAACGCTTGAAACAATGAGATAGAACTGTCATGGTTATCAGAAGTTCAAATCTATATTGTCATGTTGTGATTTAGATGAATCTGATGAAGCCACTGAAATACATTTTTTAAATGGTCTTAATAAGAAAATTCAGAATAATCTTGTTTATATGGAATATAATTCTCTACATGATTTAATTGATCTATCTTGTGAGATTGAGGATCAAATTAAAAATGATACATGTCTGGCTGAAATTAAACATCATGACACACAATCTATGGAGGCTTCCTTTGCTACTAACAATACACAGAATATTGAGAGCAAAGATGAATGAGACAACACGCTACTAGAGGATAAGCATTGTACTACATATGTGAGCGTAGGTAATAGCATGGGTGTAGTGGTCACACAAGGTGAGCAAATTTTTGATGTGCTGCATTCAACCATAATTGAAGATGATTTTGCTACTACCTCGTGTGATAAAGAAGAGATGTGTGATGATGCTGCTGCTATTTCCATGTCACAAGTTGTGAATAATCATGATACTATGGCTTTAGAACCTATTGTTTGTGCTGAAAGTAAACATTTTCTCCCAATTACTAGTTTGCAAGACGAGCTGAAATTGTTATCTTCATTGAATACTTTGGGTTATATTGAATTTGAAATTCTTTGCAATCTGAATAATTTGAATGAAAACATTTTTCTTCCTACTGATTTGCCTTGGATATCTAAACATACATATCATGTCATTGGCAAGTATGATAGTAATGTAGAATATATGGTTCATCGTGTTTATATCTCTTCTAATTGTGGCTCTCATTGTATCGATGAACATCAAAATAAATTAAAGGGCTACTGTACAACTAACCATATCATGTCTAGATCCACTTGTTCTTCTTTGTTTATTTTGTCACAACAGGTTCAATTTCAAGAAGGAGAGCAATGTTGGATTATGTCAAAAAGTGGAACAACTACTTTCGCACGCATCCACGTCTTTGAGTCGAGGACGACTCAAAACCAAGAAGGGGAGAATGATGAGGACATGACCAATACGCATACGACCGAGGCCCAAACGAAGATGGAGTTTAAAGTCCAATCCACATTTAAGTCCAATTTATTCGCGAGTCCGGTTCGGACTGCTAAAGCGGGCATCATATAAACATATGCCCAGGCAATATACGGGCTCCGTTTTGAGCGTTCTACATATCGTTGGAAAGCTAAGGAGATAAACTTTCTAAACCAGTTGGTTTCACGTCATTTGGACTTCGGAGTCGATGGAAAATCACGTCGCAAGGTGACGGACAGAATCTGCCAGGGTGCTGCGACGCCGGTTTTTGGGCCCGCTGGGCTTGTACACCCTAGGGTTGCTCGACCATCCCCTTGGCCGCCCCTAGCCCTCTCTCTTATATATATTCTATAGCCATCATTAGAGTAGATGGGTTTTGCTTAGATTATTCTGTCGTTATGAACAGTTTCGCCGTGTGAAAATACTCCGGTTTGTGAAATCTCAACTTGTGAGCTTAATCCTTTCTATTCGCAATTTTAGTTTGCATCTACTGTGTTCTTGCTTGTGTTCTTCGATTCGTAGGCAGGGATAAGCCTTCGTGGCGAGGTCAACCATTTGTGCACGGTTGATAACCAGAGGAGACGTGGTGCTGCAATTGCAGGGTTCGAATCGTGTTGATTGGAAGCCGGATCGTGAGTGTTGTGCCTCCGCCAAATCGATAGTTATCTCCACCTGACGGAAGATCGGGAACCCCCCGTCCCCATCACCTGTGATCTCTAGAGTTAGCAGCTAGTGTCATTCTCTGTACTCTGTCTTCATTATACTCGCTATACTCTATGAATAAAAGTACTCTTGGGATAAAGCATTCTATGTTTTTCTCTCTATTTTCAACCACATTATTTACTCGCGATATAAGGGCAATCGACCTAGGTCAGATGACCGGCAGTACGGTGTTACATGCCCACTTTTACTCTTGACAGGGATAACTCCGACCCCACCACGAGAGCAATCGGCCTAGGTCAGTCGACCGACAGCACGGTGTTACATGCTCTCGTTCGTACTCATACTAGGGGAGCACTCAAGGCCCCAACAAAACAAAGGCAATCGGCCTAGGTCAGTTGACCGACAGCACAGTGCTACATGCCTTTGCAGGATCTCACATCGGGGAGCATTCAAGGCCCCAGTCGAACAAAGACAATGAGCTTGGGTTCGACAGCCTACAGCTCGACACTACCTGTCTTTGCCTCATCATATTACTCTTTCCTACAGTACTCGTTCTCTTTATCATCATATTTTACTTCTATTTCCAATGATATGTCTCAAGTATTAACTCAAGTCGCGTTGCCGACTTAACATTGTCTTCTCTCTAATAGGCATGGCCCCCAGGTAAGCACAAATTATTTGTCTCATTCATAAACATATTAACTCTGTTTTGCAGGACAATAGTTAAAGGTACCGACCTAAGAACACAATATATACACCATTCTGTTCATGGCATTACATGTGGAATCATTGTCTATTCATCATCACCCACAAGGAGTTCAGCAATCATTCGGGCCTCATCCTCATGCTCGGTATTCTGGGTCTCATTTATTATCCTCGCTGGCAAATTCGCTAAGTCAATGTCGGGCTGTAATTTCTTGATTACCTTAAGGAGACGAGTAAGGACGGTTTTTACTCGCTCAGAGATCTTAGACTTCATGTCATCCATAAAAGTTGCTATTCGTTCACCTAGTGGACGTGGCGCAGCTTTTTCTAGCGCACATATGTCTAGAATCTTGGTCAGGGTTGTGTTGGCAGCTAGAGCAGCTTCTTTTGCCTTCTCATAGGCATCCTTCAGTTTACTACAGTTTTTCTTGCTGGTCTCGTAATTCTTTTTGAAGGACTCCAGCACCTGAGATTGTTGAGCGGCTTCATCTCGAGATTCTTTCAGCGCAGACCTCATGGAGGACAGCACCTTCTTCATTCTATCATGGGCATTCTGAGCTTCGGTTAATTCAGCCTCTTTGTCTTTAAGCGCTTGACGAGTCAGGGAGTGGCTGTTCTTCAAAGCCTCCAAGGAACTGACAGTCTCATGGAATGATTTCTCAAATCCGTCTCGAGATTCTTGAACAGTCTGGAGTTCTGGTCGCAGCTGCTGGCATTCATCAGTCTTTTGCTGCATCTTCTCCTGTGGAATGATACAACTTATATGCTTCCATGAGCAGAGAAAATGCTAGTTGAGTTTCTTGGCGAGTTACCTCATGACTCTTCTTCTCGCTGTTAAGCTGCCTGCGCAGGTCGGCTGCTGTGTCATGAGCTTGGTCTCTATCCAGGATGGCATTACGGTATTTTGCTTCACGAGCTACAGCAGCTTGTTTTAGGCGGGCAATTTCAGCAGCAGCCGCTGTCGAGGAATATTTATTAACACGGGAATTTGGTTATTGACTCATGCAAGAAGGTTGGATACTCACCTGTTGTCTCAGCCCTGCGAGCAGCTTCAGAATCTGTCAGTTGCTGTCTCAGAGCAACGATCTCATTACATGTGGCGGAACCGCCCTACTTAATCCAGATTAAGCACACCTGCCTCCTTTGGCTCCCAGTGCACTTAAACTGGACTAAACCCGGTAGTCCATCGAGTGGCCTTCGGCCCTCGATAACACCAATTTCCAGAGGAACCGACATCACACACAATGACCTGCGATGGAGCCACAACAATTACATCATCACAGGAAGTTGAATATAGATAGATAATATAATTAGTTTACAGACCAGTTCAAATTAAAGTTCTAAGTCCAACATAGTCATGAAATAACATAAGTTCTCAAATGTCTCGCAGCGAAAATAGAAGTAGATCAGAGTTCATGATAAAGCAGAGGAATTGCAAAAGAGAATCAACATCAAGCCCACTGATGTTGTCCTTATGCCACGAGTGTCATCCTCTAGTCATGTTGCACACATGTGCCCCCTCCAACGCAAGGGCACATGAGAAACTCTATACCAGTAAGCCAAAAATGGGGGCAAACCCTGAGTACTAATTACTCAATAGGACCTAATGGACATGGCTTACGGCTGACGCAAAACATGGCTTACTAATCAATGTATGTCCTTAGCCATTGATTTTAACCATCAAAGTGTTAAAAGAAGATAGCAAGATTTGACAGCTGCTATCTTAATCTTATTAAGAACAGATCATGACAGTAGTAATAAAATCCTTGCAAGAAAGTAAACCATAACAACTTGCATGAAAGTAATCCATCATAACTTGCATATAAGTAATCCATCATATACGCCAAACATGTTGTATTTCAAAACACGAACATAAGCATAGTATTGAGGTTGTTACTATGTTGCTCGGCAGTGATACTTGGCACTCTCACACCTGGTGAGCATCAGCGATTCGAATCGATTTCTAATTCCCGGGAATAACTAAAAATGCCAAGGGATATATGCTTACTAGCCATCGCGTTCCTCACATCCCCCCACCTCCACCTGTCCCATCCCAAGATTCACAGCGCCCCCACCTAACCCTTGTGAGTAGCTGTCTCAGGAGCGATGCCACGGTACATCGGGTCAGCCCTCTCTCGACCTCAAAGCACCCCCCAAGTCCATCGGCCCCCTATCAGTGGATGGGCAGCACCTTGAGTAGTGGGACGGGGCCGGTAAGACTTTCACCGGTCCCATGTCCCGCATAAGCACTTCTAGCAATGTTGTGCCGATCCCAAGCGAACGGTGTCTTAAACGACTCGGGCGGAGCCGGAGAACAACAACGTACACCCCAAAAGTAAATTTATGCTCCGCCCGGTCTCGATTTAACATCAACATAAAATAATCATAACTTGCATCATAGTAAGATTTCTGAGATTTTGAAATATCACCTACGCAACGAGTGACAGTGCTCACTCATGTCTACTCGTACCTAACATTTCTAGGCATACTCGTCCTATAACTTTATTCATAGGATCTAGGGCTAGGGCGGCCAAGGAATCTAATGCAATTTGGTTCCAATCAACTCCTAATGCATATGCGTAATCAACAATTATTTTATTTGCTGGGAATAGCATGGTCCTACCTACCTTCTCCACTAGGGTCAGAGGGTGCTTTCTCGGTGATGGGGTCAGTGGTCGGCTACGGGTCCTGCTCGTCCTCGGGCTCCTCGATCAGCGGTTGCTTTTGTGTCAGCTCCTTGTTCACGGGATCTATATGCATGACATCATATGCGAATGAGTGCACAAGAATGCATATGCTTGCACTGGATGTAGATGAAATGCAAATGTTGGAATGCAGCAGGTATGTGGATAAATAATATGGTATAGTAGTTTAACACATTGCATATGCTTATACTTAGGGTAATTTATCCTCATTTGTGAATTAATTTATGCACCTAAGTTATAGCAGTAAAACATAGCCATATGAGACCAAACTTTTATGACATACAGATTCTGCATACTCAAAACTACTGTCAAAATTTCAGCTCAATTGGAGTTATAATTATTTTATTAAAATTATAACAAGTTCTCAGCCCTACAAATTATCAGAATTTTCATAAATTATAGGAATGGTTTATAAAGATAAAATTTTACCATTGAGCTATACTTAGCATGAACTACATGTACAAAATTTTACAAGTTAAAATTCCCAAGTTTGACAGGACATCTATTTTCCATATATTAATCTTGTGCAAATTAAGATGTATATATAAACAGCGTAAATAGCCTTCCCAAACATACTTTCTGGACTCTATGCATCAACATTTAGCTACCAAATTTTCCAGAGAAATTTTCTAGCACTTTATGACCACTTTTCCTAATTATCATTTCCATCATGTAGCATTTTATCATTTTCAAATCACCATTAAAACTTAACATGCAGAGTCTCATATTTTTTCAATGAGATTCACAAGCTATATAGGACCTAAGAAAAATACCAGTGAGTCAAATCTATCATACTTTGCATAGGCCTCATTTCCAAGTTATTAAATAATGCATAAAGTACATGTAAAATGATAAAACAGTGAATGGATAGTAAGACCTAGGGTCTACAAAATTCTCATGGTGTCCAAATGTCCTAAGGAAGATATTAACCAAGTTTCATCAATTTAGGATTTCATTAAGACCATGTTTTTCATTTTTCCTTGATTTAACATGCATACACAATAACAGGGGCAAAACCGTACATTCACACCTCCACATCATACCCACTGTGTAGATCTATTAACAAGGAGTACAATGCAACTGAGTTTACCTTTTTACGATTTTTATTTGATTTATTATGAATATCAAAATTTCTGCCGAATTAAATCAAAATAAACGGAGAAATCATAGATCCAGGGACCTATCTGTGATTAAACCTAAGATTCAGGGGCTAGCACGAAAGATTTGCAAGACACAGTGAATTGAGCGTGGAGTAAAATGTAAATACAACAAAACCCGGGGGGTAGATCTGAAGAATCACCCCCTTCGTCTTCCTCCCGCCGCACGTGCAGCGCGCGTGCGCCGGGCGACGCGGGGTCGAGGTGGTGCACGCGAGCGCAGCGCACTACCTCGGGTAGGCGTCATCGGCGGTCGAGGCGGGGAAGGCCGTGAACTGGAGGTGAACCGCAGCGGTGTTGGCGTGGCTGCGACGTTGAGGCGGAGTCGATCTCGGTGGATGGAGGCGAACCTGCGACGAGGTCAAGCCCCGCGGGGGCGCGGCGGAGCGGCGAAGGTGGTGGTGGGGTTCTAGAGGAGTGGGGAGGACAGAGTCGAACGGCGCGAGCTCGAGCTCGGTGCTCCAATGGCGCGCACGGACGGCGCGAGCGAGAGAGAGGCAGGGGACGGCTCGGGTGAGGTGAGAGTGAGGCCGGGGGAAAGAGTGAGGCCGAGGGCTTCACCTCCACTTAACGCGCGGCCGGGGGAGGGCTCGATCCATGGGAGCGCGGCGCTGCCCATACGCCGGTGCGCTGACATGCGGGCCCCACCGGTCAGCGACTCAGGAATTAGGAAATTGCAAATGTGTTTTCTTCCCCTCTGAAAATCGCCTATTTGACCTACTTAGAGCCCGAATTTGGAAAAGTGGTAATTGGATGAAATGTTATACTCTTCAAGGTCTACAACTTTGTCAAAAGGTTCAACCCCTAAATCTGTTTTCAAATATGATTTAAACTTCAATTTATGTAGCAGCCATAGATGGGGACAGGGAACCTTTAATACTTGGGAAATTCAAAACTCCCATTCCTGGTCATTACCTCTCATGGTTCCTTTTGAGAAGTTTGTTTAGAATTTCAAAACCTACAACTTCACCAATTTAAGCTTTGCATGAAAGTGGCTGTAGGTTAGAGCAATTTTAGGATTTCTAAACAGGGTTGATTTTAGCTGGTTTTGTAGGCTGATGGAAAATGGCCTTAGTCACCATGTAAACTTCATTATATGGCTAGGCCCCAATTAGCAAAGTTGTTCACCTCATGTAGATATATAGTTTTTCAAATATGAGCTTCACCCAAATCTCAACAGAATCAAAGATATGACTATAAACATAGCCTTACACATGAAATAAACAAGGTTTTGAACTTGCAGTTTAAACCAAATTTGTTCCCAATGCACAAACACATGTTATGCCATGATGCTCAAGGATGAATGATTCATGTATGATGAGTGATTATGCACTTGAGATGCTGGAGCATCACATCACTGGGCAATACAGTAGCTTTTCCCGAATTGCTCGGGCTTGTCGTATTCCATCCTGAAGTATCTTCAACATATCCTGTGGGGAGCAATTTCAGTTATTTAGGTGACAACAAGGGCGAAACAAAACATAAGACATTGGAAATTGACACACCTCAACAGCTAGTAGTAACCCTGTGCTCGAGGTTGCTGGCACCAATTGACGACTAACGTCATCTGCTTCAATTAGAGGAGGTTGGGCATTGCTTGCCTCAACTACAACTTGAGTATCAAGTTGTTCTTCTTCTTAGTTTGCATCTCTGTGTTTGCTTCAGGGTGCTCAGGTTCTTCAACATTCTTCTCTACCACTTTATCTGGTACCTCTGAAGTTGGCTTAGGAGCATCTCCCATATTGGCTTCAGTTTGTTGCTCCTGAATGCTGTCAACTTCTGGTAAGGGACCGGGCATAGATGCTTGCTGAGTCACTTCTGAGGCTGCACCAGTTAGCGCTGCCTGCCAATTCTCAGTTGGTGCTTGACCCTCATTCACAGCTTCAATGGCCTCATCCATTTTGGGTTTCAGTCTCGACCTCAGGAATATGTGTTGGCAGTGTGTCTGCATGGCCCTCGGTCACCATGTCCCTAGGTGCCAGCTCTATTGAGGCCCGGGGGCTTAGTTTCTTAGGCTGCTGGTCCTTGGGGCATGTTGACAACGGATCAATATCGTCCTCAGTACGCAATGTGTATGGGAATCTACAAGCATCTTTAATAATCTGATCCAAATTCAAGTCCTCTGCAGTTAAGTCTATTTCGTCTTCATTCGGAGGGAGAATGGATGAAGTTTGGGCCCCATTGTCATCGTCATGGTGTTTCTTGGAACGCCTCTCACGGTGATGCAGCTGTACTTCCTCTTCTTCTTCCTCATCCTCATCAATCAGGTGGTTCCAGTCTACTCCGACTGCTGAAACATCAGTTTTGGCTACAGTGTGAGGGGAGTACCTATATTTCTTGCTAGTTTTTCCTGTTGACTTAGGGGAGCTTGTGACATCCTTGATCATCCTCTTGCTTGTCCTCTGTTTACGTGGCACTGTGGCACCAGTGGCCCTTGCCTTGGTACGCCCTTGACCAGCTGCAGCTCGAGTCTTAACACCACTTGGGGCGGCTGTATGCTTGGGGGCTCCCTTGATGATGTTGCTCACACCTGTCTCTTGGGCAGTCTGAGCTGCACGTTGTATCAGTATGAAGGTGTGTTCCTTGTTGTTCCTTGCACCATGAGCAGCGGCGACAACGGCTTCCATCTCTTCAGTGGATAGCTCAGATTGGCACTTGGATAGCCTATTAGTGCCAGAAGAAGACGGGTCTGATAGGAACTTGGATATATTGCTCTGCATTAAAACTCTTCATGTCAGCGAGTGATTGCAAGTACGATTGATTACAGAAATAAGAGACAGATCACTTACGCTTGGAGTTGGATTCTAGGCAAAGTATGGCTTAGGAGTACCCTCATTGTGAGCTTCACCTCTGAGTATCAATTCCACTCGAGCCTTGACATCCTCTTCAGTCATAGCTCGGGTCGTCTCTCTAGTTGGATCACTGGCTTTGACATACAGATAGGCAGGGTATATCCTATCCTTCAGTGGCTGAATGCAGCGATATACGAAGTCTATGACAACAGAATGGGCAGTGAGGCCATCTTCTTTCAACCTAGCTATTTCCTCTAATAGCACATTGACCTCGGCTTGTTCTTCAGCAGTTGGCCCTTCCTCCCAGCTTGCCAGCTTACTATCAGGCTGCCTACCAGACCTCGCGGGTAGTGAATTTCCGTGGTTCTCTATATAAAACCACTCGGCGTGCCATCCTCTGTTGTTATCTGGAAGAGGGATATCCAAGTATACAGCTTTGCAATTCTTCCGCAACTCAAAACTAGCCCCTCTAGTAACTTGTAACACCCCATCCCTCAGGCTAGCTTTGCAGTGGTATAAATATTTCCATAAGCCAAAATGGGGGACAATCCCGAGGAACGCTTCGCAGAGATGCACGAAAATTGAGAGTTGGAGCACAGAATTCGGATTCAAATGTGTCAAATTGATGGAGTAAAACTGCAAAAGGCCTTGCACAAAAGAATACACTGGAAGGCCTAATCCGCGGATGAGGAAGGGTGCAAATACCATTGCCTTGTAAGTATCCTCAGTCGGTGCGGCATCATCTTTTTTCCCGCAAATCCTCCAGTTGGCCACCTCCTTCGGTGGTAGAACGCCCATGGCTACCAATGCCTCTTGCATGGGTTCGGTGACGATGGACGGACGGTAGGCTAGGTATGGTGAGGGTAACTGCCGATTCTCATTGTGTGGCAGTCCCTCACTAGTGTTTCTGCGCTCACTCACGGTCTTCTTCTTGGGAGCCCTGGATGTGGGTGTTCCTATCAGTTTGGGGATTCAAGTAGTGAAGGAAGAAGGAGCATTTTTTGTTTAAACAATGGTGGCGGCGGACTTAGTGAGGAAGAATGGCAACATAGTTCTCGGTTTAGGGTATAGATCTCGAATAACCCTGATGCCGTCAGTAACAGTCCTCGAGAGCTGACGGAAACTGTGACTATCGTTATCCTAACTCAGATTTCATGTCTTTAATGGTTCAGTCGGGTTTTTCTAAGGTTAGGTCGTTGATTTCAGTCAGGATGATTCTTAAAAAAGAACGGCTATTGAGTCGGTTTTCTTGGCGCAAGTTCATGTTCTCTATTACTCGGAGAATGAGGTCTCTGTAATGGATGTTAACTCGACACAATAAACTAGGTACTGCCTGCACTCTGGGCATGGAGAAATATGAGTTCTTCAGTCGTTTTATGGTTTCATCTTTACTTCATGAACTCGGAAGTTGAGATTTGACTCAGATGCTTGTTTTTCAAGACAAGAACACACAACAGATCTCAAGAGCGAAGGATAATGTGATGGATTTTATTATATAAACATAGTTCGTTACGATGGATTACATATATAGAGGGATTATCCTAATCTAATACTACTACTATTGCTATGGTGGTGGTGGTGGCCTAATGGCCGGTGGATGGTCCGACGGAGGCGCCGGTGGTGCGGCGGCACTTGGAAGCCGGAGCGCCGGCCTCGTCTCTGCCGTCATGGCCGTCGTCGTCCTCGCCGGGGCCGCCCGACCCATCATGGTCATCGGGGCCACCGGCATCGTCGTCGTCGCTGTCCTCGTCCTCGTCGTCCTCCTCCTCGCTCTCCTCCTCCTCGTCGGAGTCGTGGAGGCCGGCGCGGTGGAGCCAGCGGAGCTTGGCCCGTTCCTCGGTATTGTAGCCCTGGGTGGAGTCGGTGTCGGGCTCCTCGTCGTCCTTTGGAGACGGGTTGCCGTGCAACACCGCCTCCTCGGGGACCTGCTCCTTCTCGCTGGAGTGGTCGTCGGAGGAATCCCCGTCGTACGCGCCACCGAAGAGTACGTCGTCAGAGTCCTCGTACCCCTCCTCGCTGGCGCGCACACATTTCTTGCCCTTGCCTCCGACCATGGTGGAGAGGAAGTGGAGAGTGTTGGGGTTTTCTTGGATGAATGAGTACTCAGTGGAGGCATAATGGATGGCTAGGCCATCGCTCTGCTCTTATAGTACGATCACCCCGCCTTCGTTTTCTGTGAACACAGTTCAAGAGGCTGCGTCATTTCGACTTCCTCCACGCGTCAGTTATTTCCTAGGCAAACAAAGGTTGCTGCGTGTTTGGAGATTCCTGTTTTCTGGGAAGTTTGTGGGTAATTCCTTGGTACCCCCTGCTTGTTTCCCTATGGGTTAACCCCATGGGGTGCGGGATTTGTGGAAAAAGTATTCTTTTTCCTAAAATCTGAAAATCAGAAAATTTGGATCCGCTTTTTATGACTTGGAAAGTTGGACGGCGGATAATAATTCGGATGCAGGGGAACTGTTATTCCTCAAGTTGACTCAGCACTTGGGGGATGCATCTGATGAGACTAATTGAAGGGTTTAGATCTTCAAACTGACTGATACTCAAGTCAACTTGAAGCTCGGAGGCTACCCCATGGGGTGCACCTGGCAGTGCACCATGAGAAACAATATTAACTCGGGCGAAGAACTCATGAACAGTATGTAATTCTTTTTAGAGTCTCGAGTCAATTAATTCCTAAATTAACTCGAGCCTCGGGGGCTTGCGGGGGATAGATATCCGCTGGGCCCTCACGGCATGGATTCAGTACATGGGCCGTTGGAGGGTCCAATAGAGACAGCAGGTTCCTGAATAGGGTGTCGACTGGTCTCGTGGGCCCGAGAACGGATGGCGTGCCTGAAGAACCAAGTCAAGGCGCTGTAATTTAGGAAAGGCGTGAAGGAGTTGGTTCGGGCTCTAGATTCCAGAAGCAGCAAGACTCAAGAAAGGAAGCGTGTAATCGTAGATTCTGAGTACTCTTTAGGATTCCAAACAGAGTAGGACTCATAGATGGAAACCGACTTGTAACCCAAGTCTTGCCGGACTATATAAGGCGGGTGAGGGACCCCTACGTAGAACATCGATCATCTCATCGCATACCGGCCACCAAACGCCCTAGCTTTCATTGTAACCTCGAGAAGCACAGGCAATACAACTCGCAGCAAACAGGACGTAGGGTATTACGCATCTCGCGGCCCGAACCAGTATAAACCCTTGTGTTTTGTCGCATCTTTACGCGAACCATCGAGCTACGCCGATTTCGCCACCCTAAAAGCATCACGTGACACACCCCATGGTGCATTGCCGGTATCAAACACCGACAATAATGGTCTCAAATTAAATCTAAACACCATGTTTACACTTAATTTAACAAGAAGAAAAACTCCGCGCTGAGTTTCAACATAATTATAAAGCATCAATCATGAAGTTTATAAAAATTTCAAAACTAATAAAATAAGTGTGGAGAAACAAATTATAATGCAAATGCAAGGTAAAAAACATAATATGAAGTGATGTGATGATGATTAACTAGATTAAGTTAACTAGCCACAAGCTAAAGTTTCAAAGGGTGGTGTTATGCTTCGCATTTCTCTATTAAAAGACTCTAAGACTACTAAAAACAAATGATTAAACGGGTTGCCTTCCGAAAAGCACTTTATTTAAAGTCATAGAGCTAGACTTCTCACTTACTTCCGTTGAAGTAAAGCCATGGTCCTTGGAGTAAGAATCCGAAGTGTCCATGCAGCTTGATAACTTGATTGTGCAGCTTCATCATGTATTGATCATAGCATCATTTGTGTGCATAATCCTCTACTTGTGTGTTCATGTGCCAACGTCTTTGAAGCTCCTTGCAACTGAACTTGATCATGAAAATCCGATGGAAGCAATGCCCAAGCTTTCTTCATCGTTATTGCCATCATCTTCCTCAAGTAGACATTACCATTGTTGCTACTACCTCCTTTCTCATGGTATATCTCATTTATTTTGAACAGAACATACCTCAAATAATAGATCTATTGGATAGCCTCTGAAATTATCTTTCCAACGAGTACTTATGCGTCAAAATATGATTCCGTATGAAGGAATTATTCCCTTTTTACTCAAGTACTGCGTTCTGTCTAGACATCAATTCAGCTCGCGCAGCCTTCAATGATTTGCACATGGCTCCTTGTACAAATCTTCAAATTGAATGATTCTTGTTGCGTTGAAAAGAGGACTTCAAGGGCTTTCCAAATATAAGAAAATATTCTATCTTTGCCTCTTGAGGTCGAGCTCCATGTTGATGACATCTTCAGTTTCCTATTTTCAGCTCTCCCGATGTTGACAATTTTCAACCTTTTGAACTTGGGTCTTGGTGGAAATTGTCTAAGTCCACCTTTGTTGATCTTGAAGCTTCATGGGCTTGATTCTTGTCTTCAATTCCACCTCCATTCAGTCCACTCACTCTTCAATTTGAAACTCAATCAAACTTTTGCAAATTTTGATGATGTCTTACACAGCGACTCAGACCTAAACGTAAAACACCGAAACTCCGAGGGGTAAGGCGCAAAAAGCCGCGGCTTCTTCAACCTCCCGCCGAGGGCGGGGTTGACCGGCGGTGGCGCACGTGGACTCCGGCTGCGCGGGCCCGGCGGCTCGCCGGCGGCGGTCGGGGAGAGAGAGGGTGGAGTGGGGAACCTTAACCCCTACCTTGATTCGGCGGATGAGCGTCGGAGGAGGCCGGCGACGAAGCACAGGGGAGGCGGAGGTCCGGCGATGCGGTGTGCGGTGGCGGAGGGGAATCGGCGGTCGAGAGCTAGGGTAGGAGGTGGAGTGGAGGTCGGGGAAGCTCAGCGTGGTGGTGTGGAGGAGCGGGGTTGGCCGGAACGGCGGGCGCAGCTCGAGCCTTGAGCTCGCTGCTACGGCGGGGTTCGGTGGCGGATTGCGGCGGGGTGGAGATGATCTGGCGGCCTAGACCTAGGCGAATAGGTGGAGGGGAGGTCAGGGAAGAGGGGCGCGGGGATGTTGGGGCTTGGAGATGCTTGGAGCGGCGGGCGTGGGGTCGACCCGAGCTCGCGGCTATGGCGGCGACGTCGGGAGGCAGAGGGAGTGATAGAGAGCGAGGGAGTGAGAGGGGAGAGTGGAGAGGGCGTCCTCCGCGGCTTAAGGCCGAAAGAGAGAGGGCCCTGGTCGGGACTCCGTCCAGGTGCAGGCGGGGCACGGCTTCGGCCGGCCGGCGCAGGCGGCTGCCGCCGCGTGGTGGCGACGGAGCGGGGAAGAGGAGCGGTGGCCGGACGGTAGACAGGGTCCATAGACCCGGTGCAGTTGACAGGTGGGGCCGGCGGCCTGGAGAAGAAGTGGTCCAATGGACCGAGTCCGTGAACAGCGAGGTAAGGTGGGGCCCACAGCTGGGTTTTTCCAATCCCGCGGGCGGGATCCCGAAAGTGGACTGCCGGTGGGGCCCACTTGTCATAGAGAGGGGAAAAGGGAGAAAATCCCGAAAATTGGAAAAATCAATTTTGACTGCAGGAACCAAAGTTTGTATTTCACATTTTTGAACGAGTTAAAGGCCGAATTTGAAAATATCCCAATTGGATGAAATGTTCTAAATTTTGATCTCTACAACTTTATTATAAACTTTTATACCATGTTATATTCAAAAATCTGGTTTAAATTTGAATTTAAGCTTCTGACCAAGGTTTGACCAACAGAACCTATATGTTTAGAAATTCTAAAAGTCTATTTTCTAATCACATTCACCCAAGATGTTTTATACCAATGTTGTTCAGAATTTAATTATCTACAACTTATTCAATTGGAGTTTTGCAATATTATGGCTGTAGACCTGTTTAAATTTGAAATTACTAAACAAATCAAGTTTGGACAGATTTCATAGGTTGACAGAAAAAGGCCCAAATCTCTATGCAAACCTTCATGCATGTCAAAGCACCAATTACCAAAGTTGATCATCATCAAATTATCTATAAGTTTGTTAATATGAGTTTCACCCAAATCTAAATAGAATCAAAGTTATGGGCTCAATTACAGAGACATATATGCAGAAAACAGGTTTTAACAAGTGGCAGTTCAACCAAGTTTGAATTAGGGTTCAAGTGCTTGCTAACGTATGATGCTTTATGATGAATGTTGCATGTATGATGAATAATTATGCAGTTGAGATGCCGGAGCATCACAATACACATGATTTGGATTGTTGGGGTCTTCAAATCTGGGTGGTTGCTCAACATAAACCAACTCATTGATGCATCCATTGAGGAAAGCACTCTTCACGTCCATTTGATAAAGCTTCATGTCATGATGTGTGGCATAAGCCAATAGAAACTTAATAGCCTCCAATTTTGCAACCGGTGCAAAGGTCTCTCCAAAATCAATTCCTTCAACTTGTGAATAGCCCTTTGCCACTAGCCTTGCCTTGTTTCTCACAATATTGCCTTCATCGTCTTGCTTGTTCCTAAAGACCCACTTAGTTCCAATTACTCTAGCACCCTTGGGTTTAGCTTCAAGTTTCCAAACTTCATTTCTTGTGAAATTATTGAGCTCTTGATGCATTGCATTTACCCAATCCGGATCACTCAAATCTTGATCAATTGTTGTTGGCTTTATGCTAGAGACAAATGAGTAGGCTTGAACAAATGCGGCGGTATTGCGAGACCTTGTTGCCACTCCTCTTGTTGGACTACCAATGATGAGTTCTTTGGGATGTCCACTTGTAAGTTGACTTCTTCTTTGAGGTGCCACTTGAGGTGTATGAACCGGTGTACCAACATCTTGAGCTTGCTCATCGATTTGCTCCTGAGGTACATGAACATCTTCATTTGGAAGAATTTTATCTTGTTCACTACCATCTTGAGGTGCCATGGAAAAGGATGGTTGATCAACAATTTGCACTTCATCTTCATCCTCTTTAGGCTTGATATCACCAATTGGCATATTCTTCATTGCCTCTACAAGTGGTTCCTCATCTACGTTCACAACATCAACATGTGCTCCTTGGGAGCCATTAGATTCATCAAATTCCTCATCATACGTCTCTTCAATCATGCCGGTGGCATTGTTAAATTCATGGTATGCTTTGGACTTTGATGAGTAACCAAGTAAGAAACCAATATCACAATGCCTTTGGAACTTACCCAAGTGTTGGCGCTTCTTGTAGATATAGCATTCGCAACCGAACACCCGAAAATATGAGATATTGGGTTTTCTCTCATTGAGCAATTCATACGGAGTTTTGTCAAGGAGGCAGTGAGGATACAACCGGTTGGATACATAGCAAGCGGTGTTAACGGGTTTGGTCCAAAACTTCTCACTAGTGCCATACTCATCTAGCATTGATCTTGTAAGAGTAATAAGAGTTTTGTTCTTCCTCTCCACTACACCATTTTGTTGAGGAGTGTAGGTAGCGAAGAACTCATGCTTGAACCGCACTTCATCGCAATATTCTTCAATGTTGGTGTTGTCAAACTCTCTTCCATTGTCACTTTTAATTTTCACAATTGAAGTGTTGAATTCATTTTGAGCTCTCTTAGCAAACTTGCTAAAGACATGTGCCACCTCGGTTTTGTCCTCAAGAAAGTAAACCCATGTGTATCTCGAGAAATCATCAACAATGACAAAACTATAGTTGTTGCCACCAATACTTGTATATGTTGTTGGACCAAAGATATCTATGTGAAGTAGCTCTAGTGGTCTTGAGATGGACATGAAAGTCTTGCTTGGATGAGTGTTTGCAACTTGTTTGCCGGCTTGACAAGCACTACAAAATTTGTCGTTCTCAAATGTGGTATCCTTTAAGCCTCGGACCAAATCCTTCTTCATTAATTTCTTGAGTGTGCTCATTCCCACATGAGCAAGTCTTCTATGCCACAACCAACCCATTGAATTCTTGGAGAACAAACATGCTTGCAAATTGGCCTTCTTTGAGTTGAAATCAACAAGGTAAAGATTGTTGTGTCGGAATCCCTTGAAGACTTCTTTACCACCATCAATCTTGCTCACAATCACTTCATTTGACTTGAATAGGCATTGGAAACCCAAATCACACAATTGATCAACGGACAAGAGATTGATGTTCAAAGAATCAACTAGCAACACATTTGAAATTGAGTATTCACTTGATATTTCAATTTTGCCCAATCCTTCAACTTTGCCCTTGGAGTTGTCACCAAATGTGATCTTGTCATAATCCTTCACATCTTCACTAAGTGAGGTGAACATCCGGGAATCACCGGTCATATGTTGTGTGCAACCACTATCCATCATCCAGTGTGATCCACCGATCTTGTAGTTCACCGGTCTTGGGAATGATAGCTTTGGGTACCCATACCTTCTTTGGCATTGACTCATCCTTCTTTCCCTTAAACTTTGCCTTGACTATCCCATTAGAGTTACTTTGAAGCACATAGTGAGCATCAAATACAAATGCTCTCAATTATTGCTTGGAGAAGGGCTTCTTAGGAGGTGCATTGCACTCAAACATGAAATGACCCTTAGTCATACACTCGATGCACCACTTTGGCTTCTCTATCTTGATAGAGGGTGCCGGCTTGCATGTGTCCTTGAATGGTGGATAACCAAGTCCATTTATTTCAAAGTGCACGGCTTGGAATGATAGCATTTCGTTGAACTTTTCATTTCCTTTTAGCAATGTGCCATATCCGGATTGCACACTCTTTACTTCAAGTTTTAGATTTTCATTTTCATCCTTGAGCTTGATGATAATGTTTGCTTCCTTCTCACTTGAAGCCTTATTCTTGCATTGGGCACAATACTTGAGATCCTTGAGGGCATTGGGAGACTCACTCATCTTGCTCTTCAATTTCTCTAGCTCAATCAGAAGCTTCTGATGCTCACTCTTGGGCACACATGTCTTCTCACAAGACTTGATGTCATTGGGGGATTCATCACTCTTGTGAATTGAGTTGATTTCTTGTAGAGTTGCCTCTAACTCTTTTCTAGCTTCATTAAGCTCAATGCTATGGAGTTGCAAAATTCGATTTCTTTCACATAGCTCTTCATGTGTTGTTGGCAAATCTTTGTAGCACTTGTTGACCTCATCTAGTGTCTTATTGAGCTCTTTCATTTCTTGAGATTGCTCAATATGAGACTTCTTGATCATCTTGTAGCCATCATCAACTGCATCTCTTTCCTTGACTAGTTTCTTGTTACTTGAAGTGAGCTTCTCTTTAATTTCTTCAAGAGTGATAATTTTCTTTTGCATCTCTTCAACCTTGCAATGATCATAGCTTGTGACTAATTCATTGCACTTGCTCATAAGATTCTTCTTCTCAACTCTTGCCTTATCAAGCTTTGCACTTAACTTGCTAATTGCCTTGTTTTGCTCTTGAACTATGCTATCAAGTTCTTCATATGAGGGCAAGTCATCATCATCATCGGAGGAGTCATCAAAGGTTTTTACCTTGTCACCCTTGGCCATAAGGCATAGGTGTGGAGTGGATGTAGAAGCTGGTGAAGTCGGTGTCGGTGTAGAGATGGTAGCAGCAATAGCAAGCCCGGCAACCACTTCTTCTTCACTATCACTTGCATTAGATGAATTGCATGAGACATCACCATCGGTCATCCACTCCCCAATATAAGCCTTGCCCTTTTTCTTGAAGAACTTCTTCTTGAATTGCTTGGGGGCCTTCTTCTTGTTTTTTTTCTCATCATCACTTGACTCATCACTTGAGTCATGCTTGCGATGCTTCTTGTCATCCTTCTACTGGTGAAAACTCGGCATTGATAAGAGAGATGGCCGAGTTTGCCACACTTGTAGCACTCCGTTTCTTCAAGCTTCTTCTTTGATGGAAATAATTTCTTCTTGCTTGAAGAGTACATAATGCCCTAGTGACTTTACGGAGAAGCAAGTCCACTTCTTCATCACTATCTTCCTCTTCTTGCTCATCATCTTCTTTATGGTCCACTATAATGATTTTCTTGGAGGTGGACTTGTTGTCTTTGGATGAGCTTGCTTTGAGGGCAATATATTTTTTCTTGCTTGGTGGCTCCGTATTCGGTGTGATGTTCATGTATATCTCATGTGCATTGATCTTACCAAGCACACTGGAAGGAGTTGCCTTGGAGAGGTCGGTTTGATGAAGATAGGTGACGATGTGGCCATACTTGTCACGATCAAGTTGATCCAATATCTTTCTTGCTACGTCATCCTCTTTGATTTGAGTTAGACCAAGACAATAGATCTCGTCTACAAGCACATTGAGATGGGAATACATTTGGTTAGCATTCTCATGAGGAAGCATACGAAAATAACTTCTTGCTAAGATTGCTATGACGTTGCTCTCTCTTGCTTAAGGTTCCCTCATGGAGCGCACAAACCTCTACCCAAAGCTTGTGTGCATCCTTGATGGTTCTCACGCGGTTTAAAACCTCCTTGCACAAACCACAGAAGAGGACATTACGAGCCTAGGCATTCCACTTCTCGTAATTTTGCTCGGGCGCAGTGGGCTTATCCTTATCGGCTATCTCCGGAAAGTGGGTGATTGCGGCTCGACAGAGAAGAGGATCAATGGCTTCCAAGTTGGACTCCATACGGATCTTCCAATATGGAAAGTCCTCGCCATCGAATACAGGCGAGGGTCCTTCCCCACCGGACATCTTGCTCAAGGCGGTGAAGCCTCAACCAATGAGTGTTGACGTCTCTTAGCGTAACAGGTTTTACTCCGCAAGCGCACGGAGATTCGCTGTAGCTTTTTCACTCAGAGTATTCCGAGTATTGTAAAAATCCACAGGGAAGCAAGGGCGAATAGGTGGAATGAAATGTCAAACTTTCAAGCAGTACTATAACTTAGATAAAATACCAGCTAATCTTACAACGGGGGTAAGATAAAGATATTGTATGGTGGGAAGAGTAAAACAGGGACTAAAGAAGCCTAACACTTAGGTAGTTGCCTGGGAGGACAACGAGTGAGATTAGATTTCTAAACTCTACTACTTAACCGCTGTAGAGGAGTATTCCCGGTTGAACTAAGTTAACTAGATACAAACTAGGAAATTGCATCGAGCGAAATTCCGGTGCCTCTAGGGATCCAGGGGTAGATAGTAGACCTCCGAAAGAGACTGATGAGGACATGACCAATACGCATACGACTAAGGCCCAACCGAAGATAGAGTTCAAAGCCCAATCCATGTTGAAGTCCTATTTATTCGCGAGTCCGGTTCGGACTACTGGAGCAGGCCTCACGAAAACGGACGCCCAGGCCACACACGGGCTCCGTTTCGGACGTTCTGCATATCGACGGAAAGCTAAGGAGATAAGCTTTCCAACCCAATGGTCCCATGCCAAAATACGCTCCGAGTCGATGGGAATCGTCGAAACAAGTAGACAATCAGAATATGTCCAACATATGTTTTTGGGCCTGAAGGCCTTGTACTCCCTAGGGTTGCCCGGCCACCCCCCTTGGCCGCCCCCTAGCCCTCTCTCTTCTATATACATAGCCGCCGTCATTAGATTAGATGGGTTTTGCTTAGATTATTCTGTCGTTATGAAAAGTTTCGCCGTATGAGAATACTCCGGTTTGTGAAACCCCACCTTGTGAGCTTAATCCTTTCTATTCGCAATTTTAGTTTGCATCTACCGTGTTCTTGCTTGTGTTTTTCGATTCGCAGGTAAGGATAAGCCTTCGTGGCGAGGTCAATCGTGTGTGCACGGTTGATAACCAGAGGAGACGTGGTGCTACGATTGCAGGGTTCGAATCGTGTTGATTGGAAGCCGGATCGTGTGTGTCGTGCCTCCGCCAAATTGATAGTTATCGCCACCTGACGGAAGTTTGGGAACCCCGTCCCCATCAAGTGGTATTCAGAGCAAGGTTTACTGTCAGGTTTTCTTGCCGTTATCTTTAGTAGATTAGTTTTGTTTCGTCCTATAGCCTACAAAAAGCCAGCCAAAAAATTAGGGTTTGTAGTTCATCTTATCCCATAGCCAAGTTTAGCCTTTGCACTTTTTGATTTTGGAGACCGCATCATTGAGTTTGTGTCCATAGTCATCGCCTTGTTACTGGTTTAGATCTTGTTCTTAGATTGGTTTGAGTTTTGCATCGTGTCACCGTGTCGGTTTGCATCACGTCATTGCGTCCGATTCGGAACTGTTTCTGTCCAGTTCGATATTTTAATGTTATCACCCACATACGAACTCAGATTTTAGAGTTCTAGTACTTTCTGGAAAGCTTGAGCAATTTTCTACAACTTTGTCAACTGTGATGTTTCCAAGAAAAATCGTTATCAGTGCCTAAATCTAGTTGGGAGCAAATCTGTTCGTGACCCAGAATTTTCTGAACAGTGTGTATTTTGGGGTCCATATCTCCTGCTTCGTTTATCCCAAAAAGGTGTTCCATATATTTTCTTGAAAGAGAAAAAGTATATCTACAACTCTTACGTTGTAAGTTTTGGCATTTGAGATTATTAAGAGTGTGAAATCGTCTATGCAATTTCGAGTATCTGTGATTTACAAACGAAAGTTTTGTGATAGTGTGGTGTTGTATCTCGCTTTTGCGGCACTTTTGAGAATAAAAAAGCAAAAGACAAGTGCATAAAAAAATCCGCACAAGAAACAAAAAAGGAAGTGCATAAAAGGGAGCCGCATAAAAAAAAATCAAAAGTGATTGTATTCTTTGTGTCCTTTGTACTTCATATGTGTGACGTGCTTGCTTGAGCTAGTTCTAGAAACAAGTTTAGGCCAGCAATATTGATAAGTACTTTGGACACTTATTCATTTTTGCTATCTGATTTCAATTTGTGCTAATCCTTGCTACCATATAAAGCCCCCAAAGCTCCACATATATACTTCTGATCAATACAGGTTCAACCTTTGCAATCGCATCGCTCACGCCCTCACGGTATCACGAACCAACCACCGGTTGTACCATCCACTGCTTTGCATTGGTAAGAACATTTGTAAGAGCTTGGTAAGACGCTTGAGAGTGTGTAATCTCACCACCTATACAAAGTAGTTCATAGAAAAATATACATTTGTGTGTTTGCTTGTTAGGAAAATATACATTTGTGTGTTTGCTTGTTTTCTACTAACAATGTCAGGTTACATCATTTCACTCAATAGAAGAATCCAGGCATTTGAGGGCCATGTTACTTTGAGAACATCATCATCAAAAAGTTTAGTTTATATCATACCACATCTTTCTTGTTACGATGGTTTTGGTTCGGATAAGTACATTAATTGGGAAATGGCGATGGATAAAATTTTTGCACAAAATCATTTAAAAGAAAGATTAAAAATGCTGCTAGTGCTCTAAAATCATGTGCTTTAATTTGGTGAAAAGATCTTTGTGATTATGATGCAGATCCACAAACTTGGACATATATGAAAAAAATCATAAGAGATGAATTTGTTGCTGATTCTCATTCTATAAAGTTAATTTGTGAATTGCAATATCTGCAACAACATGATAAACTGTTAAAGAGTATTATGATGAGCTATATAATCTGTTGTTACGTTGCGGTTTACATGAATCTGAAAATGCAAGAATAAAAATATTTTTAAATGGTCTTAATAATGATATTTATGGTGTTCTTGGTGATATGCAATATTATTCTCTCCATGATTTATTTATTCTTGCTTGTGATATTGAAATTGATATTAAATATGAGAGACAACAGTTTACAAAGATTGAATATGATATATGTGTTGCTGAAATTGAACATCATGGCACACAACATATAGAGTCCTCGTTTGCTAGCAGGACATTGAAATTAATGATGAGAGAGACAACATACTAATGGAAACTGAGCATTGCACCAATCATGTATACACAGGTAATGACATAGGCGCAAAGATTACAAGAGGTGAGGAAATTTTTGTTGCACCAATTCTGCCCACAGTTCATGCTATTGTAGAGCAATCTATAGTGGAACATTTTTCTATTGTACCTTTGCCACATGATTATTGTCTTGCTGCTCCATGTGGAACAAAAAGGTTGTGTGATCATTCATCTATTATTTCTATGCTACAACTCATGAATAAGGATGATTTTGTTGCTCCTGAACCAATTACGTGTACTGAAAATAAACATTTCTCCCTATTGTTACTATGCATGATGAGCTGAAATTGTTATCTTCGTTGAATACTTTGGGTTATATTGAATTTGATGTTCTTTGCAATCTGAATAATTTGAATGAAAAACTTTTTCTTCCTGCTGATTTGCCCTGGATATCTAAACATACCTATCATGTCATTGGCAAGTATGATAGTAATGGAGAATATATGGTTCATCGTGTTTATATCTCTTCTAATTGTGGCTCTCATTATATCGATGAACATCAAAATAAAGCAAAGGGCTACTGTACAACTAACCATATCATGTCTAGATCCACTTGTTCTTCTTTGTTTATTTTGTCACAAAAGATTCAATTTCAAGAAGGGGAGCAATGTTGGATTATGTCAAAAAGTGGAACAACTACTTCCGCACGCATTGACGTCTTTGAGTCGAGGACGACTCAAAACCAAGAAGGGGAGAATGATGAGGACATGACCAATACGCATACGACCAAGGTCCAAACGAAGATAGAGTTCAAAGCCCAATCCACATTGAAGTCCTATTTATTCGCGAGTTCGGTTCGGACTGCTGGAGCATGCCTCACGAAAACGGACGCCCAGGCCACATACGGGCTCCATTTCAGACGTTCTACATATTGACGGAAAGCTAAGGAGATAAACTTTCCAACCTAGGTGGTCCTATGCCAAAATACACTCTGAGTCGATAGGAATCTTTGAAATAAGTTGATGACCAAAATATGTCCAACACCTGTTTTTGGGCCTGAAGGCCTTGTACTCCCTAGGGTTGCCCGGCCACCCCCTTGGCCGCACCCTAGCCCTCTCTCTTCTATATACACAGCCGTTGTTATTAGATTAGATAGGTTTTGCTTAGATTATTCTGTCGTTATGAACAATTTCACCGTATGAGAATACACCGGTTTGTGAAACCCCACCTTGTGAGCTTAATCCTTTCTATTCGCAATTTTAGTTTGCATCTACCATGTTCTTGCATGTGTTCTTCGATTCGCAGGCAGGGATAAGCCTTCGTGGCGAGGTCAATCGTGTGTGCACGGTTGATAACCAGTGGAGATGTGGTGCTACGATTGCTGGGTTCGAATCGTGTTGATTGTAAGCCGGATCGTGTGTGTCGTGCCTCCGCCAAATCGATAGTTATGCCGTGTTCTTGCTTGTGTTCTTCGATTCGCAGGCAGGGATAAGCCTTCGTGGCGAGGTCAATCGTGTGTGCACGGTTGATAACCAGAGGAGACGTGGTGCTGCGATTGCAGGGTTCGAATCGTGTTGATTGGAAGCCAGATCGTGTGTGTCATGCCTCTGCCAAATCGATAGTTATTGCCACCTGACGGAAGATCGGGAACTCCATCCCCATCAGAGACTCGGCTAACTCCTACGGGCTTACTGAACGACGGGGTGGAATACTGAGACCTCTAGAGCTGTCACCTAGAGAGGCTACCAACCAGATCTGCGTGGGTAAGATGGCACGCTATACTAGTTTTCAAGTGAGAAATTGAACACTAAAGATCTTCCTTGATCAGAGGGTGAGAACTAACTTAATCTTAGATCAAAAGCCTAAGACAAGCTTATAGCACCGGTAAGTCTAACAAGATTCAAATAACTTAAGAACAACACAAACCTAAGCCTTGGATCTAGTGTGTAATAAAGGTACACCACACTAGGCAAGCGTTAAGAAGTAAAGTAAAGTATAACAAAAGATAAAGTAATGATAAATATTATACTGGAGTAACGAGTACAAAGATAGAAAGATACAAGAGCTTTACCGAGACTCGAAGAAGACTCCGGAATCCCTGAGGCAAAAGCTCAGACTCAACTCTAACTCTCAGGACTAACCTAGTGATACAAGACTAAGCGATAGTGTGAGCTACTCAACTTCCACACTCTAAAGTGAAGTCTAGGGGGGTATTTATAGGTTCTAAGGTCTGTGAGGCTGTTGGAGAGGCGGTTACAACCGGGACCGAGCGGCTCTAGGTGGGGCCGGGCGGCTCCACCCCAAGGCGGGTGGCCCGGGTGGCCATCGGATCCACCGCCTTTCTCCATCTTGTGGCTTATATTGCCTCCCCAAGTCGGTTGACGGCGGTTATGGCTGTTAGAAGTGTGCTTTTCCCTCAACCGTTGATCTTCACTTGTGTTTCTTCCTTAGCCACAGGATTGAAGTGCCCAGGATTGTTGACTGCACCAATCCAAGTGCTAGATCGGTGATGTGGCAAGCGTTCCGGTACTTGACGTGGTGCATTCGGCCTTTGGACTTCACAAGTGTGTTGACACATCACTTAAGCACATGCAGGTCGAAGATGAGCTGATTTGGCCACTTTGCCAGAACGGGCAGCCTAGGGTGGAGCCGGGCGACCTGGCTTGGAGCCGGGCGACCTGGCCCATTGGCCAGTGACCATGTGACTTAGCCAAATTTGCCTGTTTTCTGCTGATCTTTGTACCTACAATCAAATATTCAACACAACTTGTGGAAATGTGTTAGTAGCACAGGTTTATCCATACTTTGGCATGTTTTCCTCCATGTTCATGGATAGTTGACGGTCATTGGTAGTGCAATAACGACCGTCAACACCCCCCAAGCTTAGACCTTTGCTCGTCCTCGAGTAAAGCCAAGATGGGTTATGGATCAGGAGTTGCTGCAATACCGATGCTCATAAATAGGAGTTATGCACAGATGACACCCATGCTTTTACCTCGAACCATATTGTATGAAATGATCACTCTCACTCATACCTGTGGTGCATCTTTTTGTCTTACCATGTCTTGGGCGGTTGAGAGGAAGAACGACTTAGCATGTCTTTTGGGATTCACATCTCAGGGGTTTTTAAAGATTTTTCAAAAGAAAACAAGTTTCCCAAAGGTACTCTTGATCGCTCAAAGTGTATCCTCACCATTTGAAGCCAAGAGCATGGCTAAGAACTTCCTATACTAAGGCTTATGTGGAGCTCAGGGTCATGGAAGAACTTAGCTTACTTAAGTTGTTTGTTTTGCAAAGCCAAAGATTAGAGTAAAGAAATGTACTACATCTTCTAGCCTTGTTCATTGTTGGAGTTTTATTTGGTGGATGGATGGATGAATCTTCTTGTTTCCTTTCCTTCTTCTTTTTGATTGATAGGTATGAATATAGAGCCTTTTTGTATTTTTCTCTCTTTTTGCCATGCTTGACTAGCATGCTTTTCTGTTTCTCATATTTTTGCCATGCTTAACTAGCATGCTTTTCTTTTTCTCATATTTTTGTTGGCTCCATACTCTACCTCTTTTCGATTGGAAGGAGTAAGGATAAGGGTATTATTTTGGAGATATATGGATGCATACTCAGGATAGGTAAATGCATTTGTGGTGGTGGATTTTTGATCCAACAATTCAGAAGATAGAGATGGTTCTATTCAAAGAGACTCAATATTTGACAAAACTCAAAACAAATTTAAGTAGCTTAAACAAGCTAGGCTCAGATATTTCAGTGTATTTGGCTCTGGTAGGTGTTTCAAACCGATGGGGGGACTTCATTTTATTTTTCAAAAGAATAAACCTGAGATGTTTATCTTACTAGGGACATGTGGAGAAAACCTAGTGCTTAGCCATATCATTTCTCACAACAACTTAGACAAGGTTATGCAAAGGGCATCCACTAAGTACAAGATCAAGTTTCAACTTATACACACAAGCTCGAAATTAAGCTGAGTATAAAACGTGCATAAACAACTATGTACGAACATAATAGAGCAACTATTCATCATTTCCATATGAAAGATATATGTATTAAAGTTGGGAGTTGCTTTTATTGACACTTTTTTTATATATATAAAGCAATAAAAAGGGAAATATATAAAAACATTATTGAAAGTACTTAGCTTGGTAGGACGGTGATGCTGCTGCTTGGTCGAACTGGGGTACTGCTGGTGCACAAGGGAGGAGACAAGGACAAGAGACGGCGACACCTTACTCTGAGGAGACAGGTGCGAGGAGGAATGCTCACAATGGTCTACCATCCCCCCCCAAGCTTCAATGAAGCTAGGGGTTTTGGTAGTAGTAGTTGTAGAAGTTCTTAGCATTGAGGAAGCCGGCTCCAACTTGCTCGTTTAGGTTCTAGAGCATTTCCGTTTTGGTTTGGAGCTGTTGACCCATCTCTTCTGTGCGTTGGTAGATGTCACCTACCTGCTAATACAGCCTCTGATCGTACTGGCCCAAGTTCACCCCCCCCATTGCGGAGTTGATGTCGGCCATGTCAGGTGTGTGGTATCGGGCTGAAGCAAAGTGACCTAGGCCTCTACTGAGCGCACGTGATGCATTACCGCCTCTGTAGTGTTGTGTACTATGGGAAGGCTGGTAGGAACTCTCTCCACCGGTACTGGAGAAGTACTAGAATTGCTCAGATGGTATGGAAGCATGGATGGGTTCCTCATAATCCTCTCCTCAGGCTTTGTGGTATTACTTCTCTGCTCGCCGTTGCTGGGCTCTGGTCATGATGCCGCCGATGCTTTGGCGTGGTGCCTCCACATCTAGCTGCATGGTTAGGCTCCTGATGGTGTACATGTCGAATTGCGGTGCTGGAAGCGGCAGCTCAAGACTGTGCCTGAACCGTGTCATGATCAGTCTCCCAGTTGCAGCGTCTCGCCTCATGAAATGTGCTTGGACAAAGTGCTGGTCCCCCACATAGTGTGATGTGTCGTCGGGAAGGTAGTTAAGTTGGGCATTCTCTAGGAGGCCCAAGTTGGCTGCTATCCTGGTGACAAAGGAAGTGATGCTTATAGGGGTGTTGGTCGCTCTCATGCCCATCCAGTGGTGGACAATGTTGAGGACCGGAGCATAGCGCTTCTTTTTGACCATGGCATAGAGGCACTTGAGGTCTTCGTTGGGTGCACAACGAACCTCGCCTCTTAGAAAGACGATGAGCGAGACCCAGCGAGCTAAGAGTCTCAGAGTGGGATTGTGAATTTTGGTGGTGCTGTGCTTTTCCCTTCCCGTACTCTCCGCATATTTGCACCGAAAAAGATTTCATGTCCTACCCGGCTGGGACACTCAACGAACAGTTGGGGTGGAAGCCTAGGAGGTCGGCAAACTGCCACAGGTAGACAGAGAATTCAGTATTGAACATGCTGAAATTTATAAACATACCTGTTGTACGCTTATCCACGCGGGGAGTCATCCGGAACTCTTGTGTGAGAAGAACGGATCCTTCCTCTATAATGTCAGCGAAATCTGACCAACCTTCATAATCAAAGGCTTTAATGAACGGGTCCAACATACCTATCTCGACGAGGAAGAAGGCGTCAAAGCACTTGGTCCTCCCAAAGGTCTTGGTGGTAAGAGATTGTAACACCTGGGCTTCCTGATCGCCTTGGATGTTGATATCTTGCAGGTTCATCAGTCGGCGCTGCGGTTGTTGCTGAGAAGAAACTCCTTCATCTTGCTCCTGGTCCTGGCGGCTGCGTGTACCGCTGACAGACATCCTGTCGGACACTACGGGAGTTCTGTCGGATGCTTCTGGGGTCCTGGAGCTTCCGCTTTGTGAACGAGAGCGAGAGCGCTCGTCCGACGAAGATGGGAATTTCAGCTGCAGTCCCTTTCCTGTGTTGCTCAGCGCCTTCTTCGCTTTCTTGAAGAAAGAAGACATCCTGCAAAAATAGACAATATGCTACACAAGGGACAAAACAAAAACAAATATTAGCGTTAGCGGTTAGTGGTCCAGAAGTCAGTTGTCCAAGAGTTAGTCGTCCATGCGGGGCAGGACCTCCACAAAATGTCCAAAAACCTGTGATGCCCCAGGCATCTCAAGTGCATAATTGTTCATCACACATGAGCATTCATCCTTAAGCATCATGGCATAACATGTGTGTGCATTTGGAAACAAAGTTGGTTTAAACTACAAGTCAAAACCTTGTTCATTTCATGTGTAATGCTATGTTTTTAGTTATAACTTTGATTCTGTTGAGATTTGGGTGAAACTCATATTGACAAACATGTAGACAATTTCAGGGTGAACAACTTTTTTCTGTCAGCATGTGTTTTCTGTCCAAACTTGATTTGTTTGGTATTTTCAAATTTAAACTGATCTACATCCATAATCTTGCAAACCTCCAATTGAATAAGTTGTAGATTATGAAATTCTAAAAAACATTGGTATAAAACTCCTTTAGTGAATGTCAACAGAGAATAGACTTTTGAAATTTCTAAATTTAAGGGTTCTGTTGGTGAAACCTTGGTCAGCAGCTTAAATTCAAATTTACACCAGATTTTTAAATATAACATGGTATACAAGTTTAAAAGGAAAATGTAGAGGAACAAATTTAGAACATTTCACCCAATTGGGGTATCTTCAAATTCGGCCTCTACATGTTCAAAAAACACAAAATACAAACAGGGGTTCCTGCAGTCAAACACCCTTTTTCAATTTCGGAACTTTTCCTTTTTCTCTGGGTGGCTGACATGCGGGCCCCACCTGTCGGATTCCCGCCTGCGCAATTGGAACGCGCCGACGGTGTTGCCCACCCTCTCGCGTCGTCTCTGCGCTCGGTCCACTGGACCTTCTTTCTCTTTCCCGCCCGGTCCCACCTGTCATTGACCCAGGGTCCGTAGAGCTTGTTCACCGCCGGACCACCGTCTCCTTCCCCCGCTCGCTCGCGCCCACGCGGCGTCCACCGCCTGCGCGCGTGACGCGTCGACGCTGGCCGAGGGCCACGCCCGTGCCCCGCACCTGGACGGTTTCCCGGCCGAAGCCACACTGCCGCTCCTTGGCCTTAAGCCAAAGCGGAGAGCTCCCCTCCACTCACTGCCCCGCTCTCTCCCTGTTTCCTCTGCCTAGAGCCACGCCGGAGCGCCGACCCGCCATTGCCGAGCTCGGAGGCGAGGTCACGCCGGCTGCTCCGCTACTCCCCGTGCCTCCAGAACCCCGCCATCACCTCCACCTCCACCTTCCGCGTCCAATGCGCTAGACCTCGTCGTCTCCCTCCGCCTTTTCCTCCAAAAGGGCAACACGCACGCCGCCATTGCCGCCGCGGCGAGCTCACGGCACCCGCTGCCTTAAGCTGCCTCGAGCCCCGCCGAAGAGCGCCTCGCGCTCGCCTCGCCGTCCTCCACCTTTCCCCCAAGCCCTCGTCCACTGCCGATGCCTCTAGCACCCTTCCCGGTGCGTGCACCCACACGGCCGCCATTGCGCCGGCCCCTCGCCGTGGACAACCACCTTCCGACCCTCCCCTCGCCTCCACGATACCACCACCGGAACCGCCGCTCCACCGCGCAGCTCCCAAGCCCAGCGGCGACCCCTGCCGTGCCCTACCTCGACATAATCGAGCCGCACCGCCGCGCACCCGCGCCGCCGCCGTCTCGGTTCATGCCACCATGCCGCTCGTACGCGCCGTCTCCGTCGACGAGACCTACACAGAAAGGAAGCCCATCGCCGGCGACACCAACCGCCACCCCGTCGGCGTCAAGTCTCAGGCCCTGCACGCCGGCGCAAGCGCCGCGACGCCGGGCATCGCCGCGCGCGCATGCCATGTCCGAAGGTAGAAGAAGGGTCAACTTTTTGCAGAAAAGACCTTCCGTTCCTGGCTTATTTTATCACTATTTGTTGAGTCTTGCAGAAATTGCCGATAACCCCCTAGATCTATTAGGGTTTCGCATTTTAACCCGTGCCTTCGCATTCTTGCATATCTAATCTCGCGCTTTCGGAGATTCTCACGCGCTGTGCACTGAGTCAGGGAAATCTCACGTTGTAGCCCCTGGGAGTTACGGTTAATTTCGTTTAAGTCCCCGATCTATAGGTTTTTCCATCTATTTCAATTAAATTAGGCTGTAAACTTTGAAAAATCATAACAATTAAAAAAAATTCAAAATGGACAAACTCAGTGGCTATGGACTCCTCTTGAGTAGATCTACAGGATAGGTATGATGTGGATGTGTGAAAAGTCTATTTTGCCCTTGTTTAACTTGCATGCATGGTGTAGGTGAATAAATGAAAAATAGACTAAATGAGCTCCTAAAATTATGAAACTTGGACAGTAGCTTTGTTATGATGTTTAGGCACTGTGTGAATTTTTGTGGTAGTAGCACTTGCTGTTAAATGACTGATCTACCCCACGGCCTAAGTTTTTGCAATGGAAATGCATGGGAAGTACTTGTCTTATGAAACTTGCTCCAAAAGTTATACTAGATTTTTAGGACACACCTTATGCTGCATATAGCTTGCTGGTAAAGTTCGAAGCCGTGTATGTTAAGTTTGAGTGGTGATTTGAAAATGACAAAGTGTCACATGCTTAACTAAATAAAAAGGAAAAGTGGTCTTAGGATACATAATTAATTCCATGGAAAATTCGGTAGCTTGCTAATGATGCATAGGTTCCAAAGTATCTTTGTGAAGCCTGTAAGTATTGTCTTGATGTGCGTTTAAAATAGACCTAGATAATTATATGGGAAATAGATGTCATATCAAACTATGGATTTTGTGCTTGCTGATTTTTGCACATGATGTTCATGCAATGTAATGGTTGCTGTAGAAATTTTAAGTCCAGAACTCGCTCCTACAAATTATGAAAAATCTGAGAAACTATATGGCTGATAACTTGCTAGAATTTTAATAAATTAATTATAACTTGGTTGTAGCTGAAATTTTGACTGTAGCATTATGTGATATGTTTCTACATGTGGTAAAAGTTTGGGATCAAATTAGCTTATCTAACTACATGAACTCAGGGGTGCATTTTATTCACAAAGATGGCAGGTCCACTAATTAGTGTGTATATGTTTAATTGCCAATGACAATATGTTTGGTGCATGTATAAAGTTACTTGCTACATAACCTCAAGTACATCTTGTGATTCCAAGAGTTATCAATGGAGATATTTTTGGAAATACACTTTCTTTGCATTTGATAGGGACTGTGTACACATATAAGACAGTAGTTCATGATAACTTCAGTGATAAAACGTGGGAAAGTACGGGTCACCCGCGTTTATGCATGATGGGTTGAACTAGCTTTTAGTGATGGCTTGTACGATTTCTTGAACCATGGGTTGTATGATTTCTTAGGAAAGTCATTAAGTTTTCTCATTTTGGGATGTGTTTGAACTAAGTATAATTGAGTCTTTTTGTCACAAGCTATTTGGGCAGGCATTTGTTTCATTTGCATTTCATGCACGCATTGACATTCGTTGCAATATGTCATACATATAACTTGTAGCATATGCATGTATTTGCATCCTCTTGCACTCATGTTGCATTTTATCATGCATATAGACCCCGCATGCAAGGAGCTATCAACGCAGGAAAAACCAGTGATCAAGGAACCGGACGACAGGCTATATCCGGAGCAAGAAGACGAAGGGTCGCTGATTAAATCCGTCCCTGCTTCAAGGGGTTGCCTGGGGCAAAGCCTCACAACCTGGCAAACTAACTTAGATTAGTTTGTTGGTTTTCGTAAGTACAATCAAAGGTAGGCAGGACCATGATTTCTCCCAGCTCATATAACCTTGTTTGAAGGTTTACGCATCTGCATTTGGAGTTGATTGAAAACATCTGCATTAGACTTCCCGGCCGCCCTGGCCCTAGCATCTATCCGTAGAGTTCGTAAGACGAGTGCCTAGAATTGCTAGGTACGAGTAGACACGAGTGATTGTACTCGCCTCGTAGGTGCGACCTTACACTATGACAGAAATCTTGTTATTATGGAAATTATTATATATGTTTATGGTTTAAATGGAGACCGGACGAAGATTTTATGAGATGTTACTGTTTATGTTATTATGCATTGGACTCCGCACGTGTCGCATAAGGCCCGTCCGCTGTCCGCTTGAGATCGGCATAACATTGCTAGAGTGCTTATCCGGGATAATGGACTAGTGAAAGTCTTACTTGTGCCATCCGAAGAACAGAGACAGACTACTACTGTGACACCTTGGGGAGCTTGTAGTCGAGGGAGGGCTGACCCGACGTGACCGTGGTGTCGCTCCTAAGGCGGCACAACCTGGGAACAACGGAAGGATTGAATCGAACTTGGGATGGGACAAGTGGAGATGGGGGAAGCATATGTGGGAACGCCGGGGGTTAGTAAGCATATGCCATCCTGGTACTTCTAGTTATTTCCGGGAATATAAAAATCGATTCGAATTGCTGATGCTCACCAGGTGTGAGAATGCCAGTATCACTGCCGGGCAACGTCGTAACAACTTAAACATGTATTCTTATATTCGTGTTTTGAACCCAACATGTTTGATGATATTCATGTATACTTTATGATCAAGAGTTATGCAAGAAACTACTTATGCTTTACGTTCATGCAAATTTTATTTATGAGACTTGATATTCATGATTAAGGGATAGCGGCTGTCAAATCCTGCTATCCTATGGCAGCAGGTTATAACTAAGAATCAATGGCTAAGGACTCACCTGACTAGTAAACTATGCTTTGCGTCAGCCGTAAGACCCGTCCATTAAGTCCTACTGAGTAATTAGTACTCAGGGTTTGCCCCCACTTTTGGATTACAGGTACTGATGACATCTGGACAGCCATGTGGAAGGTGGTAGTACCGGTGGGCTCGGTGCTACACGCCTCGTTCATCTCTTCGTGAAGACTGTTTAAGTATCATGATTCCGCTGCGAGATGTTTTGAAAACGTTTCCGCTATATATAACTTTACAAACGCTTCCGCTATATTTGAACATGTATTTGATTTCATATATTTGGTTTGTAAATCAAGTCTATTACTCTCTATTTCAACTGCCTGTGACGATGTAATTGTTGTGGCTCCATCGAGAGTTGGATGTGTTTGATGTCGGTTCCTCTAGGAATGGTGTTATCGAGACCCGAAGGACTCTTGACAGACTACAGGGTTTAGTCTAGCCTAGGTGCACTGCGAGCCAGAGGTGGCAGGGGTGCTTAGTCTGGATTAAGCAGGGCGGTTCTGCCACAGCTGGTATCAGAGCCGATCATACACAAACAACAGTTATATCATCAAGTTTTGTTTTACAAAAATATTTTCGAAAGCCTTTTGAAGTAATTCAAAAATGAGAGTATACGCTATGCCCATATAAGGATGTTAGTGTTATCCAGGTGACATCACTGACATTCTGACCTAGATAGAACTCATATGCATATTCGGCGCTTTGGGAAGCAACTTTTCGGCCATAGCTGTCCCCAGTACTGGTGGAAGCTATCGGGATTTGCGAACGGTTGTAAACCCTGCATTCATGCTGTATAAATAAAAACTCTTTATGGGTGGTGGGCATGCTTCGGGCTTTTATACCCACCACACTTAGATTTGGTTTTGGGATCCACCTTTTTCTTGACAATCCCCAGTACTGGTAGAAAGTCAGGCTTTGAGGAAAAGGTGCAGTGGCCCACCTACGTTGTCCACGTAGCGGTCACGCGTGGATGCCACATTAGGTGGTAATGTATGAGCATGCATTTTTTTGCAGGTACACTAACCACGTGCGAAACTAAGAACGACTAGAGAACGGCTGGTTGCATTAAGGAGAGACGTGCATATATGACACCGAATTATCGCTTGTTATATATAAAATACATAGGGTGTGTGATGTGAGACCGAATAGGACGAATCATGCATCATGTATCTTTTGTTATCATTCTGGGGGATATCAATAAAGGACAAATGAAATAAATCATGACTTAAGCAAACATTCCGCACGTTTCACTATTACAATACGGTGAAATTATGAAAAAGGGCCCCCAAACGACATACACGGACAAGCAGTGGAATTCGACCCATTTGCAGAAGGAATTAGTCGGAACTCTAGGTAACAAAGTTATAGAGCACGACATATGGAACAACTTTGCTATAGGTGATATCCCAGGAAAAATGCACGGAAGGAGAACAGTTTAAATTTTTGAACTAGTGATTGTCTTAAGTGGAGCTGAAAACCTAAGAGCAGTTAGTAAATTGACTTCACGACGTGTCCCAGCCAGATTGATAGGAATGTTGTCCCGTATCCAAAATAATGCACAAGTTTTCCATTAGCGTAAACGATTGTCCGAACCTACAAGATGATGGCTAACACTTTTTGTGCAATCAAGTTGTTCTGTTCACTTACATGTTTTTATGTATTTAGAACGTAATTATGGTGCTATGGTCTTTTTGTCACCGCATTGGTTGCATTAAAGTTGTTGAACTAATCACATTTGGCCTCATTCATGTAGATGGTTACTCCACCGGAGACGTCTGCACAAGGGGCTGCCCATGGGGCACAATTTCCTCCTAAGTTGGCTGCTCTGGTCGCTCAGCAAGCTCAAATCATCGACATGCTCGTTCAAGAGCAACAACGGCGAAATCCGCAAGAGATCAGTTACACTGAATTTGCGGCACTCCAACCGCCAATCTTCACCACTGCCACGGATCCCTTGGATGCTGATGACTGGCTTCGGATCATTGAGTACAAGTTCAGTCTACTGCCCCAACTCACTGAGCAACAGAAGGCTCGCTTCGCGGCACAGTGTCTACATGGTCCCTCGGGGGCCTGGTGTGCTTCATTCCTGGCAATGCAACCAGCCGGGCACCAGGTCACGTGGGATGAGTTCCATGCGGCTTTTCGGGCTCACTATCTCCCGCCTAGCCTCATCGAGCTCAAGCAACGGGAATTTCGTGCACTTCAACAAGGGAACATGTCAGTACTTGAATACATGCAGGCCTTCATCCGCCTATCGCAGTACTCCCCTGAAGACGTCAACACCGACCCACGTAGGACTGCCCGTCTGTTGGGTGGGTTTGATTCCACTCTCCTGACTCACTTGGGGCGCAGCTACGACAGCTTCACCGAGTTGGTAGATGTCGCCATTAACATGGAGCATCGCCTCAATCAGGCCAATGAGGATCAGCGAAGGAAAAGACTTGCAAGCACACTTCAGTTGGGTTCATCTCAGCGGCAACGGGTCGTGCATCGCCCACTGCCACGCATTTGTTACATTGACATGTCCCAACAGCAAGAACAACACTGTGGGACGCAACACCATCCCTCCTCCTGCAGTGTACCGCCTCCTCCGCCTGTTTCAGTGCCACCGGCCAAACCAAGTGCCAAATACCCCTGCTACAAGTGCGGAAAGACCGGCCATTTCAGTAAGAATTGTCTTGCCCTCCGACGAAGCCAGGCACCATTGTTGATTAGAGACAACCAATGCCAGAATAAGAAGAAAGGACCAAAGCGAGATCCAGCCCCAACAGAGGGTCATGTGCACTATACCCACGTAGATCAAATTCCAGAAGGTGAACCAGTGTTAGCAAGCACATTTCTTGTCAACGAGCACCCTACAGTGTTTTTGTTTGACTCCGGAGCAACACACACTTTCATCAGCAGGTCATATGCGACCAAACATGGTTATCGCATTGATAATATGAAGGCAAAATACCATATCACGGCCCGGGGATCACCAATTGACACGAATCAGATTGTGAGGCACTTACGCCTGTGCATAGGCACAGAGGAATTCTATGTTGATCCTGTGGTACTTCCCAACTAGGGGATTGACATTATCTTAGGGATGGATTGGATGAAAGAGCACAACGTCTTGTTAGACATTACTAGCAGGACAGTTCAAATGAAGTCTAGCAGGAGTGGAAAAACTATGCACATTCATCTGCCAAGCCACAAGCATTCGCCACCCATAGTAAATGCCACAGAAGCCCAGTTGATCAAGAAGATACCGGTGGTTTTTTATTTTCCAGATGTGTTTTCGGAAGAGCTTCCCGGACTCCCACCGGACAGAGATGTTGAGTTCGCCATCGAGCTTGTGCCTGGCACCGCACCTGTCTCCCGGAAGCCATACAGAATGGCACCGGATGAATTGAAAGAGCTGAAAGTGCAGTTGCAAGAACCGCTAGATAAAGGGTTTATTCGACCAAGCTCATCACCTTGGGGTTGCCCAGCCCTCTTTGTTGAAAAGAAGGACCAAGGTGGTAAAAGGCTATGTGTTGATTACCGGCCTTTGAATGCTGTCACCATCAAGAACAAATACCCACTACCACACATTGACATTTTGTTTGATTAGTTAGCTGGAGCTAAGGTCTTTTCAAAAATCGATCTGAGGTCTGGTTACTATCAAATAAAGATCAGAGAAGAGGATATACCCAAGACAGCTTTCTCGACCAGATATGGCTTGTATGAGTATTTGGTCATGTCCTTTGGGTTAACCAATGCACCAGCTTTCTTCATGTACATGATGAATTCGGTGTTCATGAATGAACTGGATAAGTTTGTAGTGGTATTCATTGATGACATATTAATCTACTCTAAAAGTGAGGAAGAACACAAGGAGCACTTGAGGATAGTACTTGCTCGGCTTAGAGAGCATAAGCTCTATGCCAAGTTTAGTAAGTGTGCATTCTGGCTGAAGGAAGTGAGTTTCTTAGGTCACATTGTGTCTGAGAAGGGGGTAGCAGTCGATCCTAGCAAGGTAAAGGATGTTCTGAACTGGAAGCAACCCGAGACAGTGACTGAGATTCAGAGTTTCCTTGGTTTAGCGGGCTACTACCATCGCTTCATTAAGGACTTCTCCAAAACTGCGAAGCCAATGACCTCACTAACAAAGAAGAATGCGAAGTATGTGTGGAGCTCAAACTGTGAGGAAGCCTTTCAAACATTGAAGAAATTGTTAACATCGGCACCAGTGTTAGCACAACCAGACGTCACTAAGCCGTTTGATGTGTATTGTGATGCCTCCGGCAGTGGGCTTGGCTGTGTATTAATGCAAGAAGGGAGAGTAATCGCCTACGCCTCGCGCCAACTAAGAAAGCATGAAGCGAACTACCCAACACATGATCTTGAGCTTGCGGCAGTTGTTCACGCACTAAAGATATGGAGACACTATCTGCTAGGCAATACGTGCCACATCTACACTGACCACAAGAGCCTCAAGTATATCCTCACACAACCCGAGTTAAATATGAGGCAATGACGGTGGTTAGAGTTGATAAAAGATTATGATCTAGAGATTCACTACCATCCTGGCAAGGCCAATGTAGTAGCTGATGCATTAAGCCGTAAGGCTCATTGCAACGTGATTGAAGCCCGCCCGACGGTGAGAGTTATATGTTGTGAGATGCATGAGATCGAAATGCCTACAGAGCAGCACGCTGGACTGTATAGCCTCATCATTGAACATAGAATAAAGGATCAAATCGTTGCAGCACAAAAGCAGGATAAGGGCATGGCCCACATTAGAGATGAGATCAATGAAAAGAAGAAGGCTTGTTTTAGGCTTGATGAAGAGGGCGTCCTATGGTTTAAAAATTGCTTAGTAGTACCTAAGGACATGGAGTTGAGAAAGAAAATACTTGATGAAGCCCACACCTCCATGTTCACAATGCACCCAGGAAGCAACAAAATGTACCAGGACCTGAAACAGAAATTTTGGTGGACTCGCATGAAACGAGAGATAGTCAAGTATGTGTCCGAGTGTGATGTATGTCAGAAAGTAAAAGCTGATCACCTGAAGCCTGCAGGTATGCTTCAGCCACTAGCAGTTCCGGCCTGGAAGTGGGAGGACATACATATGGATTTCATTGTAGGCCTACCTCGCACTCAGAAGGGATATGACTCCATTTGGGTTATCATCGATCGCTTCACCAAGTCAGCACACTTCATCCCGGTAAAGAACCGGTACCATGCACAGAATTACGCAGAAATCTACGTTTCCCGGATTGTGTCCTTGCACGGTGTTCCAAAAACCATCACTTCGGATAGAGGTTCGCTGTTTATATCCCGTTTCTGGGAGCAGTTGCATGCTGCCCTTGGAACCAAATTGATTCGGAGCTCAGCATACCATCCTCAGACAAGTGGCCAAGTAGAGAGAGTGAATCAAATCTTAGAGGACATGTTGAGGGCGTGTGCTTTGACCTATTCCACCAAGTGGGATGAGTGTCTCCCCTTGGCGGAGTTCGCTTACAACAACAGCTACCAAAAGAGTTTGGAAATGGCACCTTTCGAAGCTCTTTATGGTAGGAGATGTAGGACACCACTCAACTGGTCTGAACTAGGTGAACGCGTCACATTTGGTCCAGACTTGGTAACACAAGCTAAGGAGCAAGTAAGATTTATTCACAGTAATCTGAAAAGAGCCTAGTCTAGACAACAGAGCTATTCTGATAGACGGAGGAGACCACTAGCCTTTGAAGAAGGCGATCATGTGTATCTTCGAGTATCACCCACGAAAGGAGTACACCGGTTTGGAGTAAAAGGCAAGCTAGCACCAAGATATGTGGGTCCATTCCGGATCACAGAAAAATGTGGAGCAGCAGCTTACCGATTAGAATTACCACCACACCTTGCTGCGGTTCATGATGTGTTTCATGTCTCGCAACTCAAGAAGTGTCTGAGAGTGCTGGAAGAAGTGGTTGACACATCTCAAATTCAGATTGGACCGGACCTCACTTATGAGGAGCACCCCATAAAGATCCTCGACCAAAAGCAAAGTGCAACACGACGAAGAACCATTAACTTCTATAAAGTGCAATGGAGTAATCACTCAGAAGAAGAGGCAACTTGGGAACAAGAAGAATTTTTGCAAACTAGATACCCCAGATTTCTTCCATCCACTACAAATTGAGTACGTCATAACAATTTAAAGTTTCAAATTCATACACAATGCACTTTCTTCTCGTTTAATTTATCCACCCACATCACGTCAAAAATCTCGGGATGAGATTTCTTTAAGGGGGTGGATTGTGATGCCCTAGGCATCTCAAGTGCATAATTATTCATCACACATGAGCATTCATCCTTAAGCATCATGGCATAGCATGTGTGTCCATTTGGAAATAAAGTTGGTTTAAACTACAAGTCAAAACCTTGTTCATTTCATGTGTAATGCTATGTTTTTAGTTATAACTTTGATTCTGTTGAGAACTGGGTGAAACTCATATTGACAAACTTGTAGACAATTTCAGGGTGAACAACTTTGGTAATTGGTGCTTTGACATGCATGAAGGTTTGCATAGGGTTTTGGGGTTTTTTCTGTCAGCATGTGTTTTCTGTCCAAACTTGATTTGTTTAGTATTTTCAAATTTAAACTGAACTACAGCCATAATCTTGCAAAACTCCAGTCAAATAAGTTGTAGATTATGAAATTCTAAACAACATTGGTATAAAACTCCTTGAGTGAATGTGAACAGAGAATAGACTTTTGGAATTTCTAAATTTAAGGGTTCTGTTGGTGAAACCTTGGTCAGCAGTTTAAATTCAAATTCACACCAGATTTTTAAATATAACATGGTATACAAGTTTAAAAGGGAAACATAGAGGAACAAATTTAGAACATTTCACCCAATTGAGGTATCTTCAAATTCGGCCTCTAACATGTTCAAAAAACAAAAAATACAAACAGGGGTTCCTGCAGTCAAACACCCTTTTTCAATTTCGGAACTTTTCCTTTTTCTCTGGGTGGCTGACATGCGGGCCCCACCTGTCGGATTCCCGCCTCCGCAATTGGAACGCGCCGACGGTGGACCCCACCCTCGCGCGTCGTCTCTGCACCTGATCCACTGGACCTCCTTTCTCTTTCCCGCCCGGTCCCACCGGTCATTGACCCAGGGTCCGTAGACCTTGTTCACCGCCGGACCACCGTCTCCTTCCCCCGCTCGCTCACGCCTACGCGGCGTCCACCGCCTGAACGCGCGACGCGCCGACGCCGGCCGAGGGCCACGCCCGCGCCCCGCATCTGGACGGTTTCCCGGCCGAAGCCACACTGCCGCTCCTTGGCCTTAAGCCAAAGAGGAGAGCTCCCCTCCACTCACTGCCCCGCTCTCTCCCTGTTTCCTCTGCCCAGAGCCGCACTGAAGCGCCGACCCGCCATTGCCGAGCTCGAACGCGAGCTCACGCCGGCCGCTCCGCTGCTCCCTGTGCCTCCAGAACCCCGCCATCACCTCCGCCTCCATCTTCCGCGTCCAATGCGCTAGACCTCGTCGTCTCCCTCCGCCTTTTCCTCCAAAAGCGCAACACGCCCACCGCCATTGCCGCCGCGGCGAGCTCACGGCACCCGCCGCCTCGAGCCCCGCCGAAGAGCGCCTCGCGCTCGCCTCGCCGTCCTCCACCTCTCCCCCAAACCCTCATCCACCGCCAGTGCCTCTAGCACCCTTCCCCGCGCACGCACCCACACGGCCGCCATTGCCGCCAGCCCCTCGCTGTGGACAGCCACCTTCCGACCCTCCCCTCGCCTCCACGATACCACCACCGGAACCGCCGCTCCGCCGCGCAGCTCCTAAGCCCAGCGGCGACCCCTACCGTGCCCTACCTCGACGTAATCGAGTCGCGCCGCCGTGCTCCCCCGCGCCGCCGCCGTCTCGGTTCACACCTCCATGCCGCTCGTACGCGCCGTCTCCGTCGACGAGACCTACACCGAAGGGAAGCCCATCGCCGGCGACACCAACCGCCACCCCGTCGACGTCAAGTCTCGGGCCCTGCACGCCGGCACAAGCGCCGCGACGCCGGCCATCGCCGCGCGTGCATGCCGTGTCCGAAGGTAGAAGAAGGGTCAGCTTTTTGCAGAAAAGACCTTCCGTTCCTGGCTTATTTTATCACTATTACTGCCTTGATGTGCGTTTAAAATAGACCTAGATAATTATATGGAAAATAGATGTCATATTAAACTATGGATTTTTTGCTTGCTGATTTTTGCACATGATGTTCATGCAATGTAATGGTTGCTGTAGAAATTTTAAGTCCAGAACTCGCTCCTCCAAATTATGAAAAATCTGAGAAGCTATAGGGCTGATAACTTGCTAGAATTTTAATAAATTAATTATAACTTGGTTGTAGCTGAAATTTTGACTGTAGCATTATGTGATATGTTTCTGCATGTGGTAAAAGTTTGGGATCAAATTGACTTATGTAACTACATGAACTCAGGGGTGCATTTTATTCACAAAGATGGCAGGTCCACTAATTAGTGTGTATATGTTTAATTTCCAATGACAATATGTTTGGTGCATGTATAAAGTTACTTGCTACATAACCTCAAGTACATCTTGTGATTCCAAGAGTTATCAATGGAGCTGTTTTTGGAAATACACTTTCTTTGCATTTGATAGGGACTGTGTACACATATAAGACAGTAGTTCATGATAACTTTAGTGATAAAACGTGGGAAAGTACGGGTCACCCGCGTTTATGCATGATGGGTAGATCTAGCTTTTAGTGATGGCTTGTACGATTTCTTGAACCATGGGTTGTATGATTTCTTAGGAAAGTCATTAAGTTTTCTTATTTTGGGATGTGTTTGAACTACGTATAATTGAGTCTTTTTGTCACAAGCAATTTGGGTAGGCATTTGTTTCATTTGCATTTCATGCACGCATTGACATTCGTTGCACTATGTCATACATATAACTTGTAGCATATGCATGTATTTGCATTCTCTTGCACTCATGTTGCATTTTATCATGCATATAGACCCCGCGTGCAAGGAGCTATCAACGCAGGAGAAACCAGTGATCAAGGAACCGGACGACAGGCTATATCCGGAGCAAGAAGATGAAGGATCACTGATTAAATCCGTCCCTGCTTCAAGGGGTTGCCTGGGGCAAAGCCTCACAACCTGGCAAACTAACTTAGATTAGTTTGTTGGTTTTCGTATGTACAATCAAAGGTAGGCAGGACCATGATTTCTCCCAGCTCATATAGCCTTATTTGAAGGTTTACGCATCTGCATTAGGAGTTGATTGAAAACATCTGCATTAGACTTCCCGGCCGCCCTGGCCCTAGCACCTATACGTAGAGTTCGTAAGACGAGTGCCTAGAATTGCTAGGTATGAGTAGACACGAGTGATTGTACTCGTCTCGTAGGTGCGACCTTACACTATGACAGAAATCTTGTTATTATGGAAATTATTATATATGTTTATGGTTTAAATGGAGACCGGGCGAAGATTTTATGAGATGTTACTGTTTATGTTATTATGCATTGGACTCCGCCCGTGTCGCATAAGGCCCGTCCGCTGTCCGCTTGGGATCGGCATAACATTGCTAGAGTGCTTATCCGGGATAATGGACCAGTGAAAGTCTTACTTATGCCATCCGAAGAACAGAGACAGACTACTACGATGACACCTTGGGGAGCTTGTAGTCGAGGGAGGGCAGACCCGACGTGACCGTGGTATCGCTCCTAAGGCGGCACAACCTGGGAACAACGGAAGGATTGAATCGAACTTGGGATGGGACAAGTGGAGATGGGGGAAGCATATGTGGGAACGCCGGGGGTTAGTAATCATATGCCATCCTGGTACTTCTAGTTATTCCTGGGAATATAAAAATCGATTCGAATTGCTGATGCTCACCAGGTGTGAGAATGCTAGTATCACTACCGGGCAACGTCGTAACAACTTAAACATGTATACTTATATTCGTGTTTTGAACCCAACATGTCTGATGATATTCATGTATACTTTATGATCAAGAGTTATGCAAGAAACTACTTATGCTTTACTTTCATGCAAATTTTATTTATGAGACTTGATATTCATGATTAAGGGATAGCGGCTGTCAAATCCTGCAATCCTATGGCAATAGGTTATAACTAAGAATCAATGGCTAAGGACTCACCTGACTAGTGAGCTATGCTTTGCGTCAGCCGTAAGCCCCGTCCATTAAGTCCTACTGAGTAATTAGTACTCAGGGTTTGCCCCCACTTTTGGATTACAGGTACTGATGACATCTGGATAGCCATGTGGAAGGTGGTAGTACCGGTGGGCTCGGTGCTACACGCCTCATTCGTCTCTTCGTGAAGACTGCTTAAGTATCATGATTCCGCTGCGAGATGTTTTGAAAACGCTTCCGCTATATATAACTTTACAAATGCTTCCGCTATATTTGAACATGTATTTGATTTCATATATTTGGTTTGTAAATCAAGTCTATTACTCTCTATTTCAACTGCCTGTGATGATGTAATTGTTGTGGCTCCATCGAGAGTCGGATGTGTTTGATGTCGGTTCCTCTAGGAATGGTGTTATCGAGAGCCGAAGGACTCTCGACGGACTACCGGGTTTAGTCTAGCCTAGGTGCACTGCGAGCTAGTGGTGGCAGGTGTACTTAGTCTGGATTAAGTAGGGCGGTTCCGCCACAAAACCGAGGGTGTATCACTTATTTGAATTTCAACTAAGTGCTGGAATTAAAACTAAGTGCCTAACTACGCTTAAGAGAGTGACTAAGGAGGGAGAATGGGAGTGTTCACGTTGCTGAGCGGTGCGAGGGAGAAGTGCATGCATGCACTTGTATTTATAGGCGCGCGAGGGCAAGCAGGCAACAGGGGGAAGCTGGGCGGCCTACCATGGGGCCGGGCGGCGTCGGTGGGTGGTTGGGCGGCCTAGGCCCTAGGCTGGCAGGTGCGGTGCGCGGCGATGGGACAGCAACGGTGGAGAGGCGAGCCGGGCGGCGTCGGTGCGGGGTTGGGCGGCCTGGTGGCTCAACCACCGGCGTCGTGTGTGCGCAGAGGGGAACAGAGGGGGGCACAGGGGGCCGGGCGGCCGTTGTAGGGGCCGGGCGACCTGCACCCGAGTGCATATGGCACTTAGCTCGGTGAAGCAGAGAGAGGTAGGGCCGGCCGGCCTAGGTGGGGCCGGCCGGCTCCAAGAATTTCTCTTTTTTTTTGCAAATTTAGAACTAACTAAATGCAAATTTAAGAAAAAATTTGATGAAAATTAAACATGCAATGGTGAAATTCAAAGTAATATGCATGAAAGATAGGAAAATTATAACACGGGAAATTAAATATGCAGTGGAGGATAAGGCCAGTTTACCTCCTGGCGAGGGCAAGTCATACCTTGGGTTCGCTGTCAGCGCTTGACGGAGACTTAGTGGCCGTCTGTGCTGCAACTTTTGCTCGCCAAACCTTCTTCGTTGCCACAGCCTTTTGTTTCTGAGTTTTGATCTTCTTTTCTGGCTTTGGCTTTGGCTTTGGCGTTTCCCCTTTCTTCCGCCATTCTTGAGATGTGTTCGTTGCCTTGGCGGTGACCTTTGTCTCAAGAACTTTGCCTCATGATTCCATTGTCGGCGGCTGGCCAGTGAGGCACGTCTCAGTGACTCGGCTCTGCGATCGGCTTTGAGCTTGCGGGCTTCTCCATCATACAGGAGCTTTTCCATGGCTACGAGGAGAGAGTCCATTTTCGGCTTGCTTGGCGAAAGCTCGATCTTCTCTCTTGGTGTTTCCCAGGGTGCTTGACACTTAAATTTGAAAGTTTTTACCTGTCGGCACTGTTCGACCTTTGGTTTGAAGGCGAACATCTTCCGTCTACCATTAATGTTGAGGTGGACTTCTCCGGCTCCAATATCAATGTTGGCCTTAGCGGTGCTTAGGAATGGTCGCCCAAGGATGAGCGGCGTCTTCATGTCTACCTCCATGTCTAGCACCACGAAATCCATCGGGATGATGAAGTTCCGGATTTTCATCGGGACATCTTCGGTGATCCCGACGGGGTAGCGAATCGATTGATCCGCTAGCTGCAGGCACATAGCAGTAGGGGCAAGTGTAGCATGCGTGAGTTTATCAAAGACTACCTTTGGCATGACGTTGACGCTTGCTCCCAGATCACAGAGAGCTTGATCAAAGTTCTGGGTTCTGATTGAGCATGATATGGAGGGGTTCCCAGGATCCTTCTTCTTTTCAGGCGGCTGGTTGAGTATAGCAGCGCTACACTCCTCCGTGAGGTGCACAACTTCGGTCGATGACAGCGACTTCTTGTTGTTGAGGATGTCCTTCAGGTACTTAGCATATGTAGGCACCTGCATCGCATCTAGCAATGGGATATTGACATATAACTTCTTGATTACCTCAACGAATTTGCCGAACTGATCGTCGACCGAGGCCTTCATCTGCCTTTGAGGAAAAGGGAGCACTGTGCTGTCATAGAACTCATGCGGAGCTGACTTTGGTGCTTCCTTCACCGGTGGTGGTTCACGATCCACCTCATCTTCCTCCTGGTGCGGCCCGCTTTCCCAGTTCTTTTCCTGCAGCTTTAGGATGTGGGGGGGGTCTTGTGTAGACCTTCCACCCCTAGTGGTTACAGCATTTATATGTTCCTTCGGGGTGGCTCGGGCTATCCCGGAAGCTTCCCCGAAGTAAGACTAGGCAGAGCGGCGGCAAGCTGAGCTATCTGAGTTTCTTGCATTTTGTTAAAGCTCAGCTGGTTCTTCGTGGCACTATTTAGAGTTTCCAATTGATTTGACAGAGATTCAAGAATTCTATCATTCGCATGGAACTTCTTACTAATGCTATCGTTCACAGCTTTTTGATCGAAAGGACTTTTATTATACTGCTGAGAACTGTTAGAAGACATACCTTGACCAGCGAAAGGTAAGTTGGGTCGTGAATTCCAACCTGGTTGAGGACGAGGCCCGTTGCTGAAGCCATTGTTGTTGATGAAGTTAACGTCCTCCGATCCATTTTCGGGGCAGCTGATCCCCATGTGGCCGGTGTTCCCACAATGCTCGCAAGTCATGCGAGAATCCAGTGCCTAGACCGGCACAGCTTTAGGAGCGCCCTCCAGCTTCTTTAGCAGGAGGTCCATTTTGGCGGCAAGCATGTCGGAGCCGTCAATATGGTGGACTCCATGGGGCTTATTGTTCACCCTCTCCTCTCTCCATCCTTGGTTGCTTGCCATCTTCTCGATGAGAGTGCGGGCAGAGGCAACACTCAAGGACAAGAATGATCCTCCAGCGGCTGCATCAAGGTGTTCTTGTGCAGACCGATGTAGTCTGTGGACGAAATTCTAGATAATTAACCACTGTTCCATACCATGGTGGGGGCAGGCGGCGATGTACTCTTGTAGTTTCTCCCATGCCTCCACCACGGACTCATCAGCGAGCTGCTTGAAGCTCGAGATTCGGTTCCTCAGTGAGCTTGTCTTCCCCAGCGGGAAGTACTTTGCAAGGAAGGCATTGGAGGATGCCTCCCAGGTCGTCAAGTTATTGCAGTTCAGGTAGAAACACTGTTTCGCCTTCCCAATCAGTGAGAATGGGAAGATGCGAAGCCAAACAGCATCGGTGGTTGCACCCTTGATGGTGAAAGTGCTGCATATCTCCAGAAATTGCTGGAGATGGCTGTTTGCATCCTCCGAAGTCAATCCGCAGAATGGGCTAGCTTGGACCATGTGGATGACACCTGGCTTGAGCTCGAATCCATCTCCAACATTCACACTTGGCCCCATAGGGATATTGTTGCTGGATGGGACAGAGAACTCGCGAATGGTCTTCTCAGTCGTATGTGTCATGTCGGATGTGCTTGATGATCCAAACTCCAGAGTAGCTGGCACAGGCCTCTGCCCGTGGATCGTCTTCTGACGGACTCTCCTTCTAAGCAGCGACTCCGGATTATTGTGAAAGTTTGCCGGTAGGTCAAAATCGGTCATACACCTCTTTGTCACCCAACAATAAAGTAGACAAAGGCAAATAAGCCCGCGAAGAAATAGCGGTATGTTATCAAGTTATAAGTACCTAGGTTCGAACAAATCAAACTTCTATTGCCAATTGCTTCCCCGGCAACGGCGCCAGAAAAAGCTTGTTGACGTCTCTTAGCGTAACAGATTTTACTCCGCAAGCGCACGGAGATTCGCTATAGCTTTTTCACTCAGAGTATTCCGAGTATCGTATAAATCCACAGGGAAGCAAGGGCGAATAGGTGGAATGAAATGTCGAACTTTCAAGCAGTACTATCACTTAGATAAAATACCAGCTAATCTTACAACGGGGGTAGTTGCCCAGGAGGACAACGAGTGAGAATAGATTTCCAAACTCTACTACTTAACTGCTGCAGAGGAGTATTCGAGGTTGAACTAAGTTAACTAGATACAAGCTAGGATCTTGCATCGAGCGAAATTCCAGCGTCTCGAGGGGTCAAGGGGTAGATAGTATACCTTCGAAGGAGACCCGGCTAACACCTACAGGCATACCGAACGACGGGGTGGAATACTGAGACCTCTAGAGCTGGTCTCAGTAAGCTAGGATCTGCCATCTTACCCACGCAGATCTGGTCGGTAGCCTCTCTAGGTGACAGCTCTAGAGGTCTCAGTAATCCACCCAGTCGTTCGATAAGCCCGTAGGCGTTAGCTGGGTCTCCTTCGGAGGTCTACTATCTACCCCTTGACCCCTCGAGGCACCGGAATTTCGCTCGATGCAAGATCCTAGCTTGTATCCAGTTATCTTAGTTCAACCGCGAATACTCCTCTGCAGCGGTTAAGTCGTAGAGTTTGGAAATCTAATCTCACTCGTTGTCCTCCCAGGCAACTACCTAAGTATTAGGCTTCTTTAGTCCCTGTTTTACTCTTCCCACCATACACTATCTTTATATCTTACCCCCATTGTAAGTTTAGCTGGTATTTTATCTAAGTTATAGTACTGCTTGAAAGTTCGATATTTCATTCCACCTATTCGCCCTTGCTTCCCTGTGAATTTTTACGATACTTGGAATACTCTGAGTGAAAAAGCTACAGCGTATCTCCGTGCACTTGTGGAGTAAAATCTGTTACGCTAAGAGACGTCAACAAGCTTTTTCTGGCGCAGTTGCCGGGGAAGCAATTGGCAAATGAAGATTGATTTGTCGAACCTAGGTACTTATAACTTGATATCATACCGCTATTTCTTAGCGGGCTTATTTGCCTCTGTCTACTTTATTATTGGGTGATAGAGAGGTGTATGACCGGTTTTGGCCTACCGGCAAACTTTCACAACAATCCAGAGTTGCTGCTCAGAAAGAGAGTCCGTCAGAAGAAGATCCATGGGCAGAGGCCTGTGCCAGCTACACTGGAGTTTGGATCATCAAGCACAACCGACACGACACATATGGAGATGGATTCGTGCTCAAGCCTAGTGTCATCCACATGGTCCAAGCTAGCTCATTCTGCGGATTGGCGTCAGAGGATACAAACAGCCATCTCCAGGAATTTCTAGAGATATGCAGCACTTTAACTATCAAGGGTGCAACCACCGATGTTGTTCGGCTTCACCTCTTCCCATTCCCCCTTATTGGGAAGGTGAAACTGTGGTTCTACCTGAATCACAACAACTTGGAGACTTTGGAGGCATGCTCCACTGACTTCCTTGCAAAGTACTTCCCACTGGGGAAGACAAGCTCACTGAGGAACCGAATCTCGAGCTTCAAGCAGCTCGCTGATGAGTCAGTGGCGGAGGCATGGGAGAGACTACAAGAATACATCGCCGCTTGCCCCCACCATGGTATGGAACAGTGGCTAATTATCCATAATTTCTTCCACGGACTACACCGGTCCGTGCAAGAACACCTCGATGCAGCCACTGGAGGATCATTCTTGTCCTTGAACGTTGCCGCTGCCCGCTCTCTCATCGAGAAGATGGCAAGCAACCAAGTGTTGACGGTCGTAATCTCACAATATCTACCGTCAATTATCCACCAAATGGAGCAAAGCAAGTGAATAAATATGGACTAACCCTTCTACTAATGAGTTCCACTAGTTTTGTATGAATATTTGGATGCAGGTACCAAAATGCATATAAAACAGCTGAAAACATGTCAAGGATCAAAGATGGGGCTCACTGGTCAAAATGGCCAAGTCGGCCGACCCAATCCTAGGTCGACCGACCAAGGCCTGGCAGAGCCTGACTCAGCCAGGTCGGCTGACTAGGGGGGTTGGTCGCCCGACCCAATGGCCAGGTCGGCCGACCAAGGCCAGGCTGAGCCTGACTCAGCCAGGTCGGCCGACCAGGGGGGCAGGTCGCCTGACCCAATGACTGGGTCGGCCGACCCCTGGTTCAAGCCGCCCAGCCACCCAAGTGAGCCACTTGCCACCTCATTGATCCAATTCACAAAGAAACACAAGTGCACTCAAATCCAACCGCAAGACCAAGCATCCAATGTATCCAAAGGCCGAAAATGCACCAAGTCACGGATCCACAACGTCAACAATCCGAGGGAAGAGCAAAATGGCCAATGCAGGGCTGACACGTGGTTGCCCGACCTCCTACAAGGTTGGCGACCTACCCTCGAAAGCATTTTCCACGTGCAACAATTGTCCTAACCACCAACCGCCATGGGGACGCAAGATCAAGCCATTGGAGTGCAATGGCGGTGGATCAGGTGGTCGCCCGACCTCGGGGTAGGTCGGCCGACCTCCCCCATAGGTCGGCCTCCCACCGACCTAAGCCTCCTACAAGTACCCCCCTCACATATGGGACTATAAGTAGGCCTGTAGAGCTCATTTGTAAAGGTGTGGAGAAGTTGAGAGCTACATTCTACCTTAGAGAGTCTTATTTCCACATCTTACTAGTTAGGATAGTCCTAGGAGTTAGAGTGAGTCGAGCTTTGCCTCAGAGTTCTCAGAGATCCTTCTGAGTCTATGGTAAAGTTCTTGTATCTTTGTACTCTTTTTATCTCCAGTATAATTTATTTAGTTTACTTTATTTCTATCTCCTGCAAGTGTGGTGTACCTTTCTTTGCATACTTGCTAGGCTTAGACTGTGGTTACCTGAGTTAGTCAAGTCTTGTTATTCTTGCCGGTGCTGTAAGCCTTTCCTAGACTTAGATCTAGGAGTCTGGTTAGCTCTAACCCTTGGAATCAAGGACGAGTTTTAGTGCTCAATCACTATCGTGGTGATAGCGCTTGAGCACTAGTTTAGCGTGCCATCCTACCCACGCAGATTTGCTTGGTTGCCCCACTCGGTGACAGCGTGTGATGTGCTTGTGTATCCCAGGCCCGTTCGTTCGGTAGGCCCATAGGCGTTATTGATGCCTTAGCATAGTAATGTCTTTTAGACTATAGTTAGAGTTGCTCTGACGGGTAATGAATATTTAGTTTGTCATGCTTATAGATTCCTCGTATGCTCTTTATAGCATTTGACTATACGGTTGTGTATACTTCTACCTGTTAGTATCAGTAGAAGTAGTGTCTGCAAGCGTAGACGTGGTGTCTACAATTGTGGTCACCTTGGTTTCGCAAGTGATTAGACCCCACGCAGTTTTGGGTAGTCGGTGTGCATGTAGGCTAGGCGCACCCGGCTTTGGTAGGTCCTCTTGGTGACAGCGGGAGTGTACCCTGTGTAGTCCACCCCCGTCGTTCGGGTCGCTTGTAGCCGCATAGCTAAGTCACTAAGACACCCGCCTTTCTCGTCTGGGTTGTTAGCACTCTGGTGCCCGGAAGTGGTTAGCAGGATCAGTGGCGAAGTAAGTATCTTAGACAACTAGATAAGTCATTATCTCTATCAGAGCAACATGTTGGTCTAGCTTAGTCTATCTAGCTCACCTTGGTATAGAAAGTCCTTATCAAGAATCTGAGCTCCTACCTCGTTGTCCTCCTACCTTTACCTGCTTTCTTGCCAACGGTGCTTGGCTTGTATCCCATGGTGTTCGGTGTCAATCGTTCCTAGTTATCGGTTGACGTGAGAGAGTAGTAACAGCTGGATGAATGATAGTTTGATATCTCTATCTCAATGCTTCCCTGTGGATAAATATGATACCTTGGAATACTTTCGGGTGAAAGGCTACAGCGGTCTCCGTGCGCTTGCGGAGGAAAATCCGGTAGGCTAAGATCCGCCAAGTCACGGATCCACAACATCAACAATATGAGGGAAGAGCAAAATGGCCAATGCAAGGCTGACACGTGGTCGCCTAACCTCCTACAAGGTCGACCGACCTACCCTCAGAAGCATTATCCACATGCAACAACTGTCCTAACCGCCAACCGCTATGGGAACGCAAGATCAAGCCGTTGGAGTGCAAAGGCGGTGAATCTGGTGGTCGCCCGACCTCGGGGTAGGACCTTCCCCCTAGGTCGGCCGACCACCGACCTCGGCCTTCCACCAACCTAAGCCTCCTACAAGTACCCCCCTCACATATGGGACTATAAATAGGCCTGTAGAGCTCATTTGTAAAGGTGTGGAGAAGTTGAGAGCTACATTCTACCTTAGAGAGTCTTATTTCTACATCTTAGTAGTTAGGATAGTCCAGGGAGTTAGAGTGAGTCGAGCTTTGCCTCGGAGTTCTCGGAGAGCCTTCTGAGTCTGTGGTAAAGTTCTTGTATCTTTGTACTCTTTTCATCTCCAGTATAACTTATTTACTTTACTTTATTTCTATCTCCTGCAAGTGTGGTGTACCTTTCTTTGCATACTTGCTAGGCTTAGATTGTGGTTACCTGAGTTAGTTAAGTCTTGTTATTCTTGCCGGTGCTATAAGCCTTTCCTAGACTTAGATCTAGGAGTCTGGTTAGCTCTAACCCTTAGAATCAAGGACGAGTTTTAGTGCTCAATCACTATCGTGGTGATAGCGCTTGAGCACTAGTTTAGCGTGCCATTCTACCCACGCAGATTTGCTTGGTAGCCCCACTCGGTGACAACGTGTGGTGTGCCTGTGTATCCCAGGCCCGTTCGTTCGGTAGGCCCGTAGGCGTTTGCCGAGTCTCCTTCGGTGGTCTACTATCTACCCCCTGACCCCTCGAGGCGCCGGAATTTCGCTCGACACGAGACCCTGACTTGTTTACTTGATTTTCTTAGTTAACCACGACATAGTCTTTGTAGCTGAATAAAATAGAATTTGGGAACTTTATCTCACTCGTTGTCCTCCCAGGCAACTATACCTTTCTACGTGTATCTTAGGTAGTTTATTTTACTTCTTCACCATACACCTATCTTTATTTGACTTACCCCTGCTTAGATACTAGTTGGTACATTTATTTAAGTTTACGGAACATTTGATTTGAGTTTATCCAATTATACTCCCTCGCCTACCGCTTCCCTATGGATAAAAAATACGATACTCGGAATACTCTGAGTGAAATGCTACAGCGGTCTCCGTGCGCTTGCAGAGTAAAATCTTATAAGGCTAAGAGACGCCAACACCAAGGATGGAGAGAGGTGAGGGCGAGCAATAAGCCCCGTGGAGTCCACCATATTGACGGCTCCGACATACTTGCCGCCAAAGTGGACCTCCTGCTAAAGAAGCTGGAGGGTGCTCTTGAAGCTGTGCCGGTCCAGGCACTGGATTCTCGCATGACTTGTGAGCATTGTGGGAACACCGGCCACACGGGGAACAGCTGCCCCGAAAATGGATCGAAGGACGTTAACTTCATCAACAACAATAGCTTCAGCAATGGGCCTTGTCCTCAACCCGGTTGGAATTCACGACCCAACTTACCTTTCGCTGGTCAAGGTATGTCTTCTAACAGTTCTCAGCAGTTCAATAAAAATCCTTTCGATCAAAAAGCTATGAATGATAGCATTAGTAAGAAGTTTCATGTGCTTTGTCAAACCAATTGGAAACTTTGAATAGTGCCATGAAGAACCAGCTGAGCTTTAATAAAATGCTAGAAACCCAGATAGCTCAGCTTGCCACCGCTCTACCAAGTCCTACTTCGGGGAAGCTTCCGGGACAGCTCGAGCCAGCCCCAAAGGAACATATAAATGCTGTAACCACTAGGGTGGAAGGTCTACACAAGACCCCCCACATCCTAGAGCTGCAGGAAAAGAACAGGGAAAGCGGGCCGCACCAGAGGAGGAAGATGAGGTGGATCGTGAACCACCACCGGTGAAGGAAGCACCAAAGTCAGCTCCGCACGAGTTCTATGACAGCACAGTGCTCCCTTTTCCTCAAAGGTAGAAGAAGGCCTCGGTCGACGATTAGTTCGGCAAGTTTGTTGAGGTAATCAAGAAATTATATGTTAATATTCCATTGCTAGATGCCATGCAGGTACCTACGTATGCTAAGTACCTGAAGGACATCCTGAACAACAAAAAGCCGCTGCCATCGACCGAAGTTGTGCACCTCACGGAGGAGTATAGCGCTGCTATACTCAATCAGCCGCCTGTAAAGAAGAAGGATCATGGGAACCCCTCCATATTATGCTCAACCGGAACCCAGAACTTTGATCAAGCTCTCTGTGATCTAGGAGCAAGTGTTAGCATCATGCCCAAGGTAGTCTTTGATAAACTTACACATGCTACACTTGCCCGCACTGCTATGTGCCTGCAGCTTGCGGATCAATCGATTCGCTACCCCCGTCGGGATCGCCGAAGATGTCCCTGTGAAAATCCGGAACTTCATCATCCCGGTGGATTTCGTGGTGCCAGACATGGAGGTAGACACGAAGACGCCGCTCATCCTTGGGTGACCATTCCTAAGCACCGCTAAGGCCAACATTGATGTTGGAGCTGGAGAAGTCCACCTCAACATTAGTGGCAGACGGGAGACGTTCGCCTTCAAACCGAAGGTCGAACAGTGCCGACAGGTAAAAACTTTCAAATCTAAGTGTCAAGCACCCCAGGAAACACCAAGAGAAAAGATCGAGCTTTCGCCAAGCTAGCCGAAAATGGACTCTCTCCTCGTAGCTATGTAAAAGCTCATATACGATGGAGAAGCCCGCAAGCTCAAAGCCGATCGCAGAGCCGAGTCACTAAGACGTGCCTCACTGGCCCAGCCGCTGACAAAGGACTCAGGAGGCAAAGCTCCTGAGACAAAGGTCACGGCCAAGGCAACGAACACATCTCAAGAATGGCGGAAGAAAGAGGAAGTGCCAAAAGCCCAGCCAGAAAAGAAGACTAAAACTCAGAAACAAAAGGCTGTGGCAACCAAGAAGGTTTGGCGAGCAAAAGTTGCAGCACAGACGGCCACTAAGTCTCTGTCAAGTGCTAACACCGAACCCAAGGTATGACTTGCCCTCACCAGGAGGTAAACTGGCCTTATCCTCCACTGCATATTTAACTTTCCGCGTTATAATTTTCCAATCTTTCATGCACTTACTTTGAATTTCACCATTGCATGTTTAAATTTCATCAAATTTTTGCTTAAGTTTGCATTTAGTTAGTTCAACTTTGTGAAAAAAATAAATAAATAAGCTACACCCTCGGTTTTTGGACGTTTTGTGGAGGCTCTGCCCCGCAAGGACGACTAACTGTTGGACGACTGACTTCTGGTCAACTAACCGCTAACGCTAATACCTATGTCTGCTTTGTCCCTTGTGTAGTATATTGTCTATTTTTGCAGGATGACTTCTTTCTTCAGGAAAGCGAAGAAGACCCTGAGCAACACAGGGAAGGGACTGCACCTAAAGTTCCCGTCTTTGTCAGACGAGCGCTCTCGCTCTCGTTCACAAAGCGGAAGCTCCAGGACCCCAGCAGCATCCAACAAGACCCCCGCAGCATCCGACAGGATGTCTGTCAGTGGTACACGCAGCCGCCAAGACCAGGAGCAAGATGAAGGAGTTTCTTCTCAGCAACAACCGCAGCATCGACTGATGAACCTGCAGGACATCAACATCCAAGACGATCAGGAAGCCTAGGTGTTACAAGCTCTTTCCACCAAGACCTTTGGGTGGACCTAGTGCTTCGACGCCTTCTTCCTCGTCGAGATAGGTATGTTGGACCCGTTCATTAAAGCCTTTGATTATGTAGGTTGGTCAGATTTCGCTAACATTACAGAGGAAGGATCCGTTCTTCTCACACAAGAGTTCCTGATGACTCTTCGCGTGGATAAGTGTATAACAGGTACGTTTATAAATTTCCACATGTTCAATACTGAATTATCTGTCTACCCGCGGCAGTTTGCTGACCTCCTGGGTTTCCACTCCAACTGTTCGTTGAGTGACCCAGCCGGGTACTACATGGAATCTTTTTGGGTGGAAATATGTGGAGAGTACGGAAAGGGGAAACATAGCACCACCAAAATTCACAATCCTACTCTGAAACTCTTAGCTCGCTAGGTCTCGCTCATCGTCTTTCCAAGAGGCGAGGTTCGTTGTGCACCCAACGAAGACCTCAAGTGCCTCTATGCCATGGTCAAAAAGAAGCGCTATGCTTCGGTCCTCGACATTGTCCACCACTGGATGGGCATGAGAGCGACCAACACCCCTATAAGCATCACTTCCGTTGTCATCAGGATAGCAGCCAACTTGGGCCTCCTAGAGAATGCTCAACTTGACTACCTTCCCGATGACACATCACACTATGTGGGGGAGCAGCACTTTGTCCAGGCACATTTCATGAGGCGAGACGCCGCAACTGGGAGACTGATCATGACATGGTTCGGGCATAGCCTTGAGTTGCCGTTTCCAGCACCGCAGTTCGAGCCTAACCATACAGCTAGATGTGGAGGCACCATGCCAAAGCATCGGCGGCGTCATGACAAGAGCCCAGCGACGGCGAGCGGAGGAGTCACACCACAGAGCCCGAGGAGAGGATAGTGAGGAACCCGTCCATGTTTCCACACCAGTTGAGCCGTCCTGGTACTTCTCCAGTACCGGTGGCGAGAGTTCCTACCAGCCTTCCCATAGTACACAATACTACGGAGGCGGTAGTGCGTCACGTGCGCTTAGCCGAGACTTAGGTCACTCTGCTTCAGCCTGGTACCACCCAGATTATATGGCCGACATCAACTCCGTAATGGGGGGATGAACTTAGGCCAGTACGATTAGAGGCTGTATCAGCAAGTAGGTGACATCTACCAACGCACGGAAGCAATGGACCAACGGCTCCAAACCAACATAGAGATGCTCCAAAACCTAAACGAGCAAGTTGGAGCCGGCTTCCTCAATGCTTAGAACTTCTACAACTACTACTACCAAAACCCCTAGCTTCATTGAAGCTTGGGGGGGTGGTAGACCGTTATGAGCATGCCTCCTCGTGCCTGTGTCTCCTCAGAGTAAGGTGTCCCCGTCTTTTGTCCTTGTCTCCTCCCATGTGCACCAGCAGTACCCCGACAAGCAGCAGCATCACCCGTCCTACCAGTACTAGCAATACCCCGTTCGACCGAGCAGCGGCATCATCGTCCTACCGAGGTAAGTACTTTCAATAATGTTTTTATTTATTTTCCTTTTTATTGCTTTATCTAAAAAAAGTGTCAATAAAAACAACTCCCAACTTTGTTGCATATATCTTTCATATGGAAATGATGAATAGTTGCTCTATTATGTTCATGCTTAGTTGTTTATGCACGAGCTACACTTAGCTTAATTTTGAGCTTGTGTGTATAAGTTGAAAACTTGATCTTGTACTTATTGGATGCCATTTGCATAACCTTGTCTAAGTTGTTGTGAGAAATGATATGGCTAACCACTAGGTTTTCTCCACATGTCCCTAGCAAGATGTTTTATTCTTTTGAAAATAAAATGAAGTTCCCCCATCGGTTTTTGAACACCTACCAAAGTATGGATAAACCTGTGCTACTAACACATTTCCACAAGTTGTGTTGAATATTTGATTGTAGGTACAAAGATCAGCAGAAAACAGACAAATTTGGCTAAGTCACAGGGTCACTGGCCAGTGGGCCAGGCCGCCCGGTTCCAAGCCAGGCCACCCGGCACCACTCCAAGCCGCCCGGCCTGACTCAGGAGCCAAATCAGCTCGTCTTCGACCTGCATGTGCATAAGTGACATGTCAACACAGTTTGAAGTCCAAATGCCGAATGCAACGTGTCAAGTACCGAAAGGCTCCACCTCCTTGATCCAAGCACTTGGATTGGTGAAGTCAGCAATCCGCGAGACTTCAATCCCGCGGCTAAGGAAGAAACACAAGTGAGATCAACGGTTGAAAGGAAAACACACTTGTAACCACCATAACCACCATGCAACCGACTTGGGGAGTCAAGATGGACCATAGGATGAAGAATGGCGGTGGATCCAACGGCTGGCAAGGCCGCCCGACCTGGGGTGGGGCCGCCCGGCTCCCTACCAGGCCGCCCGGCCTGCCACCTGTCCCCTTAATCGCCATACCGACCCTATAAGTACCCCCACTCACTTGGTGACTATAAATACCCCCTAGCTCTCATTTGTAGAGTGTGGAAGTTGAGTAGCTCACACTATCGTTTAGTCTTGTATCACTAGGTTAGTCCTGGGAGTTAGAGTTGAGTCTAAGCTTTTGCCTCAGGGATTCCAGAGTCTTCTTCGAGTCTCAGTAAAGCTCTTGTATCCTTCTATATTTTGTACTCGTTACTCCAGTATAATATTTATCATTGTTCTATATTTTACTTCTTAACGCTTGCCTAGTGTGGTGTACCTTTATTGCATACTAGATCCAAGGCTTAGGTTTGTGTTGTTCTTAAGTTATCTGAATCCTGTTAGACTTGCCGGTGCTATAAGCTTGTCTTAGGCTTTTGATCTAAGATTAAGTTAGTTCTCACCCTCTGATCAAGGAAGAGCTTTAGTGTCCAAGTTCTCACTTGAACACTAGTATAGCGTGCCATCTTACCCACATAGATCTGGTCGGTAGCCTCTCTAATGTGATAGCTCTAGAGGTCTCAGTAATCCACCCCGTCGTTCGGTAAGCCCGTAGGCGTTAGCCGGGTCTCCTTCGGAGGTCTATTATCTACTCCTTGACCCCTCGAGGCGCTAGAATTTCGCTCGATGCAAGATCCAAGCTTGTATCCAGTTATCTTAGTTCAACCGCGAATACTCCTCTGCAGCGGTTAAGTCGTAGAGTTTTGAAATCTAATCTAACTCATGGTCCTCCTAGGCAACTACCTAAGTGTTAGGCTTCTTTAGTCCCTGTTTTATTCTTCCCACCATACATTATCTTCATATCTTACCCCTGTTGTAAGTTTAGCTGGCATTTTATCTAAGTTATAGTAATCCACCCCGTCGTTCGGTAAGCCCATAGGCATTAGCCGGGTCTCCTTCGGAGGTCTACTATCTACCCCTTGACCCCTCGGGGCGTCAGAATTTTGCTCGACGCAAGATCCTAGCTTGTATCCAGTTATCTTAGTTCAACTGCGAATACTCCTCTGCAGCGGTTAAGTCGTAGAGTTTGGAAATCTAATCTCACTCGTTGTCCTCCCAGGCAACTACCTAAGTGTTAGGCTTCTTTAGTCCCTGTTTTACTCTTCCCACCATACACTATCTTTATATCTTACCCCCGTTGTAAGTTTAGCTGGTATTTTATCTAAGTTATAGTACTGCTTGAAAGTTTGACATTTCATTCCACCTATTCGCCCTTGCTTCCCTGTGGATTTTTACGATACTCGGAATACTCTGAGTGAAAAAGCTACAGCGAATCTCTGTGTGCTTGCAGAGTAAAATCTGTTACGCTAAGAGACGTCAACAGCTACCGAGCATGGTTTCATCTCGCCTCACACTAATGACCAAATCAAGTGGAATGCTAGGGCCCGAAATGCTATCTTTGAAAGCATTAGCCAAGATGTGTCTGCTAGGGTCTCAAGCAAACTAATTGCATGTGATATTTGGGCTAAACTTGTTGAGATCCATGAGGGCACTTCCAAAGTTAAAGAGCAAAAGTATCATGTGCTTAAGGCTAAATATGATGACTTCAAGATTCACTCTTACGAAAATTGCAATTCCTTGTATTCACACTTGAATGTCATCATTAAGGACATTAATGCTCTTGATGTTGGTAAACTTGACAAGGGCACCATCAACCGGAAGATCCTTCGCATTCTCATCAAGCCCAAGTACAACATCATCAATACCATGCTTCAAAAGGAGAATCTTGACACACTTGAAGTGAGTGAGGTGGTAAGCCAAATTCGAGCTCATGAGATGGGGGTTCTTGGCATTATGGAAGAGTCTTCCCCAAGCAAGACCGTGGCACTCAAGGCCAAGACCAAGAAAGCCCACACTCCCAAGAAGGTGATACCTCCACCTCCAAGCTCCTCAAGCGAAGAAGAGCAAGAAGAGCAAGATGATGACTCAAGTGGTGATGAGGATGATGCCAAACTTGCTCTAATGAGGAAGAAGTTCAATCGCCTTCATGCAAAGATCAACAAGAAGGGGTTCAACTTTGACTCCAAGAGGAAGGCATTCCGGCTAAGGAGAGATGACAAGAAGAAATGCTACAATTGTGGTGAAAATGGGCACATCTCTTATGAGTGCCCCAAGCCGGACAAGCACAAGGGCAAGATTAAGAAAGATGAGTCCGATGATGAAGAGGAAGAGAAGCCCAAGCGCAAGCCCTTCTATAAGAAGAAGAATGATTCCAAGGCAAAGCTCTTTCCAAAGAAAAAGAAAGGTCCCCAAAGAAGCTTCATGTGTGAAACAAATGAATGGGTGACCAATGAAGAAACAAGTGAAGGCTCAAGTGATGATGATGACTTTGCCGGGCTTGCTATCTCCGCCAAGGGGCCAACACTTCCTCTGCCACCCATGTGTCTCATGGCTAAGAGCTCCAAGGTGAACTACAAAGCTAGTGGAAAGCATTGGGTACTTGATAGTGGTTGCACACAACACATGACCGGCAACGATGATATGTTCACCTCACTAGAAGACCCCGGAGACAAAGAGCAAGTCACCTTTGGTGATAATTCAAAGGACAAAGTCATTGGGTTGGGTAAAATTGCTATCTCTAACGATTTGTCTATTTCTAATGTCTTATTTGTCAAGTCTTTGAGTTTTAATCTTCTCTCAATCGCACAATTGTGCGATCTTGGTCCAACGTGTGCTTTTGACAAGAATGGTGTTGTAGTAAGGAGTGAAAAAGACAAGTCCATGGTGTTTCAAGGATTCCGGCACGGCCATCTCTATCTTGTTGACTTAGCAACATGGAGACTTCATCAACAACATGCCTCTTCTCCAAGTATTCCTTGGGTTGGCTTTGGCACCGGCACATTGCACACATTGGAATGAGCCAACTCAAGAAGGTTGTCAAGAAAGGAATGGTGACCGGCGTGAAAAACGTTGGACAATCTTTGTAGCACATGTCAAGCCGGCAAGCAAGTTGAAAGTCACTATCCAATGAAGACTTGTGTCTCAACCTCCAAGCCGCTCCAACTTCTTCACATGGATCTATTCGGTCCCACTACTTATGAGAGCATTGGTGGTAATCTCTATTGCCTAGCCATTGTTGATGATTTTACACAGTATACTTGGACCTTGTTTCTAGGTGATAAGAGTGAGACTCCGGACAAGTTCAAGATCTTCGCCAAGCGGTCTCAACATGAGTTTGGGCTCAAAATTGTGAAGGTCCGAAGTGACAATGGCTCCGAGTTCAAGAATTACGAGGTGGATGAGTGGTGTGATGAAGAAGGCATCAAGCATGAATTCTCCGCCACCTACACACCTCAACAAAATGGAGTTGTTGAGAGAAAGAACAAGACGTTGATCACTCTTGCAAGAGCCATGTTGGAAGACTATGGCACGTCGGAAGATTTTTGGGCGGAAGCAATCAACACGGCATGCCATGCTTCAAATCGTGTCTATCTCCGTCAGCTACTTGGCATGACACCATATGAGCTCCTCATTGGGAGGAAACCCAACATCTCCTACTTCTGGGTCTTCGGTTGCAAGTGCTTCATCTACAAAAAGAAAAGGCTCGGTAAATTCGAAAAACGTTGCGATGTTGGTTTCTTTGTGGGTTATGTATCAAACTCGAAGGCATACCGTGTATTCAATCAAACCACCGGAATGATTGAAGAAATGTGTGACGTAGAGTTTGATGAGACTAATGGCTCCCAAGGGAGATATTCTCTCATGATGATGTAGATGATGAACCCCTACGCGATGCTATAAAGAACATGACTATAGGGGATGTAAAGCCGGAGGAGGTGCATGAAGACAATGATCAAGGGGGAGGAAACTCTCCATCAAGACCAAGCACCTCCATGTCACCTCAAGTGGATGAACATGAAGAAAGAGAGCTAGAACAAGGTGGAGTTGATGATGTGCCGGACAATCTAGATCAAGGAGTGCCACAAGCATCAAATGATGAGTCATCACCACCCATTGCACCAAAAAGGCCACTAGTGAGACATGGATGCATCTCCAAGGATCATCCCACCGACCAAGTGATTGGGAGTCCTTCAAGGGGAGTAAGAACTCGTTCTCATAACCTTGTCTCATTTTGTGAACATTACTCGTTTGTTTCTTGTGTGGAGCTTACTTGTGTAGAGGAAGCTCTTGCGGACCCCGATTGGATCATAGCCATGCCAGAGGAGTTGAACAACTTCGCTTGCAATGAAGTGTGGGTGCTTGAGGAGCATCCAAAGGACAAGAACATCATTGGCACCAAGTGGGTCTTCTGCAACAAACAAGATGAACATAGTGTGGTGGTACGCAACAAGGCAAGGCTTGTGGCAAAAGGATTTGCAAAAGTTGAAGGTTTGGACTTTGGCGAAACATTCGCCCCAGTTGCACGACTTGAAGCCATCCATATCCTTCTTACTTACTGTTGACGGTCGTAATCTCATGATATCTACCATCAATTATCCACCAAATGGAGCAAAGCAAGTGAATAAATATGGACTAACCCTTCTACTAATGAGTTCCACTAGTTTTGTATGAATATTTGGATGCAGGTACCAAAATGCATATAAAATAGCTGAAAACATGTCAAGGATCAAAGATGGGGCTCACTGTCAAAATGGCCAGGTCGGCCGACCCAATCCTAGGTCGGCCGACCAAGGCCAGGCAGAGCCTGACTCAGCTAGGTCGGCCGACCAAGGGGGTTGGTCGCCCAACCCAATGGCCAGGTCGGCCAACCCAACCCTAGGTCGGCCGACCAAGGCTACGCTGACCCTGACTCAGCCAGGTCGGCCGACCCGGGGGGCAGGTCGCCCGACCCAATGATTGGGTCGGCCGACCCCTGGTTCAGGCCACCCAGCCACCCAAGTGAGCCACTTGCCACCTCATTGATCAAATTCACAAAGAAACACAAGTGCACTCAAATCCAACCGCAAGACCAAGCATCCAATGTATCCAAAGGCCGAAAATTTACCAAGTCACGGATCCACAACGTCAACAATTCGAGGGAAGAGCAAAATGGCCAATGCAGGGCTGACACGTGGTCGCCTGACCTCCTACAAGGTCGGCCGACCTACCCTCGGAAGCATTTTCCACGTGCAACAACTGTCCTAACCGCCAACCGCCATGGGGACGCAAGATCAACCCGTTGGAGTGCAAAGGCGGTGGATCGGGTGGTCACCCGACATCGGGGTAGGTCGGCCGACCTCCCCCCTAGGTCGGCCAACCACCGACCTCAGCCTCCCACAGACCTAAGCCTCCTACAAGTACCCCCCCTCACATATGGGACTATAAATGGGCCAGTAGAGCTCATTTGTAAAAGTGTGGAGAAGTTGAGAGCTACATTCTACCTTAGAGAGTCTTATTTCCACATCTTAGTAGTTAGGATAGTCCTGGGAGTTAGAGTGAGTCGAGCTTTGCCTCGGAGTTCTCGGAGATCCTTCTGAGTCTGTGGTAAAGTTCTTGTATCTTTGTACTCTTTTTATCTCCAGTATAATTTATTTACTTTACTTTATTTCTATCTCCTGCAAGTGTGGTGTACCTTTCTTTGCATACTTGCTAGGCTTAGACTGTGGTTACCTGAGTTAGTTAAGTCTTGTTATTCTTGCCAGTGCTATAAGCCTTTCCTAGACTTAGATCTAGGAGTCTGGTTAGCTCTAACCCTTGGAATCAAGGACAAGTTTTAGTGCTCAATCACTATCGTGGTGATAGCGCTTGAGCACTAGTTTATCGTGGTGATAGCGCTTGGTAGCCCCACTCGGTGACAGCGTGTGGTGTGCCTGTGTATCCCAGGCCCATTCGTTCGGTAGGCCCATAGGCGTTAGCTGGGTCTCCTTCGGTGGTCTACTATCTACTGTAACACCCTAATTTTATTTCAGTATTTTGCAATAAATTTAATATGGCTTATTTAATTTTCTAGGATTTTATATGCTTAGCCATGCATTTAATGATTTATTTTATCTACAATAATTAAAATTAATCCTAGGTCAACTTTTGTTGTACATTCATGCTGGTGCATTGCTTTATTTCTTGTATGGTGTAAGGTTTGAAATTCAAATTTATTTGAATTTTAGATGTTTGTTTTTTTTTACCAAGGTTTTGGTTTCAAAAGGAAAAAAAAAGAGAGAGGAGGCCAGCCACCGAGCCAACAGCCCAGTAGCCGGCCCACCTCCCTCGGTCCTCCACCTCGCTCCCACAGGGCCCAATCGGCTGAGCGGCCCAGCGGCGCTCCTCCTTTTCCCACTTTGTCTCTCTGCCTTGTGGCCCTTCCGCCCAGAGACGCCGACAGGTGGGACCCGCCTTGTCATCCTCCACCTCCCACCGCCCTCTCTCTCCGCGCAATGGACCGAACAACTGCCGTCTCTCTACGCCATGGCCCTGGCCGCTCCTCGTCTCTGACCATGGCCTAGCTTTCACCAACCCCGCGCAGCCCGCTTGCCAGCGTCCCTCTTCCCTCTGCGGCACGCGTACGACCGGGGCGAGCTCGAATCGAACCCGTACTGAGTCGAACTCACACCGCCAAGAACTCGGATTCGAGCCGAACTCGGGCTCATACCGTCGCCCTAATCCCGCTCTATAAAAGGGGTCCCCGAACCCGCCGCCGCGCTCTTTTCCCCTCTGGACACGCCGCCCAAGCCCTAGACGCTCACCATTGCTGTCAATTTCCGCCGCCGGACTCCCAAGGTGAGCAGTGGAGCCGCCGTTCAATTCCCGCCGTCGGGGTCTTCTCTGGCCCAATTAACCCCTGTGCCATTTTCACAGTAACTTGGCGACCCCGTCCCGCTGGTTCTTGGGCCTCGGTTCCGCCCCTCGGCGCCCATTCCATGATCACCACCGCCGCCATCCGCACCCGCTCGCCGCCAGCTCTCTCCATCGCGCCTCCGCACTAACCGATCCCCTGGGTGAGTTTGCCGTCTCCTTCTCTCTTCCCTGAGCCAACCCTAGTCACGCCTAGCCCCTCTCAGAGGCCGGAGCAGGCCGCTCCGGCGATGCACCGCTGCGCGCCGGGTGGACTCCGCCACGGCCTTGGTCGCCGTCGGCCACCCCTTTCTCCCTCCCTCTCTGAGCCGTTGGATCCCGATCCAAGGGCTGACCGTCGCCGGTGACCGGTCAACCGCAGGGTCAATACCGGTCAACCAAGTCAAACTCCGGTCAGCCGTCGCCATTTTGCATTAAAGCCCCTTTGGTTTGAGTGAATCAACCTGCAGTCCTTTCCTTTGAGAACGGAGGCCCTGTTTTTTATCTTTTAAACCCGGGTTTTCGAAAAATAATTACAAATAGGTCCTATCATCTTTAAAAGGCTATAACTTCCCCGTTTTAAATCCGTTTTCGGCGATTCTCACGCCCACGCGACCGTAGCAATGTGTAGTATAATTTTAAATACTTTTTACCTTCTATTTTTATGTTATGATGTACTGTTTCTTATCTTTTGCATTTGTTTGCTTGCATGTGTGATCATGTGGATGCTTGTTTAGTGCCATATATCGTGCGTAGAAGTTGAACCGCCTGTTGAGTTCGAAGAACAACCTCCAGAAGCCTCTAAGCAGCAGCAAGGAATAAATTTTGAGGAAGGCAAGTATAACATAAACACCACCCAATAACCTTTTTATCATTGCATGTGCATTCCATTTTGAATACCCATAAGGTTATTCCTAGCTACTTTTATGCTTTTATATATACCTTGTGGGATGCATATGGTTAAGTTGTGCTAGGTGCTGCGCAAACTCCTATTTTTGTTAACTTAATTTTGATTAATGATCCTATGCAATTAATTGTTGGGCTTGACCCTGATCGGTTCATGTCCATTTTAATATGGCTTTTTAGCAACATGGTTTAGGGAGCTTGAGCAATGTGCTCATGTGGTTTTGCTAGTTCTCTCCCTAAGGACCGAATCACAAAGCGACCACCTGGGACAACAGTGCTACCACAAGGCTAGAATGGGACAGTCTTAGCTGATTAATTAGGTTGTTTTGGTTTGGGAGTAACTTACCTGCGGGGCAAGAGGGATGTGAGCTTCTGTGGCCCTCGCGCTGCTCGGGTTGAGTGTGCTTTACGTTATATGTATGTGCTTCTCCCCTTGAGGCTTGCTCCACGGTTGTGGACCTGAAACCTTAGCGGTAATGTGATGAATTCCTAGCGTAGCTCACGACTTGTGGATAAAGATGTACAACCTCTCGAGAGTTAACGTGCTAGCCGTGCTCACGGTTATGAGCGGCCCAGACCCTTCCCAATGATTAGAAGGACCCATGGCTGAGGTTCCTTGGTTATGGTTATGGTTATGGTTTTGATATTTGTTATATCTGTTTAATCTTATTTAATTTCTTATGCAATATCTTTTGGGTTAATAGTGTTGCTGATACTTCATAGTAATTACACCTTAATAAATGTTTTAAATTAAAAGCTTATGCAGATGTCAGCTAACCATAGAGCCTCATGATTTATGTTATATTTGTTGGGTATTCTGTACTCACGCTTGTTTCTTTATATTTATTCCTTGTTGGGAGGAAAAATCCAACCGCTGCTCAGATGATGGTGGTAATGAAGACTATGTGCAAGACTACGACGAGTTTTAGGCGTTTCGTTCACCAGTTGACGTCCCTGTGGCGCCCGTTATATATATATTTTATGCTTCCGCTATGCTACGTTATACTCTGAGTTAAACACTTGTATCACAGTGTAATATTGATATATTTAATATTATGCACGTTTTTATCTTTGGCATGTGTTGTGGTATTCTGTAATTTGTCATGTATATGCAAGACGTTTCCTAGCGCATATATATGTTGCACGGTTTTGTTCGTTGAAACCGGGCGTGACATCTACTCCCTGACCCCTCGAGGCGCCGGAATTTCGCTCGACGCGAGACCCTGACTTGTTTACTTGATTTTCTTAGTTAACCACGACATAGTCTTTGCAGCCGAATAGAATAGAGTTTGGGAACTTTATCTCACTCGTTGTCTTCCCAGGCAACTATACTTTTCTACATGTATCTTAGGTATTTTATTTTACTTCTTCACCATACACCTATCTTTATTTGACTTACCCCTGCTTTGTTACTAGTTGGTACATTTATTTAAGTTTACGGAATATTTGATTTGAGTTTATCCAATTATACTCTCTCGCCTGCCGCTTCCCTGTGGAAATTATGATACTCGGAATACTCTAGGTGAAAGGCTACAGCGGTCTCCGTGCGCTTGCGGAGTAAAACATGTTAAGGCTAAGAGCCGCCAACAAGCTTTTCTAGCGCCGTTGCCGGGGAAGCAATAGGCAGAGAGATAATTGATAATCTCATTTCGAACCCCGTATACTTTATAAATTTGCCACTAGTCTTTAGCAGGCTTACTTTGCTCTGTTGTTTTTGTTGTGGATGCAATAGTGAGGTGTATGACCGGTTTCAACCTACCGGTAAACTTCCACAATAATCCAGAGTCTCTGCTTAGGAGAGTCAATTGAAAGACTGTCCACGGATAGATACCTGTACCAACGGAACTTGAACCAACTACATCAACAAGTCACACTTCGTTTATCAACATCATGGCTGAAAAGTCCATCCGTGAGTTCTCTGTCCCATCTAGCAACAATGTCCCAACAGGACCTGAAGTGCAAGTAGGAGAGAACTTTGAGCTCAAACCTGGAGTCATTCATATGGTTCAAGCTATCCCTTTTTGCCGACTAGCAACGGAGGATGCCAACAATCACCTGCAGCAATTCCTAGAAATCTGCAGCACATTCACAATAAAAGGTGCATCCGCTGACGCTATCAAGTTACGCCTCTTTCCATTTTCACTTGTCGGAAAGGCAAAGCAATGGTTCTACCTCAACCGTGCAACACTTACTACATGGGATGCGTGCTCCAACACAGTCCTTGCCAAGTACTTCCCTTTGGGAAAGACCAATGCGTTAAGGAACAAAATCTCGAGCTTCCAATAGCTCACAGATGAGACAGTGGCAGAGGCCTGGGAAAGATTACAAAAGTACATCGCAGCTTGCCTCCACCATGGAATGGAACAATGGCTCATCATCCAGAATTTCTTTCATGGCTTAAATCGTGCTGCACAAGAGCACCTGGATGCAGCCGCAGGAGGATCCTTCTTATCCTTGAGTGTGAGAGCTGCCAATGAACTCATTGAGAAGATGACCACTAATCAAGGATGGAAAGAAGAGAGGTCTAGCTCCCGATCCCGTGGCGTCCATCACATCGACAACACCGACATGCTTGCGGCCAAGATGGACCTTATCCTGAAAAAGTTGGGAGATACTCCAGAGACCGCACCGGTTCAGGCTCTCGACTCTCGCAAGACTTGCGCAGTCTACGGGAGCATAGGGCATTCGGGGAACAACTGCTCCGAAACTCGACCGGAGGATGCGAACTTCATCAGCAATAATCCTAACTTCATCAACGGGAATCGTCCTCAACCAGGCTGGAGCTCAAGGCCACACATCCATTTTTCCGGACAAGGTAACTCTTCCAGTAATTCACAGCAGTTTGATAAATATAATCAATTTGACCAAAGAGTTGTGAATGATAGCATTAGTAAAAAGCTCCATGCGAATGATAAGCTTTTTGAAACTATTTCTGTTCAAATGGAAACTTTTAATAGTGCTATGAAAAACCAACTGAGCTTTAACAAAATGATTGAGACCCAAATCGCTTAGTTGGCTGCTTCGTTACCTAATGTTAATACGGGTAAGCTGCCGGGATAGTCTGAACCTCCTCCCAAGGAGCATATAAATGCAGTTACCACTAGAAGTGGGAAATCCATACAGGACCCCCCACATCCTCGTACTACCCCTAACAATGCAGGAAAAGAGCACAAGAAGAAGATTACCGATGTAACACCCTAATTTTATTTCCAGTATTTTACAAGAAATTTAATATGGTTTCTTTAATTTTCTAGGATTTTATATGCCTAGGCCTGCATTTCATGATTTATTTTATTAAACAAATAATTAAAATTAATCTAGGTCAACTTTTGTTGTACATTCATGCCGATGCATAGTTTTATTCCTTGTAAGAACTAAGGATGGAAATTCAAATTTATTTGAATTTTAGATTTTGTTTTTTGGTCTTGGTTTTGAAAAGAAAAAAAAAGGGGGACGAGCAGGCCAGTGAGAACCGGCCCACCCATCCCACCTTCTTCCCCTAGCGGCCGCCAGGCCCACCACCGAGCCGGCCCAGGCCCGGCCTGTCTTTCTTTCCCCCTTCGGCCTGCCCGGCAGCCTGGCCCAACAGTTCCCGCGTTCCCCTCTCTGTCTCTCAGCCATGTAGGACCGCCCAGTTAGGGGTGTCTTCCACCTCACGCACGCCACGCCCGAGTCCCGCGCGGCTCCTTCTCTCTCTGACCCCGAGCCGACCCCGCCTTCCCTACACCGTGGACCCGCGCCGCCGCGGCCAAGGCCCACCTGCTAGTGCCTCTCCTCCATGTGCGGCTCGCGCGCTTGACCCAGAGACGATGCGGACTCGAGTTCGAGTCGAACCAAGCGTCACGCCGCCTTTTCCCAATTCGAGTCGAACCCGAGTCGAACTCACCTCCGCCGCCCTATAAAGAGACTCCTCTGACCCGCTGTCGCAATCTTTTCGCCAGCGCCCAAGCCCTAGCCGCCTTGCGCCGCATCAATTTGGCCGCCGAAGCCGCAAGGTGAGCCGCCGCCGCGTGCAATTCGTCGCTGTCACGGTTTCTCCGGCCCAATTGACCTCTGTGTCGCCGTTGCAGGACCTTACAAGGCCTTCCACTGGTTCTTGGACGCCGAAATCGCCAATTGGCGCCGCGCCACGCGAGCACCGTCGCCGCCGTCCGCCCCGTCCATTGCCGACCCCCTTCCGGCCACCTACCACCGCTCCCGAACCCACGGTGAGAATTGCCGCGTTCCGCTCTCTCTCCCCGACCCATCCTCATCCCGAGCTGCGTCTCCGTTCGCGGGGTTACGCGTGCACCGGCGAAGCTCCGCCGTGGCCAATGGTCGTCGCCGGCCATCTCTCCCTTTCCCCTTTCCCTCTGTTCTATGCCGTTCGATCCAGATCCTATGGTCCACGTCCACCGGTGACCGGTCAACATCGGTCAGACTCCGGTCGATCTCCGGTTAGCCCTGGCACTTTTGCTAAGGAGCCCTCCACCTTTGACAAAATAAACCCACAGTCCGTAGCCCGTGGTGAGAGGCCCTGTGTTTTATCGTTTTAAACCCTGGGTTTTGAAAACTATTTACAGATCAGTCCTAACAGCATTTAAAAGGCTATAACTTCCACGTTTTAAATCCGTTTTCGGCGATTCTCGCGCCCACGCGATCATATAAATGTGTAGAATAATTTTATATAAGTTTTACCTTCTGTTTTATGTAATGATGTACTGTTTCTTACCCTTTTGCATTTGTTTGCTTGCATGTGTGATCATCTGTATGTTTGTTGGTGCCGTGTATCGTGCGTAGACGTTGATCCGCCTGTTGAGTTCGAAGAGTAACCTCCAGAAGCCTCTGAGCAGCAGCAAGGAATAAATTTTGAGGAAGGCAAGTATAACATAAACAACACCTAATAACCTTTTATTTACTGCATGTGCATTTTAAATTTGTATGCCTGTAAGGTTTACCTAGCTACTTTTATCCTTATATATCTACCTTTTGGGATGCATATGGTTAAGTTGTGCTAGGTGCTGCACAAACTCATATCTTTTGTTAATTTAATTTTGATTAATGATCCTATGCAATTAATTGTTGGGCTTGACCCTGATCGGTTCATGTCCATTTTAATATGTTTTTTTAGCAATATGGTTTAGGGAGCTTGAGCAATGTGCTCGTGTGCTTTTGCTAGTTCTCTCCCTAGGGACCGAATCACAAAGCGACCACCTGGGACAATAGTGCTACCACAAGGCTGGAATGGGACGGACTTAGCTGATTAATTAGGTTGTTTTGGTTTGAGAGTAACTTACCTGCGGGGCAAGAGGGGAGGCTAGCATCAGTGGTCACTGCAGTACCTTATGGTTGAGTGTGCTTTACGTTATATGTATGTGCTTCTCTCTTTGGAGGCGGACACCACCATTGCGACCCTAAAACCTTAGCGGTTACACCTTACCAACATGATCTTTGTAAAGGCTTCGTAGTGTGCTTGCTAGTCATCTCATCTTCGGTAATGTGATGAACTCCTAGCGTAGCTCACGACTTGTGGGTAAAAATGTACAACCTCTCGAGAGTGTAAAACTAACATGTTAGCCGTGCTCATGGTTATGAGCGGCCCAGACCCTTCCCAAAGGACCCTTGGTTGAGGTTCCTTGGTTTTGGTTATGGTTTTGACAATTGTTATATCTGTTTAATCTTATTTAATTTCTTATGCAATATCTTTTGGGCTAATGGTTTTGTTACTAATTCATAGTAATTAGGCCTTAATAAATGTTTTAAATTAAAAGCTTATGCAGTTGTCAACTAACCATAGAGCCTCATGGTTTGTGTTATATTTGTTGGGTATTTTGTACTCACGCTTGTTTCTTTATATTTATTCCTTGTTGGGGGGAAAAATCCAACCGCTGCTTAGATGATGGTGGTAATGAAGACTATGTGCAAGACTACGATGAGTTTTAGGCGTTTTGTTCACTAGTTGACGTCCCTGTGGCGCCCGTTAAATTTATGTTTTATGCTTCCGCTATGCTACGTTATACTCTGAGTTAAACACTTGTGTCACAGTGTAATAATGATATATTTAATGATTATGCACGTTTTTATCTTTGGCATGTGTTGTGGTATTCTGTAATTTGTCATGTATATGCAAGACGTTTCCTGGCGCATATATATATGTTGCACGGTTTTGTTCGTTGAAACCGGGCGTGACAACCGACCCCGAAGAGAAGGATGACACTAAGAGTAGACCTGGAGCAGAGGAGAAAACAGCATCGGAGACGCTTCCGCACGAATTCTATGACACTACGGTGCTGCCTTTTCCTCCTCGCAGCAAGAGAGCTGCCGCCGATGAACAATATAGTAAGTTTGTTGAGGTTATAAAGAAACTATATGTCAACATACCTCTGCTAGATGCTATGCAGGTACCAACATATGCGAAATGCTTGAAAGATATCCTCAACAACAAGAAGCCCATACCATCAGCGGAAATTGTGCACATGATAGAAGAGTGTAGCGCAACTATACTCAATCAGCCCCCACAGAAGAAAAAGGACCCTGGAAGTCCTACCATTCCATGTTCAATTGGGAACCAAGTCTTCAATCAAGCCTTATGTGATCTCAGAGCAAGCGTCAGTGTTATGCCCAAAGTTGTCTTCGACAAACTCAATCACGCTGCACTCACTCCCACCACCATGTGCCTGCAGCTAGCAGACAAATCCATACGCCATCCTGCAGGGATCGCTGAAGATGTTCCGGTGAAAATTCAGAATTTCCTCATCCCGGTGGACTTCATGGTGTTGGATATGGAGATAGATGCAAGGACACCGCTCATCTTTGGGCGGCCATTCCTGAATACAGCAGACACAAGTATTGATGTCGGGGCCGGAGAAGTCCACCTCAACATCAACGGAATGAGGGAGACATTCTTCTTCAAACCGAAGGTGGAGAAGTGCAATCAAGTGAAGTTATCCCATTGCCAACCACAAAGATATATGCCGAAGACCTATAACCATGAAGATGTTTCCGGGAAAAGATGGACTGTCTCGCCACATTAATGAAATCAGACAGCGAGGCTGCCATCCAGCAAAAAGAAGAATCTGAACGGCGAGAGGCAAAACTCAAAAAGGCTAGTTCCAAACCCCAGGAAACAGGAGGCAAAGCTCCTGGAAAGATGGTCGACGCCAGTATGCAAGTCCTGACAATAGAAGAACGGCGTGCAAAGTACTATGAAAGAAATCCCACCTACCTACATCTTCTTGATATCCCAAAGGGTAGGGTGTGGAAGTCCCTTGCCAACAGGTAAATTGGCATTATCTTTCGACGGCATATTTATTTTTCCCTCCAAATTCAATTTCTTGCACGCCACTGCATGTTTAGTTTTTCTACAAATTGCATTTTCAACATTTATTTTGGTGACCCTTTTTGCATTCAAAAAAAAAAGAGGAAAAAAATTGAGCGCAAGGTCGGCTGGCCACAAGCCTGGCCACTCGACTAGCTCTCTCCCCCTCTCCTCTCTTTCCTCTTTTTTCTTCCCCTTTTCTTTTCTTCTTTACCTAAGCTTCATTGAAGCTTGGGGGGAAAAGGGCTCGACAACTCAAGATATGTGTGTTCCACCCTCTATTTGTTCAACCGTTCTCACCATAAGAGGAGTAGTGTATCTTTAATTTCATCATGTTAGTTTTGATCTGCTTACTTCGAATAAAAAAAATTAACTCCCACGCTTTTAATGATAAGTTCACTTGTTTGCTTCATTTTGGAAATGATGAATAGTTGCTCTATCAAGTGAATGATTTAATTCTTGCATGTGACTCATGCTTAGCTTAGTTCTGAGTTTGTGAATAAAAGAAGTAAACCAAAGTTCTATCTTGTGGATGCCATTTGTGATAACAAGCCTAAGTTGTTGGGAGATCATGATATGACTTGAATTTGGGATGCTTCTTTCATGCTCTTTGTAAGATGAACATCTCAGGTTTTTATTTCGAAAAAAAAACAAAATACAGCTTCCCTTGGTTGAAAATTCCTACCAGAGCCAAAAATGCTTCAAATAGATGAAACCACTACAAAGACTGCTTAGAAATGTTTTGAGCTTTGTCAAATTTTGAGTCTCTTTGAGTAGAAATATCACCTTCTATTGATAGCTGGAGTACAAAAGCACAAATGCATGTGATCCATTCCAGACTTTGCATCCACCAAAAAGTCTCCAAATACTTCTCATAATCCCCTAGCCATCAAATCTCAAGGAGTAAGGGTATGGAGCTAAAAAAAAAGAAAAATGCGTGGAAAAGAACGGCAAAATGAAAAGCATGCAAGTTCAAGCATGGCAAAAAGAAATAAAAGCTCCATATCCCCTCCATCTCCACACAAGGCTACAAGGGATGAAAATCAAGAGAAGGAGACATTCATTGTCACCACTCATACTCCAGTGATCAAATAGAAGAAGTAATAGAGTATACTCTTTGGTCCAATCTTTGGCTTAGCAAAATAAACACTCTAAGTGTGCCACAGTCTCCCCTACCTAAAGCTCCACAAAGGCCTTAGTATAGGGAAGTGTCGGCCAAAATCATGGCCCTTGGGGAGGAAACACCTTTGAGCGATCAAGAGCACCTTAGGGAAGCTTCTTTTGTTTTGAAAATCTTGAAAACACCTGAGGAGAACATCCAAAAAGAGCAAGTCAGAAGTACCCCAGTAACAAAGTCATTCTGTCTCTCAACCGCCCAAGGCAAGGTAAGCAAAAAGATGCACCACAGGTATTACACAAGGAGAACTTCAATTATTTCACTGCTTAGAATAAAAGTTTCAGTATTGAGTCATATATAAGAATTTCTCTTCATCTTTGATATTGTAGCAACTCCTGATCCACTGTCAGCCTTAGCTTTGCTCGAGGACAAGCAAAAGTTTAAGCTTGGGGGTGTTGACGGTCGTAATCTCACAATATCTACCGTCAATTATCCACCAAATGGAGCAAAGCAAGTGAATAAATATGGACTAACCCTTCTTCTAATGAGTTCCACTAGTTTTGTACCAAAATGCATATAAAACAGCTAAAAACATGTCAAGGATCAAAGATGGGGCTCACTGGTCAAAATGGCCAGGTCGGTCGACCTAATCCTAGGTCGGCCGACCAAGGGCAGGCAGAGCCTGACTCAGCCAGGTCGGCCGACCAGGGGGGTAGGTCGCCCGACCCAATGACCAGGTCGGCCGACCCAACCCTAGGTCGGCCGACCAAGGCCAGGCTGAGCCTAACTCAGGCAGGTCAGCCGACCAGGGGGCAGGTCGCCCGACCCAATGACTGGGTCGGCCGACCCCTAGTTCAGGTCGCCCAGCCACCCAAGTGAGCCACTTGCCACCTCATTGATCCAATTCACAAAGAAACACAAGTGCACCCAAATCCAACCGCAAGACCAAGCATCCAATGTATCCAAAGGCCGAAAATGCACCAAGTCACGGATCCACAACGTCAACAATCTGAGGGAAGAACAAAATGGCCAATGCAGGGCTGACACGTGACCGCCATGGGGACGCAAGATCAAGCTGTTGGAGTGCAAAGGCGGTGGATCGGGTGGTCGCCCAACCTCAGGGTAGGTCGGCCGACCTCCCCCCTAGGTTGGCCGACCACCGACCTCGGCCTCCCACCAACCTAAGCCTCCTACAAGTACCCCCCTCACATATGGGACTATAAATAGGCCTGTAGAGCTCATTTGTAAAGGTGTGGAGAAGTTGAGAGCTACATTCTACCTTAGAGAGTCTTATTTCCACATCTTAGTAGTTAGGATAGTCCTGAGAGTTAGAGTGAGTCGAGCTTTGCCTCGGAGTTCTCGGAGATCCTTCTGAATCTGTGGTAAAGTTCTTGTATCTTTGTACTCTTTTTATCTCCAGTATAATTTATTTACTTTACTTTATTTCTATCTCTTGCAAGTTTGGTGTACCTTTCATTGCATACTTGCTAGGCTTAGACTGTGGTTACCTGAGTTGGTCAAGTCTTGTTATTCTTGCCGGTGCTATAAGCCTTTCCTAGACTAAGATCTAAGAGTCTGGTTAGCTCTAACCCTCGGAATCAAGGACGACTTTTACTGCTCAATCACTATTGTGGTGATAGCGCTTGAGCACTAGTTTAGCGTGCCATCCTACCCACGCAGATTTGCTTGGTAGCCCCACTCGGTGACAGTGTGTGGTGTGCCTGTGTATCCCAGGCCCGTTCGTTCGGTAGGCCTGTAGGCGTTAGCCGGGTCTTCTTCGGGGCTCTACTATCTACCCCCTGACCCCTCGAGGCGCCGGAATTTCGCTCGACGCGAGACCCTGATTTGTTTACTTGATTTTCTTAGTTAACCACGACATAGTCTTTGCTGCCGAATAGAATAGAGTTTGGGAACTTTATCTCACTCGTTGTCCTCCCAGGCAACTATATCTTTCTACGTGTATCTTAGGTAGTTTATTTTACTTCTTCACCATACACCTATCTTTATTTGATTTACCCTTGCTTAGATACTAGTTGGTACATTTATTTGAGTTTGTGGAACATTTGATTTGAGTTTATCCAATTATACTCTCTTGCCTACCGCTTCCCTGTGGAAATTACGATACTCGGAATACTCTAGGTGAAAGGCTACAGCGGTCTCTGTGCGCTTGCGGAGTAAAACCTGTTGAGGCTAAGAGCCGCCAACACTTACTCTTCACATCATAAGATAAAACTTTATCAAATGGATGTGAAGAGCGCCTTTCTCCATGGTTACATTAATGAACTTGTTTATGTTGACTAACCACCTAGATTTGAAGATCCGAGGAAGCCTAACCATGTATATAGGTTGCACAAATCCTTGTATGGACTCAAACAAGCTCCTTGGGCATGGTATTAATGGCTAAGGGACTTCATCATCATGAAAGGATTCAAGATCGGCAAAGTTGACATGACATTGTTCACCAAAGACGTTAACGGGGATCTCTTCATTTGTCAAATCTATGTTGATGATATTATCTTTGGTTGCACTAACGAGAAACTAAGCCATGAGTTTGGTGATATGATGTCTAGGAAGTTCGAGATGTCCATGATCGGCGAGGTCAATTTCTTCCTTGGTTTTCAAATCAAGCAAGTGAAGGGAGGAATATTCATCCATCAAGAAAGATATTGTAGAGATCTACTCAAGAAGTTCAAGATGGGTGATTGCAAGCCGATTAGCACTCCAATGTCTACGAATGAACATCTCGACGCCAACGTGGACAGGAAGCCCGTTGCTCAATCCACCTACCGCTCCATGATCTGTTCGCTACTCTATCTCACCGCATCTAGGCCAGATATAATGTTTAGTGTGTGCTTGTGCGCTCGCTTCCAAGCGACTCTTAAGGAATCCCACCTTACTGTCGTGAAGAGGATACTTCGGTATCTCAAGCACACCCCAAGCATAGGCCTATGGTACCCCGAGGGCGCTAAGTTAGAACTCTTGGGATACTCCGATTCGGACTTCGCCAGATACTGTGTCGATCGCAAGAGTACCTCCGAGGGGTGCCATTTGCTTGGGCGATCCCTAGTATCGTGGTAGAGTAAGAAGCAAAACTGTATGGCTTTATCCACTGCGGAGGCAGAATATATAGCGGCCGGTGCATGTTGTGCCCAAATTCTATATATGAAACAATCCCTTTTGGACTTTGGTGTTGTTTGTGGCTCTATTCCTCTCCTTTGTGACAACGAGAGTGCTGCTAAAATAGCTAAAAACCCTGTCCAACACTCTCGCACTAAGCACATTGATATTCGCCATCACTTCTTGCGTGATCATGAGGCCAAAGGTGATATCACCATAACCGGAGTGAGATCCGAGGAGCAATTGGCGGATATCTTCACTAAGCCCTTAGGAGAGGAAACCTTTTGTAGGTTGCAAAGTGAGCTTAACGTGTTGGATTGGTCCAACTTCATGTAAGTTGCCATGCCATATAATCTTGCATTGCATGCATTTTGCCATGAGTAATTGCTTGTCTAACTCCTTCAAGATAGGGGTGAGCGGGGTCAAGCTTGAGCCGGTGGTACTTGGTATAGCTCAAGGCTTGTAGTTGGGCTCACCCTGCGGAACCTTGCGGGAGGTTCAAACTTGACAAGTTAGATTCAAATTCTTGCAATGCATTTTTCTTGTCATATAGATGTGCACGCATATTTAAATTCTTGTAATGCATGGTAGATTGTTTGGCATTGCATGCGGTAGTGTCACAAAGGATCCACTAAATGAGAAAGAAATGCCCTTAATGCAATTCTTTCAACTCATAAGAGTGGGCAAAGTAATGTTTTTTGAGTGCTTAACGCTTATTGAGTCATGTTCCCGAAGGACTAAAGCATCTATCTCTATTGAGCTCTTCGGAAAAGACTCATACATTTTCCTTGGTTGATTTCGAATCCTCTTTTGCCTCTTTATAAAAACAAAACTATATGCACAAGTTTAGTGCAAACTATTTTGAGGGGTGAGGGTTTCGTTCCTGCTAGCCCAACACATGTGTTTATTTGAATCTTGTATGTGGAACGCAATGTGGGAAAACTTTACAGCTTGTTTGCAAATATCTCTAAACCAGATTGTCAGTTCGTTATAAAGGTTATAATCTACGGACAATCTGGCTCCCTCAAGTTAGTTTCAAGAGCAACAATATTATAGCGATGTATTGACTGAGGTATCAAGGTCAGACAATACAGTCTTCAAGTTTTCGTGTTAATCCTAACTGTAGACCGGACAAGATGCACACTTTGTACACTCAAGTCCCGTGGATCAGAACTGACTGTTCGTTCCAAAGAAGATGGAGAAAAGTGGAAAAACAACAATGTAAGGAAAAATAGGATGATGTTAGGTCCGATGTACCAATAACGGACAGTACGGTTTTCATTCCTCACCTGCGAAATTCAGTTAAGACCAGACAAGGATGTAGGTTTTTCCACTCCGGTCTTATGGTTTAAAGCGGACTGTCCGGTCCAATTGAGATCAGGAAAGAAAGGAACTATCCAGCTTCAGGTAGAATAGGACGGTCATTTGTCCGGTCTCGATCTTCGGACAATACTTACCCTTGGCCAAAGTATTGTTTTTCCTTTAAGATCGAACAAGTTGCTCGTTTTGTCCGCTCAGGCCTTTTGACGTAGAACGGACTGTCCGGTCTAGGTCTCATCATTTTTCCTTAGTCTCAGGTTTTCTTGTCCGCTCTTTTGTCTGGATTCCTCAGGACAGATTGTCCGGTCTACCTTTCTCCTCCAACATGTGGACCCTGTCCCTGAAGCGGCAGCCAATCACTTCATTTTTCCCCATCTGCGCGCGCTCTCAACCCCGAGCACCCGCGCCGCCACCATCTCCGCCGCCGCTCGCCGCAACGCCGCCGCACCCCACGCCATGCCACCGTGCCACGCCAGTTCTCAACCAACGGAACCAGAACAACATATATGTGCCAGGAACGAGTCTCACATATATTATGACAATAGTGACATCACAGAACGTGCAAAAGGTAAAATAAAACGTTTACATAGCGTATATCATCACTTTATTACAATAAGACAACATGTCTTTAAACCAGAGTCATAGCGGAAGCGTAAACGAAGATAAAATGAGCCGCCACAGGGACGTCGACTGGTGGACTGGTACGCCTAGAACTCGTTGAAGTCCTGAACATACTCTTCGAAGTCTTCTGGAGCTGAGCAGCGGTTGGGTTCTAGCCAATAGTAGGTTTAAAGTAAAACAAGCGTGAGTATTTCATACTCAACAAGTATAACATGAACCATGAGGCTCTAAGGTTGGCTGACACGTTGCATGAGCTTTTAGTTGGTCAAGTTTCATTAAGCAACTAATTACTACAAGTGAGTTGATAAACCATTAAGCCCAAGATATTGCATAAGAACATTATTCAACAACATTAACATAAGAATCACTTTCAAACCCAACAGAACCACTAATCTGCATAAAGGATCTGGGCCGCTCTTAACCGTGAGCACGGCTGACATGTCAGTTTTACACTCTCGAGAGGTCGTACATCTTTACCCATGAGTCGTGGGCTACGCTAGTGACCCTCCACATTACCTTAGATGAGATGGCTAGCAAGCACACTATGAGGCCTTTACAAAGATCACGTTGGTAAGGTGTAACCGCTAAGGTTTCAGGGTCTGCGACTGTGGAGCAAGCCTCAAGGGGAGATAAACGCACTCAACCCAAGTAGCGCGAGGGCCACAGAAGCTCACCTCCCCTCTTGCCCCGTCGGTAAGTTACTCCCAAACCAATGCAACCTAATTAGTTAGCCAAGACCGTCCCATTCCAATCTCATGGTAGCACTGTTGTCCCAGGTTGTTGCTTTGCGAACCGGTCATTAAGGAGAGTGGCTATGAGCAAAACACATGCTCACGCCCCCTAAACCAAGTTACTAAAAAGTCATTTTTAAAGGAACATGAACCACAGAGGGCCAAGCTCAAGATTTGATTGCATAGATCCATTAATCAAAATTATTAACAAAAGATACATGAGTTCACGCAGCGACTAGCAAAACTTAACCAACATGCATCCCCATAGGTAAACATTGCGATAAAAGAGGCTAGGTACAGTCCTTATTGGCATACAAAATTAGACACATGCATATGAAGTGATTAAATGGTTATTGGGTTGTGTCCATGTTATATTTGCCTTCCTCGAACTGTTCGGGCTGCTGGTCGACTCCTTCAAACTGTTGCTCGCCTTCTCCAACGTAAGGTTCACCGTCTAAACGTGATCACAGCCACATACAAGCATTCCCAAACACGCATACATGCAAGCAAGAACAAAAAGATAAGAAATAGTACATCATCTCATAAAAAGAGAAGGTAAAACTGTACTAAAAACATTCTACGCTCTGCTACGATCACGTGAGCGCGAGAATCACTGAAATCGGAGTTAAAACGTGAAAGTTATGAATAAAACAAGCTCCTAGGGGCATAACTGTGACAAAAACAACTAAACCAGGGGCTAGATTTGAAAAACCAAGGACTTATACGTAAATAACCATAGCAGCCGAGGGTTTAAGGGAAAAAAACCCGAGACCTGGACCGCAGGTTCAAAACCCAGGATGTTTACCGAAGAAAACAGGACCTAGATCTAAATACTTTTCAACAGAGGCGGACCGCGGGTTGATTCCAGGGAAACGCGGGGGCCTTTCTGCGAAAGTCCCGCAGTGGACTCGGTCAGCACGACGTGGCCGTGATGTGGCTGGCCACGTGGCCTGACAAGCGGGGCCGGCGGCTGACTGGGATTATGAAGGCGACGTGGCGTTGTGTGATTCGCCGAACGAAGGGGTATGGCACGTTATGATCTCGGCCGCCCAAATCAGATCCGAGGGCAGGGTTGAAAGGGAGAAGGGGGCGCCGGCGGCAACCACTCCCCATGGTGGAGTTCGGCCTGCGCGGCGACGGTTCGCCGGAGCAAGGCGCGCCGAGGCCTACGGGCGATTTCACTGGACTAGATCTAGCTCGGGAGGGAGAGGAGGCAGAGGCGGAGCTCACCACGGGCTCGAGGGAGATGAGGAGGCGGCAGTGAGAGCTCACGACGTAGACCGGCGGACGGCTCGGACGGCGTTCGCGGGAAGGGGCTTCGGAGTGGCGTGCTCGCGACTAGAACCCACGGAACGGCACCACGGAGCTCCTGCGAACGAGATGGGTGCGGTTAGAAGGTTGGAGATGGACCCACGGCGTCGAATCGAACGGCGGAGCGGCTTACCGAGGCAAAACTCCGGCGGCGAAATGCAAGCGCGTCAGTGCACGGGAGTGGAATTGGAGTGGATGAGTGGTAAAGGGTACGGAGGCGAGCCTCGGGGTGGGATTTATAGGAGGCTAGGCGGGGCGGAGTGACGCGAGCGCGGTGATTCCGCTCGTGGCTTGAAAGCTCGCGTCGGCAGCGAAGGAAGGTGAGGGAGAGGGGAAACCGGTGTGAGAGTTGGTGGATTGATGGAGGAGCGATTAAGGAAGGAGTAGTGGGGCTCGGTTTTGGCTTTCCTTCACCGGTGCGCCGACGTGGCCGAGTGGAGAGAGAGGCAGGGACGGCGGGATTTGCGGCGAGAGGAGGGAGACGAGGCTGACCGGTTGGACCCGTCGGTCAGTAGGAGCGAGGGCGCGGGCCCGCCTGTCGGCGAGGCGCGGAGAGAGGGGGCGGCACGCGCGGGGCGGGCCGGGCGGTGCGCTGCGGGGGCGCGGCCGAGTGGGCCGGCCTTTCTGGCCCAGGCGGGAGGGAGCGGGGTGGCTGGGCCGAGTCGGACTGGCCGGCCTGGCTGCCCCCCTTCTCTTTTTTTTTCTTTTCTTTTTCTGAAATCCTTTGAATTGGGAAGGGTATAGTTCTAAAATTCAAACGAGTTTGAATTTGAATCCTTAATTCAATCAAACAGGAAACAATGCACCAGCATGTATGCACAAAGAAGTTGGGCCTATGATTTATTTTATACAAGTATTTATTTTAAATAAATCCTGTTAAATGCAACTAAACACATGAGCCTTAGAAAAAAAATAAATAAATTGCTTGCAATTAATTTGTAAAAAGCTGGTATTTAAACTAGGGTGTTACACGCCGTTTCCCTGCTGCTCCACCACGCCGCTGGTCCTCGCCGCCACTCCTCCACCGCACCGGCACAACCCCGCCTTGCTCGTGCGGCCGCTTCGCCCACGCCGCTGGCCCAGGCGCCGTCGCCATCTTCCCTCGTCACCTCCACCGTCCTCCGGCGGCCTCCTCCATTACCAGAGGTGAAAAACTCGAGTCCTTCATCTTGATCCTAGGGTTTGGTCATTTTTCCCAAAATTTGTTCAAACCGTAGCCCCTAATCCGAATTATTGGAATGAATTTCATGCAACTGAACCTATTTTAGTACTGTTGAAGCAAGTTTTGGCACTAGAATGAATCCTATCATCAATATGCATGGTTTTAGGGGGAGTTGTGACATTTTGGACAGTCCTAGCATGGTGTTTGAGGTCGGACTTTAAGTTTGTCATGTCAATTAAGTATGGACAAGAAATTTTGGCTCTAATTGTGAGATGGTCACACAGTTCTAGCTAAAATTTCTGAGATTTGACAATTAGCATGACATGTTAGGCTATTATCACTCTTTTGCTTTGCTTTAGGTCTTTTCTTTTTGTCTAGATATTCTCGTACTCTCATCTAAATTCTTCTTGTCTATCATGGTTACCATTTTTGACAGATGGGTCACGAGAAGCGAAAGGGAAAGGAGCAAGTTGTAGAGGAGCCGAGAAAGAAGAAGAAGTTGTCTCAGGCTGCCAAAGAGGCAATTCGGGCACAGGCAGTTGCAGATGCAGTGGAGAGAGCAGAGACAGGGGGAGCAGGGGGCAGCTTTCATATAGGAGGTCAGCGCAGGTCCACTCGTACCTGGCAACAGGCAGCCCCGCAGACAGCTACACCACCGAGTACAGCTCATCCCCACGGAGGTTGCCCTCGCACTCGAGGAGGTGCTACACCGTCAGCTGGTCGCTTGAGTGAGTAGGAGCAGGCACAGGAGCAGCCCCGTGAGCCACCTCATACGGGGCCTCACAGTGTGACAGCCAATGAGGACATCCGACTGTTCGATCTGAGGAACTGGAAGACCAAGGGTATCAAATCCCTTAGGTACAAGATGACAGTGGATGAGTTCTATCCCAGGCCGCAAGACTTCAGGATTGATAGGCGGTTCTAGACAGTGTTGCAGGCCAGCCTGTATGAGAGTGCGCTGCAGGGTGGTCACAGGCTTATGCCTCAGGCAACGATTGATTTTGACAGGGCTAATCGTGTCGGTCGGCATAACATCAGGAGGTACTTTGAGCACTACCCAGGACTTGTTGACTTGATGGCCAAGTCACACACGTACGTTGAGGACTGGGTTCGAGTTTTTTATGCTACCCTCTACATCACCGACTAGAGACACTTCATACACTTCATGTTTGATGGGATAGAGCATAGGCTATACAGGGAGAGAATAGCAGAGTTGCTTGGTGTACTAGTGCGAGATCATTCAGTACACTCTATCATTAACGGTGGAGTATCTCCACCCCACACGGGTCACGCAGGTACGGCACCACCGTTGGACTAGGTCAGACACTTGTTCCATGGAGAGATGCTTGCTGATACTCCTAGGATTTCGGACAGGCTCAGACCAGAGTACCAGCTTATGCTGCAGATCTTGAGGAGGTCTTTGGTTCCCAAGGCAGGTTTTAGGGAGGGATTTACAGCACTACAGCAGGACGTACCCTCTTGCCTCACCACTTTCACGGACTTTGACATTGTTGACATTATCCTAGCAGAGATGGAGGACGTGATAGTGGATGGGATGCCGACTAGGCGGCAGATGCCTTATGCCCATTGGATTACTCATATGCTGAGTCAGTTAGGCGAGGAGGATGCAAACTTCCATGCCGTGTACCGTGCCACCAGCACCCAGTTCCCAGACTACAGGCCTGCGATAAGAGATGATCAGAGACGAGGTAGCCGGGTAGCCAGAGCCCTTCGCGAGCAAATTCCCGTAGAGGACATAGCTGAGGTAGAGGCAGAGGATGAGGAGCTGGAGGTAGCAGAGGGAGGTTTTCTCTCATACTACTATGCCTCTACTACCTCAGACTCAGACTACGATGATGAGGAGGAGTAGGCACACTACTTTCCACCTGCAGCACATGATGCAGAGGTTGGAGGGTTAGGGGAGCCACGACCACCTTCACCATCTCCGGCCCCACAAGTTTCTCAGGCCCAGGTCACACATCCAGATGCTCTGCAGGGGATTCTTCAGGCTTTACTTCAGCAGCAGGCCGAGCACACTCGAGTGCAGCAGCAGCAGACCCAGCAGCTCCTGTCCTTACACCAGGCTTAGCTTGACTTTCAGAGAGAGACTCGCGATAGGGCAGATAGACAGGAGGCACGCCAGATGATTATACTTGAGGAGATCCGCACGTCGCTCAGGGACCGGCATCAGGAGTATAGGCATGAGATCGATTCTTTGAGATCTAAGGTGAGAGGAGCACTTGGTCTACCATAGTCTCAGCCGACTCAGCCAGCTCCATCTCAAATGACTCTGCCAGCTCCACCTCAGTTCACTCCCTCTACCCAGTTAGCAGGTGCCTCCACTCCAGGGACTTTCCCTCTTTCACCACTGCTATGGATAGGTCTACGTCCAGTGCTCTCACCTCTGCCAATGACTATGCTTGTCTTGGAGTCAGCTGGACAGGGCCCCTTAGTCATAGCTACTGCCTTCTCCGGACCGACGGATACAGCCATACCTTCTCGTAGAGACCTGCTTGAGCAGACAGTGGAGCCGGTTATAGAGCAAATCACGCAGCTAGAGAGCTCTGAGGCAGTTGCTGCACAGCCAGACTCCGCACCTGAGGCAGAGGTCGTACTCGACTCACCGCTAGGTGCCGTGGACAGGGCTGCTGCAGAGATGGACGATTCAGACGCCGCCAGTGACGACGACACGCGCTTTCAGTTCATCTCGCGCCTCCCTCCTCCTCCTCTGGCTTCTTCTCCTCCACCTTCTCCAAGAGATTAGGTCCCCTCTTTGGTCCTTGATGACAAAGGGGGAGATAGGTTGGGAGCGAGATGGTAGGGGAGTGTAGTTCTTTTGTTTTGTGGGTCCATGGAAGAGACATGCTAGTAGTTCAGTGGTTTGTATGATATTTGCATCTTATGACTCTTGTGGATGGACATGACATTTGGCTTTTGTGTATGCACTGTTTCATCATGTCTATTTCACTCTAAGTGAGCCTTCGAGCTCCATGTGCTTATTTCCTCATTTAAGGCTAGAGTAGTTGACGCAGCTTTTATTTTATTTACCATCTCTACTCTTGCCGTTTTTTTACTTGTCATCAATCACCAAAAAGGGGGAGATTGTAAGCATCTAGGCCCTAAGGTGAGTTTCAGTGATTGATTGACAAGCTTAATTTTGTCTAATGAGCTCATGAGTGCAGGTTTAAAAATGAATACAAAAGTGGTTGCTCATTGGATTATGTGATTGTTTCACTTCTTGGAAGCAGACGTGGTTTTCATCCATATCTCAAAGGCTGAGGACTCTTCTAGAGTCAAGGATCAAATGAGAAGGTGGATCCTTGCTTAGATAGGGTTTTCTAGTTTTCTATTGTCTGCACTATTAAGAGGGGCGAAAGGTTAGTATCTTGATCAAGTGATTTACCAAAGTGGATGCACACACAAGCCAAAACTTTAAAGAAAAGTAAAGGTGTAAGATATATAGGCTCAAGGTTCAAGAAAAGCAAAGTTCAAACCTCAAACACTTGAAGAAAAACTCAAAACAGAAAATGAAGTGTGGACTGGACTGTCCTCTCTAAGGCAAAACAGGGGAGCGGACTGCTGGGTCTCTTAGCCTTAAAAGATTTTACTCCGCAAGCACACGGAGACCGCTGTTGCTTTTCACCCAGAGTATTCCGAGTATCGTATTTTTATCCACAGGGAAGCGGTAGGTGAGAGAGTATAATTGAATAAACTCAAACTCAAATCGAATGATCCGTACTTAAATAAATATACCAGCTAGTCACTAGACAGGGGTAAGTCTGGTAAACAATGGACCGGATTGACCTAATGTCATGCCCGGGTTCAACGAACAAAACCGTGCAACATATATATGCGCCAGGAAACGTCTCGCATATACATGACAAATTACAGAATACCACAACACATGCCATAGAAAAAAAACGTGCATAACATTAAATATATCATTTATTACACTGTGACACAAGTGTTTAACTCAGAGTATAACGTAGCATAGCGGAAGCATAACACATAAACATAACGGGCGCCACAGGGACATCAACTGGTGAACGAAACGCCTAATACTCGTCGTAGTCTTGCACATAGTCTTCATTACCACCATCATCTGAGCAGCGGTTGGATTTTTCCCCCCAACAAGGAATAAATATAAAGAAACAAGCGTGAGTACAGAATACTCAACAAATATAACAAAAACCATGAGGCTCTATGGTTAGCTGACAACTGCATAAGCTTTTAATGTAAAACATTTATTTAAAGCCTATTTACTATGAATTACTAACAAAACCATTAGTCCAAAAGATATTGCATAAGACTTAAATAAGATTAAACAGATATAAGCATCATTATCATAACCATAACAAAAACCAAGGAACCTTAGCCAAGGGTCCTTCTAATCACTGGGAAGGGTCTGGGCCGCTTATAACCGTGAGCACGGCTAACATGTTAGTTTTACACTCTCGAGAGGTTGCACATCTTTACCCACAAGTCGTGAGCTACGCTAGGAATTCACCACATTACCGGAGATGAGATGACTAGCAAGCGCACTACGAAGCCTTTACAAAGATCACGTTAGTAAGGTGTAACCGCTAAGGTTTTAGGTTCCGCAACCGTGGAGCAAGCCTCAAGGGGAGAAGCACATACATATAACGTAAAGCACACTCAACCCAAGCAGCGCGAGGGCCACAGAACTCACCTCCCCTCTTGCCCCGCAGGTAAGTTACTCCCAAACCAAAACAACCTAATTAATCAGCTAAGTCTGTCCTATTCCAGCCTTGTGGTAGCACTGTTGTCCCAGGTGGTCGCTTTGTGATTCGGTCCTTAGGGAGAGAACCAGCAAAAGCACACGAGCACATTGCACAAGCTTCCTAAACCATGTTGCTAAAAAGCCATATTAAAATGGACATGAACCGATCAGGGTCACGCCCAACAATTAATTGCATAGGATCATTACTCAAAATTAAATTAACAAGAAAAGGAGTTTGCGCAGCACCTAGCACAACTTAACCATATGCATCCCACAAGGTAGATATAAAAGGATAAAAGTAGCTAGGTAAACCTTACAGGCATATAAATTAAATGCACATGCAATGATTAAAAGGTTATTGGGTGGTGTTTATGTTATACTTGCCTTCCTCGAAATTTATTCCTTGCTGCTGCTCAGAGCTTCTGGAGGTTGCTCTTCGAACTCAACAGGCGGATCAACGTCTACGCATGATACACGGCACCAAACAAGCATTCACATGATCACACATGCAAGCAAACAAGTGCAAAAGATAAGAAACAGTACATCATAACATAAAAACAGAAGGTAAAACGTATCTAAAATTATTCTACTCATTTATACGATCGCGTGGGCGCGAGAATCGCCGAAATCGGATTTAAAACGGTGAAGTTATGCCGAAAACAAGGTTCTAGGGGCATAACTGTGATTAAAAACTTAGATCTAGGGTTTATCTGGTAAAACTGAGGGCCCATGCATAAATAAAGGAACTTCCCGAGGGCTTACAGGCAAAATCGGTGGCCCTGGGACGGCGGGTTCTATATTACAAAAGGGCAGGGGTTAAAACATAAAGAAAAGGACCTAGATCTAATTACTTTTGAACTACGATGGACCGCGGGTTAATTCCCTCAAAGCCGAGGGGCTCTTTTAGCAAAATGCCAGCGGCGGACGGCTATTGACTGGTATTGACTGGCCTTTGACCGGTCTCTGGTGGATTACGTCCATTGGATCGGGATCCGGTGGCTCAGGTTAAAAGGGGGAGAGTCAAGCCGGCGACGGGTGTGGAAGCGGCGGAGTCCGCCCTTCCGCGGCGGCGGCTCGCCGGAGCGCGCTGCTCGGGGCACTGCGGGGCACGGCGCTGGACTAGAGTGGGCAGGGGAGAGAGAGAAGGCGACGGGGAACTCACCTAGGGGCTCGGTGGCGGCTGCAGTCCAACGGAGAGGGCCGGCGACGGAGGAGGGCAGACGGCAGCGGTGGGTGCGCGTGGAGCGGCGCCACGGGGCAATTTTGGCGTCCAAGAACCGGTAGATTGGACTCCCAAAGACTCTGCGAAGGAGATGATGGGGTCAGAGGGTCCGGAGAGGACTCAACGACGATGAATTTGAGGGAGCGGCGGCGGCTCACCTCGCGGCTCGATGGCGAAGAAATTGATGGAGGCAGAGGGCGCTAGGGCTTTGGCAAGGCGTCGAGAGTCGAAAAGGTGTGGCGGCGGGATTGGGAGACCCCTTTATAGGGCGGCGGCGCACGCGATTCAGGTCCGAATCGAGGTCTTGGCGGCGTCAGCTCGAATCGGTGCGGGGTTCTGACCCGGACTCGAGCCGCGTCGCGAGCTCGTCGTGGGGGAGGACAGGGAACGGAGCGGGTCCACGGTGCGGGCCCAAGGCCAGGGAGAGGCGGAGAGGAAGGTGTGTGCGGGCCATGCGCAGAGGCGGTGGTGGCGTTCGGTCCACCGGCAGGGGGAGAGCGGTGACGAAGAAGGAGCTGACAAGGCGGGGCCCACCGGACAGAGAGAGATGGGGAAAGGGTGAGTGGAACTGGGCCGATTCGGCCTGGGCCGGTGGGCGCGCGGGAAGCTGGGCCGAAGGGAAGGCAGGCTGAGGGGGAAGGGGGGCTGGCTGGGCCGGGCCGGCCGGCTGGCTTGGCCTGCCCTTCTTCTTTTTTTTTTCTTTTCTTCTTTTAAAACCAAGGTCAAAAACGAATCTGAAAAGCCCATACAAGAAATAAAACCATGCATCGGCATGAGTGTACAACAAAAATTGACCTAGGATTAATTTTAATTATTGTAGATAAAATAAATCATTAAATGCATGGCTAAGCATATAAATATCCTAGAAAATTAAATAAACCATATTACATTTATTGTAAAATACTGAAAATAAAATTTAGGGTGTTACACCTAACCCCATACATCGGACAAATGGAAGGACAAACTCAGCAACGGCTAGGTTTTAGGGTGCATTCAAATATGGGGACCGGATTGTCCGAACCCACCACCTCAGACAAAACATCGGACAAAGTTACTTGCACAGTACATGATGTAGTTTGTCAGTAACCGTTAGTAAAGCACATGGACCGGATTTTCCGATGTTGAGAAAAATAAGGGACCGGACAATCCTAAGTACACTGTGTCAGCTCCTCTCTTTTGCAACAGCTCTCTTAACTTGAGGGACTATATATATGGGATTCTTCACTCCATTTCGTGCTCCTTGACACTCCAGAAACTTCAAACACCCAGAGAGCCCTTGAGCTTCAACTCTTTGCATCAACCACTCGCATATTCACACCATTGAGAGCAAGATCAAGGTCTAGACTTGTGTGCATCCATCTTGGTGAGGATCAAGATCAAGTGAAGACTGGCGGCTTGTTACTCTTGGTGATCGGTAGCACTTAGGTGGACTTGGTGACCGGGGTGCATTCTCAAAGCTTGCCAAGGAGATTGTGGAAGCCCGAAGAACAACGGTGTACAAGGCTTGAGCTCCACCTTGCCGGGATGGCGAACGGAGACTCTTAGTGAGCGCCCACAAGCATAGGAGGCGGCAAAACACTCTAGGGTGTGCCGCACCCTGGATTAGGGGAGGGTGCTGTTGACGGCACTTAAGCACGCCAAACCTTATACTGCAAGCGACAGTATCGGTGTAGCCTTTCCCCAAGATGAGTATCAAGGGTTTTGTCAATCCGTGGAAAACGAGGTTTAAACTGCTACTAATCAAGGATTAATCAATTACTAACTAGCTCTAATAGATCTAAATAAACTAAAGATAAAAGAGAGTCTAATTACTGACTAATCTATATCTAAACCAGACTAAAGGATGATAAACGATATTCTAATTATAAACTAGATAAGAAGCATAAACAAATTATAAAACTAGATTATAGCATATATTGGATCAAGAACAAACGGCTTGATAGGATCAAAAGCAAGATCGATAAAGAAGCTAATACGGCTAAGGAATTAGCAAGAGATATGAGACAAACTTCTTATAAACTATGAACTACCCTGAGCATGGATCTAATGTGAAACATAGAATAAACATGATCATGAATGTCATAGACTTGCTCGAACATTTCCCCGGGCTCTACTGTCACTAGTAACCAGGTAATCGACGAACTAGCAAACCTAAACCATCTCTAAGCATGAGCAGATTCAATCAACTAATTAAAGTAAAAAGATCTACTAAAAGACACGTGGATTAATTAATCTAGTCCTAGTCACATGTAGAGATGAAGCATTGCAAAGACATGGAAGAAAACATGGAAGAAAACATGCCAAAGTACCAACGACGGTCGTTATTGCACTACCAATGACCGTCAATTATCCATGAACATGGAAGAAAACATGCCAAAGTATGGATATACCTGTGCTACTAACACATTTCCACAAGTTGTGCTGAGTATTTGATTGTAGGTACAAAGATCAGGAGAAAACAGGCAAATTTGGCTAAGTCATAGGGTCACTGGCCAGTGGGCCAGGCCGCCCAGCTCCAAGCCTGGTCGCCCGGCTCCACCCCAGGCCGCCCGACCTCGCAAAATGGCCAAATCAGCTCATCTTCGACCTACATGCGCCTAAGTGACGTGTCAACACACTTGTGAACTCCAAATGCCAAATGCACCATGTCAAGGACCGAAAGGCTTGCCACATCACCGATCCAGGACTTGGATTAGTGAAGTCAGCGATCCTCGGCACTTCAATCCTGCGGCTAAGGAAGAAACACAAGTGAAGATCAATGGTTGACAAGGAAACACATGCATAACCGCCATAACTGCCATGCAACCGCCATGGGGAGTGAATATCAGCCACAAGATGGAGAAAGGCGGTGGATCAGACGGTCCCCCGAGCCGCCCGGCTTAGGGTGGAGCCGCTCGACCCCACCTCAGGCCGCCTGGCCCCACCTCAGTGCCTTCCGGTTGTAACTGCCTCTCCAACTACCTCACCGACCTTAGAAGCTAAAATACCCCCCTAGGCTTGACTTGTAGAGTGTGGAAGTTGAGTAGCTCACACTATCGTTTAGTCTTGTATCACTAGGTTAGTCCTAGGAGTTAGAGTTGAGTCTGAGTTTTTGCCTCAGGGATTCCGGAGTCTTCTTCGAGTCTTGGTAAAGCTCTTGTATCTTTCTATCTTTTGTACTCGTTACTCTAGTATAATATTTATCATTGCACTATCTTTTGTTATACTTTACTTTACTTCTTAACGCTTGCCTAGTGTGGTGTACCTTTATTGCATACTAGATCCAAGGCTTACGTTTGTGTTGTTCTTAAGTTATCTGAATCCTATTAGACTTGCCGGTGCTATAAGCTTGTCTTAGGCTTTTGATCTAAGATTAAGTTAGTTCTCACCCTCTGATCAAGGAAGAGCTTTAGTGTCCAAGTTTTCACTTGAACACTAGTATAGCGTGCCATCTTACCCACGCAGATCTCGTCGGTAGCCTCTCTAGGTGATAGCTCTAGAGGTCTCAGTAATTGTTGACGGTCGTAATCTCACGATATCTACCATCAATTACCAACCAAATGGAGCTATGTAAGTGAATAATTATGGACTAACCCTTCTACTATTGAGTTCCACAAGTTTTGTATCAATATTTGGATGCAGGTACCAAAATGCACATAAAATAGATGAAAACATGCCAAGGATCAAATATGTGGCACACTGGCTAAAGTGGCCAGGTCGGCCGACCTCACCCTAGGTCGGCCGACCAAGGTCAGGCTGGCCTTGGCTCAACCAGGTCGGCCGACCTGGGGGCTGGCCGCCCGACCCAGTGATAGGGTCGGCCAACCGCTGGTCAGGCCGCCCGACCTCCCAAGTCTGCCAATTGCCACATCATTGATCCACATCATGAAGAAAACACACGTGCACTCAAATCCAACCGCAAGACCAAGCATCCAATGTATCCAAAGGCCGAAAATGCACCAAGTCACGGATCCACAACGTCATCAATCTAAGGGAGAAGCAAAGTGGCCAATGTAGGCCTGACACGTGGTCCCCCGACCTCCTACAAGGTCAGCCGACCTACTCTCGGAGGCATTTTCCACGTGCAATAACCGTCCTAACCGCCAACTGCCATGGGGAAGCAAGATCAAGCCGTTGGAGTGCAAAGGCGGTGGATCGGGTGGCCGCCCGACCTCGGTGTAGGTCGGCGGACCTCCCCCCTAGGCCGACCAACCACCGACCTAAGCCTCCTACAAGTACCCCCTCTCATATGGGACTATAAATAGGCCTGTAGAGCTCATTTGTAAAGGTGTGGAGAAGTTGAGAGCCATATCCTACCTTAGAGAGTGTCATTTTCCACATCTTAGTACTTAGGATAGTCCTGGGAGTTAGAGTGAGTCGAGCTTTGCCTCGGAGTTCTCGGAGATTCTTCTGAGTCTGCGGTAACAGCTCTTGTATCTTTTGTACTCAATCTTCAATATAATTCAGTTATATTTTACTTTATTTTTATCTCTTGCAAGTGTGGTGTACCCTTTATTTTGCATACTTGCTAGGCTTAGACTTGTGGTTATCTTAGTTAGTAAAGTCCCGTTATTCTTGCATACTTGCTAGGACGATCTATTGTTACGCAAGTTTCGCTTGAGTACGTTTATAGCGTGCCAGCCTATCCATGCAGATTTGCTTGGTAGCCCCACTCGGTGACAGCGTGTGGTGTGCGTGTGTAGTCCAGGCCCGTTCGTTCGGTAGGCCCATAGGCGTTAGCCGGGTCTCCTTCGGTTGTCTACTATCTACCCCCTGACTCCTCGAGGCGCTGGAATTTCACTCGACGCAAGACCCTGACTTGCTACTTGAGTTTCTTAGCTAACCACGATAGAGTCTTTGCGGCCGAATAGAATAGAGTTTGGGAACTTTGTCTCACTCGTTGTCCTCCCAGGCAACTATACCTTTCTACGTGTATCTGAGGTAGTTCAATTTACTTCTTCCCACCATACACCTGTCCATTTACCAGACTTAACCCTGTCTAATGACTCGCTGGTATATTTATTTATGTACAGTTCAATCGATTTGAGTTTATTCAACTATACTCTCTCGCCTGCCGCTTCCCTGTGGATAAAAATACGATACTCGGAATACTCTGAGTGAAAAGCTACAGCGGTCTCCGTGCGCTTGCAGAGTAAAATCTTTTAAGGCTAAGAGACGCCAACAAACTTTTCTAGCGCCGTTGCCGGGGAAGCAATAGGTAGAGATATAGTTGATAATCTCTTCTCGAACCCCGTGTCTTTAATAAAAATACCAACTAGTCATTAGCAGGCTCACTTGTCTCTGTTGTTTATGTTGTGGTTGCAACAGAGAGGTGTATAATCGGTTTCGACCTGCCAGAAAATTTCCACAATAACCCAGAGGTTCTGCTTAGGAGGGTCCGTTCCAAGACCTTTCACGGGCAGATACCTGTTCCAAGGGAATTGAACCTTGAAACGGCCACGTCAAGTAGTTCCTCGAACACCGACGATATGGCCATACCTTTTGAGAAAACCATCCGTGAGTTCTCCATCCCATCCAATAGCAATGTCCCTACGGGACCGGCCGTCAACGCAGGGGAGAACTTCGAACTTAAGCCGGGAGTCATTCACATGGTTCAAGCCATTCCCTTCTGCGGTTTAGCAACGGAGGACGCCAACAACCACCTGCAGCAATTCTTGGAAATTTGCAGCACATTTACCATGAAAGGTGCGTCCGCCGATGCTGTCAAGTTACGCCTCTTCCCATTTTCACTTGTCGAAAAGGCGAAGCAATGGTTCTACCTCAACCGCGCAACACTAACAACGTGGGATGCATGCTCAAACGCATTCCTCGCCAAGTACTTCCCTCTGGGAAAGACCAACACGTTGAGAAACAAGATCTCGAGCTTTCAACAGCTCGCAAATGAAACGGTGGTGGAGGCCTGGGAAAGATTACAGGAATACATAGCAGCCTGCCCCCACCAAGGCATGGAAGAATGGCTGATCATTCAGAGTTTCTTTCACGGGTTAAACCGTACTACTCAAGAGCACCTGGATGCAGCCGCTGGAGGATCTTTCCTATCCCAAAGTGTGAGAGCAGCGAAAAATCTGATTGAGAAGATCGCCACTAATCAGGGATGGAAGGAAGATAGGTCACACTCATGATCTCGTGAAGTCCATCACATTGACAGCATGGACATGCTGGCCGCCAAGATGGACTGGCTTTTAAAGAAGCTAGAAGACAATCCTGAGACTGCACCAGTCCAGGCTCTCGACACTCGCATGACTTGTGAAGTCTGCGGGAATACGGGGCATTCAGGGAGACGCCAACTTCATCGGTCATTCTAGCAACTTAAACAACGGGAATCGTCCCCAACCAGGCTGGAACACGCACCCATATATGCCATTCTTCGGACAAGGTAACTCCTCAAGTAACTCATAGCAGTTCAATAAGCCTAGTTCTTTTGATCCTAAAGCTGTGTATGATAGCATTAGTCAAAAGTTTCATGCAAATGATAGACTTTTTGAATCTATTTCCTTGCAAATGGAAACTTTTAACAATGCTATGAAAAATCAACTGAGTTTTAATAAAATGTTAGAAACACAAATAGCTCAGTTGGCTGCCTCTTTGCCTAATGCTAATACGGGAAAGCTTCCGGGACAACCGGAACCTCCTCCCAAAGAGCACATCAATGCCGTCAACACTAGGGGTGGTAAGTCCACTCAGGACCCTCCACATCCTAGTGGTGCATCACGCACTAACCATACAGGCAAGGAACAGGAGAAGACCACCGAAACGGAGGAGAATGATGATCCAGAGACCAGCACTAGTGCCGCAAAGGAGAAGGCACCACCGAGAACTCTCCCACACGAGTTTTATGACTCAACGGTGTTGCCATTCCCTCAGCGCAACAAGAAGGCTGCCGCCGATGAACAATATAGTAAGTTTGTTGAGGTCATTAAGAAATTATATGTCAATATACCTCTGCTAGATGCTATGCTGGTACCGACATATGCAAAGTACTTGAAAGATATACTCAACAATAAGAAACCACTGCCATCAGCGGAAATTGTGCACATGACCGAGGAGTTTAGCGCAGCTATACTCAATCAACCTCCACAGAAGAAGAAGGACCCTGGTAGTCCTACCATTCCATGCTCAATCGGGAACCAATGAGAGCCAATGGATCAGCCTCATTGCTCTCCTGGTGTGATGAGTGATTGTCAACGGCACAAGTCCTCCGATGGACTGGAGGCCCTCCGATGGACTGGAGGTAGAGGAGATGAAGACCTCGATGGACTGAGGCAAAAGCCCTCCAATGGACCGGAGGCAAGTCTCGGTGTCGGTCGGCCATGGGAGCTCGGTACACGGAGGGGCGGTTCGGCAACGGCGGTGTAAGCCCTCCGATGGACCGCGAGGAGACTCCGATGGACTGGAGAAGCCGGGTGCCACTGTGGTGCTCCAACCCGAGTGCATGGCGCGAAGGCGTGCGAGGGAGGCTTTGGCGGCTTTGGCTCAAAACCGCCACCCAAGTTCAAATGACTTGGTGGGTTGGGCTCCGACTCGCCAAGATAGAAGATTGGGCCAAGACCTGGCCCAGGAAGCCCGCAGAATAAAGTTTTTCGGTTTCTGACTTCAAAACCGGGGGAAGCTTTCGGATTACTGGCTACGTGGCACACATCCAAGCGAGGCGGAGAAACCGAAGATGATCAAGACGTCATCGTAGTCGTCCGATTGTATCTTTTCGGTTTGGCCCCCTCCGGGCATTTTTAGAGTAGTGGTCTTAATGTAATTGTGTCGTTTAGGGCCTAGGGTATAAATAGACTTGAGAGGCTCCCTTGGAGCTGATCTTGGCAGCCACAAACCCTAGGATTTCCTAACCCTAGCAGCCAAGGTCCAAAGAGAAGAAATAGAGAGGATTAGCTAGGAGATGAGTGCCTAGTTTAGTCTAATCTTGTCATTAGTGGGAGGATGAAGGGAGGTAGGCTCTAGGGAACTTTTGTAATCTGATTTTATGAATTAATCCAAGGTACCTTGTTGAGAAATTCCTTGTCCTAGACAGCAATTTCGTTCCTCACTCTTTGCCCCCTTTTCTAGTTTCGTTTTTGGTCCCGTTTCTTGGATTTTGGCTCGTTTTGTGTTGTCCAAGGATGAGACCTTTCTTTTGCCAGAATTTTTCTTTGCTAAGATGTGGTGCATCTCACTAGCCAAGTGCTAGAATCATCCAACCACAAGCAAAGGCCGTTCTTGACGTTTTTCGGTTCCTAGTTTTTCTCACACCACTTCCACAAGATCTGCAATTCCCGTAAATCCCTAGATCATTTTGAGTTGATTTTTGAGGGGTTTACTTTGGAATGGAATCAAGTTCCTCTGTGCAAGTTTTTGTGAAGTTTGGTTGAGTTTTGGCTTGGGTTTGGTCGATTTTTCGGTGGATTCGCGGGCTGATTTCTCGGGTCCAGACTCGGGCCAGCAGCGAGACCTGACCGAACAATCCGTCCATTTGTCCGGTCCGTTCAAGCGGACTGTCCGGTCTGTGTGACGGAGAAACCGAGACTTGGCCACCTCGAGTGTGTGTCTCGGGTTTCTTTGTCTGAAGTTTTGTCCGGTCTGCTAAACCGGACTGTCTGGTCCTTTGGTTTTCACCGCCCGCAGTTCATTTCTCATCTGTTTTGTCCGATTAGGCCTTCCGGGTAGAACCGGACTGTCCGATCTATAGGTTTTTAGGGCTGTTTCAGCTCCATTCTTTGGATTTGTCCGGTCAGTTCTTTTGGTTGAAACAGTATTGTCCGGTCTAGTGTATTTAGGGCTGTTTTTGTGTGTTTCTTGCTCCGCTTGCTTTGGAGTTTGTTTTTCTTGGTTTCTTTGGTTTTTTGGAGTGTTGTGGTTTGCTTCAAGCTTGTTTTGTGTCAACCACTGCATGCCCATACTCTTCACTCACTGTTCTTAAGTGAGGCACGCTTCGGTGTGTTGAGTGGCTAGTGTGCGACGCTTGCAAGCTTTGTAGCTTGTCTTGTTTTGTTTATGCCTTGTTGTTCTTGCTTGCTTTGATGGTGCTTTAGTGTCTCGGCTTGGTTAGTGTACCTTATGCTTCCGCTTTGCACCCGATACGTATCTGTTCAGTAGACGGTATCGGTTGTGCGTGTGTCTTCGTAAGAGTGCATTTTGGGGGTTTGAGTTTGAGTTTTTCATGTGCTCCTATTCACCCCCCCTCTAGTCTCACGTCTCGGTCCTACAAGTGGTATCAGAGCCGGTTAGGTTTCCTATACCTTAACCGGTGACGAAACCGTAGTGACGATGACTTACCCCGGGAAAATTCCCGTCCTTGGCTCCGATGGTTATCCCTACTGGAAAGGTAGGATGGAGGCGTTCCTTGTTAGCCAGAGTCAGGACATATGGGATGCTACTCAGAGTACGACTTTTGTGGTGCTTCCAGTCGCTGAGCGTACTACGCAGGATATCGTGGCTCAGCATGAGGCGATTGCCAAGCCTGTTAACATTCTCTTCTCCGGGCTTGGTCCCATGGATTATGAGAGAGTGAGTCACCTTAAGACTGCGCGTGAGATATGGTCACTGCTTAGTGCACACCATGAGGGTACTGCGACAATTAAGGCTAGACTTGTGGAGACTTACCAGCGCGAATATGAGAATTTCGTCCAGAAGCCGGGAGAGTCAGTAGACGACTTGTTTGGTCGTTTTCAGTCAATCATCAACAAGTTGCGTGTTAACTCTGCCCCCGCTGCCCTCCCATATACCGATCATCAGCAGGCTGTCAAGTTGTTGTATGCCTTAGACAGAAAAATATGGGAGATCAAGGTGAACTCAATCATTGAGTCGGCAGGGTATGATACGATTGGAGTAGAGGCGCTCTATAGTAAGCTCAAGGCCACCGAGGTAGATTACAAGATGAGGGATTCCCTCGCTTGTACAGGTTCTAAGAGTTTGGCCTTGGCTACCCCCTCTAGTGAGTCTGTCACTAACCCCGTGTTACACAACTTCTCGTTTTCTGCTTTGATGTCTGTTACAGAGGAGCAGCTAGCGACACTTGGGGATGACGAGTTGTGTCTGGTGTCTAGTCGCTTTCAGCGTGCCTATGACAACCGGATGAGCAAGAAGAGGGGCGAGTGGCCCAAGTGCTTTGAGTGCGGAGAGGTCGGCCACTTCATCGCCGAATGCCCCAACAAGAATGACTACTACAAAAAGGGCAAGAGCTACTCCCGCGAATCCGACAAGTACCACTCCGGCAAGCCAAGCTTTGACAAGCACCGCTCCAGCAAGCATGGCTCCGGCAAGCGCTCCTTCGGCAAGAAGAACTTCCGGAAGGCTTTCAAGAGCTACCAGAAGGACAACCGGAAGCGGGACAAGGCCTTCTTCGCCGAGATCGGGTTCTGCAGCAGCGGATCTTCTTCCTCTTCGTCCTCGTCGAGCTCAAGCGATGAGGAGATCACGTACAGGAAGGACAAGAGGAACGATCAAGGCGGTCCAGCTGGCTTATGCTTCGTCTCCACAAGTCCAGGCGGAAGAACAAGGACAAGAGGAGCTCGGTTTGCTCCATGGCGCTTGAGGACAAGGAGAACAAGGATGACGGCAGCAACTCTTCTTCCGATGATGAGGTAACTCCTGAGCAAATCGAAATCCTTGAGATGCTAGAGCAGAACAGCCGGGAACTCAAGGCCTAGGATAAGATGCTGGAGAAGGCAGCTAAGAAGCTGCAGAAGTTGAAAGCCCAACTTGCTGAGGCTTTAGAGGAGAATGAGAGGTTGAGGAGTGTGAGACCCCAACCCAGTGAGATTGAGTGTCCTACCTGCGAGTCTTTCATGACGGAGCTTGGTGACCAGAGAGATAGGTATGCCAAGCGGGTAGAGGAGATAGATGAGCTGAAGGCTGAGCTAGGCAAACTCCAGTCCACACTGGATGAGCCTACTTTGAGTGGAGAGCTTGAGTGTGAGTCTTGTCCCTGTCTAGCTAGAGAGCTAGCTGTTCTGAAGGAGAAGTTTGAGGGGCAGCTTATGGAGCTTGAGGAGCTTAGGGCTAGACCTACGCTTTTGGGTGAATGTATGGTCTGTCCTACTTTGAGAGGTGAGTTAGAGCAGTTGAGAGCTGACTTAGAGGTGCTTTCAGCACCTAGTGATACTTGTGAGAACTGCCTAACTCTTAGGATGCAGCTGGTGGATAGGGATGTCACCATTAGGAAGTTGGAGAAAGCTGTTGTGGTTCCCTCCCTAGACTGTGATACCTGTGCTGCCTAGACTGTGATTCTGGAGGATCTGAGGGAGGAGATGTTGTCTTTGCAAGATAACAACAACAGGTTGAGAGAGGTGCTCAGTTGGGTATATGCGAGGCAACCTCAACTAGAGATGATCATAGAGAGCACCAAAAGAGCTGAGGGTGAGACAAGTGGTGTTGGGTTTGGAGAGTGCAGCATTTCGGGTGAGAAGAGTGCCCCAATTAAGGTCAAGACTGCACCTACCCAGCCAGGAGAGACTGTTGATGGGGTTTACCATGAGCCACCCAAGGCTGCCCCAAAGAAGCAGTATTGGACACCCAAACCTTCTAAGGCTAAGCTGGACAAGATTGTTGAGGAAGAGCTTAAGCCCAAGGGCAAGAAGCCAGTCCAGCAGCCTGAGCCACCCAAGGCCACACCACCTAAGCCCAAGTCGCAGCCTAACCCAGTTCCTAGGAGGCCTGTCTACCACTGTGAGTTTTGCCAGCGGAATGGCCACCTAGAGGAGTTTTGCTTCAGGAGGAAGCGGGTTGAGAGGCAGGAGAGAGCTTGGGGGAACCAGGATCAGTTCTACCAGGGTGGTAGGCAAGATCCTCCCCACCGCGGTGAGATGAGAGACCGCTTTGCCGGTGGTGAGAGAGGAGGCGGCTTTCAGGCTCGTGCTCCTGGTGGTGAGAGACGCTTTACCAGCCGAGCTCCTAGTCGTTTTCAGCGCGGCTATGGACCTCGTGACCGAGGCTTTGAGAGAGCTTTCGAGGGTTCACGCTTTGGAGATCGTGGTTACCCTGATCGTCGTGATGATTTCTTTGATTGTGCTTACCCCACTTTTGAGCAGATGGCTCGGCACTGGTACAGCAGTTTTGGGACTAACCCCAGTGCCGGACCGTTTGCTCACCGTCGCTTTACTTGACTTTGCAGGATCGAGGTATGGAGGACGTGTGGATCATGGACTCCGGTTGCTCTAGGCACATGACAGGGCACCGCAAGTGGTTCTCCAGCCTCAACCCTGTAAGCACCAAGGAGTACATCACATTCGGGGATAATGGTCAAGGTAAAGTGATGGGTGTTGGTTCTGTTTCGCTCTCCGCCAAGCTTTCCCTGAGAGAAGTTGCCTTTGTCCGGAATTTGGGGTTCAATTTGGTTTCTGTTTCGCAACTTCTCGATGAAGGATTTGAGGTTCATTTTAAGAAAGGTGCGTGCTGCGTTCTTGATGCTGAGGAGACCCTTGTTTGCTCTTTGCTACCTTTTGGTCAGGTTTTTAGGGTCGAGCTCACATCTGTTTCTGGCCCTGCGCGCTGTTTGGTTGCTAGTCCTTCTGCTGATATATGGAAGTGGCATAGGAGACTTGGTCATTTGAGCTTTGATCTGCTAGTCAGGTTAAGTTCAATGGGCCTAATCCGAGGATTGCCCAAATTGAGAGCTGAGAAGGACTTAGTTTGCCACCCCTGTCGTCATGGCAAGATGGTTGCCGCCTCTCACATTCCTGTGTCTCAGGTTATGACCTCCTATCCGGGTGAGCTACTCCATATGGATACAGTAGGTCCCGCTCGGGTAGCGTCAATCAGTGGGAAGTGGTACGTGCTTGTCGTTGTGGACGATTTTTCGCGGTTCTCGTGGGTATTTATCATGGAGTTTAAGGATGAGGCGTTTGGTTTTGTTCGGGATCTGGTACTGAGGTTGAGAAACGAGAGTCATAAGGCCATGAGGGCTATCCGCAGTGACAATGGCGGAGAATTCAGAAACTCTCGTTTTGAAAACTTCTGTCGTGACCTAGGTCTTGAACACCAGTTTTCTTCTCCATATACCCCTCCGCAGAATGGTGTTGTGGAACGCAAGAACCGCACACTTGTTGAGATGGCACGGACGATGCTCGATGAGCATAGGATTCCAAGGCGCTTTTGGGCTGAGGCAGTGAATACGGCCTGTTACATTGCAAACCGAATCTTCTTGCGAGCTTTCCTTGGGAAGACCTCGTATGAACTTCGGTTTGGTAGGCAGCCCAGCGTCAAGCATTTGCGAGCGTTTGGCTGCAGGTGCTTTGTGCTTAAGAAGGCGGGGCATTTGGACAAGTTTGAGTCTCGTTGTTTGGATGGGATTTTTCTGGGGTATGCTTCTAATTCTAGGGCTTTTCGTGTGTGGATTTTAGAGGCCAAGCAAGTTGTTGAGACTTGTGAGGTTTCTTTTGATGAGACTATGCCCTGCACAACCCCTGCCTTTGAGCTTTCAGGTGATGATGAAGAAGGCACTTCCATTTTTGAGGATGAGGAAGGTGTGGTTAATGATGGTGATGCAGGAGCCACTGCACCGGCTGCAGCTCCTACCCCCTCTGCTACGAGTTCAGATGATGAAGGAGGAACCCTGCCCACAGTTTCCTCCTCACTCCCCTGACAGCAAGCTCAAGCAGAGGCTGGACCCACTGAGAACGTAGGGGAGGTGACTTCCGAGATTGTTCCATCTCGGCAAGTCCAGCGGGATCACCCTCCACACAGGATGATTGGAGACATTCACCAGCGTGTCACACGCTCTTCGGTTAACTCTCTAGCCTTTTTCTCCCACTCTGCATACGTTGCTTCTTTTGAGCCCCGGGATGTGTCACATGCATTATCTGATCCTAACTGGGTGAACGCCATGCATGAGGAGTTGGAGAACTTTGAGAGAAACCATGTCTGGGATTTAGTTGAACCTCCACCAAACTGTCGCCCTATAGGTACCAAGTGGGTTTTCAAGAACAAACAGGGTGAGGATGGGATGGTTGTGAGGAACAAAGCGAGATTGGTAGCCTAGGGTTTCTGTCAGAAGGAGGGGATAGATTATGAGGAGACCTTTGCCCCTGTAGCTCGTTTGGAAGCCATTAGGATTTTGCTTGCCTTTGCGGCCTCTAAAGGCTTCAAACTGCAGCAAATGGATGTCAAGTCTGCTTTCCTGAACGGGCTCATAGAGGAGGAGGTATATGTGAGACAACCTCCTGGCTTTGAGAGTGCTAGATTTCCAGACCGGGTGTATAAGTTGAGGAAAGCCCTTTATGGTCTGAAGCAAGCTCCTAGAGCTTGGTATGCTAGGCTGAAGAGTTTTCTGCTCAAGTCTGGGTTTGTGATGGGTTCAGTAGACAAGACCTTGTTTTTGTTGAGTCGTGGCGGTGACACCTTGATAGTTCAGATATATGTTGATAACATAATCTTTGGTGGTTCATCTCACGCTTTGGTGTCTAGTTTTGCTGAATAGATGAGCAGGGAATTTGAGATGAGTCTCATGGGTGAGCTCCAGTTCTTCCTCGGGCTGCAGATCAAGCAAGGCCCTGAAGGAACCTTTGTCCATCAAGCAAAGTACACAAAAGACATACTCAAGAAGTTTGACATGGGGGATTCTAAACCCATGACAACTCCTATGAGTACAAACACGGCACTTGATGCTGATGAAGATGGGGAGGCGGTGGACCAGAAGGAATTTCGAGGGATGATCGGCTCACTTCTGTACCTGACGGCGACCAGGCCGGACATTCAGTTCGTGGTCTGCCTTTGTGCGCGTTACCAGGCGTCTCCTAGGACTTCTCACCGTCAAGCGGTGAAGCGCATTTTCAGGTATCTGAAATTCACTCCTGAGCTTGGTCTTTGGTACTCCTCAGGTTCTTCTCTTTTTCTTAGAGGGTTCTCAGATGCTGACCATGCTGGCTGCCGGATTGACCGCAAGTCAACCTCCGGCACATGCCAACTCTTAGGAACCTCTCTTGTCTCTTGGTCCTCCTGCAAGCAAGCTAGTGTATCCTTGTCTACCACAGAAGCAGAGTACATAGCTGCTGCTAGCTGCTGCTCCCAGCTTTTATGGATGAAAGCCACCCTTAGTGATTTCGGCCTTAGGTTTGGAAAAATCCCTCTTCTAGTGGACTCTACGTCTGCTATTTCTGTAGCTAAGAACCCCGTCTTGCACTCCAGAACCAAACACATAGACGTGAGGTTTCACTTTCTGAGAGATCACTATGAGAAGGGGGACATAGACTTAGTGCATGTAGCTTCTGAAAACCAGTTGGCCGATATCTTTACCAAGCCCCTAGAGTTTGGCGCTTTTGTGCGCTTGAGAGGTGAGCTTGGAGTGTGCTATCCCTTTTAGTCAGGGATAATACGCTATTCCTTTTAGTAAGGAATAGCTTCCATAATCTAGAATTTGCTTTTATCTGGCTTTTATTTCTCTTTGCTTCTTTTGCATGTTGTATCATATCATGCATTGCACTGTATCATATGCATTTTCACTTCACTAGCATTAGAGCTCTTTTGAGATGATGAGTTAGTACTTGCTTGTGCTAGATTGTACAGTTGCATGCTTGATCATGGTTGGCTAAGCTCTCTTGAGTCTGTTGAATACTAGTTGTGAGCTAAGTCATTTTATTCTTTGCAAATCAAAAACCATGATCACCATTTGTTTTGGCTACCTAGCATGTGTAGGATTGTTGAATGCTATGCTATCTTTTCATACCTGGATATGCTAGTTGTATGCCTTTGCTAAGTTAATGCCTAAGCTTTTATGACACCTTGCTTAAATTGAAATCTGAATCAAAATGCTTACAAGTGGTGTCTTATATGATGAATTGAGAAAGATCCAGGTGGGTTTGCTTGTCACACTGATCTAGTTCGAGACACCTTGCTTAAATTGAAATCTGAATCAAAATGCTTACAAGTGGTGTCTTATATGATGAATTGAGAAAGATCCAGGTGGGTTTGCTTGTCACACTGATCTAGTTCGAGACAGCTTGCCTTTGCACTTTGGCATGAACTTGGACTAGACTGTGTATGACCAAAAACTTGTCTTAAGCTTCTGATGGTTAGATAACCTAGGCTTGGCATTGGTTGGTAAGAAGTGGCAACAGACAAGTAAATAACCCCTGGCACAAAAAGAACTTGTTTATGAATACAAATGTCTAAATCTGAAATTTGCAAGTCTCTAAAATGCTTTGGCTGGTTGTATATGCTTTGGTTGAGAGTAGCACACCTTGTATGCATTGCTAGCATCTTGCTGTTCATGCCTATTGTGCTAGGTGCTATTCATGTTGGTGATGCTTTCTTTTTATTAACCCTAAAAAACAAGCTTACTCTTGATATGTGTGAGATAGATTCATTTGAGCTTGTTGTATGCTTCCTTGCCCTCACTTGCTCTGTATGCTAGAACTTGTGATTACTAGCTTTACATTCCTTCTGAGCTCTTTTAGTTACACTCCTTGCATTTCATGGCATATTTTGAGGGGGAGTTGTCTAGTTCAGGGGGAGTTGAGTTCAAAGAACCCTTGATGTGTCCATTGTCAACAAGGGGGAGAAATTTGGGGAGAAATTAGTGTACTTCCAAAGGGAGAAGTCTTAAAATATGGACAAAGGGGGAGAACTCAGGAGAGTTTTAGTTGAGGGGGAGCTTTGCATTCATTTTGCATTTGTGAGAATGCATTTCAAGGAGAGTTGAGCTTTTAGCATGCTCTTTGCATCGGTGCGTTGAGCCTTTTGCCTCTGTCTTGAGGAGCCGATGTTTTGTTTTTCGTTTTGCTTCAAGCTGCCTTGTGTTTTGCCTTTGTTTGGTTTTTGGCAGCTTGAGCATTTCTTTTCTTTTTCCTTTCTTTTTCAGTTTTACGCTTTGGTTTTGTCTTTGTTCTATTTCAGGTTACAGGTTGAAGATGTGTTGACAATGCACTCATCAAGGGGGAGATTGAGAGCCAATGGATCGGCCTCATTGCTCTCCTGGTGTGATGAGTGATTGTCAACGGCACAAGTCCTCCGATGGACTGGAGGCCCTCCAATGGATTGGAGGTAGAGGAGATGAAGACCTCGATGGACTGAGGCAAAAGCCCTCCAATGGACCGGAGGCAAGTCTCGGCGTCGGTCGGCCATGGGAGCTCGGTACACGGAGGGGCGGTTCGGCAATGGCGGTGTAAGCCCTCCGATGGACCGCGAGGCGACTCCGATGGACTGGAGAAGCCGGGTGCCACTGTGGTGCTCCAACCCGAGTGCATGGCGCGAAGGCGTGCGAGGGAGGCTTTGGCGGCTTCGGCTCAAAACCGCCACCCAAGTTCAAATGACTTGGTGGGTTGGGCTCCGACTCGCCAAGATAGAAGATTGGGCCAAGACCTGGCCCAGGAAGCCCGCAGAATAAAGTTTTCCGGTTTCTGACTTCAAAACCGGGGGAAGCTTCCGGATTACTGGCTACGTGGCACACATCCAAGCGAGGCGGAGAAACCGAAGATGATCAACACGTCATCGTAGTCGTCCGATTGTATCTTTTCGGTTTGGCCCCCCTCCGGGCATTTTTAGAGTAGGGGTCTTAATGTAATTGTGTCGTTTAGGGCCTAGGGTATAAATAGACTTGAGAGGCTCCCTTGGAGCTGATCTTGGCAACCACAAACCCTAGGATTTCCTAACCCTAGCAGCCAAGGTCCAAAGAGAAGAAATAGAGAGGATTAGCTACGAGATGAGTGCCTAGTTTAGTCTAATCTTGTCATTAGTGGGAGGATGAAGGGAGGTAGGCTCTAGGGAACTTTTGTAATCTGATTTTATGAATTAATCCAAGGTACCTTGTTGAGAAATTCCTTGTCCTAGAGCAGCAATTTCGTTCCTCACTCTTTGCCCCCTTTTCTAGTTTCGTTTTTGGTCCAGTTTCTTGGATTTTGGCTCGTTTTGTGTTGTCCAAGGATGTGACCTTTCTTTTGCCAGAATTTTGCTTTGCTAAGATGTGGTGCATCTCACTAGCCAAGTGCTAGAATCATCCAACCACAAGCAAAGGCCGTTCTTGACGTTTTTCGGTTCCTAGTTTTTCTCACACCACTTCCACGAGATCTGCAATTCCCGTAAATCCCTAGATCATTTTGAGTTGATTTTTGAGGGGTTTACTTTGGAATGGAATCAAGTTCCTCTGTGCAAGTTTTTGTGAAGTTTGGTTGAGTTTTGGCTTGGGTTTGGTCAATTTTTCGGTGGATTCGCGGGCTGATTTCGCGGGTCCAGACTCGGGCCAGCAGCGAGACCTGACCGGACAATCCGTCCATTTGTCCGGTCCGTTCAAGCGGACTGTCCGGTCTGTGTGACGGAGAAACCGAGGCTTGGCCACCTCGAGTGTGTGTCTCGGGTTTCTTTGTCCGAAGTTTTGTCCGGTCTGCTAAACCGGACTGTCTGGTCCTTTGGGTTTCACCGCCCGTAGTTCATTTCTCATCTGTTTTGTCCGATTAGGCCTTTCGGGTAGAACCGGACTGTCCGATCTATAGGTTTTTAGGGCTGTTTCAGCTCCATTCTTTGGATTTGTCCGGTCAGTTCTTTTGGTTGAAATAGTATTGTCCGGTCTAGTGTATTTAGGGCTGTTTTTGTGTGTTTCTTGCTCCGCTTGCTTTGGAGTTTGTTTTTCTTGGTTTCTTTGGTTTTTTGGAGTGTTGTGGTTTGCTTCAAGCTTGTTTTGTGTCAACCACTGCATGCCCATACTCTTCACTCACTGTTCTTAAGTGAGGCACGCTTCAGTGTGTTGAGTGGCTAGTGTGCGACGCTTGCAAGCTTTGTAGCTTGTCTTGTTTTGTTTATGCCTTGTTGTTCTTGCTTGCTTTAATGGTGCTTTAGTGTCTCGGCTTGGTTAGTATACCTTATGCTTCCGCTTTGCACCCGATACGTATCTGTTCAGTAGACGGTATCGGTTGTGCGTGTGTCTTCGTAAGAGTGCATTTTGGGGGTTTGAGTTTGAGTTTTTCATGTGCTCCTATTCACCCCCCTCTAGTCGCACGTCTCGGTCCTACAAGTGGTATCAGAGCCGGTTAGGTTTCCTATACCTTAACCGGTGACGAAACCGTAGTGACGATGACTTACTCCGGGAAAATTCCCATCCTTGGCTCCGATGGTTATCCCTACTGGAAAGGTAGGATGGAGGCGCTCCTTGTTAGCCAGAGTCAGGACATATGGGATGCTACTCAGAGTACGACTTTTGTGGTGCTTCCAGTCGCTGAGCGTACTACGCAGGATATCGTGGCTCAGCATGAGGCGAATGCCAAGGCTGTTAACTTTCTCTTCTCCGGGCTTGGTCCCATGGATTATGAGAGAGTGAGTCACCTTAAGACTGCGCGTGAGATATGGTCACTGCTTAGTGCACACCATGAGGGTACTGCGACAATTAAGGCTAGACTTGTGGAGACTTACCGGCGCGAATATGAGAATTTCGTCCAGAAGCCGGGAGAGTCAGTAGACGACTTGTTTGGTCGTTTTCAGTCGATCATCAACAAGTTGCGTGTTAACTCTGCCCCCGCTGCCCTCCCATATACCGATCATCAGCAGGCTGTCAAGTTGTTGTATGCCTTAGACAGAAAAATATGGGAGATCAAGGTGAACTCAATCATTGAGTCGGCAGGGTATGATACGATTGGAGTAGAGGCGCTCTATAGTAAGCTCAAGGCCACCGAGGTAGATTACAAGATGAGGGATTCCCTCGCTTGTACAGGTTCTAAGAGTCTGGCCTTGGCTACCCCCTCTAGTGAGTCTGTCACTAACCCCGTGTTACACAACTTCTCGTTTTCTGCTTTGATGTCTGTTACAGAGGAGCAGCTAGCGACACTTGGGGATGACGAGTTGTGTCTGGTGTCTAGTCACTTTCAGCGTGCCTATGACAACCGGATGAGCAAGAAGAGGGGCGAGCGGCCCAAGTGCTTTGAGTGCGGAGAGGTCGGCCACTTCATCGCCGAATGCCCCAACAAGAACGACTACTACAAGAAGGGCAAGAGCTACTCCCGCGAATCCGACAAGTACCACTCCGGCAAGCCAAGCTTTGACAAGCACCGCTCCAGCAAGCATGGCTCCGGCAAGCTCTCCTTCGGCAAGAAGAACTTCCGGAAGGCTTTCAAGAGCTACCAGAAGGACAACCGGAAGCGGGACAAGGCCTTCTTCGCCGAGATCGGGTTCTGCAGCAGCGGATCTTCTTCCTCTTCGTCCTCGTCGAGCTCAAGCGATGAGGAGATCACGTACAGGAAGGACAAGAGGAACGATCAAGGCGGTCCAGCTGGCTTATGCTTCGTCTCCACCAAGTCCAGGCGGAAGAACAAGGACAAAAGGAGCTCGGTTTGCTCCATGGCGCTTGAGGACAAGGAGAACAAGGATGACGGCAGCAACTCTTCTTCCGATGATGAGGTAACTCCTGAGCAAATCGAAATCCTTGAGATGCTAGAGCAGAACAGCCGGGAACTTAAGGCCCAGGATAAGATGCTGGAGAAGGCAGCTAAGAAGCTGCAGAAGTTGAAAGCCCAACTTGCTGAGGCTTTAGAGGAGAATGAGAGGTTGAGGAGTGTGAGACCCCAACCCAGTGAGATTGAGTGTCCTACCTGCGAGTCTTTCATGATGGAGCTTGGTGACCCGAGAGATAGGTATGCCAAGCGGGTAGAGGAGATAGATGAGCTGAAGGCTGAGCTGGGCAAACTCCAGTCCACACTGGATGAGCCTACTTTGAGTGGAGAGCTTGAGTGTGAGTCTTGCCCCTGTCTAGCTAGAGAGCTAGCTGTTCTGAAGGAGAAGTTTGAGGGGCAGCTCATGGAGCTTGAGGAGCTTAGGGCTAGACCTATGCTTTTGGGTGAATGTATGGTCTGTCCTACTTTGAGAGGTGAGTTAGAGCAGTTGAGAGCTGACTTAGAGGTGCTTTCAGCACCTAGTGATACTTGTGAGAACTGCCTAACTCTTAGGATGCAGCTGGTGGATAGGGATGTCACCATTAGGAAGTTGGAGAAAGCTGTTGTGGTTCCCTCCCTAGACTGTGATACATGTGCTGCCCAGACTGTGATTCTGGAGGATCTGAGGGAGGAGATGTTGTCTTTGCAAGATAACAACAACAGGTTGAGAGAGGTGCTCAGTTGGGTATATGCGAGGCAACCTCAACTAGAGATGATCATAGAGAGCACCAAAAGAGCTGAGGGTGAGACAAGTGGTGTTGGGTTTGGAGAGTGCAGCATTTCGGGTGAGAAGAGTGCCCCAATTAAGGTCAAGACTGCACCTACCCAGCCAGGAGAGACTGTTGATGGGGTTTACCATGAGCCACCCAAGGCTGCCCCAAAGAAGCAGTATTGGACACCCAAACCTTCTAAGGCTAAGCTGGACAAGATTGTTGAGGAAGAGCTTAAGCCCAAGGGCAAGAAGCCAGTCCAGCAGCCTGAGCCACCCAAGGCCACACCACCTAAGCCCAAGTCGCAGCCTAACCCAGTTCCTAGGAGGCCTGTCTACCACTGTGAGTTTTGCCAGCGGAATGGCCACCTAGAGGAGTTTTGCTTCAGGAGGAAGCGGGTTGAGAGGCAGGAGAGAGCTTGGGGGAACCAGGATCAGTTCTACCAGGGTGGTAGGCAAGATCCTCCCCACCGCGGTGAGATGAGAGACCGCTTTGCCGGTGGTGAGAGAGGAGGCGGCTTTCAGGCTCGTGCTCCTGGTGGTGAGAGACGCTTTACCAGCCGAGCTCCTAGTCGTTTTCAGCGCGGCTATGGACCTCGTGATCGAGGCTTTGAGAGAGCTTTCGAGGGTTCACGCTTTGGAGATCGTGGTTACCCTGATCGTCGTGATGATTTCTTTGATTGTGCTTACCCCACTTTTGAGCAGATGGCTCGGCACTGGTACAGCAGTTTTGGGACTAACCCCAGTGCCGGACCGTTTGCTCACCGTCGCTTTACTTGACTTTGCAGGATCGAGGTATGGAGGACGTGTGGATCATGGACTCCGGTTGCTCTAGGCACATGACAGGGCACCGCAAGTGGTTCTCCAGCCTCAACCCTGTAAGCACCAAGGAGTACATCACATTCGGGGATAATGGTCAAGGTAAAGTGATGGGTGTTGGTTCTGTTTCGCTCTCCGCCAAGCTTTCCCTGAGAGAAGTTGCCTTTGTCCGGAATTTGGGGTTCAATTTGGTTTCTGTTTCGCAACTTCTCGATGAAGGATTTGAGGTTCGTTTTAAGAAAGGTGCGTGCTGCGTTCTTGATGCTGAGGAGACCCTTGTTTGCTCTTTGCTACCTTTTGGTCAGGTTCTTAGGGTCGAGCTCACATCTGTTTCTGGCCCTGCGCGCTGTTTGGTTGCTAGTCCTTCTGCTGATATATGGAAGTGGCATAGGAGACTTGGTCATTTGAGCTTTGATCTGCTAGTCAGGTTAAGTTCAATGGGCCTAATCCGAGGATTGCCCAAATTGAGAGCTGAGAAGGACTTAGTTTGCCACCCCTGTCGTCATGGCAAGATGGTTGCCGCCTCTCACATTCCTGTGTCTCAGGTTATGACCTCCTATCCGGGTGAGCTACTCCATATGGATACAGTAGGTCCCGCTCGGGTAGCGTCAATCAGTGGGAAGTGGTACGTGCTTGTCGTTGTGGACGATTTTTCGCGGTTCTCGTGGGTGTTTTTCATGGAGTTTAAGGATGAGGCGTTTGGTTTTGTTCAGGATCTGGTACTGAGGTTGAGAAACGAGAGTCATAAGGCCATGAGGGCTATCCGCAGTGACAATGGCGGAGAATTCAGAAACTCTCGTTTTGAAAACTTCTGTCGTGACCTAGGTCTTGAACACCAGTTTTCTTCTCCATATACCCCTCCGCAGAATGGTGTTGTGGAATGCAAGAACCGCACACTTGTTGAGATGGCACGGACGATGCTCGATGAGCATAGGACTCCAAGGGGCTTTTGGGCTGAGGCAGTGAATACGGCCTGTTACATTGCAAACCGAATCTTCTTGCGAGCTTTCCTTGGGAAGACCTCGTATGAACTTCGGTTTGGTAGGCAGCCCAGCGTCAAGCATTTGCGAGCGTTTGGCTGCAGGTGCTTTGTGCATAAGAAGGCGGGGCATTTGGACAAGTTTGAGTCTCGTTGTTTGGATGGGATTTTTCTGGGGTATGCTTCTAATTCTAGGGCTTTTCGTGTGTGGATTTTAGAGGCCAAGCAAGTTGTTGAGACTTGTGAGGTTTCTTTTGATGAGACTATGCCCTGCACAACCCCTGCCTTTGAGCTTTCAGGTGATGATGAAGAAGGCACTTCCATTTTTGAGGATGAGGAAGGTGTGGTTAATGATGGTGATGCAGGAGCCACTGCACCGGCTGCAGCTCCTACCCCCTCTGCTACGAGTTCAGATGATGAAGGAGGACCCCTGCCCACAGTTTCCTCCTCACTCCCCCGACAGCAAGCTCAAGCAGAGGCTGGACCCACTGAGAACGTAGGGGAGGTGACTTCCGAGATTGTTCCATCTCGGCAAGTCCAGCGGGATCACCCTCCACACAGGATGATTGGAGACATTCACCAGCGTGTCACACGCTCTTCGGTTAACTCTCTAGCCTTTTTCTTCCACTCTGCATACGTTGCTTCTTTTGAGCCCCGGGATGTGTCACATGCATTATCTGATCCTAACTGGGTGAACGCCATGCATGAGGAGTTGGAGAACTTTGAGAGAAACCATGTCTGGGATTTAGTTGAACCTCCACCAAACTGTCGCCCTATAGGTACCAAGTGGGTTTTCAAGAACAAACAGGGTGAGGATGGGATGGTTGTGAGGAACAAAGCGAGATTGGTAGCCCAGGGTTTCTGTCAGAAGGAGGGGATAGATTATGAGGAGACCTTTGCCCTGTAGCTCGTTTGGAAGCCATTAGGATTTTGCTTGCCTTTGCGGCCTCTAAAGGCTTCGAACTGCAGCAAATGGATGTCAAGTCTGCTTTCCTGAACGGGCTCATAGAGGAGGAGGTATATGTGAGACAACCTCCTGGCTTTGAGAGTGCTAGATTTCCAGACCGGGTGTATAAGTTGAGGAAAGCCCTTTATGGTCTGAAGCAAGCTCCTAGAGCTTGGTATGCTAGGCTGAAGAGTTTCCTGCTCAAGTCTGGGTTTGTGATGGGTTCAGTAGACAAGACCTTGTTTTTGTTGAGTCGTGGCGGTGACACCCTGATAGTTCAGATATATGTTGATGACATAATCTTTGGTGGTTCATCTCACGCTTTGGTGTCTAGTTTTGCTGAACAGATGAGCAGGGAATTTGAGATGAGTCTCATGGGTGAGCTCCAGTTCTTCCTCGGGCTGCAGATCAAGCAAGGCCCTGAAGGAACCTTTGTCCATCAAGCAAAGTACACAAGAGACATACTCAAGAAGTTTGACATGGGGGATTCTAAACCCATGACAACTCCTATGAGTACAAACACGGCACTTGATGCTGATGAAGATGGGGAGGCGGTGGACCAGAAGGAATTTCGAGGGATGATCGGCTCACTTCTGTACCTGACGGTGACCAGGCCGGACATTCAGTTCGCGGTCTGCCTTTGTGCGCGTTACCAGGCGTCTCCTAGGACTTCTCACCGTCAAGCGGTGAAGCGCATTTTCAGGTATCTGAAATTCACTCCTGAGCTTGGTCTTTGGTACTCCTCAGGTTCTTCTCTTTTTCTTAGAGGGTTCTCAGATGCTGACCATGCTGGCTGCCGGATTGACCGCAAGTCAACCTCCGGCACATGCCAACTCTTAGGAACCTCTCTTGTCTCTTGGTCCTCCCGCAAGCAAGCTAGTGTATCCTTGTCTACCACAGAAGCAGAGTACATAGCTGCTGCTAGCTGCTGCTCCCAGCTTTTATGGATGAAAGCCACCCTTAGTGATTTCAGCCTTAGGTTTGGAAAAATCCCTCTTCTAGTGGACTCTACGTCTGCTATTTCTGTAGCTAAGAACCCCGTCTTGCACTCCAGAACCAAACACATAGACGTGAGGTTTCACTTTCTGAGAGATCACTATGAGAAGGGGGACATAGACTTAGTGCATGTAGCTTCTGAAAACCAGTTGGCCGATATCTTTACCAAGCCCCTAGAGTTTGGCGCTTTTGTGCGCTTGAGAGGTGAGCTTGGAGTGTGCTATCCCTTTTAGTCAAGGATAATACGCTATTCCTTTTAGTAAGGAATAGCTTTCATAATCTAGAATTTGCTTTTATCTGGCTTTTATTTCTCTTTGCTTCTTTTGCATGTTGTATCATATCATGCATTGCACTGTATCATATGCATTTTCACTTCACTAGCATTAGAGCTCTTTTGAGATGATGAGTTAGTACTTGCTTGTGCTAGATTGTACAGTTGCATGCTTGATCATGGTTGGCTAAGCTCTCTTGAATCTGTTGAATACTAGTTGTGAGCTAAGTCATTTTATTCTTTGCAAATCAAAAACCATGATCACCATTTGTTTTGGCTACCTAGCATGTGTAGGATTGTTGAATGCTATGCTATCTTTTCATACCTGGATATGCTAGTTGTATGCCTTTGCTAAGTTAATGCCTAAGCTTTTATGACACCTTGCTTAAATTGAAATCTGAATCAAAATGCTTACAAGTGGTGTCTTATATGATGAATTGAGAAAGATCCAGGTGGGTTTGCTTGTCACACTGATCTAGTTCGAGACAGCTTGCCTTTGCACTTTGGCATGAACTTGGACTAGACTGTGTATGACCAAAAACTTGTCTTAAGCTTCTGATGGTTAGATAACCTAGGCTTGGCATTGGTTGGTAAGAAGTGGAAACAGACAAGTAAATAACCCCTGGCACAAAAAGAACTTGTTTATGAATACAAATGTCTAAATCTGAAATTTGCAAGTCTCTAAAATGCTTTTGGCTGGTTGTATATGCTTTGGTTGAGAGTAGCACACCTTGTATGCATTGCTAGCATCTTGCTGTTCATGCCTATTGTGCTAGGTGCTATTCATGTTGGTGATGCTTTCTTTTTATTAACCCTGAAAAACAAGCTTACTCTTGATATGTGTGAGATAGATTCATTTGAGCTTGTTGTATGCTTCCTTGCCCTCACTTGCTCTGTATGCTAGAACTTGTGATTACTAGCTTTACATTCCTTCTGAGCTCTTTTAGTTACACTCCTTGCATTTCATGGCATATTTTGAGGGGGAGTTGTCTAGTTCAGGGGGAGTTGAGTTCAAAGAACCCTTGATGTGTCCATTGTCAACAAGGGGGAGAAATTTGGGGAGAAATTAGTGTACTTCCAAAGGGAGAAGTCTTAAAATATGGACAAAGGGGGAGAACTCAGGAGAGTTTTAGTTGAGGGGGAGCTTTGCATTCATTTTGCATTTGTGAGGATGCATTTCAAGGGGAGTTGAGCTTTTAGCATGCTCTTTGCATCGGTGCGTTGAGCCTTTTGCCTCTGTCTTGAGGAGCCGATGTTTTGTTTTTCGTTTTGCTTCAAGCTGCCTTGTGTTTTGCCTTTGTTTGGTTTTTGGCAGCTTGAGCATTTCTTTTCTTTTTCCTTTCTTTTTCAGTTTTACGCTTTGGTTTTGTCTTTGTTCTATTTCAGGTTACAGGTTGAAGATGTGTTGACAATGCACTCATCAAGGGGGAGATTGAGAGCCAATGGATCGGCCTCATTGCTCTCCTGGTGTGATGAGTGATTGTCAACGGCACAAGTCCTCCGATGGACTGGAGGCCCTCCGATGGACTGGAGGTAGAGGAGATGAAGACCTCGATGGACTGAGGCAAAAGCCCTCCAATGGACCGGAGGCAAGTCTCGGCGTCGGTCGGCCATGGGAGCTCGGTACACGGAGGGGCGGTTCGGCAACGGCGGTGTAAGCCCTCCGATGGACCGCGAGGCGACTCCGATGGACTGGAGAAGCCGGGTGCCACTGTGGTGCTCCAACCCGAGTGCATGGCGCGAAGGCGTGCGAGGGAGGCTTTGGCGGCTTCGGCTCAAAACCGCCACCCAAGTTCAAATGACTTGGTGGGTTGGGCTCCGACTCGCCAAGATAGAAGATTGGGCCAAGACCTGGCCCAGGAAGCCCGCAGAATAAAGTTTTCCGGTTTCTGACTTCAAAACCGGGGGAAGCTTCCGGATTACTAGCTACGTGGCACACATCCAAGCGAGGCGGAGAAACCGAAGATGATCAAGACGTCATCGTAGTCGTCCGATTGTATCTTTTCGGTTTGGCCCCCTCCGGGCATTTTTAGAGTAGGGGTCTTAATGTAATTGTGTCGTTTAGGGCCTAGGGTATAAATAGACTTGAGAGGCTCCTTTGGAGCTGATCTTGGCAGCCACAAACCCTAGGATTTCCTAACCCTAGCAGCCAAGGTCCAAAGAGAAGAAATAGAGAGGATTAGCTAGGAGATGAGTGCCTAGTTTAGTCTAATCTTGTCATTAGTGGGAGGATGAAGGGAGGTAGGCTCTAGGGAACTTTTGTAATCTGATTTTATGAATTAATCCAAGGTACCTTGTTGAGAAATTCCTTGTCCTAGAGGAGCAATTTCGTTCCTCACTCTTTGCCCCCTTTTCTAGTTTCGTTTTTGGTCCCGTTTCTTGGATTTTGGCTCGTTTTGTGTTGTCCAAGGATGAGACCTTTCTTTTGCCAGAATTTTGCTTTGCTAAGATGTGGTGCATCTCACTAGCCAAGTGCTAGAATCATCCAACCACAAGCAAAGGCCGTTCTTGACGTTTTTCGATTCCTAGTTTTTCTCACACCACTTCCACGAGATCTGCAATTCCCGTAAATCCCTAGATCATTTTGAGTTGATTTTTGAGGGGTTTACTTTGGAATGGAATCAAGTTCCTCTGTGCAAGTTTTTGTGAAGTTTGGTTGAGTTTTGGCTTGGGTTTGGTCGATTTTTCGGTGGATTCGCGGGCTGATTTCTCGGGTCCAGACTCGGGCCAGCAGCGAGACCTGACCGGACAATCCGTCCATTTGTCCGGTCCGTTCAAGCGGACTGTCCGGTCTGTGTGACGGAGAAACCGAGGCTTGGCCACCTCGAGTGTGTGTCTCGGGTTTCTTTGTCCGAAGTTTTGTCCGGTCTGCTAAACCGGACTGTCTGGTCCTTTGGTTTTCACCGCCCGTAGTTCATTTCTCATCTGTTTTGTCCGATTAGGCCTTCCGGGTAGAACCGGACTGTCCGATCTATAGGTTTTTAGGGCTGTTTCAGCTCCATTCTTTGGATTTGTCCGGTCAGTTCTTTTGGTTGAAATAGTATTGTCCGGTCTAGTGTATTTAGGGCTGTTTTTGTGTGTTTCTTGCTCCGCTTGCTTTGGAGTTTGTTTTTCTTGGTTTCTTTGGTTTTTTGGAGTGTTGTGGTTTGCTTCAAGCTTGTTTTGTGTCAACCACTGCATGCCCATACTCTTCACTCACTGTTCTTAAGTGAGGCACGCTTCGGTGTGTTGAGTGGCTAGTGTGCGACGCTTGCAAGCTTTGTAGCTTGTCTTGTTTTGTTTATGCCTTGTTGTTCTTGCTTGCTTTGATGGTGCTTTAGTGTCTCGGCTTGGTTAGTGTACCTTATGCTTCCACTTTGCACCCGATACATATCTGTTCAGTAGACGGTATCGGTTGTGCGTGTGTCTTCGTAAGAGTGCATTTTGGGGGTTTGAGTTTGAGTTTTTCATGTGCTCCTATTCACCCCCCCTCTAGTCGCACGTCTCGGTCCTACAACCAAGTCTTCAATCAAGCCTTATGTGATCTTGGAGCAAGCGTCAGTGTTATGCCTAAAATTATCTTTGACAAACTCAATCACGCGGAACTCGTGCCCACAAGTATGTGCCTGCAACTTGCGGACCAATCTATCCGACACCCCGCGGGAATCGCCGAGGATGTCTCGGTGAAGATCCGAAACTTCCTCGTTCCCGTGGATTTTGTGGTATTGGATATGGAGATTGATGCAAAGACACCGTTCATCCTTGGGCGGCCGTTTCTAAGCACCGCGGAAGCAAGCATAGGTGTTGGGGCCGGAGAAGTCCACCTCAACATAAACGGAATGAGGGAGACATTCTCCTTCAAACCAAAAGTGGAGCAGTGTAGTCAAGTGAAGATCTTCAAGTGCCAAAAGTATGTGCCGAAGCTGCCGATCTACAATGCTTCCGGGAAAGAGATGGACAGTCTCGTAGTATTCATGAAACGGAAGTTAGCTACCAAGGCTGCCATCCAACAACGAGAGGAAGACGAATGGAAGAAGGCGAGAGCCATGAGGGCTAACCGCAAGAACCAGGAAACAGGAGGCAAAGCTCATGTTAAGAAGGTCGGCACCCATGATTTTACAAGACCCATCAACCGAGGGTGCAATAAAAATCAACATACCCATGGAGGCCCTAGGATAAATACTATGGGGCATGTTGATAACGAGCGTGCCCAGGACTCATCCACGACAAATTCCAAGTGGCTCGCAAAGGTACCGCTTACATGCCCGTACATACGCTCACGTGACATCCCGAAGGACGGTAAATTGTTCGCTCCCGCCAAGAGGTAAACCTGGCATTATCCTCCGACGGCATGTTTATTTCTGGCTAGTTTAAATTCTCATTCTCCATTGCATATTTAGATTTTTGCAATGCATATTTTTAATCTTTTATTGCATATAGTTTACACCATCCATTTTCGAAAAAATATATATATATAGGGTCGGCTGACCCTACACTGGGCCAGCCGACCACCACCTGCACAAGGGTAAGCAGGGGGCTGGTCATGCCGGCCGACCGCAAGGCCAGGCAGCCCGACCACACCGACCTCCCACTCTCCCCCTCCTTCTCTTTTCTCTCCTTTCCCCTTTCTCTTTACCCTTCTTTTCTTTTCTTTTACCTTTCTCGGTTTTATCTCCCTCTCATCTTCTCTTTTCACTTTATTCTCTCCCAAGGCACGAAACACACTCAAGTGGGGTAGGAAGGTCCGGCCGACTAAGGCCTAGGGCCGGCCGACTCCTACCACAGTCGCCCGACCCACCTTTTCCAAGCCGGCCGACCCAAGCTCCATCTCTCACCTTTCCCTTTGTAGCTCCTCTCCTCTCACTCAAAGCACTGTGCTCAAGTGGTCGCCCGACACCCCCAGATGCCGCCCGACCATAGTGGTGGCCACCCGACTGGCCTCAACAGTCGCCCGACCGTCCTGCCCCTTTTCTCCCTTTGCTGCATGCTCACGCGTGGTCGCCCGCCACGGGAGAAGACCGGCCGACCACAGCCAAGGGCCGGCCGACCCAGCTACTTGGCCGCCCGACCTCCTGCTGCTCCCTCCATTCCTCTATAAATAGCAGCCCTCACCTCTTTCTCCAATGCACCAAGCAGCAGCAAGCAACTCCTTTCTCTCCCTCTCTTAATCTCCTTGCTTAGTAGTAGTTTAGCTCTTGCTTAGCCAAAATAATATCCGAATAAAAATCTAGTTGAGCAAAAATAATTTGGCTACTAGCCCCTCTCTTTGGCAAGAGCACGAACGAGTTGTGGTGGTGTCACGCCCCGCATGGACGACTAACCACTAACGCTAATTTTATTTTGTCATCTCGTAGTTTTTGTGGTCAATTTTTGTGAAGGATGAAGTGCGCATTCAAGAGGGCAAGAAGCGCCATCAGCAAGGCGGGGCAGCACATACGGTTCCCGACGTCCTCCAGCTCGCAGAACTCGCGGACGGTGTCTGACAGAGGTTCATCGAGTGCTTGGCCGAGAGGAGAAGAAGCTTCGTCCTCCGTCACCGGGCCCGTATTGCTGCTGGATTCTCATATCCAAACGCGCAATCAAGACGAGGCCGACTCGCTGAGGCGACTCCACACCAAGCCTATCACCCTCACCAAGTGTTTCAATGAAGTCCTCATGACGAGCATAGGTATGGATGATGAATTCGATGAAATTTTCAATATAGTAGGCTGGGAGAATTTTGCACATGTTAGCGAGGGAGGCTTAGTCCTCCTCACAAAGGAGTTTCTTATGACCCTCCGAGTAGTATCACTGGAGTCCGGCACAACGGTTCACTTCAGACACTTTAACTCTGAGCATGAATTGACACTCCGTCAGTTCAGCAATGCTCTCGAGTTCTCACCCCGCTGCTCTATAGCAGCCGAACCCGTAGGCTTCAATGCAACAGAGTTCTGAAAGAAACTAGCCGGGCCGGACTATAAGGGGAAGAAAAATATCACGAACATTAAACACCCCACTATGCGGTTCATGGCCCGCTGGATTACCATCGTAGTCCTGCCCCGCGATGACACACGTTGCGTGACCATAGAGGACTTAAAAATCCTCTATGCCATGTGGCGTAAGCAAAAATATGCACCTGTCACCGCCATGCTCTACCATTGGATGAAACTAGTTTGGGATGAAAACTCCATATCAATCGCGTCATTCGTGACGAGGATTGCATCCGAACTAGTGGTATTAGCTAATGCCCAGGTGGCATTCTTACCCCCTGACACACCCAACCTAGTCACCGAGAGCCATTTCATCCGGGCACACTTCCTGCGCAAGAACCCCAGCACGGACACGTATGTCATGATCTATAAGGGGTACAACTTTGAAGTGCCTCTACCAGCACCTCAGTTCAAAATCTACCATGTGGACACACTCTCTATGCCATTAGAAAGTGTCCCAGAGGAAGAGCCTTTAGAGGAGCCCAGGCACAGTGTAACAGGAGTCATAACTGGGGCACAAAGGAGGGTAGCCCAAGAGCACTTACAGAAGCAAGCCCAGAATGCGCAGACCGCTGGGACGGGACCTACCTAGTTCCATACTGCGGCTGGCACGTCCTGGCACACCCAGGGGCCAGACCCGACGTGGCAGCCCCACAAAGGCTCTAGAACACAATGGGGACACGAGCCGAGCGCTACATTCTCACAGCAGCAAGGAGGAGGAACCTTCTATGGATTTGGGTCAGCACCATACGAGGTAGAATCATCTGCCTCTGCACGCTTTGCAGGAGACCCGCTGAGTGCCATCTTTGGGTCCCTGACCATTCAGGACTAGCGCACAGCTGGGATGGCCCAGCAGCTTAACCAAGTAGATGAGCGCACTCAGGTCATCCGGCAGACCCAGGATGAACAATACAACCGCCTCCTCGAAATAGAAGCGACGGCTCAGCACACCTTTGAGGAGTCCCAGCGATTCGTCCAGTACTATGGGTACTACCCAGAGTAGCTTCGTTGAAGCTTGGGGGGGACCCGAATCGACAGCTGGGTATGTATGACAGTCCCCCGATTTCTGCACCACACATGTATCTTTGCTTTGAGAGTTTATTAGTTTATTTGCTCAATCTAGTTTGTTTAAGTTAGTTTGCTTAATTTTAGTTTGTTTATTTCAGTATATATATATAAAAAAAACTCCCATGCTTTAATGATAAGTTCACATGCTAGTTTCATTTTGGAAATGATGAATAGTTGCTCTATCAAGTGAATGATTTAATTCTTGCATGTGACTTATGCTTAGCTTAATTTTGAGTTTGTGAATAAAAGAAGTAAACCAAGGCCCTATCTTGTGGATGCCATTTGTGATAACAAGCCTAAGTTGTTGTGAGATGAATGATATGACTTGAATATGGGATAATTCTCTCATGCTCTTAGTAAGATGAACATCTCAGGTTTTTACTTTGAAAATAACAAAATATAGCTCCACTTGGTCAAAAATACCTACCAGAGCCAAAAATGCTTCAATTAGTTTGAAACTGCTACAAAGAGCTACTTAGTGATATTTTTGTCAAATTTTGAGTCTCTTAGGAGTAGAAATATCAGCTTCTGTTGATAGCTGGAGTACAAAATGCAAGTGATCCATTCCGGGCTTTGCATCCACCGAAATATCTCCAAATACTTCTCATAATCCCTAGCCTTCAAATCTCAAGGAGTAAGGGTATAGAGCCCAAAAAAAAGAAAAGCATGCAAAAGCATGGCAAAAAGAAAAATGCGTGCAAAAGCACGGCAAAATGAAAAGCATGCAAGTTCAAGCATGGCAAAAATAAAAGCTCCATATCCACTCCAAATCAACAAAAGGCTACAAGGGATGAATACCAAGAGAAGGAGGCATAAAGTACCACCACTCATACTCAAGTGATCAATAGAAGAAGTGATAGAGTACACTCTTTGGTCCAATCTTTGGCTTAGCAAAATAAATATCCTAAGTGTGCCACATTCTCCCTACCCAAAGCTCCACAAAAGCCTTAGTGTAGGAAAGTGTTGGCCGAATCCTAGCCCTTGGTGAGGATACACATTTGAGCGCCTGAGAGCACCTTGGGGAAGCTACTTTTGTTTTGAAAAATCTTGAAAACTCCTGAGAGAAACATCCAAAAAGAGCAGGTTAGAAGAACTCCTGTACAATGGTCGTTCCATCTCTCAACCGCCCAAGGCAAGGTAAGCAAACAGATGCACCACAGGTAGTACACAAGGTGAGCTTCAATTATTTCACTTCTCAAACACAAAAGCATGAGTATTGAGTCACATATAAGAATTTCTCATCATCTTCGATATTGCAGCAACTCCTGATCCACTCTCAGCCTTAGCATTGCTCGAGGACAAGCAAAAGTTTAAGCTTGGGAGGGTGTTGACGGTCGTAATCTCACGATATCTACCGTCAATTACCAACCAAATGAAGCTATGTAAGTGAATAATTATGGACTAACCCTTCTACTAATGAGTTCCACAAGTTTTGTATCAATATTTCGATGCAGGTACCAAAATGCACATAAAATAGATGAAAACATGCCAAGGATCAAATATGTGGCACACTGGCTAAAGTGGCTAGGTCGGCCGACCTCACCCTAGGTCGGCCGACCAAGGTCAGGCTGGCCCTGGCTCAACCAGGTCGGTCGACCTAGGGGCTGGCCGCCCGACCCAGTGACAGGGTCGGCCAACCCCTGGTCAGGCCGCCCGACCTCCCAAGTCAGCCAATTGCCACATCATTGATCCACATCATGAAGAAAACACACGTGCACTCAAATCCAACAGCAAGACCAAGCATCCAATGTATCCAAAGGCCGAAAATGCACCAAGTCATGGATCCACAACCTCATCAATCTAAGGAAGAAGCAAAGTGGCCAATGTAGGCCTGACACGTGGTCAGCCGACCTACCCTCGGAGGCATTTTCCAAGTGCAACAACCGTCTTAACCGCCAACCACCATGGGGAAGCAAGATCAAGCCGTTGGAGTGCAAAGGCGGTGGATCGGGTGGCCGCCCGACCTCGGTGTAGGTTGGGCGACCTCCCCCTAGGCCAGCCAACCACCGACCTCGGCCTCCCACCGACCTAAGCCTCCTACAAGTACCCCCCTCTCATATGGGACTATAAATAAGCCTGTACAGCTCATTTGTAAAGGTGTGGAGAAGTTGAGAGCCATATCCTACCTTAGAGAGTGTCATTTTCCACATCTTAGTAGTTAGGATAGTCCTGGGAGTTAGAGTGAGTCGAGCTTTGCCTCGGAGTTCTTAGAGATTCTTCTGAGTCTGCGGTAACAGCTCTTGTATCTTTTGTATTCAATCTTCAATATAATTCAGTTATATTTTACTTTATTTTTATCTCTTGCAAGTGTGGTGTACCCTTTATTTTGCATACTTGCTAGGCTTAGACTTGTGGTTATCTTAGTCAAGTCCCGTTATTCTTGCCGGTGCTATAATCCAACCTGTACGCCAGGCTCTGGTTAGGTCCTCTCCTCTGATCAAGGACGATCTATTGTTACTTAAGTTTCGCTTGAGTACGTTTATAGCGTGCTAGCCTATCTACGCAGATTTGCTTGGTAGCCCCACTCGGTGACAGCGTGTCGTGTGCCTGTGTAGTCTAGGCCCGTTCGTTCGGTAGGCCCGTAGGCTTAAGCCGGGTCTCCTTCGGTTGTCTACTATCTACCCCCTGACTCCTCGAGGAGCCGGAATTTCGCTCGACGCAAGACCCTGATTTGCTACTTGAGTTTCTTAGTTAACCACGATAGAGTCTTTGCAGCCGAATAGAATAGAGTTTGGGAACTTTATCTCACTCGTTGTCCTCCCAGGCAACTATACCTTTCTACGTGCATCTTAGGTAGTTCAATTTACTTCTTCCCATCATACACCTGTCAGTTTACCAGACTTAACCCTGTCTAGTGACTAGCTGGTATATTTATTTAAGTACGGTTCAATCGATTTGAGTTTATTCAACTATACTCTCTCGCCTGCCGCTTCCCTGTGGATAAAAATACGATACTCGGAATACTCTGAGTGAAAAGCTACAACGGTCTCCGTGCGCTTGCGGAGTAAAATCTTTTAAGGCTAAGAGACTCCAACAGTAATCCACCCCGTCGTTCGGTAAGCCCGTAGGCGTTAGCCGGGTCTCCTTCGGAAGTCTACTATCTACCGCTTGACCCCTCAAGGCGTCGGAATTTCGTTGGACGCAAGATCCTAGCTTGTATCCAGTTATCTTAGTTCAACCGCAAAAACTCCTCTACAGCGGTTAAGTCGTAGAGTTTGGAAATCTAATCTCACTCGTTGTCCTCCCAGGCAATTACCTAAGTGTTAGGCTTCTTTAGTCCCTGTTTTACTCTTCCCACCATACACTATCTTTATATCCTACCCCCGTTGTAAGTTTAGCTGGTATTTTATCTAAGTTATAGTACTGCTTGAAAGTTTGACATTTCATTCCACCTATTCGCCCTTGCTTCCCTATGGATTTTTACGATACTCAGAATACTCTGAGTGAAAAAGCTACAGCGAATCTCCGTGCGCTTGTAAAATCTGTTACGCTAAGAGACGTCAACAAGCTTTTTTTGGCGCCGTTGCCGGGGAAGCAATTGGCAATAGAAGTTTGATTTGTCGAACCTAGGTACATATAACTTGATACCATACCGCTATTTCTTAGTGGGCCTATTTGCCTCTGTCTACTTTATTGTTGGGTGACAGAGAGGTGTATGACCGATTTTGACCTACCAGCAAACTTTCATAACAATCCGGAGTCGCTGCTTAGAAGGAGAGTCCGTCAGAAGACGATCCATGGGCAGAGGCCTATGCCAGCTACACTGGAGTTTGGATCCACAAGCACAACCGACACAACACATATGGCTGAGAAGACCATTCGTGAGTTCTCTATCCCATCCAGCAACAACATCCCCACTGGACCCAGTGTGACCGTTGGAGAAGGATTTGAGCTCAAGCCTGGTGTCATCCACATGGTCCAAGCTAGCCCATTCTGCAGATTGGCGTCGGAGGATGCAAACAGCCATCTCCAGCAATTTCTAGAGATATGCAGCACTTTCACTATCAAGGGTGCAACCACCGATGCTATTTGGCTTCGCCTCTTCCGATTCTCCCTGATTGGGAAGGCGAAACAGTGGTTCTACCTGAACCGCAACAACTTGGCGACTTGTGAGGCATGCTCCAATGCCTTCCTAGCAAAGTACTTCCCACTGGGGAAGACAAGCTCACTGAGGAACCGAATCTCGAGCTTCAAGCAGCTCGCTGATGAGTCCGTGGCGGAGGCATAGGAGAGACTACAAGAATACATCGCCGCCTGCCCCCACCATGGTATGGAACAGTGGCTAATTATCTAGAATTTCTTCCACGGACTACACCGGTGTGATGCCCCTGGCATCTCAAAAGCCCTAACACACAGTTAGAGACAAGTTAATAACGAATTAGGACTTGATGATGCTTGGAGAGTAACGAAGACTAAGTGGAGAAGTCACTAAGCCAAAATTTTTCTAGAAGAATACGAAACCCTACGTGGTTTGGTTGTTTAAGTCACCAACCTTAAGCTTTTGTGCAAAACACCAAATACAAAAGTCTTAGTTCAGGATGTTATCTTCAACGTTGATATTACGACCATCTTTCAAATCATATGTTATGAGGTTTAAAAGTCGAGGCCAAATCAAATCAGAGATTCCTGGAGAGGTATCAATAGTGGTCGTGACCAAATTTGAGCCCTAATAAAACTTTCTAATCCATTAAGTACCTGAGCTCAACTCCATTATCAAAGTTGTCATACATACCGTGAACTTCACTTTTGTTACCCCGAGCATGGTTTAAAACTGCCTCTAACTATTTTAAATTTTGACCCCAAGTACCTCATGAAATCAGCCCCACGTTACTCTACTTAGAAAAATTCCCAAGTCTGAATTTCAGCTCACTCCAAATTTGAATCAGAAATTACTTTTGTTTTCACCACACAACTTCAAAATCTTCCTTTCTATGAAGTGAAATTAAACTTATCACGTTTCAAATGCACCTAGAGTGGAGGTGTTTAGACTTCATTTGAGTATTCAAAAGTTTGAAACAAGAAAGACTCTACTTAAACTAAAGCTGTAGTTTAACCAAACCCTCAACAATGTTTGTTCTTGTAATTCAAAATATGTGGTGATCCAAACCAAACTTTATATACCAAACTTGTAGAAAATTATATTAGGAACAACTTTAGTAATTGAAGTGTTGACATGCATAGTGATTTGAATAGTGTTTTGGGACCTTTTCTGTCAGCATGTGATTTCTGTCCAAACTAGATTTGTTTAGTAATTTCAAATTTAAATTGGTCTACCGCCATAATCTTGCAAACTCCAGTTTAATAAGTTGTAGATCATGAAATTCTAAACAACAATGGTATAAAACTCCTTGTATGAAAATGGGCATAAGGTGGACTTTTAGAATTTCTAAGCGGGAGGGTTTTGTTGGTCAAACATTGGTCAGCGGGGTAAATTCAAATTTAAACAACATTTCTCCATAGAACTTGGTATCATGGATTTTGACAAAGTTGTAGACCTCGAAGAGTAGAAGATTTCATCCAATTGAGACATTTTTGAATTCGGCATTTAAATTGGTCAAATAGACAGAATCCAGAAACAACTCTAGCTGGTCAAACCTCACTTTTCCATTTTCGGGATTTTCTTTTCCTTTTTGTCTCTATGACACGCGGGCCCCACCAGTCAGCCCGTTTCGGATTTTCCGACTGGGACGGATGACCCCATCTGCCTGCGGGACCCATAGCCCCGCGCCCCCATACACCCGGTCCATTGGACCCTTGTATCGCGTCTCTCTCCGGGCCCACGTGTCAGCTGCACTGGGTCTATGGACCGCGACCACGCCCGCGTCACCGCCTCCCTCCCCCGCTCGCTTGCCACCACGCGGTGAGAGCCGCCTGCCGGCGACCGGCCGAAGCCGACGCCCGGCCGCGCCCCTGCCCTCGCCCCGGCTGCATCTGGACGGGATACCGGCCCCTGCGCTCACCTCCTTCCCCATCCACTCTCGCTTACTCCCACAGCTCCCAGCTCCCTCACTCGCCCCTGCCCCTCCTACTCACGCGGAAACGACGCACCAAGCCGCCGTGGCCGTCTCGCGGCGAGCTCCTGCTCCGGCCGCCTCGAGCCACCACCGCCCCATCCACCTCGCGCACCGCGTTCGCGGCACCTCCCTCTACCGAATCCCCAAAGTGTCGACGTCGATTGCGTCCCCCCACCACCATCTTCCACGGGTGAACGCCATGGCCACCGCCATGGCCACGAGAGCGCAAGCTCGTGCGCCGGTCTCCTCTGGCCCTCTCCCTCCACGCCTCTACTGTCACCACTTCCGTGCAGCCCTCCTCCATCGCTCCTCCACACCCTCGGCCTTCCCCAAAGCCTCATGTGCCCCCTCCACACGCGGCCGCCATGAGCACCGCCGTGACCACCACGCTCACCGTGGAGACCCATCCTCGAGCCACCACCGCGCCTCCCCTCCATCGCCACCGGCTTCCCCATCTCACCGCGCAGCTGTGAGGCCCAGCCATAGTCTCTATCTCCTCCTCCCTGCGCCGAATCGAAGCACACTGCTGCGCCAAGGCTCACGAGTTCACCGCCGCCGTTCTCACTTGTCCTCTACACCGCCGGCGACTAGATCTACCCGAGGTAGTAGCCCATCACCGGGGGCACCTCCGGCGACCCGCTCGGCCTCAAGCCCGGGCCTCCACGCGCCAAACCGCACGCCGGGAACGTGGGCCGTCGCGCGCCATCGTCCCCCGTCGGCCCAAGGAGGAAGATGGCGCATTTGCACGTTGGCCCCTATAGTATTCGTTATTCTATCCACTATTGAATGTGCCTTTATAAAACTGCAGATAACCCCCTAGATCTATTAGAGTTTCACATTTTTACCCGAAGCTTTTCATTTTTGCAGATGTAACCCTGTGCTTCACCTATTTCACAGGATCTATTCACTGAGCCTAGGTAAAATTTTGTGCTAGCCCCTGAAGTATATGGTTAATTTCGTTTAGGTCCCTGTTTTGTATGTTTTTCTTTTTCTAAATCTGTGAACTTTAGAAAATCATAACAGTTCAAAGAAAAATCCAAAATGGACAAACTCAGTGGCTATGGACTCCGCTTGAGTAGATCTATGGGGTAGGTATAATGTGGATGTGTGAAAAGTCTGTTTTACCCGTGGTTTATTGCATGCATGATTAGGGTAAATAAATGATAAAAGTGGATGAGATGAACTCCAAATGGCATGAAACTTGGACAGTAGCTTTCTTGTGGCATTGTAGCACTATGTGAATTTTTGTAGCCCTAGCACTTACTGTTTGGTTACCTTTTACCATTATACATGTGCTATGTGCAATTATTTAACTTAGAAATTGGAGGCTACATGGAATATGCTCAAATTGACTCTCTAGCATTTTTTCTATACCTTGAGTAGTATAAGTATCTCACAGGTAAAATATGAGCCCCTGCATGTTAAATTTTAATGGTGATTTCAAAATGATAAAATGCTACATGTTAGAAAAGATAATTAGGAGAAGTGGTCATAAATGGTAGGAAAATTCTCTGGAAAATTTGGTAGCCTAAGGTTGATGCATAGAGTCCAGAAAGTATATGCTAGCAGGCTATTCACACTGTTCATATGCACATCTAAATTTCGCACAGGATTAATATATGGAAAATAGATGTCCTGTCAAACTTGGGAGTTTTAACTTGTAAATTTTTGTACATTGAGTCAATGCTAAGCATAACTCACTGGTAAAATTTCACCTTCGGAAAGCATTCCTATAATTTATGAAAAAATCTGATAAGCTATTGGGCTAATAACTTGCTAGAATTTTCATAATTAATTTATAACTCCTTTGGGGCCGAAATGTTTACAGTAGCATATTGCAGTATAAGCCTACATGTCATAAAAATCTAAGCTCAATTGGAGTTGTCTAACTACATGAACACAAGTAATGCTTTTTATTCATAAAGTAGGCATGTGTTATGTAATTATAAGCGTAGGTGTTGTTTGCTATTGATATCATTATGCATGTGGGTTGATTTCTAGCTGCACGCTATTTGCTGATGTCGATGCCACACTTGATTGAGAGGGATTAAATATCACCATACTTCATGCATGTATCTTAATAATCCAAATTGCTTTTGCATATTGTTATCAAGTCGTAGCATTAACATGTTATCAATATGAGTATGATCAGTAACTTGTTTATGTGTGATTGAATGATTGTGTTCTTGCTTTGTGTCCATAAGAATACTCTCTATTTAAATAGCTTATCAATCACCTTTTGCCTGTTCATGAAATGGTTATTCATACGTGTGCTTCGTATTCATGCATCTCATTCCTTGCACCATCCCGCATGTCAATCATATAGTGGCGCTCATTACAGATACGTGATCAAGAAAAGAACGCGTGGAACTACTTCATCCAACGGTGATCCAAAAGACCAACTAAGACCCACTCACTATCTGGAGGGCCCATCAGTCGTGTTTGGATGGAGGAGTTGTCCAAGGGATCAAGGGTTGCCTGGGGCAAAGTCTCACAACCCAGCAAACTAACAGTAACTTAGTTTATTGGTTTTATTAAAGTGAATCAAAGGTAGGCAGGACCATGATCTTCCTAGCTAATATGATTATGATTGATGATTACGCATCTGCATTAGGAGTTGTTTGAAACCATTTGCATTGGACTCCCTGGCCGCCCTGGCCTTAGCACCTAAAATAGAGTACATAGGACGAGTATGCCTAGTAATGCTAGGTACGAGTAGACACGAGTGAATGGAGTCACTCGTCCCGTTGGGATTGCTTTTCAGAAAAGAAATCTCACTATTATGAATCTTACTTTGATTATGATATGTTTTAAATGGAGACCGGGCGGAGATATAGGTATATAAGAAAAATGATGATGATGAGATGGATGGTTTGGCGGACTCCGCCCGAGTCACATAAGGCCCGTTCGCTGTTCGCCTACTGATCGGCATAACATTGCTAGAGTGCTTATCTGGGATAATGGACCGATGAAAGTCTTACTTGTGCCATCCGAAGAACAGAGACAGACTCCTACTGTGACACCTTGGGGAGCTTGTAGTCTGTTGACGCGGCTTAAGTACTAAATTTATGTTATAATTTCATATGTTTTTATGCCGTTTCATAAATTAATTATATGATTTATTATTATTTTGCTAACAATTAACCCCGTTTTCGAGAATGCTCTTTGTTTTTGTGCATTATTGATTTTTGCAGGAAAATAGGTATAATTGATATAAATTTGAGGATTTCTCGAAGAAAGGATTTATGCTAAAAGTCCAAAAGAAGACCCAAGCCCATTATGGAGAATGTTCCGGAGGATAAAGATGAATAATATGAAGATAAGGAAGGTTTATTACAAATCCAATCAAACTTCCAATTAAAACTCGAGATATTCTCGGATTCCAGGACAGCAGCACCTTGTGGGCCCAATTCGGTGACCTTAACGATGTCAAATGAAGAAAGTTTGAATACCAAAGTTGTAGATCTCTTCGAGCTCTACAATTTAGAGTCTGAGTTTGCATTTATTGGACTTCGGAAGACAGAGTTATAGTCAAAATACTAAAGGCTGCAGAATATGGAAATCCTATTTCTGGAAGGACTAGGACAATGGCTTCATATCCAAGCAAGGGAAGATGGAGGACGACCGGGACTCTTCTAGAGGCTTGTATACACATGGAAATAGGTGTTTAAGTCCTACTAGGACTTTTAGAACCGACCTATTAGATTCCTTGTATAGGGGACTCTCCGGAGTATAAATATATGGCCTCCCAAGGGGAGAGGCATCATTGTTCGACACAAATCCATTGTACACCGAGAGTTTAGGGCAGAGTTCGGGGGCCAAAAGCGTTCAACTCGGCGAGAGGGACATCTCGGTGAAAGGAGCAAGCAAGAGGAGGCAGGAGGCCTGGGGGTCGGCCGACCCCTAGGGGGTCTGGTCGGCCGACCCAGGTCCTCCCGAGGGCTGCTCGAGCTCATCTTCCGCCGACTTCTTCGTCTAGTTCAACTCGACGACTTTGGGTCACGGATTTCGATGTATCTTGAGTAAATCCCTCGAACTTCTTATATACTTTGATAAAACCTTGATGATTGATCAATAAAGTTTGTCTTTTAGATTTAGCTTCTTGTTTATGCATGTTTATGATCCATGTCTTTGCAATGCTTCATGTCTACATGTGTTATTGTGGCCACAATCTAGATGTCTCACATGTCTTTTAGTAGATCTATTTTACCTGATCAGTAGATTGAATCTGCTCATGCTTAGAGATGGTTAGGGTTTACTAGTTCGTCGATTACCTGGTTACCAGTGACAGTGGAGCCCGGGGAAAGGTTCGAGTAGATCTTTGACATTCATATTCATGTTTATTCTATGCTTGTTGATTAGATCTTTATCAAGGTGGTTCTTAGTTCTTAAGTTGTTTGTCTCATATCTCTTGTGGATCCTTTTGCCTGTTTAAATCCTATCTATCCCGAGTTTAGTTTAATCGTTGATTATTCCTTTTATGCAATAGATTAGAGCTTGATTAGAGTATATTTAGAGTATAATTAGAACCGTTATTAGATTGCAATTAGATAGCCTTTATCTTTCATTTAAGCTTATTTAGATCTATTAGAATTAGATAGTAATTTAGTTAATATTAGGTTGATAGCATCTTAAGCATAATTAATCTCGGATTGACAAACCCAAGATACTCATCCTGGGGAAAAGCTACCGCGATACTGTGCGCTTGCAGTATAAGGATTTGGCGTGCTTAAGTGCCGTCAACAAGCTTTTCTGGCGCCGTTGCCGGGGATAATTATCGTTTACGTTATTATTAATCTTTTATTAGCTTTGTTACTACTAGTTTTAATAGTTAGTTTTATTTATTGTGTGATTAATTAGTTTTGCTTATTTTGCTTTTTAATTAGTGTGCTATTTTATTTATTTATTTTGCTATTATCGAAATAAGGAGTAGTTTTTAAATTTTGAAATTTTAAATTTAGTTTTAAATTTAGTTATTTTGTTTGGATTTAATTTGGTCTAAGTACAGCAAATTTTTGCTGTCATAGATCTTTTGTTTTGTATTTTTGTCTATATTTCAGGTATGACTATGATGAGTGAGGGTCTGACACTCGCGGAGTACTTAACTCCAAGAGTGGAAGATTTGAAGTTTCAAAAGTCAAATCTGATGCCGGAGTCAGGATCCTACGAGTTGAAGTCAGGAATCATCCGAATTGCTGCCGAACATCAGTTCAGTGGTGAAGATGATGAGAACCCGTACAAGCACCTGGAGAGGCTCAAGCAAGTGTGTCGCACATTCCATCAAGACGGAGTTCCAGAAGAGTGGGTCTTGTGGAACCTCTTTCCATTTACACTGGAAGACAGAGCCAGAAAGTGGTACCATGTTGCATCAATAGAAGCTGAAGGTGATTGGAAGATTCTCGAAGTGAAGTTCACTACAAGATTCTTTTCTCCACTGAGAGTGCACAAATTGAGAAAAGCAATCATGAACTTCGAGCAACGAGAAAATGAAGACATTGATGAAGCTTGGGACAGACTGGAAGAAATGAGGACACAAGGACCACCAATTGGATTCACTCCAGAGATGATGATGTCCATTTTCTACTATAGTCTTACCACTAGAGACTTTGAGCGACTGAACACTTGTGCTGGAGGATCACTGCTGACTCGGAAGTGGAGTGAAGCTATGAAGATTTTGTCAGATGTCTGCTTAACCTCAAAAGCTGAAAGAGACAGGAAGGAGAGTGTTATGCAGGAGCCAGTGGTTGTGGCGCCTACATATGCTATCTACAAGGAGCAACAACCTGTCAAAAGAACTACAGTGTCCTATGCAGCTGAGGAAGAGGAGTACGAGAGTTTTGCACCACAAGTGAAGACTGAGTGTTCAAATTACAGAAGCCTTGCTAGTGCAAAACCACTGACAGAATTCGACAAGACAAGCTGGATGCCAGTGGATTTTGGAGATACACTGAAGTGTGCAGGACCACTCCCACCAGAAGACTTAGAGGAAGAGGAAGAATTGTTTCCACCAGAAATTCCACTAAGGAGGAGCTCTGATGATCTAAGTACAAGGGAAGTGCTGCAGAAATTATTCCAAGAAGAAGAGCTGGACAGTGACTTTGTCTCTGAAGTGAAGCGGGTGATTGGTGTCAAGCCGGAGTCATCACTTACTGAGGAGATTATCGTCTACCTGGAGCCAGAAGAATCTTCAACTGGTATTTCTTGCTCCATCAACAAAGAAGACTTCAACAATATTCACTGCTCTATGGAAGCCCAGGTAAGTACTATGAGCTATGAAGTTTATTCTAAATTGAGTGATAAACCACACTTAGTTTCTACTAATATTAAAATTAAACTTTCTAATAATGAAGTAATTAGACCTGTAGGCTTAATTAAAAATGTTGAAGTTAACTTTGCTAATAACATTATACCAACTGATTTTTATATAATTAATGTCTACGATAATGATATTAACATAATTTTTGGTAGACCTTTTCTTAAGTTGGTTAATGCTGTAGTTAATAATGATAAAGGAAAGGTCAATATTAATATTGATGGATTAAAATATGACTTTGATTTCCTACCGGCATCTAAAGTGCCTATTAATCTCACTCCCGATATAGAGGAGATAGAGAGTATTAACTATATTAACGCTTTTAGAGAGCCGTTAAAATTAGTATTAGAAGGAGGAGAAAAAGGATTCTTCTCTGAGGAAACAACCATTGCCACTAATCAACTTGAACTTAATCAAGAAGAGACCCAAGACATTCCTGTAGAGCCACTAGGTGACCCTAACCCACAGGAGGCGCCCGACGTGGAGCTCAAACCACTGCCCGAAGGACTTAAGTATGAATTTTTAGGAGAAGATAAAACTTATCCTGTAATTGTTAGTGATCAGCTGAGTCCAGAAGAAGTGGAAAGATTGCTAGGAGTGTTAAGGAAACATAAGAAGGCAATTGGTTATTCTCTAGCAGATCTTAAAGGAATTAGCCCAGCATTTTGTACTCATAGGATTCCGATGGAAGAAGGCCACAAGCCAGTGGTAGACAATCAAAGGAGACTGAGTAACGAAATGAGATCCGTAGTGAAGAAGGAAGTAATCAAGCTGCTAAACGCCGGAATTATCTACCCAGTACCAACTAGTGAGTGGGTTAGCCCTGTTCATTGTGTGCCTAAAAAGGGAGGTTTGACCGTAGTTAAAAATGAGAAAAATGAATTAATTCCACAACGAACTGTCACTGGTTGGAGAATGTGTATAGATTACCGGAAGCTTAATAAAGCCACTAAAAAAGATCACTTCCCTTTACCCTTTATAGATGAGATGCTAGAGAGACTTGCTAAGAATACCCATTTTTGCTATTTAGATGGTTATTCTGGATTCTTTCAAATCCCTATCCATCCAGACGATCAACACAAGACAACTTTCACTTGTCCTTATGGAACCTTTGCCTATAGGAGAATGCCCTTTGGTTTATGCAATGCACCAGCTTCATTTCAACGGTGTATGATGGCCATTTTCTCAGACTTCATTGAAGATATCATGGAGGTTTTCATGGACGATTTCTCAGTTCACGGCACTAGTTTTGACCACTGTCTACGGAATCTAGAAAAAGTTCTGAAGAGATGTGGAGAAGTAGACTTAGTGTTGAATTGGGAGAAGTGTCATTTTATGGTGAGAAAAGGACTTGTGTTGGGACACGTCATTTCTGAGAAAGGAATTGAAGTAGATAAAGCCAAGATAGAGACTGTAGAAAGGTTGCCACCACCTACAGATATTAGATCTCTCAGAAGCTTTCTCGGACATGCTGGCTTTTATAGGAGATTTATTAAGGATTTTTCTAAAATAGCTAAGCCACTGAATTACCTACTCCAGAAGGATGTTCCTTTTGAGTTCACTGATGAGTGTGAGGTAGCCTTTAGGAAAATTAAGGAATTACTAGTTAGAGCGCCTATCATTCAACCACCTGACTGGAATTTACCTTTTGAGATCATGTGTGATGCCAGTGACTATGCAGTAGGAGCTGTGCTGGGGCAGAGAAAAGACGGAAAAGTACATGCCATTTATTATACCAGCAAAACTCTTAACGAGGCCCAAGTTAATTATGCAACTACTGAAAAGGAGTTGTTAGCAGTAGTTTTTGCCTTTGAAAAGTTTAGATCTTATATTGTTAATTCAAAGGTTATAGTCTACACTGACCATGCTGCTATTAAATACCTCCTCACTAAAAAGGATGCTAAACCTCGTTTAATTAGATGGATTCTAATGCTACAAGAATTCGATGTAGAAATCAGAGACAAGAAGGGAGTTGAGAATGTAGTGGCAGATCACTTGTCTAGAATGAGCCATAGTAAAGGAGGTCCACCAATTGAAGATGCGTTAAGAGACGATACCCTTTATGCGGTTATAGATAAGGATTCTTGGATGCTAGACGTAATTAGAGCCATTAGAGGAGAGCCACTGACTCATCTCAACTATAATTCAAAAAGGAAAGTCCTTGCCGAAGCCAAGAAATTTTATTGGAATTCACCCTACCTATATAGATTTGGATCTGATGGAGTCCTCAGAAGATGCGTACCTGCAGATGAGAGAAGTGAGATTTTGAGAAAGTGCCACGCTGCAGAATATGGGGGGCATCATGGACATTTCAGAACCCAGGCTAAGATATGGGCGAGTGGATTCTATTGGCCAGGAATGCATGAAGATGCAAGGAAATTTGTCGCTTCTTGTCCTGAGTGTCAGAGAACTGGAAATATAACAGCTAGAAATTCAATGCCTTTGACATACAATCTACAAATTGATTTATTTGATGTTTGGGGAATGGATTTTATGGGACCATTTGAAAATTCACATGGATATGAGTATATTTTAGTAACTGTGGATTACGTCTCAAAGTGGGTGGAAGCTTTGCCATGTAAGAAGGCGTCTACGCAAGAGTCCATAGAGATGATTAAGAATAATATCTTTCCAAGATATGGAGTACCTAGAGTTATTATCTCTGATGGAGGATCGCATTTTATTGGAAAAGACTTTACTGATTATTTGGCAAAGATGGGAATTGAACATAGAGTTTCTACAGCCTATCACCCACAGACCAATGGCCAAGCCGAGACATCAAATAAACAATTAAAAGAAATTCTTAAAAAGACGGTGATTAAAGGAGGCAAAAATTGGTCAAAAAAGCTTAATGATGCTCTTTGGGCTTATAGGACTGCATTTAAAGCACCTATTGGAATGACACCCTATCAGTTAGTTTATGGAAAAACTTGTCATTTACCAGTAGAATTGGAGCATAAAGCTTATTGGGCAATTAAGGAATTAAATTTAGATCTAGATGCCGCCTTAGTCAAAAGAAGGATTCAATTAAGTACCCTTGATGAAGCACGGTTACAAGCTTATCATAATGCTACCATTTATAAGGAAAGGGTTAAGAGATGGTTTGACAAGAAACTTCTTAAGAAGGAGTTTAAGCCAGGTGATAAGGTTCTTCTCTATAATTCAAGGTTTAAATTATTTGGAAAAGGAAAATTACAAAGTAAATGGGATGGACCTTATATTGTTCATGACGTATCACCTGCCGGAGCAGTTACCATTATGGATTTTGAAGGGAACAAATATATGGTAAATAGACAAAGATTGAAGGTCTACATTGAAGAGGACAAGATTGAAATCAATTATATTGATACATACAACTTCAAAGAGGTTAGAGTTGACTACCATATATATGACCCTTAGATTTCCATAGGTAACCTATCCTTTGTAAATAATTTAGTTACGTAATTTAAATATTTTTCAAATTTTTCTGTACATAAATATTTTTATTTAATAAATAAACTTACCGACCAAACCTGGGGCCCAGAAGCCAGAGGAGGGGCCCAGGTCGGCCGACCAGAGAGGTCAGGCTCGGCCGACCTGGGTGGTTTTCAAGTCGGTTTTGTTTCAAGTTTTGGTATGCGTAGTTACACGGAGTTCTGAGTCAGTTTGGATTGAATTTAGGGTCGAACTCCAGAGATGACTAGGACACTTAGCATTAGCTAAGTGTGGGGATGTGTCTTCCCCGTTAGATTAATAAAGCGTTTGAAATAATAACGCCCTTTTATTATTATTATCATTATTATTATTATTATTGTCTTTTATATTTTTTTACTTACTAAGGTGTGAGTTGACAGGATGGCGTTATTATTATTATTATTATTAATTTTGTCTCGTTTTATTTAAGTTTATTCTATGCATTTACTTTGATAATTAATTTTGCTTAAGTTGTCATGATTTGAGTAATGTGGGAATTACTAAAATAATTAATAATGCATAACCCATGTTTTGTTGGAAGATTGTGTTTTATAGCTTTGCCAAAGTTTTCAATTAAGAAAAAGATTAGAGGACTTATAAAAAAAAATCTTTTTATTAAATTTATCTTTATTTGATCAAGTTTTACATCCCTTAAATCAAGAGAGAGTTTTTAATACCTATTAGAGCTTAGTTTATGAAAGCCAGTTTATAAGCAAGTTTTTTCATGTGAGTTTGATTAAGTTTGATTTCTTTAGTAATTTTGATCACTTTAAATAATTTTTGGTCATCGATTTTTCATCTTTGCTAGCCTTACTATATTCCAATTGCTTAGAAATAATAAGCAATATCTTTATCCTATAAACCTTTTTATCATCTCATTTTGTTTACCTTTACCTATTTAAGTGAGGTTTTTGCTCATTAATTAAAATTAAATTAAAAAGGGGACTTTTGAGATGAAAAAGGAGTAGAGGTTATAGTAAAAAAAAAATAATAGACCAAGTGGTCAAATTAAAAAAAAAAAAAAAGAAGAAAAAAAAGAAAAAAAAAAGAAAAAAAAGAGGGAGAAAATAATGGCCAAGTGGCCGAAATAAATAAAAGAAAGAAAGGAAAAGAGAGGTAGAATTAGGAAAAAGGAGAAAGGGGGAGAAATTTATATATACATTTAAATTAGTCTCTTTGAAAGCCTTGAGTTATTGTTATAAATTTAATGAGCAAAGACTTTCGCTTTTTCCAACCATGTGCAAAAGTTCTGGAATTTATTCCAATTTTCATTATATACATGCACATGTCCACTATCTATATCTTCTTTTTCTTTGTCTATATATGTATATATATTATTTTCTTTATTCTCGATGACCAAAATTGTTTAAAGTTGATTGATTGAGCTTTAGAAAGATAACTTATTTGAACAATAAAATGTTTAACTTTGCTAAGCCTTTACCAAGCTCCATATATTTTCCTGTGAGGAAGAGAGAGTAAATCTTTTATAGGATAGCCATTTATAATGAGTGCCTTGTTGAGAGCTTGATTTAAAGGGATTAGTGATTTCTTGATCATTTGAAGAGATTTTGTTTTTTTCTAAAATTATATTGAAAAACCTCTTTTTATATTCTGAAAGGAGACTTTGGCATAGTTATGATTCATTTGATTTCGTTAAATCTTGTGGGGATCTATATGCATGAAAGTTAAATAAATATTCCCATGTTATGATTTGAGTGATTTCTAAAGTAAAGTTATTTTAAGAAGTATTTGTTTAGAATTAACATAAATTTAGTTGAGAGTTTATTTTAAGATTTATCGATCTTATGCTCGAGGACTAGCATGATCTAAGTGTGGGGATATTGTTGACGCGGCTTAAGTACTAAATTTATGTTATAATTTCATATGTTTTTATGCCGTTTCATAAATTAATTATATGATTTATTATTATTTTGCTAACAATTAACCCCGTTTTCGAGAATGCTCTTTGTTTTTGTGCATTATTGATTTTTGCAGGAAAATATGTATAATTGATATAAATTTGAGGATTTCTCGAAGAAAGGATTTATGCTAAAAGTCCAAAAGAAGACCCAAGCCCATTATGGAGAATGTTCCGGAGGATAAAGGATGAATAATATGAAGATAAGGAAGGTTTATTACAAATCCAATCAAACTTCCAATTAAAACTCGAGATATTCTCGGATTCCAGGACAGCAGCACCTTGTGGGCCCAATTCGGTGACCTTAACGATGTCAAATGAAGAAAGTTTGAATACCAAAGTTGTAGATCTCTTCGAGCTCTACAATTTAGAGTCTGAGTTTGCATTTATTGGACTTCGGAAGACAGAGTTATGGTCAAAATACTAAAGGCTGCAGAATATGGAAATCCTATTTCTGGAAGGACTAGGACAATGGCTTCATATCCAAGCAAGGGAAGATGGAGGACGACCGGGACTCTTCTAGAGGCTTGTATACACATGGAAATAGGTGTTTAAGTCCTACTAGGACTTTTAGAACCGACCTATTAGATTCCTTGTATAGGGGACTCTCCGGAGTATAAATATATGGCCTCCCAAGGGGAGAGGCATCATTGTTCGACACAAATCCATTGTACACCGAGAGTTTAGGGCAGAGTTCGGGGGCCAAAAGCGTTCAACTCGGCGAGAGGGACATCTCGGTGAAAGGAGCAAGCAAGAGGAGGCAGGAGGCCTGGGGGCCGACCAGACCCCTAGGGGGTCTGGTCGGCCGACCCAGGTCCTCCCGAGGGCTGCTCGAGCTCATCTTCCGCCGACTTCTTCGTCTAGTTCAACTCGACGACTTTGGGTCACGGATTTCGATGTATCTTGAGTAAATCCCTCGAACTTCTTATATACTTTGATAAAACCTTGATGATTGATCAATAAAGTTTGTCTTTTAGATTTAGCTTCTTGTTTATGCATGTTTATGATCCATGTCTTTGCAATGCTTCATGTCTACATGTGTTATTGTGGCCACAATCTAGATGTCTCACATGTCTTTTAGTAGATCTATTTTACCTGATCAGTAGATTGAATCTGCTCATGCTTAGAGATGGTTAGGGTTTACTAGTTCGTCGATTACCTGGTTACCAGTGACAGTGGAGCCCGGGGAAAGGTTCGAGTAGATCTTTGACATTCATATTCATGTTTATTCTATGCTTGTTGATTAGATCTTTATCAAGGTGGTTCTTAGTTCTTAAGTTGTTTGTCTCATATCTCTTGTGGATCCTTTTGCCTGTTTAAATCCTATCTATCCCGAGTTTAGTTTAATCGTTGATTATTCCTTTTATGCAATAGATTAGAGCTTGATTAGAGTATATTTAGAGTATAATTAGAACCGTTATTAGATTGCAATTAGATAGCCTTTATCTTTCATTTAAGCTTATTTAGATCTATTAGAATTAGATAGTAATTTAGTTAATATTAGGTTGATAGCATCTTAAGCATAATTAATCTCGGATTGACAAACCCAAGATACTCATCCTGGGGAAAAGCTACCGCGATACTGTGCGCTTGCAGTATAAGGATTTGGCGTGCTTAAGTGCCGTCAACATAGTCGAGGAAGGGCTGACTCGACGTGACCGTGGTATCGCTCCTAAGGCGGCACAACATGGGAACAACAGAAGGATTGAATCAAACTTGGGATGGGACAAGTGGAGACGGAGGCTATATGTGGGAACGCGATGGCTAGTAAGCATATACCCTTGGCATTCCTAGTTATTCCCGGGAATTAAAAATCAATTCGAATCGCTGATGCTCACCAGGTGTGAGAATGCCAGATATCGCACACGTGCAACGTAGTAATAACTGTAACATGCTGTTTATTAAGTCACGCTTTTTAATACAACATGCTTGGATGTGTATGATCCATCCCACTATTCATGGTGTTGCCCATCCACTGATAGGAGGTCGATGGACATGGGAGATGTTTTGAGGTCGAGGGAGGGCTGACCCGACGTACCGTGGTATCGCTCCTGAGACGGCTACTCCCAGGGGTTTGATGGGGCGCTATGAATCTTGGGACGGGACATGTGTTCATGTTTTACTTTCCTGCAAGTATCTTACTTTACGATATAAATGACCTTCATGGCTAATGGATAGCAGCTGTCAAATCCTGCTATCTTATGTCAACATGACCTTGTTTAAAATTCAACAGCTAAGGATCCATATGGTTAGTAAGCATGCTTTGCGTCGGCCGTAAGCCTCGTCCATTAAGTCCTACTGAGTAATTAGTACTCAGGGTTTGCCCCTACTTTTGGATTATAGGTACTGGCGACATCTGGATAGCTGTGTTGGAGGTGGTAGTACCGGTGGGCTCGGTGCTACTCGTCTTGTTCATCTCTTCATGAAGACTACTTAAGTATATTGTTTCCGCTGCGAGATTTTGAAAACGCTTCCGCTATATATATACTCTGAATTCGCTTTCGCTATATTTTGACTATGTATTTGATTTTATACAATGGGTTTGTAAATTAAAGTCTAGTATTCTCTATTTCAACTGCCTGTGATGATATAATTGTTGTGGCTCCTTCGAGAGTCGGATGTGTTTGATGTCGGTTCCTCGAAAATGGTGTTATCGAGAGCCCGAAGGACTCTCGACGGACTACCGGGTTTAGTCTAGCCTAAGTGCACTGCAAGCCAGAGGTGGCAGGTGTGCTTAGTCTGGATAAAGCAGGGCGGTTCCGTCACAGCTGGTATCAGAGCCGATCATACACAGACAACAGTTATATCATCAAGTTTTGGTTTATAAAACTATTTTCGAAATCCCCTTTTCAAGTAATTCAAAAATAAGAGTATACGTTATGCCCGTATAAGGATGTTAGTGTTATACAGGTGACATCACTGACATTCTGACCTAGATAGAACTCATATGCATATTCGGTGCTTTGGGAAACAACTTTTCGGCCATAGCTGTCCCCAGTACTGGAGGAAGCTATTGGGATTTGCGAACGGTTGTGAACCCTGCATTCATGTTGTATAAGTAAAAGCTCTTTAAGGGTGGTAGGCATGTTTAAGGCTTTCATACCACACTTACATTCGGTTTTGGGATCCACCTTTTTCTCGACAATCCCCAGTACTGGTGGAACGTCAGGCTTTGAAGAAAAGGTGCAGCGGCCCACCAACGTTGTCCACGCAGCGGTCACGCGTGGATGCCACACTAGGTGGTAATGTATGAGCATGCATTCTTCTGCAGGTACACTAACCACGTGGGAATCTAAGAACAACTAGAGAACGACTAGTTGCATTAAGGAGAGACGTGCACATATGTCACCGAACTATCGTTAGCTATATACAAAATACATAGAATGTGTGATGTGAGACCGAATAGGACGAATCATGCATCATTCCATATCATCTCATGTACCTTGCTATGTGTTTGCTTGAAAGTAACTAGATTCTTACTGCATCTATAAATATGTTTGATTGGTAGTGACAAGTTGCACATGAGTTTTGTCTGTGGCTACTGTTTCTGATGTGAAGTTCAAGATGCGCGTAGAATTGGTACAAGTTTTATATAAGGTGATTGTAGAACGTAAAAATTCATAATCACTTGGTTATACGATGTTTTCTCCGAAAATGCTTAGGTTTCAAAGCCCAACTTAAAACATGTTAAAAACCAAAATTCTACACTTATGCGACCTACAGTTTGAAATTTCAAATCTGGAGATACTCTAAAGACATTTAAGGAAAACTTTCTATACCAAAGTCGTAGAGAACAAACTTAGGTATGACTACGGCATCCTGATCTTTTGCAGACTATCTTCATTCACCTTTGGTAGTTGGCTGCAAGCTGTACACGTTAGAAGGAAAGGTAGTAATCAGGCCCCAGAATTGGTAGTTGTCTTCCCTTTTTGGCATATTTTCTTGAGCTCGTAAATGTAACACACTTGTATCATACAAAAGATTTTCGAAAACCATATCGCCACTGACTAAAGCTTTATTGACCTCGTCAAGGGTATCACAAGAAGAGTGAAGAATAGGTGAAGCTGAAGAAGACTCCACAAACACTACTTCGATTCAACATATACGGCCTCGAATGCTTCAGTTAATGAGATTCTATAAGCCCAAAGATCAAGTCAAGACAATCGAACGTGTTACCATCTAGGTCCTAGTTTGCTATGACTCGGTTGGCATGTCTACAACCACAAGGATGACGCACAAGCCCCTGATGTACCAAAGCATACAAAGAAGATTTCCCAAGACACATCGCCGGAGCGGGACGAGTTTCTCCAGTCGACCCAGCAAACGAAATATCGACTCCTACATCGACAACACGCGATTATTCGACTAAAGGGCCTCACCAAGCCTAGAGATGAAGTCAGGATAGTTCGTACATATTTACTTTTACGTACTGGGTCCATAGGATTCTATAGGCCTATCCATCGGAACAATAAGCAAGCTTCCAAGAAGTCTTTGAGAAGAATGCCCGAGCTTTCATCATCGAAGACTTTTCCCCAACCAACCCGACATACACAGCATCAACATCTACGTCGACGCAACAAGTTGAAGCTCCACGAAGACAGAAACGAGTCTAGAAGAAGCCTCGATCGAGAGTTGACCGTCACTCACATGTCCCTAGGCAAGGATATAGAGTTCCTATCTGGCAACATGAGAGATAGAGAGAAAGCATCCTGGATCAACCTCGACTTCGGCAACGTCCTCAGATTTGGCGTTTAATCAAGATTCAACACCATGGTGTCTCCCACATGAAGCTCAATGCCGTATCAACACGAATGAAAGGAGAAGCTCGCTTTTGACCCAATTGTTTTAAATCCTATGATTAGACAAACCGTACGGGTATCAATTTGCGTAGGTAACAATGTTTGGCTAGACATTGAGTAAGTATGGTTTATTGTGTTACTCAATCCTAACTCCTTGGAATCAACTCTAGTGTATCATGTCCTTACTAACAATTGCAATTTCTTGAGTTCCAAGCTCCACTATGTGATGCTCCAGTATCTCAAGTGCTTAACCATCCATCATACATGCAACATTCATCATAATACATCATGCAATGACATGCACTTGAACCCTAATTCAAACTTGGTTCGAATGCCACTTGTTAAAAACCTGTTTCCTGGATATATGCCTCTTTGATTTTTCCTATAGCTCTGATTCTATTTAGAATTGGGTGAAACTCATATTGACAAACTTGTAGAGAATTTAATGATAAACAACTTTGGTAATTGGTGCTTTGGCATGCATTAAGGTTTGCATGGAGTTTTGGGACTTTTTCTGTCAGCATGTAAATTCTGTCCAAACATGACCTGTTTAGTAATTTCAAATTTTCTTGATGTTAAAGCCAAAGCCTGGCAATACTTGTATTGAGAAAGTTGTAGATTATGAAATTCTAAGCAACATTGGTATAAAACTCCTTTTGTGAAAGTGCCTAGAAAATAGACTTTTAGAATTTACAAGCTAGAGGGTTTTGTTGGTCAAACCTTAGTCAGCAGTTTAAATTCAAATTTACACCAGAATTTTGAATAGAACATGGTATACAAGTTTATAAGGGAAATGTAGAGGAGCAAATTTAGAACATTTCATCCAATTGGGTCTTCTTCAATATAAGCCTCTAACCTGTTCAAAAGTGGGGATTTCAAACAGAGGTTTCAGCGGTCAAAGATGGATTTTTCAATTTCGGGATTTTTCTTTCCTTCCCGTCTCACTGACCGGCGGGTCCCACCGGCAGACCGCCTTCGGAATCCCGCCCCCAGGATTGGAAAAACCGGCCAGTGGGTCCCACTCGCTTTCTCCCTCTGCGCAACCGGTCCGTGGACCACCTCCTCTCTCCACCCGCCTCGGCCCCACCTGTCAGCTGCCCGCGGCCCATGGACCGCGTCCATCGCCGCGCCACCCGCCTCCTCCCCCTCTCCCCGACACGCACGCGGCGCGCGGCGTCTGCGCGTGCCCCGCCATGGCCGCCAGCGCGCCGGCTGCGCCCCGCACCCCTCAACATAAGCCGAGGCTGAAGCCCTCCGTACCTGGACGCTCTCCCGGCCAAGACCACACGCTCCCCACCTTCCCACTCCACTGCCCCTCTCTCTGCCTCTCCTCCCGAGCGCAGAGCGCGCAGTGCGCCACCCGCCATTGGAGCTCGACGTCGGGCTCGTGCCGCCGAAGCTCCGGTGGCTCTCAGCGCCCTAGGCCGCCGCCTCCTCCTTCGCCTCAGCCCTACGCGTCCGACGCGCTAGGTCTAGGCCGCCGTACCCCTCTCTAGCGGCCAGATCGAAGGCGCACTGCCATTGCCGCCGCCGCGGCAAGCTCTTAGCCCCCGCTGCCTCGAGCCGCCCCTCGCTCCGCCGAAGCGCGCCTCGCGCTTGCGTCGAGCTCCTCCATCGTCCCCACTGGCCCTCGGCCTCCGCCCTTGCCTCTTTCTCCCCTTCCCACGCGCGCACCTCCCCGGCCACCGTTGCCGTCGACCCCTCACTGCGGGGAGCCACCTTTCGGCCCTCCCCACGCCTCTAGGGCACCACCACCGCCTTCGCCTTGCCCTCGCGCCTCTCCTGCGCTAGACGTCGTCGCAGTTACCCTCCTCCTTCGCCGGGTCCACGCCCGCGCCGCCGTCGGTGCGCGCCACCGCCGCTTCGGTTCACCGCCGCCGCTCGCCTTTCCTCCTCACCGCCGACGACGAGACCGAGCTGGTCGGGTTCGCCGTCGCGGGAGGCACCTCCCCAGCCCGTTCCGGCTCCAAGTTGCGGACCCTGCGCGCTGGCGCATGCACCGCGAACGCCGGCCGCCGTGCGAGGAATTTCCCCGGCAGAAGGTAGAAGAAGAGTCGATTTTTGCAGAAAAGTCCTTCCGTTTATGGCATATTTTATCACTGTTGATTGAGTCTTGAATAACTTATGAATACACCCCTAGATCTATTAGGGTTTCGCAGTTTAACCCGAGCCGTCGCATTTTGCAGATTTAACCCCGGGCTTTCGGCGTTTCGCGGTTAGATCCGGCGCGCTGTACACTGAGTCTCGCAAATCTTACGGTCTAGCCCCTGATATCTACGGTTAATTGCGTAAAAGTCCCTGGATCTAATGTTTTTCCATTTATTTTCACTTTATCTTGGCTGAAGCTTTGAAAAATCATAACAATTAAAATAAAAATCCAAAATGGGCAAACTCAGTGGCTATGGACCCCTTGTGAGTAGATCTATAGGATAGGTATGATGTGGATATGTGAAAAGACTGTTTTGCCCCTGGTTTAGTGCATGCATGGTGTAGGTAAATAAATGGTAAAAGTGTACCAAATGAACTCCAAAAATTATGAAACTTGGACAATAGCTTTGTTATGGCATCTAGGTACTGTGTGATTTTTGGTAGCACTAGCATTGACTGTTTAATTACTGTTTTGCCCTTATGCATGTGATTTGTGTATTTAATTAACTTGGACAAGGAAGGCTATATAAAATATGCTCAAATATGACCTTTAGTATTTTTCATGCACTTCACATAGTATGAGTAACTCACTGGTAGAATATGAGGTTGTGCATGCATGTTTAAGGTGCTGTTTTGAAATTGACAAAATGCTACTAGTTGAAAAAGAAAATAGGAAAAAGTGTAATTAAACTGCTAGGAAAATTATGGGAAAAATCTAATAGCCTACTAGTGATGTCTTGATACCAGAAAGTAATTTTGTGCACTTTAATACTGCTGTTTTGATTTATATGATTTTCATGGTGAAATAAGATATGGAAATTAGATGTCCTATCAAGCTATGGATTTTGTACATGCTAATTTTTGTACATGATGTCCATGCAATGTAATGGTTGCTGTAGAAATTTTAAGTTCAGAACTCATTCCTATAAATTATGAAAAATCCGAGAAGCTGTAGGGCTAATAACTTGTTGGAATTTTAATAAATTAATTATAACTTGTTTGTAGCTGAAGTTTTGGCAGTAGCGCTATGAAGTATGTTTCTGCATGTGGTAAAAATTTGAGGTCGATTTGAGTTGTCTAACTACATGAGCTTATGAGTGCGTTTTATTCAGAAAGGTAGCGTGTCCCTTAATTTGCATATATATGTTTAACTTCAAGAGACAACTTCATTTCATTTGATGGGGACTGGGTACACATATAGAACAATTATTCCTAATAATTCCAAGGATAAAATGTAGTGATGGTTTGTACGATTTCTTAGTGATGGGCTGTATGATTTCTTAGCAAAGCCGTTAAGTTTTCTTCTTATGGGGTGTGTTTAAACTAAGAGTACCCGAACCCATTCTTCACAAGCTGCTTGATCATGTTTTATATTTCATTGACATCTCATGCATACATCTGTCATTTGTTGTACTCATGTTTGCACTATGACATGCATATAACACTGTATCGTAGACATGCATTTGCATTCTCTTGCACTCACTTGCATTTTATCATGCATATAGACCCCGCGTGCAAGGAGCTACCAACACAGAAGAAACCAGTGATCAAGGAACCAGACGACAGGCTATATTCGGAGCAAGAAGACGGAGGGTCGCTGATTAAATCCGTCCCTGCTTCAAGGGGTTGCCTGGGGCAAAGCCTCACAACCCGGCAAACTAACCTAGTTTAGTTTGTTGGTTTTCTTAAGATCAAGCAAAGGTAGGCAGGACCATGATTTCTCTTAGCAAATACAACTCTCGTTTGATGATTACGCATATGCATTAGGAGTTGTTTGAAACCAACTGCATTAGACTTCCTGGCCGCCCTGGCCCTAGCACCTATACCTAGAGTTCGTAGGGCGAGTGCTAGAATTGCTAGGTACGAGTAGATACGAGTGATTGTACTCGTCTCGTAGGTACGGCTTTACAAAGTGACAGAAATCTCACCTATGGAAGTTACTATACATGCTTATGTTTAAATGGAGACCGGGCGGAGAATTATTGAGTTAATTATTGATTATGGTATTGTGCACTGGAATCCGCCCGAGTCGCATAAGGCCCGTTCGCTGTTCGCCTGCTGATCGGCATAACATTGCTAGAGTGCTTATCCGGGATAATGTACCGGTGAAAGCTTACTTGTGCCATCCGAAGAACAGAGACAGACTTCTACTGTGACACCTTGGGGAGCTTGTAGTCGAGGGAGGGCTGACCCGACGTGACCGTGGTATCGCTCCTAAGACAGCACAACTTGGGAACAACGGAAGGATTGAATCGAACTTGGGATGGGACAAGTGGAGATGGGAGAAGCATATGTGGAACGCTGGGAGTTAGTAAGCATATGCCATCCTGGTGCTTCTAGTTATTCCCGGGAATTAACAAATCGATTCGAATCGCTGATGCTCACCAGGTGTGAGAATGCCAGATATCGCACACAGGCAACGTAGTAATAATTGGAACATACTGTTTACAAAGTCACGCTTTTAATACAACATGCCTGGATGTGTATGATCTGTCCCACTATTCAGGGTGTTGCCCATCCACCGGTTGGAGGTCGATGGACTTGGGAGATGCTTTGAGGTCGAGGGAGGGCTGACCCGACGTACCGTGGTATCGCTCCTGAGACGGCTACTCCCAAGGGGTTGGATGGAAGCGCAGTGAATCTTGGGACAGGACATGTTTTCATGTTTTACTTTTCATGCAAGTATTTACCTTATGTTATAAATGAATCTTTATGAATAATGGATAGCAGCTGTCAAATCCTGCTATCTGATATCAACATGACCTTGTTTAAGAATCAACAGCTAAGGATCCACATGATTAGTAAGCATGCTTTGCGTCAGCCGTAAGCCCCGTCCATTAAGTCCTACTGAGTAATTAGTACTCAGGGTTTGCCCCCACTTTTGGCTTACAGGTACCGATGACTTTTGGACAACTGTGTTGGAGGTGGTAGTACCGGTGGGCTCGGTGCTATTCGCCTTGTTCATCTCTTCGTGAAGATTACTTAAGTATATTGCTTCCGCTACGAGTTGTTTTGAAAACTCTTCCTCTATATATATACTCTGAATTCACTTCCGCTATATTTGAACATGTATTTGATTTCATACATTTGGTTTGTAAATTAAGTCTATTACTATCTATTTCAACTGCCTGTGATGATGTAATTGTTGTGGCTCCATCGAGAGTCGGATGTGTTTGATGTCGGTTTCTCTGGGAATGGTGTTATCGAGGGCCCAAGGCCACTCGACGGACTACCGGGTTTAGTCTGGTCCAAGTGCACTGCGAGCCAGAGGTGGCAGGTGCGCTTAGTCTGGATTAAGCAGGGCGGTTCCGCCACAGCTGGTATCAGAGCCGATCATACACAGACAACAGTTATATCATCCAGTTTTGGTTTACAAAACTATTTTCGAAAGCCCTTTTCAAGTAATTTAAAAATAGGAGTATGCGCTATGCCCGTATAAGGATGTTAGTGTTATCCAGGTGACATCACTGACATTCTGACCTAGATAGTACTCATATGCATATTCGGCGCTTTGGGAAGCAACTTTTCGGCCATAGCTGTCCCCAGTACTGGAGGAAGCTATTGGGATTTGCGAACAGTTGTGAACCCTGCATTCATGCCCCGTAGTACAAGCTCTTTAAGGGTGGTGGGCATGTTTGAGGCTTTCATACCCACCACACTTACCTTCGGTTTTGGGATCCACCTTTTTCTCGACAATCCCCAGTACTGGTGGAAAGTCAGGCTTTGAGGAAAAGGTGCATCGGCCCACCAACGTTGTCCACGCAGCGGTCACGCGTGGATGCCACACTAGGTGGTAATGTATGAGCATGCATTCTTCTGCAGGTACACTAACCCCGTGCGAAACTAAGAACGATTAGAGAACGGCTAGTTGCATTAAAGAGAGACGTGCATATATGTCACCGAATTATCGCTAGCTATATATATAATACATAGGATGTGTGATGTGAGACCGAATAGGACGAATCATGCATCATGTATCTTTTGCTATCATTTTTTGTGATACTACTAAAAGAAAAATGGGATAAATCGCGACCTAACCAAACTTCCTACACATTTCACTCACACAATACAGTTAATTTTACGAAGAGGGGTTCCCCACAATAAACCGAACGACCACGGTCAGAAACAGCACCTGAATGAAATTGCATCCCTCACCCAATTCATGATGAGATTTGATCTAAGAGTTAGTTATGTACCAAAGGAATAGAGGACTAGTCATTAGAGAATTTCCGTAATTGGACATCCACCCAAATCGATCGTCTTGACAACCATATCGACGATGCTCAGAAGTATTGACCAGCATCTAAGACTGCGCATGAGTTCCCATTAGCAGATTCGTTTATCCAGACCTACAAGATGTTTGCTAACACTTTAAGTGCAATCGAGCTATTCTATTCATTTACATGCTTTCATGTATTCAGAATATAATTAGGGCACTATGATCTTTTTATCACCGCGTCGGTTGCACAAAAAGCTCTTGGACTAAACTCGACTGGCTTCATTTCTGCAAATGGTCACCCCACCAGAGACATCTGCTCAGGGGGCCGCTCATGGAGCCCCATCTCCTTCTGAGTTGGCCACTCAGGTCGCTCAGCAACTCATCGACTTGATAGCTCAAGCGCAACAACGGCGCGACCCGCAAGAGATCAGCTACACTGACTTTGCGGCGCTGCAACCGCCGATCTTCACCGTTGCCACTGATCCACTCGATGCTGATGACTGGCTTCGGATCATCGAGTCCAAGTTCAGTCTACTGCCCCAACTCACTAAGCAACAGAAGGCTCACTTCGCGGCACAGTGTCTACATGGTCCCTCGGGGGCCTAGTGTGCTTCATTCCTGGCAATGCAACCAGCCGGGCACCAGGTCACGTGGGATGAGTTCCGTGCGGCTTTTCGGGCTCACCATCTCCCGCCTAGCCTCATCGAGCTCAAGCAATGAGAGTTCCGTGCACTTCGACAAGGGAACATGTCGGTACTCGAGTACGTGCAAGCTTTCATCCGCCTGTCGCAGTACTCCCCGGAAGACGTCAACACTGACCCACGCAGGGCTACCCGTCTGTTGGATGGATTTGATCCCACCCTGCTGACTCACTTGGGGCGCAGCTACGACAGCTTCACTGAGTTGGTAGACGTCGCCATCGACATGGAGGATCGCCTTAATCATGCCCATGAGGATCAGCGCAGGAAAAGACTTGCAAGCACACTTCAGTCAGGTTCCTCTCAGTGGCAACAGGTTGTGCTTCATCGTTCACCACTCATACATTACATCGACATGCCCCAGCAACAAGAACAACACTGGGGAACGCAACAACCCTCCTCTTGCAGTGCACCACCTCGTCCGCCTGCTTCAGTGCCACTGGCCAAACCAAGTGCCAACTACCCCTGCTACAATTGTGGAAAGACCGGCCATTTCAACAAGAATTGTTTTGCCCGACGGCAAAGCCAAGCACCATTGTTGATTAGAGACAACCCACGCCAAAGTAAGAAGAAAGGACCAAAGCGAGATCCAGCCCCAACAGAAGGTCGTGTGCACTATACCCACGTAGATCAGATTCCAGAAGGTGAACCAGTGTTAGCAAGCACATTTCTTGTCAACGAGCACCCTACAGTGGTATTGTTTGACTCCGGAGCGACACACACTTTCATCAGTAGGTCGTATGCAACTAAACATGGTTATCACATTGATAATATGAAGGCAAAATACCATATCACAGCCCCGGGATCACCGATTGACACAAATCAGATTGTGAGGCACTTACGCTTGTGCATAGGCACAGAAGATTTCTATGTTGATCCTGTGGTACTCCCTAACCAGGGGATTGACATTATCTTAGGGATGGATTGGATGAAAGAGCACAATGTATTGTTAGACATTACTAGTAGGACAGTTCAAATGAAGTCTAGCAAGAGTGGGAAAGTTATGCATATTCCTCTGCCAAGTCACAGGCGTTCGCCACCCACAGTAAATGCCACAGAAGCCCAGTTGATCAAGAAAATACCGGTGGTTTCTGATTTTCCAGATGTGTTCCCGGAAGAGCTTCCAGGGCTCCCACCGGATAGAAATGTTGAGTTCGCCATTGAGCTTGTACCTGGCACGGCACCTGTCTCCAAGAGACCGTATAGAATGGCACCTGATGAACTGAAAGAGCTAAAAACACAACTGCAGGAGCAGTTAGACAAAGGGTTTATTCGACCTAGCTCATCACCTTGGGTTTGTCCCGCCCTCTTTGTTGAGAAGAAAGACCCAGGTGGTAAGAGATTATGTGTGGACTATCGACCGTTGAATGATGTTACTGTCTAGAACAAGTACCCTTTGCCACACATTGATATCCTATTTGATCAGCTTGGGGGAGCCACAGTTTTCTCCAAGATTGATCTTAGATCCGGGTACCATCAAATAAAGGTCCGAGAAGAAGACATACCAAAGACCGCTTTCTCCACGCGTTATGGGCTTTACGAGTATCTTGTCATGTCCTTCGGGTTGACTAATGCACCAGCTTTCTTCATGTACCTGATGAACTCGGTGTTCATGAATGAGCTTGACAAATTCATGGTAGTATTCATTGATGACATCTTAGTGTATTCCAAGAATGAGAAGGAGCACGAAGAACATTTGCGGATAGTGCTATCTCGCCTTAGAGAACATAAACTTTACGCCAAGTTCAGCAAGTGTGCGTTTTGGCTAAAGGAAGTGGCATTCCTAGGCCATATCTTGTCAGCGAAGGGAGTGGCTGTCGATCCCAGCAAGGTGGAAGATGTGCTGAATTGGAAGCAGCCACAAACTGTGACAGAGATACGGAGTTTTCTTGGTTTAGCAGGCTACTACCGCCGCTTCATCAAAGATTTCTCAAAAATAGCAAAGCCTATGACAGCATTAACCCAGAAAAATGCAAAGTTTGCGTGGAGCCCAAAGTGCGAAGAAGCCTTTGGGACATTAAAGAAGCTTCTAACTTCAGCACCTGTTCTTGCTCAACCAGACATCACCAAGCCGTTTGACTTTTATTGTGATGCCTCTGGTAGCGGCCTCGGTTGTGTTCTGATGCAAGAAGGGAGAGTGATTGCATACGCATCCTGCCAACTGAGGAAACATGAGGTGAATTACCCAACTCACGATCTTGAGCTACTTGCGATTGTCTATGCTCTGAAGAAATGGAGACATTACTTGTTAGGCAACACCTATCACGTCTACACTGACCACAAGAGTCTCAAATACATCTTTACCCAACCTGAATTGAATATGAGGCAAAGACGGTGGTTAGAGTTGATAAAAGATTATGACCTAGAGGTTCATTACCACCCCGGTAAGGCTAATGTAGTAGCAGATGCATTGAGTCGTAAGGCTCATTGCAACTTCATTGAAGCTCGTCCAACAGTGAGAGTGCTATGTTGTGAGATCGGGGACATAGAAATGCCAACAGCGTTGGAAGCTGAACTTTACAACCTTGTCCTTGAACCAACCATAAAAGATCAAATCATAGCAGCGCAAAAGCAAGATAATGGCATGGCACATATTCGAGATGAGATCGATGACAAGAAGAAGGCCTGTTTCAAGCTTGACGAAGAAGGAGTCTTGTGGTTCAAAAACCGTTTAGTGGTACCAAAGGACATGGAGCTAAGAAAGAAAATCCTAAATGAAGCTCACACTTCCATGTTCACCTTGCACCCGGGTAGCAATAAGATGTATCAAGACTTAAAGCAAAAATTTTGGTGGACCCGTATGAAATGGGAGATCGCCAAGTATGTGTCTGAGTGTGACGTATGCCAGAGGGTAAAAGCTGATCACCTGAAGCCTGCCGGTATGCTTCAGCCACTAGCAGTTCCGGCCTGGAAGTGGGAGGACATACATATGGATTTCATTGTAGGCCTGCCTCGCACATCGAAGGGGTATGATTCCATATGGGTGATCATTGACCGATTCACAAAATCTGCGCATTTCATCCCTGTCAAGACCACCTATCGAACGAAGCAATATGCTGAACTATATATTTCTCGGATTGTATCCTTGCACGGTGTCCCTCTAACCATCACTTCGGACAGAGGCTCACTGTTTGTGTCACGCTTCTGGGAGCAACTGCAAACTGCTCTTGGAACCAAATTGATTCAGAGTTCAGCATACCACCCTCAAACAAGCGGCCAAGTAGAAAGAGTGAATCAGATCTTAGAGGACATGTTGAGGGCGTGTGCTTTGACCTATTCCACTAAGTGGGATGAATGTCTCCCCTTGGCAGAGTTCGCTTATAACAATAGCTACCAAAAGAGTTTGGAAATGGCACCTTTCGAAGCTCTTTATGGTAGGAGATGTAGAACACCACTTAACTGGTCTGAACCAGGTGAACGTGTCACATTTGGTCCAGACTTGGTAACACAAGCTGAGGAGCAAGTAAAATTCATTCATAGTAATCTGAGAAGAGCACAGTCTAGGCAGAAGAGCTACTCAGATAAGAGGAGAAGACAGCTAACCTTTGAAGAGGATGATCATGTATATCTTCGAGTATCACCCATGAAAGGAGTACACCGGTTTGGAGTAAAAGGCAAGCTAGCACCAAGATATGTTGGTCCGTTCAAGATCACAGAGCAATGTGGGCCAGTTGCTTATCGACTGGAGCTACCACCACATCTAGCTGCGGTGCATGACGTGTTTCATGTCTCGCAACTCAAGAAGTGTTTAAGAGTGCCAGAGGAAGTGATTGATACATCTCAAATTCAGATCCAACCAGACCTCACCTATCAAGAGCAACCCAAAAAAATCCTCGACCAAAAGCAACGCGCGACACGACGAAGAACCATTAACTTCTACAAAGTGCAATGGAGTAATCACTCCGAGGAAGAGGCAACTTGGGAGCAAGAAGAATTCTTGCGAACAAAGTATCCTGGTTTTCTTCCATCCACTTCGAATTGTAAACGCATACGCAATGCACTTTCTTCTCATTAACTTATCCACCCACATCACATCAGAATCTCGGGACGAGATTTCTTTAAGGGGGGTGGGTTGTGATGCTCCGGTATCTCAAGTGCTTAACCATCCATCATACATGCAACATTCATCATAATACATCATGCAATGACATGCATTTGAACCCTAATTCAAACTTGGTTGAAATGCCACTTGTTAAAAACCTGTTTCCTGCATATATGCCTCTTTGATTTTTCCTATAGCTCTGATTCTATTTAGAATTGGGTGAAACTCATATTTACAAACTTGTAGACAATTTAATGATAAACAACTTTGGTAATTGGTGCTTTGGCATGCATGAAGGTTTGCATAGAGTTTTGGGACTTTTTCTGTCAGCATGTAAATTCTGTCCAAACATGACCTGTTTAGTAATTTCAAATTTTCTTGATGTTAAAGCCAAAGCCTGGCATACTTGTATTGAGAAAGTTGTAGATTATGAAATTCTAAGCAACATTGGTATAAAACTCCTTTTGTGAAAGTGCCTAGAAAATAGACTTTTAGAATTTACAAGCTAGAGGGTTTTGTTGGTCAAACCTTAGTCAGCAATTTAAATTCAAATTTACACCAGAATTTTGAATAGAACATGGTATACAAGTTTATAAGGGAAATCTAGAGGAGCAAATTTAGAACATTTCATGCAATTGGGTCTTCTTCAATATCGGCCTCTAACCTGTTCAAAAGTGGGGATTTCAAACAGAGGTTTCAGCGGTCAAAGATGGATTTTTCAATTTCGGGATTTTTCTTTCCTTCCCGTCTCACTGACCGGCAGGTCCCACCGGCAGACCGCCTTCGGAATCCCGCCCCCGGGATTGGAAAAACCGGCCAGTGGGTCCCACTCGCTTTCTTCCTCCGCGCAACCGGTCCGTGGACCACCTCCTATCTCCACCCGCCTCGGCCCCACCTGTCAGCTGCCCGCGGCCCATGGACCGCGTCCATCGCCGCGCCGCCGGCCTCCTCCCCCTCTCCCCGACGCGCATGCGGCGCGCGGCGTCTGCGCGTGCCCCGCCATGGCCGCCAGCGCGCCGGCTGCGCCCCGCACCCCGCGACATAAGCCGAGGCCGAAGCCCTCCGTACCTGGACGCTCTCTCGGCGAAGACCACGCGCTCCCCACCTTCCCACTCCACTGCCCCTCTCTCTGCCTCTCCTCCCGAGCGTAGAGCGCGCAGTGCGCCACCCGCCATTGGAGCTCGACGTCGGGCTCGTGCCGCCGATGCTCCGGTGGCTCTCAGCGCCCTAGGCCGCCGCCTCCACCTTCGCCTCAGCCCTGCGCGTCCGACGCGCTAGGTCTAGGCCGCCGTACCCCTCTCTAGCGGCCGGATCGAAGGCGCACTGCCATTGCCGCCGCCGCGGCGAGCTCTCAGCCCCCGCCGCCTCGAGCCGCCCCTCGCTCCGCCGAAGCGCGCCTCGCGCTTGCGTCGAGCTCCTCCATCGTCCCCACTAGCCCTCGGCCTCCGCCCTTGCCTCTTTCTCCCTTTCCCACGCGCGCACCTCCCCGGCCACCGTTGCCGTCGACCCCTCACTGCGGGGAGCCACCTTTCGGCCCTCCCCACGCCTCTAGGGCACCGCCACCCGCCTTCGCCTTGCCCTCGCGTCTCTCCCGCGCTAGACGTCGTCGCAGTTACCCTCCTTTTTCGCCGGGTCCACGCCCGCGCCGCCGTCGGTGCGCGCCACCGCCGCTTCGGTTCACCGCCGCCGCTCGCCTTTCCTCCTCACCGCCGACGACGAGACCGAGCTGGTCGGGTTCGCCGTCGCGGGAGGCACCTCCCCAGCCCGTTCCGGCTCCAAGTTGCGGACCCTGCGCGCTGGCGCATGCACCGCGAACGCCGGCCGTCGTGCGAGGAATTTCCCCGGCCGAAGGTAGAAGAAGAGTCAATTTTTGCAGAAAAGTCCTTCCGTTTATGGCATATTTTATCACTGTTGATTGAGTCTTGAATAACTTATGAATACACCCCTAGATCCATTAGGGTTTCGCAGTTTAACCCGAGCCGTCGCATTTTGCAGATTTAACCCCGGGCTTTCGGCGTTTCGCGGTTAGATGCGGCGCGCTGTACACTGAGTCTCGCAAATCTTACGGTCTAGCCCCTGATATCTACGGTTAATTGCGTAAAAGTCCCTGGATCTAATGTTTTTTCCATTTATTTTCACTTTATTTCGGCTCAAACTTTGAAAAATCATAACAATTAAAATAAAAATCCAAAATGGGCAAACTCAGTGGCTATGGACCCCTTGTGAGTAGATCTACAGGATAGGTATGATGTGGATATGTGAAAAGACTGTTTTGCCCCTGGTTTAGTGCATGCATGGTGTAGGTAAATAAATGGTAAAAGTGTACCAAATGAACTCCAAAAATTATGAAACTTGGACAGTAGCTTTGTTATGGCATCTAGGTACTGTGTGATTTTTGGTAGCACTAGCGTTGACTGTTTAATTACTGTTTTGCCCTTATGCATATGATTTGTGTATTTAATTAACTTGGACAAGGAAGGCTATATAAAATATGCTCAAATATGACCTTTAGTATTTTTCATGCACTTCACATAGTATGAGTAACTCACTGGTAGGATATGAGGTTGTGCATGCATGTTTAAGCTGCTGTTTTGAAATTGACAAAATGCTACTAGTTGAAAAAGAAAATAGGAAAAAGTGTAATTAAACTGCTAGGAAAATTATGGGAAAAATCTAGTAGCCTACTAGTGATGTCTTGATACCAGAAAGTAATTTTGTGCACTTTAATACCGCTGTTTTGATTTATATGATTTTCATGGTGAAATAGAATATGGAAATTAGATGTCCTATCAAGCTATGGATTTTGTACATGCTAATTTTTGTACATGATGTCCATGCAATGTAATGGTTGCTGTAGAAATTTTAAGTTCAGAACTCATTCCTATAAATTATGAAAAATCCGAGAAGCTGTAGGGCTAATAACTTGTTGGAATTTCAATAAATTAATTATAACTTGTTTGTAGCTGAAGTTTTGGCAGTAGCGCTATGAAGTATGTTTCTGCATGTGGTAAAAATTTGAGATCGAATTGAGTTTTCTAACTACATGAGCTTATGAGTGCGTTTTATTTATAATGGTAGCGTGTCTCTTAATTTGCATATATATGTTTAACTTCAAGAGACAACTTCATTTCATTTGATGGGGACTGGGTACACATATAGAACAATAATTCCTAATAACTCCAAGGATAAAATGTAGTGATGGTTTGTACGATTTCTTAGTGATGGGCTGTATGATTTCTTAGCAAAGCCGTTATGTTTTCTTGTTATGGGGTGTGTTTAAACTAAGAGTACCCGAACCCATTCTTCACAAGCTGCTTGATCATGTTTTATATTTCATTGACATCTCATGCATACATCTGTCATTCGTTGTACTCATGTTTGCACTATGCCATGCATATAACATTGTATCGTAGACATGCATTTGCATTCTCTTGCACTCACTTGCATTTTATCATGCATATAGACCCCGCGTAAGGAGCTACCAACACAGAAGAAACCAGTGATCAAGGAACCAGACGACAGGCTATATTCGGAGCAAGAAGACGGAGGGTCGCTGATTAAATCCGTCCCTGCTTCAAGGGGTTCCCTGGGGCAAAGCCTCACAATCCGGCAAACTAACCTAGTTTAGTTTGTTGGTTTTCTTAAGATCAAGCAAAGGTACGTAGGACCATGATTTCTCCCAGCTAATACAACTCTCGTTTGATGATTACGCATATGCATTAGGAGTTGTTTGAAACCAACTGCATTAGACTTCCTGGCCGCCCTAGCCCTAGCACCTATACGTAGAGTTCGTAGGGCGAGTGCCTAGAATTGCTAGGTACGAGTAGATACGAGTGATTGTACTCGTCCCGTAGGTGCGGCTTTACAAAGTGACAGAAATCTCACCTATGAAAATTACTATACATGCTTATGTTTAAATGGAGACCGGGCGGAGAATTATTGAGTTAATTATTGATTATGGTATTGTGCACTGGACTCCGCCCGAGTCGCATAAGGCCCGTTCGCTGTTTGCCTGCTGATCGGCATAACATTGCTAGAGTGCTTATCCGGGATAATGGACCGGTGAAAGCTTACTTGTGCCATCCGAAGAACAGAGACAGACTCCTACTGTGACACCTTGGGGAGCTTGTAGTCGAGGGAGGGCTGACCCGACGTGACCGTGGTATCGCTCCTAAGACAGCACAACCTGGGAACAACGGAAGGATTGAATCGAACTTGGGATGGGACAAGTGGAGATGGGAGAAGCTTATATGGAACGCTGGGAGTTAGTAAGCATATGCCATCCTGGTGCTTCTAGTTATTCCCGGGAATTAACAAATCGATTCGAATCGCTGATGCTCACCAGGTGTGAGAATGCCAGATATCGCACATGGGCAACATAGTAATAATTGGAACATACTTTTTACAAAGTCACGCTTTTAATACAACATGCTTGGATGTGTATGATCTGTCCCACTATTCAGGGTGTTGCCCATCCACCGGTTGGAGGTCGATGGACTTGGGAGATGCTTTGAGGTCGAGGGAGGGCTGACCCGACGTATCGTGGTATCGCTCCTGAGACGGCTACTCCCAAGGGGTTGGATGGAAGCGCAGTGAATCTTGGGATATGACATGTTTTCATGTTTTACTTTTCATGCAAGTATTTACCTTATGTTATAAATGAATCTTTATGAATAATGGATAGCAGCTGTCAAATCCTGCTATCTGATATCAACATGACCTTGTTTAAGAATCAACAGCTAAGGATCCACATGATTAGTAAGCATGCTTTGCGTCAGCCGTAAGCCCCGTCCATTAAGTCCTACTGAGTAATTAGTACTCAGGGTTTGCCCCCACTTTTGGCTTACAGGTACCGATGACTTTTGGACAACTGTGTTGGAGGTGCTAGTACCGGTGGGCTCGGTGCTATTCGCCTTGTTCATCTCTTCGTGAAGATTACTTAAGTATATTGCTTCCGCTACGAGTTGTTTTGAAAACTCTTCCTCTATATATATACTCTGAATTCACTTCCGCTGTATTTGAACATGTATTTGATTTCATACATTTGGTTTGTAAATTAAGTCTATTACTATCTATTTCAACTGCCTGTGATGATGTAATTGTTGTGGCTCCATCGAGAGTCGGATGTGTTTGATGTCGGTTCCTCTAGGAATGGTGTTATCGAGGGCCCAAGGCCACTCGACGGACTACCGGGTTTAGTCTGGTCTAAGTGCACTGCGAGCCAGAGGTGGCAGGTGCGCTTAGTCTGGATTAAGCAGGGCGGTTCCGCCACACACTATTCCGTGCATTTCAAGCTCCTGCACTCCCCGCATTTCGAACTCTTGTGGTGCACATGCTTTGAGCTCTCGCCAATTCACGTACTTTCAAATCCATGCAACCCCACAACTCAAAGGTTCGGGGTCCATATGTTTCTCGTTCTCATGATTCTTGTGTCTCCAACCCTTGAAATCTATGTGCCTTTGACTCTTTGATTCAGGTCACCCATGCATTGACATTCATGTGCTCCCAACTCCTTGTTCGTGTCTTTCCATCACCTTGTATTGCTTGCATCTTCTGACGTTGGATAGCTGTGCCACTCTTGATGTAGTGTTTACCCGAGTAGTCCATGGTGCCGCGACGAAACCTAGGGTCCCATGTGTATGGCCGACACCGGGTAAATCCCTAGGCTCGCGCTGTATCAAGACATACAAAGGCATGACGCCGCTTAAGTTGTGGAACATTCGTATCCATTTTCTATCCCCTTGTCAACCCTATACATCTAATTCGTGGATACAATTTACTCTATTTACACTACCGCATTGTATTATTTCCTTGCTTTGTTTCACCTTGCCTTTCTTGATCTGTGGGAACCATCAACTCTGTTTCCACTACTTTCTCTTACATTCCTTTCTTGTATATATTGAACCTTATCTCCTAAAGGTGAATTTTAACACCATCTGCTGCACTAAGCTTTTGTTCTCGGCTAGTGCTCTTGTCATATCATCTTTTTCAAGAAGATTCTTTGTTCTTCCTTGAAAATCATCCTCAGTTGAGTTTACTAACACTGTCTATTGTTTCATTAGTAAGCACACATCATATACCTAGACTTTCTTGGTCAGTCTTGACCAAGCTAAGAAATCGTACGAACCATCACCTTGTCAAGTCTATCTCAACCCTTGTGTACATTCTTGCTGCCAAAGGCAGGATGTGTTGTACTGCACCACATCTTTCCTCCGAGGTTACCTTGATTTACTATCTTATATGTGTACACAGTCCTTATCAAAGGAAATGAATGTGTCTCTCTAAAGCACATCCATTGATAACCCTTTGAATCATGAGATCCTTCATGGTTCGATTTCTCTAATTGTGTACACTTTGCTTCTATTGTTCTAAGACCAACATCTTTATCACGTTTCTAAACCTTGGTGTCAAAGTCAGGGAGTAACCCTGTTCTATTGTCCGAATCAATCGTTGTCACTTTCGCACTGTGGCCACACCTCCTTTGTGGTTTGTTCATTCGCTCTCATATAAAACACGACTTGCCGAGCACCTGGGAAGGACCACTTTAGACCTATTCAAAAGCTTTGTAACTACCTCGTGTTAAAGAGGCACTAACCCTTCACGAGCCAGTTAACAAGGCTAATGGATGAAGATTCAAATGTAACCATGTGTGACAGAAGCACACGAACCGCGCCAAAACCCATTCACATTCCGCAGCAAGCCGTAAAACCCCGCTTCCTTCAAATCTCAAGACGAGATTTCTTTAAGGGGGGTAGGTTGTGATGCCCCTGGCATCTCAAAAGCCCTAACACACAGTTAGAGACAAGTTAATAATGAATTAGGACTTGATGACGCTTGGAGAGTAACGAAGACTAGGTGGAGAAGTCACTAAGCCAAATTTTCTAGAAGAATACGAAACCCGACGCCCGGCCGCGCCCTTGCCCTCGCCCCGGCTGCATCTGGATGGGATCCCGGCCCGTGCGCTCACCTCCTTCCCCATACACTCTCGCTCACTCCCATAGCTCCCAACTCCCTCACTTGCCCCTGCCCCTCCTGCTCACGCGGAGACGACGCGCCGAGCCGCCGTGGCCATCTCGCGGCGAGCTCCTACTCCGGCCGCCTCGAGCCACCACCGCCCCATCCACCTCGCGCACCGTGTTCGCGGCACCTCCCTCTACCGAATCCCCAAAGTGTCGACGTCGATTGCGTCCCCCCACCACCATCTTCCACGGGTGAACGCCATGGCCGCCGCCATGGCCGCGAGAGCACAAGCTCGTGCGCCGGTCTCCTCCGGCCTTGTCCCTCCATGCCTCTACCGTTACCACTTCCGTGCAGCCCTCCTCCATCGCTCCTCCACACCCTCGGCCTTTCCCAAAGCCTCATGTGCCCCCTCCACGCGCGGCCGCCATGAGCACTGCCGTGACCACCACGCTCACCGTGGAGACCCATCCTCGAGCCACCACCGCGCCTCCTCTCCACCGCCACCGGCTTCCCCATCTCACCGCGCAGCTGTGAGGCCCAGCCACAGCCTCTATCACCTCCTCCCTGCACCGAATCGAAGCACACCGCCGCGCCAAGGCTCGCGAGTTCACCGCCGCCGTTCTCACTTGTCCTCTACACCGCCGGCGACTAGATCTACCCGAGGTAGTAGCCCATCACCGGGGGCACCTTCGGCGACCCGCTCGGCCTCAAGCCCAGGCCTCCACGTGCTGAACCGCACGCCGGGAACGCGGGCCGTCGCGCGCCATCGTCCCCCGTCGACCCAAGGAGGAAGACGGCGCATTTGCACGTTAGCCCCTGTAGTTTTCGTTATTCTATCCACTATTGAATGTGCCTTGATAAAACTGCAGATAACCCCCTGGATCTATTAGAGTTTCACATTTTTACCCGAAGCTTTTCATTTTTTGCAGATCTAACCCTGTGCTTCACCTATTTCACAGGATCTGTTCACTGAACCTAGGTAAAATTTCGTGCTAGCCCCTGAAGTATATGGTTAATTTCATTTTGGTCCCTGTTTTGTATGTTTTTCTTTTTCTAAATCTGTGAACTTTGGAAAATCATAACAACTCAGTGGCTATGGACTCCTCTTGAGTAGATCTACAGGATAGGTATGATGTGGATGTGTCAAAAGTCTGTGTTGCCCCTGGTTTATTGCATGCATGATTAGGGTAAATAAATGATAAAAGTGGACTAAATGAACTCCAAATGGCATGAAACTTGGACAGTAGCTTTCTTGTGGCATTGTAGCACTATGTGAATTTTTGTAGCCCCAACACTTACTGTTTAGTTACCTTTTACCATTATACATGTGCTATGTGCAATTATTTAACTTAGAAATTGGAGGCTACATGGAATATGCTCAAATTGACTCTCTAGCATTTTTCCTATACCTTGAGTAATATAAGTATCTCACTAGTAAAATATGAGCCCTTGCATGTTAAGTTTTAATGGTGATTTGAAAATGATAAAATGCTACATGTTAGAAAAGATAATTAGAAAAAGTGGTCATAAATGGCTAGAAAAATTCTCTGGAAAATTTGGTAGCCTAAGGTTGATGCATAGAGTCCAGAAAGTATATGCTAGCGGGCTATTCACACTGTTTATATGCACATCTAAATTTCACACAGGATTAATATATGGAAAATAGATGTCCTGTCAAACTTGAGAGTTTTAACTTGTAAATTTTTGTACATGCAGTCCATGCTAAGCATAGCTCACTGGTAAAATTTCACCTTCGGAAACCATTCCTATAATTTATGAAAAATTTGAGAAGCTATAGGGCTGATAACTAGCTAGAATTTTCATAATTAATTTATAACTCCTTTGGGGCTGAAATGTTGACAGTAGCATAATGCAATATAAACCTACATGTCAAAAAATCTGAGTTCAATGGGAGTTGTCTAACTTCATGAACACAAGTAATGCTTTTTATTCATAAAGTAGGCATGTGTTATGTAATTATAAGAGTAGGTGTTGTTTGCTATTGATATCATTATGCATGTGGGTTGATTTCTAGCTGCACGCTATCTACTGATGTCTATGCCACACTTGATTGAGAGGGATTAAACATCACCATACTCCATGCATGTATCTTAATAATCCAAATTGCTTTTGCATATTGTTATCAAATCGTTGCATTAACATGTTATCAATATGAGTATGATCAGTAACTTGTTTATGTGTGATTGAATGATTGTGTTCTTGCTTTGTGTCCATAAGAATACTCTCTATTTAAATAGCTTATCAATCACCTTTTGCCTGTTCATGAAATGGTTATTCATACGTGTGCTTCGTATTCATGCATCTCATTCCTTGCACCATCCCGCATGTCAATCATATAGTGGCGCTCATTACAGATACGTGATCAAGAAATGAACGCGTGGAACTACTTCAACCAACGGTGATCCAAAAGACCAACTAAGACCCACTCACGACCTGGAGGGCCCATCAGTCGTGTTTGGATGGAGGAGTTGTCCAAGGGATCAAGGGTTGACTGGGGCAAAGCCTCACAACCCGGCAAACTAACAGTAGCCTAGTTTGTTGGTTTTATTAAAGTGAATCAAAGGTAGGCAGGATCATGATCTTCCTAGCTAATATGATTATGATTGATGATTACGCATCTGCATTAGGAGTTGTTTAAAACCAATTGCATTAGACTCCCTGGCCGCCCTGGTCTTAGCACCTAAAATAGAGTACGTAGGACGAGTATGCCTAGTAATTCTAGGTACGAGTAGACACGAGTGAATGGAGTCACTCGTCCCGTAGGGATTGCTTTTCAGAAAAGAAATCTCACTATTATGAATCTTACTTTGATGATGATATGTTTTAAATGGAGACCGGGCGGAGATATGGGTATATAAGAAAAATGATGATGATGAGATGGATGGTTTGGCGGACTCCGCCCGAGTCACATAAGGCCCGTTCGCTGTTCGTTTGCTGATCGGCATAACATTGCTAGAGTGCTTATCCGGGATAATGGACCGGTGAAAGTCTTACTTGTGCCATCCGAAGAACAGAGACAGACTCCTACTGTGACACCTTGGGGAGCTTGTAGTCGAGGGAGGGCTGACCTGATGTGACCGTGGTATCGCTCCTAAGGTGGCACAACCTGGTAACAACAGAAGGATTGAATCGAACTTGGGATGGGACAAGTGGAGATGGGGGCTATATGTGGGAACGCGATGGCTAGTAAGCATATACTCCTGGCATTCCTAGTTATTCCCGGGAATTGAAAATTGATTCGAATCGCTGATGCTCACCAGGTGTGAGAATGCCAGATATCGCACACGGGCAACGTAGTAATAACTGTACCATGTTGTTTATTAAGTCACGCTTTTTAATACAACATGCTTGGATGTGTATGATCCATCCCACTATTCATGGTATTGCCCATCCACTGATAGGAGGTCGATGGACTTGGGAGATGTTTTGAGGTCGAGGGAGGGCTGACCCGACGTACCGTGGTATCGCTCCTGAGACGGCTACTCCCAGGGGTTTGATGGGGCGCTATGAATCTTGGGACGGGACATGTGTTCATGTTTTACTTTCTTGCAAGTATCTTACTTTACGATATAAATGACCTTCATGGCTAATGGATAGCACCTGTCAAATCCTGCTATCTTATGTCAACATGACCTTGTTTAAAATTCAACAGTTAAGGATCCACATGGTTAGTAAGCATGCTTTGCGTCAGCCGTAAGCCTCGTCCATTAAGTCCTACTGAGTAATTAGTACTCAGGGTTTGCCCCCACTTTTGGATTACAGGTACTGGCGACATCTGGATAGCTGTGTTGGAGGTGGTAGTACCGGTGGGCTCGGTGCTACTCGCCTTGTTCATCTCTTCAAGAAGACTACTTAAGTATATTGTTTCCGCTGCGAGATTTTGAAAACGCTTCCGCTATATATGTACTCTGAATTCGCTTCCGCTATATTTTGACTATGTATTTGATTTTATACAATGGGTTTGTAAATTAAAGTCTAGTATTCTCTATTTCAACTGCCTGTGATGATATAATTGTTGTGGCTCCTTCGAGAGTCGGATGTGTTTGATGTCGGTTCCTCGAAAATGGTGTTATCGAGAGCCCGAATGACTCTCGACGGACTACCAGGTTTAGTCTGGCCTAAGTGCACTGCGAGCCAGAGGTGGCAGGTGTGCTTAGTCTTGATTAAGCAGGGCGATTCCGCCACAATCGGTCCGCGCAAGAACACCTCGATGCAGCCGCTGGAGGATCATTCTTGTCCTTAGCGTTCCCACTACCCGCTCTCTCATCAAGAAGATGGCAAGCAACCAAGGATGGAGAGAGGAGAGGGCGAACAATAAGCCCCGTGGAGTCCACCATATTGACGGCTCCAACATGCTTGCCGCCAAGATGGACCTCCTGCTAGAGAAGCTGGAGGGCGCTCCTGAAGCTGTGCCGATCTAGGCACTGGATTCTCGCATGACTTGTGAGCATTGTGGGAATGCCAGCCACACAGGGAACATGTGCCCCGAAAATGGATCGGAGGACGTTAATTTCATCAACAACAATGGCTTCAGCAACGGCCCTCGTCCTCAACCAGGTTGGAATTCACAACCCAACTTACCTTTCACTGGTCAAGGTATGTCTTCTAGCAGTTCTCAGCAGTGCCAACTGGTAAAAACTTTCAAATTTAAGTGTCAGGCACCCCGGGAAACACTAAGAGAGAAGATCGAGCTTTCGCCAAGCAAGCCAAAAATGGACTCTCTCCTCGTAGCTATGGAAAAGCTCCTGTATGATGGAGAAGCCCGCAAGCTCAAAGCCGATCGCAGAGCCGAGTCACTGAGACGTGCCTCACTGGCCCAGCCGCCGACAAAGGACTCAGGAGGCAAAGCTCCTGAGACAAAGGTCACTGCCAAGGCAACGAACACATCCCAAGAATGGCGGAAGAAAGAGGAAACGCCAAAAGCCCAGCCAGAAAAGAAGACTAAAACTCAGAAACAAAAGGCTGTGGCAACCAAGAAGGTTTGGCGAGCAAAAGTTGCAGCACAGACAGCCGCTAAGTCTCCGTCGAGCGCTGACACCGATTCAAAGGTATGACTTGCCCTCGTCTTTACTGGCCTTATCCTCCACTGCATATTTAACTTTCCGCATTATAATTTTCCTATCTTTCATGCACTTACTTTGAATTTCACCATTGCATGTTTAAATTTCATCAAATTTTTGCTTAAGTTTGCATTTAGTTAGTTCAACTTTGTGAAAAAAAAAATAAGTGCTACACCCTTGGTTTTTGGACGTTTTGTGGAGGCTCTACCCCGCAAGGACGACTAACTATGACGACTGACTTCTGGACGACTAACCGCTAACGCTAATACTTGTGTTTGCTTTGTCCCTTGTGTAGTATATTGTCTATTTTTGCCGGATGTCTTCTTTCTTTAGGAAAGCGAAGAAGGCCCTGAGCAACACAGGGAAGGGACTGCACCTGAAGTTCTCGTCTTCGTCGGACAAGCGCTCTCGCTCTCGTTCACAAAGCGAAAGCTCCAGGACCCCAGCAGCATCCAATAGGACACCCACAGCATCCGACAGGATGTCTGTCAGCGGTACACGCAGCCGCCAAGACCAGGAGCAAGATGAAGGAGTTTCTTCTCAGCAACAACCGCAGCGCCGACTGATGAACCTGCATGACATCAACATCCAAGGCGATCAGGAAGCCCAGGTGTTACAAGCTCTTTCCACCAAGACCTTTGGGAGGCCAAGTGCTTCGACGCCTTCTTCCTCGTCGAGATAGGTATGTTGGACCTGTTCATTAAAGCCTTTGATTATGTAGGTTGGTCGGATTTCGCTAACATTACAGAGGAAGGATCCGTTCTACTCACACAAGAGTTCCTGATGACTCTCCGCGTGGATAAGCGTACAACAGGTACGTTTTTAAATTTTCGCATGTTCAATACAGAATTCTCTGTCTACCGCGGCAGTTTGCCGACCTCCCGGGTTTCCACTCTAACTGTTCGTTGAGTGACCTAGCCGGGTACGACATGAAATCTTTTTGGGTGGAAATATGTGGAGAGTACGGGAAGGGGAAACACAGCACCACCAAAATTCACAATCCCATTCTGAGACTCTTAGCTCGCTAGGTCTCGCTCATCGTCTTTCCAAGAGGCGAGGTTCGTTGTGCACCCAACGAAGACCTCAAGTGCCTCTATGCCATGGTCAAAAAGAAGCGCTATGCTCCGGTCCTCGACATTGTCCACCACTGGATGGGCATGAGAGCGACCAACACCCCTATAAGCATCACTTCCTTTGTCACCTTGATAGCAGTCAACTTGGGCCTCCTAGAGAATGCCCAACTTGACTTCCTTCCCGCCGACACATCACACTATGTGGGGGGAGCAGCACTTTGTCCAGGCACATTTCATGAGGCGAGACACAACAACTGGGAGATTGATCATGACATGGTTCAGGCATAGCCTTGAGCTGCCGCTTCCAGCACCGCAGTTCGACATGTACACCATAAGGAGCCTAACCATACAGCTAGATGTGGAGGCACCACGCCAAAGCATCGGCGGTGTCATGACCAGAGCCCAGTGACGGCGAGCAGAGGAGTCACACCACAGAGCCCGAGGGGAGGATAATGAGGAACCTGTCCATGTTTCCACACCAGCTGAGCCATCTTGGTACTTCTCCAGTACCGATGGTGAGAGTTCCTACCAGCCTTCCCATAGTACACAATACTATGGAGGCGGTAGTGCGTCACGTGCGCTCAGCCGAGACTTAGGTCACTCTGCTTCAGCCCGGTACCACCCAGATTATATGGCCGACATCAACTCCGCAATGAGGGGGGATGAACTTAAGCCAGTACGATCAGAGGCTGTATTAGCAGGTAGGTGACATCTACCAACGCACAGAAGCAATGGACCAACGGCTCCAAACCGACACGGAGATGCTCCAGAACCTGAACGAGCAAGTTGGAGCCGGCTTCCTCAATGCTCAGAACTTCTACAACTACTACTACCAAAACACCTAGCTTCATTGAAGCTTGGGGGAGATGGTAGACCGTTATGAGCATACTTCCTCGTGCCTGTGTCTCCTCAGAGTAAGGTGTCCCCGTCTCTTGTCCTTGTCTCCTCCCATGTGCACCAGCAGTACCCCGACAAGCAGCAGCATCACCCGTCCTACCAGTACCAGCAGTACCCCGTCCGACTGAGCAGCAGCATCACTGTCCTACCGAGGTAAGTACTTTCAATAATGTTTTTATTTATTTTCCTTTTTATTGCTTTATCTAAAAAAAGTGTCAATAAAAACAACTCCCAACTTTGATGCATATATCTTTCATATGGAAATGATGAATAGTTGCCCTATTATGTTCATGCTTAGTTGTTTATGCACGATCTACACTTAGCTTAATTTCGAGCTTGTGTACATAAGTTGAAAACTTGATCTTGTACTTAGTGGATGCCATTTGCATAACCTTGTCTAAGTTGTTGTGAGGAATGATATGATTAAGCAATAGGTTTTCTCACATGTCCCTAGTAAGATAAACATCTCAGTTTATTCTTTTGAAAAATGAAATGAAGTGCCCCCATTGGTTTTGAATACCTACCAGAGCCAATTACACTGAAATATCTGAGCCTAGCTTGTTTAAGCTACTTAAAGTTGTTTTGAGCTTTGTCAAATTTTGAGTCTCTTAGAATGGAATCATCTCTATCTTCTGAATTGTTGGAGCAAAAATCCACCACCACAAATGCATTTACCTATCTTGGGTATCCATCCATATATCTCCAAAATAATACCCTTAGCCTTACTCCTTCCAATCAAAAAGAGGTAGAGTATGGAGCCAACAAAAATATGAGAAAAAGAAAAGCATGCTAGTCAAGCATGGCAAAAAGAGAGAAAAATACAAAAAGGCTCCATATTCATACCTATCAATCAAAAAGGAGAAGGAAAGGAAACAAGGAGATTCATCCATCCACCCACCAAATAAAGCTCCAACAATGAACAAGGCTAGATGATGTAGTACATTTCTTTGGTCCAATCTTTGGCTTTGCAAAACAAACAACTTAAGTAAGCTAAGTTCTTCCATGACCCTGAGCTCCACATAAGCTTTAGTACAGAAAGTTCTTAGACATGCTCTTGGTTTCAAATGGTGAGGATACACTTTGAGCGATCAAGGGTACTAAAAGGGGAGGGGGAATGAAATCCCCCTCTACTCTAAACCCCCTTTCCAATGCTTTTGAAAACAAAAAACCATACCTATTGTTCTTTCCAGTATGGAGCCAGCGTCATCATAGGTATAGCTACCCCCTTGCCACAGATGCTATCCATTCAGAGTCCTTTCGAACCCCGGCCAGGCACCCTCCCGGTAGTGCTAGGGGTTGTGTCACAAATAGGTAATGTCAAGTTTCCAATCATTCTGGTGGCTCGACGAAAAAGCCGTCCTATTTGTTTCTGCTGATGACCGTCTTCTTGTAGCTTATATTTTTTACCCCCTAGTAACCCTACCTCCAAGTACGAAGACTTATGATTATGTTGCTTGATCTGGTAGGGAAACTTGTCTTCTTTTGAAAAATCTTTAAAAATACCTGAGATGTGAATCCCAAAAGACATGCTTGGAGCAGAACCTGCAGCTAAGTCGTTCTTCCTCTCAACCGCCCAAGACATGGTGAGACAAAAAGATGCACCACAGGTATGAGTGAGAGTGACCATTGCATACACTATAGTTTGAGGTAAAAGCATGGGTGTCGTCTGTGCATAACTCCTATTTATGAGCATCGATATTGCAGCAACTCCTGATCCATAACCCATCTTGGCTTTACTCGAGGACGAGCAAAGTTCTAAGCTTGGGGAAGGGGTGTTGACGGTCATTATTGCACTACCAATGATCGTCAATTATCCATGAACATGGAAGAAAACATGCCAAAGTATGGATAAACCTGTGCTACTAACACATTTCCACAAGTTGTGTTGAGTATTTGATTGTAGGTACAAAAATCAGTAGAAAACAGGCAAATTTGGCTAAGTCATAGGGTCACTGGCCAGTGGGCCAGGCTACACGGCTCAAAGCCAGGTCGCCCGGCTCCACCCCAGGCCGCCCGACCTGGCAAAATGGCCAAATCAGCTCATCTTCAACCTACATGCGCATAAGTGACGTGTTAACACACTTGTGAAGTCCAAATGCCGAATGCACCACATCAAGGACCCGAAGGCTTGCCACATCACCGATCTAGGACTTGGATTGGTGAAGTCAGCGATCCTCAGCACTTCAATCCTGCGGCTAAGGAAGAAACACAAGTGAAGATCAACGGTTGATAAGGAAACACATGCATAATTGCCATAACTGCCATGCAACCGCCATGGGGAGTGAATATCAGCCACAAGATGGAGAAAGGCGGTGGATCGGACGGTCCTCCGGGCCGCCCGGCTTGGGGTGGAGCCGCCCGGCCCCACCTCAGCGGCTTCCGGTTGTAACCGCCTCTCCAACTGCCTCACCGACCTTAGAAGCTATAAATACCCCCCTAGGCTTCACTTGTAGAGTGTGGAAGTTGATTAGCTCACACTATCGTTTAGTCTTGTATCACTAGGTTAGTCTTGGGAGTTAGAGTTGAGTCTGAGTTTTTGCCTCAGGGATTCTGGAGTCTTCTTCGCGTCTCGGTAAAGCTCTTGTATCTTTCTATCTTTTGTACTCGTTACTCCTGTATAATATTTATCATTGCTCTATCTTTTGTTATACTTTACTTTACTTCTTAACGCTTGCCTAGTGTGGTGTACCTTTATTGCATACTAGATCCAAGGCTTAGGTTTGTGTTGTTCTTAAGTTATCTGAATCCTGTTAGACTTGCCGGTGCTATAAGCTTGTCTTAGGCTTTTGATCTAAGATTAAGTTAGTTCTCACCCTCTGATCAAGGAAGAGCTTTAGTGTCCAAGTTCTCACTTGAACACTAGTATAGCGTGCCATCTTACCCACAGATCTGGTCGATAGCCTCTCTAAGGAGATAGCTCTAGAGGTCTCAGTAATCCACCCCGTCGTTCGGTAAGCCCATAGGCGTTAGCCGGATCTCATTCGGAGGTCTATTATCTACCCCTTGACCCCTCAAGGCGCTAGAATTTCGCTCGACGCAAGATCCTAGCTTGTATCCAGTTATCTTAGTTCAACCGCGAATACTCCTCTGCAGTGGTTAAGTCGTAGAGTTTGGAAATCTAATCTCACTCGTGGTCCTTCTAGGCAACTACCTAAGTGTTAGGCTTCTTTAGTCCCTGTTTTACTCTTCCCACCATACATTATCTTCATATCTTACCCCTGTTGTAAGTTTAGCTGGCATTTTATCTAAGTTATAGTACTGCTTGAAAGTTTGACATTTCATTCCACCTATTCGCCCTTGCTTTCCTATGGATTTTTACGATACTCGGAATACTCTGAGTGAAAAAGCTACAGTGAATCTCCGTGCGCTTGCGGAGTAAAATCTATTACGCTAAGAGACATCAACATCCCCTATATATGGAATCTAATAAGTCGGTTATAGAGTCCTAATAGACCTATTTCTATGTATATAAAAGAGTCCTAAAGGTTCTTGGGCGTCCATGAAGCTTCTTTGCTTGGAGAAGAAGCCCTTGTCCTAGTCCTTCCTGAAATCAGCTTTCCATATTCTGTAGCCTTTAGTATTTCGACCATAACTTCCTCATCTGAAGTCCAAATAATGCAAACTCAGACTCTAAATTGTAGAGCTCGAAGAGGTCTACAACTTTGGTAATCAAACTTTCTTCATTTGACATAGTTAAGGTCTCCGAATTGGGCCCACAAGGTGCTGATGTCCTGGAATCCGAGAATATCTCGTGCGATTTATTTGGAGATTGGATTGGACTCTTGATAATCCTTCTTTTATCTTCATATTCTTCATACTCAAGGAATCCTTAGCCACCGGAACCTTCTCCATAATGGGCTTGGGCTTTATTTTGGGCTTTAATTGCTCTTCTTTTATTAATCACTTCTCCTCCCTTGACTTGTAGCATAAATCATTTATTCGAGAAATCCTCAAATTATTACAATTATACCCTATTTTCCTGCAAAAATCAATATTGAACAAAAACAAAGAGCATTCTCGAAAACGGGGTTATTTGTTAGTAAAATAAGACTAAATGATAAGATTCACTCTCAAAAAGACACAAAATCATATGAAAATAGAGTGTATTTTTAGTACTTAAGCCGCGTCAACAGGTGCCAAACCTCCGATACCATGGGAAACGATTTATTTGGAGATTGGATTGGACTCTTGATAAACCTTATTTATCTTAATATTCTTCATACTCAAGGAATCCTTAGCCACCGAAACCTTCTCCATAATGGGCTTGGGCTTTATTTTGGGCTTTAATTGCTCTTCTTTTATTAATCACTTCTCCTCCCTTGACTTGCAGCATAAATCATTTATTTGAGAAATCCTCAAATTATTACAATTATACCCTATTTTCCTGCAAAAATCAATATTGCACAAAAACAAAGAGCATTCTCGAAAACGGGGTTATTTGTTAGTAAAATAAGACTAAATGATAAGATTAGCTCTCAAAAAGACACAAAATCATATGAAAATAGAGTGTATTTTTAGTACTTAAGCCGCGTCAACAGGTGCCAAACCTCCGATACCATGGGAAATGATTTATTTGGAGATTGGATTGGACTCTTGATAAACCTTCTTTATCTTCATATTCTTCATACTCAAGGAATCCTTAGCCACCGGAACCTTCTCCATAATGGGCTTGGGCTTTATTTTGGGCTTTAATTGCTCTTCTTTTATTAATCACTTCTCCTCCCTTGACTTGTAGCAGAAATCATTTATTCGAGAAATCCTCAATTATTACAATTATACCCTATTTTCCTGCAAAAATCAATATTGCACAAAAACAAAGAGCATTTTCGAAAATGGGGTTATTTGTTAGTAAAATAAGACTAAATGATAAGATTAGCTCTCAAAAAGACACAAAATCATATGAAAATAGAGTGTATTTTTAGTACTTAAGCTGCGTCAACAGATGCTAAACCTCCGAAACCATGGGAAAAATTCGGTTGTCTCTTTCCCTTGTCTTTCTACTTGATGCTCTTGTGGTTGTTGCTTTTTCCATGGATTGCATCTTGTAGTCACCATGCTTAGTCTCCTCTTGGCTAGTATATCCCTTTTTATGGTCATTAGTGTTGCTAGTTGTAGCTTCCATTGTTGTTTCTTTTCACTAGCATGTGTAGGATCGTTATCTCTTGTTGAGTAGGATAGTATCGTGTAGAGGCTGAAGTGGGCTAATTGGTAGTTTCGTTAGGCTAAGGATTGTCGATTAGAGTTGAAATTAGCCCAATTCACCCCCCCTATTGGGCATCCGATCCTTACATAGGTGTATAGTGGAAAGAAGTAAAATAAACTACCTAAGATATACGTAGAAAGGTATAGTTGCCTAGGAGGACAACAAGTGAGATGAAGTTCGACTGCAAAGACTATGTCGTGGTTAACTAAGAAACTCAAGTAAACAAGTCAGGGTCTCGAGTCGAGCGAAATTCAGGCGCCTCGAGGGGTCAGGGGGTAGATAGTAGACCACCGAAGGTGACTCGGCTAATGCCTATGGGCCTACTGAACGAACGGGCCTAGGATACATAGGCACACCACACACTGTCACCGAGTGGGGCAACCAAGCAAATCTGCGTGGATAGGCTGGCACGCTATAAACGTACTCAAGCAAGGCTTGAGCAACAATAGATCGTCCTTAATCAGAGGAGAGGACCTAACCAAAGCCTGGCATATAGGATGGATTATAGCACCGGCAAGAATAATGAGACTTGACTAAGATAACCACAGCATAAGCCTAGCAAGTATGCAAAATAAAGGGTACACCACACTTGCAAGAGATAGAAATAAAGTAAAGCATAAATATATTATACTGAAGATAAGAGTAACAATATACAAGAACTTTACCTCAGACTCAGAAATATCTCTGAGAACTCCGAGGCAAAGCTCGACTCACTCTAACTCCCAAGACTATCCTACTACAAAGATATAAAAAAGAATACCCTCTATGGTAGAATGTAGCTCTCAACTTGTCCACACCTTTACAAATGAGCTCTCAGGGCCTATTTATAGCTTGTACAAGTGAGGGGGGCACTTGTAGGTGGCTAAGGTCGGTGGGACGCTAAAGTCAGTGGTCGGCCGATCTTACCTTGGGGGAGGTCGGCCAACCTTGCCCGATGTCGGACGGCCCTCCGATCCACCGCCTCAGCCTTCCAACAGCTTGATCTCGCTTCCCCATGGCGGTTGGTAGTTGACATGTGAAAATTGCCTCCGAGGGAAGGTCGGCCGACCTGGGTGGAGGTCAGGCGACCACGTGTCAACCCTTCACTGGTTGCATGGCCCTTCACTTCGATTGATGACATCACCGATCCGCTCTTTCGACCCTTGGATACATTGGATGCTTGATACAACGGTTGGATTTTCATTTAGTTGTGGTTCTTTGTGTGCAGGATCGATGAGGTGGCATTTGGACTCGGTCTGAGATCAGGCAGCCTGGGCACAGGGTCGGCCGACCCTGCTTGGGGTTGGGCGACCCTGCCAAGGGTCGAGCGACCCTAGCATTTCCACCATTTGTGCTCATCTTTGGTCGTTGACATGTTTTGACCCTTTTATTTGTATTTTTGGTACCTGCATCCAAGTATTCATATACATTTTGTGGAACTCATTAATAATAGGGGTTAGTCCAATTTTATTCACAAGCTTTGCTCCATTTGGTGGATATTGTGATGCCCCAGCATCTCAAGTGCATAACTATCACTCATACATGCATCATTCATCATGAAGCATCATGCAATAGCATATAATTGAAGAACATGAGCAAACTTGGGTAGGATGCAATTTGGTGAGCCCTGTTTATGTTTGTTTGTCTATGTGTTTGTAGTCATAACTTCAATTCCATTGAGATCTAGGAGAAGCTTATATTACCAAAATTGTAGATAAGGATGTGGTGAACAACTTTGATAATTAGGGCTTGGTCATATATTGAGTTTTACAGGGTGATTAGGGTCATTTCCTACCAACACAGAAAACCAGTTCAAACTTGACCTGGTTAGTAATCTCAAATTTTCTCTAACCTACAGCCATTTTTATGAAATGCTCAAATTTGATAAGTCATAGGTATGTAAATTCTAATTCACATTTCCAAAAGGCACATTGGGTAAAAATGCTTAGAAGTAGAGTTTTTGAATTTTCCAAGCAATAAAGGTCCACTGTCCAAATTGGGGGCTGCAGGGTGAATTCAAATTTAAATCGTATTTGCAAACAGATTTTGACACCATGCCTTTTGACAAAGTTGTAGAGCTTAAAGAGTACAATATTTCATCCAATTGGCACATTTCCAAATTCGGCGTCAAAATTGGTTAAAATTGCGAAATACAATGAGGGAGAGAACACAAAATTTTCCTGGTTTCCTCCTGAGTCACTAACAGCGCCGCCCGTCTCCCCATCCCGCGGACGCCGCGTGGCCGCCGGTGTACGGGCGACGGCCCTCACCCATGGATCGCTCCCCTCGGCCGCGTCCTTAAGGTGAGAACGCCTCCCTCAGCCGAAACCTTTCCTCCTCCTCGCCTCTCGCCTCACCCGAAGCGTCTCCCTGCCTCACTCTCTCTCACGCTCGCCATCCCGCCATTGCCGGCCTGAGCTCAAGCTCGAGCTCGCGCCGCCACCTCCGTCCATCACTGAAACCCTAGATCACCATCACCGCGCACCCAAAGCCTAAGACCTCGTCGCCGTTCTCCCTTCGGTTGCCGAGAACGAGTTCGGTGTTGGCGTCTCTTAGCCTTTACATGTTTTACTCCGCAAGCACACGGAGACCACTGTAGCCTTTCACTCAGAGTATTCCGAGTATCGTAAATTTCCACAGAGAAGCGGTAGGCTCAAGAGTGTAATTGAATAAACTCAAATCGAATGAACTGTACACTTGGATAAATTATACCAACTAGTAGTTGAACAGGGGTAAACATGATAAAGATAGGTGTATGGTGGAGGAGGATATCTATCTAAGCTATCTGTAGAAAAGTATAATTGCCTAGGAGGACAATGAGTGAGATAAAGTCTCCATTCTCTATTCTAATCGACTGCAAAGATTATCCGTGCCTAACTAAGCTATTCAAACAAATAAGCCAGGGTCTTGCATCGAGCGAAATTCCAAAGTCTCGAGAGTACCAGGGGTAGATAGTAGGTCCCGAAAGAGAGTCTAGCTAACACCTACGGGCCACTCGTGAGAGCCAATGGACCAGCCTCATTGCTCTCCTGTGATGAGTGATTGTCAACGAGCTCAAGCCCTCCGATGGACTGGAGGTAGATGATGAAGACCTCGATGGACTGAGGCAAAAGCACTCCAATGGACCGAAGGCAATGCTTGGCATCGGTCGGCCATAGGAGCTCGGTACACGGAGGGGTGGTTCGGCGACAGTGGTGTAAGCACTCCGATGGACCGTGAGGCGACTCCAATGGACTGGAGAAGCCGGGTGCCACCGTGGTGCCCCAACTCGAGTGCATGGTGCGAAGGCGTGCGAGGGAGGCTTTGGCGGCTTCGGCTCAAAACCACCACCCAAGTTCAAAAGACTTGGTGGGTTGGGCTCCGACTCGCCAAGATAGAAGATTGGGCCAAGACCCGGCCCAGGAAGCCCGCAGAATAAAGTTTTCCGGTTTCTGACTTCAAAACAGGGGGAAGCTTCTGGACTACTAGCTACATGCCATACATCCAAGCGAGGCGTGGAGAAGAAGAAGATCAAAGCGTCATCGTAGTCGTCCGATTGTATCTTTTACATTTCAGCCCCTTTCGGGCATTCTAGAGTAAGGGTCTTAGTGTTAATTGTGTCGTCAGGCCTAGGGCTATAAATACCTAAGTGGCTGGTCATTTAGGCGACACTTCTTCAACAATTAGAAAACCCTAGGCTTCATTTCCATACAGCCATGTGCCTAAGAGAGAAGAGAGAGCATTAAGGCTAGGATTTGAGTCCCCTAGCTAGTGTTCTTCCCACAAGTGGGAAGGATGAAGGGTGGTAGGCTGTAGGAACCTTGTATGAACTGATTTCCCATCTTCAATACATCAAGATTCCACTGAATTTTGAGCTCATGTGTGCAGGCCTCTCTTCCTTCCCTCTCTAGTTTGGTTTGTGGGTTCAATTCGTGGCTTTTGGGTGTTTGCTTTGGCCATGGGTGAATCCTTTCTTTTGCCGGTGTTTTGGACTTGCAAGGACATGGAGATTATGCCCTAGTGCATCACAAACCAGCAGGTTTGCCATGAGCAAGTCAATTTTGAGTTTTCACTTTTCTTGCCCAAAGATTGCCTCTTCACGTGATCTGAAATTTCCGCTAATCCCGTGATCATTTTGAGTTGATCTTTTGGGAAAAGCTTTGGAATAGGCCTCAGATAGCCTGTGTCAAATTTCGTGAAGTTTGGTCAAGTTTTGAGTTTGGAAACTCAAGTTCCAGGTCTGCACCGGAACATCCTGCTGTTCTCGGAGCTTTGCTTGTTTGGCTCTTTGCTTCGACCTCGCTTTTGGTGTTTCTTGTTGCTACCCATACTCTTAACCTACTGTGAACCAGTAGGGCGCATTTCGGTGCATTGAGTGGCGAACAAGTCACTTGTGTGTGAGTCGTTGTTTCGCTTGACTTGAGATCTTGTGATCGTTGAGTCTCGTGCTTACACTTGCTTGGTGTGTACCCGTTCAGTGGGCGACACCAAGTGCTGCTAGACACGTTTCTTTTCAGTGGACGGTGTCTAGCGCTTGTTGTGTGTAGTAGTTGTCAGTCTGCACTGGGGGTTCGTGAGTTTGAGTTTTTGAGTGCTCCTATTCACCCCCTCGTCGCACGTCTCAGTCCTATAAGTGGTATCAGAGCCGGTTAGGTTTCCTATACCTTAACCGGTGAAGAAACCGTAGTGACCATGACTTACTTCGGGAAGATTCCCGTCCTTGGCTCCGATGGCTATCCCTACTGGAAGGGTAGGATGGAGGCGTTCCTGGTTAGCTGGAGTCTGGACATATGGGATGCTACTCAGAGTATGACTTTTGTGCCAGTCGCTGAGCGTACTACGCAGGATATCGTGGCTCGGTATGAGGCAAATGCCAAGGCTGTTAACTTTCTCTTTTCCGGGCTTGGTCCCATGGGTTATGAGAGAGTGAGTCATCTTAAGACTGCGCGTGAGATATGGTCACTGCTTAGTGCACACCATGAGGGTACTGCGACGATTAAGGCTAGGCTTGTGGAGACTTACCGGCGCGAATATGAAAATTTCGTCTAGAAGCCGAGAGAGTCAGTAGATGACTTGTTTGGTCGCTTTCAATCGATCATCAACAAGTTGCGTGTCAAGTTGTTGTATGCTTTGGACAGAAACGTATGGGAGATCAAGGTGAACTCAATCATTGAGTTGGCAGGGTATGACACGATGGGAGTAGAGGCACTCTATAGTAAGCTCAAGGCCACCGAAGTAGATTACAAGATGAGGGATTCCCTCGCTTGTACAAGTTCTAAGAGTCTGGCCTTGGCTACCCCCTCTAGTGAGTCTGTCACTAACCCCCTATTACACAACTTATCGTTTTCTGCTTTGATGTCTGTTACAGAGGAGCAGTTGGCAACGCTTGGGGATGATGAGCTTTGTCTGGTGTCTAGTCACTTTCAGCGCACCTATGACAACCGGATGAGCAAGAAGAGGGGAGAGCGGCCCAAGTGCTTCGACTGTGGAGAGGTCGGCCACTTCATTGCCGAGTGCGCCAACAAGAGTGACTACTACAAGAAGGGCAAGAGCTACTCCTGCGACTCTGACAAGCACCACTCCGGCAAGCCAAGCTTTGACAAGCATTGCTCCAGCAAGCACGGCTTCGGCAAGTGTCCCTTCGGTATGAAAAACTTCCGGAAGGCTTTCAAGAGCTACTAGAAGAACAATCGGAAGCGGGATAAGGCCTTCTTCGCCAAGATTGGGTTCTGCAGCAGCGGATCTTCTTCCTCTTCGTCCTCGTCGAGCTCAAGCAATGAGGAGATCACGTACATGAAGGACAAGAGGAACGATCAAGGAGGCCCAGCTGGCTTGTGCTTTGTCTTCACCAAGTCCAGGCGTAAGAACAAGGACAAAAGGAGCTCGGTCTGCTCCATGGCACTTGAGGACAAGGTGAACAAGGATGACAGTAGCAACTCTTCCTCCGATGATGAGGTAACTCCTAAGCAAGCCGAAATCCTCGAGATGCTAGAGCAGAACAGCCGAGAGTTGAAAGCCCAGGATAAGATGCTGGAGAAGGCAGCTAAGAAGCTGCAGAAGTTGAAAGCCCAACTTGCTGAGGCTTTAAAGAAGAATGAGAGGTTGAGGAGTGTGAGACCCCAACCCAATGAGATTGAGTGCCCTACCTGCGAGTCTTTCATGACAGAGCTTGGTGACCAGAAAGATAGGTACGCCAAGCAGGTAGAGGAGATAGATGAGTTGAGAGCTGAGCTAGGCAAACTCCAGCCCAAACTGGATGAGCCTATTTTGAGTGGAGAGCTCGAGTGTGAGTCTTGCCCCTGTCTAGCTATAGAGCTATCTTTACTGAAGGAGAAGTTTGAGGGGCATCTCATGAAGCTTGAGGAGCTTAGGGCTAGACCTGCGCTGTTGGGTGTGTGTATGGTCTATCCTACCTTGAGAGGTGAGTTAGAACAGTAGAGAGCTGACTTTGAGGTGCTTTCAACACCTATTGACACTTGTGAGAACTGCCTAACCCTTAGGATGTAGCTGGTTGATAGAGATGCCACCATTAGGAAGTTGGAGAAAGCTGCTCCTGTTTTTCCCTCTCTAGTTTGTGATACCTTTGTTGCCCAGACTGTAGTTCAGGAGGATCTGAGAGAGGATGTGTTGTCTTTGCAAAATGACAACAGCAGGTTGAGAGAGGTGCTAAGTTGGGTGTATGCTAGGCAACCCCAACTAGAGATGATCATAGAGAGCACCAAGAGAGCCGAGGATGAGATGAGTGGTGTTGGGTTTGGAGAGTGCAGCACTTCGTGTGAGAAGAGTGCCCCAATTAAGATCAAGACTGCACCTACCCAGCCAGGTGAGACTGTTGATGCGGTTTACCATGAGCCACCCAAGGCTGCCCCAAAGAAGCAGTACTGGATGCCCAAGCCTTCCAAGGCTAAGCTGGACAAGATCATAGAGGAAGAGCTTAAGTCCAAGGGCAAGAAGCTAGTCCAGTAGCCTGAGCCACCCAAGGCCACACCACCTAAGCCCAAGTCCCAGCCGAACCCAGTTCCTAAGAGGCCTGTCTACCACGGTGAGTTTTGCCTGCGGAAAGGCCACCTAAAGGAGTTTTGCTTTAGAAGGAAGCGGGTTGAGAGGCAGGAGAGAGCTTGGGGGAACTAGGATCAGTTCTACCAGGTGGTAGGCAAGATCCTCCCCATCGCGGTGAGATGAGAGACCGCTTTGCTAGTGGTGTGAGAGGAGGCGGCTTTCAGGCCCGTGCTCCTGGTGGTGACAGACGCTTTGTCGGTCGAGCTCTTAGTCATTTTCATCGCGGCTATGGACCTCGTGACTGAGTCTTTGAGAGAGCATTCGAGGGTTCACGCTTTGGAGGTCGTGGTTACCCTGATCATCGTGATGATCTCTTTGACTGTGCTTACCCCACTTTTGAGCAGATGGCTCGGCACTGGTACAGCAGTTTTGGTACTAACTCCAGTGCCGAACCATTTGCTCACCGTCGCGTTACTTGACCTTGCAGGATTGAGGCATAGAGGACGTGTGGATCATGGACTCCAGTTGCTCTAGGCACATGACAGGCCACCGCAAGTGGTTCTCCAGCCTCAACCCCGTGAGTACTAAGGGGTACATCACATTTGGGGATAATGGTCAAGGTAAAGTGTTGGGTGTTGGCTTTGTTTCACTCTTTGCTAAGGTTTCCCTGAGAGAAGTTGCTTTTGCTTTTGTTCGGAATCTGGGGTTCAATTTGGTCTCTGTTTCACAACTTCTCGATGAAGGATTTGAGATTCATTTTAAGAAGGGTGCGTGCTGCATTCTTGATGCTGAGGAGACCCTTGTTTGCTCTTTGCTGCCTTTTGGTCAGGTTTTTAGGGTCGACCTCACATCTGTTTCTGGCCCTGCGTGCTGTTTGGTTGCTAGTCCTTCTGCTGATATATGGAAGTGGCATATGAGGCTTGGTCACTTGAGCTTTGATCTGCTAGTTAGGTTGAGTTCAATGGGCCTAATCCGAGGATTGGCCAAGTTGAGAGCTGAGAAGGACTTAGTATGCCACCCCTGTCATCATGGCAAGATGGTTGCCGCTTCTCACATTCCTGTGTCTCAGGTTATGACCTCCTATCCGGGTGAGCTACTCCATATGGATACAGTAGGTCCCGCTCGGGTAGCGTCGGTCAGTGGGAAGTGGTACGTGCTTGTTGATGTGGATGACTTTTCGCGGTTCTCGTGGGTATTTTTCATGGAGTTTAAGGATGAGGCGTTTGGTTTTGTTTGGGATCTGGTACTGAGGTTGAGAAACGAGAGTCATAAGGCCATGAGGGCTATCCGTAGTGACAATGGCGGAGAATTCAGAAACTCTCGGTTCAAAAAGTTTTGTCATGACCTAGGTCTTGAGCACCAGTTTTCTTCTCCATATACCCCACCACAGAACGGTGTTGTGTAATGCAAGAACCGCACACTTGTTGAGATGGCACGGACGATGCTCGATGAGCATAGGACTCCGAGGCACTTTTGGGCTGAGGTAGTGAATATGGCCTGTTACATTGCGAACCGGATCTTCTTGCGAGCTTTCCTTGGAAAGACCTCGTATGAACTTCGGTTTGGTAGGCAGCCCAGCGTCAAGCATTTGCGAGCGTTTGTGTGGCAGAACCGCCCTGCTTAACCCAGATTAAGTACACCTGCCTCCTTTGGCTCGCAGTGCACTTAAGCTGGACTAAACCCAGTAGTCCGTCGAGTGGCCTTTGGCCCTCGATAATACCAATTTCCAGAGGAACCAATATCATACACATTGACCCTCGATGGAGCCACAACAATTACATCATCACTGGTTGTTGAATATAGATAGATAATAGAATTAGTTTACAGACTAGTTCAAATTAAAGTTCTAACTCCAACATAGTCATAAAATAACATAAGTTCTCAAATGTCTCGCAGCGGAAATAGAAGTATATCAGAGTTCATGATAAAGTAGCGGAATCGCAAAAGAGAATTGTCACACCCTAAAATTTCTAATTTTGGGATGTGAATAGATAACAATGAATAAAATGAAGGATTTCTAAATTTTCTAAAATTTTCGAACTTGTAAATTTTACTGGATTGAAAGAAGCGTATGCTTTTGAAAAGTTTTTCCAATGAGAACTCATTTGTTTGTTGCATTCATGCCGAATTGCATAGTGTTTATGTGTGTAAAATGAGGTTTCAAAATATTTCAAAACCGGCTAGGTTTCAAGTCCATCTCAATTCATATCTCTAAAATCCTAGTCCTTTGCTTCCTTGCCAACTCGAGTTGTGTCTCTAAAGTTTCACCGATTCAAAACTATAAACCAATCTTGTTGACCATCCTCTACACTAAGTCACGTCTTTCAATTTATCTAAGTCATTCTTAAAACCTTTGATGATATCACCCGACCTCACTCTTTTTGCCTCTTTTGAAATCAACATTTTGACATCCTGTTTCCATGTTTACCTTTTCATCATTTCTTTCCATTGACATCATTTGGTAAAACTTAGTGTCATTCTTAGGCTCAAGTCCAAATGATGTTCTCTTCTATCTCTCATTCCATAGAACCCAGAAATTCCTAATTCGGTTCTAGTTGATGCCGTCGAATTTTCTCCCTTATCATTTTCTTTCCCGTGCATGACAAACTCAAGACTCAATCAATGGGTCAAGGCCCAAAGTTTCCACTCATTTTGACCTTGGATCAAGGCCCGAAATCCTTTCTTTTATTTCCCACTTCTGTCCATAGCTTGGGCCAGCCCTAAACAGGCCCAAAACAGCCCAAACTAACCCTAATCTTTCTCTCCCTAGCTGCCCCTCCCCTCCTGGTCGCCCCTCCCCTCTCCTGGCCACCCCTCCCCTTCCTCCTCATGAGAAAACAGAAGGAGGGAGCAGCCATGGCCGCCCCTCTCCCCCATGGCTGCCCTCTCTCATCCCTACACTCCCCCCCACCACCGAAACATGAAAACGGAGTGCTCTTATCACAAGGAAGATGATCCCCTGCTGCGTTCTTCGATCCACGCCCTCAAGGATGCCATGGAGGTTGCCTCCTTGCTGCTGCCCCTGCTGGCCATGGGTGTGGAGACCATGGAGAGCACCCCCGACGATCCCCGACGCCGAGGCAAGGCTGCAGCCCTATGGGATCGTGTGCGCAGCGGCATCACCGCCTTGATGTCGCCCATGTCACCTCTTCCACCACCAAACCCTAGGTGATGACACCCCAAATATGTTCCTCTATGTTTCCTTGTTTCCCGCTGCAATTCGTAGGCTGTAGATGGATGTCCATCAAGTTCCGGCAAGGTTTACCATGGGACGTCTCGCTGCACTAGCGGGCAGCCATGCTGTCCCTACTTGGCGCTGCGTTCCCCGCTGACCTGGTAGTCCAGGGGTCATGCCCTTTCATCAGATCATACCTTGCACCCCTGAGCATGTCCCCATAAAATGGTTTGTCCATAGGTGTATTGATGTGAGAGTTACAGCCGTCGCCGTGCTCGCTGTCACTGCAGTCCAGACAGCAGCACTGTTACCACTTCGGCGCATGTTTTCTCAATGATCCGGAGGTCCAATCAGTGAGCCCTTCGACGGATATGTGTATTATATCCTCGAACACGTTCCTGTAATTTGGTTTCACCATTTGTGCTGCAATGAGAAAGATATGGCCGTCGTTGTGCTCGCTGTCGCTGCCGTCTTGGCAGCAGCACTGCTGCCCCTTTGGCACATGCTTTCCTAGTGATCAAGTGGTCCATTTGATGAACCCTCTGGCCAGAGCGTGCCTCATATTCTAGAACATGTCTTTATAAAAGGGTTTGTCCATAGGCGCAGCAATGCGAGAGTTATAGCTCTTGCCATGCCCGTTGTCTCTTCTATTAAAACAGCCATGCAGCACAGCCTTACGCTCGCATTCTACATTGATCTAGAAGGGTTATGGGTGACCCCTTTGGCCAAAGTATTCCTTATATATCAATGCACAATACCACAAATTGGTGCAGCATTTGGTTCTGGTCTGGACCAATTTTGCCAATGGTTTTGTTCTTATTATCCGGCTGTCCTGCAGATTTCAGCACACACCTGTTAGCAAACGGTGCATTTTCTGTTGATCCGGCAGTCCTCATGAACTATCCTCTTGTCATAAACATGTTCACATGTGTGTCCAACATGATCCCAAGAGATCAATCTCAAATTTCCTTATAGTGACCAGAACACAAACAATCCATTGACATCTCCACAGACAACCGTCCCGCTAGCTAGTCTGTTGTCCTTGGAAAGTTTCAGTGAGTCTACCCACTCCCGGTCATGGCATGTTTTACTTAAGAAGTTTAACCTCATTACCAAGGTCTTACTGCGAGTCTTTGTCCCTTAACCCATGATCTGCTTCTAACACTCATCGGCCATTCGACAAACATGAAACTCATCGCAAACTCTAATCATGATGTTTCCCATACACCACAAAATCCTTTTTGTTCCTACCTTCATATCCTTAATCGTGAGTTTATTCTTTTCTAGCCACCTTTATATCCTTGTTAAACATTGTTCCAGATGTTGCGCTACCATGTTATTAGTAACGACTAGTGTTCTTTTTATGTTCTTTATAAAATCATTTATTTGTATGGTGTATTGTTCTTAGTTCCCCTTTGTTTGTTGTTACAGTTGTTTGCGCTGAGGCTCGATGTGTGTGAACAGCAGCAAGAGTACTTTGAGGAAGGCAAGTATAACATGGACACAACCCAATAATCATTGAATCACTTCATATGCATGTGTCTAATTTTTGTATGCCAATAAGGACTGTACCTAGCCTCTTTTATCGATATGTTTACCTATGGGTTGCATGTTGGTTAAGTTTTGCTAGTTGCTGCGCGAACTCATGTATCTTGGTTAATAATTTGGTTAAATGGATCTATGCAATCAAATCTTGAGCTTGACCCCTTTGTGGTTCATGTTTCTTTAAAAATGGCTTTTTAGCAACTTGGTTTAGGGGGCATGAGCATGTGTTTTGCTTATAGCCACTCTCCGTAAGGACCGGTTCGCAAAGCGACAACCTGGGACAACAGTGCTACCATGAGACTGGAATGGGACGGTCTTGGCTAACTAATTAGGTTGCATTGGTTTGGGAGTAACTTACCGACGGGGCAAGAGGGGAGGTGAGCTTCTGTGGCCCTCGTGCTACTTGGGTTGAGTGGGTTTATCTCCACTTGAGGCTTGCTCCACAGTTGCGGATCCTGAAACCTTAGCGGTTACGCCTTACCAACGTGATCTTTGTAAAGGCCTCGTAGTGTGCTTGCTAGCCATCTCATCTAAGGTAATGTGGTGGACCACTAGCGTAGCCCACGACTCATGGGTAAAGATGTATGACCTCTCGAGAGTGTAAGACTGATATGTCAGCCGTGCTCACGGTTATGAGCGGCCCAGATCCTTTATGCAGATTAGTGGTTCTGTTGGGTTTGAAAGTGGTTCTTATGTTAATATTGTTGACTAATGTTCACATGCAATATCTTGGGTTTAATGGTTTATCTACCCACTTGTAGTAACTAGTTGTTTAATAAAACTTGACCAACTAAAAGCTCATGCAACGTGTCAGCCAACCTTAGAGCCTCATAGTTCATGTTATACTTGTGGAGTACGAGTTGAAGTACTCACGCTTGTTTCTTTTATTTCAACCTACTGTTGGCTGGAACCCAACCGCTGCTCAGAAGATGAAGGCTTAAAGGAGTACAAATGAAGGATCATGGAGTTCTAGGTAAGCGACCCCCAGTTGGCTTCCCTGTGGATGGCCCGGTGTTTTAGTTATGCTTCCGCTACTCTGTGTTAAAGACTTGATGTCTTTATGTAATTCTTGTTTAAACGATATGTAATAAAGCATTGTCTATGATATCACTGTTAATTGTCTCTATATGTGTGAGATTAGATCCTGGCACACATATAGATTTGCTCTGGTTTTTCTTTTGAAAACCAGGGTGTGACAAGAATCAACATCAAGCCCACAGATGTTGTCCTTGTGCCACAAGTGTCATCCTCTAGTCATGTTGCACACATGTGCCCCCCTCCAACGCAAGGGCACATGAGAAACTCCATACCTGTGAGCCAAAAATGGGGGCAAACCCTGAGTACTAATTACTTAATAGGACTTAATGGACATGGCTTATGGCTGATGGAAAGCATAGCTTACTAATCAATGTATGTCCTTAGCCATTGAGTTTAACCATCAAAGTGTTAAGGGAAGATAGCAGGATTTGGCAGCTGCTATCTTAATCTTATTAAGAACAGATCATGACAGTAGTAATAATATCCTTGTAGGGAAGTAAACTATAACTACTTGCATGAGAGTAATCCATCATAACTTGCATATAAGTAATCCATCATATACGCCAAACATGTTGTATTTGAAAACATGAACATAAGCATAGTGTTGAGGTTGTTACTACGTTGCTCGGCAGTGATACTTGGCACTCTCACACCTGGTGAGCATCAGCGATTCGAATCGATTTCTAATTCCTGGGAATAACTAAAAATGCCAAGGGATATATGCTTACTAGCCATCACGTTCCTCACATATACCCTTCTTCTGCACCTGTCCCGTCCCAAGATTCACAGCGCCCCCACCTAACCCTTGGGAGTAGCCATCTCAGGAGCGATACCACGGTACATCGGGTCAGCCCTCCCTCGACCTCAAAGCACCCCCAAGTCCATTGGCCCCCTATCAGTGGATGGGCAGCACCATGAATAGTGGGACGGGGCCGGTAAGACTTTCACCGGTCCCATGTCTCGGATAAGCACTTCTAGCAATGTTGTGCCGATCCCAAGCGAACATCGAACGGGGTCTTAAACGACTCGGGCGAAGCCAGAGAACAACAACGCACACCCCAAAAGTAAACTTACGCTCCGCCCGGTCTCGATTTAACATCAACATAAAATAATCATAACTTGCATCATAGTAAGATTTCTAAGATTTTGAAATATCACCTACGCGACGAGTGACGGTGCTCATTCGTGTCTACTTGTACCTAGCATTTCTATGCATACTCGTCCTACGACTCTATTCATAGGATCTAGGGCCAGGGCGGCCAAAGAATTTAATGCAATTTGGTTCCAATCAACTCCTAATGAATTTGAGTAATCAACAATTATTTTATTTGCTGGGAATAGCATCGTCCTGCCTACCTTCTCCGCTAGGGTCAGAGGGTGCTTCCTCGGTGATGGGGTCAGTGGTCGGCTGCAGGTCCTCCTGCTCGTCCTCGGCCTCCTCGATCAGCGGTTGCTCTTGTGTCAGCTCCTCATTCGCGGGATCTATATGCATGACATCATATGCGAATGAGTGCACAAGAATGCATATGCTTGCACTGGATGTAGTTGAAATGCAAATGTTGGAATGCAGCAGGTATGTCATGGATAAATAATATGGTATAGTTGTTCAACACATTGCATATGCTTATACTTAGGGTAATTTATCCTCATTTGTGAATTAATTTATGCACCTAAGTTGTAGCAGTAAAGCATAACCATATGAGACCAAACTTTTATGACATATAGATTCTGCATACCCAAAACTACTGTCAAAATTTCAACTCAATTAGAGTTATAATTATTTTACTAAAATTACAATAGGTTCTCAGCCCCATACATTGTCAGAATTTTCCTAAATTATAGTTATGGTTTCTGAAGATGAAATTTTACCAGTAAGCTAGACTTAGCATGGACTGCATGTACAAAAATTTACAAGTTAAAACTCTCAAGTTTGACAGGACATCTATTTTCCATAAAATAATCTTTTGCGAACTAAGATGTGCATATGAACAGTGTAAATAGCCTTCTCGAATATACTTTCTGGACTCTATGCATCAACATTAAAATACGAAATTTTCCAGAAAATTTTTCTAGCAAGTTATGACCACTTTTTCTAATTATCATTTCCAACATGAAGCATTTTATCATTTTTAAATCACCCTTAAAACTTAACATGCAGAGTCTCATATTTTTCCAGTGAGATTCACAAGCTATATAGGACCTAAGAAAAATACTAGTGAGTCAAATCTATCATACTTTGCATAGGCCTCATTTCCAAGTTATTAAATAATGCATAAAGTACATGTAAAATGATAAAACAGTGAATGAACGGTAAGACCTAGGGTCATTAAAATTCTCAGTGTCCAAATGTCCTAAGGAAGCTACTAACCAAGTTTCATCATTTTAGGATTTCATTAAGACCATGTTTTCCATCTTTCCTTGATTTAACATGCATACACAGCAACAGGGGCAAAACCGTACATTCACACCTACACATCATACCCACTATGTAGATCTATTAACAAGGAGTACAATGCAACTAAGTTTACCTTTTTACGATTTTTATTTAATTTATTATGATTTATCAAAGTTTCAGCCGAAGTAAATAAAAATAAATGGAGAAATCATAGATCTAGGGACCTATCCAAGATTAAACCTAAGATTCAGGGGCTAGCACGAAAGATTTGCTAGACACAGTGAATAGCGCGTGGAGTGAAATGTAAATACAACAAAACCCGGGGGTAGATCCGAAGAACCACCCCTTCATCTTCCTCCCGCCGAGCGCGCGGCGCGCGGCAAGGCGCGCGTGCGCCGGCGACCTCGGGCTCGCCGGAGCCGCGACGCGGGGTCGGGGTGGTGCGCGCGAGCGCGGTGCACTACCTCGGGTAGGCGTCGTCGGTGGAGGAGGTGCGGTCAAGGCAGGAAGGGCCGTGAACTGGAGGTGAACCGCGGCGGTGTTGGCGTGGCCGCGACGTCGAGGCGGAGTCGATATCGGTGGATGGAGGCGGACCGGTGACGAGGTCAAGCCCCGCGGGTGTGCGGCGGAGTGGGGAAGGTGGTGGTGGGGTTCTAGTGGAGCGGGGAGGACGAAGTCGCATGGCGCGAGCTCGAGCTCGAGCTCGGTGCTCCAATGGCGCGTGCGGACGGCGCGAGCGAGAGAGGCAGGGAACGGCTCGGGTGAGGCGAGAGTAAGGCCGGGGGAAAGAGTGAGGCCGAGGGCTTCACTTCCACTTAACGCGCGGCTGGGGGAGGGCCCGATCTGTGGGAACGCGGTGCTGCCCATACGCCGACGGCCACGCGGCGCGCGCCGGCTGGGGAGTGCGGGCGGCGCTGACATGCGGCCCCACCGGTCAGCGACTCAGGAATTAGGAAATTGCAAATGTGTTTTCTCCCCCTCTGAAAATCGCCTATTTGACCTACTTAGATCCCGAATTTGGAAAAGTGGTAATTAGATGAAATGTTGTACTCTTCAAGCTCTACAACTTTGTCAGAAGGTTCAACCCCCAAATCAGTTTGCAAATATGATTTAAACTTGAATTTATGTAGCAGCCATAGATGGGGACAGGGATCCTTTAATACTAAAGAAATTCAAAACTCCCATTCCTGGAATTACCTCTCAGGGTTCCTTTTGAGAATTTTGTTTAGAATCAAAACTTCATTATATGGCTAGGCCCCAATTAGCAAAGTTGTTCACCTCATGTAGATCTACAGTTTTGCCAATATGAGCTTCACCCAAATCTCAACAGAATCAAAGATATGACTATAAACATTGCATCACACATGCAATAAACAAGGTTTTGATCTTGTAGTTTAAATCAAATTTGTTTCCAATGCACAAGCACATGTTATGCCATGATGCTCAAGGATGAATGCTTCATGTATGATGAGTGATCATGCACTTGAGATGCCGGAGCAACACAACCCAGCCCCCTTAAAGAAATCTCGTCCCGAGATTGTTGATGTGATGTGGGTGGATAAGTTAAATGAGAAGATAGTGCGTTGTGTAAGGTTTCGAGTAAAAATCTGAATTTAGATGGTTATACATACTCATTTACAGTAGCCGAAAGAAAGCCTGGGTATTTGGTTTGGAAGTATTCTTCTTGCTCCCAAGTTGCTTCTTCTTCGGAGTGATTACTCCATTGTACTTTTTAAAAGTTGATCGTTCTTCTTCTTGTTGTTCTCTATTTTTGTTCGAGGATTTTTATGGGACGTTCTTCATAAGTGAGGTCAGGCTCGGTTTGAATTTGAGAGGTGTCCACTACTTCTCCCGGCATTCTCAAACACTTCTTAAGTTGCGAGACATGAAACACGTCATGAACCGCAGCTAGATGTGGTGGTAGCTCTAACCGGTAAGCAACTGGCCCACATTGTTCAGTGATCTTGAATGGACCAATGTATCTGGGTGACAACTTCCCTTTCACACCAAAACGATGTACCCCTTTCATCGGTGATACCTGAAGGTATACATAATCGCCTACTTCAAAAACCAACGGTCGTCTCCTCTTGTCAGATTAGCTCTTTTGTCTGGATTGTGCCCTTTTTAAGTTGCTGTGTATGAATCTAACCTACTCTTCGGCTTGTGTTACCAAATCAAGGCCAAAAGTGACACGTTCTCCTGGGTCGGACCAGTTGAGGGGTGTTCTACATCTTCTTCCATATAGAGCCTCGAAAGGAGCCATTTCTACGCTCTTCTGGTAGCTGTTGTTATAAGCAAATTCTACTAGAGGGAGACACTTATCCCACTTGGTGGAATAAGTCAAAGCACACGCTCTCAGCATATCTTCTAAGATCTGATTTACTCTCTCAACTTGGCCACTGGTCTGGGGATGTTATGTGGAACTATGAATTGAAGTGGTGCCAAGAGCGGTTTGCAACTATTCCCAGAAACGGGACACAAACAATGAGCCTCGATCTGAAGTGATGGTCCTAGGGACTCCGTGTAATGAAACAATGCGGGAGACATAAATTTCTGCATATTTCTATGCATTGTATCGGTTTTTCACCGGTATGAAGTGAGCAGATTCGGTGAAGCGGTCAATGATAACCCAGATGGAGTCATATCCCTTCTGAGTGCGAGGCAAACCCATGATGAAGTCCATGTGTATATCCTCCCCTTTCCATACTGGAAGCGCTAGCGGCTGAAGCATACCCGCCGGTTTTAGGTGATCAGCTTTTATTCTCTGACACACATCACACTCGGACACGTACTTGGCGATCTCTCGTTTCATACGAGTCCACCAAAACTTCTGTTTCAGGTCTTGGTACATTTTGTTACTGCCCGGGTGCATAGTGAACATAGACGTGTGAGCTTCATCTAGTATCTTCTTCCTTAACTCCATATCCTTGGGTACCACTAATCGATTTTTAAACCATAACACACCCTGGTCATCAAGTGTGAAGCATGCCCTCTTCTTCTCATCCACACCTTCATGAATGAACGCCATGCCTTTATCTTGCTTTTGTGCAGTTATGATCTGTTCTTTGATGGTGGGCTCAATAATGAGGTTATAAAGCTCAGCTAGTTGTTCTGTAGGCAATTCGATTTCATCTATCTCACAATATAGCACTCTTACTGTAGGCCGGGCTTCAATCACATTGCAATGAGCCCATCAGCTTAGTGCGTCCGCTACTACATTTGCCTTGCCGGGATGATAATGAATCTCCAAGTCATAGTCCTTTATCAATTCTAACCACCGTCGTTGCCTCATATTCAATTCGGGTTGTGTGAGGATATATTTGAGGCTCTTGTGGTCGGTGTAGATATGACACGTATTGCCTAGCAGATAGTGCCTCCATATTTTCAGTGCGTGTACCACTGCTGCCAGCTCTGATCATGAGTTGGATAATTGGCTTCATGTTTTCTCAATTGATGGGAAGCGTAAGCGACTACCCTCCCTTCTTGCATTAGGACACTGCCAAGCCCATTACCGGAGGCATCACAATACACATCAAATGGTCTCGTGACGTCCGGTTGTGCTAGTACTGGTGCGGTTGTTAATGATCTCTTTAAACTCTGGAAGGCTTCCTCACAGTTCGGACTCCACGAATACTTGGCATTCTTCTTGGTCAATGTGGTCATTGGCTTTGCCGTCTTGGAGAAATCCTTGATAAAGCGGCGGTAGTAGCCCGCTAAACCGAGGAAACTCTGGATCTCAGTGACGGTTTCAGGTTGCTTCCAATTCAGTACACATTCTACCTTGCTAGGATCAACGGCTACTCCCTTCTCGGATAAAATGTGACCCAAGAAGCTTACTTCTTTTAGCCAAAACTCATACTTGCTGAACTTGGCGTAGAGTTTGTGTTCTCTAAGCCGAGTGAGTACAATCTGCAAGTGTTCTTCGTGTTCTTCTTCATTCTTGGAGTAGATTAGTATATCGTCAATGAACACTACCACAAATTTGTCCAGTTCATTCATGAACACCGAGTTCATCATATACATGAAGAAAGCCGGTGCGTTGGTCAATCCGAAAGACATGACTAGGTACTCATACAAGCCATACCTGGTCGAGAAAGCCGTTTTAGGGATATCCTCCTCTCGGATTTTTATCTGATAGTACCCAGATCTCAGGTCAATTTTTGAGAAGACTCTAGCCCCAGCTAACTGATCAAACAGAATGTCAATGTGTGGTAGTGGGTATTTGTTTTTGACTGTGACTGCATTTAAAGGCCGATAGTCCACACATAGCCGCTTACCACCTTGGTCCTTCTTTTCGACAAAGAGGGCTGGGCACCCCAAAGGTGATGAGCTAGGACGGATGAATCCTTTATCCAGCTGCTCTTGCAACTGTGTTTTCAACTCTTTAAGTTCATCTGGTACCATCCTGTACGGTCTCCTGGAAACGGGTGCCGTACTTGGAACTAGTTCGATGCTAAACTCCACATTCCTATCCGGTGGGAGACCAGGGAGCTACTCCGGAAATACGTCTGGGAATTCACATACTATAGGTATCTTCTTGATTTCTTGGATTTCAGTTGCATTCACAGTAGGTTCGATGTGCTTTTGATTAGGCATCCCCCACTGTAAGTAATCTTACTATGATTTCCTTAAGTAACCTTGCTTGCAATCACATTCTGATTCATGAGATTACTGCAGAGCAATATATCCAAGTTCCAGTCAGACCCTACAACCTCTGGAGCTGCCGGGCTATCAAAACGACAATCCGAGTTATCCACTGAAGAGATGGAAGCTGTTGTTGCCGCTGCCCATGGTACAGGAAACAATGAAGAGCATACATTCATTGTGATACCACGTGTAGCCCAGACCGCCCAAGAGATCAGTGTGAGCAACATCACCAAAGCAGCCCCCGACCTTACATCCGCTCCAAGTGGCATGAAGACGCGAGCTGCAAGTGGTCAGGGGTGCACCAAGGCGAAAGCGACTCGTACTGTGGTGACACGTAGACAGAGGACAAACAAGAGGGCAACCAAAGATCTGACAAGCTCTCCAGAGTCAACAGACAAAGCTAAGAAATCCAGATATTCCTCCCATACCGCAGCTAAAACTTACAACACCTTAGTTAGGGTTGAATAGACTAGCTTGGTTGATGAGGACGAAGAAGAAGAAGAGCAAACTCAATTGTTTCATCATGAGAGGCGGTCCATGAAACATCATGATGACATTATACCAGCCCCTTCTGCGTCCATACTGCCACCTGAGTAGGATGAAATTGATCTGACGGCAGAAGATATGGATCTGGACCAAATTATCAGAGATACGTGCAAACTCTCCTTCACCCTATGTTCTGATGAAGATATAGAGTCACTGTCAACATGTTCTAGGGGAAAACAAACTTAAACCACAATCCCCCGAGCGACCACAACTTAGATTCTGGAAACCCCGAGAGTCCAACATCAGTAGATATTCCTGAGGGTGAGACTGCTCATATGAATAAAGCCACTGGAACTGAGCATGAGGCACAAACGCCATCAGAAAACTGGCAATAGGCACTAACCGGGGCAGTTCTAGAAGAGAAACAACAAGAGCCTGCAACCGAGCCATTACCTAAAGCCGCTTTCTCCCAGGAGCGCCTAACTGAGATTGATGCAGGCGATACTCCTCAACCCTCATCTGGAGCCTATGAGTCGGCTCAAGAGCAAGAGACTAAAGAACCAAAGTATACAGATTAAGTCAACGGAGGAGAATCAGACTCCCTGGCCACAACTGAGCCAGGCAGCGCCCAACCCCCTCCAATTGAGGCAAGTGATAATAGTCGCCAACTAGTACCAGCACCCCCAAGCTCAGGGCTACTGACAGCTTTCGAGGTATGCCAACTTTGCACATATCCTGTATTGACTTTGCTGTTGCCTGAACAACTCGAATTACTCTCTGTAGGCTATGCTGAAGACACTACAAGGTGGAGTGCAACAGGCCAGCCTGATCCATGAGAAGATTGCTGCACTATCCAGCCTGGAGGTTACCTCTTTAAGACAGCAGCTAGCTGATTCTAAGGTTGCACGCAAAGGTGAGGCAACAGGTATATATTTAACCTTTCCCTACACCAATATATGAGGTCTCAAGCTGATCCGTGTACTCACTATCAGCTGCTGCTACTGAAATTTCTCGCCTGAAACAAGTGGCTATGACTTGAGAGACAGAGCACCGTAACGCCATTGCTGATAGAGACCAAGCCAGAGACACAACAGCCGACCTTCGCAGGCAGCTAGATGTTGAGAAGAAAAACCATGAGGTAACCCATCAACAATCCCAACTAGCCTATTCTTTGCTCACAGAAGCGTATGAACTATATCATTCCACAGGAGAAGATGCGCCAAAGAAATGATGAGTTCCAGCAGCTGCAAAAATTGCGAGACGGCTTTGAGAAGTCATTCCGTGAGACTGCCAGTTCCTTGGAGTCTTTGAGAAATAGCCACTCCTTAACACGCTAGGTGCTTAAGGACAAAGATATTGAGCTAGCCGAATCCCAGAGCACCAATGATAAAATGAGGAAGGTGCTAGCCTCTACAAGGTCTGCGCTCAAAGAATCCCAAGATGAGTCTACTCATCAGGCTCAGGTGTCAGAGGTTTTTCAAAAGGAACTATGAGACCAGCAAGAAGAACTGCAACAAGCTGACGAACGCCTTTGAGAAGGCAAAAGAAGCTACCTTGACTGCCAATACTGCTCTGATCAAGATCCTAGACATCTGTGCACCAGAAAAAGCTGCACCTCATCCTCTGGGTGATCGAATAACAACTTCCATGGATGATATGAAGTCCAAGATTTCTGAGCGAGTAAAAACCGTTCTTACTCGCGCTCTTATGGTCATCAAGAGTTCACAACCTGAGATCGACTTGGCAAGTTTACCAGCGAAGATAGTAAACGAGAACCAGAGTGTTGAGCATGAAGATGAAGCCCGCATGATTGCTGAACTCCTTGTAGGTGACAATGAGTAAACAACGATTCCCCATGTAATATGATGAACTAAATGCTGCGTGTACGTATTTGGCATCTTGTGTTGACAATCTTGACTATTTATTCTGCAAATTCGAGTTAATTTTAAGAATGAATCAAAATATTCCATACATACCTGAGAGTCATTCCTGCGCAGAGAAAATAAGCTACGCTATCACGACCTGAGTTTGGACCGAATACAGAAAAAGCAAGATATAACAGTAAAAAACACGAATACTGTAAGATAGAGTGTTATGATAAAGCAAAGACATGCAGTATTGTGGCGGAACCGCCGATATAATACGGGCTAATTACACCTGTCACCATTAGCTCACGGTGTACTTAGACCGTACTAAACCCGGTTGTCCGTCGAGAAGCCCTCGGCTCTCGATTTGCACCAAATCCCAGATGAACCGACATCACACACATCCGACTCACGATGGAGCCACAACAGTTACATCATCACAGGCATTTGAATAGGTAGTAATAAGACTTTAAGTTACAAGCCAGGTTCTGAATAAAATAGGTTCAACATAGTTCCATAATAAAATAGAGTTCGAAATAGTGTCTTGCAGCGGAAATTAAAGATCACAATTCATGATAAATAAAAGACTTGCAGTAGGAAGGTGACATCATGCCCACTGATGCCGCCCCATTGCCAGAACATGACTCGGCTCACTCCTGGTGGTAACAAGCTCCTCCACCCACGCAGGCACAAAAGAGGAACTCCATACCTGAAAACCAAATGTTGGGGGCAAACCCTGAGTACTAATTACTCAGAGGACTTAATGGCAAGGCTTACGGCTGACGCAAAGCTTGCTTACTATCATTGGATCCTTAGCCTTTGATTCTTAGCTCAAAAGTTTATCTACGGGTAATGGGATTTAACAGCCACTACACTTGTGAAAGAAAGAGATAATCATTTGCAAGTACATAGCTATCATCATTATGAAATATCTGAGTCTCAAATAATAATCAACCACTTGATATCCAAAACCATGAATCATATTGCAGAATATTAAGGTTATTACTACGTTGCCCGTCAGTGATATTTGGCATTCTCACACCTGGTGAGTATCAGCGATTCGAATCGATTTTAATTCCCGGGAATAACTAAAAATGCCAGGGGCCCATATGCTTACTCACACGACGGCTTTCCCACATATAGTCCCCCCTCCTCCACCTGTCCCATCCCAAGTTCGATTCACTCCCACCTGACTCTCGGGTTGTGCCCCCATGACGAGCCTGCCGACATCTCGGACTCCCCGTCATGAGTACCAAGCTCCCCCGGGCCACCTTCCTCTCAACCAGTGGGTAGGAACGTGTTTCTGTTCTCCGGATGGCACAAGTAAGGTTTCACCGGCCCCATTAACCGGGTAAGCACTTTAGCAATGGTGTGCCAATCAGCAGGCGAACAGCGGACGGGCCTTAAACGACTCGGGCGGAGCCATTACACCGCAACAACACACACCTTGAAAAGTAAAGCTTAATCTCCGCCCGGTCTCCTTTTAATCATCAACAGTGAAGCCATCAAGGCAGTTTCCAGTGTATCGTTTTCTTTTCAAGGTCAACCTAGGTGACGAGTGACCATTCACTCGTGTCTACTCGGCCCTATCATTTCTATGCAACTCGTCCTACGGACCTATTATTGGTGCTAGGGCCAGGGCGGCCAAGGAATCTAATGCAGTAAGGTATCAATCAACTCCTAATGCATATGCGTAACAAAATTCATATTTTTGCTGGGAATCATGTGAGCCTGCCTACCTTCCTCGCTAGGGTTAGCCTCCTCGGCGGTGAAGTCAGGTGCGGCCTGCGGGTACTCTTCTTGCTGCAGCTCGGGTTCCGGGTCTTCTGGCTCCTCGATCAACGGCTGCTGCTGTGCCTGCTCCTCGATCCCGTGCTCTATATGCATGCCATCATATGCAAAAGAATGCGATAAATGTAGTGTCGGACAGAGCGCAGTGAACATATAACCCGCAGCGGAAAATAGGGCAAAGTAAGTAAACATTTCTATTAGAGGGGACAAATGGACATGCATGACAACGCAGTACCTAAGACTTGCACCTATATGCTTTATGGACTTTCGACACCATGTACTAGCCACCATACTTTTCTTAAAATTTTCCTAGTAATTTAAATACACTTTTTCCTATTTCCCTTTTCTCAACTAGCAACTTTTGTTATTTTTCAAACCACCTCGCAAAACCCACATGCCTGGCCTCATTTTGGATTAGTGGGCTAAATCAGCTATTACCAAGCTAAGAAAAATGTCAGGGGTTCATATTAGCCATCTTCCATTTAGCACTTACTTCTATTACCATAATTATCTATTTTATCATGAAAAAAGGAAAACAGTGTGTAAATGAGAAAAGCTAGGGCCATAAAATTTCATACACTGTCTAAATACCCTACATAGGCCACTGCCCAAGTTCCACCACATTTGAAGTTCATTAGAGTTCATTAGATATACTTTTTCCTATTTACAACATAGAACATGCATGTGCAAAAATTATGAACAAAAGTTGACATGCACAGATCCATATCATATCCATTGCATAGATCATTTTACTGTGGTTCCAGAACAACAAGATTTTCCTTTTTAGGATTTTTATTCGATTTTATATGATTTATCAAAGTTTCAGCCGAAATAAATCCATTTTAAACGAAATTTACTCAGATCCAGGGGCTATTGCATAATTAACCTATAGATCCGAGGGCCTAGACGTAAGATCTACAAGACTCGGTAAACAGGCGGGAGGACCGGCTTGGAAATAGGGGAAAACCCGGGGGCTAGCTCGCAAAAGCGCCCCCGGTCGTCTCCCTCCCTGCGCCAGGCGCGGTCGCGCGACGCGCGCGCGCGGCGCGCTCGCGCGCGCCGGCGAGCTCGGGCTCGCCGGAGCCGCGACGCGGGGTCGAGGGGACGCGGGGCGGGGCGGCGCTCACCGTGGGCGTGAAGTGGACGGCGGAGGCGGCTCGGGTCGGCGGGGAACGGCGACGAACGGCGGCGGCGACTTGAAGCTCCCGGCGCGACGCGACGTCGAGCCGAGCTCGATCTCCTCGGGGGAGAGGAGTCCGACGACTAGATCTAGTGGAGTGAGGGCGGCGCGGAGCGGGGAGTGCGGTGGTGGGGTCGGTTTGGCTCGGGGAGGCTGGATGGCGGCGGCGCGAGCTCGGGTTCGAGCTCACCGCCGGCTATGGCGGTCGTGGCAAAAAGGGGCTCGGGGCGGGCGGAGAGAGGCAGAGGAGCGGGGCGTTAGGGTTTTGGGGCGCGGGGCTCCTCCCCTTTTAGGGGCCGGGGTCGGGCAGCGCGGGCAGGGCGGAGGGGGCGCGGGCGGTGGCCGGACGGCCGCGGCGGTGACCGTCGGCCGCGTGGTCGCCGTCGTACGCGGGAGGACGACGCGCCGCGCGGCGCGGACCGCGTCCATGAGCCGCGAGCCGCTGACGGGTGGGGCCAAGACGCGAGACGGAGAGACGGCGCAGTGGACCGGGTCTACGGGGCGAGGGCCGAATTGGCGCGGGCCGGCCCAGTTCGGACGCCGCGGGCGGGAACCCGACAGGTGGGGCCCACCTGTCATAGAGAGAGGGAAAAAAGGAAAATCCAAAAATGGAAAAAATCCCCTTTGACTGCTGAGACACCTCTTTTCTATTTGCGTTTTTGAGCATCTTAGAGGCCGATTTAGATGAAACTCAAAATACAAGGAGTGTTCAAAATTTTGTAAGCTACAACTTTGTTATAAACTTTGACCCCCAGTTCTATGGTCAAGTTTGGTCTAAATTTGAATTTGAGTTGCTGCCTCAGGTTTGACCAGCAGGATGCCCCATCTTAGAAATTCTAAAAATCCCTTTTCTAGCCATTTACACCTCATGTGCCTTTTGGGAAAGTTGTGTAGAATTTTATGGTCTACATTTTGTTCAATGGGAGTATTTCATTAAAGTGGCTGTAGGTTTGTACAAACTTGGGTTTTCAAAACCAGGCTGGTTTGGGTTGGTTATTTGGGCTGACAGAAAAAGGTTCAAAACACTAATTTGAATTTATCTTTTGCCCAAACTCAATTTGACAAAGTTGTTCATTAGATCCTTATCTACAACTTTGGTAATATGAGCTTCCCCCACAACCCAACAGAATTCAAACTACAAGCCTGGCATTGTCCATGCTTACTGAAAAAAGGAAAAATCCCACATTATGACCAAACCCCTCTAGCCATGATTATGCCATGATGCTTATGATGCATGATAGTGTACAATTTACTTAATTTAGGTACTTGAGATGCTGGAGCATCACAACCCACCCCCCTTAAGGAAATCTCATCCCGAGATTTTGATGTGTTGTGGGTGGAGAGTTCATAGAGATGAGAAAGTGCAGTGCGACTGGTATTTAAAGGTTTTAAGCAAGTCGAAACATACTCGTTCGAGGTGGACGGAAGGAAACCCGGATACTTGGTTCGCAGGTACTCCTCCGTCTCCCACGTGGCCTCTTCTTCGGTGTGCTCACTCCATTGCACCTTATACATGGTGACCGTGCTACGTCGAGTCGATCGTTGCTTTTGGTCCAGGACTTTCACCGGTCTGGCCTCATAAGTGAGGTCCGGTTCAATCTGAACTTGGGATGTGTCGATCTCTTCCTCTGGCACTCTCAGGCACTTCTTAAGTTGTGACACGTGAAAGATATCATGGACTGCCGCGAGGCGTGGTGGTAGCTCTAACCGGTAAGCCACGGGTCCACATTTCTCGGAAATCTTGAATGGCCCAACGTACCGTGGTGCTAGCTTCCCTTTTACCCCAAACCGGTGCACCCCTTTCATCGGCGATACCCGAAGATACACGTGATCACCCTCTTTAAACACTAGCGGTCTCCTCCTTCTATCTGAGTAACTTTTTTGCCTTGACTGTGCCCTTTTTAGGTTCTCCTGTATAAACCTCACTTGCTCTTCGGCTTGTGCTACCAAATCGGGCCCGAAGGTGACTCACTCTCCAGGTTCTGACCAGTTCAGAGGTGTTCTGCACCTCCTCCCATACAGAGCCTCGAAAGGGGCCATCTCCAAGCTCTTTTGGTAGCTGTTGTTATATGCAAACTCTGCTAGGGGCAAACACTCATCCCACCTGGTGGAATAGGTTAAGACACAGGCCCGAAGCATGTCTTCTAGGATCTGATTTACTCTTTCTACCTGTCCACTAGTCTGAGGGTGGTACGCTGAGCTGTGGATCAACTTTGTGCCTAGAGACTTCTGTAGCTGCTCCCAGAAACGAGACACAAAGACTGAGCCTCGATCCGAGGTAATGGTCACAGGAACACCGTGTAGGGATACTATTCGTGCAATGTATAACTCAGCATAGGTGGCTGCAGTGTAGGAGGTCTTGACCGGTATGAAGTGCGCTGACTTAGTGAAACGGTCAATGATCACCCATATGGAGTCGTACCCTTTCTGAGTGCGTGGCAACCCTACCACAAAATCCATGTGTATGTCTTCCCACTTCCAAGCCGGGATGTTCAAGGGGTGAAGCATACCGGCTGGCTTTAGGTGATCTGCTTTTACTCTCTTGCACACGTGACATTCTGATACATATTTGGCGATTTCCCGCTTCATGCGGGTCCACCAAAACCTTTGTTTTAAGTCCTGGTACATTTTATTGCTGCCTGGATGCATGGCCAGTACGGATTTGTGAGCTTCTTCTAATATTTTCTTCCTCAACTCCATATCTTTAGGGACTACTAAGCGGTTTTTGAACCATAGGACCCCTTGGTTATCTAATGTGAAGCAATCCCTCTTTGCCTCAGCAATACCCTCACGTATGTGAGCCATGCCCGGGTCGTGTTTTTGTGCTTCAATGATCAGATCTCTTAGTGTTGGCTCAATGCTGATGTTATATAGTTCGACTAAGAATTCAACCGGCATCTCAATCTCATTCATCTCCCAACATATCACCCGAGCCGTGGGTCGGACCTCAATCACATTGCAATGAGCCCGACGGCTTAGTGCATCCGCCACTACATTCGCTTTCCCCGGGTGGTAATGAATCTCTAGGTCATAATCTTTTATCAATTCTAACCACCGACGCTGCCTCATGTTCAGTTCGGGCTGTGTGAAGATATATTTGAGGCTCTTGTGGTCAGTGTATATGTGACAGGTATTGCCCAGCAGATAGTGTCTCCATATCTTCAGGGCATGCACGACTGCTGCAAGTTCCAGATCGTGAGTCGGGTAGTTGGTTTCATGTTTTCTTAGTTGGCGGGAGGCGTACGCAATTACTCTCCCTTCTTGCATTAGGACACAACCGAGGCCCTGACCGGAGGCGTCACAATACACATCGAAGGGCTTGGTGACGTCCGGTTGGGCTAGTACTGGTGCAGTTGTTAACAGTTTCTTCAATTCTCGGAACCCCTCCTCGCACTTTGGACCCCACACGAATTTTGCATTTTTCTTAGTCAAGGAGGTCATCGGTTTAGCAATTTTGGAGAAGTCCTTGATAAAGCGGCGGTAGTAGCCCGCTAGACCAAGAAAACTCCGAATTTCTGTGACAGTTTCCGGCTGCTTCCAGTTCAGAACATCCTTTACTTTGCTAGGGTCAACCGCTACTCCCTTTTCTGACAGAATATGCCCCAGGAAACCCACTTCCTTTAACCAGAAAGCGCACTTGCTGAACTTGGCATAGAGCTTGTGTTCTCTTAGCCGAGTGAGTACTACCCGCAAATGTTCTTCGTGTTCTTTTTCATTTTTGGAGTAGATTAATATATCATCAATGAATACCACGACGAACTTGTCGAGCTCGTTCATGAACACCGAGTTCATCATGTACATGAAGAAGGCCGGTGCGTTGGTTAACCCAAAGGACATGACCAGATATTCATACAAGCCATATCTGGTCGAGAAAGCAGTTTTTGGTATGTCTTCTTCTCTGATTTTTATCTGATAATAGCCCGATCTTAAGTCAATTTTTGAGAAGGTTTTGGCCCCAGCTAACTGATCGAACAGGATGTCAATGTGTGGAATTGGATATTTATTTTTGACTGTGACTGCATTTAGCGGCCTGTAGTCCACACAGAGCCTTTTACCTCCCTGATCTTTCTTCTCTACGAAGAGGGCCGGACAACCCCAAGGTGACGAACTTGGCCGAATGAAACCCTTATCTAGTTGCTCTTGGAGTTGTATTTTTAGCTCCTTTAGTTCATCCGGTGCCATTCTGTATGGCCTTTTTGAGACAGGGGCTGTACCAGGGATGAGGTCAATGCGGAACTCTACGTCCCTATCCGGAGGCAGACCCGGCAGTTCTTCCGGAAATACGTCCGGGAAGTCACATACTACAGGAATCTCTTTGATTTCATCGAGTTCAGTTGCATTTACTGTGGCCACCATGTGTTTCATGTCTGGCATGTGTACCCATATAACCTTGCCGCTGACCCTAGACCTTAACTGTATTGTCCTATTGCCAATATCTAGGACGGCGTTGTTTTCAGTCATCCAATTCATTCCCAAGATAATATCAATCCCCTGGTGTGGCAGCACCACGGGGTTGATGATAAAAGTCTCGGCTCCTATTTCCAGCTTTAAGTGCCTGACCCCTAGACTGGTATCAATAGGAGACCCTGGGGCAGTGATGTGGTAGTTTTCCCTCAACTTGTGCATTTTTATGTCATGCTTCTGTGCGTATGCTTTGCTAATAAAGGTATGCGTAGCCCCCGAATCAAATAGCACGACGGTCGAACGACCGTTGATCATGAACGTACCAGCGAGCACCGGCACACCGGCGGGAATCTGCTCCAGGTGGATGTAGTGCACCCGACCCATCTTCTGTGCCGGCCCCTTCTGCTTGCTCTGCTGGGTGCCGCCTGCTGGATTCGGGCCTTGAATTTTGCGGGGTGCCCTGCAATCCCGACTGAAGTGCCCCACCTTGCCACAGTTAAAGCAAGGGTTTCCAGGTCCCGGGAGAGCGAGGACACGTGTCGCGGGGGCCGGAGCTTGTGTGCCGGCGGTGAGCCTCTGCTGCTGCTGTGGCTGCTGCTGCTGTGGCACCCGGTGAACCCAGCCCGGCTGATTGGGCCGGACCGTGAAACGGGGCTGCTGATAGTACTGCTGTGAGGGCCTATAGGCTGACTTTTGCTTCTGGGAGGATCCAGCAGCAGATGTGTTGGCATGGCGCTTGCGCCTCTGATCTTCATTAGCGACCCGCAGGCGATTCTCCATATCAAGCGCGGTGTCCACCAAGTCGGTGAAGCTCTGGTAGCGACGCCCCAAGTGTGTCTGGAGAGTGGGGTCAAGGCCGTTCAAGAGCCTAGCTGCTCGGCGGGGGTCATCTGCCACGTCTTCTGGTGCATACTGTGAAAGGTGAATGAAAGACTGCACATATTGCATCACAGTCTTATTGCCTTGCTTAAGCTCCCGAAATTCTCGCTTCTTCTGCTCCATCAAGCTGTCCGGGATATAGTGAGCCCGAAAAGCCTGGGTAAACTCCTCCCAGGTGGGCTCATGCCCAGCCCGCTGCATTTCGAGGAACGTGGCATGCCACGCGCCTGCTGGCCCTTGCAGCAACTGCCCGGCAAACCGCGCCTTCTGTTGCTCGGTCAATTCCGGAAGGAGTGTGAACTTGGACCTAATTGTGCGGAGCCAATCATCCGCGTCCAGAGGTTCAGGACACTTCGTGAAGATGGGGGGTCGCAGCTCCTCGAAGTCCCTGTAGGAGATGCCTCGGTTCCTGGGTTCCCGCGGCTGCAGCTGGCCACGGCCCTGGCGTTCCTCGGCGAGCAGGCGGATCAGCTCGGCCTGCTGCACGACCAGGGTGGCCAACTCCGGTGGGGGTGGAGCGCCATTCGCATGTGGCTCCGAACCCGAGTGCTGCCCATTGCGAGTGTTCACCATCTGCAAGGAGGATGCCAACGTGGTTTACATGAGATTTTCGTGCATCGTAGGTATAGGCTCAGAAATCATGACATGTACATATCTTGCGTGCAATGCAACCAGGTAGTGCAGAAAACCGAATTCCGAATTTAATTAAAACGATCTAAATTAAGGCTCAAGGTTTAGCCATTACATCATAGGATGGTGGTTACATCGACCAACCATCGAATCACACATCAAGTGGCGTCCCATATTACATAAATGGGGTACCCGTATGAGCTCTCACCTCACAAATGTTTAGGTACAACCATAAGTAAGCACGGAGCGTGGTGAAACAAAATATCGCTATCAACGTGCTAGCTACGCGCCACATACTACTACTCCACTAAGACATCCTCTAAGCCTCAGAGTGACCGGTAGTCGCGGCGTCCTCGTCTTGCTCCATCTCCTGAGGCTCGGAGGACTCCCCGTCCTGGGATCCCTCGTACTGCGCGAGGCGCTGCTGGAGCACCGACACCTGCGCCTCCAACTCCTCACGGCGAGCCTGAGCGTCCCTGTGCCTGGCGGCGAAGAACTGGCTGCGGTCCTTCTCCTGAATGTACAGCCCGTACACCTCGCGGGCGTAGTCCACGCACGCGATCTGGGGGCGCGAGGCACCCCGTGCCCGAAGGTCGTCGCGACGGTCCTGCCACGGGTCGTCGTCCTGTCCGAGGGTAGGGAGGAAACGCAGCACCGTGTCACCCGCCTCCTGCTCAGAGCTCAGTACTGCAAGGGCTGTCATGAGAGCACCCTTGCGAGCGTCCTCCCCACTGACTCCGCGGGAAACGATCGTGCGGAAACTACCGTTTGCTGTGGTGAGAACCACCTTGGCCTCACAGACTCCCGGCTCGTGGATCAGCTGCGTGGAGATGAAGGGGCAGGGGCGACGTCCCAACTCACGCATGGCCCTGCACAGGATCAGGGACATGGGACAGTCCTCCCGGCAACGCTCATGGACCCATCCACCCTCGGCAACCGGCGGGGTGTGGGTCATAGGGGGCAAAGGGCGCCCTCCGGTGGCCTTGCGCGCGGTCTGCTTCGTCCTCACCATCTGTTTGGCATAAAAAGGAGATGTCTTAGTTTTATAAGGGAGTGGATTTTAAAATCATGATCAAGACGGATCGGAGGAAACGTGTAGAGTGGTGTCTTAAAATTTCGAGTTCATGCAATACTCATATTTTTAGCAGCAAATCCCATTTGACAGAAAAGAAAATCATGATGCATGATTCGTCCTTATCGATCTCACATCGCACACCCTATTTAGTATTACTAGCGATAATTCGGTGACATATATGCACGGCTCTCTCTAATGCAACTAGGCGTTCACTATCGTTCTTAATATCGCACGTAGTCAGTGTACCTGCAGAAAAATGCATGCTTTCAACATTACCACTCTAAACCTAGAAGTGGCATCCACGCAATTTGCGCCGCGTGGACAACGCATCTGTACGGTCCTCTGCTAGACCGGGCTGGCACCCATGCAAGCAAATTGAATTCTTGCTGCGTCACAACAGAAGAGTGGTCACAAACACCGCAAAGGTGACCACCCCCCTTAAAAATTTCTATCCTACCAGCATGAATGCAGAGTTCACAACTAATCGCAAAACTTCCAATAGCTTCCACCAGTACTGGGGAGGGCTAATGGCCGAAAAGTTGTTTCTCAAAGCACCGAATATGCATATGGGTTCTATCTAGGTCAAAATGTCAGCGATGTCACCTGGATAACACTAACATCCTTAATACGGGCATATCGTATACTCTCTTTTACAAATTACTTGAAAAGAGCTTTCAAAAATAGTTTTGTAAACTAAATCTTGATGATATGACGGTTGTCTTTGTATGATCGGCTCTGATACCAGCTGTGGCGGAACCGCCGATTTAATACGGGCTAATTACACCTGTCACCATTAGCTCACAGTGTACTTAGACCGTACTAAACCCGGTCGTCCGTCGAGAAGCCCTCGGCTCTCGATTTGCACCAAATCCCAGATGAACCGACATCACACACATCCGACTCACGATGGAGCCACAACAGTTACATCATCACAGGCATTTGAATAGGTAGTAATAAGACTTTAAGTTACAAGCCAGGTTCTGAATAAAATAGGTTCAACATAGTTCCATAATAAAATAGAGTTAGAAATAGTGTCTTGCAGCGGAAATTAAAGATCACAATTCATGATAAATAAAAGACTTGCCGTAGGAGGGTGACATCATGCCCACTGATGCCGCCCCATTGCCAGAACATGACTCAGCTCACTCCTGGTGGTAACAAGCTCCTCCACCCACGCAGGCACAAAAGAGGAACTCCATACCTGAAAACCAAATGTTGGGGGCAAACCCTGAGTACTAATTACTCAGAGGACTTAATGGCAAGGCTTACGGCTGACGCAAAGCTTGCTTACTATCATTGGATCCTTAGCCTTTGATTCTTAGCTCAAAAGTTTATCTACGGGTAATGGGATTTAACAGCCACTACCCTTGTGAAAGAAAGAGATAATCATTTGCAAGTACATAGCTATCATCATTATGAAATATCTGAGTCTCAAATAATAATCAACCACTTGATATCCAAAACCATGAATCATATTGCAGAATATTAAGGTTATTACTACGTTGCCCGTCAGTGATATTTGGCATTCTCACACCTGGTGAGTATCAGCGATTCGAATCGATTTTAATTCCCGGGAATAACTAAAAATGCCAGGGGCCCATATGCTTACTCACACGACGGCTTTCCCACATATAGTCCCCCTCCTCCACCTGTCCCATCCCAAGTTCGATTCACTCCCACCTGACTCCCGGGTTGTGCCCCCATGACGAGCCTGCCGACATCTCGGACTCCCCGTCATGAGTACCAAGCTCCCCCGGGCCACCTTCCTCTCAACCAGTGGGTAGGAACGTGTTTCTGTTCTCCGGATGGCACAAGTAAGGTTTCACCGGCCCCATTAACCGGGTAAGCACTTTAGCAATGGTATGCCAATCAGCAGGCGAACAGCGGACGGGCCTTAAACGACTCGGGCGGAGCCATTACACCGCAACAACACACACCTTGAAAAGTAAAGCTTAATCTCCGCCTGGTCTCCTTTTAATCATCAACAGTGAAGCCATCAAGGCAGTTTCCAGTGTATCGTTTTCTTTTCAAGGTCAACCTAGGTGACGAGTGACCATTCACTCGTGTCTACTCGGCCCTATCATTTCTATGCAACTCGTCCTACGGACCTATTATTGGTGCTAGGGCCAGGGCGGCCAAGGAATCTAATGCAGTAAGGTATCAATCAACTCCTAATGCATATGCGTAACAAAATTCATATTTTTGCTGGGAATCATGTGAGCCTGCCTACCTTCCTCGCTCGGGTTAGCCTCCTCGGCGGTGAAGTCAGGTGCGGCCTGCGGGTACTCTTCTTGCTGCAGCTCGGGTTCCGGGTCTTCTGGCTCCTCGATCAACGGCTGCTGCTGTGCCTGCTCCTCGATCCCGTGCTCTATATGCATGCCATCATATGCAAAAGAATGCGATAAATGTAGTGTCGGACAGAGCGCAGTGAACATATAACCCGCAGCGGAAAATAGGGCAAAGTAAGTAAACATTTCTATTAGAGGGGACAAATGGACATGCATGACAACGCAGTACCTAAGACTTGCACCTATATGCTTTATGGACTTTCGACACCATGTACTAGCCACCATACTTTTCTTAAAATTTTCCTAGTAATTTAAATACACTTTTTCCTATTTCCCTTTTCTCAACTAGCAACTTTTGTTATTTTTCAAACCACCTCGCAAAACCCACATGCCTGGCCTCATTTTGGATTAGTGGGCTAAATCAGCTATTACCAAGCTAAGAAAAATGTCAGGGGTTCATATTAGCCATCTTCCATTTAGCACTTACTTCTATTACCATAATTATCTATTTTATCATGAAAAAAGGAAAACAGTGTGTAAATGAGAAAAGCTAGGGCCACAAAATTTCATACACTGTCTAAATACCCTACATAGGCCACTGCCCAAGTTCCACCCCATTTGAAGTTCATTAGAGTTCATTAGATATACTTTTTCCTATTTACAACATAGAACATGCATGTGCAAAAATTATGAACAAAAGTTGACATGCACAGATCCATATCATATCCATTGCATAGATCATTTTACTGTGGTTCCAGAACAACAAGATTTTCCTTTTTAGGATTTTTATTCGATTTTATATGATTTATCAAAGTTTCAGCCGAAATAAATCCATTTTAAACGAAATTTACTCAGATCCAGGGGCTATTGCATAATTAACCTATAGATCCGAGGGCCTAGACGTAAGATCTACAAGACTCGGTAAACAGGCGGGAGGACCGGCTTGGAAATAGGGGAAAACCCGGGGGCTAGCTCGCAAAAGCGCCCCCGGTCGTCTCCCTCCCCGCGCCAGGCGCGGTCGCGCGACGCGCGCGCGCGGCGCGCTCGCGCGCGCCGGCGAGCTCGGGCTCGCCGGAGCCGCGACGCGGGGTCGAGGGGACGCGGGGCGGGGCGGCGCTCACCGTGGGCGTGAAGTGGACGGCGGAGGCGGCTCGGGTCGGCGGGGAACGGCGACGAACGGCGGCGGCGACTTAAAGCTCCCGGCGCGACGCGACATCGAGCCGAGCTCGATCTCCTCGGGGGAGAGGAGTCCGACGACTAGATCTAGTGGAGTGAGGGCGGCGCGGAGCGGGGAGTGCGGTGGTGGGGTCGGTTTGGCTCGGGGAGGCCGGATGGCGGCGGCGCGAGCTCGGGTTCGAGCTCGCCGCCGGCTATGGCGGTCGCGGCGAAAAGGGGCTCGGGGCGGGCGGAGAGAGGCAGAGGAGCGGGGCGTTAGGGTTTTGGGGCGCGGGGCTCCTCCCCTTTTAGGGGCCGGGGTCGGGCAGCGCGGGCAGGGCCGAGGGGGCGCGGGCGGTGGCCGGACGGCCGCGGCGGTGACCGTCGGCCGCGTGGTCGCCGTCGTACGCGGGAGGACGACGCGCCGCGCGGCGCGGACCGCGTCCATGAGCCGCGAGCCGCTGACGGGTGGGGCCAAGACGCGAGACGGAGAGACGGCGCAGTGGACCGGGTCTACGGGGCGAGGGCCGAATTGGCGCGGGCCGGCCTAGTTCGGACGCCGCGGGCGGGAACCCGACAGGTGGGGCCCACCTGTCATAGAGAGAGGGAAAAAAGGAAAATCCAAAAATGGAAAAATCCCCTTTGACTGCTGAGACCTCTCTTTTCTATTTGCGTTTTTGAGCATCTTAGAGGCCGATTTAGATGAAACTCAAAATACAAGGAGTGTTCAAAATTTTGTAAGCTACAACTTTGTTATAAACTTTGACCCCCAGTTCTATGGTCAAGTTTGGTCTAAATTTGAATTTGAGTTGCTGCCTCAGGTTTGACCAGCAGGATGCCCCATCTTAGAAATTCTAAAAATCCCTTTTCTAGCCATTTACACCTCATGTGCCTTTTGGGAAAGTTGTGTAGAATTTTATGGTCTACATTTTGTTCAATGGGAGTATTTCATTAAAGTGGCTGTAGGTTTGTACAAACTTGGGTTTTCAAAACCAGGCTGGTTTGGGTTGGTTATTTGGGCTGACAGAAAAAGGTTCAAAACACTAATTTGAATTTATCTTTTGCCCAAACTCAATTTGACAAAGTTGTTCATTAGATCCTTATCTACAACTTTGGTAATATGAGCTTCCCCCACAACCCAACAGAATTCAAACTACAAGCCTGGCATTGTCCATGTTTACTAAAAAAGGAAAAATCCCACATTATGACCAAACCCCTCTAGCCATGATTATGCCATGATGCTTATGATGCATGATAGTGTACAATTTACTTAATTTAGGTACTTGAGATGCTGGAGCATCACAAGTATCGAGCTGTAGGCCATCAAAACCTAGGCCCTTCTATCTTTGTTCGGCTGGGGCCTTGAATGCTCCCCGATTATGAGGTCTTGCAAAGGCATGTAGCACCGTGCTGTCGGTCATCTGACCTAGGCCGATTGCCTTTGTTTTGTTGGGGCCTTGAGTACTCCCCTATTATGAGTTCGAACGAGAGCATGTAACACCGTGCTGTCGGTCAACTGACCTAGGCCGATTGCTCTCGTGGTTGGGGCCGGAGATATCCCCGTCAAGAGTAAGAGTGGGCATGTAGCACCGTACTGTCGGTCAACTGACCTAGGTCGATTGCCCGTACACAACGAGTGAGTAGCATGAGTAAAAAGTAGGGAAGAGAACACAGAATACTTTATCTCAAGAGTACATTTATTTATAGAACATGAATGAGGACAGAGTACAAAGAATGATACTGACTGCTAACTCTAGAAGTCATAGAAAAACGCTAAGCGTAGAATCTGCGCAGATGCTCTATATTATAGGAGTTCCCGACTGGTGTCCCATCCATTTGAGATAGGCGATATGATCCTGGACAAGTAACTTCTGTGACGATATATGGGCCTTCCCAAGGAGGAGATAACTTATGCTCTCTCGCAGTCTTGATGTAACACCAGGTCCCCGAATGAGAAGGAGTGAGGCCTCGTATATCGATCATGATAACGAAGTAGGGTCTACTGATATCGAGCCGACTGAATAATGGAGTTGAGATGCTCCTCCTCGAGTAGGTCGATCTCCTCGAATCGGGTTGCTTCAGCTTCAGCAATGCTATTAAAAACCAGACGTGGGGCTCCAAACTGTAGGTCGGCAGGCAAGACTGCCTCTGATCCATATACCATGAAGAAGGGCGTGTTCCCTATGAGGGCTTTACTGGGTTGTGTTCGAAGACTCCAGACCACATATGGCAATTCATGTATCCACTTGCCAGCTAGCATCTCGTTCTTGTCAAAGATCTTTTTCTTAAGTGCATCCAAAATCATGACATTGCCCCGTTCAACCTGTCCATTGGCTCTGGGGTGAGCCACCGAAACATACTTGATGCGGATGGACCTTTGCTCACAGAAATCAAAGAATTCTGAGCCCATGAAGTTAGACCCCAGATCTGTGATAATGGAATTCATTATTCCAAAGTGAAAGATGATGCCTTGAATAAACTCCACTGCTTTGGCAGACGTTAAAGAAGCAATGGGCCTGAACTCGATCCGTTTGGTGAACTTGTCGATGGCAACCAACACGTGAGTATATCCCCCTTGAGCTTTCTTAAAAGGCCCAATCATATCCAGCCCTTAGCATGCAAAAGGCCATGAGACCGGTATATTCTACAACTGCTGCACTAGAAGATGATGCTGCTTGGCGAGGAATTGACAAGCCTCACAGTGCTGCACCAACTCGGCAACATCCTTCTTCGCCGTAGGCCAATAGAAGCTGGCCCTGAACGCCTTCCCGACCAAAGTGCGTGAGGCAGCATGAATTCCACAGACTCCAGCGTGTATCTCCTTGAGCAAGCTCTGCCCTGATGAGTGCTTAGGAAGCATTTCAACAAAACTCCTGAGGCAGCACGCTTGTATAGCTCATTATTAATCAGAGTATAGCTGGAAGACCGTCTTGCTATTTGCTCGGCCTCTGCTTTATCCTCTGGACTTTCTTCACTCAGAATGTACTTGATGATGGGGGCCCTCCAGTCAGTTGGCGTATCCAGAGTTAAGATATGCCAGTTGGGAGGTAGGTTCAGCTCGTCTAGCTGGACAGAAGGATGATGAAGCTCTTGGACAAAGATGCCGGAGGGTACTTTGGCTTGTGATGAGCCCAAGTTGGATAGGATATCAGCGTCCATGTTGCGATCCCGATCCACATGAATGTACTCAAGGCCCTGAAATCTCCCTTCCAGCTTGCGGACTGCCTCGCAATATTTGTCCATACTTTCTGTAGAGCAATCCCACTCCTTGTTGACTTGAATAATAACCAGCAAGGAATCTCCGTAAGCCATTAGACACTGGATCCCGAATGATATGGCGATGCGCAGACCATGAAGGAGGGCCTCGTATTCAGCTGCGTTGTTAAGACCATGAAGTATATACTTGAGTTTTTCCCTGCTGGCGAGGTGAAGACGACGCCAGCACCAGCTCCTTCCAACTTCAACGAGCTGTCGAAATACATCTTCCAGACTTCCATGACTTCTGGCTTCTCTAGCACTTGATGCTCGGTCCACTCGGACGAAATCGACTAGTGCTTGAGTCTTAATTGCAGTACAAGGGCGGAAATCAATGTCATGAGCGCCCAGCTCGCAAGCCCACTTGGCGATACGCCCTGTGGCCTCCCGATTGCGCAAGACCTCCCTGATTGGGAACTCCGTAAGCACTATGATTTTATGTTCCTCAAAGTAATGGCGCAGTTTGCATGTGGTAATGAGAACTGCGTATAATAACTACTGCACTTGAGGATACCTGATCTTGGAGGGACTAAGGACCGCATTGATGAAGTAGACCGGATTTTGCCTGGGTACTCTGTGCCGCCCATCCGGTCGCTCGACCACCAATGCGGTACTGATCACATGAGTCGTACAAGAGATGTAGAGGAGCAGATCTTCCGCCGGTGAGTCGACAATGGCACGATTAGGAAACTTGAGTACGAGAGGTGACGTTAGGAACTTTTTCAAAGCGTCCAACGCTTCCTGAGCCTTTTTGGTCCACTAAAACCTGTCGACCTTTTTGAGGAGCTTGTAGAAGGGCATGCCATGTTCACCAAGCCATGATATGAATCGGCTCAAGGCTGCCATGCACCCAGTCAGCCTCTGAGCATCTTTCTGTGATCGGGGTGGGGTGCATACGTAGGATGGCCTTGAACTTTTCGGGGTTGGCTTTGATTCCTCTGTTGCTGACGACAAAACCGAGTAGCTGACCTGCGGGAACGCCAAAGACACACTTGGTGGTGATAGAGGCGGAGTGCCCGATCTTTCGGTGAGTGGGGATAAATTTGACTTGGTGGAAGTAGACCCTCACGATCCGACTACGACGAGCGAACCCGAAGCGCCAATGCAATCGCTGAACCAACTCCCAATGGTTACCAACCTTGCGGCCGCAAGATCAGCCTGATCACGAGGATCAATTCCTGTACGCAATCGAAGAACGAACAAGAATATGTAACGAGCAATCTTAATATCACTCGAGGTGGAGTTCTGAATCACAGAGGACAGCACGTATTTGTGCGTGTTCTGAGGTAGCTAAAGCTAGATGTAAAACAAAACTCCAGTCTGAAAATAAGAACGGAGTCTATCTAAATAGGGGACGCAGCCCCTGGCGGCCAAGGGCGGCGTGCTACAGTACCCGCGAGTACTGTTCACGCCTAGGGTTGCGAAGGTTGGGCCTCCGGTTGGGCCAACTGCTATTCTTCTGGGCCTTCGTTCTTCAATAGCATGATGTAGTTCAATTCCCTCGCACGGGCCCGAGTAATTGGCCCAAATGTAGGGGATGACGCCTGAGCCTGGGGTGTAGATGTGCTGGTGTTGTAGTTGATGTCCTCATCAGGTGGGGTTGAGCTTCCACCTAAATTTCCTCAGGCTGTCAAACACCTGCGCAGATCATCAATGAAATCTTCTTCGTTCTTGGTCTTGATTACGATGTCATCAACGTAAGCCTCGACACGTTCGCCCAGTGATCGGCGAGGCAAGTTTGGATTGCTCTTTGGTACGTAGCTCCCGCATTCTTCAACCCGAAAGACATTGAGGTATAACAATAGGCATCGAAGGGTGTGATGAACGCTGTTTTCTCCTAATCTTCGGTTGCTAGGCTGATCTGATGATAGCCTGAGTAACAATCGAGGAAGGAGAGCAAAGCGCAGCCGGCGTAGAGTCGACGACCTGGTCGACGCGAGGCAACCCAAATGGGTCCTTAGGGTAGTGCTTATTGAGATCAGTATAATCAACACACATCCGCCAGTCCTTTTTATTTTTCTTGAGAACGAGTACAGGATTTGCAAGCCACTCGGGATGCATGACCTCTCTAATAAAACCAGTAGGCTTTAGCTGGGTTAACTCTGCCCTAATGGCCTCTCGCTTTTCTAGAGTGAATCGCCGCAGCCTTTGCTTGATGGGTTTGTCATTGGGGAACACTTTGAGTTGGTGCTCGGCCAATTCCCTCGAGACCCTAGGCATATCCGCTGGCTTCCATGCAAACATGTCGCGGTTGGCCCTCAGGAACTGGACGAGCGCATCTTCCTATTTGGAAGGAAGAAGGGCATTGATGGTGGTCGTCTTGGTCGCGTCCGATGGGTCGAGACTTATCTCTTTCGTCGGGACGGCTGGTTGAATTGTCGTGCTTGAGGCTGCCTCTTGGGTCGGGATCTGGAGGTCTTCCTGCGACAGCCGGCTTCATCCGCCTTGAGCTTCTCTTGTGCCGCCATGTGATTCTGCTCAAGGGCCATCTGCGTAGCCTCTTGCACGCACTCTAAGGCTCCCTTGAAGTCGGCGCGTACGGAGAGATTACCACCTGGGGCTGGCATCTTGAGAACGAGGTACGGGTAATGTGGGATAGCCATGAACTTGGCTAGCCCAGGACGCCCGATGATGGCGTTGTAGGCGCAATTGAAGGTCGGGACTTCAAATCGCAACGTCTCGATGCGAAAGTTCTCTGCCGTGCCAAAAGCGACCGGCAGATAAATGTGTCCGAGCGGGTACTCGCCTGCGCCCGAAACAATTCGAAAAAATGGGTTATCCGACTTTTTGAGTTCACTGAGCGGGATCCCCATCTCTTGAAGAGCTATGGGGAACACCACGTTGATGCTATCCCCGCCGTCGATCAGAACCTTCTTGTGTCGGTTATCGCTGACTATGGGCGTTACAAGCAACGGGTACTTGCCTGGCTCATCGAAGTTGAGCCACTGATCTACCCGACTGAACGAGATTGGCTCGTGGGACCAATCGTATGGTTGCGGCGGCTCTGAGGTGGCCGCGTTGATCCGCCGATCCTCCAGCTTCTGGTGGCGCTTGCTCGCGTAAGCTCCGTGCCCTCCTAGGATGAAGTTGACCTCCTTGTTGACGTTGGGGAAGCGTTGATTACTGCCTCCAGCCGCCCGTTGTGGCGGCTGATTCCGTGGTGGAGAAGGCGGCGGAGCAGCCTGCGCCATCGGGAACTGGCCACGTGTCAGCATGGCTTTGAGGTCGCGGCAGTTCCTAAGAGTATGGCGCATATCCTTATGCGCAGGGCATGGTTCGTTGAGGAGTTGATCAAGAGTTCGAGCCTAGGCAGGAGGTGGGACGCGTGGTCGTACTGGAGCTGCAGCCATGGCTCGGACCTTCTCCCGAGGCCTCTTGTCCAAGCGATGATCTTTCCGTGAGGGCTCTTCATATCTCTCCTGCTTGCCCTTGCCTCGGTCGTCTTGCCGGGGGCGAACGAGGTCGCGCGCTCGTTCGTCCGCCGTGATGTAGCGATCTGCTTCCTGGAAGAGACGCTCCGAGGTAGTGGGCGCCCTTTCCAGTATATGCTTGATGAAGACCTGGTCGTTGGAGCCTTGGAGGAAGTCGTCAATCACTGTATCCTCAGATACGTCGGGGATGCAGTTTTTGAGAGCCTGGAACCGCTTGAGGTATGATCGTAGGCTTTCCGAATCTTTGCGCCTGATGGTTTTGAGGTCCCACTGTTGTGCCGGTTTGTCGGAGAGTGACTGGAAGTTAGCGATGAATAGGCGGCAAAAGTCACCCCAGTCCTCAATGCTGCCCTGCCTGAGGTGACAAAGCCATTGAAGCACATCCTGCCCCAACTTGATTAGGACATAGGCCGTCATGAGATCTTCCGAGGCATTGGCCGCTTGGGCCGCGGTAGTGTACACTACCAGCTAGTTTTGCGGATCCATCTTCGTCTCAAACTTTTCAATATTTGAGATTTTGAAATTGGGCGGCCACTCAACATCTTCAATCCTCCGGCTGAAGGCTGCTATAGCAGCTTCGGCGGTGCCAGCCGGGTTACTGCGGTCCTCCACCGGGCAACAAGGCGGGGACTTAGGTCGACGATCCCGCTCAGATCTGACTTGGGGGGCGGAGCTGTTCACAGAGACAGATCCCGAGTGACCTTTGGCGGCTGGAGCACGCTGTGGGGGGCTGTAGTCTCGGTCATAGTTCGCGCACTAGTCTATCTAGAGCTGGTGTCTGTGAGCGCGCTACTGCTCGATGCTGTGACGGGTGTTGCAGTTGCCGTTGATGACCTGTCGTGCATCGGCGACCTCTTGCTGCCTGGGCACAAGGTGGTCCGCTGCCCGAGCGACAACGGTCTTGATGGCCACCCCATCTTCGCTGTTGGGGAGGAGCTCGCAGAGCTTGACCAGCGCCCCTCCTGCTTGACTCTGGGTCTCCATGACTCCTTCGAACTCCTTCAGAAGATTGCGTCTGGGGAGCGCCACTAGCCGCTGTCGCTTGGCTTGAGCAGTCTGCCAGTTGCGACGCCACTGGCGCGTCTGGTTCCTGCGTCGGTGGCTCTGCACTTCCTGCTCATCCTCGCTCTCCCAAGTTACCTCGTCTATCGAGACAGGCAGCGAGGGATCCTTGTTGCCCAGGGCATGGCGGCGTCGGATGTTACGGATGCGGTTCGCCCTCTCCCTCCTGTGGCGATCTTGCGAGGTTTCAGCGAGAACGGGTTGCTCATCGTCCGAGACCACTTCGTCGATCTTGTTCGACACACCGCTGATCACGAGGAGCTCAGGGAAGCAGAGGGTGTAGCTGAGAAATGATCCCTCGGATCTGCTGGTGGTCATGGCCGCCACCCCCATGCTGGCGTTCGAGGCAGGGACCGTGGATGCCATGGTCGTTGCAGTTATCGCGACATGTTCAGAGACCGTAGGAGTATCGATGCTGTAGATCATATGAGGGCGCCCCGCATCATGAGTCCTCTCAGTGTTCACCGGACGACGGCGAGCCCTGCCGGTCGGAGAGGCGTTCTAGCGAAGGGATCTTCCTTCCCAGGGAGAATCGATGATGAGTCGGAGGAGACGATCCGTCGGTGGCGCATCGAGCCCATTGTAGATGCGATCGTCTGGAAGAGGCATGGACTGGCTTGAGTCGGGTGCCCCCCGTGCACCCTCATCGTTGTTGAGGGGAGCCGAGGCACGGCGAGAAGCCCCTGGTATGTAGTAGCAGAGTTGCGGAGACCGAACGGGACAGAGGGCACGACGGGTTCCGCTCGAGCCTTCTTTCGGCCTTGGGCAGGCGAGATTGGCCGGGCTCGCTTTGATGCCGGCGGAGGTGGTGGGACCTGTAGCGGACGTGGGACCTAGGAACGAGTATCAACAGGAACTCGCCTCGGGCCCTGTAGAACACTACCTGAGATGTGGGTCCGTCGCGGATCTCGTGAGGGGTTCCCTGAGGAACCTGATCTTGATCCCCGACTAATCTGAGTCCAGACTTGAGTCGGGGAGGTTGAGAGCGTCGTGCGACGAGTCAGGGCCGAAGTGGTGGTTGTCGCAGGTTCTGCTCGGGTTGGCGTGGTCGATGTAGATCCAACCTCGAAGGAAACCCTACGGATGGCTCGCACTCCCGAGCCATGATGACAACGGGGAGCCCTATCTGACTCAGCACGGCGCGGGGGCGGATTTTAGTGAGGGACTGGCACCTCGTGCCGACGTGCTGGAGCTTGACGCGGAGTTGGCGGATGCTGATGAGGCACTGGTCCCTGGCGACGATCTGATGGTACGGACCGTTCCGGAGTAGTTGACGGCCGCACGACGATGCGCGGTCGCACCGGCGTGCTGCGAAGCTGGTGAAGGTCGCCGCTCCGATCGGCGATGAAGGTAATTGATCCGAACTGGATCATGTCGCCTGGGGTGAAGCCGTTGATGAGACGATCGGCCATGGAGCTAGCTATTTCGCAGCCTCCTACCTGGTGTGCCAACTATCGGTGTTTGATACCGGCAATGCACCACGGGGTGTATCACGTAGTGCTTTTAGGGTAGCGAGATTGACGTAGCTCGATGGTTCGCGTGGAGATGCGACGAAACACAAGGGTTTATACAGGTTTGGGCCGCGAGATGCGTAATACCCTACATCCTGTTGGCAGCGAGTTGTATTGATCTGAGTTCTTGAGGTTACAACGAGAGTTCGGAAGCTTGGTGGCTGGTGTGCGATGATATGATCGATTCCTTACGTAGGGGTCCCTCACCCGCCTTATATAATCCAGCAAGGCTTGGGTTACAAGTCAGTTTCCTTCTATGAGTCCCACCTAGCTTGGAATCCTAAATAGTACACACAATCTGCAATTATACACTTCCTTTCCTGAGTCCTGCCGCTTCTGGAATACAGAATCCGAACCAACTCCTCCACGCCTTTCCTGAATTACAGCGCCATGACTTGGTCTTCAAGCTCGTCATCCATTCTCGGGCCCACGAGACCAGTCGGCACCCTGTATGGGGGCATGCTATCTCCATTGGGCCCTCCAACGGCCCATGTACTGAATCCACGCCATGAGGGCCCAGGGGATATCTATCCCCCACACCCCCCTCATCTTCCTCCCGCCGCGCGCAAGGCGCGCGGCAAGGCGCGCGTGCACCGGTGAGCTCGGGCTCGCTGGAGCCGTGACGCAGGGTCGGGGTGGTGCGCGCAAGCACGGCGCACTACCTCGGGTAGGCATCGTCGGCGGAGGAGGCGCGGTCGAGGCAGGGAAGGCCGTCAACTGGAGGTGAACCGCGACGGTGTTGGCGTGGCCGTGCCATCGAGGCGGAGTCGATCTCGATGGATGGAGGCAGACCGGTGGTGAGGTCAAGCTCCGCGGGTGCGCGGCGGAGCGGCAAAGGTGGTGGTGGGGTTCTAGTGGAGCGGGAAGGACGGAGTCGCACGGCGCGAGCTCAAGCTCGAGCTCGGTGCTCCAATGGCGCGAGCGGACGGCGCGAGCGAGAGAGAGGCAGGGGACGGCTTGAGTGAGGCGAGAGTAAGGCCGGGGGAGAGAGTGAGGCCGAGGGCTTCACTTCCACTTAACGCGCAGCCGGGGGAGGGCTCGATCCGTGGGAGCGCGGCGCTGCCCGTACGCCGGAATTAGGAAATTGCAAATGTGTTTTCTCTCCCTTTGAAAATCGCCTATTTGACCTATTTAGAGCCTGAATTTGGAAAAGTGGCAATTGGAAAATGTTGTACTCTTCAAGCTCTACAACTTTGTCAAAAGGTTCAACCCCCAAATCAGTTTGTCAGTATGATTTAAACTTGAATTTATGTAGCTGCCATAGATGGGGACAGGGAACCTTTAATACTTGGGAAATTCAAAACTCCCATTCTTGGTCATTACCTCTCAGGGTTCCTTTTGAGAATTTTGTTTAGAATTTCAAAACCTACAACTTCACCAATTTGAGCTTTGCATGAAAGTGGCTGTAGGTTAGAGCAATTTTAGGATTTCTAAACAGAGCTGATTTTAGCTGGTTTTGTAGGCTGAAGAAAAATGGCCTTAGTCAACATGTAAACTTCATTATATGGCTAGGCCTCAATTATCAAAGTTGTTCACCTCATGTAGATCTACAGTTTTGCCAATATGAGCTTCACCCAAATCTCAACAGAATCAAAGATATGACTATAAACATAGCATCACACATGCAATAAACAAGGTTTTGAACTTGTAGTTTAAACCAAATTTGTTTCCAATGCACAAACACATGTTATGCCATGATGCTCAAGGATGAATGCTTTATGTATGATGAGTGATCATGCACTTGAGATGCCGGAGCATCACAGTTTGGATGTAGGTGCTTTGTGCTTAAGAAGGCAGGGCATTTGGACAAGTTTGAGTCTCGCTGTTTGGATGGGATTTTTCTAGGGTATGCTTCTAGTTCTAGGGCTTTTCATGTGTAGATTTTGGAGGCCAAACAAGTTGTTGAGACTTGTGAGGTTTCTTTTGATGAAACTACGCCCTGCACAACCCCTGCCTTTGAGCTTTCAGGTGATGATGAAGAAGGCACCCCCATCTTTGAGGATGAGGAAGGTCTGGTTGATCTTGGTAATGCAGGAGTCACTGCACCGGCTGCAGCTCCTGCCCCCTCTGCTACGAGCTCTGATGATTATGGAGGATCCTTGCCTACGGCTTCCTCCTCACTCCCCCGACAGCAAGCCCAAGCAGAGGCTGGCCCCGCTGAGGACGTAGGGGAGGTAACCTCCAAGATTGTTCCATCTCGGTAGGTCCAACGGGATCACCCTCCACACAGGATGATTGGAGACAATCACCAGCGTATTACATGCTCTTCGGTTAACTCTCTAGCCTTTTTCTCCCACTCTGGATACGTTGCTACTTTTGAGCCCCGGGATGTGTCACATGCATTATCTGATCCTAACTGGGTGAACGCCATGCATGAGGAGTTGGAGAACTTTGAGAGAAACCATGTCTGGGATTTAGTTGAACCTCCACCAAACTATCGCCCTATGGGTACCAAGTGGGTTTTCAAGAACAAATAGGATGAGAATGGGATGGTTGTGAGGAGCAAAGCAAGATTAGTAGCCCAAGGTTTCTGTCAGAAGGAGGGGATAGATTATGCGGAGACCTTTGCCCCTGTAGCTCGTTTGGAAGCCATTAGAATTTTGCTTGCCTTTGCGGCCTCTAAAGGCTTCAAACTGTAGCAAATGGATGTCAAGTCTGCTTTCCTGAACGGGTTCATAGAGGAGGAGGTATATGTGAGACAACCTCCTGGCTTTGAGAGTGCTAGATTTCTAGACCGGGTGTTTAAGTTGAGGAAAGCCCTTTATGGTCTGAAGCAAGCTCCTAGAGCTTGGTATGCTAGGTTGAAGAGTTTCCTGGTCAAGTCTGGGTTTGTGATGGGTTTTGTAGACAAGACCTTGTTTTTGTTGAGTCGTGGCGGTGACATCCTGATAGTTCAGATATATCTTGATGACATAATATTTGGTGGTTCATCTCACGCTTTGGTGTCTAGTTTTGCTAAACAGATGAGCAGGGAATTTGAGATGAATCTCATGGGTGAGCTCCAGTTCTTCCTCGGGCTGCAGATCAAGCAAGGCCCTGAAGGAACCTTCGTCCATCAAGCCAAGTACACAAGGGACATACTCAAGAAGTTTGAGATGGGTGAATCCAAGCCCATGACGACTCCTATGAGTACAAACACGGCGCTTGATGCGGATGAAGATGGGGAGGCGGTGGACCAGAAGGAATTTCGTGGGATGATCGGCTCACTTCTGTACCTGACGGCGACCAGGCGGACATTCAGTTTGCGGTTTGCCTTTGTGCGCGCTACCAGGCTTCTCCTAGGACTTCTCAACGCCAAGCGGTGAAGTGCATTTTCAAGTATCTGAAATTCACTCCTGAGCTTGGTCTTTGGTATTTCTCAGGTTCTTCTCTTTCTCTTAGTGGGTTCTCAGATGCTAATCATGCTGGCTGCCAGATTGATCGCAAGTCAACCTCCGGCACATGCCGACTCTTAGGAACTTCTCTTGTCTCTTGGTCCTCCCGCAAGCAAGCTAGTGTAGCTCTTTCCACTCCTGAAGCAGAATATGTTGCTGCTGCTCTCAGCTTTTGTGGATGAAAGCCACCCTTAGTGATTTTGGCCTTAGGTTTGGTAGGATCCCTCTCCTAGTTGACTCTACTTCTGCTACCTCTGTAGCTAAGAACCCCATCTTGCACTCTAGAACCAAACACATAGACGTGAGGTTTCACTTTTTGAGGGATCACTATGAGAAGGGGGACATAGACTTAGTCCATGTAGTATCTGCAAACCAGTTGGCCGATATCTTTACCAAGCCCTTAGAGTTTGAAGCTTTTACGTGACTGAGAGGTGAGCTTGGAGTGTGCTATCCCTTTTAGTCAGGGATAGTGTGCTATTCCTTTTAGTAAGGAATAGCTTCTATAGTTTAGTTTCTGCTTTTCTCTGGCTTTTATTTCTTTTTGTTTCTTTTGCATATTGTATCATATCATGCATTGCACTGTATCATATGAATTTTCACTTCACTAGCACTATAGCCCTTTTGGAATGATAAGTTAGTACTTGCTTGTGCTAGTTTGTACAGATGCATGCTTGATCATGGTTGGCTAAGCTCTCTTGAGTCTATTGATTACTAATTGTGAGCTAAGTCATTTTATTCTTTGCAAATCAAAAACCATGATCACCACTTGATTTGGCTACCTAGCATGTGTAGGAATGTTGAATGCTATGCTATCTCTTCATGCCTGGATATGCTAGTTGTGTGTCTTTGCTATGATAATGCCTAATCTTTTGTGACACCTTGCTTAAATTGAAATCTGAATCAAAATGGTTATAAGTGGTGTCTTATGTGCTGAATTGAGAAAGATCCAGGTGGGTTTGCTTGTCACACTGATCTAGTTTGAGATTACTTGTCATTGCACTTTGACATGAACTTGGACTAGGCTGTGTATGACCAAAGCCTTGCCTTAAGCTTCTGATGGTTATTTGAACCTAGGCTTGGCATTGATTGGTAAGAAGTGGCAAAAGACAAGTAAATAACCCTTGGCATAAGAAGAACTTGCTTATGAATACCAATACTTCAATCTAAATTTTGTAAGTCTCTAAAATGCTTATGGCTAGTTATATATGCTTTGGTTGAGAGTATTACACCTTGTATGCATTGCTAGCATCTTGTTGTTCATGCCTATCTTGCTAGGTGCCCTTCATGTTGGTGATGCTTTCTTTTCAATAAACCTGAAAAATAGGCTCCTGATCTGTGTAAGATAGATTCATTTGAGTTTGTTGTATGCTTCCTTGCCCTTATTTGCTCTATATGCTAGAACTTGTCATTACTAGCTTTCTATCCCTTCTGAGCTCTTTCGGTTACACTCCTTGCATTTCATGACATATTTTGAGGGGGAGTTATATAGTTCGGGGGGAGTTGAGTTCAATGAACCTTTGATGTGTCCATTGTCAACAAGAGGGAGAAATTTGGGGAGAAATTAGTGTACCTTTTCCAAGGGGAAGAAATTAAAAAATATGGACAAGGAGGAGAACTCAGGAGAGTTTTAGTTGAGGGCGAGCTTTGCACTTATATTGCATTTGTGAGGATGCATTTCAGGGGGAGTTGAGCTTTTAGCATGCTCTTTGCATTGGTGCATTGAGCCTTTTGCCTCTGTTTTGAGGAGCCGATGCTTTGTTTTTTTTTTGTTGTCTCATTGTGACCTATTTCTTTGCTTGTATTTGGTTCTTGGGCATTTTGAGCAACTTTCTTCTTTCTTTCTTTCTTTTTTGGTTTTACGCTTTTCTTTTGCCTTTGTTCCATTTTAGGTTATGGGTTGGAGATGTGTTGACAATGCACTCATCAAGGGGGAGATTGAGAGCCAATGGACCAGCATCATTGCTCTCCTGGTGTGATGAGTGATTGTCAATGAGCTCAAGCCCTCCGGTGGACTGGAGGTAGATTATGAAGACCTCGATGGACTGAGGCAAAAGCCCTCCAATGGACCGGAGGCAATGCTCGGTGTCGGTCGACCATAGGAGCTCGGTACACGGAGGGGCGGTTCGGCGACGGTGGTGTAAGCCCTCCGATGGACCGTGAGGCGATTCCAATGGACTAGAGAAGCTGGGTGCCACCGTGGTGCTCCAACTCGAGTGCATGGTGCGAAGGCGTGCGAGGGAGGCTTTGGTGGCTTCAGCTCAAAACCGCCACCCAAGTTGAAAAGACTTGGTGGGTTGGGCTCCGACTCGCCAAGATAGAAGATTGGGCCAAGACCCAACCCAGGAAGTCCGCAGAATAAAGTTTTCCGGTTTCTGACTTCAAAACCGGGGGAAGCTTCTGGACTACTAGCCCAGGAAGCTCGAATAGATCTACAACTTTGGTATTCAAATTTTCTTCATTTGAAGTCGTTAAGGTCTCCGAATTGGGCCCACAAGGTGCTGCTGTCCTGGAATCCGAGAATATCTCGCGATTTATTTGGAGATTGGATTGGACTCTTGATAAACCTTGTTTATCTTCATATTCTTCATACTCAAGGAATCCTTAGCCACTGGAACCTTCTTCATAATGGGCTTGGGCTTTATTTTGGGCTTTAATTGCTCTTCTTTTATTAATCACTTCTCCTTCCTTGACTTGTAGCATAAATCATTTATTCGAGAAATCCTCAAATTATTACAATTATACCCTATTTTTCTGCAAAAATCAATATTGCACAAAAACAAAGAGCATTCTCGAAAACGGGGTTATTTGTTAGTAAAATAAGACTAAATGATAAGATTAGCTCTCAAAAACACATAAAATCATATGAAAATAGAGTGTATTTTTAGTACTTAAGCCACGTCAATAGGTGCCAAACCTCCGATACCACGGGAAAAATTCGGCTGTCTCTTTCCCTTGTCTTTCTACTTGATGCTCTTGTGGTTCTTGCTTTTTCCATGGATTGCATCTTGTAGTCACCATGCTTAGTCTCCTCTTGGCTAGTATATCCCTTTTTATGGTCATTAGTGTTGCTAGTTGTAGCTTCCGTTGTTGTTTCTTTTCACTAGCATGTGTAGGATCGTTTTCTCTTGTTGAGTAGGATAGTATCGTGTAGAGGGTGAAGTGGGCTAATTGGTAGTTTTGTTAGGCTAAGGATTGTCGATTGGAGTTGAAATTAGCCCAATTCACCCCCCTCTTGGGCATCCGATCCTTACATAGGTGTATGGTGGAAAGAAGTAAAATAAACTACCTAAGATATACGTAGAAAGGTATAGTTGCCTAGGAGGACAACGTGTGAGATGAAGTTCCCAAACACTATTCTATTCGGCTACAAAGACTATGTCATGGTTAACTAAGAAACTCAAGTAAACAAGTCAGGGTCTCGAGTCGAGCGAAATTCAGACGCCTCGAGGGGTCAGGGGGTAGATAGTAGACCACCGAAGGTGACTCGGCTAACGCCTACGGACCTACCGAACGAACGGGCCTAGGATACATAGGCACACCACACGCTGTCACCGAGTGGGACTACCAAGCAAATCTGCGTGGATAGGACCTAATCAGAGCCTAGCGTACATGATGGATTATAGCACCGGCAAGAATAACGAGACTTGACTAAGATAACCACAGCTTAAGCCTAGCAAGTATGCAAAAGAAAGGGTACACCACACTTGCAAGAGATAGAAATAAAGTAAAGCATAAATATATTATACTGAAGATAAGAGTAACAATATACAAGAACTTTACCGCAGACTCAGAAATATCTCCGAGAACTCTGAGGCAAAGCTCGACTCACTCTAACTCCTAGGACTATCCTACTACAAAGATATAAAAAAGAATACCCTCTAAGGTAGAATGTAGCTCTCAACTTGTCCACACCTTTACAAATGAGCTCTCAGGGCCTATTTATAGCTTGTACAAGTGAGGGGGGTACTTGTAGGTGGCTAAGCTCGGTGGGACGCCAAAGTCAGTGGTCGGCTGATCTTACCTCGGGGGAGGTCGGCCAACCTTGCCCGATGTCGGACGGCCCTCCGATCCACCGCCTCAACCTTCCAACAGCTTGATCTTGCTTCCCCATGGCGGTTGGCAGTTGACACGTGAAAATTGCCTCCGAGGAAAGGTCGGCCAACCTGGGTGGAGGTCGGGCGACCACGTGTCAGCCCTTCACTGGTTGCATGGCCCTTCACTTGGATTGATGACATCACCGATCTGCTCTTTCGACCCTTGGATAGATTGGATGCTTGATACAACGGTTGGATTTTCATTTAGTTGTGTTTCTTTGTGTGCATGATCGATGAGGTGGCATTTGGACTCAGTCTGAGGTTGGGCGGCCTGAGCATAGGGTCGGCCGACCCTGCTTGGGGTTGGGCGACCCTGCCAAGGGTCGGGCGACCCTGGCATTTCCACCATTTGTGCTCATCTTTGGTCCTTGACACGTTTTGACCCTTTTATTTGTATTTTTGGTACCTGCATCCAAATATTCATATACATCTTGCGGAACTCATTAGTAATAGGGGGTTAGTCCAATTTTATTCACAAGCTTTGCTCTATTTGGTGGATATTGTGATGCCCCAGCATCTCAAGTGCATAACTATCACTCATACATGCATCATTCATCATGAAGCATCATGCAATAGCATATAATTGAACTACATGAGCAAACTTGGGTAGGATGCAATTTGGTGAGCCCTGTTTTATGTTTGTTTGTCTATGTGTTTGTAGTCATAACTTCAGTTCCATTGAGATCTAGGAGAAGCTTATATTACCCAAATTGTAGATAGGGATGTGGTGAACAACTTTGATAATTGGGGCTAATGTGGTGAACAACTTTGATAATTGGGGCTTAGTCATATATTGAGGTTTACAGGGTGATTAGGGTCATTTCCTACCAACACAGAAAACTAGTTCAAACTTGACCTGGTTAGTAATCTCAAATTTTCTCTAACCTACAGCCATTTTTATGAAATGCTCAAATTTGATAAGTCATAGGCATGTAAATTCTAATTCACATTTCCAAAAGGCACATTGGGTAAAAATGCTTAGAAGTAGAGTTTTTGAATTTCCCAAGCAATAAAGGTCCACTGTCCAAATTGGGGGCTGTAGGGTGAATTCAAATTTAAATCGTATTTGCAAACAGATTTTGACACCATGCCTTTTGACAAAGTTGTAGAGCATAAAGAGTACAATATTTCATCCAATTGGCACATTTCCAAATTGGGTGTCAAAATTGGTTAAAATTGCGAAATACAGTGAGGGAGAAAACACAAAATTTTCCTGGTTTTCTCCTGAGTCACTGACAGATGGGTCCCACCTGTCAGCGCCGCCCGTCTCCCCATCCCGCGGATGCCGTGTGGCCGCCAGCGTACGGGCGACGACCCTCGCCCATGGATCGCTCCCCTCGGCCGCGTCCTTAAGGTGAGAATGCCTCCCTCGGCCAAAACCTTTCCTCCTCCTCGCCTCTTGCCTCACCTCAAGTGTCTCCCTGCCTCACTCTCTCTCACGCTCGCCATCCCGCCATTGCTGGCCTGAGCTCAAGCTTGAGCTCATGCCGCCACCTCCGTCCGTCGTTGAACCCCTAGATCACCATCACCAGAACCGCCATTCCACCGTGCACCCAAAGCCCAAGACCTCGTCGCCGTTCTCCCTCCCGTTGCCGAGAACGAGCTCGGTGTTGGCGTCTTTTAGCCTTTACAAGTTTTACTCCACAAGCGCACGGAGACCGCTGTAGCCTTTCACTCAAAGTATTCCGAGTATCGTAAATTTCCACAAGGAAGCGGTAGGCTCAAAAGTGTAATTGAATAAACTTAAATCGAATGAATTGTAAACTTAGATAAATTATACCAACTAGTAGTTGAACAGGGGTAAACGTGATAAAGATAGGTGTATGGTGGAGGAGGATATCTATCTAAGCTATCTGTAGAAAGGTATAGTTGCTTGGGAGGACAACGAGTGAGATAAAGTCTCCAAACTCTATTCTAATCGGCTGCAAAGATTATCCGTGCCTAACTAAGCTATTCAAACAAACAAGCCAGGGTCTTGAATCGAGTGAAATTCCAAAGTCTCAGGGGTACCAGGGGGTAGATAGTAGGTCCCAAAACAGAGTCTGGCTAACACCTACGGGCCTCTCATGAGAGCCAATGGACCAGCCTCATTGCTTTCCGGTGATGAGTGATTGTCAACGAGCTCAAGCCCTCCGATGGACTGGAGGCCCTCCGATGGACTGGAGGTAGATGATGAAGACCTCGATGGACTAAAGCAAAAGCCCTCCAATGGACCGGAGGCAATGCTCGGTGTCGGTCGGCCATGGGAGCTCGGTACACGGAGGGGCGGTTCGGCGACGGTGGCGTAAGCTCTCCGATGGATAGTGAGGCGACTCCGATGGACTGGAGAAGCCGGGTGCCACCGTGGTGCTCCAACTCGAGTGCATGGTGCGAAGGCGTGCGAGGGAGGCTTTGGCGGCTTCGGCTCAAAACCGCCACCCAAGTTCAAAAGACTTGGTGGGTTGGGCTCCGACTCGCCAAGATAGAAGATTGGGACAAGACCCGGCCCAGGAAGCCCGCAGAATAAAGTTTTCCAGTTTCTGACTTCAAAACTGGGGGAAGCTTTCGGATTACTGGCTACGTGGCGTACATCCAAGCGAGGCGTGGAGAAGAAGAAGATCAAAGCGTTATCGTAGTCATCCAATTGTATCTTTTACATTTCAGCCCCTGTCGGGCATTCTAGAGTAAAGGTCTTAGTGTTAATTGTGTCGTCAGGCCTAGGGCTATAAATACCTAAGTGGCTGGTCATTTAGGCGACACTCCTTCAACAATTAGAAAACCCTAGGCTTCATTTCCATACAGCCATGTGCCTAAGAGAGAAGAGAGAGCATTAGGCTAGGATTTGAGTCCCCTTGCTAGTGTTTTTCTCACAAGTGAGAAGGATGAAGGGTGGTAGGCTGTAGGAACCTTGTATGAACTGATTTCCCATCTTCAAAACATCAAGATTCCACTGAATTTCGAGCTCATGTGTGCAGCCCTCTCTTCCTCCCCTCTCTAGTTTGGTTTTTGGGTTCAATCCTTGGCTTTTGGGTGTTTGCTTTGGCCATGGGTGAATCCTTTCTTTTGCCGGTGTTTTGGACTTGCAAGGACGTGGAGATTATGCCCTAGTGCATCACAAACCAGCAGGTTTGCCACGAGCAAGTCGATTTTGAGTTTTCCACTTTTCTTGCCCAAAGCTTGCCTCTTCACGTGATCTGAAATTCCCACTAATCCCGTGATCATTTTGAGTTGATCTTTTGTGAAAAGCTTTGGAATAGGCCTCAGATAGCCGGTGTCAAATTTCATGAAGTTTGGACAAGATTGTAGGACCGAGACGTGCGACTAGAGGGGGGTGAATAGGAGCACTTGAAAAACTCAAACTCAAAACCCCCAATGTGCGCTCTCACGAAAACACACGCACAACGATACCGTCCACTGAACATATACATATCGGGTGCAAAGCGGAAGCACAAGCTATATAACCAAGCCGAGACACTATGTCTAAAAGAACACACACAAAAAGATCGCCCTCAGCTAAGTGCGTCTAACTGAGAATAGCGAGCGAAGAGAATGGGCTAGCGATGAATGACACACAACCAAGGACAAACCAAAAACGACCGACTTACGATAACTAGGTTTACACAAAGCTCCTACTTAGTGTGCAAGGTTGCGTAGTAGAAAACTACCAACCTTAGGACACACTACAACTTAAAAGAAGAGAACACAAGAGCAAGGAACAACACTAACTAAAACTAAAGAACAAGAACAGAAAACTGCAGTAAAAAGCCTAGGCCAAACAACCTAACTACTGACCGGACAAACAAGCAAACAAAAGGAACAAAACAGCAAGCAGAAAACTAGAAACCGAAACACTAGAAAATGGAAGCCTAACCGGACAGTCCTCTCTAAAGAAGAATACCAGACCGGACAAATAGAGAGAGACGGAGAAAACTGTAGCTCCAGGGAAGGAGACCGGACAGTCAGACCCCCCAACTTCGGACAAAACACCTGACAAATAAACTTGGGAAGGAAACCAAGCAGCAGAAAAAACAGGAACACTTCGGACAGTCAGGTCTTGCACCTCGGACAAAAGACCTGCCAAACGCCCAAGAAGATGCACCAGCAAAGCACCCAGCACCAGCAGTTTGGACAGTCAGGTTGTGTAGACCGGACAAATGACCTAACTGTCAGGTCTATACTTCCTGAATCCCCGAAACAGCATAACAGAAACTGCACGCAGGCACTCCAAAAAACGAACCAAAACCGGGTCAAACCTCAACGAAACTTCACAAAAATTTGCATGGATGATCCTAAGGACCTTCCCTAGCAAACCCCAAAAGATCCACTTGAAAAGATCAAGGGTTGCATGGGAATTGCAGATCTCATGAGGTAGGTGAGTTGAACCCGAAAAACCTAGAAACGTCAAGAACGGCCCTTGCTCGTGGTTGGATGATTCTAGCACTTGGCTAGTGAGATGCACCACGTCCTAGCAAGGCAAAATACCGGCAAAAGAAAGGTCTCATCCTTGGACAACGCAAAACGAGCCAAAATCCAAGAAACGGGACCAAAAACGGAGACTAGAAAGGGGAAAAGATGGAGGGACAAAAATGCTGCTCTAGGACATCAAATTTCTCAACAAGGAACCTTGAATTAATCACAAAATTCAGGTTACAAGAGTTCCCTAGAGCCTACCTCCCATCATCGTCCCACTAATGATGAGATTAGACTAAACTAGGCACTCATCCCCTAGCTAATCCTCTCTCTTTTCTCTCTTTGGATCTTGGCTGCTAGGGTTAGGGAAACTAGGATATTGTGGCTGCCAAGATGAGCTCCAAGGGAGCCTCTCAAGTCTATTTATACCCTAAGCCCTAAACGACACAATTACATTAAGACCCCTACTCTAAAAATGCCCGGAGGGGGCCAAACCAAAAAGATACAATCGGACGACTACGATGACGGCTTGATCTTCTTCTTCTCCACGCCTCGCTTGGATGTGCGCCACGTAGCCAGTAGTCCGGAAGCTTCCCCCGGTTTTGAAGTTAGAAACCGGGAAACATTATTCTGCGGGCTTCCTGGGTCGGGTCTTGGCCCAATCTTCTATTTTGGCGAGTCAGAGCCCAACCCACCAAGTCACTTGAACTTGGGCGGCGGTTTTGAGCCGAAGCCGCCAAAGCCTCCCTCGCACGCCTTCGCGCCATGCACTCGGATTGGAGCACCATGGTGGCACCCGGCTTCTCCAGTCCATCGGAGTTACCTCGCGGTCCATCGGAGGGCTTACACAGCCGTTGCCGAACCGCCCCTCCGTGTACCGAGCTCCCATGGCCGACCGACGCCGAGCATTGCCTCCAGTCCATTGGAGGGCTTTTGCCTCAGTCCATCGAGGTCTTCATCGTCTACCTCCAGTCCATCGGAGGGCCTCCAGTCCATCGGAGGGCTTGAGCTCGTTGACAATCACTCATCACACCAGGAGAGCAATGAGGCCGGTCCATTGGCTCTCAAAGATTTCGTCAAGTTTTGAGTTTAGAAACTCACGTTCCAAGTCTGCACTGGATCATCCGGCTCCACCGGACATTCCGATAGGAGCCACCGGAACATCAGGTAGGTTGGGCTCGTGGAGCACCACCTACAGACTCTACTGGAACATCCGACAGCCGCCCCTGGAACATCCGGTGTCACCGGAACATCCGGCGGTAGCTATCGCAACATTCGATAGATCTGAGCAGCCTGCTGTTCTCGGAGCTTTGCTTGTTTGGCTCTTTGCTTCGACCTCGCTTTTGGTGTTTCTTGTTGCTGCCCATACTCTTAACCTATTGTGAACCAGTAGGGCACATTTCGGTGCGTTGAGTGGCGAACAAGTCACTTGTGCGTGAGTTGTTGTTTCGCTTGACTTGCGATCTTGTGATCGTTGAGTCTCGTGCTTCCGCTTGCTTGGTGTGTACCCATTCAGTGGGCGACACAAAGTGCTGCTAGACACGTTTCTTTTCAGTGGACGGTGTCTAGCGCTTGTTGTGTGTAGTAGTTGTCAGACTGCACTGGGGGTTCGTGAGTATGAGTTTTTGAGTGCTCCTATTCACCCCCTCTAGTCGCATGTCTCGGTCCTACATCCCGAACGATGGGCTAGGACTACACAGGCACACCACATGCTGTCACCGAGTGGGGCTACCAAGCAAAGCTGCATGGAGAGGATGGCAAGCTATAAACGTGTTCAACCGAAGCTTGAACAATGATAGATCTTCCTAGATCAGAGGAGTGGATCTAGCCAAAGCCTAGCGTCAAAGTCTAGGGTTGAGTTATAGCACCGGAAAGAATAACAAGACTTGAATAACTAAGTGAAACACAGTCTAAGCCTAGCAAGTATGCAAAATAAAGGTACACCACACTTGTAGGAGATAGAAATAAAGTAAAATATAACTGAATTATATCGTAGATAATATGAATCCAAAAGATACAAGAGTTTTACCACAGACTCGAATTTAACTCCGGAGACACCGAGGCAAAGCTCGACTCAACTCTGACTCCCAGGACTATCCTAACTACTAGAGAAGGAATGTAGCACTCTAAGACAGAACTCCCAACTCAACTCCACACCTTACAAATGAGTTCTTGGGGCCTATTTATAGCTTGTACAAGTGAGGGGGTATTTGTAGGCAGATGAGGTCGGTTGGGTGCAAAGGTCGGTGGCCGGTCGACCATAGGGGGTGGTCGGGCGGCCACCCGATTTACCGACTTTGTGCATCCGATGGTTTAGGAGGCCTCCCTATGTCGGTTGGCAGTTGGAATGGCGGTTGCACGTGGAAAATGCTGCCGAGGGGTGGTCGGGCGGCCACGTGTCTAGCTCCAATTGGATGCATGTTGTTCCCCTCAGATCCTTGACATCACCAATCCTTGTCCCAACATGTAGTGACCCTTGGATATATTGGATGCTCTCTTGTATGGTTGGATCTTCACCATTTTGTGTTTGTTTGCACACCGGATCAAAGACGTGGCTAGTGAAGTGCTTGAGGGATCATTCCACGTGGTTAGGGGTCCAAAACCCCACTGGTGAGTGGCCGGGCGGCCACTACCCATGGCCGGGCTGCCATGGCCCTATCACCATTTCAGCCTATCTCTGGTATATGGTGTGTTTTCAACCATTTTGTATACATTTTGGTACCTGCATCCAAATATTCGTGTACATCTTGTGGAACTCATTAGTAGCAAGGGTTAGTCCATATAATTCACATGTTTAGCTTCATTTGGTGGATAATTGACAGTTGATATCGTGAGATTACGACCGTCAACACCCCCCAAGCTTAGACTTTTGCTCGTCCTCGAGCAAAGCTAAGACTGAAAGTAGATTAGGAGTTGCTACAATATCGAAAGCGAAGGAAAATTCTTATATGCAACTTATTACTTAAACTTTTGCCCCAAGTAGTGAAATAATCAGAGCTCACCTTGCATCGTACCTGTGGTGCATCCTTTTGCTTTCCTCGCCTTGGGCGGTTGAGAGACAGAACGACTTTATTGTAGGAGTGTTTCTAACTCATTCTTTTTGGATGTCCTTCTCAAGTGTTTTCAAGATTTTCAAAACAAACATAAGCTTCCCCCATGGTACTCTCGATCGCACAGATGTGTTTCCTCACCAAAGGCCATGATTTTGGCCAACATTTTCCTACACTAACGCTTTTGTGGAGCTTTAGGTGGGGGAGAATGTGGCACACTTAGAATGTTTATTTTGCTAAGCCAAAGATTGGACCAAAGAGTGTACTCTATCATTTCTTGTGTTTGATCACTTGAGTATGAGTGGTGGAACAAGTTGTCTCCTTCTCTAAATTTTCATCTCTTGTAGCCTTTGATAGAATTGGAGGGGTTATGGAGCCTTTATATTTTTGCCATGTTTGAACTTGCATGCTTTTCATCGTGCTTTTGCATGCATTTTTTTGCCATGCTTTTGCATGCATCTTTTTTTTCTTTTGGCTCCATACCTTTCCTCCTTGAATTTGAAGGCTTTAGAGAATATCAGAAGTATTTGGAGCCTTTTGGTGGATGCAAAGTCCGGAATGGATCACTTCCATTTATTTTTTTTTGTACTCCAGCTCTCAACAAAAGATGATATTTCTACTCGATGAGACTCAAAATTTGACAAAGCTCAAAGCATATCTAAGAAGCTCTTTGTAGCTGGTTTAGAACATTTGAAGCATATATGGCTTTGGTAGGAATTATGAACCACGGGGAGCTTTATTTTATTATTTTCAAAGATTAAAGCCTGAGACATTCATCCTACTAGGAACATGAAAGATCATCCCACATTTAAGTCATATCATTATCTCTCAACAACTTAGGCTTGTTATCACAAATTGTGGTGGAACCGCCCTGCTTAATACAGACTAAGCACACCTGCCACCTTTGGCTTGCAATGCACCTAGGCTAGACTAAACCCGGTAGTCCGTCGAGCTACCCAAAAGGGCACTCGATGTAACCATCACCCGAGGATACCGACATCACACACATTCAACCCCCGAAAGAGCCACAACAGGTTACATCATCATAGGCAGTTGAAGTACAGAATAAGTAGACTTAGTTTACAAACCGAAGATAATAGTCAAACACATGTTCAAATATAGCGGAAGCGAATTCAAAACATACATGTATAGCGGAAGGGTTACAAAATATCTCACAGCGGAAATAAAACTCAACTAGTCTTCATGCAAAGGTAACCAAGGCGAGTAGCACCGAGCCCACCGGTTCTACCCTCCTTCAACGATTGTCCAAAAGTCTTAGTACCTGTAAGCCAAAAGTGGAGGCAAACCCTGAGTACTAATTACTCAGTAGGTCTTAATGGAAGTGGTTTACGGCTGACGCAAAGCTTGCTTACTAAGAATTTGATCCTTAGCTGTTGATTTTAAACAGGATCAAGTTAACATGTGGAAGCAGGATGTGGCAGCAGCTTGATTTATCATATGGAGTAGGATTTGACAACTACTTAGCTCATCATGTCAATAGATGCTATTCATGAGTACCATAATAAGTTGCATGAAAGTAAAGCATGTACACCAAGCATGTAGTATTCAAACCATGAAATCATAATACAACATATTCAAGTGGATTACTACATTATCCGGCAGTGTTACTGGCATTCTCACACTTGGTGAGCATCAGCGATTCGAATCGATTTTTATATTCCTGGGAACAACTAGAGCACCAGGACGACATATGCTTACTAACCCACGGCGTTCGCACATATGCTTCCCCCATCTCCACTTGTCCCGTCTCAAGTTCGATGACCACTCCCGCCTAACTCCCGGAGCGCGTTGTCGCAGGAGCGTTACCACGCAATGGGTCAGCCCTCCCTTGACACCCGCCTCCGCGGCCACTTTCCTCTCAACCAGTGGGTAGAAACGTGCCCCTGTGCTTGAAACGGCACAAGTAAGACTTTCACCGGTCCATTGATCCCGGATAAGCACTCTAGCAATGTTATACCGATCCCAAGCGAACAATGACCGGCCTTATGCGACTCGGACGGAGTCCAGCATACCATCCACATCATCATCATCATTTTTCTTATATATCCATATCTCCGCCCGGTCTCGACTTATGCCATGAGCATCCTCATAGCTTTCACCATAGTAATATTTCTTGTGACTTTTGAAAATCACCTACGCGACGAGTGACTCCATTCACTCGTGTCTACTAGTACCTAGCAATTCTAGGCACTCGTCCTATGAACTCTATGTATAGGTGCTAGGGCCAGGGCGGCCAAGGAGTCTAATGCAAATGGGTTCCACACAACTCCTAATGCACATGCGTAAGCATTCATCAAATACATTTGCTGGGTAAAGCATGGTCCTGCCTACCTTTGATTTGCTTTAAGAGAACCAACAAACTAGGCTAGTGTTAGTTTGCCGGGTTGTGAGGCTTTGCCCCAGGCAATCCCTTGATCCCTTGGACAACTCCTTCGTCCAAACACAACTGATGGCCCTCTAGGTTGTGAGTGGGTCTTAGTTGGTCTTTTGGATCACCGATACTTGATGTAGTTCCACGCACTTGCTTTTTGATCACGTATCTGCAATTAAGCATCACTATATGAATGCCATGCACGATGCAGTGAATGGGATGCATGAATGACAAGCACACACTTAGAAAATCATTTCGTGGTTAGGCAGAAAGGTGAACAATAGACTACTCAAACAAGATTACTTTCGTGGGTATAAACCTAGCATACGCTCATACAGTTAAATATAAACAGTGCAACACATGAATTAGTACATAAGCAAGTTATCCATTTAATTGGTTCTTTATCGTTTCATATGTAAGCCAAACATCACGCAAGTATATGATTACACATGTAGTGGATTACTACACCATTCTTCTAGCATTAGTAACAGTAGTACCTTCATGAACTGATAATAAGCATACCCCATCACATGCCTAACTAGTAAGTTGTTTATCGTAAAGCAACCATGTTGGGTACCAAGTGGATGAAAACCACACAGGAATGATGCAAAGTTAAAACATTATTAGGTGTTTTGTTTGGAATGAGTTATTTAACATGAAAAGACTACTTCATGCACACATAGGGGAACATTCACTAATGATATCACACATTTTGCTTATCTAATGGATTAAGGCCCTTATATTAACCTTAAGTGTTTTACACAGCAAATGAGTTCATCTCTCAATCAAGTGTGACATAGACAACAGTAGATAGCGTGCAGCTAGAAATCAAACCACATGCATAATGATATCAATAGCAAACAACACCTACTTTTATAATTACATAATGCATGCCTACTTTATAAATAAAAAGCATTACTTGTGTTCATGTAGTTAGACAACTCCAATTGAGCTCAAATTTTTGGGACATCTAGATTTATACTACATTATGCTACTGTCAAAATTTCAGCCATAAAGGAGTTATAAATTAATTATGAAAATTCTATCCAGTTATCAGCCTTATAGCTTCTCAGATTTTTCATAAATTATAGCAATGGTTTCCGAAGGTGAAATCTTACCAGTGAGCTAGCATGGACTGCGTGTACAAAAATTTACAAGTTAAAACTCCCAACTTTGACAGGACATCTATTTTCCATATATTAATCTAGTGCAAATTAAGATGTACATATGAACAGTGTAATTAGCCTTCTCGAATATACTTTCTGTACTCTATGCACTAACATTTTCAAATCACCATTAAAACTTAACATGCAGGGACTCATATTTTACCAGTAAGATACTTATACTACCCAAGGTATATGAAAAATTCTAGAGAGTCATTTTGAGCATATTCTATGTAGCTTCCAATTTCTAAGTTAAATAAATGCACATAACACATGTATAATGGAAAAAGGGTAAATAAACAGTAAGTGCTAGGGCTACAAAAATTCACATAGTGCTACAATGCTACAAGAAAGGTATTGTCCAATTTTCATAGCATTTGGAGTTCATTTAGTCCACTTTTGACATTTATCCTAATTAAGCATGCATGCAACAAACCAAGGGCAAAACAGACATTTCACACCTCCACATCATATCCCTTCAATAGATCTCTTTAAGAGGAGTCTAATGCAACTGATTTTGTCCATTTTGGATTTTTCTGTGATTTGTTATGATTTTCTAAAATTCACAGCCGATTTAAATGCATTTAAATAGAAAACATCAGCTCTCAGGACCTAAAGATAAATAACCATAGCTTCCAGGTGCCTGTACAGAAGATTTGAGTGACTCAATGAATAGTAAATGAATCAGAGCGCGTAAAAACATAATAAGGCAGGGGGTTTTTCAGGAAACTACCCTCCTTCTTCTACCTTTGGCCGGGGAGGGAGACGACGCGGCGGCTCGGCGTTCCGGCGCTTGCGCCGGCGCGTGGGGGCGGCGTCTTGGGGCCGAGGCGGTGGCCGAGGGTGTTCCTGGCCAAGGGGTTCTGTCTCCCTTAGGTCTAGTCCACGGCGCGGCGATGCGCGGCGGCGCCGGCTTGGTTTGGCGGCTGCAGCGGAGGAGAAAGGCCACGGCTGGGCTCGTGAGTTGTGCGGGGACGAGGCGAACCCGGCGGAGGCGAAGTGGAGGTGTGGGGATGGCTTGAGGGTAGTCCTCCGCGGTGAGACGTGGGTGACCCGGGGCGGCGCTCGGCGTCGCCCGTGGGGAGAGGGCTAGGGCCGATGGCGGCGGCCTAGGGTTTGGGGTTTTGGTGGAGAGAGGTGTGGCGATGACGGGGCGTGCGTTGGGTGAAGGGGTGGCTGCCCGAGGTGACCAGCGTAGTGAGCTCGCCACGGCTAGACCATGGCGAGTGGCCACAGCGTGCATGCACACGGGACGGCTAGAGGTGGCGGGGCGAGGCCGAGGAGTAGCGGGGATGGTGGAGGAGCTCGAGAAGACTGTGTTGGGTGTGGTGGCTGGGCTAGCGGAGGTCTACAGGGGCGGCGGCGCGAGCTCAACCGAGCTCGGCCATGGCGGCTCGGGCGCTCAACGTTCTGGCCGAGAGAGCGGGAGAAGCGAGGAGGAAATGGAGGGTGAGGGAGTGAACGAAACCGTGTTCCTGTCCAGGTGAAGAGGGGCGTGGATGCGGCTCGGCCGGGGCGGGGCGCCGATCTGTGGCGCGGCGCGATGCCCGGTCGCCGGCGTTCAGCGCCTGGGGAGCGCGGCGGCGCTGGCGGGTGGGACCCACCCGTCAGTGGCTCAGGGAAAGCAAAAGGCTAAATGTGTTTTCTCCCTTGCTGGAAATAACCAATTTCACTCATTTAGAGGCCGAATTTGGCAAAGTGACAATTGGATGAAATGTTCTACACTTCAAGCTCTACAAGTTTGTCAAAAGGCCAAATGCCAGATTCTAAGTGGAAATATGATTTATACATGAATTTATATAGCAGCCTTCAATTAGGACAGGGAACCTTTATTACTTGGGAAATTCAAAACTCATATTTCTGGGCTTTATCTCCCAAGGTGCCTTTTGACAAGGTTGCTTAAAATTTCAAAATTTACAACTTATTCCATTTGAGCTTTGTATAAAAGTGGCTTTAGGTTAGAGAAAACTTGAGATTACTGCACAAGCCAGATTTGGACTGGTTTTCTGTGTCGGTAAAAATGACCATAAACTCCATTTAAACCTCAGTATGTGACCAAGCTCTAATTACCAAAGTTGTTGAACAGTAAATTATATATAAGTTTGGTAATATAACTTTGGTCTGAATCCCCACATATTTTGAACTATAGATACAAATGTGTTCCAAAGTTTGGTAAAACAGAAATTTCATCTTGTGTAGAGTCTTCCTTAGTATCAACTTTTGAGGTATCAAATGAAGTCCAATCACTTCCACAATAGGTTCATTTGAAAGGGTATAAGTTTAATTTCACTTCATAGAAAGGGAGAATTTTGAAGTTGTATAGTGAAATCAAAAGTAATTTCAGAATTCACTTTGGAGTAAGCTGAAATTCTAGGGTTGGGGAATTATTCTAAGTATAGACTCTCTTGGGTTGATTTCCAGCAGAAGTGTGGTGCCATTTATAATAGGTGGATGACAGGTCTAAACCATGTTCAGTGTAACCAAAGGGTAGTCCATAACATGTACAACAACTTTGACAATGGAGTTGAGCTCAGGTACTTAATGAATTAGAAAGTTTCATTTGGGCCCAAGTTCGGTCTCGATCACACTTGCTACCCTCGGAAGAAACGTTAGTTGGATTTGGTTTCATCTTTTAAACCTCTTGTCTTTAGATTTTTGAACATGGTCAAACAGAAAAGTCTAGGGTTACTTTCTTATCCGAGGTTTTGTATTTGATGTTGTGCTCAAAAGCATGTGAGTGTTGACTTATCCAACCACGAAACGTGTGGTCTTGTATCTTGTATCAAAAATTTTTGACTTAGTGACTTCTCCACATATTTCTCATTACTCTCTAAGCATGATTAAGCCTTTATTCATTATTAGCTGGCCTCTAACTGTGTGTTAAGGCTTTTAAGATGCCAGAGGCATCACACAAATGACATCCATAAGGTATAACTTTTGGTTTACTTATCTTTATTCACCAACATAGGACTAAGCTAAGCATAAGCTGTCATGCAAGAATTAAACCATTCACTTGATACAGCAACTATTCATCATTTCCAAAACGAAGCTACTAAGTGAATTTAACATTAAGCATGGGAGTTATGACACAAATTATTTTTTTAACTGAATTAAAACTAAACTAAGGATACACTTCTTCTCTCATGGTAAGACAGATAGAACTAGACATGTTTGAGGAAAAGGTACAGGGGTGAACAAGGTGACGATGGAACACACATACCTTAGCTGTGGGTTGTCCCCCCAGCTTCAATGAAGCTCAGTCGGGATAGAATCCTTTCCAGTTGTAGTACATAAGGTTCTGCTCTTGCATGCGGTCGACAGTCGGTCTTGTCTCCAGGATCAAGTTGTGGTTGACTCCTTGTTGCTGCTAAATGTCGGCGATGCTGTCCATTATCCCTAAGGTGCGATGCTCTTGGAGATCTAACACCCCGAAAAGGGCGGTGAAGTTCCCATCGAGTTCGCCACCGGTGTAGCGGGCAGAATGGGACGGACCTGCACCATGACCATAAGAGTACTTACCTTCGCTATGATGTGACGGTGTCGGGTTGACGGAGGGCACAATGGAGTTCACGAGCTGTGCCATGAACCCTGTGGGTTGGCTTCCCAGGCAGGTGTGCTTGGATGAGCCCATGCAGGTTTGGCTCTTGGTTGCTGTGCATGCTCGTTGGCCTTACGGATTTGCTCCTCTGCTCGACGTCGTTGGGCGCGTCATGACTCCGGAGACACTATTTCTTCCTGGTTCTGGCTCGGGCTCCAGCTGCATGGTTAGTTGTCACACCCGGTTTCAACGAACAAAACCGTGCAACATATATATGCGCCAGGAAACGTCTCGCATATACATGACAAATTACAGAATACCACAGCACATGCCAAAGATAAAAACGTGCATAACATTAAATATATCATTATTACACTGTGACACAAGTGTTTAACTCAGAGTATAACGTAGCATAACGGAAGCATAAATCATAAACATAACGGGCGCCACAGGGACGTCAACTGGTGAACGAAAAGCCTAATACTCGTCGTAGTCTTGCACATAGTCTTCATTACCACCATCATCTGAGCAGCGGTTGGATTTTTCCCCCAACAAGGAATAAATATAAAGAAACAAGCGTGAGTACAGAATACCCAACAAATATAACATAAACCATGCGGCTATATGGTTAGCTGACATCTGCATAAGCTTTTAATTTAAAACCATTTTTAAAGCCTAATTACTATGAATTAATAACAAAACCATTAACCCCAAAAGATAATGCAAGAAATTAAATAAGATAAAACAGATATAACAATTATCAAAACCATAACCAAGGAACCTCAGCCAAGGGTCCTTTACTAATCACTGGGAAGGGTCTGGGCCGCTCATAACCGTGAGCACGGCTAACATGTTAGTTTCACACTCTCGAGAGGTTGTACATCTTTACCCACAAGTCGTGAGCTACGCTAGGAATTCACCACATTAGCGGAGATGAGATGACTAGCAAGCGCACTACGAAGCCTTTACAAAGATCACGTTGGTAAGGTGTAACCGCTAAGGATTTAGGTTCCGCAACCGTGGAGCAAGCCTCAAGGGGAGAAGCACATACATATAACGTAAAGCACACTCGACCCAAGCAGCGCGAGGGCCACAGAAGCTCACCTCCCCTCTTGCCCCGCAGGTAAGTTACTCCCAAACCAAAACAACCTAATTAATCAGCTAAGTCTGTCCCATTCCAGCCTTGTGGTAGCACTGTTGTCCCAGGTGGTCGCTTTGTGATTCGGTCCTTACGGAGAGAACTAGCAAAAGCACACGAGCACATTGCTCAAGCTCCCTAAACCATGTTGCTAAAAAGCCATATTAAAATGGACATGAACCGATCAGGGCCACGCCCAACAATTAATTGCATAGGACCGTTAATCAAAATTAAATTGACAAGAAAAGGAGTTTGCGCAGCACCTAGCACAACTTAACCATATGCATCCCACAAGATAGATATAAAAGGATAAAAGTAGCTAGGTAAACCTTACAGGCATATAAATTAAAATGCACATGCAGCGAAATAAAAGGTTATTAGGTGTTGTTTATGTTATACTTGCCTTCCTCAAAATTTATTCCTTGCTGCTGCTCAGAGGCTTCTGGAGGTTGCTCTTCGAACTCAACAGGCGGATCAACGTCTACGCATGATACACGGCACCAAACAAGCATACAGATGATCACACATGCAAGCAAACAAATGCAAAAGGGTAAGAAACAGTACATCATGACATAAAAACAGAAGGTAAAACGTATATAAAATTATTCTACACATCGCTACGGTCGCGTGGGCGCGAGAATTGCGAAAATCGGATTTAAAATGGTGAAGTTATGCCCAAAACAGGGTTCCAGGGGCACAACTGCGAAGAAAAACTAATGTCAGGGGCTAACTTTGGAAAAACCAAGGGCCCAAACATAAATAAACCTAACCGCCGAGGGCTAAAACACTAAAACAGAGGGGCTTGGACTGCGGGACCTATTTTTGGAAAGCTCGGGGTTTAAAACATTAAAAACAGGGTTGTTTTATAAATACTTTTGAACAGAGGTGGACTGCGGGTTGAATCCATGGAAACAGAGGGTCTCTTTCGCAAAAATGCCACGGCGGTCAGTGGTTGACTGGTATTGACCGGCGTTTTGACCGCTCTCCGGTGGATCTGGGGCGTTGGATTGAGATCGTGCGGCTAGGAAAGAAAGAGGAGAAGGCCTGGTCAACGTCGACCACCAGGGGCGGCGGAGTCCTTTGCCCGCGGCGGAGCGTCGCCGGAGCGGCGTGCCCTGGCCTCAAGGGGCGACTAAGGACGACTAGACCTAGCCCAGAGGAAGGAGGGAGGTGCGGTGCGTCTCACCAGGGGGTCGGATGCGGCGGCGGAGCAGCGGAGGCGGCCAGCGGCGAGCGGGTGCGGGTGATGGCGTCGGTGCTTGCAGGAGGCACCAAGAAGCGGGTCTTGGCGTCCAAGAACCGGCGGGAAGGGGTCGCCAAGGTCCTGCGAAGCCGATGGTAGGGTCAATTTGGACGGAGAAGAAGCGCCGCGGCGGAATTGAGCGACGGCGGTGGCTCACCTTGCGGGTTTCGGCGACCAAATTGAGGGCGGCGGCGGCTAATAGGGCTTGGGCTAGGGCACTGGAGCGAGCAAGGGCGCGGCGGCGGGTCCAGGAGACCCTTTTCTAGGGCGGCACAGGGGCTAGGTGGTCGCTCGAGTTCGACTCGAGTTCGACTCGAGTTCCAGCTCGTCTGCGGCGCGTTGGTGCGGGGGCCGACTAGCGGGCCCAGGGCACGGAGCAGGCGGGCGGAAGGGGACCGGCTGCAGAGGGCGAGAGGTGGCCGAGGGGGGGTGCGGGCCACGCGCAGAGAGAGCGGAGGGATGGCGCAGGCGGTCCACCGGCCGGAGGTGGAAGAAGCCCCTGCGGCGGGTTCCGCGCGATAGAGAGAGAGGGCGTGGGGACGAGTTGGGCCGGCTGCGCCTGGGCCTGGCCGAACTGAGCCGAAGGGGAACCGAGAGAGGTGGGCCGGCGGCTGGGCTGTTGGCCCGGTGGCTGGCCTCCTCTTCTTTTTTTTTTCTATTTTCCCTTTTTATTTTCTGAATATAACTTTGAAAAAAGAGGCAAAAGCTCTATCAATTCAAATGAATTTGAATTTTGAATCCTTAGACCATACAAGAAATAAAGCAATGCACCAGCATGAATGTACAACAAAAGTTGACCTATAATTAATTTTAATTAATGTAGATAAAATAAATCATTAAATGCATGGCTAAGCATATAAAATCCTAGAAAATTAAATAAACCATATTAAATTCATTGTAAAATACTGAAAATAAAATTTAGGGTGTTACAAACCTACCCCCCTAACAAGAATCTCGCCCCGAGATTCAGATAGGCTAGTTAGCAAAGAGAGCGGGGTAAGCTGCTTTTAATTCATCCTCTCATTCCCACGTTTCCTCGGCCTCTGTATGATGACTCCACTGCACACGGCACATCTTGATCTTTTTGTTTCTAGTATTCCTCTCCGATGTGTCTAAAATTTTCACTGGATGTTCTGTGTAAGTCAGATCCTCCTGTACCTCCAATCCTTCTAGCGGTGCTTGCTCTTCGGGCACTCTCCAACATTTCTTTAATTGGGACACATGAAACACATCATGCACACCTGACAAACTGGGAGGTAATTCCAGGCGGTAAGCTACTTCACCTTTCTTTTCCAGTATTTTAAATGGCCCAATGTATCTTGGCGCTAGCTTTCCTTTCATGTTGAAACGGCGAATACCTCTCATTGGTGACACCTTCAAGTACACATGGTCATCCACTTTAAAGGACAAATCCCTTCTGCGAACATCAGCATAACTTCTCTGCCTGGACTGAGCAACCCTCAAATTCTCTTGAACAATCCGCAATTGCTGTTCAGCATCCTGTATTATGTCAGGTCCAAATACCTGCTTCTCACCTGTCTGATTCCAGAACAACGGTGTTCTGCACCTCTTGCCGTACAAGGCTTCAAACGGCGATTTCTTCAGACTGGCTTGATAGCTGTTATTATAGGAAAACTCAGCATACGGCAAACACTTGTCCCAACTAGTGCCGTACTGTATGGCACAAGCTCTCAACATATCCTCAAGTATCTGATTAGTTTTTTCTGTCTGCCCGTCTGTCTGAGGATGGTATGCTGTACTGAATCTGAGCTTTGTGTCCAATGAATTATGCAACTGCTCCCAAAAGCGAGAAGTAAACTGCGAACCTCGATCAGATATAATTCTCTTAGGCACGCCGTGCAGACAGACAATTCTGGAGATGTACAGCTCAGCCAACTTAGCACCTGAATAAGTAGTGTTAACTGATATAAAATGAGCTACCTTGGTTAAACGATCCACTACTACCCATATTGAATTATATCCTTTCTGAGTACGAGGCAAACCCACAATAAAATCCATGGTTATTTCTTCCCACTTCCATTCTGGTACCTTCAACGGCTGTAATAAGCCTGCTGGTCTCTGATGTTCTGCCTTTACACGCTGACATGTATCACAAATAGCTACATACTCGGCCACGGCACGCTTCATACCGTACCACCAAAATCTTTCCTTCAGATCATAGTACATCTTAGTGCTGCCGGGATGAATAGAATAAGCCGTATCATGAGCCTCACTCAAAATTAATTTTCTGATGCTGTCCACGTTAGGCACACATATTCTGTTCTTGTACCATAAAGTTCCCTGTTCATCTTCCCGAAAGTGAGGCGCCTTGCCTGATTTGAGCAACTCACGAATTTCCTGCAATTTCTCATCATTCTTCTGGTGCTCCCGAATCTCTTGTTCTAATGTCGGCTCTGCCTCAAATGCTGCGGCTGTAGTGTGATGTAGAAAACCCAAACTCAATCTTTCAAACTCTTCACATAACTTATGCGGCATCATGAAACCCAAAACCATATTAGCATAACTCTTCCTACTCAGAGCATCAGCCACCACATTAGCCTTGCCAGGATGATAATGAATTTCCATGTCATAATCCTTAATTAATTCCAGCCATCTTCGCTGCCGCATATTCAACTCGTTCTGTGTGAAAATATATTTAAGGCTCTTGTGATCAGTATAAATTTCGCAACGCTGCCCGTACAAATAGTGACGCCAAATCTTCAATGCGTGCACCACTGCTGCAAGTTCCAGGTCGTGTGTCGGATAATTCAACTCATGCTTGCGCAACTGCCGTGAAGCGTAGGCAATCACTTTGCCTTCCTGCATCAGAACACATCCCAAACCATCTCTGGAAGCATCACAATAAACTATGAATTTCTTTTGCTGGTCAGGCAATGTCAACACAGGTGCTGTAGTCAATCTTTTCTTCAACTCATCAAAAGCAGCTTGCTGTGCATTTGTCCATCTAAATTCGGCATCCTTCTCTAATAGGGAAGTCATGGGCTTTGCAATTCTTGAAAAATTCTCAATAAATCTCCGATAATAACCAGCTAAACCCAGAAATCCACGAACCTCTTTTGGTATTTCCGGCACCTTCCAGTTTGTGACAGTACTGACCTTGCTTGGAACCACTGCAATTCCTCCTTTGGAGACGACGTGACCAAGGAAACGCACTTCATCAATCCAAAATTCACATTTGCTGAACTTGGCGTACAGTTGGTGTTCTCTCAGTCTCTGAAGAACTAACCTTAAATGCTCCTCATGTTCTGCTTCAGTCTTGGAATAAATCAGTATATCATCAATAAAAACCATCACAAACTTGTCTAAATAATCCATAAATACTGAATTCATCAGTTGCATAAAATAGGCAGGAGCATTGGTGAGGCCGAAGGACATTACTGTATACTCATACAAGCCGTACTTAGTGGTGAAGGCAGTTTTAGGAATATCTGAGGGACAAATTTTTAACTGATGATAACCAGATCTCAAGTCAATCTTGGAGAAAACACAAGCACCCTGAAGCTGATCAAACAAATCATCAATGCGGGGGAGCGGGTACTTGTTTTTAATGGTGACTTTATTTAGAGCTCGGTAATCCACACACATCCTTTTCACATCAGTATCCTTTTTCTCAACAAGCAAAACTGGAAAAGCCCAAGGAGAGGAACTAGGGCGGATATATCCTTTAGCTAGCAATTCATCTATATTCTTTTTAACCTCTTCATGCTCTATAGGTGCCATTCTATATTGCCTCATTTCTATGGGTGCAGTGCCAGGTAAAAGCTCTATTAAAAACTCAATATCTCTGTCAGGCGGCATACCTGTCAATTCATCAGGGAAGACATCTGGATAATCACACACTATCCGAATACCGTCTGTAGGTCTAATCTCCATCTGGTGCAAATAACCTGAAGGACTTGATGCGCTGATTCCCACTTCCTGGCCATCTGATGTTGCTAGGTGAACTGTCCGTTGAGCACAATCAATTTTGACACCCCACTTCTCCAGAGTGTCCATGCCCAAGATTATATCAATATCCATGGAATCAATAACTAGCAATCCAGTACGAAACTCTACCCCCCTTATGTTGATACTAACTCTGGTACAGACTGTGTTGGTAGTTATCTTTCCCCCCGGTGAATTAATTACCATAGGTCTTTTCATGCAGCTTAAGGGGAGATTATGTTTTTCAGCAAAAGATCTTGTAATAAAAGAATGCGTAGCACCAGTATCAAAAAGTATTGTAGCAGGGTTGGAGTTGACTGTAAACGTACCAAGCACAACGTTTGGGGCTTCTGCTGCAGTTTCTGCCGTCACATGATTGACCTTGCCCTGAAGTGGTGCCTTATGCTGCTGGTTGGGGCGCCCTTGCTGCTGCTGTTGTGGGGCGTTCTGTCTGGCCTGCTGATGCTGCTGTTGCCCCCTCTGAGGGCAGTTGTTGGCGAGGTGCCCACTGTCGCCACACTTGTAGCAGTTACGAACCACGGGAACAGTAGCCTGATTTTGGGCAGGTGGGTTGGACTGCCCCTGTGGCATAGCTCTGTAGGTAGGGCGTTGGTTCTGATTCTGGTAACGCTGTCCCTGACCTGTCTGTTGCTGGTACTGCTGCTGCTGTGGTTGCTGACGCTGCTGCTGGTACTGCTGGGGGTAGCGGGGGCGGGTGTTGCTGATGGAGGATGCAGGGTTGAGCTTTCTTTTCTTCTCATCAATCTCCCTGCGCTTCCGCTCTGTAAGCAAGGCACGATCTACCAAGTGATTGAAATTATTGAACGTGTTGTTCATCAGCTGTAACTGGAGGTTGTCATTAAGGCCCTCTAGGAAGTGCTCCTGCTTGTCACCATCTTCTGCAACTTCTGTGGGAGCATAGCGAGCAAGCTGCAGAAACTTGTCACGGTACTCCGTGACTGACATGTTCCCCTGTTTCAGAGAGAGGAACTCCTTCTTCTTCATCTTCATTATGCCTGCAGGCACATGATGACTCCTGAATCTCTCACGGAACTGAGCCCAGGTGAAGCATTCCCTGTCCTGCGGTCTGTACGACTCCCACCAGTCTAGAGCGGCACCTCGAAGCTGTCCTGCTGCATACAGGACCCTCTCTTGATCATTGCACTGTGCAATGTCAAGCTGTCGCTCCACTGCACGGAGCCAGTCATCTGCTTGAAGAGGATCAGCAGAATGGGAGAAAGTAGGTGGATGTCCCTTCATAAAGTCTCCACGTCTGTCCCTCTGCTGTGGCTGCGGATTGGCTTGAACATTCTGCAGAGCTTGTACTGCATTGTTGAGAGTAGCCATCATCTGCATCTAAAGCTGAAAAGACTGATCTGTTGTCAGCGGCGGCGGGTTCTGCGGTGGGTTGCCATTAGCCTGATTCCTGGTGTTTACCATCTGTTGGCAGCAGTTGAAATAATATCAGTAAGCAATTGTTGCGCGTATCCAGGATGATAGATAATGGTGACCGATAAAGTAAAGAGAAAAGAGTAGATGGCTATTTATAACCCCCAACGATCTAATCTTTATTAATTAATTTATATACTTAATTTAATCTTCATAGTTGTTTATACTGTGGACATATAACACAGCTAGACTATCAATCAATCAAAGAACCAAGTCAAGCATAGTTCACCATAACAAGCATTTACACACCAAAACAAAGCGTGCTAACGAGATATTATAAGGGTATGATCTAATATATAAAGGCACCCTAATGATGACATCTATAGAAACGATAGAAATACTTGAGTAAAGTTCTAAATGACAGAATGAATAAATAAAAATTTTCGAACATAATGTGAGCAAGTAATCAGTAAAACTAAAATAAGGACAAATCATTTAAAAGTCAGCAGTTAAGACAAGGAAAGTGAAGTCCTTAAATATGACCAGTCTAACTAGGCTTTCGTCCTACAGTCAACACGGCTCTGGTACCAAATTTGTCACACCCGGTTTCAACGAACAAAACCGTGCAACATATATATGCGCCAGGAAACGTCTCGCATATACATGACAAATTACAGAATACCACAGCACATGCCAAAGATAAAAACGTGCATAACATTAAATATATCATTATTACACTGTGACACAAGTGTTTAACTCAGAGTATAACGTAGCATAACGGAAGCATAAATCATAAACATAACGGGCGCCACAGGGACGTCAACTGGTGAACAAAAAGCCTAATACTCGTCGTAGTCTTGCACATAGTCTTCATTACCACCATCATCTGAGCAGCGGTTGGATTTTTCCCCCAACAAGGAATAAATATAAAGAAACAAGCGTGAGTACAGAATACCCAACAAATATAACATAAACCATGCGGCTCTATGGTTAGCTGACATCTGCATAAGCTTTTAATTTAAAACCATTTTTAAAGCCTAATTACTATGAATTAATAACAAAACCATTAACCCCAAAAGATAATGCAAGAAATTAAATAAGATAAAACAGATATAACAATTATCAAAACCATAACCAAGGAACCTCAGCCAAGGGTCCTTTACTAATCACTGGGAAGGGTCTGGGCCGCTCATAACCGTGAGCACGGCTAACATGTTAGTTTCACACTCTCGAGAGGTTGTACATCTTTACCCACAAGTCGTGAGCTACGCTAGGAATTCACCACATTACCGGAGATGAGATGACTAGCAAGCGCACTACGAAGCCTTTACAAAGATCACGTTGGTAAGGTGTAACCGCTAAGGATTTAGGTTCCGCAACCGTGGAGCAAGCCTCAAGGGGAGAAGCACATACATATAACGTAAAGCACACTCGACCCAAGCAGCGCGAGGGCCACAGAAGCTCACCTCCCCTCTTGCCCCGCAGGTAAGTTACTCCCAAACCAAAACAACCTAATTAATCAGCTAAGTCTGTCCCATTCCAGCCTTGTGGTAGCACTGTTGTCCCAGGTGGTCGCTTTGTGATTCGGTCCTTACGGAGAGAACTAGCAAAAGCACACGAGCACATTGCTCAAGCTCCCTAAACCATGTTGCTAAAAAGCCATATTAAAATGGACATGAACCGATCAGGGCCACGCCCAACAATTAATTGCATAGGACCGTTAATCAAAATTAAATTGACAAGAAAAGGAGTTTGCGCAGCACCTAGCACAACTTAACCATATGCATCCCACAAGATAGATATAAAAGGATAAAAGTAGCTAGGTAAACCTTACAGGCATATAAATTAAAATGCACATGCAGCGAAATAAAAGGTTATTAGGTGTTGTTTATGTTATACTTGCCTTCCTCAAAATTTATTCCTTGCTGCTGCTCAGAGGCTTCTGGAGGTTGCTCTTCGAACTCAACAGGCGGATCAACGTCTACGCATGATACACGGCACCAAACAAGCATACAGATGATCACACATGCAAGCAAACAAATGCAAAAGGGTAAGAAACAGTACATCATGACATAAAAACAGAAGGTAAAACGTATATAAAATTATTCTACACATCGCTACGGTCGCGTGGGCGCGAGAATTGCGAAAATCGGATTTAAAATGGTGAAGTTATGCCCAAAACAGGGTTCCAGGGGCATAACTGCGAAGAAAAACTAATGTCAGGGGCTAACTTTGGAAAAACCAAGGGCCCAAACATAAATAAACCTAACCGCCGAGGGCTAAAACACTAAAACAGAGGGGCTTGGACTGCGGGACCTATTTTTGGAAAGCTCGGGGTTTAAAACATTAAAAACAGGGTTGTTTTATAAATACTTTTGAACAGAGGTGGACTGCGGGTTGAATCCATGGAAACAGAGGGTCTCTTTCGCAAAAATGCCACGGCGGTCAGTGGTTGACTGGTATTGACCGGCGTTTTGACCGCTCTCCGGTGGATCTGGGGCGTTGGATTGAGATCGTGCGGCTAGGAAAGAAAGAGGAGAAGGCCTGGTCAACGTCGACCACCAGGGGCGGCGGAGTCCTTTGCCCGCGGCGGAGCATCGCCGGAGCGGCGTGCCCTGGCCTCAAGGGGCGACTAAGGACGACTAGACCTAGCCCAGAGGAAGGAGGGAGGTGCGGTGCGTCTCACCAGGGGGTCGGATGCGGCGGCGGAGCAGCGGAGGCGGCCAGCGGCGAGCGGGTGCGGGTGATGGCGTCGGTGCTTGCAGGAGGCACCAAGAAGCGGGTCTTGGCGTCCAAGAACCGGCGGGAAGGGGTCGCCAAGGTCCTGCGAAGCCGATGGTAGGGTCAATTTGGACGGAGAAGAAGCGCCGCGGCGGAATTGAGCGACGGCGGTGGCTCACCTTGCGGGTTTCGGCGACCAAATTGAGGGCGGCGGCGGCTAATAGGGCTTGGGCTAGGGCACTGGAGCGAGCAAGGGCGCGGCGGCGGGTCCAGGAGACCCTTTTCTAGGGCGGCACAGGGGCTAGGTGGTCGCTCGAGTTCGACTCGAGTTCGACTCGAGTTCCAGCTCGTCTGCGGCGCGTTGGTGCGGGGGCCGACTAGCGGGCCCAGGGCACGGAGCAGGCGGGCGGAAGGGGACCGGCTGCAGAGGGCGAGAGGTGGCCGAGGGGGGGTGCGGGCCACGCGCAGAGAGAGCGGAGGGATGGCGCAGGCGGTCCACCGGCCGGAGGTGGAAGAAGCCCCTGCGGCGGGTTCCGCGCGATAGAGAGAGAGGGCGTGGGGACGAGTTGGGCCGGCTGCGCCTGGGCCTGGCCGAACTGAGCCGAAGGGGAACCGAGAGAGGTGGGCCGGCGGCTGGGCTGTTGGCCCGGTGGCTGGCCTCCTCTTCTTTTTTTTTTCTATTTTCCCTTTTTATTTTCTGAATATAACTTTGAAAAAAGAGGCAAAAGCTCTATCAATTCAAATGAATTTGAATTTTGAATCCTTAGACCATACAAGAAATAAAGCAATGCACCAGCATGAATGTACAACAAAAGTTGACCTATAATTAATTTTAATTAATGTAGATAAAATAAATCATTAAATGCATGGCTAAGCATATAAAATCCTAGAAAATTAAATAAACCATATTAAATTCATTGTAAAATACTGAAAATAAAATTTAGGGTGTTACAAACCTACCCCCCTAACAAGAATCTCGCCCCGAGATTCAGATAGGCTAGTTAGCAAAGAGAGCGGGGTAAGCTGCTTTTAATTCATCCTCTCATTCCCACGTTTCCTCGGCCTCTGTATGATGACTCCACTGCACACGGCACATCTTGATCTTTTTGTTTCTAGTATTCCTCTCCGATGTGTCTAAAATTTTCACTGGATGTTCTGTGTAAGTCAGATCCTCCTGTACCTCCAATCCTTCTAGCGGTGCTTGCTCTTCGGGCACTCTCCAACATTTCTTTAATTGGGACACATGAAACACATCATGCACACCTGACAAACTGGGAGGTAATTCCAGGCGGTAAGCTACTTCACCTTTCTTTTCCAGTATTTTAAATGGCCCAATGTATCTTGGCGCTAGCTTTCCTTTCATGTTGAAACGGCGAATACCTCTCATTGGTGACACCTTCAAGTACACATGGTCATCCACTTTAAAGGACAAATCCCTTCTGCGAACATCAGCATAACTTCTCTGCCTGGACTGAGCAACCCTCAAATTCTCTTGAACAATCCGCAATTGCTGTTCAGCATCCTGTATTATGTCAGGTCCAAATACCTGCTTCTCACCTGTCTGATTCCAGAACAACGGTGTTCTGCACCTCTTGCCGTACAAGGCTTCAAACGGCGATTTCTTCAGACTGGCTTGATAGCTGTTATTATAGGAAAACTCAGCATACGGCAAACACTTGTCCCAACTAGTGCCGTACTGTATGGCACAAGCTCTCAACATATCCTCAAGTATCTGATTAGTTTTTTCTGTCTGCCCGTCTGTCTGAGGATGGTATGCTGTACTGAATCTGAGCTTTGTGTCCAATGAATTATGCAACTGCTCCCAAAAGCGAGAAGTAAACTGCGAACCTCGATCAGATATAATTCTCTTAGGCACGCCGTGCAGACAGACAATTCTGGAGATGTACAGCTCAGCCAACTTAGCACCTGAATAAGTAGTGTTAACTGATATAAAATGAGCTACCTTGGTTAAACGATCCACTACTACCCATATTGAATTATATCCTTTCTGAGTACGAGGCAAACCCACAATAAAATCCATGGTTATTTCTTCCCACTTCCATTCTGGTACCTTCAACGGCTGTAATAAGCCTGCTGGTCTCTGATGTTCTGCCTTTACACGCTGACATGTATCACAAATAGCTACATACTCGGCCACGGCACGCTTCATACCGTACCACCAAAATCTTTCCTTCAGATCATAGTACATCTTAGTGCTGCCGGGATGAATAGAATAAGCCGTATCATGAGCCTCACTCAAAATTAATTTTCTGATGCTGTCCACGTTAGGCACACATATTCTGTTCTTGTACCATAAAGTTCCCTGTTCATCTTCCCGAAAGTGAGGCGCCTTGCCTGATTTGAGCAACTCACGAATTTCCTGCAATTTCTCATCATTCTTCTGGTGCTCCCGAATCTCTTGTTCTAATGTCGGCTCTGCCTCAAATGCTGCGGCTGTAGTGTGATGTAGAAAACCCAAACTCAATCTTTCAAACTCTTCACATAACTTATGCGGCATCATGAAACCCAAAACCATATTAGCATAACTCTTCCTACTCAGAGCATCAGCCACCACATTAGCCTTGCCAGGATGATAATGAATTTCCATGTCATAATCCTTAATTAATTCCAGCCATCTTCGCTGCCGCATATTCAACTCGTTCTGTGTGAAAATATATTTAAGGCTCTTGTGATCAGTATAAATTTCGCAACGCTGCCCGTACAAATAGTGACGCCAAATCTTCAATGCGTGCACCACTGCTGCAAGTTCCAGGTCGTGTGTCGGATAATTCAACTCATGCTTGCGCAACTGCCGTGAAGCGTAGGCAATCACTTTGCCTTCCTGCATCAGAACACATCCCAAACCATCTCTGGAAGCATCACAATAAACTATGAATTTCTTCTGCTGGTCAGGCAATGTCAACACAGGTGCTGTAGTCAATCTTTTCTTCAACTCATCAAAAGCAGCTTGCTGTGCATTTGTCCATCTAAATTCGGCATCCTTCTCTAATAGGGAAGTCATGGGCTTTGCAATTCTTGAAAAATTCTCAATAAATCTCCGATAATAACCAGCTAAACCCAGAAATCCACGAACCTCTTTTGGTATTTCCGGCACCTTCCAGTTTGTGACAGTACTGACCTTGCTTGGAACCACTGCAATTCCTCCTTTGGAGACGACGTGACCAAGGAAACGCACTTCATCAATCCAAAATTCACATTTGCTGAACTTGGCGTACAGTTGGTGTTCTCTCAGTCTCTGAAGAACTAACCTTAAATGCTCCTCATGTTCTGCTTCAGTCTTGGAATAAATCAGTATATCATCAATAAAAACCATCACAAACTTGTCTAAATAATCCATAAATACTGAATTCATCAGTTGCATAAAATAGGCAGGAGCATTGGTGAGGCCGAAGGACATTACTGTATACTCATACAAGCCGTACTTAGTGGTGAAGGCAGTTTTAGGAATATCTGAGGGACAAATTTTTAACTGATGATAACCAGATCTCAAGTCAATCTTGGAGAAAACACAAGCACCCTGAAGCTGATCAAACAAATCATCAATGCGGGGGAGCGGGTACTTGTTTTTAATGGTGACTTTATTTAGAGCTCGGTAATCCACACACATCCTTTTCACATCAGTATCCTTTTTCTCAACAAGCAAAACTGGAAAAGCCCAAGGAGAGGAACTAGGGCGGATATATCCTTTAGCTAGCAATTCATCTATATTCTTTTTAACCTCTTCATGCTCTATAGGTGCCATTCTATATTGCCTCATTTCTATGGGTGCAGTGCCAGGTAAAAGCTCTATTAAAAACTCAATATCTCTGTCAGGCGGCATACCTGTCAATTCATCAGGGAAGACATCTGGATAATCACACACTATCCGAATACCGTCTGTAGGTCTAATCTCCATCTGGTGCAAATAACCTGAAGGACTTGATGCGCTGATTCCCACTTCCTGGCCATCTGATGTTGCTAGGTGAACTGTCCGTTGAGCACAATCAATTTTGACACCCCACTTCTCCAGAGTGTCCATGCCCAAGATTATATCAATATCCATGGAATCAATAACTAGCAATCCAGTACGAAACTCTACCCCCCTTATGTTGATACTAACTCTGGTACAGACTGTGTTGGTAGTTATCTTTCCCCCCGGTGAATTAATTACCATAGGTCTTTTCATGCAGCTTAAGGGGAGATTATGTTTTTCAGCAAAAGATCTTGTAATAAAAGAATGCGTAGCACCAGTATCAAAAAGTATTGTAGCAGGGTTGGAGTTGACTGTAAACGTACCAAGCACAACGTTTGGGGCTTCTGCTGCAGTTTCTGCCGTCACATGATTGACCTTGCCCTGAAGTGGTGCCTTATGCTGCTGGTTGGGGCGCCCTTGCTGCTGCTGTTGTGGGGCGTTCTGTCTGGCCTGCTGATGCTGCTGTTGCCCCCTCTGAGGGCAGTTGTTGGCGAGGTGCCCACTGTCGCCACACTTGTAGCAGTTACGAACCACGGGAACAGTAGCCTGATTTTGGGCAGGTGGGTTGGACTGCCCCTGTGGCATAGCTCTGTAGGTAGGGCGTTGGTTCTGATTCTGGTAACGCTGTCCCTGACCTGTCTGTTGCTGGTACTGCTGCTGCTGTGGTTGCTGACGCTGCTGCTGGTACTGCTGGGGGTAGCGGGGGCGGGTGTTGCTGATGGAGGATGCAGGGTTGAGCTTTCTTTTCTTCTCATCAATCTCCCTGCGCTTCCGCTCTGTAAGCAAGGCACGATCTACCAAGTGATTGAAATTATTGAACGTGTTGTTCATCAGCTGTAACTGGAGGTTGTCATTAAGGCCCTCTAGGAAGTGCTCCTGCTTGTCACCATCTTCTGCAACTTCTGTGGGAGCATAGCGAGCAAGCTGCAGAAACTTGTCACGGTACTCCGTGACTGACATGTTCCCCTGTTTCAGAGAGAGGAACTCCTTCTTCTTCATCTTCATTATGCCTGCAGGCACATGATGACTCCTGAATCTCTCACGGAACTGAGCCCAGGTGAAGCATTCCCTGTCCTGCGGTCTGTACGACTCCCACCAGTCTAGAGCGGCACCTCGAAGCTGTCCTGCTGCATACAGGACCCTCTCTTGATCATTGCACTGTGCAATGTCAAGCTGTCGCTCCACTGCACGGAGCCAGTCATCTGCTTGAAGAGGATCAGCAGAATGGGAGAAAGTAGGTGGATGTCCCTTCATAAAGTCTCCACGTCTGTCCCTCTGCTGTGGCTGCGGATTGGCTTGAACATTCTGCAGAGCTTGTACTGCATTGTTGAGAGTAGCCATCATCTGCATCTAAAGCTGAAAAGACTGATCTGTTGTCAGCGGCGGCGGGTTCTGCGGTGGGTTGCCATTAGCCTGATTCCTGGTGTTTACCATCTGTTGGCAGCAGTTGAAATAATATCAGTAAGCAATTGTTGCGCGTATCCAGGATGATAGATAATGGTGACCGATAAAGTAAAGAGAAAAGAGTAGATGGCTATTTATAACCCCCAACGATCTAATCTTTATTAATTAATTTATATACTTAATTTAATCTTCATAGTTGTTTATACTGTGGACATATAACACAGCTAGACTATCAATCAATCAAAGAACCAAGTCAAGCATAGTTCACCATAACAAGCATTTACACACCAAAACAAAGCGTGCTAACGAGATATTATAAGGGTATGATCTAATATATAAAGGCACCCTAATGATGACATCTATAGAAACGATAGAAATACTTGAGTAAAGTTCTAAATGACAGAATGAATAAATAAAAATTTTCGAACATAATGTGAGCAAGTAATCAGTAAAACTAAAATAAGGACAAATCATTTAAAAGTCAGCAGTTAAGACAAGGAAAGTGAAGTCCTTAAATATGACCAGTCTAACTAGGCTTTCGTCCTACAGTCAACACGGCTCTGGTACCAAATTTGTCACACCCGGTTTCAACGAACAAAACCGTGCAACATATATATGCGCCAGGAAACGTCTCGCATATACATGACAAATTACAGAATACCACAGCACATGCCAAAGATAAAAACGTGCATAACATTAAATATATCATTATTACACTGTGACACAAGTGTTTAACTCAGAGTATAACGTAGCATAACGGAAGCATAAATCATAAACATAACGGGCGCCACAGGGACGTCAACTGGTGAACAAAAAGCCTAATACTCGTCGTAGTCTTGCACATAGTCTTCATTACCACCATCATCTGAGCAGCGGTTGGATTTTTCCCCCAACAAGGAATAAATATAAAGAAACAAGCGTGAGTACAGAATACCCAACAAATATAACATAAACCATGCGGCTCTATGGTTAGCTGACATCTGCATAAGCTTTTAATTTAAAACCATTTTTAAAGCCTAATTACTATGAATTAATAACAAAACCATTAACCCCAAAAGATAATGCAAGAAATTAAATAAGATAAAACAGATATAACAATTATCAAAACCATAACCAAGGAACCTCAGCCAAGGGTCCTTTACTAATCACTGGGAAGGGTCTGGGCCGCTCATAACCGTGAGCACGGCTAACATGTTAGTTTCACACTCTCGAGAGGTTGTACATCTTTACCCACAAGTCGTGAGCTACGCTAGGAATTCACCACATTACCGGAGATGAGATGACTAGCAAGCGCACTACGAAGCCTTTACAAAGATCACGTTGGTAAGGTGTAACCGCTAAGGATTTAGGTTCCGCAACCGTGGAGCAAGCCTCAAGGGGAGAAGCACATACATATAACGTAAAGCACACTCGACCCAAGCAGCGCGAGGGCCACAGAAGCTCACCTCCCCTCTTGCCCCGCAGGTAAGTTACTCCCAAACCAAAACAACCTAATTAATCAGCTAAGTCTGTCCCATTCCAGCCTTGTGGTAGCACTGTTGTCCCAGGTGGTCGCTTTGTGATTCGGTCCTTACGGAGAGAACTAGCAAAAGCACACGAGCACATTGCTCAAGCTCCCTAAACCATGTTGCTAAAAAGCCATATTAAAATGGACATGAACCGATCAGGGCCACGCCCAACAATTAATTGCATAGGACCGTTAATCAAAATTAAATTGACAAGAAAAGGAGTTTGCGCAGCACCTAGCACAACTTAACCATATGCATCCCACAAGATAGATATAAAAGGATAAAAGTAGCTAGGTAAACCTTACAGGCATATAAATTAAAATGCACATGCAGCGAAATAAAAGGTTATTAGGTGTTGTTTATGTTATACTTGCCTTCCTCAAAATTTATTCCTTGCTGCTGCTCAGAGGCTTCTGGAGGTTGCTCTTCGAACTCAACAGGCGGATCAACGTCTACGCATGATACACGGCACCAAACAAGCATACAGATGATCACACATGCAAGCAAACAAATGCAAAAGGGTAAGAAACAGTACATCATGACATAAAAACAGAAGGTAAAACGTATATAAAATTATTCTACACATCGCTACGGTCGCGTGGGCGCGAGAATTGCGAAAATCGGATTTAAAATGGTGAAGTTATGCCCAAAACAGGGTTCCAGGGGCACAACTGCGAAGAAAAACTAATGTCAGGGGCTAACTTTGGAAAAACCAAGGGCCCAAACATAAATAAACCTAACCGCCGAGGGCTAAAACACTAAAACAGAGGGGCTTGGACTGCGGGACCTATTTTTGGAAAGCTCGGGGTTTAAAACATTAAAAACAGGGTTGTTTTATAAATACTTTTGAACAGAGGTGGACTGCGGGTTGAATCCATGGAAACAGAGGGTCTCTTTCGCAAAAATGCCACGGCGGTCAGTGGTTGACTGGTATTGACCGGCGTTTTGACCGCTCTCCGGTGGATCTGGGGCGTTGGATTGAGATCGTGCGGCTAGGAAAGAAAGAGGAGAAGGCCTGGTCAACGTCGACCACCAGGGGCGGCGGAGTCCTTTGCCCGCGGCGGAGCATCGCCGGAGCGGCGTGCCCTGGCCTCAAGGGGCGACTAAGGACGACTAGACCTAGCCCAGAGGAAGGAGGGAGGTGCGGTGCGTCTCACCAGGGGGTCGGATGCGGCGGCGGAGCAGCGGAGGCGGCCAGCGGCGAGCGGGTGCGGGTGATGGCGTCGGTGCTTGCAGGAGGCACCAAGAAGCGGGTCTTGGCGTCCAAGAACCGGCGGGAAGGGGTCGCCAAGGTCCTGCGAAGCCGATGGTAGGGTCAATTTGGACGGAGAAGAAGCGCCGCGGCGGAATTGAGCGACGGCGGTGGCTCACCTTGCGGGTTTCGACGACCAAATTGAGGGCGGCGGCGGCTAATAGGGCTTGGGCTAGGGCACTGGAGCGAGCAAGGGCGCGGCGGCGGGTCCAGGAGACCCTTTTCTAGGGCGGCACAGGGGCTAGGTGGTCGCTCGAGTTCGACTCGAGTTCCAGCTCGTCTGCGGCGCGTTGGTGCGGGGGCCGACTAGCGGGCCCGGGGCACGGAGCAGGCGGGCGGAAGGGGACCGGCTGCAGAGGGCGAGAGTTGGCCGGGGGGGGGCGCGGGCCACGCGCAGAGAGAGCGGAGGGATGGCGCAGGCGGTCCACCGGCCGGAGGTGGAAGAAGCCCCTGCGGCGGGTTCCGCGCGATAGAGAGAGAGGGCGTGGGGACGAGTTGGGCCGGCTGCGCCTGGGCCTGGCCGAACTGAGCCGAAGGGGAAACCGAGAGAGGTGGGCCGGCGGCTGGGCTGTTGGCCCGGTGGCTGGCCTCCTCTTCTTTTTTTTTCTTTCTATTTTCCCTTTTTATTTTCTGAATATAACTTTGAAAAAAAGAGGCAAAAGCTCTATCAATTCAAATGAATTTGAATTTTGAATCCTTAGACCATACAAGAAATAAAGCAATGCACCAGCATGAATGTACAACAAAAGTTGACCTATAATTAATTTTAATTAATGTAGATAAAATAAATCATTAAATGCATGGCTAAGCATATAAAATCCTAGAAAATTAAATAAACCATATTAAATTTATTGTAAAATACTGAAAATAAAATTTAGGGTGTTACATTAGTGTTCTCACAGAGTATAATTTGAACCGCAGTGCTGGGAGTGGTAGCTTAAAGTCACAACCTCTAAATGTCATGATGTACTTCCCGTTTGTGTCCTTCCTCAAAAAATGTGCATGGATGAAGTGTGACTCTTTGACTACTCGTGTAGGGTCATTTGGCAAGCAGGAGACGGTAGCATTTGCTAGCACTCCCAACCCGTTGGCGATCCTTGTCACGAATGACGTGATCGAGATGATATAACCACTCTGAGCTAGTCCTTGCCAGTGACGGACCATGCTAAGCGTAGTAGCAAATTTTATTTTCTTCCACATGGCATAGAGACATCTAACATCCTCTACTCTGACACAACGGGTATTATCCCACGGGAAAACAACCATGGTGAGCCAGCGGGCTAAAAACCACAAAGTGGGGTATAATGTGAGCGATGCTCTTTTTCCTAGGAGCATCTGGTCCAACCAACTCTTTCTAAAACTCTACTGAATTAAATCCTACTAAATCCTCACTCAAAGTGCATTGTGGTGAAAAATCAAGCAAGTTGCTAAATTGGTGTAGAGTAATCTCATAATCAGTATTGAAAAGACGGAACCAGACGTACGTACCATCCCTTCGCGTGTCGGTGCAGAGCATCATGAGGAATTCCTTGGTGAGGAGGATGACTCCTCCCTCTGGCATTTCTACAAAGTCACTCCAACCCACGGCCTGGAACACCTCGTTGAACTCCTCCCGCATGCCAGTGTCGACAAGGAGGTCCTCGTCGAAGCATTTGGTCAGGGCGTAAGACTTTTGGTTTAAGAGTCTTAATGCCTTGGCCTTCTCCTGAGTGCGCGGCACGAGCTGTGAGTCGAGGATGAGTATTGCCCGGTGGGTGGACGATATATGGAATTCTTTAGGCTCCTCCGTGCTGATGGACATCCTCTTGGAGGTAGCATTCCGGCTTGCCGGGCCGGAGCCACCCTCCGAGGATGACCAGCGGATGTGTTGTCCTGCTTTGCTAACGGCCTTCTTTGCCTTCTTAAATGCATTCTTCATCCTACAAGGCACAAGAATACACAATACCCGAAGGATAGATGACAATAAAGATTAGCGTTAGTGGGTTAGTCGTCTAAGAGAAACAGTGTCCTTGTGGGGCAGAGCCTCCACAAAACGTTCTCGTCCTGCTTCACAAAAGAGAGAGTGTTGCCGGAATTTTATTTGGCTAACCAAATTTTATTCGGGCATTATTTTAACTAAGGTAGTGAGCTTAATTAAGCACTAATTGGAGTATTTGAGGGAGAGAAAGGTGATTGCTGCTTGGTGCACTGAAGGAAGAGGTGAGGGACAGTATTTATAGCGGGAAGGAGAGCAGGGGGTGGTCGGGCGGCCCACACCTATGGCCGGCTGGCCATAGGGGTGTCCCCTCTTGGTGCTTGCTTTTGGTAGGAGGTAAAGGAAGGTGAAAGGGAGGAAAAGGAGAGAAAGAGAGAACACAGAAGAGAGGAGTGGCCTGGTCGGCTGGTCGGCCACTCAAAAAAAAATTTTCAAAAATGCATAGCTCAAGAAATTAAACTAGTGCAAAAAATTAAAATTAGATGCGCGAAAATTAAATATGCAGTGGAGTGCAAAACTTAAATTTAGGCGAAAAATTAAATATGCCATCAAAAAGGTAGTGCCAATTTACCTGTTGGCGAGGGGAGCCCATATTTTGCCTTCTGGGGTTTTGTCACCAAAGTTGGGGGCCGCCTTTCTGTGTGACCTCTGTCCTCTGCGCCGGTTCGGAGTAGTTAACTCGTTCTCAGTGCCGACCTTGTTCTCAGGAGCTTTGCCTCCTAGTGCGGGACTGGGCTTGCCGTGGCTTGTCTCTTCTTTTCTCGATCTTCTGCTTTGCATTGCCTTCTCATACTCTTTCTGTTGGATCTCAGCCTCCATTTTCAACTTCTTATTCATGAATGTGCTGAGGCTGTCTTCCTTGGAATTTGACTTGTTGGTCTCAACCTTGTCCTTGGATGCATTCTGTGGAGCTTGGCACTTGAAAGTGTGCACCTTGTTGCATTGTTCAACTTTTGGCTTGAAGGCGAAAGTCTCATTCTTACCATTGATGTTTAGGTGGACTTTTCCTGCCCCGACGTCAATAGTCACTTCAGCAGTGCTCAAAAACGGTCGCCCAAGGATGAGCGGAGTCTTTGAGTCAATCTCCATATCCAATACCACGAAGTCATCCGGGATGAGAAAATCTCGGATCTTCACTAGGACGTTCTCCGCGAATGCTTCTGGGTACCAGACGGATTGATCCGCGAGCTGTAGGCACATAGCTGTGGGGGCAAGTGCGGCATGGTTCAGCTTGTCGAAGATGACCTTCGGCATTACACTGACACTAGCTCCAAGATCACATAACGCTTGGTCAAATTGTTGCTTCCCAATTGAGCATGAGATGGTAGGGCTTCCAAGGTCCTTCTTCTTGAGTATAGCTACGCTACACTTCTCTGTTAAGTGCACAATTTCCATTGACGGTAGGGGTTTCTTGTTGTTGAGGATATCTTTCAAGTACTTGGCGTATGTCGGTACCTGTATAGCATCTAGTAGGGGTATGTTTACATAAAGCTTCTTAATGACCTCAACGAACTTACTGTATTATTCGTCAGCGGCAACCTTCTTGTTTCTTGGAGGAAATGGTAGCACCATTGTATCATAGAACTCATGAGGTAAATGTTTCGATGCTGACTTTTCCTCCTTGCCAGGTGCATCTTCATCTGCAACCTTTTCTTCGGGCTCAGGCATCTTCTCCTACTCTTTACCTGCACGGCTAGGAGATGGGGGGTCCTGTGTGGACTTTCCACCCTAGTGGTTACTGCATTTATGTTCTCCTTGGGAGGAGCTTCAGGTTGCCTAGGCAGCTTACCTGGATTTGTGTTAGGTAAAGCGGCAACGACCTAAGCTATTTGAGTTTCAAGCATTTTGTTGAAGCTAAGTTGGTTTATCATAGCACTATTCAAAGTTTCCATTTGTAAAGATATAGACTCAAACATCCTATCATTAGTATGGAACTTTTTACTAATGCTATCATTCAGAGCATTCTGATCAAAAGTGTAATTACTCTTAGGAAATTGCTGTGAATTTGAAGAGTTACCTTGCCAGAGAAAGGGAGATGTGATCGTGAATTCCATCCTGGCTGAGGACGATTCCCATTGAAGCTGTTGGTACTATTACCAATGAAGTTCGCGTCTTCAGGCTACATCTCGAGGCAGCTGTTCCCCAAGTGCCCCGTATTTCCACAGACTTCACAAGTCATGTGGGAATCAAGGGCTTGCACCGGAGCGGCTTTTGGGGTTTCATTTAGCTTCTTAAGCAACAAATCCATCTTGTCGGTGAGCATGTCAATGCTCTCCAATTGATGGACGCCACGGGAACGGGTACTTGACCTCTCTTCTCTCCATCCTTCATTTGTGGCCACTTCTCTATGAGGTTCTTGGCCGCCGTGATGCTAAAGGATAGGAAGGATCCTCCAGCAGCTGCATCCAGGTGTTCTTGAACTAAGCGGTGAAGCCCATGAAAGAAGCTCCGAATGATAAGCCACTCTTGCATCCCGTGGTGTGGGCACGCTGCAATGTACTCTTGCAGACGTTCCCAGGCTTCTGCCACGGTTTCATCAGTGAGCTGTTGGAAGCTCGAGATCTTGTTCCTCAACGAGTTAGTTTTCCCTAGCGGGAAATACTTCGCCAGAAAAGCATCGGAACATGCGTTCCAAGTTGTGAGTATTGCTCTGTTGAGGTAGATCCACTAATTTGCCTTCCCAACAAGAGAGAAGGGAAAGAGATGAAGTTTGACGGCATCCGGTGACGCTCCTTTCATGTTAAAGGTGCTGTAGATCTCCAGAAATTGCTGCAGATGAATATTGCGTCTTCCGTAGCCAGTCCGCAGTGGCTTGAACCATGTGAATCACCCCCGGTTTGAGCTCAAAATCCTCTCCCACTTGAATATCAGGTCCCTTGGGGATATTGCTGCTTGAGGGGATGGAGAACTCACAGATAGTCTTTTCGGCCATGGTGGTGAAACGTAGAGTACTGGTTGAAGTACTTGGTTCTAGCTCCCTGGGTACAGGTCTAAGCCTAGCAAGTATGCAAAATAAAGGTACACCACACTTGCAGGAGATAGAAATAAAGTAAAATATAACTAAATTATATTGAAGATAATCTGAATCCAAAAGATACAAGAGTATTACCATAGACTCGAAGATAACTCCGGAGACTCCGAGGCAAAGCTCGACTCAACTCTAACTCCCAGGACTATCCTAACTACTAGCAAAGGAATGTAGCACTCTAAGATAGAACTCTCTACTCAACTCCACACCTTACAAATGAGCTCTCGGGGCCTATTTATAGCTTGTACAAGTGAGGGGTGTATTTGTAGGCAGATGAGGTCAGTTGGGAGCAAAGGTCGGTAGCCGACCGACCATAGGGGGTGGTCGGGCGTCCACCCGATTTACCGACTTTGTGCATCCGACGGTTTAGGAGGCCTCCCTATGTCGGTTGGCAGTTGGAATGGCGGTTGCACATGGAAAATGCCGCCGAGGGGTGGTCGGGCGACCACCCTAAGTGGTCGGGCGGCCATGTGTCTGGCTCCAATTGGATGCATGTTGTTTCCCTCGGATCCTTGACATCACCAATCCTTGTCCCAACATGTTGTGACCCTTTGATATATTGGATGCTCTCTTATATGGTTGGAGCTTCACCATTTTGTGTTTGTTTGGACACCAGATCGAAGACGTGGCAAGTGAAGTGCTTGAGGGATCATTCCACTTGGTCAGGGGTCCAAAACCCCACTGGTGAGTGGCCGGGCGGCCACTACCCATGGCCGGGCGGCCATGGCCCTGTCACCATTTCAGCCCATCTCTGGTATATGATGTGTTTTCAACCATTTTGTATACATTTTGGTACCTGCATCCAAATATTCATGTATATCTTGTGAAACTATAACACCCTAATTTTAATTCCAGTAATTTTCACAATAAACTTAATATGGTTTATTTAATTTCCTAGGATTTTATATCTGCATTTAATTATTTATTTTACCAAGCAAGTAATTAAAATGAATCATAGTGTCAACATGTGTGTGCATTCATGCTGGTGCATATTTTACTTTGTTGTATGTCTCAAGGTTTGGAATTCAAAATCTTTTGAATTCATAGTTTGTGGCTTTGTCTAAATAGGAAAAAGAGAGAAGATAGAAGAGAGAAATAGAAAAGGGAGGAAAAAGAAAAGGGCAACCGGCCCAGCGCCTCTTTTCCTCCTTTCGGCCTACTCCCGGCCCATTCAGTCGAGCGAGTCGGCCCGGCCAGCAGTCCCCGCGCGTCCCCCCTCGCTCTCTCTGACCCGTGGGCCCGAGCTGTAAGGCTCGTCTTCCTCACTCCCTCCCTCCGCTCACTCTCACCGGCGGACCGCCCCGCCACTCTCACCCTGGCCGATGGCCCCTCTCAGCTGCCCCACGCTGGCACCCAGGCCCGCACGCCAGCCCCCGCTCCCCTTCCACACGGATTCAACGCGGGGTCAGAGCGGATAAGCCTGGATTCCGGATGACGATGCGCCGTCACCCCATGCCGCAAGACTCGAAGTCGGTTCCGCGTCGTCGCCCTAGCCCCGGCCCTATAAAAGGCACCCCAGCCTTCGCCGTCATCCCCTCCACGCCCCCAAGCTCTCACCCCAAGCCCTAGCGCCCGCTCGCCGATGAATTTCGCCACCGAGGTCGCACGGTAAGCGCCCCCGCCGCCACGCAATTCCTCGCCGTTGCTCCTTCTCCGGCCTCTCTGACCCCTTGACCGTGCTCGCAGATCCATCCCAGAGCTCCACCGCCGGTTCCAAACGCTCGGAGCTACCTTCACTTCGCCGTCCCGCGACACCCGACTCCGCCGTTCGCTGCCGCTCGTCGCCAACCCGCTTCCGGCCACTTTCTGTCGCCCACGATCCCACGGTGAGGTTCGCCGGACCCTGCTCTCTCTCCCTGGCTAGCCCTCGTCCCGAGCCACGCCCTTGTTCGCAGGTAGCGCGCGCGCCGGCGATGCTCCGCCGCTCCTAATGGTCACCGCCGGCAAGCCTCCGCCTCAGCTAACCCTGGCCGCCGGATGCAATCTGGACGCGCCAGATTAAAACCTGAGCCGATCTCATCCGAGTCGCCGGACCTAGATCCGACCGCCCAGACGTGCCGACGACCTGTCAATACCGGTCAGCGTCGGTCAACCGCGCCTATTTTGCTAAAGAGCCCTTTTATTTATGCATAAGTCCTCGGTTCTATCAGATAAACCCTAGATCTAAGTTTTTAATCACAGTTATGCCCCTAGAACCTTGTTTTATGCATAACTTTCACGTTTTAGATCCGATTAGGGTGATTCTTGCGCTCATGTGTTCATAGCAGTACGTAGATTAGTTTTATATGAGTTTTATGTTCTGTTTTTATGTAATGGTGTACTGTTTCTTATAGTTTTACCTTTGTTTGCATGTATGTATGTACGTGGATGCTTGTATGGTGCTATGTTCGTGAGTAGACGTTGAGCAGTCTGTGGAGTTCGCAGAGCCACTTCCTGATTTCCTTGAGCAGTAGTCGGATAACCCCGAGGAAGGCAAGTATAACTTAAACAACACCTAATAACTGTTATATACTGCATGTGCATTTAATTTTGTGTACCCTTAAGGTCTACCTAGCTACTGTGATCCTTTATATCTACCTTTTTGGGATGCATTTGGGTTAAGTTATGCTAGGTGCAGCGCGAACCCTCATACCTTTTGTTAATTAACCATGTTAATGATTCTATGCAATTAATGTGAGCTTGACCCTCTGTGCTGTGTGCTTGACTGGTTCATGTCTCATTTAAAACTGGCTTTTTAGCAACATGGTTTAGGGAACCTGAGCAATGTGCTCGTGTGCTTTTGCGGTTCTCTCCGTAAGGACCTGTTCATAGAGCGACAACCTGGGATAACCGCGCTACCACAAGACTGGGATGGGGCAGTCTTAGCTCAGTAATTAGGTCATTTTGGTTTGGGGTAACTTACCTGCGGGGCAAGAGGGGGAGTAAGCTTCAGTCAACCTCGCGCTCCTTGGATTGAGTGTGCTTTACGTTATATGTATGTGCTTCTCCCCTTGGAGGCTTGCCTCACCGTTGCGGCGGTTGATTCCTTGCGGTTACTCTTTACTAACATGATCTTTGGAAAGGATTCGTAGTGTGCTTGCTAGTAATCTCATCTCTGGTAATGTGATGAACACCTAGCGTAGCTCATGACTTGTGGGTAAAGATGTGCAACCTCTCGAGAGTGTAAAACTGACATGTCAGCCGTGCTCACCGTTATGAGCGGCCCGGATCCTCCTTTTGATTAGTGGTTCCCTGGTTATGGTTCTGGTTATGGTTATGTTCTTTAATATGATGTTAATTTTCTTTATGCAATGACTTTGGGCTAATGGGTTGTCTTACTCAACTTTAGTAAATAGAAGTTAATAAAACCTTGTCAATTAAAAGCCCATGCAGTCAAGTCAGCTAACCTTAGAGCCTCATAGTTTATGTTATACTTGTTGAGTACCTTGTACTCACGCTTGTTTTATCTTCATTCCTTGTTGGGGGGACAAATCCAACCGCTGTTCAGTTGATGGAGATGCCGAGGAGTACACACAGAGCTATGATGAGTTCTAGGCGTCCGTTCACCAATTGACGTCCTTGTGGCGCCCTTAGTTATCTTTTACGCTTCCGCAATGTTTTGTTATAACTCTGAGTTTAAGACATGATCTTTATTATGTAATAATGATGTTAACTTTTTATGTACGCTTTTATTCTTTGACATGTGTCTGTGATGCCATTGTAATTTGTCATACATATGCGAGACTTGATCCTAGAGCATATGTATACTTGCTCGGTTTTGTTCATTGGAAACCGGCTGTGACAAATTGGTATCAGAGCCGTGTTGACTGTAGGACGAATGCCTAGTTTAGTACTGGACGGATTTAAGGATTTTCACTTCTCTTTGCCTTACTTGCTGTATATTTTATCCTATTTACTAATCATTTTCTTTTATTCCTTCTGTCATAATAGAACTGATCTTAAACCCTTTCTATCGTTCCTGTAGAGGATGGCTCGCACCAGGTTGACCGCACGGAAGAGCATTGGAGAACAAGGCATGCCCCCTCACTACGTCCCTCCAGTGGAGCAAGAGGACAATCAAGAAGAAGAGGAGTTCTACAACACCGATGATGCCAACTCCAGTAGCGAGTCAGGAGGAGAGGACGCCCCCGCACCAGCAGCTCCAGTTCCAGAGGTACCGCCTGCACCCCAGCAGCAGGAGGAGGAGCCCCCTGCGCCCCAGCCTGAGGCGCCCAGGTGGCCGTACCACGCCGTCCTTCCTCTAGCAGACCAGCTCGTCGGCCCCGACTTCGCACAGGAGGGAGTGACGACCATCCCCGCCTAGGATGCTACGAAGGTCTACCCCATCAGCAATGAACAGTACCACGAGCTCCTGCAGGACTGCCTCTACACCGCCGGACTAACTATGCACGACGTTGCCTATGAAGTCATGCACCTGGAGCACCCGAACTACAACGAGCAGTGGTTGGCCAAGGCACAGGTCAGGCGCCCCAATGCTGTCTACGGAGGGTACATTGTGAAGACCGAGCATGAAGCCCCGATGCCCCATGAGACTATAGGAGCTGCCATGGAAGATGCTGCACGTCAGGCTTTGGGAGCAGTCCGTCACAAGTACCACACCGCTCTCAACCAGACTGCGTGGCGCTACTTTCCATGGCGTGAGCAAGGGAAGGCAGACCACGTGATATCTTCAGCAGCAGGGGAGGATGATGATTGCTTGAAGATGATGGTTCGACTTGTGGTGGCCCTGAACTCCCAGTACGACATCTTAGTGGATGAGCTTCACCGAGCACACGATGAGATTGTTGATCTACGAGCCCGAGCTGCAGGAGTGACAGGAGCAGACCCAGTGGTGCCTTATGTGGAGCGCGCTGAGTCACCTGACCGCAAGAGGACCCGCTATGGAGAGCCGGACAGCGTCACTAGGATCCTTCCTCATGAGGATTAGGTTTACCATTATGAGTCTTCGTTAGTACGTTCTTTTTGAGTCAGTTATGTCGAGTTCGTGTGTTGAAACTTTGAGTTAATGTTTAGTGTTTGGGTGTTTGTCATTTTGGTTCATGCTTGAGTTGGTTCTTTGTTTGATTGCTAGTCTTGCTGTGGGGATTGTCCACAGTAAACAACTATGAAGACCAAGTTAATTAATAAAAGAGTTGGATCGTTTTGGGTTATAAATAGCCATTCACTCTATTGCTCTGTCTACTTTATCTCACTTTTGTTTATCTTCTGTGATCTGGTTTACTGTCACTTATGCTTTTCATCATGGATGTATGCAACAACTATTTACTTACGATATCTCAATTACTACAATCAGATGGTGAACACAAGGAGAGGTAATGTCCCAGAGGACAACAACCAAGGCAATGGGCAACCACTGCCCAATCCACCTCAGCTCACTGCAGAACAATTCTACAATCTCCAGATGCAGATGATGAACACCCTCAACAATACTGCTCAAGATCTGCAACATGTTCATGCCAACCAACCTCAGCAGCAGAGGGATAGGCGTGGAGATTTCCTGAAGGGGCATCCACCTACCTTCTCTTATTCAGCAGATCCGCTGCAAGCAGACAACTGGCTCCGGGCAGTGGAGCGGCAACTTGATATTGCTCAGTGTACTGATCAAGAAAGAGTTTTGTATGCTTCAGGGCAGCTTCGAGGAGCCGCTCTAGACTAGTGGGAGTCTTACAGGCCACAGGACAGGGAGTGTTTCACATGGGCTCAGTTCCGTGATAGATTCAGGAGCCATCATGTGCCCGCTGGTATAATGAAAATGAAAAAGAAGGAATTTCTTTCTCTGAAGCAGGGGAGCATGACTGTGACGGAGTATCGTGACAAGTTCCTGCAACTAGCTCGCTACGCCCCTACAGAGGTTGCTAAAGATAGTGACAAGCAGGAACACTTCATGGAAGGACTTAGGGACACTCTTCAATTACAGTTGATGAATGGCCACTACAACAACTTCAATCACCTAGTGGACCGTGCCCTACTCCCTGAGCAGAAGAGTCGGGAGATAGAAGACAGGAAGAGGAAGTTTACTCCTACTCCTACCAATGGCAGTAACCGCCCTCGTCAACCACAGCAGCAGGGATATCAGCAGCACCAGCCAAAGCAGCAGAATCCAGGCCAGCGCTATCAACAGCAGAACTAGCAGTCTTGCCCGCCACAACAAGGTCTGCGTCAGGGACCACCTAATTCTTCTACCCCAAATCAGACATTAGTTCCGGTGGCCCGAAATTGCTACAAATGTGGGGAATTTGGGCACCTTTCTCCTAATTGCCCTCAGAAGACACAACCCAACCAGCAAGGTCAAAAGCAGAACCCCCAGCAACAGCAGCAACAAGGGCGCCCTAACCAGCAGAACAAAGGGCCATGGCAGGGCAAGGTGAATCACGTGACGACCGAGGCGGCAGCTGAAGCTCCCAATGTCATCCTCGGTACATTCCTAGTCAATTCCAAACCTGCTACAGTATCATTTGATATGGGTGCTACACATTCTTTTATCGCGAAGTCATTTGCCGAGCAGCATAACATAAGCATAAGCTCTATAAAAAGACCCATGATAGTGTCATCACCAGGGGAAAAAATAAATACCAGTTCGATCTGTTCCAAAGTTAGTATTAACATAAGGGGGGTAGAGTTCCGCACTAGGTTGATAGTCATAGACTCAGTGGGCATTGACGTCATATTGGGTATGGAAACTCTTAACAAGTGGGGAGTCAATATAGATTGTGCTAGTCGAACCGTTCACTTGACAGCACCAGATGGTCAGAAAGTAGAGATAAGTGCATCAAGTCCTACCGGATGTTTGCATCAGATGGAAGCTAAGTCTACGGATGGTATTCGGGTGGTGTGTGATTACCCAGATGTCTTTCCAGATGAGTTGCTAGGTATGCCACCTGACAGAGAAATTGAGTTTGTAATAGAACTTTTACCTGGTACAGCACCCATTGCAAAGAGGCCATATAGGATGGCACCCATAGAGCAGGAAGAAGTTAAAAAGAACATAGATGAATTGCTAGCCAAGGGTTATATTAGACCTAGTTCCTCTCCTTGGGCTTTCCCAGTCTTGCTTGTTGAAAAGAAAGATACCAATGAGAAGCGAATGTGTGTGGATTACCGAGCCCTGAATGAAGTTACAATTAAGAACAAGTATCCTCTTCCCCGCATCGATGACTTGTTTGATCAACTCCAAGGTGCTTGTGCCTTCTCTAAGATTGATCTAAGGTCGGGTTACCATCAACTGAAGATCCGTCCCTCAGATATTCCAAAGACGGCATTCACCACTAAATATGGTTTATATGAATACTTGGTAATGTCTTTTGGTTTAACCAACGCTCCTGCCTACTTCATGCATCTGATGAATAGAGTGTTCATGGATTACCTGGATAAATTTATAGTGGTTTTTATTGACGATATTTTCATATACTCCAAGACAGAGAAGGAACATGAAGTACACTTGAGATTAGTGCTACAAAGATTGAGGGAACATAAGTTGTACGCCAAGCTGAAGAAGTGTGAGTTTTGGATTGATGAAGTGCCCTTCCTTGGTCACATTATTTCCAAGGGAGGAATCGCAGTGGATCCATGCAAGATCAGTGCTATAACAAACTGGGAAGTACCACAAACGCCAAAGGAGGTCCGTGGATTCTTGGGTTTAGCAGGATATTATCGGAGATTTATTGAGAACTTCTCCAAGATAGCAAAGCCCATGACTTCTCTACTCGAGAAGGACGCGGCATTCAAGTGGACAACAGATAGACAAGCTGCCTTTGATGAGTTGAAGAAGAGGTTGACGACCGCACCCGTATTGACACTACCCGACCAACAGAAGAAGTTCACAGTATATTGCGATGCTTCCAAGGATGGTTTAGGATGTGTCCTAATGCAAGAGGGCAAAGTGGTCGCTTATGGATCACGGCAATTGCGCAAGCATGAAGTGAACTATCCAACCCATGATCTAGAACTCGCAGCAGTGGTGTATGCTTTAAAGATTTGGCGACACTATCTTTTCGGACAGCGTTGTGAGATATACACTGATCACAAGAGTCTCAAGTACATCTTCACACAGAACGAATTGAATATGCGTCAGCGAAGGTGGTTAGAGTTGATCAAGGATTACGATCTGGAGATACACTATCATCCTGGCAAGGCTAATGTGGTAGCAGATGCTCTGAGTCGGAAGAGTTACGCCAATATGGCTTTGGGTTTCCAGATGCCACCATAATTATGTGAGGAATTTGAAAGTTTGAACCTAGGATTCCTAAGTCACACCACAGTGGCAGCATTTGAAGCAGAACCAACCCTAGAAGAAGAGATCAACAAGTATCAGAAAGAGGATAAGAAGCTCCAAGAGATCCGTGAGTCATCAAGAAAGGAGAAGCACCTGATTTCAAAGAGGATGAGCGAGGTACCTTGTTGTATAAGAATAGAATCTGTGTACCCAACGTTAATAGTATTCGGAAGTTGATATTGAGCGAGGCACATGATACAGCTTACTCCATTCATCCTGGGAGTACTAAGATGTATTATGACCTCAAGGTGAGATTTTGGTGGCTTGGAATGAAGAGGGCAGTAGCTGAGTATGTGGCAGTGTGTGATACTTGTCAAAGGGTGAAAGCAGAACACCAGAGACCGGCAGGGTTGCTGCAGCCATTGAAGGTTCCTGAGTGGAAATGGGAGGAGATCACTATGGATTTTATAGTAGGGTTACCTCGCACACAGACGGGTTATAACTCAATATGGGTGGTGGTGGATTGTTTAACCAAAGTAGCTCACTTTATACCTGTGAACACCACCTACTCAGGTACAAGATTGGCAGAATTATACATATCTAGAATGGTGTGCCTACATGGCGTACCTAAGAAAATTATATCCGACAGGGGGTCACAGTTCACTTCCCGCTTTTGGGAACAATTGCACGACTCATTGGACACAAAGCTCAGGTTCAGTATAGTGTACCATCCACAGACGGACGGGCAAACAGAAAGGACCAATCAAGTACTTGAGGATATGTTGAGAGCATGCGCTATACAGTATGGGACCAGTTGGGATAAGTGCCTACCTTATGCTGAATTCTCATATAACAACAGCTACTAAGCTAGTCTCAAAAAGTCACCATTCGAAGCTCTATATGGTAGGAGGTGTAGAACCCCCTTGTTTTGGGATCAGATTGGGGAAAAATAGGTGTTTGGCCCTGGAATTATAGAAGATGCAGAACAACAGTTGCGGGTGGTATAGGAGAACCTAAAGATTGCTCAGTCAAGACAAAAGAGTTATGCTGATAATCGCAGAAGAGAGTTGAACTTCAAAGTGGACGATTTTGTGTATCTAAAGGTGTCACCAATGAGGGGAGTTCGTAGATTCAACATGAAAGGGAAGTTAGCCCCTAGATATATTGGGCCATTCAAGGTGTTGGAGAAGAAGGGTGAGGTAGCCTATCGTCTGGAATTACCTCCGAGTCTATCGGGAGTGCATGATGTGTTCCACGTATCTCAGTTGAAGAAATGTTTGAGGGTACCAGAAGAGCAAGCTCCCTTGGAAGATTTGAATGTACAGGAGGACCTGACTTACACTGAACATCCAATTAAGATTTTGGAGACATCTGAAAGGGTCACTAGAAACAAGCGGATCAAAATGTGCAGAGTGCAGTGGAGTCACCGTACAGAAAATGAGGCAACTTGGGAACGAGAGGATAAAATGAAAGAAGCATACCCTAATCTCTTTGCTAGCCAACCTATGTGAATCTCGGGGCGAGATTCCTGTTAAGGGGGGTAGGTTTGTAACACCCTAATTTTAATTCCAGTAATTTTCACAATAAACTTAATATGGTTTATTTAATTTCCTAGGATTTTATATGCCCAGTGCTGCATTTAATGATTTATTTTACCAAGCAAGTAATTAAAATGAATCATAGTGTCAACATGTGTGTGCATTCATGCTGGTGCATATTTTACTTTGTTGTACGTCTCAAGGTTTGGAATTCAAAATCTTTTGAATTCATAGTTTGTGGCTTTGTCTAAATAGGAAAAAGAGAGAAGATAGAAGAGAGAAATAGAAAAGGGAGGAAAAAGAAAAGGGCAACCGGCCCAGCGCCTCTTTTCCACCCTTTCGGCCTACTCCCGGCCCATTCGGTCGAGCGAGCCGGCCCGGCCAGCAGTCCCCGCGCGTCCCCCCTCGCTCCCTCTGCCCCGTGGGCCCGAGCTGTAAGGCTCGTCTTCCTCACTCCCTCCCTCCGCTCACTCTCACCGGCGGACAGCCCCACCACTCTCACCCTGGCCGATGGCCCCTCTCAGCTGCCCCACGCTGGCGCCCAGGCCCGCACGCCAGCCCCCGCTCCCCTTCCACACGGATTCAACGCGGGGTCAGAGCGGATAAGCCCGGATTCCGGATGACGATGCGCTATCACCCCGTGCCGCAAGACTCGGAGTCGGTTCCACGCCGTCGTCCTAGCCCCGGCCCTATAAAAGGCACCCCAGCCTTCGCCGTCGTCCCCTCCACGCCCCCAAGCTCTCAGCCCAACCCCTAGCGCCCGCTCGCCGACGAATTTCGCCACCGAGGTCGCACGGTAAGCACCGCCGCCGTCGCGCAATTCCTCGCCGTTGCTCCTTCTCCGGCCTCTCTGACCCCTTGACCGTGCTCACAGATCCATCCCGGAGCTCCGCCGCCGGTTCCAAACGCTCGGAGCTACCTCCACTTCGCCGTCCCGCGACACCCGACTCCGCCGTCCGCTGCCACTCGTTGCCGACCTGCTTCCGGCCACTTTCTGCCGCCCACGATCCCATGGTGAGGTTCGCCGGACCCTGCTCTCTCTCCCTGGCTAGCCCTTGTCCCGAGCCGCGCCCTTGTTCGCGGGGTAGCGCGCGCGCCGGCGATGCTCCGCACTCCTAATGGTCACTACCGGCGAGCCTCCGCCTCAGCTACCCTGGCCGCCGGATGCAATCTAGACGGGCCAGATTAAAACCCGAGCCTATCTAATCCGAGCCGCCGGATCTAGATCCCACCGCCCAGACGTGCCGGCGACCGGTCAATACCGGTCAGCGCCGGTCAACCGCGCCTGTTTTGCTAAAGAGCCCCTTCCTTTTTCGGTAATCAACCCGCAGTCCACCGTAGTTCAAAAGTAATTAGGTTTAGGTCCTTTTCTTTATGTTTTAGCCCCTGACCTTTTAGAAATTAGAACCCGCCGTCCCAGGGCCGCCGGTTTTGCCTGTAGGCCCTCGGGAGGTCCTTTTATTTATGCATAAGTCCTCGGTTTTATCAGATAAACCCTAGATCTAAGTTTTTAATCGCAGTTATGCCCCTGGAACCTTGTTTTATGCATAACTTTCACGTTTTAGATCCGATTAGGGTGATTCTTGCGCTCATATGTTCGTAGCAGTACGTAGATTAGTTTTATATGAGTTTTATGTTCTGTTTTTATGTAATGGTGTATTGTTTCTTATAGTTTTACCTTTGTTTGCATGTATGTATGTACGTGGATGCCTGTATGGTGCTATGTTCGTGAGTAGATGTTGAGCAGTCCGTGGAGTTCGCAAAGCCACTTCCTGATTTCCTTGAACAGCAGTCGGATAACCCTGAGGAAGGCAAGTATAACTTAAACAACACTTAATAACTATTATATACTACATGTGCATTTAATTTTGTGTACCCTTAAGGTCTACCTAGCTACCGTGATCCTTTATATCTACCTTTTTGGGATGTATTTGGGTTAAGTTATGCTAGGTGCAGCGCGAACTCTCATACCTTTTGTTAATTAACCTTGTTAATGATTCTATGCAATTAATGTGAGCTTGACCCTCTGTGCTGTGTGCTTGAGTGTTTCACTTCTCATTTAAAACTTGCTTTTTAGCAACTTGGTTTAGGGAACCTGAGCAATGTGCTCGTGTGCTTTTGTGGTTCTCTCCGTAAGGACCTGTTCATAGAGCGACAACCTAGGACAACCGCGCTACCACAAGACTGGGATGGGGCAGTCTTAGCTCAGTAATTAGGTCATTTTGGTTTGGGGTAACTTACTTGCGGGGCAAGAGGGGGAGTAAGCTTCAGTGAACCTCGCGCTCCTTGGGTTGAGTGTGCTTTACGCTATATGTATGTGCCTCTCCCCTTGGAGGCTTGCCTCACCGTTGCGGTGCTAGATTCCTTGCGGTTACTCTTTACTAATGTGATCTTTGGAAAGGCTTCGTAGTGTGCTTGCTAGTCATCACATCTCCGGTAATGTGATGAACACCTAGCGTAGCTCATGACTTGTGGGTAAAGATGTGCAACCTCACGAGAGTGTAAAACTGACATGTCAGCCGTGCTCACGGTTATGAGCGGCCCGGATCCTCCTTTTGATTAGTGGTTCCCTGGTTATGGTTCTGGTTATGGTTATGTTCTTTAATATGATATTAATTTTCTTTATGCAATGACTTTGGGCTAATGGTTTGTCTTACTCAACTTTAGTAAATAGAAGTTAATAAAACCTTGTCAATTAAAAGCCCATGCAGTCAAGTCAGCTAACCTTAGAGCCTCATAATTTATGTTATACTTGTTGAGTACCTTGTACTCACGCTTGTTTTATCTTCATTCCTTGTTGGGGGGACAAATCCAACCGCTGTTCAATTGATGGAGATGCCGAGGAGTACACACAGAGCTATGATGAGTTCTAGGCGTCCGTTCACCAGTTGACGTCCCTGTGGCACCCTTAGTTATCTTTTACGCTTCCGCAATGTTTTGTTATAACTCTGAGTTTAAGACATGATCTTTATTATGTAATAGTGATGTTAACTTTATGTACGCTTTTATTCTTTGACATGTGTCTGTGATGCCATTGTAATTTGTCATACATATGCGAGACTTGATCCTGGGCATATGTATACTTGCTCGGTTTTGTTCGTTGGAAACCGGGGGTGACAGAAACTCATTAGTAGCAAGGGTTAGTCCATGTAATTCACATGTTTAGCTTCATTTGGTGGATAATCAACGGTTGATATCGTGAGATTACGACCGTCAACACTTGGCGCGACGTCGAACCCGCGCCACCACCACCGCAGTGCACCTCCAGTTCACCGCCTCTGCTACCTCGACCGTGCCTCCTCCGACATCCACACCTACCCGAGGTAGTAGCCCTGGGTGAGTGTCACCGCCCGCACCACATGTCACGACTCCGGCGAGCCCCAGCTCGCCGGCGCACGCACGCCTCGCCGCGGCCGGCGCGAGGAAGAAGAAGGGGGCGGGTTATTTTTAGATCTAGCCCTTGGAGTTTTAGGGTTTTACAGTTTAATCCATGCGCTGTTGAATGTGTCTTGTAGATCTTGCATGCTAGCCCCTGGAAGTTAGGTTTAATTATGATCTAGCCCCTGGATCTGTGATTTTTATTTTATTTAGTTAATAAATGACAGAAACTTTGGAAAATCATAATAAATCGAATAAAAATCCAAAATGGACAAACTCAGTGGCTATGAACTCCCTGTGACTAGATCTACAGCATGGGTATGATGTGGAGATGTGCATTATCTGTTTTGCCCTCGGTATTGTGCATGCATGCTATTCTATCTAAAATGGAAAATATGGTCAAAATGAACTCCAATTGAGCTGAAACTTGGATAGTAGTTTGCTTAGGGTATTATTGCACTGTAGAAAATTTGGCAACCCTAGCACTCACTGTTAATTTATTATTTTGACATTTTCATGCAAATCATACATTTTATTAACATGGGAAATAGATGCTATGTGAAACATGCTTAAAATGGCTCTCTGGTATTTTTCATATGCTTCATATAGTACTGGTAGCTCACTGGTTAAATATGAACCTGTGCATGTATAGGTTAGTAGGTGATTTGAAAATGATAAATTGTGCCTTGTTTAACTATATAATAGGAAAAAGTGGTTCTAAACTACTAGTAAAATTCTGGGGAAAATCTAGTAGCTTACTAATGATGTCTTGTTTTTAGAAAGTATTTTTGTAAATTTTATGACTACTGTTTTGCTATGCATGAATATTATGATGTATTTTAAATATAGAAAATAGATGTCCTATAAAACTATGGACTCTAAGCTTGCTGATTTTTGTGCTTGTTGTTCGTGACAAGTTATGCGGTCTGCCCAAATTCCATTCCTACAAATTATGAAAAATCTGAAAGTTAAAAGGCTGATATCTTGCTGGAATTTTAGTAAAATGATTATAACTTTTCTGGGGCTGAAATTTTGACAGTGGCTTACCACAGTACTGATCTGTATGTCATAAATATATGAGCTCATTTGGGACTGTATAATAGTATGAACTTGACAACCGGTATAATAGACCTAAGTATAGTTTCATGTATGTGTGTAATATTACTTGCTTCACCATGATGCTTGCTGAAAGTTCCTGTGATATTATGAATGATGGGTTAAACTAAGTTTAGGTAATGGTTTGTACGATTTCTTAATAATGGTTGTGTGATTTCTTAAAGTAAAGCTTGTAAGTTTCCTTTGTTGTGGTATGAGTTTAAAAATGAGGGTAGTTAGGTTTTGCATCAAACGTTATGCACCATGGTTATATTTTCTTGCACCCTATGCCTGCTTTTGCATACCTTAGCACTCATTTGCATTTTGTCATCGTATATAGATCCCGCGAATGAGGTGCTAACGCAGGAGCTGCCATTGGTCGAAGAACCCGACAACCAAGAGCCAGAAGAATAGCAGCAGGAGGACCCACCGCAGGCCATTGACTTCGCATCTGAGGAAGCTAACCCTAGCGAAAAAGGTAGGCAGGACCATACTTCACCCAGGCATATGCATTAGGAGTTGTCTTTTCTCACCAGGGCTGACGACTTTCTTACGTGGCTGCGAGGCAGCATCGGTGGGCTTGATGTTGTCTCGATGTTTCAAGGCTTTGATTATCATGGACCATGAACTTTAGTTTCCGCTGCGAGATACTTTGAAGAACTCATTCTATCTTATGACATTATGTTGTGATTGTACTTTAAATTCGAACCTAGTCTGTAAACCTAAAGTCTATTATTATTACTCTATTCAACTGCCTGTGATAATGTAATTGCTGTAGCTCCTTTGACAGTCTGATGTGTATGATGTCGGTTCCTCTGGATTCGACGGACTACCGAGTTTGGCCTAGCCTAAGTGCACTGCGATCCAGAGGTGGTAGGTGTGTTTAGTCTGGATTACATGGGCGGTTCCGCCACAGCTGGTATCAGAGCCGATCATACACAGACAGCAATCATATCAACAAGTTTTGTTTTGCAAACTATTTTTGAAAAACCTTTTTCAAGTAATTAAAAAATGAGAGTATGCGATATGCCCATACTAAGGATGTTAGTGTCATCCATGTGACATCACTAACATTCTGACCTAGATAGAACTCATATGTATATTCAGTGCTTTGGGAAGCAACCTTTCGGCCATAGCTATCCCCAATACTGGAGGAGCGCTATCAGGATTTGCGAATGGTTGTGAACCCTGCATTCACGCTGGGTAGGAAAACTCTTTAAGGGTGGTGGGCATGCTTTGGATGCTTTCATGCCCACCACACTTACATTTGGTTTGGGGATCCACCTTTTTCTCGACAATCCCAGTACTGGTGGAAAGTCAGGCTGTGAGAGGAGGTGCAAAGGCCCACCCTACGTTGTCCACGCAGCGGTCACGCGTGGATGCCACACTAGGTGGTAATGTATGTGCATGCATTCTTCTATAGGTACACTAACTACATGCGAACTTAAGAATGAATAGAAAGCGACTAGTTGCATTAGAGAGCGCCGTGCATATGTATCACCGAATTAACGATAGCTATAAATGATATATTAAGGTGTGTGATGGGAGACCGGTTAGTGCGATTCATGCATCATATCTTATGTTCTGTTCTTGTTGGGGGATTATGAGAGTACAAATGGGATAAATCGTAACTTTAAATTACCATCTGCACGTTATCACTGTTATACTTATATTAATTCTCCTTTTATGAAGTTATTTTAAATCACTAATCTGAAGCATTGCTTATTAAAAAAAGATGGCCAGGACCAAGCAAACCGCATGTAAGGCTACCAGCGTGAGGGGACTCCGCAGACAGGAGGGGCAGAGGGCTGCTCCCCTTCCTGATGTGACTCACACTCCTCCCGTGGTGGAGGGAAGCTTGCTCCACACATGCTGCAGGGAGGACTGCACCCTTTCCTAGATCCTGTGCAGAGCTATGAGGGAGCTGAGGCGCCGTCCTTGCCCCTTCATCTCTGTGCAGATTGTGCATGAGGTGGGGAACTGCTGGGCCCAAGTCGTTCTTCCCCGAGGTCACTTCACGGGGTAGACCACGATCACCACCTACGGGGCCAATGAGGAGGAGGCATATCAAAAGGCAGTTATGGCAGCACTAGTAAACCTGAGTTCCACCGAGAACGCAGGCCCTACGGCCCTACCCTTCCTCCCCACTGATGAGATGGATGACGAGTGGATTCGTCGTCATGAGCAGCTGGAGAGTAGGGCTGACACTAGGCCCTATGTCGCGTGCATGCAGTTTGCCTGAGACGCGCAATGGATGTACCTCCGTGCGGAGGATCGCAGCCGCTACTACTACGACAAGAGCACGGATGCACGAGCACGAGTGGAGGAGCTGGAGGGGCAGTGTTGACGGTCGTTATTGCACTACCAATGACCGTCAACTATCCATGAACATGGAGGAAAATATGCCAAAGTATGGATAAACCTGTGCTACTAACACATTCCCACAAGTTGTGTTGAATATTTGATTGTAGGTACAAAGATCAGCAGAAAACAGGATAATTTGGCTAAGTCACAGGATCACTGGCCAATGGGCCAGGTCACCCGGCTCCAAGCCAGGTCACTCGGCTCCACCCCAGGCCGCCCGACCTGGCAAAGTGGCCAAATCAGCTCATCTTCGACCTGCATGTGCCTAAGTGACGTGACAACACACTTGTGAAGTCCAAATGCCGAATGCACCACGTCAAGTACCGGAAGGCTTGCCACATCACCGATCCAACACTTGGATTGGTGAAGTCAGCAATCCTGGGCACTTCAATCCTGCGGCTAAGGAAGAAACACAAGTGAAGATCAACGGTTGAGGGAAAAGCACACTTCTAACCGCCATAACCGCTATGCAACCGACTTGGGGAGGTAATATGAGCCACAAGATGGAGAAAGGCAGTGGATCCGACGGTCCCCCGGGCCACCCGGCTTGGGGTGGAGCCACCCGGCCCCACCTCGGCGCCTTCCGGTTGTAACCGCCTCTCCAACCGCCATACCGACCTTAGAAGCTATAAATACCCCCCTAAGCTTCACTTGTAGAGAGTGGAAGTTGAGTAGCTCATAATATCATTTAGTCTAGTAGCACTAGGTTAGTCCTGGGAGTTAGAGTTGAGTCTGAGCTTTTGCCTTAGGGATTCCGGAGTCTTCTTCGAGTCTCAGTAAAGCTCTTGTTTCTTTCTATCTTTTGTACTCATTACTCTAGTATAATATTTATCATTGCTCTATCTTTTGTTATACTTTACTTTACTTCTCAATGCTTGCCTAGTGTGGTGTACCTTTATTGCACACTAGATCCAAGGCTTAGGTTTGTGTTGTTCTTAAGTTATCTGAATCTTGTTAGACTTGCCGGTGCTATAAGCTTGTCTTAGGCTTTCGATCTAAGATTAAGTTAGTTCTCACCCGCTGATCAAGGAAGAGCTTTAGTGTTCAAGTTCTCACTTGAACACTAGTATAGCGTGCCATCTTACCCACACAGATTTGGTCGGTACCCTCTCTAGGTGACAGCTCTAGAGGTCTCAGTAATCTACCCTATCGTTCGGTAAGCCCGTAGGTGTTAGCCGGGCCTCCTTCGGAGGTCTACTATTTACCCCTTGACCCCTCGAGGCGCCGGAATTTCGCTCGACGCAAGATCCTAGCTTGTATCCAGTTAACTTAGTTCAACCGCGAATACTTCTCTGCAGCGGTTAAGTAGTAGAGTTTGGAAATCTAATCTCACTCGTTGTCCTCCCAGGCAACTACCTAAGTGTTAGGCTTCTTTAGTCCCTGTTTTACTCTTCCCACCAGACACTATCTTTATATCTTACCCCCATTGTAAGTTTAGCTGGTATTTTATCTAAGTTATAGTACTGCTTGAAAGTTTGACATTTCATTCCACCTATTCGCCCTTGCTTCCCTGTGAATTTTTACGATACTCGGAATACTCTGAGTGAAAAAGCTACAGCGAATCTCCGTGCGCTTGCGGAGTAAAATCTGTTACGCTAAGAGACGTCAACAAGCTTTTTCTGGCGCCATTGCCGGGGAAGCAATTGGCAATAGAAGTTTGATTTGTTCGAACCTAGGTACTTATAACTTGATAACATACCGCTATTTCTTAGCAGGATTATTTGCCTCTGTCTACTTTATTGTTGGGTGACAGAGAGGTGTATGACCGATTTTGACCTACCGGCATACTTTCACAACAATTTGGAGTTGCTGCTCAGAAGGAGAGTCCATCAGAAGACGATCCACAGGCAGAGGCCTGTGCCAGCTACACTGGAGTTTGGATCCACAAGCACAACCGACATGACACATATGGCTGAGAAGACCATTCGCGAGTTCTCTATCCCATCCAGCAGCAACATCCCTACGGGGCCAAGTGTGACTGTTGGAGATGGGTTCGAGCTCAAACCAAGTGTCATCCATATGGTCCAAGCTAGCCCATTCTGCAGATTGGCGTCGGAGGATGCAAACAGCCATCTCTAGCAATTTCTGGAGATATGCAGCACTTTCACTATCAAGGGTGCAACCACCGATGCTCTTCGTCTCTTCCCGTTCTCACTGGTTGGGAAGGCGAAACAGTGGTTCTACCTGAACCGCAACAACTTGGCGACTTGGGAGGCATGCTCCAATGCCTTCCTAGCCAAGTACTTCCCGCTAGGGAAGACAAGCTCACTAAGGAACTGCATCTCGAGCTTCAAGTAGCTCGCTGATGAGTCCGTGGCGGAGGCATGGGAGAGACTACAAGAGTACATCGCCGCCTACCCCCACCATGGTATGGAACAGTGGCTGATAATCCAGAATTTCTTCCATTGACTACACCGGTCCGCGCAAGAACACCTCGATGCAGCCACTGGAGGATCATTCTTGTCCTTGAGCGTTGCCGCTGCCCGCTCTCTCATCGAGAAGATGGCAAGCAACCAAGGATGGAGAGAGAAGAGGGCAAATAATAAGCCCCGTGGAGTCCACCATATTGACGGCTCTGACATGCTTGCTGCCAAAATGGACCTCCTGCTAAAGAAGCTGGAGGGCGCTCCTGAAGCTGTGCTGGTCCAGGCACTGGATTCTCGCATGACTTGCGAGCATTGTGGGAATACTGGCCACACGGGGAACAGCTACCCCGAAAATGGATCAGAGGACGTTAACTTCATCAACAACAATAGCTTCAGTAACGGGCCTCATCCTCAACTAGGTTAGAATTCACGACCCAACTTACCTTTCGCTGGTCAAGGTATGTCTTCTAATAGTTCTCAGCAGTTTAATAAAAACTCTTTCAATCAAAAAGCTGTGAACGATAGCATTAGTAAGAAGTTCCATGCGAATGATAGAGTTCTTGAATCTTTGTCACATCAAATGGAAACTTTGAATGGTGCCTTGAAGAACCAGCTAAGCTTTAATAAAATGCTAGAAACTCAGATAGCTCAGCTTGCCGCGGCTCTACCTAATCCTACTTCGGGGAAGCTTCCGGGATAGCCCGAGCCACCCCCGAAGGAACATATAAATGTTGTAACCACTAGGGGTGGAAGGTCTACACAAGACCCCCCACATCCTAGAGATGCAGGAAAAGAACAGGGAAAGCGGGCCGCACCAGAGAAGGAAGATGAGGTGGATCGTGAACCACCACCGATGAAGGAAGCACCAAAGTCAGCTCCACACGAGTTCTATGACAGCATAGTGCTCCTTTTTCCTCAAAGGCAGAAAAAGGCCTTGGTCGACGATCAGTTCGGCAAGTTTGTTGAGGTAATCAAGAAGTTATATGTCAATATCCCATTGCTAGATGCGATGCATGTACCTATGTATGCTAAGTACCTGAAAGACATCCTCAACAACAAAAAGCCGCTGCCATCGACCGAAGTTGTGCACCTCACGGAGGAGTGTAGCGCTGCTATACTCAACCAAAAGAAGAAGGATCCTTGGAACCCCTCCATATCATGCTCAATCGGGACCCAGAACTTTGATCAAGCTCTCTGTGATCCGTCATGCCAAAGGTAGTCTTTGATAAACTTATGCATGCTACACTTGCCCCTACTACTATGTGCCTACAGCTAGCGGATTAATCGATTCGCTACCCCGTCGGGATCGCCGAAGACGTCCCGGTGAAAATCCAAAACTTCGTCATCCCAGTGGATTTTGTGGTGCTAGACATGGAGGTAGACACGAAGACGTCGCTCATCCTTGGGCGACCATTCCTAAGCACCGCTGAGGCCAACATTGATGTTGGAGCCGGAGAAGTCCACCTCAACATTAAAGGCAGACGGGAGACGTTCGCCTTCAAACCGAAGGTCGAACAGTGCCGACAGGTAAAAACTTTCAAATTTAAGTGTTAGGCACCCCAGGAAACACCAAGAGAAAAGATCGAGCTTTCGCCAAGCAAGCCGAAAATGGACTCTCTCCTCATAGCTATGGAAAAGCTCCTATACGATGGAGAAGCCCGCAAGCTCAAAGCCGATCGCAGAGCCGAGTCACTAAGACGTGCCTCACTGGCCCAGTCGCCGACAAAGGACTCTGGAGGCAAAGCTCCTGAGACAAAGGTCACCGCCAAGGCAACGAACACATCTCAAGAATGGCGGAAGAAAGAGGAAACGCCAAAGCCCAGCCAGAGAAGAAGACTAAAACTCATAAACAAAAGGCTGTGGCAACCAAGAAGGTTTGGCGAGCTAAAGTTGCAGCACAGACGGCCGCTAAGTCTCCGTCAAGCACTGACTGAAAACCAAAGGTATGACTTGCCCTCGTCAGGAGGTAAACTGGCCTTATCCTCCACTGCATATTTAACTTTCCGCGTTATAATTTTCCTATTTTTCATGCATCTATCTTTGAATTTCACCATTGCATGTTTAAATTTCATCAAAATTTTTGTTTTATGTTTGCATTTAGCTAGTTCTAATTTTGAAAAAAAAATTATGTTGGAGCCGCCCGGCCCCACCAGGGGCCGGCCGGCCCCCTTTGCTCCCTCTTCTGCGCGCGCAAGTGGCTAAGCCACTGGAGGCCACCCGGCCTCCCACCGACGCCGCCCGGCTGCCCTGCACCGTCTGCGTCCCGTCTTCAGCTGCTAGCCTATGAGCTAGGCTCCTGCTCCACCCACCAAGCCGCCCAGCCTGGTGCTCCCTCCTGCATGCATGCCCCTGCGCCTATAAATACATGCATGCGCTCCCTCTGCTCCTTGCACTGCTCAGCAGCGCGAGCAACTCCCTTCTCCCTCCTTAAACACTCTCTTAAGCAATAGTTTAGCACTTAGTTTTAATTCCGGCACTTAGTTGAAATTCTGACCAATAAAATAAGTGTTACACCCTCGGTTTTTGGACGTTTTGTGGAGGCTCTGCCCCGCAAGGATGACTAACTCTTGGACGACTGACTTCTGGACGACTAACCGCTAACGCTAATACTTGTGTTGCTTTATCCCTTGTGTAGTATATTGTCTATTTTTGCAGGATGTCTTCTTTCTTTAGGAAAGCGAAGAAGGCCTTGAGTAACACAGGGAAGGGACTGCACCTGAAGTTCCCATCTTCGTCGGACGAGCACTCTCGCTCTCATTCACAAAGCGGAAGCTCCAGGACCCCAGCAACATCCAATAGGACCCCCGCAGTGTCCAACAGGATGTCTGTCAGCGGTACATGCAGCCGCCAAGACCAGGAGCAAGATGAAGGAGTTTCTTCTCAGCAACAACCGCAGCGCCGACTGATGAACCTGCAGGACATCAACATCCAAGACGATCAGGAAGCCCAGGTGTTACAAGCTCTTTCCACCAAGACCTTTGGGAGGACCAAGTGCTTCGACGCCTTCTTCTTGGTCAAGATAGGTATGTTGGACCCGTTCATTAAAGCCTTTGATTATGTAGGTTGGTCGGATTTCGCTAACATTACAGAGGAAGGATCCGTTCTTCTCACACAAGAGTTCCTGATGACTCTCCACGTGGATAAGCGTACAACAGGTACGTTTATAAATTTCCGCATGTTCAATACTGAATTCTCTGTCTACCCGCGGCGAGCGGAGAAGTCACACCATAGAGCCCGAGGAGAGGATAGTGAGGAACCCGTCCATGTTTCCACACCAGCTGAGCCATCCTGGTACTTCTCCAGTATCGGTGGCGAGAGTTCCTACCAGCCTTCCCATAGTACACAATACTACGGAGGCGGTAGTGCATCACGTGAGCTCAGTCGAGACTTAGGTCACTCTGCTTCAGTCCGGTACCACCCAGATTATATGGCCGACATCAACTCCGCAATGGAGGGATGAACTTAAGCCAGTACGATCAGAGGCTGTATCAGCAGGTAGGTGACATCTACCAACGCACAGAAGCAATGGACCAACGGCTCCAAACCAACACGGAGATGCTCCAGAACCTAAACGAGCAAGTTGGAGCCGGCTTCCTCAATGCTCAGAACTTCTACAACTACTACTACAAAAACCCCTAGCTTCATTGAAGCTTGGGGGCGTGGTAGACCATTATGAGCATACCTCCTCGTGCCTGTGTCTCCTCAGAGTAAGGTGTCCCCGTCTCTTGTCCTTGTCTCCTCCTATGTGCACCAGCAGTACCCCGTCCGACCAAGCAACAGCATCACCCATCCTACCTGCACCAGCAATACCCCATCCGACCGAGCAGCAGCATCACCGTCCTACCGAGGTAAGTACTTTCAATAATGTTTTTATTTATTTTCCTTTTTATTGCTTTATCTAAAAAAGTGTCAATAAAAACAACTCCCAACTTTGATGCATATATCTTCCATATGGAAATGATGAATAGTTGCTCTATTATGTTCATGCTTAGTTGTTTATGCACGATCTACACTTAGATTAATTTCGAGTTTGTATGTATAAGTTGAAAACTAGATCTTGTACTTAGTGGATGCCATTTGCATAACCTTGTCTAAGTTGTTGTGAGAAATGATATGGCTAAGCACTAGGTTTTCTCCACATGTCCCTAGTAAGATAAACATCTCAAGTTTATTCTTTTGAAAATAAAATGAAGTTCCCCCCATCGGTTTTTGAACACCTACCAGAGCCAATTACACTGAAATATCTGAGCCTAGCTTGATTAAGCTGCTTAATGTTGTTTTGAGCTTTGTCAAATTTTGAGTCTCTTAGAATGGAATCATCTCTATCTTGTGAATTGTTGGAGCAGATATCCACCAGCACAATTGCATTTACCTATCCTAGGTATGCATCCATATATCTCCAAAATAATATCTTTAGCCTTACTCCTTCCAATCAAAAAGAGGTATAGTATGGAGCCAACAAAAATATGAGAAAAAGAAAAGCATGCTAGTCAAGCATGGCAAAAATATGAGAAAAAGAAAAGCATGCTAGTCAAGCATGACAAAAAGAGAGAAAAATACAAAAAGGCTCCATACTCATACCTATCAATCAAAAAGGAGAAGGAAAGGAAACAAGGAGATTCATCCATCCATCGACCAAATAAAGCTCCAACAATGAACAGGGCTAGATGATGTAGTACATTTCTTTGGTCCAATCTTTGGCTTTGCAAAACAAACAACTTAAGTAAGCTAAGTTCTTCCATGACCCTGAACTCCACATAAGCTTTAGTATAGGAAGTTCTTAGCCGTTCTCTTGGCTTCAAATGGTGAGGATACACTTTGAGCGATCAAGAGTACCTTTGGGGAAACTTGTTTTCTTTTGAAAAAATCTTTAAAAACACCTGAGATGGGAATCCCAAAAGACATGCTTGGAGGAGAACTTGCAGCTAAGTCATTCTTCCTCTCAACCGCCCAAGACATGATAAGGCAAAAAGATGCACCACAGGTATGAGTGAGAGTGATCATTGCATACACTATGGTTCGAGGTAAAAGCATGGGTGTCGTATGTGCATAATTCCTATTTATGAGCATTGATATTGCAGCAACTCCTGATCCATAACCCATCTTGGCTTTACTCAAGAACGAGCAAAGGTCTAAGCTTGGGGGGTGTTGACGGTCGTTATTGCACTACCAATGACCGTCAACTATACATGAACATGGAGAAAAACATGCCAAAGTATGGATAAACCTGTGCTACTAACACATTTCCACAAGTTGTGTTGAATATTTGATTGTAGATACAAAGATCAACAGAAAACAGGCAAATTTGGCAAAGTCACAGGGTCACTGGCCAGTGGGCCAGGTCGCCCGGCTCCACCCCAGGCCGCCCGACCTGGCAAAGTGGCCAAATCAGCTCATCTTCGACCTGCATGTGCCTAAGTGACGTGTCAACACACTTGTGAAGTCCAAATGCCGAATGCACCACGTCAAGTACCGAAAGGCTTGCCACATCACCAATCCAACACTTGGACTGGTGAAGTCAGCAATCCTGGGCACTTCAATCCTTCGACTAAGGAAGAAACACAAGTGAAGATCAACAGTTGAGGGAAAAGCACACTTCTAACCGCCATAACCGCCATGCAACCGACTTGGGGAGGTAATATGAGCCACAAGATGGAGAAAGGCGGTGGATCCGACGGTCCCTTAGGCCGCCCGGCTTGGGGCGGAGCCGCCCGGCCCACCTGGAGCCGCTCGGCCCTACCTCGGCGCCTTCTGATTGTAACCGCCTCTCCAACCGCCATACCGACCTTAGAAGCTATAAATAACCCCCTAGGCTTCACTTGTAGAGTGTGGAAGTTGAGTAGCTCATACTATCATTTAGTCTAGTAGCACTAGGTTAGTCCTGGGAGCTAGAGTTGAGTCTGAACTTTTGCCTCAGGGATTCCGGAGTCTTCTCCGAGTCTCGGTAAAGCTCTTGTATCTTTCTATCTTTTGTACTCATTACTCCAGTATAATATTTATCATTGCTCTATCTTTTGTTATACTTTACTTTACTTCTTAAGGCTTGCCTAGTGTGGTGTACCTTTATTGCACACTAGATCCAAGGCTTAGGTTTGTGTTGTTCTTAAGTTATCTGAATCTTGTTAGACTTGCCGGTGCTATAAGCTTGTCTTAGGCTTTCGATCTAAGATTAAGTTAATTCTCACCCTCTGATCAAGGAAGACGTTTAGTGTTCAAGTTCTCACTTGAACACTAGTATAGTGTGCCATCTTACCCACGCAGATCAGGTCGGTAGCCTCTCTAGGTGACAGCTCTAGAGGTCTCAGTAATCCACCCCGTCATTAGGTAAGCCCGTAGGCGTTAGCCGGGTCTCCTTTGGAGGTCTACTATCTAACCTTTGACCCCTCGAGGCGCCGGAATTTCGCTCGACACAAGATCCGAGCTTGTATCGAGTTAACTTAGTTCAACCGTGAATACTCCTCTGCAGCGGTTAAGTAGTAGAGTTTGGAAATCTAATCTCAGTCGTTGTCCTCCAAGGCAACTACCTAAGTGTTAGGCTTCTTTAGTCCCTATTTTACTCTTCCCACCATACACTATCTTTATACCTTACCCCCGTTGTAAGTTTAGCTGGTATTTTATCTAAGTTATAGTACTGCTTGAAAGTTCGACATTTCATTCCACCTATTCGCCCTTGCTTCCCTGTGGATTTTTACGATACTCAGAATACTCTAAGTGAAAAAGCTACAGCGAATCTCTGTGCGCTTGCGGAGTAAAATCTGTTACACTAAGAGACATCAATAGGCAGCTAGCCGCTCGTGTGGCACAGGACGAGTAGCGCCAGACTGCTCTTGCTCAGGCCCAGGCATAGGTGGAGGAGCTACAGCAGCGCCTCGCAGGGTATGAGCCGCAGCTGCACCCCATTGTGATATCCTCTGAGCCGATGGAGATGGAAGAGGAGGTCTAGGTATCTGACACCCACTCTGTGGTCTAGAGGGGTTGAGAGTTTGAGATGATGAGTAGAAGCTTTTGTTCTAGTGGCACGTTGATAGCGAGGTTTTGAAATATGCCGCTCCGTGATTTTGAATTCATGGCTGTACTAAAACATTGGTGAGATGGTGAGAGCTCATTTGTGTACGCCATTAAAGTAGATAAAAACGCTAAGAAATGCGTCGTTAATGGGTGGTATGCCAACCCTCTTTCATGTAATAGTAAGACTCGTAGTAGTATTTGGACCTCTTAATATGCTCTTGAAGTAGCTTTGTGACTTGTGAGAAAATGTGGAATGTGTGTTATGGATGGATTTGAATGTGTGTTTTGATTTAAGTTGCAGCCTGCAGTCTGAAATTATGCACAGCTGCAGCTAAAACTGGGTATATCTCAAAACCTGGTGAGAATTGGGTTGAATACCAAGGTTGTATAGTACTTCTTGGTGCACAAGATTGTCAACTGGAGCTTACTCTGATTGTGCTTGGTTTCGGAGTTATGATCAGATTTTCTCTGAAAATGTAATCTGGACTGGAGCAGCACCAAGAGGGAAAATACACTTTGCCCACCCATAGGGGTGGGTTTGAACTGGGAGTCATATACCAAAGATGTAGGGGATGATGTGCGCAACAACTTGTCTATACATAATTCTCTCCAAAAGTGCTTAGTTTTAGAGCTACAGCCGAAACCGTTCGGGTTCGGAAATCTAGACAGAATTGACATGCGTGATTAAACACTGAAATTCGACCACCTTACAAATAGAATTGGCAAAAACTTTAAATAACAAGGTGGTAGAGCACAACATCTTGGCCAACTTTGCTAAGAGGGTCAAAGGCTAATAATGCACAATATTGAAGCATTTCGAAATTTAAAACAGATACTATCCCTGTTTAAGCTGGAAACCGGAATGCAGCTAGCAAATCAACTTTTGCACCACTATCCAAATCAGCTATATGAAAGTGATGCATGGAGAGGCCCAAGTGCTTCGAGTGCGGAGAGGTTGACCACTTCATCGCCGAATGCCCCAACAACAGCGACTACGATAAGAAGAGCAAGAGCTACTCCCGCGACTCCGACAAGTACCACTCCGGCAAACCAAGCTTTGACAAGCACCCTTCCAGCAAGCACAGCTTCGGCAAGCGCCACTTCGGCAAGAAGAACTTTCGGAAGGCCTTCAAGAGCTACCAAAAGGACAACAGGAAGCGGGACAAGGCATTCTTTGCTGAGATCGGGTTCCGCAGCAGCGGATCTTCTTCCTCTTCGTCCTCGTCAAGCTCAAGTGATGAGGAGATCATGTACAAGAAGGACAAAAGGAATGATCAAGGAGGTCCAGCTGGCTTGTGCTTCGTCTCCACCAAGTCCAAGCGCAAGAACAAGAACAAGAGGAGCTCGGTTTGCTCCATGGCGCTTGAGGACAAGGAGAACAAGGATGACGGCAGCAACTCTTCCTCCGATGATGATGTAACCCCTGAGTAAGCTAAAATCCTTGAAATGCTAGAGCAGAACAGTCGAGAGTTGAAAGCCTAGGATAAAATGTTGGAGAAACCAGCCAAGATGCAGCAAAAATTGAAAGCTGAGCTTGCTGAGGCTCTAGAGGAGAATGAGAGGTTGAGAAGTGAGAGACCCCAACCTAGTGAGTTTGAGTGCCCTACCTGCGAGTCTTTCCTGAAGGAGCTTGGCGACCAGAGAGACAGGTATGCCAAGCGGGTAGAGGAGATAGATGGACTGAGAGCCGAGTTAGGCAAACTCCAGTCCAAGCTGGATGAGCCTACTTGAGTGGAGAGCTTGAATGTGAGTCTTGCCCCTATTTAGCTAGTGAGCTAGCTATGCAGAAGGAGAAGTTTGAGGGGCAGCTCAAGGAGTTTGAGGAGATTAGGGCTAGACCTGCGCCTTTGGGTGCGTGTATGGTATGTCCTACTTTGAGAGGTGAGTTAGAGTAGTTGTGAGCTGACTTTGAGGTGCTTTCAGCACCTTTTGATACTTGTGAGAACTGCCTGACACTTAGGATGCAACTGGTATATAGGAATGACACCATTAAGAAGTTGGAGAAAGCTGCTCCTGTGTTTCCCTCTCTAAATTGTGATACCTGTGCTGCCCAGACAGTAGTTCATGAAGATCTGAGGTTGCAAGTGTTGTCTTTGCAAGATGACAACGACAGGTTGAGAGAGGTTCTGAGTTGGGTGTATGCGAGGCAACCCCAACTAGAGATGATTATAGAGAGCACCAAGAGAGCCGAGGGTGACACGAGTGGTTTTGGGTTTGGGGAGTGCAGTACTTCGGGTGTGAAGAGTGCTCCAATTAAGATCAAAACTGCTCCTACCCAGCCAGGTGACTGTTGATGGGGTTTACCTAGAGCCACCCAAGGCTGCCCCAAAGAAGCAGTACTGGACACCCAAGCCTTCTAAGGCTAAGCTGGACAAGATAATAGAGGAAGAGCTTAAGTCCAAGGGCAAGAAGCCAATCCAGCAGCCTAAGCCACCTAAGCCCACACCACCTAAGCCCAAGTCCCAGCCTAACCCTATTTCTAGGAGGCCTGTGTACCACTGTGAGTTCTGCCAGCGGAATGGCCACCTAGAGGAGTTTTGCTTCAGGAGGAAGCTGGTTAAGAGGCAGGAGAAAGCTTGGGGGAACCAGGATCAGTTCTACCAGGGTGGTAGGCAAGATCCTCCCCACCGCGGTGAGATGAGAGATCGCTTTGCAAGTGGTGAGAGAGGAGGCGGCTTTCAAGCCGGCGCTCTTGGTGGTCAGAGTCTCTTTACCGGCCGAGCTCCAGTCATTTTCAGCGCGGCTATGGACCTTGTGACCAAGGCTTTGAGAGAGCTTTCGAGGGTTCACGCTTTGGAGGTTGAGGTTACCCTGATCATTGTGATGATTTCTTTGATTGTGCTTACCCCACTTTTGAGCAGATGGCTCGGCACTAGTACATCAGTTTTGGTACTAACCTAGTGCCGGACCGTTTGCTCACCATCGCTTTAATTGACTTTGCAGGATCGAGGCATGGAGGACGCGTGGATCATGGATTTCGGTTACTATAGGCACATGACAGGGCACCGCAAGTGGTTCTCCAGCCTCAACCCCGTGAGCACCAAGGAGTACATCACGTTCGGGGACAATGGTCAAGGTCAAGTGTTGGGTGTTGGTTCTGTTTCGCTCTGTGCTAAGCTTTCCCTGAGAGAAGTTGCTTTTGTCCAGAATCTAGGGTTCAGTTTGGTCTCTGTTTTGCAACTTCTCGATGAAGGATTTGAGGTTCATTTTAATAAGGGTGCTTGCCGCATTCTTGATGCTGAGGAGACCCTTGTTTGCTCTTTGCTGCCTTTTGGTCAGGTTTTTAGGGTCGATCTCACATCTATTTTTGGCTCTAGGCATTGTTTGGTTGCTAGTCCCTTGGGCATAGGAGACTTGGTCACTTGGGCTTTGATCTGCTAGTCAGGTTGAGTTCAATAGGCCTAATCCGAGGATTGCCCAAATTGAAAGGTGAGAAGGACTTAGTGTGCCACCCTTGTCGTCATGGCAAGATGGTTGCTGCTTCTCACACTCTTGTGTCTCAGGTTATGACCTCATATTCGGGTGAGGTACTCCATATGGATACAGTAGGTCCCGCTCGGGTAGCGTTGGTCAGTGGGAAGTGGTACGTGCTTGTCGTTGTGGATGACTTTTCGCGGTTCTCGTGGGTATTTTTCATGGAGTTTAAGGATGAGGCATTTGGTTTTGTTCGAGATCTGGTACTAAGGTTCAGAAACGAGAGTCATAAGTCCATGAGGGCTATCCGCAGTGACAATGGCGGAGAATTCAAAAACTCTCGGTTCGAAAACTTCTGTCGTGACCTAGGTCTTGAGCACCAGTTTTCTTCTCTATATACCCCACCGTAGAACGGTGTTGTGGAGCGCAAGAACCGCACACTCGTTGAGATGGCATGGACGATGCTCGATGAGCACAGGACTCCGAGGCGCTTTTGGGCTGAGGCAGTGAATACGCCTGTTACATTGCGAACCGGATCTTCTTACGAGCTTTCCTTGGGAAGACCTTGTATGAACTTCGGTTTGGTAGGCAGTCTAGTGTCAAGCATTTGAGACCGTTTGGGTGCAGGTGCTTTGTGCTTAAGAAGGCAGGTCATATGGACAAGTTTGAGTCTCGCTGTTTGGATGGGATCTTTCTAGGGTATGCTTCTAGTTCTAGGGTTTTTCGTGTGTGGATTTTAGAGGCCAAATAAGTTGTTGAGACTTGTGAGGTTTCTTTTGATGAAACTATGCCCTGCACAACCACTGCCTTTGGGCTTTCAGGTGATGATGAAGAAGGTGCTCCTATCTTTGAAGATGAGAAAGCTGCAGTACCAGATGATTGATGATGATGCAGGAGCCCTTGCACCGGCTACAGCTCCTGCCCCCTCTGCTACGAGCTCTGATGATGAAGGAAGACCTTTTCCCACGGCTTCCTCCTCACTCCCCCAACAGCAAGCTCAAGCAGAGGCTGGTCCCGCTGAGGATGCAGTGGAAGTGACCTCTGAGATTGTTCCATCTCGGCAGGTCCAGCGGGATCACCCTCCACACAAGATCATTGGATCTTCACCAGCGTGTCACACGCTCTTCGGTTAACTCTCTAGCCTTTTTCTCCCATTCTGCATTTGTTGCTTCTTTTGAGCCCCGGGATATGTCACATGCATTATCTGATCCTAACTAGGTGAACGCCATGCATGAGGAGTTGGAGAACTTTGAGAGAAACCATGCCTGGGACTTAGTTGAGCCTCCACTAAATTGTCGCCCTATAGGTACCAAGTGGGTTTTCAAAAAACAAACAGGGTGAGAACGGGATCGTTGTGAGGAACAAAGCAAGATTGGTATCTCAGGGTTTCTATCAGAAGGAGGGGATAGACAATGAGGAAACCTTTGCTCCTGTAGCCCATTTAGAAGCCATTAGAATTCTGCTTTGCGCCTTCTAAAGGCTTCAAGCTGCAGCAGATGAATGTCATGTCAGCTTTCCAAAATGGTCACATACAGGAGGAGGTATATGTGAGACAACCTCCTGGCTTTGAGAGTGCCAAGTTTCCAAACCAGGTGTATAAGTTGAGAAAAGCCCTGTATGGTCTGAAGCAAGCTCCAAGAGCTTGGTATGATAGATTAAAGAGTTTCCTGCTCAAGTCTGGATTTGTGATGGGTTCAGTAGACAAGACCTTATTTTTGTTGAGTCGTGGCGATGACACCCTGATAGTTTAGATATATGTTGATGACATAATCTTTGGTGGTTCATCTCACGCTTTGGTGTCTAGTTTTGCTGAACAGATGAGCAGGGAGTTTGAGATGAGTCTCATGGGTGAGCTCTAGTTCTTCCTCGGGCTGCAGATCAAGCAAGGCCCTAAGGGTACCTTCGTCCATCAAGCCAAGTACACAAGAGACATCCTCAAGAAGCTTGACATGGGCGACTCAAAACCCATGACAACTTCAATGAGTACAAACACGACGCTTGATGATGATGAAGATGGGGAGGCGGTGGACCAGTAGAAATTTTGAGGAATGATCGGCTCACTTCTGTACCTGACGGCGACCAGACCGGACATTCTGTTCACGGTTTGCCTTTGTACGCGTTACTAGGCTTCTCCTAGAACATCTCACTGTCAAGCGGTGAAGCACATTTTCAGGTATCTAAAGTTCACTCCTGAGCTTGGTCTTTGGTAATCCTCGAGTTCTTCTCTTTCTCTTAGAAAGTTCTCAGATGCTGACCATGCTGGCTGCCGGATTGATTGCAAGTCAACCTCCGGCACATGCCAACTCTTACGAACCTCTCTTGTCTCTTGGTGCTCTCGCAAGCAAGCTAGCGTATCCCTCTCTACCACAGAAGCGGAGTATATAGCTGCTGCTAGCTGCTGCTCTCAGCTCTTATGGATGAAAGCCACCCTTAGTGATTTTGGCCTTAGGTTTGGGAGGATCCCTCTTCTTGTGAACTCTACTTCTGCTATCTCTATAGCTAATAACCCCTTCTTGCACTCTAGAACCAAACACATAGATGTGAGGTTTCACTTTTTGAGAGATCACTATGAGAAGGGTGATATTGACTTAGTCCATGTAGTAACCAAAAACCAGTTAGCCGATATCTTTACCAAGCCACTAGAGTTCAGTGCTTTTGTGCGCTTGAGAGGTGTGCTTGGAGTGTGTTATCCCTTTTAGTCAGGGATAACTTTAGTAGTTTAGGTTTTGCCTTTGTTTGCTTTGTCTTTGTTTCTTTCTTTGCTTCTTTTGCATTTTGTATCATATCATGCATTGCACTGTATCATATGCATTTTCACTTACACTAGCACTAGAGCTCTTTTGGTATGTTGAGTTAGTATTTTCTTGTGCTAGGTTGTACAGATGCTTGCTTGATCATGGTTGGTTAAGCTCACTTGAGTCTGTTGAATACTAATTCTGAGCTAAGCCGTTTATTTCCTGAAAATCCAAAAACATGATCACCACATGACTTGGCTGCCTAGCATGTGTAGGAGTGCTGAATGCTATGCTATCATTTCTTACCTGGATGTGCTAGTTGTATGCCTTTGCTAAGTTAATGCCTAAACTTTTAGGACACCTTGCTTAATTTGAAATCTGAATTACAATGTTTACAAGTGGTGTTTCTTGTGCTGAAATGAGAAAGATCCAGGTGGGTTTGCTTGTCACACTGATCTAGTTCAAGACAGCTTGCCTTTGCACTTTGGCATGAACTTGGACTAGGCTGTGTATGACCAAAACATTGTCTTAAGTTTCTGATGGTTCTTTGAACCTAGGCTTGGCATTGGTTGGCAAGAAGTGGCAAGACAAGTGAATAACCCCTGGCACAATATGGAACTTGCTAATATAATACATTGCTAAAAATTGGCAAGTCTCTAAAATGCTTATGGCTGTTGTATATGCTTTGGTCGTTGAGTCTTGTGGTCATTGAGTCATGTGCTTTCGCTCGCTTGGTGTGTACCCGTTCAGTGGGCGACACCAAGTGCTTGCTAGACACGTTTCCTTTCAGTGGACGGTGTCTAGCGTTTGTTGTGTGAAGTGTGTCAGTTTGCACCAGGGGGTTGTGAGTTTGAGTTTTTAAGTGCTCCTATTCACCCCTCTCTAGTCGCACGTCTCAGTCCTACACTCTGTAGCCCCTCGAATCGGTTGAGCAGAGCAGCTGCTACATGCATACCTTTTCACCCTACTCAAAGGACAGGCCGGGTGAGCTCGCCCCTTAAAAGAAGCAAGGCTTTAAGACACCCCAAGGGATCTGTGGCTGGCACGCCACCAGTGCCTTGCCTAGGTACTCAAAAAGCACTTCTTTACTAAGCCTAAATTTACACCGGAAAGGCGACAGAACTACTCTACGTAACGGTCCGCAGAGGCATCCAAAGCTCTGCGCCGAGTAGCCCGACAAGACATGTCGGGCATTGTCTCCAACCGCACAGCAAAGGAAATAAATATAAGTACACTTTTAGTCAAAAGTGGCTTTAACGCCCGCTGCTGCCCCAGTTTGATGAGACACATCAGGCCAGGGAAAGGCTGTACGGCTGCTCCCGTGAGGGGGCGGCACGGGGGCCACTCTCCACTACCTCCGTGCGCTGCCGCGGTGTGAGGCGACAAGACAACACTGGAATAGCATCGAAGGGATTCAGATTCTTTGTGTTTCACCGGAGCGACCGCCTGTGGATGTCCACAAGTCCAAATAATTCAAAGGCGCTATGCTTTTCAAGGCACCTCTAGCAAAACCCAAAATAACAAGGTTTAAGAGGCAGTTAACGGAATATTCAAAAAGATAATTACACTCGGATAGGGAGTAATCACCTAATCCTCATCAGAAGACTCCACCTCCTGGGTGGACAAACAGCCCTCTACGATCCGCTCCGCCATGCCATAGCACTCCTCCATGGCTTGCTCCGTCAGGCTGTCATCAGGCTCTTTATCGGCAAGGATCATGACGTCGAGGCTGGGCGCCTTGCACTTAACCAAGGCAAGTGCATTGAGCACGCATGTGAGCTCGACGTTACACCCTTCCTCCTTCACTGTCTAATCTAGATGGGCCTTCGCGCTAGTCAGGGCATCGATGAGTGAGGTAAAGGCAGGCCCCAAGCCCCCGAGAGACCCGACAGATGGAGTTGGCTGGGCTTCAAGAAGCAGAACCTCCAACTTATGGACGGCCTAGCGCATTTGCTCATACGCCCTCCATCCACAAAGGCCCATGTGGTCGTCATGGATGGCCCTTGTCGCTGCAAGACTGGCCTCTACCTCTGTCACCCGGGCAATGACCTGAGAAAGGGAATCCCGTTCTTAAAGCGCCTTGGCAGTAGCTCCTTCTTGGGCCGCAATGGCCTCCTCACGAGCGGACACCTCCTCCTGCCCTCGAACATTGAGACAGCCACGTGGTGCTCTTTGATGCACTGGACGTGGAGCCTCTCCCGCTCGGCCTGCTTTTCCTCCCTAATGCACAGCACTGCGTCCCGAGTGGAAGCCGCTTCGCTGCCCATGGCCACCTTCGATTCCCGAGCCCGGAGCTCGGCGTCGTGCGTCACAAGCCTCGACGTCTCTACTTCGAGCTCCTGGCGCCTCAACTCCAAGCCCTCCTCTTCCCTCTTCACCGAGGTGAGGACGCTTGAGTAAGCACAGTCCCTCTCCTCTACCGGCTTCTGGGCCATTTCTCGAGTGGCATCTCGTTCCTCCGTGATATTCCAGGCTAGTTCCCTGCCGGTGTTGCGCGCTAGCACCAACTCAATTTTGTCCTGGAAGGCGGCGTAGTCCTCCACCACGATGGCCCAGTCATCATCCCACTCACGACGAGCTTCGGCGATGGCAGCCTTTGCCTCCACGGGGGCATAGCGAGCAGCCACCAGCTCCTCCTCATAATAAGACCACCTGGAGGTCAGGCAATCCTCCAGGTTCCACATACCGTAGCGCATCCAGAAAAACTCATCCCTCAGGCGGCAGACGGCTGGAATCTTGTCCTGGTCGGTGGGTGCTAGCCATTCCCCATCGTCAGCCATCACCGCGGATATCCCTGTTGCTCGAATAGCAGCGTCCCAGGCAGCATTGTCGAAGATTGGGGAAGAAGGCTCCCCCATGGGCATAATAACCCTCAGGTCGGCAGTGACCATAGCACCGGCCTAGGGCTCATCTGGCCTCGCCTTGCTGGGGGCCGGGTCGATGGTGGTAGCGCCTGAGGCAACCCCAGCGCCATGCCCAGTGCCAACAAGCGGGGAGACCCGCGAAGACCTCCCAGGCTGTGACTCCGGGACCATCACTGCCTCCAGGGCTGCCTCCGGGGTTTCTGCCCTAGGTAACCTCGGCCCATCCTGCTCCAGCTCATCGTCGGGGTTTACCCCAAGAGTCGGGATGCCCAGCCTCCCCTCAGGGTCAGTATCCACCTAGAATCCAAAAGGATCGGCGGCCTCCAGTGCCGCTGTCGCCGCATTCTCTCCCCGCACAGGATGATCTCTAGGACCCTAAGAAGTGTGGGGAAGGGGGTAGGACATCACTCCAGAAGGGGACTCCGATCTGAAATCAAAAGTTGGAAGTCATAAAAACATGCTGTGACACACCAAAGAATCAACAAATGCAAGGAGAAGAAAAACCAGATGCGTTTAGCTATGCGCTTCTTTAACCTGCGTGCAACAAGATTCCTGTCCCTAGGTTTGGTAATGGCGCCACCCGAAGACCCTGCATCGGTGTCGTGCCTGCGCTTTCGCCCGGTAGACTCCGGCCCGGTAGAGGCCGGCGAGGCTCCAGAACTTGATGCGCCGGGAGTTCTGCTTGCTCAAGCACCCTAGCTTGCCTTGGATGGAGGTGGCGCCAGCTTGACCGGCCGCACGGGGGCCACCCTGTCTATTGTGGGGTATAGTTGGATCCCTAGCGGGCGGACCAGCCCCTGCGGGGTTGTCTCCGGCATTTGCCCGCCAGGAGCATCGACGCCAGGTAACCGATGCAGCGACACCAACACAGGACGAAAATCCATGTATGCCAGACAGGCCTTTGATGTACAGGTCCACACGACCGACGCCACGGCGACCTGTTCGAGCGTGGTAGCGGAGACCTGCAATAGGTCTGAAAGCTCCATGGTATAGAGCCACATTGGCTCGCCATGCTTCTGCAGAGGCGCAATCCAGTGCGCGGTGAAGTGCGCCAACAACGCCATCGTATGAAGCCCCTCCCTCTGTGGAGCTAAGTCGACCTCCGGGCATCCCTCCCACTGCTTGGAGGGGGAGACTCGGCGCGGGACTCTTTGACGTTGGTTTATGTGGTGGAACCTCTCGTTTAATCCAGGCTAAGCACACCTGCCGCACACCTGCCACCTCTGGTTCGTAGTGCACTTAGGCTAGACCAAACTCGGTAGTCCGTCGAGAGTCCTTCGGGCTCTCAATAACACCAATCCAGAGGAACTGACATCATACACATCCGACTCCTGAAGGAGCCACAACAGTTACATCATCACAGGCAGTTGAATAGAGTAATCATAAAGTTTAGAATTACAAACTTGGTTCGAATTTAAAGTACAGTCTCAATATAATGTCATATGGTAAAACGAGTTCTTGAAAGTATCTCGCAGCGGAATTTAAAGTTCATGATCCATGATAATCAAAAGCCTTGAAACGCCGAAACAACATCGAGCCCACCGATGCTGCCCCACAGCCACGTAAGAGTTTCATCAGCCTTGGTGAGAACAAACACCCCCGCCTACACAAGCGCATACGACGAACTCCATACATGTAATCCAAAAGTGGGGGTAGACCCTGAGTACTGATTGCTCAGTAGAACTTAATGGAACGGCTTACGGCTGACACAAAGCATGCTTACTAGTCATGTAAGTCCTTAGCTGTGCATTTTAGACAATGTCCTGGTTACACAAGATAGCAGGATTTGACAGCTACCATCTTTCATCATTTTAAATTCATCTCCTCAATAAATAAGAACTTGCATGAAAGTAAAACATCAGGATATAACCAAGCATGTGGTATTTGAAAACATGAATATAAGCATAAGATATTCAATTAGTTACTACGTTGCCCGTGTGCGATATTTGGCATTTTCACACCTGGTGAGCATCAGCGATTCGAATCGATTTTTATATTCCCGGGAATAACTAAACATGCTAGGAGTATTTGCTTACTAACCCTCGGCGTTCTCACATATAGCCCCCATCTCAACCTGACCCGTCCCAAGATTCAAAACGCCCTCACCTAACCCCCGGGTTGTGCCGTCTTAGGAGCGATACCACATATGCCGGGTCAGCCCTCCCTAGACTACAAGCGCCCCCGAGTACATCGGCCTCCATCAAGTGGATGGGCGGCATCATGAAAACTCTGGACGTCTCAGGTGAGACTTTCACCAGTCCCATGGCATGGATAAGCACTCTAGCAATGTTATGGCAATCCGCAGGCGAACAGCGGACGTGCCTTATACGACTCGGGCGGAGTCCATAGTGCGATATCATGAAAAGTAAATACTGAATAAAATCTCCGTCCGGTCTCCATTTAAATATCGAACATAATAATAACTTCCACAATGGTGAGATCTCCTATGATTTTTGAAAAATCACCTACGCGACGAGTGACTCCTTTCACTCATGTCTACTCGTACCTAGCATTACTAGGCATACCCGTCCTACGAACTCTATGCATAGGTGCTAGGGTCAGGGCGGCCAGGGATTCTAATGCATTTCGGTTTCAAGCAACTCCTAATGCATATGCGTAATTTAACCATACAGTTATTGCTGGGTAAAGCATGGTCCTGTCTACCTTCTTCGCTAGGGTCAGATTCCTCAGGTGCGAAGTCAGCGGCCTGGGGTGGGTCCTCCTGCTGCTGGCTCTCCTGCTCTTGGTCGTCTGGCTCCTCGATCAACGGCAGCTCTTGCGTCAGCACTTCTGTCGCGGGATCTATATGCATGATATCATATGCAAGTGAGTGCAAAAGAATGCAAATGCAGGCATAGGGTGCAAAAGAACTATAAATCATGGCGAGTAGCATGAGATGCAAGACTTGAGTGTTCCCCTTTTATGTTTACTCCACGAGAAGGAAAACTTACAAGATTTAGTAAGAAATCATACAAACCATCAATAAGAAATCGTACAAACCATCACCTAAATCTAGTTCAAATCATCATTCATAATATCATAAGGACTTGCATGGTGTAACAAGCAAACATTACTCACTTTCATGAAATGCACTTAGGTTCGTTATATAAGTTTATCCATTTACTGATTTAAAATACTCATGTCATGTTCATGCTGTTATGCAGCCCCAATTGAGTTCAATAATTTATGACATGAAGATCCATACTGTACTATGCTACTGCCAAAATCTCAGCCACAAAAAATCTGTAATTATTTTATTAAAATTCCAACAAGTGAACAGCCTTTTAACTTCCCAGATTTTTCATAAATTGTAGGAAACAAATCTGGGTATGAATTTTTCACAGATAGCACAACTTTGCATGAACAGTAAGTACAAAAATCAGCAAACTCAGAATTTATGTTTTCATAGGACATCTATTTTCTATATTTAAATTCATCATAATATTCACATAAAGTAAAATAGTAACACTAAAATATGCAAAAATACTTTCTGGAACTAAGACATCACGAGTAAGCTACCGGATTTTTCCTAGAATTTTTTCCAGCAGTTTAGAACCACTTTTTCCTATTATTTATTTAAGCACGCCACATTTTATCATTTTCAAATCACTACATAAACTGTACACGCATAGGTTCATATTTCACCAGTGAGCTACTTATACTATAAAAAGCATAAAAAAATACAACAGAATCATTTTTGGCATTTTTTTGTGTATCATCCATTTTCCATGTTAATAAAATGTACAAATCACATGCAAATGTTAAAACAGTAAATAAACAGTGAGTGCTAGGGCTGCCAAATTTTTCACAGTGTCCAAATACCATAGGAAAACTGTTGTCCAAGTTTCATCATTTTAGAATTCAATTTAGTCCCTGTTTTCCATTTTACTAGTTTAAACATGCATGCATTAAACCAGAGGCAAACATGTCCATACTCAAATCCACATCATACCTAGCCTGTAGATCTACTCACAAAGATCACAATGCAACAAAGTTTCCTATTTTACGATTTTTATTTTGATTTTATATGATGTTCCAAAATTTTAGCCGAAATATCGAAAAAGAAAATGAAAAACCTAAGATCCAGGGGCTAGATCGTGATTATTTTGAATCTACGGGGGCTAGCATGTAAGATCTACAAGACTCAGTACAAAATGCATGGACTAAACTGTAAAACCAGAGAACCTCAGGGGCTAGATCTAAAGATTACAGCCCCCTTCTTCAACCTCGCGCCGGCCGAAGGCCGCTCAGTGAGGCGCGCGTGCGCCGGCGAGCTCCGGCTCGCCGGAGCCGCGACGCGGGCGCGGAAGGCGCCCGGCGGTGCGCTGCACTACCTCGGTTAGGTCTCGTCGAGGATGGTGGTGCGGTCGAGGCGGAAATGGCGGTGAACCGAGCGTTAACCGAGCGGTGGACTCGGTGTTCGCGACGTGGAGCCAAGGTGGATCTTAGTGATGGAGCGGCGAATGGCGATGAGGTCTACTACTCCAGATGCGCGGAGAGATGGCAAGTGCGGTGGTGGTGGTCTAGGGGCGCGGAGATGGACGGTGGCGGCGGCACGAGCTCGAACTCGAGCTTCGGCCGGCAATGGCGAGACGGCTTGGCGCGGGCGAAAGCGAGGCAAGGGAGGGCGAGTGGCGAGGGGAAGGGAAAGAGCAGAGCCGAGGGAGTCGGCCTCCACTTAACGCCGCGGCCGAGGGGTCGATCCGCGTCGCGGACGCACTGGCCGTACGCCGCCGGCTATGCGGCGTGCGTCAGCTGGGGAATGGCGCGGCGCTGACCGCTCGGGCCCACCTATCAATGACTCAGGGAAAAGAAAATAGAAAACGTGCTTTCTCCCTCTCTGAAAAGCACCTGTTTGACCTATTTAGATCCAAATTTTGGAAAAACTCCAATTGGAAGAAATGTTCTATTCTTTGAACTCTACAACTTTGTCAAAAGTCTCAATACCAAATTCTATGCGGAATTATGATTTAAATTTGAAACTAACTAGCAGCCCCAAATTTTGACAGGGAACCTTTATTGATTGGAAAATTCAAAAGTCCTATTTCTAGACATTTTCACCCAAAGTGCCTTTTGGAAATGTTGCTTAGAATTTCCAGACCTATGACTTATCCAATTTGAGCATTGCATAAAAATGGTTGTAGGCTATAGAAAATTTGAGATTACTAAACAGGTCAAGTTTGAACTGGTTTTCTGTGCTGGTAGAAAATGACCCTAATCACCATGTAAACCTCAATATATGACCAAGCCCAAATTATCAAAGTTGTTCACCACATCCTTGTCTACAATTTGGGTAACATAAGCATCACCTAGATCTCAATGGAATCAAAGTTATGACTGCAAACTTAGAAACACACAAGCATAAAACCGGGTTTGGAGACCTGTATTCAAATCAAGTTTACTCTTGTTGCTCCAACATATGCTATGACAACATGCTTTATAATGAAGCTGCATGTATGAAAGATGATAATACACTTGAGATGCCTGGGGCATCACAGTTTACCTCTGTACGGAGGTAGAACCATGACTCTCTCCAGTTGTCCCACCTACTGGTGAAGTCGCAGAAGATGTACTCCGACCGCGGGTACCGCCGCGCCTTGAACCGATAGGACCCAAACACTTCTTCATAACCCACTGATGAGCGCAGTACAAAAAAGTGGCACCACAGCTCCACGCATGGCCTCACCCCCACAAACGCCTCGCAGGGGTAGGCGAAGGTCGCCATCATCAGTACAGAGTTGGGGGTGAGGTCTCCCAACTGGATCTCGTACGACTCTAGGACCTCCAAGGCGAAGCGGCTAAGGGGGAAGTTCGCATCGGCCTTCACATAAGCAAGGAAGGTGATGTACTCCCCCTCGCTTTGCCTTGGGACCCATGGAGGCGTCGACCCCAACCTCAATAAGTCACTGCCCGTGCCCGCCGATGATCTGAGTGCCTCCATGATGTCGCTCAGAGAGTGCCTAGGCGCGGGAAGGGAGACTTCCAGCAGATCCTTCAGTCTATCTGCTATCTCGGTGGGAGAAGGAAGAGCGATGGCGGCAAGAGATAGAAGATGGACAATTGGCAAGAACTATGCACTGCAAAGTTGGAGGGCAAGGAAGCGTAAAGGAAAATTATCGGGCCTAGGAGGGTGGCTTTATAGCTAGCACTGCCTTGGATTCCATTCACACGATGCCTACGAAGCCGAAGGGTCACATCGCTCTTGGGCAACATGGGGTTAGTGGGGTGGAACGCGCCTCCCTCGCAGTGTCTGAGACGGCCGGGCGGTTCGGCTTCCATTGTACTAACTCGGTGTTAGCCCATTAAGGTAAAAGCTTTGGGCCCACAGTGCAGTGTAACTGTACAATGGACCTGCGGGCCTCTATTGGCATACTAGGGCACCCATACCCCAGAGACGCATACATAGAGCCTCCCTCGAGTTGAGAATAATCACTCTATATCCCAAGAAGAGGGTCACCTAGCAGTAGGGCCCATCGGAGACCGTGGGGTCATACTAGAGGACCGCCCCGGAGAGGAATGGCACGTGGCCAGGGTTAAGTCCCAGGCACATGGACGCGCCAAGGCTGCCTAACCCCGGGGGTTGGCTCCTTCTAGACGAAGGAACCCGCTGCCCACTGCATTAAATGCAGTAGGTTTCTCCAGCCGGAAAGTACGCCTGCACATCGCCAAGGCATGCAGGTCTCATCATGATCATACCAAACGGGACAGCACGCCACCCGTTCAAACCGGAGACGTGGGATGCAACAGTAAGACCTTACCTAGGACTGTGGTTATGGAAACCACCACTATAGCACAGCTACCAACCCTGTACTACCACTCCACCCCTTGGGATATAAAAGGGAGGAGTAGTGCACCGAGAGATAGGACCAGCCATAGGTATCTGACACTACTACATATACTCCTACTTCCTCACACTAAGCACTTCCACCCACGCCTGGAGGCTAGTTCCCAGGTTGTAACTTGTGTTCTTCACCCATATACTGGGTCTTCCCCAAGAGGACGTAGGGTGTTACACCATATCCGTGGTCCGAACCTCTCTAACCCTTGTTCTTCACCCTCACCATCGCACCAGAGCTCAGCGGTAGCGTCCACGTCCCTAAGCTCCTTCATACTAGCGGGATACCTATACGGTATCTCAGTGTCGAGAACGTCGACAATGAGAATCAAACTTGGGGGAGGATATACCAAGTAATCCTTCAACCCAACCCCTGAGAGGAAGGACCCCAATATTCAACCTACAACAGCGGTTGATCACTGCAAGACATTGACCATGCTCTGCATCACTTGGGAAGTGAACAAAAAGGTCATAGACAAATCTCATCTCGAGAGCTCATCTCCAAAACCACAAGATAAGATATTTCTATAGTATGAGGTTGCAAGTTGCATAAGATATATGTAGAGAAATCACCTAAGTATGGAGAAATGCTACGAGTGAGCATTCCTTAATTCCCTTCCCCTAGCCTAACATACAACAAGACAAAGCAGTTTACCAGAGGTCAGGTTGATCTACTCTACTCATGAGTCAATGCACCAATAAGCCACCTATGATATCATAAGCATGGCACAACATGAATCAGCACGCCAATGAGCCATCCACAACATCACAAACATGGCGAATGACCATCAGCCGAAGATTGGTGGCAAACTGTCAAGGATGCAGAGGAGTCAACTCCAACAAAACATCTGCCTCTATCATTCCACTCAGTCTGTTTGGGAATAAATAGCTGGCCGCGACTGCAATTGTGCCACCTTGGACGAATACCAGACTTAAGGCAAACATGATGTTGGAGCTACAGATCCAACAAGAGACTTTCACCCACGGGAGTACTATCATCAGATCAGATTTTTCTAAAAATCGAAGCTCCTGACACTATGCAGACGGTCCAAACAGTAGCACGAAAGAAACATCTACTCAAACAGTCAATTATTAGAGGAGATAGAACAAGAGTAGAGAAAGAAGCGAATTCACCTAACATAGGTGAGCAACACAAGCAGCATCATCGTCACCCAGGGAACAAGCAAGCTTGCGGGAGGCAATGCCAAGTAATATTGAAGCCCAGTTTCTTGGCAATCATTTGCAAGAACTAAGCTTGGGGGAAGATCACCAGGTGAGTACCCCGAATGCTCTATATTGAATTGAATATCTTAATCTTGAAAATTGCCATGACACCAAAAAGATTTACTTTCTGTTATTCCGAATAAAAGGAAAGGTATAAAATTTAGATAATTAAAAAACAATAAAAATAGTTGCTTTTACCATTGTAAGTGCAGAAATGCTCCTTAGTGGTTTTGGTGGATTGAGTGACGACGCGATTAAAGGTCTAATCTCTTTGTGAGAGGACTTGACAGGTTTTCATAGGTTGATCATTTGTAATCAAGTGTAATTGAATGTATTATAATGGATGTTACTTGAAAGCAAATGCCCAAGTACAAATTATCTTTGGTACATAGTACAATGGTGCACTTTGAGGTCATTTGATTATTATTGGTATTCATATTGAGAAGAATGGCAATGGATCTATCTCATATATTTGGATGTCATCGTATTGATTGAATTGTTAGATAGAAAGTGGCTGATTTCATGAACACTATATTACATATACAAGCCAACCTTAGTAAGGATCAGATACATTGAATGGTTAATGAGCAAATGTGCTCCATCTACCTATTGAAGATATATTCATTAAAGAAGTCCAACTTATTCAGCTCAAAGAGGATTGCTCTCAAGAAGGAAGCTCAGCTTGGCTATCTCTCTTTGTTGAAATCATTCAAGACGGCATTGTTCATCAAGACAAGACTCAAGTGGTTTTCAGCTAGATTTATATTTTAATCTTGAGTATAGGTATGCCGTACTATCAAGAGGGAAGCGAAGCTTGGAAGTCACTAGTTAACATGTGCTCTAGCTAGTTCAGAGGGCGTCGAGCCATTCCATCTTCAGTGATGAATGTGGCACTGAGTGTGAGAGCTCTCTGTCCTTAATCTCGTGCTTAACTCTCAGCTAGGTGTATCTCTTATAGAGACAAAACACCTACCCTTCTTGTCTAGTGACCAAGGTATTTTATGCCTCAGCCTCTTGGCTCAGCAGCAGTATCACCGAAGTATCCGGTGGGTGCCACCGGATTGTCCGGTGGAGCCGGTTTGAACTGCAAGGGCTATCTGGCTTCCACTGGACTATCCGGTGAGGCCCACCGGACTATCCGGTGGTGGCCTGACACAATGCACCGGCTTGTTTTTGTGGGCATGGGTATTTATACCCTCTCACCACCTCTATGTGAGGTTGTTGCTTCCCTCCAACGTCCATATACATTCAGAGGCCTAAGAGACACTCCCCAACCGCTCTCTTTGTGAGATTGAGCCTAAGTGTGAGATTCTTGAGTTGGGAGAGCTTGTGTGAGATTGTGTGAGCTTCATTGTGAGCACCGAGCTTCTGAGCGTAGTTGGCAAGCATTCCGGCAAACGCTTTTGTTACTCTAGGATGTTTCCTCCTAGACAGCTAGAGCGTCCCGAAGGTCACTCGTACTCCGAGTGGCACAACTCTTGTAGGTGATTACCCCGCTCTTCGGAGCAAGTGCTAGTGAGCATCCTTCACAGCCTTGGTGGTTGTGGAGGAGAGGCCGTGAGTTGAAAAAGACTCGAGCTCTTGGTGGGCGCCTCAACGAGGACGTAGGTACACTTGCGGGTATGACTGAACCTCGGGTAGTAAATCATGTGTCTTGTGTGCTGTGCCCCTACTAGGAGCTTGCATCAAGCTTTGTGCTTGAGTGCATTTCTTATTTGCATTTATCTTTGCTTCCGCTACTTTACTACTTGTTTGTGTGAGCTCTTTTTGTAAGTGCAGGTGTGCAGCTCAGAAAAGTCCAACAACACCATAAAAACATTTGTGACTCCACTGCATAGCTCAATAAGTATCGTTGTGCATATTTACACTCTTGAGCTTCACCTCTGTGTAACACCGAACTATCTGGTATGGTGTACCAGACTATCCGGTGATACCAGACTGTCCGGTAGTGACCACCGGACTATCCGGTGTGGACTGACTGATTTGGTTTTAAGTGTTAAAATTTTAGATTAGCCTATTCACCCCCCTCTAGGCGACATCAAGGTCCTTTCAATTGGTATCTGAGCTGGGACTCACTGAAAAGCTTCACCGCCATGAGATACGATGTCGACGCCTAGTGAGGTAACTTGTGAGCCACTCGTGGTTGATGGCTCTAACTACTCTCAGTGGTCTGCTTATATACTTTATATTCTTAGGACCAATGGTCTACATGTGGAGCAGATTGTAGATGCAAGCATATTGCCTCCTAGCTTTGAATGGGGCAACCTATCTCATGAGGAGACAATGCGCTTGCAGCTCAATGCTCGAGTTGCTAATTACACGTTGAGCACTTTGAGTCCAGATACTACTTCATGGCTGTTCAAGGAGTACAAGAGGTTTGAGGATGCCCACGACATTTGGGTTACCCTCAAAAATGAATTTGCATGCAAAACTCAAGAACAGCCAACACATATGATGAGGACTCAGAAGAAGATGCAATAAGCCTCTGTGATAGCATGGAGGATATGGAGGAACAAGAAGGACAGATGGTGCAGCAGTCACTGCATGCACCGGATTATCCGGTGTCTGCCACCGGACTATCCGGTGGAGGCAGTAAGGCTAAGCCAACTAAAGAGAAGCAGCGATGGAGACCAAGTGATGAATCATGTTCACCTGTGTGTAGCTCCACCACCTCACTCTCACAGCTATGCTTCATGGCTAAGAAAAATGAGAAGGAAGAAAGTGAGGGTGAGATGAGTGAGAGTGATGAAGAAGAAGATGAGATCACCGATGAAGATTTGGATATAGGTCATCTTGGCAAGAAGGATCAAATGAAGGTGATCAAATTGATGCAAATCATCGCCAAGCAAAAGCAAAGTCTTGACGGTCAAGAAGACTACTTGGTGAAGAAATTGGATGACCTAAAAGAGGCTCAAGAAGGAAAGGAAGAGCTCGAATTTAAGATCGTAAATCTGAACTTCAAATGTGAGAAGTTGACACAAGAAACAAGCAAATTTGAGAATGTCACTTCCTACATTGAGAAGCATGAAAAGCTAAATGAAGAAAGAATAGATTGGATCAAGAAAATTAATGACAAGTGCCTAAAGCTTCAGCAAGAGAAGGATGAGCTTCTAGATGAAAGCATGGGAGCTCATTGATCAGTTAGGCACACTAGAGATAGCACATGAGGTATTTGTCACTTAAGTAAAATCTTATGAACCTCTTGTGCAAAATAATTCTTGCTCTAAACTTGAATCTCTACCTGCTTGTGCTAATCCTTGCTGTTCAAAGGCAAGTAACCCTTGTGTTGAGCATGTGGCTGTAGAATCTTGTGAAGATTCCATTACTAGAGAAAATGAAGAGCTCAAGCAAGAGGTTGAAAAGCTAAGGGATTTAATAATGCTTAAGGGCAAGAGCTGTACTCAACCTGCTCAAGATAAACGTGACAACATGGTGAAGAAGCTTGAGGAGGATTCAAACAGAGCATAACCTTCAAGCCCAACAAAAGATAAGTCCCAAAGTGAAACGAGCATCAAGGCACAAGAGCAGAGCAAATCCAAGAAACAAAAGAGCAAAGCAAAGAGAAGGTGTTACTGGTGCAAAGAAAAAAGTCACAATGTTCAAGCCTGCTCAGTTCTCAAGTCCAAGTTTGTGAGCAGTTCTGGCTCACCGAACCATCCGGCACCAGCTACCGGACAATCTGGTGAAACCGGACTATCCAATAGTAAGGTACCGGACTATCCGGTGAAGCCAGTGGCAACTCAAGCTTCCTCCTCCAAGGCAAAAGCAACTTCATTCAATTTTAGTGTCTCAATACAAATACTTCCCATAACATACCAATATTGGAATTATTGAAATATTATCAAACTCAATGATTTACTGAGTAATGTGTGCTAAACCAGATCCTTAGTAGTATAGGCATGATAAATCTCAGTGATCAATTGTGCCTAAGCTAACTAAATTCAAATTCCACTCCTATCCTATACTTGTGTTTTCTGTGGTACCTTGATAGCTTCTCTGTGGAGCATCTACTATAATTGTGCAGGAACACATGATAAATTCCAAAGTAAAGTTGCTGAGGAATCTAATCTACAGTAGCTAGCATTCCAGTCACTGGACTATCCGGTGGCCATCACCGGACTATCTGGTGAAAGGAAGTTGTGCAACATCTGGCTCAGTCCTTAGCAAATGTTTTCTATGATGAAGTGAATCCATAAAGTCTCTGTGACTGTAAGTATGAATAAAATCCTTGTTTCATTTCTTGAAAATTATTTTAGCCTAAGCACAACTTCTAGTTCCCCAAGTTTGTCACAAAACTTAAGTTTGCACATTGGTTATTCAAAGATCATAGGCATGCATTTAGGGGGAGTAGAAACTATGCCTAAGGCTCCATGGATCTGACAACTCTTCGTGAGCAAGTTTGTAGAGCTTTAACAAATATAGGTGAAATCAAGAATGCTTTTGGCAAAACCTTGGTGACATTGGTTGATCCTATATATATATATATCAACAGAAAGCCAAATTGGCTGAAGTAATACATACAGGTTGAATCAAGACATCAACCAAAATATACTGTAATTCAATGAGTTTGATAAATGAAGGCAAAGGTATGGGTTTTATATATATGCATTGTTGGTTGTTGGTGGATTGTTGAGTCTCAAACTCTAGTGTGGATATTTGGTTGATACCTCTAAAACTTGAAAGCTTTTGAGTTAGTCTTGAGAGCTTGGTGCTTAAAATGTGATAAGAAGTATGAGCCAAATATGCCAACATCACTGATAAGACTTGCAATCACTCTAACGCTCTTTGTGGGTTGTTCCCTAAGGTTGAGCCAGCGATATATATTGTCTTTGTCATGAGTTTGTCTCATCAGGCTTCATTGAAATTAGATGTTTGATTGATACTCTTGCTCAAGAGTGCCTTTCACGCCTTAATGAGAAGAATATGAGTCAAACATTCTAATTATTCTGAGCATGACATGATGTTATGCCCGGTTTCAACGAACAAAACCGTGCAACGTATATATGCGCGAGGAAACGTCTCGCATGACAAATTACAAAATACCACAAACACATGCCAAAGATAAAAACATACATAACATTAAATATATCCTTATTACACTGTAACACAAGTGTTTAACTCAGAGTATAACGTAGCATTTCGGAAGCATAAAACATAAAGATAACGAGGGCGCCACAGGGATATCGACTGTTGAACAAAGCATCTAAAACTCACCGTCGTAGTCTTGCACATAGTCTTTATTACCTCCATCAACTGAGCAGCGGTTGGATTTTTCCCCCCAACAAGGAATAAATATAAAGAAGCAAGTGTGAGTACAGAATACCTAACAAATATGACATAAACCATGAGGATCTAGGGTTAGCTGACAAACTGCATTAGCTTTTAATTGGTTACTTTTATTAAGGCCTACTTACTATGAATTCTATTATCCCAAAAGATATTATAAAAGAATTAAGATAACATTAAACAGATAGAACCATTATCATAACCATAACCAAACCAAGGAACCTCAGCCAAGGATCCTTCTAATCACTGGGAAGGGTCTGGGCCGCTCATAACCGTGAGCATAGCTGATATATCAGTTTTACACTCTCGAAAGGTTGTATATCTTTACCCACAAGTCGTGAGCTACGCTAGGAGTTCATGACATTACTGGAGATGAGATGACTAGCAAGCGCACTACGAAGCCTTTACAAAGGTCACGTTGGTAAGGTGTAACCGCTAAGGTTTCAGGGTCACAACGGTGGTGTCCGCCTCCAAAGGAAGAAGCACATACATATAACGTAAAGCACACTCAACCATGAGGTAGCGCAGCGACCACTGAAGCTAACCTCCCCTTTTGCCCCGCAGGTAAGTTACTCCCAAACCAAAACAACCTAATTAGTCAGCTAAGATCGTCCCATTCCAATCTTGTGGTAGCACTATTGTCCCAGGTGGTCGCTTTGTGATTCGGTCCTTACGGAGAGAACTAGCAAAAGCACACGAGCACATTGCTCAAGCTCCCTAGACCATGTTGCTAAAAAGCCAGTTTTACAAGAGACATGAACCACTCAAGCACACAGCACAGAGGGTCAAGCTCACATTAATTGCATAGAGCCATTAATCAAAGTTAATTAACATAAAGATATGTGTTCACGCAGTACCTAGCACAACTTAACCATATGTAACCCAAAAGCTAAATATAAAGATAAAGTACCTAGGTAAAACCTTACTGGTACACCAAATTAAATGCACATACAAAAAGTAGAAGGTTATTGGGTGTTGTTTATGTTATACTTGCCTTCCTCAAAAATTCCTTGCTGCTGCTCAGATGCTTCCGAAGGATGCTCTTCAAACTCAGTAGGCTGCTCAACGTCTATGCACAATCGTACCGCATTGCACAAGCATTCATATAATCACACATGCAAGGAAACAAACATAAATGGTAAGAAACAGTACACCATTACATAAAAACAGAACATAAAATGTATTAAAATTATTCTACTCATTGCTACGGTAACGTGGGCGCAAGAATCGCCAAAAACGGATTTAAAACGGTGAAATTATAAGCTTTTGAATGCTGCAAGGACTCAAATGGAATTACTTTTCAAAAACCAAGGTTCAAAGGTAAAAGCAGGGCCTGCTCGCTATAGCTATGGATTGCGGCTTAATTCCATGAAAACAGAGGGGCTTTTTTAGAAAAACTACGGCGGCTGACCGGTGTTTGACCGAATTTGACCGGTCGTTGGCACATTTGATCCGTCAGATCTCGATCTAGCGACCAGGGTTATTGGGAGTGGGTTTGGCCGGCGGTGACCACCCGGGGCGGCGGCATGAACTGACCGCGGTGGCGCATCGCTGGAGAGCGCACGCGGGAGTGCTGGGATGCATGGAACGGGCTAGGACTTGGCCGGAAAGAGAGAGCAGGGCACGACGAATCTTACCCCGAGGTTGAGGTCGACGGAGGGGCAGCAGAGGAGGCTGACAACGGACGGCGGCGGATGGCGGACTTCAGTGCTCGCGGGATGACGTCGGGGGAGCGGCTCTGAGCGCCCTAGAAACGGTGATGAGGCTCCAGTTAGGTCCTGTGATGATGGAATAGAGGTCAATTGGGCTGGGGAATGGCCACGGCGATGGAATTGAGTGGCGGCGGCGGCTCACCTTGTGAGCGTCGTCGATGGAATTGGAAGGCGCACAGGGCAGCTAGGGTTTGGACGAGGGCGTGAACGCGAAAAGAACACAGCGGCGGGGGCGGAGACCCCTTTATAGGGAGGTGGCTGCACGGGTCCGGCTCGGACTCGAGGAAAAGGGTCGCGGGTTCATCCGGTTCAACCCGGATTCCGTGTCGCGTCCGCGTCGTGTGACGGCTCTGCATGAGCAACGGGAGATGGAGGATGGCAGATGGGCCTAGGTTGCGGCACAAGGGAAAGCGGAGGCGGGGCCAGGGGCAGGGAGAGGGAGAAGGCACGGCCTGAGAGGGCCATGGGCAGAGAGGAGAAGGGCGCATGGGGATTCGGCCGGAAGACGGGGATGACAAGCGGGACCCGTGGGGCAGAGACTTGAGGGCACCGGCCCACACGGCAGAGAGAGCAAGACAGGGAGACGGGTGAAGGGGGTTAGGCCGGCTCACGCTGGGCCTCGCGTGGTGAGCTAGACCGAGGCGAAGAAGGGGAAAGAGGCAGGCCGGGTTGAGCGGTTTGGCCTGCTCGCCCCCTTTCTCTCTCTTTTTTTCTTTTATTTAAAAGCAAAAGCAAAAACCAAACTATAAATTCAAACAAATTTGAATTCTAGTCCTTAGTTCATACAAGCAAATAAAGTAATGCTCCAGCATGAATGCACCACCAAAGTTGACCTATGATGAATTTAAATTACTTATTTAATAAAACAAATCATGAAAATGCAAGGCTGTGCATAGAAAACCTTAGAAAATTAAATAAACCATATTAAATTTATAGTAAAATGCTGGAATTAAAATTAGGGGTAGCAAAAATGCTGGAATGAAAATTAAATAAACCATGTTAAATTTATAATAAAATGCTGGAATGAAATTAAATACATATGATATGTCACTGGTGTACCAAAAATGGCATTTTGGAAAACACTTGTTGTTGAGATATTTGTGATTAACCTCTCTCTGTATGTGGTTATTGTTTCTCATGCTTGTTTGTGCCTAACCATATATTTTGAGACTTCTTGAGCAAAAATTCAAAATATCATTGTGATTACAAAAGAATTTAATCCTCTACTCACCTACTTCAACAAAATCATCTTTTGACCAAATAATTTAGCAAAAATCCATTATTCAAAATTCTAAGTCTTCCTTGGGAATTGTGCTACATAAAAGAGGCATAAAATCAAAGGAAAATGGCACAATTTCCAGTCCTTCAGCTATTTCCAAGAAAACCAGTTGTCATCGGACTATCCGGTGCCCACTACCGGAGTATCCGGTATCATCGAACTATCCGGCAGTGGATACAGGATTATCCGATATATGCGTTTTTAACCCCCGTGTGATGCCCCGGCATCTCAGAAGCCTTAACACACAGCTAGATGAACCCTAATGATGGTTTAATGCTTAATCATGCTAGGAGAGGATTAATAGTTAGGTGAAGAAATCACTAAGTCAAAACGTTTCTAATTCAAGATACAAGACCCTGTGTAGCTTTGTTGACTAAGTCAACACCCACAAGCTTTTGTGCAAACACCAAACCCAAAGTTCTACCTCGCTATTGCAGCCATGCTCAAGACCAAGTGACAAAAGGTTTAAAGGTTTGCTTTGAATTCAGCCAACACTCTTGCTGAAAGGTGACAAGTGTGATCGTGACCAAATTTGAGCCCTAATAAAACTATTAAGTTCATTAAGCACATAAGCCCAACTCCATTATCAAGTTGTTGTACATACCATAAACTTCATTTTTGCTACACTGAGCATGGATCAAACTGTCATCCACTTATCTCATATTTAACTTAAATGTCTCTTAAAATCAGCCCTAGTGGTTCTATACTTCGAAAATTTGCAGCACTAGAGTTTCAGCTGTTCCCCAAAGTTGATTCTGAAATTACTTTTGATTTCTCTACATTACTTTAAAATCTTCCTTACTATGAAATGAAATTAAACTTATCACCTTTCAAATGCATCAGACCTTGAAGTGGTTGGACTTCATTTGACTCTTCAAAAGTTGAAAACAAGAAGGACTCTACATGAAGTAAATTTGCTGTTTGACCAAACATTGGAACACATTTGTGATTGTAGTTCAAAATCTGTTGGGGTTCAAACCAAACTTATATTACCAAATGTGTAGAAAACCTTGTGATGCACAACTTTAATAATTGGGGCTTGGTCATATATTGAGGTTTACATGGTGATTTGGTTCATTTTTTATCAACACAGAAAACCAGTTCAAATCAGCCCTGTCTAGTAATTTTAATTTTTCTCTAACCTACAGCCCCTTTCAAGCAAAACTTTATTGGAGTGAAATGTAGATCTTGAAATTCTAGGAAACGAGGTCAATGGGCATCTTCGGTGAGGATGGCTAGAAATAGGACTTTTGAATTTCCCAAGCAATAAAGGTCTACTGTCCAAATTAGGGGCTGCTAGTTGAATCCGAATTTAAATCATATTTCATCCAATTGGCACTTTTTCAAATTCGGGCTCTAAATAGGTCAAAAACACGAAGTACAAAAGGGGAGAAAACACACATGGGGATAGTTTTTCCCTAAGTCACTGACGCGGATCGACGCCCCCACGCCGTCGCGCCTTGCCCTTCCTTCACCTGGATGCCATCCCGGCTCTATTCGCGGCTCACTCTCACTCGCCCTCGTTCCCTCCCCTGGCTGGCTTCCTCTCGCGCACGGGCATCAGCCGCCATGGCCTACGAGCTCGAGCTCGCGCCGTCGCCTCCTCTGGCCTCCCCTTGCCCAGCTACCGGGAGCACCACACTCCCCTTGAGCTCCTCTCTGTTTTACCCAAGATCCTAGAGCGTATCGGTGCCCCGAGAGCTCTCCGCGTTCGTGCACGCCATGACCGCTCACCAAGGCCAAGCTCAGCTCAAGCTCACAACGCCGCCGCCTTGGGTTGCCTTTGCCCCGTCAGATGCGTGTCCCGCGCTCGTCTCAAACTCCTCCACCATCCCCACTAATCCTCGTCCTCCGCCAACGTCTCCCCACCCCTGGCGCGAACGTCGCCGCCCGCCATGGTCACCATGGCAACCGAGGCGTCACTGTGGACAGCCCCATCGGGTCATCACCACACCTCCACAACTCCACCGACGAATGCGCCTCGTCCTCGCGCAGCTCCAGTGCCCATCGGCTCCGCCATCCATCGCCTCCTCAACGAGATAGAGCCGGCACCGCCTCCGAGCCCGTGCACCACTGCCGTCCAGTTCATGCCCACGATCTACCTTTACGGCCAACCTCGCGCGACGACGTCAAAGGGAACCGGCAGCCCGTGGATGGGAACACCTCCCCGCACCCTCTCGGCTCCAAGTGCGCAGCCCCACGCGCCGGCGCAGCCCCGCCAAGTCGACCGCCGCGCGGGGCCTCCCCTGACCGGAGGAAGAAGAAGGGTAAGGGGGTGGATTTACAAATAAGCCCCTAATGTTTCTCGTTTTAGCGCACTCCATTTAATGCTATTCACTGAGTCGTGCAAATCTTCCATGCTACCCCCTGAAGTATATGGTTAATCACGTATTAGTCCTAGATCTAGGTTTTAAAGTGCATTTTTTCAGCTGAAACTTTGGAAAATCGTAGTAAGTCAAAGAAAAATCCAAAATGGGTAAAGTCAGTTGCATTGTGCTCCTCTTAAGTAGATCTGTAGAATGGATATGATGTGGCGGTATGAAATGACTGTTTTGCCCCTGGTATTGTGCATGCATGTTGAGGGTAAATAAATGATAAAAGTGGACTAGATGAACTCCAAAAAATTATGAAACTTTGGCAATAGTCTTGTTAGAGCATCCACGCTCTGTATGATTTTTGGTAGCCCTAGAGTTTACCATTGGTTTACTGTTTTGCATTTATCTCTAAGTTTCTTACACTTTAATGACATGTGAAAGACTTGCAATATGGAACTTGCTCAAAATGGTGTGCTGGATTTTATAGGTACTCTTTATGGTGTATTTAGCCTACTGGTAAAGTTTGGACCCTTGCATGTAAAGTTTGAGGGGTGATTTGAAAATGACAAGATATTGCATGGTAAACAAAATAATAGGAAAAAGTTATTCTAAAATGCTAGGAAAATTCCATGCTAAATTAAGTAGCTTGCTGATCGTGTATAAGCTCCAGAAAATATTTATGTAGAATTTATAAACACTGTTTTAATGTGCATTTGAATTAGACCAAGATAATTATATGGAAAATTGATGTCCTATCAAACCCTAGATATAGTGCTTGCTGATTTTTGTATTTGATGGTCATGCCATGTTATGCTTTCTGTACAAGTTCATAGCCAGAAACCTTTCATATGATTTATGATAAATTGGAGAAAACTATAGGGCTGATAACTTTCTAAAATTTTAATAAATTAATTACAACTCTTCCAGGGCTGAATTTTTGGCAGTGGTATTGTGTAACATCATTCTGCATGTCCTAAAAGTTAGTTCATTTGCCATTTCCTAACTGCATGAACTCAAGTATGCATTTTATTCATAAAGTGGGCATGTGGTATTTAAATAGATGTGAAGATGTTTGATTTAAATTGATATCAGCATACATGTGGGATGATTTCTAGCTGCATACTATCTACTATTCTCTATGTCACCCTTGATTTAGAACTTAACTCATTTACTCATGTAAAGCACTTGAAATCAATACAGGGTTAAATCCAGAAGATAAACTAAATGCATGATATGGCTAAAGAATGCTTCCTATAAATGCTTAGTGTGACATGTTTCCCTTTATGATGTATAACTTGTCAAACGTAAATATGCTTGTTTAAATGTATGATTACTATAGGCCATAAGAGTGCTACTGCCACTAGTGCTAGGAATGGTGTTTCAAATTAGTAGTCCCTTATGTGTGTAAACATATATTTGATTGATGCTTTGCTTGTATGAGGTGTGAAACAAGACAACTCAACTTAATACTTGATCATGTAATAAACTCTAGGTTGCCTTGTGAATGGTTGATTTCAAAGTTGTGTGCTTGCCCTAGCTAGATGCATATAGTCGTTTATTGTTAAATAATTTATCAATAACTTTTCTGTCCATCCATGAAATGGTTGTTCACAGGTGTGCATTAATATTCATACATCGCAATCATTGCATCATGCATATCATTCATATAGCGACGCTTATTGAAGATACGTGATCAAGAACCAAGTGCGTGGAGCTACTTCAAGCAACGGTGGTCTAGAAGACCAACCAAGCCCCAAGCATGACCTGGAGGACCCATCAGTCGTGTTTGGAAGGAGGAGCAGTCCAAGTGATCAAGGGGTTGCCTGGGGCAAAGCCTCACAACCCGGCAAACTAACAGTAGCTTAGTTTGTTGTTTCCTTAAAGTAAAGCAAAGGTAGGCAGGACCATGCTATTCCCAGCAGATAAAATAACTGTTGATTACACATATGCATTAGGAGTTGATTGAAACCAATTGCATTAGATCCCTTGGCCGCCCTGGCCCTAGCACCTATACCTAGAGTTCGTAGGACGAGTGCCTAGAATGGCTAGGTACGAGTAGACACGAGTGAATAAAGGTCACTCGTCTCGTAGGGGCTACTTTTCAAAAAGAAGAAATCTCACTATGGAAGTTATTGTTATTATGTTATGATTATGTTATGTTTTAAATGGAGACCGGGCGGAGATATGGGTTTGAATGATGAGATCCGGAATAATGTGTGGTGGACTGCGCCCGAGTCGCATAAGGCCGGTCGTTGTTCGCTTGGGATCGGCATAACATTGCTAGGGTGCTTATCCGGGATAATGGACCGGTGAAAGTCTTACTTGTGCCATCTCAAGCACAGAGACATGTTCCTACCCACTGGTTGAGAGGGAGGTGGCCGCAAAGGCGGGTGTCAAGGGAAGGCTGACCCATTGCGTGGTAACGCTCCTGCGACAACGCGCTCCGGGAGTCAGGCGGGAGTGAATCGAACTTGAGACAGGACAAGTGGAGATGGGGGAAGCATATGTGGGAACGCCGGGGGTTAGTAAGCATATGCCATCCTGGTACTTCTAGTTATTCCCGGGAATATAAAAATCGATTCGATTCGCTGATGCTCACCAGGTGTGAGAATGCCAGTATCACTGCCGGACAAAGTAGTAATCCATTTGAATATGCTGTATTAAGAATTCATGGTTTTGAATACTACATGCTTGGATATACCTGATTTATTTCATGCAATACTTGTCACACTCATGATAGATTAACGGACTTATTTTCATGCAATACTTTGTCTCACTCATGATGTTTCTACAAATATGATGACTCGAGCAGCTGTTAAATCCTGCTCGGGTGCAATAGATCAAGCAGCTGTCAAACCCTGCTTGTAGGCAACTAATCTAAACAGCTGTCAAATCCTGCTTCCACTTATTAACTTGATTTCTTTAAAAGCAATAGCTAAGGGTCCAGATGTTAGTAAGCAAGCTTTGCGTCAGCCGTAAGCCCCGTCCATTAAGTCCTACTAAGTAATTAGTACTCAGGGTTTTGCCCCCACTTTTGGCTTACAGGTATGGAGTTCCTCTTCTGTGCCTGTGTTGGTGGCAGGCCGTGTTATCATTAGGAATGAGAAGGGTCATGATCTGGCAAGGAGCAACATCAGTGGGCTCGATGCTCGTTCTATTTATGCAAGTCTTTTGGTTACCGTGAAACATGAACTTTAAGAATTTCCGCTGCGAGAGACTGTTGAACTATGTTGTTCTATGAAACTATGTTGAACTCTATTTGATTTCAAATTGGTTTGTAACTTAAAGTCTAAGTATTATCTATATTCAACTGCCTGAGATGATGTGATTGTTGTGACTCCATCGAGGGTCAGTGTGTGTGATGTCGGTTCCTCTGGAAATTGGTGTTATCGAGGGCCGAAGACCACTCGACGGACTACCATGTTTAGTCCAGCTTAAGTGCACTGCGAGCCAAAGGAGGCAAGTGTGCTTAATCTGGATTAAGCAGGGCGGTTCCGCCATACCCCGCAGCCACTTCCAAGGGGTACCTACTTAGTGCATTTACCCCCCTTCTTTCTACCGCGCCTCCACCGTTACTCTCCTCTTTGTGGCGACCCGAGGGCGATTTGAGGAGAACTTCTTCTCCCTCCGTGGGATTGAAGAGTTCTTGGTGGGGATTGGCCGCTGCATCACCGGAAGATCCGATTCCACCGGCCCCTCCATCAATCTTGCCCTAGAGGCTTCTCTCAAAGGTACTTGGTGCGCTTTTGACCTGATCTCTTTCCTTGGTGCAATGCTCACCCGATCTCCTGCTATGCCTATTTATCATGTCTTAAGAGACCAAATATTTCCCATGGTTAGTTTGGGAGATCCTTTGGATCTAGGTCACTGGGCACTACCGCACTAGACGGCAGCTGCCACCGGACTATCTGGTAACACCCAAAGAGTCCATGTCTGTGGGTCTTTAGGCTCAAAAATCTGTTCTTTGAGCCCCCAAATTTATTCCATTTGCTTCTATATGTCTATGTGACATTCTCCTGTCTGGATAACATGCTCATTCTTCTAGTTATCAAGTGATTCACTTCTTCCATATCCTAAGCCTAATCCTTGGTTTAAAATCCAAATCTTTGTTCCTCAGGGCAGAAAAATGGCTGAAGAAGAAAATCTCAAGCAGTATGTCAGGCAGAAGAGAAAGAAGCCAGCAAAGAGGACACGTCCACCGTCTGGCAGTGATACATCCTCTCCTTTGGAGGACATTGGTGCTAGTGGTTCCCAAGGGAGGAGAGTTCTTAGATCCACACATGGTCTTCGGCAAGCTATTCCTTGCTGTGATATGAGGATTGAGGATGAAATAAGGCCAGCAGAATCATCCTCAAATGATGATGACAGTGTGGACGATGCTACCATTGTGGTACAGCCTAGACCTCATGGCAAAGGTCTAGCTCCTCACAATGATAATGAGGATGATGAGTTTGAAGAGGAAGAGGAAGAAGAAAATGCTCCCCGTAGGAAATCTCCTCCCACAACGCAGCTTGCAAGGAAAATGTCAAGACCTGTGGGACCTCCAAACAAAAGGGTGGCAAACTACAAATCAAAAGGAAAGTACATTGAGATTCGAGAACAAAGAAAGATAGATTTCAGGAATGTTCCTAGGAATGCCTATGATTGGAGGTTCCACACCAGATTTTAGGAGGACTTCTATGAGTCAGTGATGTTTCCCAAACAGACTCCCATCACTGATGATCAATGGGTTGATTGGCAATACATGGAAGATAAGAAAGATCCCATCTTTGATCAAGTAATTGATGCATGCAAACAACACCATATCCAAAAGATTATGGGCTATATGCATGATTGGACCAAGGAGATAATAGCTCAATTCTATGCCACAGTTTACTTCAATGACACTGATGGAGACTACAAGAAGTGGGAGATGGTATGGATGACAGAAGGTAACAGCTACTCCATCACCTATCCAGAGTTTGGCCACTATATTGGAAAGCATGAACCAGATTTCAATAGGCAAAAGATTCATCTTGAAAATTGCTTGCCTGATAGTGAGATGAAGTTCATGTACCCTCCTCAGAATGAACGGTATTGTGGGAGTGCCAAGGGTCTCTACACCTACTATGCCTATCTTAACAGGTTGTTCAGGAAGACTCTTGCTCCTCGAGTAGGTGATGCCTTAAATATTTCCCACTATGCTAAGAATCTGTTGGCTAGGATGAGAGACGATGGCAGACCGTTCTGTTTGACACACTTTATATGGGAGGAAATCAAAGACATCTCTCTTGACCCATATAGGAGTTGTGCATATGCTCCTATCATCATGCTGATTATTGAGAAAGTCAGTAAAGACACTGTAGGACCGATACGTGCGACTAGAGGAGGGGGTGAATAGGAGCACTTAAAAACTCAAACTCACGAACCCCCGATGCAAACTGACACACACTACACCCAACAAACGCTAGACACCGTCCACTAAAAGGAAACGTGTCTAGCAGTTGAGAGCCAATGGACCGGCCTCATTGCTCTCCTGGTGTGATGAGTTATTGTCAATGAGCTCAAGTCCTCCGATGGACTGGAGGCCCTCCGTTGGACTGGAGGTAGATGATGAAGACCTCGATGGACTGAGGCAAAAGCCCTCCAATGGACCGTAGGCAATGCTCGGCGTCGGTCGGCCATGGGAGCTCGGTACACGAAGGGGCGGTTCGGCAACGGCGGTGTAAGCCCTCCGATGGACCGTGAGGCTGTTGACATGGCTTATGTACGAATATTTTGTATCATTTTACATAGTTTTTCATTGATTTTAAACGTCAACTATGTCCTTTACTAACATTTATCACTGATTATTGTGGATTTTGCAACTTTGCCTTGGAAATATGTTGTATGTGATTTTTACAGGTTTTAGGCCTATTTTTCACAAAATTCACAAGGATCTACAACGAGTAAGAAAGGACCTCTAAAAACAACATTCATTTGAAAATGATGATCAAGGAAGGCATGGTTGATTCACCCCTCTGTGTCAATCATGGTTTTCTAATTAGAAGCTTCAAGAAGGTGTCAAGAGCTATTGGGAATTGAAGACAATTATTTAATATAATTATTGAAATATGTCAAAGGCTGTTAACGTCTCTTAGCGTAACAGATTTTACTCCGCAAGCGCACGGAGATTCGCTGTAGCTTTTTCACTCAGAGTATTCCGAGTATCGTAAAAATCCACAGGGAAGCAATGGCGAATAGGTGGAATGAAATGTCGAACTTTCAAGCAGTACTATAACTTAGATAAAATACCAGCTAAACTTACAATGGGGGTAAGATATAAAGATAGTGTATGGTGGGAAGAGTAAAACAGGGACTAAGGAAGCCTAACACTTAGGTAGTTGCCTGGGAGGACAATGAGTGAGATTAGATTTCCAAACTCTACTACTTAACCGCTGCAGAGGAGTATTCGCGGTTGAATTAAGATAACTGGATACAAGCTAGGATCTTGCGTCGAGCGAAATTCCGGCGCCTCGAGGGGTCAAGGGGTAGATAGTAGACCTCCGAAGGAGACCCGGCTAACGCCTATGGGCTTACCGAACGAAGGGGTGGATTACTGAGACCTCTAGAGCTGTCACCTAGAGAGGCTACCGACCAGATCTGCGTGGGTAAGATGGCACGCTATACTAGTGTTCAAGTGAGAACTTGGACACTAAAGCTCTTCCTTGATCAGAGGGTGAGAACTAACTTAATCTTAGATCAAAAGCCTAAGACAAGCTTATAGCACCGGAAGTCTACAAAGATTCAGATAACTTAAGAACAACACAAACCTAAGCCTTGGATCTAGTGTGCAATAAAGGTACACCACACTAGGCAAGCGTTAAGAAGTAAAGTAAAGTATAACAGAAGATAGAACAATGATAAATATTATACTGGAGTAACGAGTACAAAAGATAGAAAGATACAAGAGCTTTACCGAGACTCGAAGAAGACTCCGGAATCCCTAAGGCAAAAGCTCAGACTCAACTCTAACTCCCAGGACTAACCTAGTGATACAAGACTAAACGATAGTGTGAGCTACTCAACTTCCACACTCTACAAATGAGAGCTAGGGGGTATTTATAGTCACCAAGTGAGTGGGGGTACTTATAGGGTCGGTATGGCGGTTAAGGGGACAGGTGGCAGGCCGGGCGGCCTGGTAGGGGACCAGGCGGCCCCACCTCAGGCTGGGCGGCCTGGCCAACCCTTGGATCCACCGCCATTCTTCATCCTACGGTCCATCTTGACTCCCCAAGTCGGTTGCATGGCAGTTACAAGTGTGTTTTCCCTTCAACCGTTGATCTCACTTGTGTTTCTTCCTTAGCCGCAGGATTGAAGTCTTGCGGATTGCTGACTTCACCAATCCAAGTGTTGGATCGGTGATGTAGCAAGCCTTTCGGTACTTGACACGTTGCATTCGGCATTTGGACTTCACAAGTGTGTTGACACATCATTTATGCACATGCAGGTCGAAGATGAGCTGATTTGGCTCCTGAGTCAGGCCGGGCGGCTTTGAGTGGTGCCGGGCGGCCTGGCTTGGAGCCAGGTGACCTGGCCCACTGGCCAGTGACCCTATGACATAGCCAAATTTGCCTGTTTTCTGCCGATCTTTGTACCTACAATCAAATATTCAACACAGCTTGTGGAAATATGATAGTAGCACAGGTTTATCCATACTTTGGCATGTTTTCCTCCATGTTCATGGATAGTTGACGGTCATTGGTAGTGCAATAACGACCGTCAACAAAGGCTAGAAGATTTCATCAACCTCGGCCCATAAAGAAGATTCCAGAAGCCCAAAAGTCCGTGAAGACCCCGCACGAGCATTACTTAATCATCAAGGAACTACCCCGCGAAAGATGGAAAGAAGAGGACGCCGGGAGAGTCCGAGTCGGCTGACCCAGACCTCCCTGGTTGGCCGACCCCACCTACCCGAACGTCGGTTCGAAATTCCTTTTATACCACGTCATCTCCAGGGTATAAATAGCGAGCCTAGGCCTCGGGGCAGACCATCCAATTCATTATCAAGGCAAGAAGACGGCGACAAGAGGGACCACAACTAGAGGAGAGTAGAGGGTCGAGAATCTAGTCTAGGATTAGAAGTTCTTCTAGTTCCTGGAGGTGATTAGAAGCCTTGCACGGCGTTCTAATTACCTAGCTCTAGAGGTTCAATTGTATCAACAAGGGAAGGTATGATCATGGATGAAATCTTGATACAGTTTATTAATGAAGTATTGTTCTTGTCTAATTATCATATTCTTGTTCTAATTATGCTTGTTCTAGTTCTAATTAGATTTAGTTCTAGATGCTTGTTAATTAGTTCATGTCTTTGAAGGTTATGTTTATCTAACGATTTTGATCTCTGATCTAGTTTACTAATGATATAGTTGTGTTTCTAGTTCTTGTGATCATGGTGATTAGAAGTTGTAGTTGCTCTAATTATGTTATTAGACTATGTGAAGTAATTAGAAGCGCGTTCTCTAATTATGTATGCCTGTTGAGAGTTTCTCGTCGATTACCTGGTTACTAGTGACAGTAGAGCCCGGGGAAAGGTTAAACTCGATCTAGGGGTTAGATTGGTTGATCTTGATTTAATCATGCTATGACAGATGTGCTTGAACATGCTTGTTTGCCTTGAGCTGCTAGATATCTTGCTACTTTATTCTTGAAGTGGCAACCTTATATTGTATATGCTTTGGATCCAATTAGACCTTGATTAGAGAGCTAGTTAATACCATTTAATTAGTGCTCTAGTTATGTTCTAATTGTTTATCTTATGTTTATATAGTATAGTTTCTATTAGATTAGGCTAAGGACTAGTTTAGATTAAGGATTGGTTTAGATATAGATTAGGCTATCCTTTTACCTTTAATTTAGCTTATACTCCTGTTAATTAGAGAATACTAGTTCGCTCTTTGGATTGACAAAACCCACGATACTCATCTTGGAAAGAAGCTACAAACGATACTGTTGCTTACAGTATAAGGTTTGTCATGCTTAAGTGTTGTCAACAAGGTTTTCTGGCGCCGTTGTCGGAGAACTAATTAGTCATCCTCTAATTAACTTGAGTTTGTATGTATTTAGTTTTTCTTTATCTTTTGTATATAATTTTGGTTTTTGTATATTTTAGCTTTTCCTTTTCTTTTATTCTTGCGCCATACATGTATATATGTTTTTCTTTCTCTTTTTCTTTTTCATAATATTTTCTTTATTTATTCTATTATATTTTGTATAATAATTTTCATGTATAGTTATAATATTGCTTTTTAGTGTAAATTTTCTAGACTTTAGTCTTTGTATATATATATTCTCTGCCACTAACATTAGCAGGGATGGGTGGACCACTGTCCAACAAACCAACTAATTATGTAGATGATCCAGAGAAATTACTAAGAAAGTCCCGAAGTTCTGCCCAATTTTCTCAGAAACAAGACGAAACTCTGCCGGAGATGGGAGATGACAACATTCAAGAGAGGAGGCTCGTGGAGCTATGTGTGCTGACTTCAGCAGACTTGAAGATCAGAGACCTCGCTCCACCTCCGAGAGCATTCGAGATCAGGAGCTCAGTGATCAGCATGGTGCAGAATCAACCGTTCAGTGGGAAGGAAGATCCAAATCAACACTTGAAGACGTTCTTGTAGATCTGCAACACCTTCAACATCGATGGATTCACTAACGATCAGATCAGAGCAAGGTTGTTCCCGTTTTCACTGTTTGGGAAGGCTCACCAGTGGCTGTCAACACTTCCGGAGACTACCATCAACAACTCACCGCAGTTGCTACAAGCTTTCATCGCCAAGTATTTTTCACCTGGGAAGACTCAAGCTCTTTGCAACAAGATCTCAACATTTGTACAGTACCCCACAGAGACATTTGATGAATCCTATGAGAGATTCAACGACTATGTGTCAGCCTGCCATCACAATTTTCAGAAGTGGGACTTAATCCAAAAGTTCTACGGGGGACTCAACGCAGTGTGTAGAGCTCAGATCGACGCATCGCCCGGAGGATCAATTCTCAGTCTCACTCCTACAGAGACTGAAGCTTTGTTCAAGAAGATCGCGGAGAATGGAACTTGGGGAACAGGAGCAAACAGGGTGGCGCCTACTCCATCTTCTGGAGTAGTGAAGAGTGTGCTAGAAGTGAAGAAGGTGGAAATTCTAGGTGGAAAGATTGACTCACTCCTGAGAAGGATCGAGAAGATGGAAAGTGGCAGAGCAGAGGAAGTGAAGTCCACAGAAGCCAGGATGACTTGTGAAGAGTGTGGAGACTATGGACATTCAAAGGAAAGTTGCCTAGAGGAAGCCAATGCTTTGGACTATGCAAGGAAGGAAGGTTAGATTCCTCCATCCAACTATAGACAGAATCGACAACAGTTCACTGCCGGATCAGCTATTAAGAATGCCATTCCTCTACGGATTCAGCTTAAAGATTTCATGGAAGAGCAAGCAAAGATCAACAAGGATACACACTCTAATTTCAAGGCTATGGACAAGGTGCTAGAGAACATTGATGGCAAGATCACCACTGTAGGACGTTCAAATCAACAACTGATGGGGATAATGAAGATTTTGGAGAATCAACTCTCTCAACTTGCGGAAAATCTCCCGAACAAGAACGACGGAAAGTTGCTTGGACAACCATAGGCTAAAGAGTCTCTTAAAGCAGTCACTACCAGATCTGGAAGAGAGACAAGAGACCTAGAAGTGCCTACAAGACTTGCCAGTTTAGTGGAAGCCGAAGCACAGAGTGAAGACGAACCTAAAGTGATAGTAGAAGACACAAGGATACTACCAGAAAAGAGCAGGGTTCGAGTAAACAAGACAGATGAGCATTTCAGTAAGTTTCTTGAAGTGATCAAGCAGCTTTATATTCATATGCCACTATTAGATGCACTTCAAGTTCCCACTTATGCCAAGTACTTCAAAGATATTTTAGCTAACAAGAGGGAGATGCTATATGAGTGTGTAAAGTTGACAACTGAGTATAGTGCAGCTATCATGGATACTCCTTTACAGAAGAAGGCAGATCCGAGATGTTCCACTATCTTGTGTTCTATTGGTCCACTCAACATTGACAAGGCTCTTTGTGATCTCGGAGCAAGTGTAAGTGTCATGTCTAAGTCAGTGTTTGACAAGCTGAAGCTGCCAAAGCCAGAGCCTACATCCATGTGTCTAGAACTAGCAGATCACTCAGTCAAATATCCAGAAGGAGTAGCTGAGAACGTGCCAGTCAAGATTGGAGCAAATCTTGTACCAGTTGACTTCGTTATTCTGGAGATGGGAGGAAGCACAAGATCACCATTGATACTTGGAAGACCTTTTCTCAGAACAGCTCAAGCCAACATCAATGTGGGAGAAAGGATGATCAGGTTCAACATCAATGGAGAATCCAGCTCGTTCAAGTTCCGTCCAAGATTTGAGGTGTGCCAAGTCATTGAAGGGGACGAAGCTTGAAGACAAAGACTCATCTGCAATGTCCATGCGGGACATTGGTAGGCGCCTAGAGGAAGAAGAAGTCGGGCTGAAGGACTTATCTCAAGCGCTTATGGGAGGCAACCCAGGTATTTTTAGAAAGTTTTATTTAATTTAGATTTTAGCTTTTTCTTAGAAATAGTTTTTACTCTAAAACTCTAAGTGTTAAAGTGAACCATGGTCAAAATTAATGAAGGATTTTGATTAGTTAAAATTTAATTTTGAATCTTTTTAGTAGATGGCTACTCTCACTTACGTAGCTGTCTAAATTTTAAAAATTTTACGAAGCCTTTCCCGGTTTTTGAATTCGATTCGATTCGATTTTCGAAGCGGTTTATAAAATAAAAAGAGAGACATTTTCTTAGGTTTTAATCTCTGAATAATTATATGATCTCAAAATCTTCTCTCTAATTTATTCAAAAACTAAGCGTATACCTAAGCCACGCTAAAGAAATAAGATGAGTATATTCATTTCAATTCATGAATTGAGTTGCTTATCTTTGTTCTAAAATTAATTTGGTTGAATAACCAAACATTTATTTTATGCAAAATAAAACATAGGTTTTAGGAATAGTAAATAAAAACTATCTTAAAAATTAAAATCTATGTTGAGTGATATAAACATTGGGTGCTTAAAACCTACTATAGTAGGCATATTAATAAATATATTGCATAATAGCAAATTAATGATATAGAATTAGTGAAGATAATCAACTTCCTAATAAAGAAAGGTTAATTTAGGCAACATAGGATCCACTTTTGGTATAATATAACCAGCAAACACTAGGACATGGGCAATAATTGAAAGTTTGGTAGGAAAGAATCAAATGGCTAGCATCAAATGGCAATAATTGAAACTTTAATACCTTTGATTGTTTTTATGTCAAAACCTGCATGCATGTCGACAATCTTGCTGTGGAAGCCATCCACTTTCGTCAGGAATCCTAGAGGTAGCTTACAGGTGAAGTTTGGACGCGAGCAGGGCCAGAAGGCACCTGGCTCGGCCAACCAAACACCCCCTGGGTCGGCCGACCCCAGGCAGCCCTTCACCAGATCACCCTCTCCTTTGAGCTACCTCTTTGCCTATAAATTAGGAGCCAATGCTGCTACATTTCATCACCAACACAACCACCAGCAGACCAGAAACACCCAGGAGAAGGAGAAGAGTAATAGTATTGAGAGGAAAAGATGAAGAAGTTTTTCAAGAAGACTTTCAAGAGTACCTCATCTAGAGGAAACTCTTCCCAGGAAGAGGAAGGTTCATCAAGGCCTACACCAAGGAGATACTCCGTCTCCGAGATGGGGAGTTCCGACTCCGATCGAAGCCTTCGTCGAGATCAAGGCCTGCATGGGTGTTCTTCCCGATTCGTCGTCAATGTTGATGAAGTTTTGGAGCCGTCAAGAAGGAGGACTCGTTCTTCTACCCGAGCTCAAGAGCAAGCCCCTCAACCCATGAATGTTGATGAAGACCAGTGGAAGTTCGCGCCAGAAGGATTTTCACTCTGGACAAATCTTGAAGAACAAAGGTATAACAGCTGTCAGAACTGCAAAACCTCTAATTTTGATCTAGACTTTGATTTCCTAGGCCATCTAGATTTTGCTCCAAGCATAGAGAAAGCTTTCAAACATTTGGGCTGGAGCAAATTTATTCATATTAGAGCTACATATCAAGGGGATATAGCACTGGAGATTATGACCACCATGGATATAGTCAATACCTCTGATTCGAGCCATACCCTGAGATTTAGATTAAAAGAGGACAGGGTGGAAATAACCTTTAGTATGATTGGTTCTTTGTTGGGATTTTGGGAGAATACACCTGAAACTATTGAAGTTAGCCAAGATGTCTTAGAAAGTTTTTGGTTACAAAATTGCTAAGAATTCTTCCAAAAAAAGAATGAGAATAGTCAATCCCATAATCAGAATCATTCATAGGTTCATGACTGTCAGTCTTAGAAAGGCTAGATGATACAAAGGTGTAAAATACAGAATTGAAATGGCTTTATATTGCACTTTGTCAGCATATGGGAATTAATCTAATCTATTCCATGGTCAATCATTGGATTATTCAAAGGAATAGAAATACTGGATTACTTGGATTTGGACATTATCTCACTATCATTGCTTCAACCTTGAACCCAAATTTAGTGTTCAATCCAAGTCAAACAAAATTACCAGCTAATATTGATGAAAATTCCCTGAGGAAGGGTTTATGAATAAAAATTCTAGTTTCTTTGTTAGTAAGACCAAATTCAGGATCCCTAGTCCTAGACTTACTTTATTTGCACAAGGGAGAACTGATTGGTTGGAAAAATTCATGACTGAGGAAGGGGAGTCAAGCCAACAACCGCCATCATCTGGATGGGGCACCTAGGAGACACCATCTGCACAGCCAAGTCAGCATTTTACGGGTGAAGAATTTAGAGGGGGATCGTCATCTTATACGCCTGTGTTTAATCCAAGGGTAGTGAACTTTTTCGATCCTACTACTACCCCAGTGTTCAACCCCTCGGCACAATTTCCCCTGCCTCAAGCTTTTGTTCCAAGGAGTGCCAGATTTCATGCACCTGGGTTTATTTCAGCTCAGAATATGCCTCAGCAAGCATTCTATGGCATAGAGAATATGACTGCAGAGAACTATCAGATTATTGATCAGATTAGAACAAACACCAACCAGTTTGAGCAGAACACATAGACAATAGAAAAGCAGCTGCATAATCTGAGGCTATGACACCAGAGGCATCAACAGTGAAGGCTATTGGTTTGCTTTTATATTTTTAGTTTTTATTTATTTATTTTCTTTTATTTCTATCTTGAATGTTAGTTTTTGTCTTTTTATCTATGTATAATTATAAGTGTTTTCATTTTGTTTTATTTCTATTTTGAGAGTTCATGATCATGTATTTCTCTTTGTTGGAAATAAAATGGTGTTTTCTTGTAATTTGATGTCATTAATTGAACTAAATTTATGCTCTCATTAAAACAATTTAATTGAACTATGATTAACATTTATGTAGTAGATATAATATTTCATTAAAATCCACATGTTATTAATGTTTTGATTTTATTTTTTGTGGTAATGAATCTCCTTAATTTTTATTTTTGAGCTATTAACTTTATGATCAAGTTTCTTATGATTATTTTATAAAAACCCTACCTATTAGAGCTTTATTTTTGAAACCATAGTTTTATCAAATTTTACTCTCGATTGAATTGGATTAAGATTTGAATCTAGGGTTTGAGACTTCAAAACTGGTCATTCAAATTTCTTTATCTTTTCATTTGCTAGCTTTTTTATCCATGTATTGTAACTCTTTACATTGGCGAGATTGCAAATTTCGCTGGATATCCATCCTTAAACCAAAAATATCATCTCATATATTTTCCATTGCCACAGCCTATTAATTTTCTAGAGTATGAAAGAATTCTTTTTGGATAAATGTTTTTCACTTGTTATCACTATAAAAAAATACTCAAGGATAAGTATTATCTAAGAGTGGGGATGTTGCACTACGCTCTTAGGATCTTGAGGAGACAAAAAAAAAAGAAGAGGGATATGGACGCCCCATATATATAAAAAAATGGCCAAACGATCAAAAGTAGAATTAGTTGTCTGAAAAAAATATATATATATATTTTGCTCCTCATTGATTTCCTATATTCATGGTGTTAATTTTTAGAACTACTCCAGAAAATTTTCCAACCATACGCAATCCGATAGTAAGGATTTCATTTGTGCCTTAAGATCATTAGTTTATTTGCATATGTCCACTTTTCTATATATATATTTCTTTTTTTTTAAAATATTATTATTTTTATGATCTTTTTGAGAAATCTCAGTAATTCCGGCAGAGATTTGGCATCAGAGGTAGGTTCCAAAATGGCAGTCATACGAATCCTAGCCATCTCAAATCTATAAAGGCGCAAAGAAGCTAAAGAGTAAAAACGTGTAAATGTATATATGGGGTACCAAAATCATAACATAATATCTGAAGTCTACCTTAACACCGACCCGAAACTCAAGTCAAACAAACAAAATGGTAAGCAGAACTTCGAAGAGGTTGAGAGCAGAGCAGCCGTGTGATGTCGGCAAGAGTGGTTGAGTTGCTTTCAATCCCCTCTCTTCTTATATAGTAAACTAGGTGGGGAAACCGAAAAGATGCACCACACAGACACGTGCACACATAAACTATTGATGCGTGTCACCCCCGAACCATCTTTTCCAAAACAAGCTCAAAGCAAGGGTATTTCTTGTATGGCTGAAGCATAAACGTGGGGAGGACCTTCGGTTTAGTTTACTCAATCGTGGTTTGTGCCCATTTCGGAAAATGAACTAATCCCACGAGGGGCTACTGTCGCGGCCAAAGGTCCTAGCCTCAGGCTGGCAACGCTTTTTTCTATGGCTTTGGTTTTTCAGGCTTTGGAGAACAGGACGAAGGTATACAAAGCTCATCTTAGATGTAGAGTGCCTGAAGCATAACAAGTAACCTGGCCGGGAAATTGATCTGAAGATCCGAAGTGGCTGAGGACCTGAACCTGTGATCGTCTTTCAGGTAATTCGATGTATCAAGTCCGAAATTGTGATGCTCCTGGTATCTCAAAAGCCTTAACACACAGTTAGAGACAAGCTACTAATGAATTAGGGCTTAATGATGCTTGGAAAGTAACGAGGACTAAGTCGAAAAGTCACTAAGTGAAAAATTTTCTAGGGAAATACAAAACTCTATGGGATTTGGTGTTTAAGTCGCTACCCACAAACTTTTATGCAAAACACCAAATACAAAAGTCCTAGTTCAGGAAACATTCTTTTACTTTGCTATTTTGGCCAGGTTCAAAACCAAAGGACAAGGGGTTCAAAAGTTCAAGTCATACCCAGCCAACGTTTCTTGTGATGTGCCAATTGTGATCGCGAACAAATTTGGACCCTAATAAAACTTTTAGATTCATTAAGCAATTGAGCATAACTCCATTATCAAAGTTGTCGTACATACCGTGAAGTTCACTTTTGTTGCACTGAGCATGCATTAAAACTTTCTTTAACTATTTTAAATTTTGACTCCAAATACCTCATGAATTCAGCACCAAGCAAGTCCACTTAGAAAAATTCTCAACTCTGAATTTCAGCTCATCCCAAATTTGAATCTGCAATTACTTTTGATTTCACCATACAACCTCAAAATATTCCTTTCTAAGAAGTGAAATTAAACTCATCAACTTTCAAATGCACCTAGAGTGGAAGTGTTTGGACTCCATTTGAGTATTCAAAAGTTTGAAACAAGAAAGACTCTACTTGAATTGAAGCTGCAGTTTTACCAAACCTTCAACAATGTTTGTGCTTGTAATTCAAAATCTGTGGTGATCCAAGCCAGACTTTATATACCAAACTTGTAGATAATTCTATTAGGAACAACTTTGGTAATTGGAGTGTTAACATGCACTGTGATTTGGATGGTGTTTTGGGTCTTTTATTGTAAACTTCTGAATTCTGTCCAAACATGGCCTATTTAATAAATTTAAATTTACTTAAACTACAGCCTTAATCTGGCAAAACTTTATATGAGAAGTTTTCAGCTCATGAAATCCTGAACAACATTGGTATAAAACTCTTTTTATGTAAGTGAATAGAAAGTGGACTTTAAGAATTTCTAAGCTGATGATTTCAGTTGGTCAAACCAGGGTCTGCTATTTAAATTCAAATTTAAACTATATTTTTGCATAGAACATGGTGTAAAAGTTTATAAGAAAGTTGTAGAGTACAAAGTTTACAACAGTTCTTGTATTTTGGGTTTGATCAAATTCGGCCTCTAGGGTGTCCAAAATGTTGCAATCCAAACGGAGCTTTCTGCAGTCAAACCACCCTTTTAAATTTCGGGATTGTTCTTTCCATCTGTGTCTATGACACGTGGGCCCCACTTACCAAGAACGCGACCACTGCCCAGAACGCGCACGCCACGCGGACGCCGGCGTACGGCCAAGGCCGCGGCGCTGCTGCCCGGCCTTCCCGCTCGCCGTGTCTTCACCTGGATGCCATCGCGGCCGCGTTCACGCTCTCCTCACTCTATCCCTCGCTCTGCTCTTTCTTTCGGCGCATGGAGCTGCAGTTCGCCATGGCCGCCATGAACTCCGCGGCCATGAGCTCGCGCCCTCTCCTCCTCCTCCGGCCTTCCCTTGCCCAACTGCAGTGGGCACCGCAATCACCATGCTCTTCTCCCCATTTCCCCCACAAATCGCTTTTCGGTTACCCTCCTTCTCCACCGATTCACATCGTGGCCGCCATGAACGCCGCCATGGCCGGCCTTCGGTGAGCTCATGCACCGGTCTCCTCCGGCCCTCTCCCTCCACGCCTCCACCGTCACCACGCCCGCGCGGCCCTCCTCCACCATCCCCGCTACTCCTCGGCCCCTCCCGCGCCTCCAGTCCTCCACTCCACTTGTGCCACCCGCCATGGCCGCTCCGCGCCACGACCTCGCCGTGGACAGCCACTGTCGTGCCCTCCGGCACCCTCTCTCCGCCATAGATGGCCCTACCATCTAACCGCACAGCTGACGCGCCATCTAGCTCCGCCATAATGCCCCTTCCCCACCGGATCGACGGCGCGCCGCCAACCTCCCACCGCCATGGCCATTGCCGATTCACCCACCCCGAGCCGCCTCTCCTCTCCACTACCGGCGACGAGAAGTGGGGAAAATGGAAGCCCGCAGTGGGGAACACCTTCCCATACCACCTCGGCTCCAAGTGCGCGGCCCCACACGCCAGCGCAGCCCCACCTTCCTCCTCCCTCCGCGCGCCGTGCCTCTGTCGGGAGTTAGAAGTGTAGGACCGAGACGTGCGACTAGAGGGGGGTGAATAGGAGCACTTGAAAAACTCAAACTCAAAACCTCCAAAGTGCGCTCTCACAAAAACACACGCATACCCAATACCGTCCACTGAACAGATACGTATCAAATGCAAAGCGGAAGCACTCGAATTAACGCCCAATGAAATGGACGTAAGACGAGCAACCAAACTACATCTAAAACTACACCTTTCTAATGTGCAGAGTTACGTAGCATAGACAAGCTACCAACCCTAGGACACATTGAGAAACCCTAAACGAAGAAAAACACTAAAGCACACAATAAAACAAGCGAACACAACAAAGCACAAACAAAACAAGACAAGCTACAAAGCTTGCAAGTATCGCGCACTAGCCACTCAACACACCGAAGCGTGCCTCACTTAAGATCAGTGAGTGAAGAGTATGGGCATGCAGTGGTTGACACAAAATAAGCTTGAAGCAAACAACAACACAAATGAGGAAAAACGACTCGGAACAAGAACCTAAGACCGGATAAAAAAATAACCCTAAGACCTAGCAACAAAACAGACAAGAAAAAACTCCTACGCGCGCAGGCAGACCAACACAAGGCCTGACCGGACAGTCAGGTCTAATTCCCAGAGCTTGACCGGACAAACTTCACTGAAAAGAGGGAGATCAAGGAGAGACCGGACAGTCAGCTTGTCCAGACCGGACAAATGACCTGCCAAAGAAACCAGAGAAGAGCACAACCTGCAGCACACCAGCACCAGCAGTTCAGACAGTCAGGTTTGAGGGGACCGGACAAACAACCTGACTGTCAGGTCAGTTATTCGCGCAAGCCCAAACCTGAAACTGAAAAACTGCAGCGTGCACTTCGACCCAAAACGCAACCAAACCTTCTCCAAATCTCACGAAATTTTGCACAGAGGATACTAGATCACTCCCAAAGCTAACCCCAAAAGATCCATATGAAAAGATCAAGGATTAACAGGGAATTGCAGATCTCGTGAGAAGGGGAAAGAAGGAACGAAAAACTGAAAACCGACAAAAACAGCCCTTGCTCGTGGTTCGATGATTCTAGCACTTAGCTAGTGAGATTTACCACATCATAGCATGGCAAAATACTAGCAAAAGAAAAATCCCAACCTTGGACAAACCGAAACACACCAAAATCCAAGGATTGGAACCAAAAACGAACTACAACGGGGAGGGGAAAGGGAAGGACGAAAATTGCTGCTCACTCCATGGGATTCTCATTGAGGAACCTTGAATTAATCACGAAATCAAGTTACATAAGTTCCCTAGAGCCTACCTCCCTTCATCCTCCCACTAATGACAAGATTAGACTAAACTAGGCACTCATCTCCTAGCTAATCCTCTCTATTTCTTCTCTTTGGACCTTGGCTGCTAGGATTAGAAAAACTAGGGTATGTGGCTGCCAAGATATGCTCCAAGCGAGCCTTTCAAGTCTATTTATACCCTAGGCCCTAAACGACACAATTACATTAAGACCCCTACTCTAAAAATGCCCGTAGGGGGCCAAACCGAAAACATACAATCGGACGACTACGATGACGGCTTGATCTTCTTCTTCTCCACGCCTCGCTTGGATGTGCGCCATGTAGCCAATAGTCCGGAAGCTTTTCCCGGTTTTGAAGTCCGAAACCGGGAAACTTTATTCTGCGGGCTTCCTCGGCCAGGTCTTGGCCCAATCTTCTATCTTGGTGAGTCGGAGCCCAACCCACCAAGTCATCTAAACTTGGGTGGCGATTTTGAGCCAAAACCGCCAAAGCCTCCCTCGCACGTCTTCGCGCCATGCACTCGGGTTGGAGTACCACGGTGACACCCGGCTTCTCCAGTCCATCGGAGTCGTCTCGCAGTCCATCGGAGGGCTTACACCACCATTGCCGAACCGCCCCTCCGTGTACCGAGCTTCCATGGCCGACCGACGCCGAGCGTTGCCTCCGGTCCATTGGAGGGCTTTTGCCTCAGTCCATCGAGGTCTTCATCATCTACCTCCTGTCCATCGGAGGGCTTGAGCTCATTGACAATCACTCATCACACCAGGAGAGCAATGAGGCCGGTCCATTGGCTCTCAAGAAGAAGAAGGGAGGGTGACTTTGCACAAAACCCCCTGTCCTTTCCCTTTTTGTTTCTCTCTGTTATGTACTATTCACTGAGTCTCAGTTCTTTTCCTTGCAGGCCCCTGAAAGTTAGGTTTATCTACGTTTAAATCCCAGATCTAAGGTTTTTCGATTTAAACTCTTTTATTTCGGTAGTGAACTTTGAAAATCATATACAATCGTAGAAAATGATAAAAATGCAAACTCAGTTGCATTGTGCTCCTACTTAGTAGATCTACAGGATGGGTATGATATGGATCTATGAAAAGACAGTTTTGCCCTTGTTTAGTTGCATGCGTGTTAAAACAACATAAATGTGAAAAGTGGATCAAATGAACTCCAAATGCTGTGAAACTTGGACAGTAGCTTAGTTGGGATATTTTGACTCTGTATGAATTTTGGTAGCACTAGCATTGCCTATTTAATTACTGTTATGCATCTATCACCATGATTTATGCATTTTAGTGTCATGAAAAATATTTGCTACATAAAATATGCTCTAAATACCTCACTAGAATTTTAATAGGCTCTTCTTAGTATGGTTAGCTCACTGGAAAAGTATGGAGCTGTGCATGTTAAGATTTGTTGCTATTTTGAAAATAACAAAATATTACTTGTTTAATTAAACAATAGGAAAAAGTGGTTCTAGGGTGCAAAATAAAATTCTATGACCAACCTGGTAGCACGCTAGTAATGTATAGGTTACAGAAAATAATTTTCTAGACCTTATGAGCACTGTTATATTTTGGATCTATATTAAGTTAAGGAAAATGTATGGAAAATAGATGTCCTGTCAGACTAGGGATATTTCACTTGCTAATTTTTGTACATGTTGTTTATGCTTAATAATGCTCACTGGGTGAATTTCATGGCCAGAGACCATTTCTATAATTTAAATAAAATCTGGAAATATATAGAGCTGATAACTTGCTAGAGTTTTAATAAATTAATTATAAGTTCAATGTAGCTGAAATTTTACCAGTGACATTGTGTAGTTAATTTCTACATGTCATAAATATTTGAAATCATTTGGTTCTATGCACTTACCAGAAGTGAAGTGTCCCTTTTTAATGTTAAATGACTCCTTTTAGTAAAACAGTTAATATTGTTTCTTTAATTCTTTGCATTATCCTTGTGTGTCTTTCATCTACATGTTATTGCACTTGACATGTGTTCTTCATGAGGAATAACTTGTTAGGTGTAGGTAGGATTATTTGAATGTATGCTTGCTCTAGGCTTAAAAAAGTACTACTGACACTAATACTAAGTGTGATGTTTCTAGTAGTCCATGCATCTGTAAATATATTCTTGTGTGGTGTTTTGCTTGCATGAGGTATGAAAAAGAACAACTTGACTTAATACTTGATCATGTAATAAGTTTCTATGTTGCATTGTGAATATTGGATTGCATAGTTGTATGCTTGTTCTAGAGGCATAAAAGTCACTTTTCTATCTATCCATAAAATAATTGTCTGTATGGCTACTTGAAACTCATGCTTAGCATCCATTGCATCATATATATCATTCATATAGCGACGCTTATTGCAGATACGTCATCAAGAAGCAAGTGCGTGGAGCTATTTCAATCAACGGTGTTCAAAGGACCAACTAAGCCTCAAACACGACTTGGAGGGACCCATCAGTCGTGTTTGGAAGGAGGAGTTATCTAAGTGATCAAGGGGTTTCCTAGGGCAAAGCCTCACAACCCGGCAAACTAACTTTAGATTAGTTTGTTCAAATTTTTAACAACAAAGGTAGGCCCCTTAGGCATCTACACCTATTTTAGAAAGTTCCACCACCCTATATTTGTTTGTGCATTACGTTTAGGAGTTGTATGAAACCCCACATGCATAAATCCCTGATATCCTATGTAGTATGAATAGATTGAAGTCTATGCTTAGCCATGCTTAGACGGTAGAAGTCGAGTGAAGATATTCACTCGCGAGATGGTAGGGCTCAAAAATGTTTTACCAAAAATTAAATTCGAAAGCAATATGATATGATGTGATGGAAAATTAAGACCGGCGGAGATATGGGTATATTATGTTGAAAAATGACGTGGATAGTTTGGTGGACTCTGCCCGAGTCATTTAAGGCCCGTCCGCTGTTCGCCTACTGATCGGCATAACATTGCTAGAATGCTTATCCGGGTCGTGGGACCGGTAAAAGTCTTACTTGTGACATCCGAAGAACAGAGACTTGGTCCTACCGGACCCTAGGGGCGCTTACTCTCACGGAGGGCTGACCCGGTACGCCGTGGTAACTCTCCATGGGGGCTAAACCTAGCGAATGGCGGGTTGGAATCGAACTTGGAATGGGACAAGTGGAGAGGGGGACTATATGTGAGAACGCGATGGCTAGTAAGCATATATCCCTAGCATTTTTAGTTATTCCTGGAAATTAAAAGTCGATTTGAATCGCTGATGCTCACCAGGTGTGAGAATGCCAATATCACTGACGGGCAACGTAGTAATAACCTTAATATGTTATTTACTTAATCATGCTTGTACTTGTATGTTTACATTTCTGCAAGTTACCTTACGATGCTATATATGTTGAAATGATGAGATATATGAAGTATGGATCATGATAATAAAAATGAATAAATTGAAACTTATGGTTTAACATTGAATGAAACATAAAAGGAAGGATTCACTTTTGTAAGCTTATGCGAGTTATAAGTCAAGTCCACAAAAAGCCTTTCATACTCTCAAATGTGTCGGGCTGATACCGCCCTCGGGTAAGTCCTACGAGTACCCCACGTACTCATCGTTTATTGTTGATATTTTTCTTTAGGTGCATGTCCGTTTGTGAGCAAAGATGACCACGGTGGGCTCGGTGTCATGCCTTGACGTCTCTATTCTTCCACTGCGATGTATCTGTATATCATACGTTTTCCGCTGCATGACTATCTTGAAGCTTACTTCACTACATTTGTACATTATTTTGAGCAAAGTAATTGTAATCGATCAAATTATGTTTGTATGAAATAACGGGTTGTTATAATTGTTGTGGCTCTTTCGAGAGCTCAACGTGTGTGATGTCGGCATTCCTGGGTGATGGTTACATCGAGTTTCCCTTCTGGGTAGCTCGATGGACTACCGAGTTTGGTTCGGTCTAGGTGCACTGCGAGTCAGAGGTGGCAGGTGTACTTAGCTCGAATTAAATCGGCGGTTCCGCCACAGAAGCTCTACATGGGAAGCTTGCATAAAGAACCTGACTACATCTGTGAAATTACCATTTGTACATCGTATAAGTTGTGTGTGTGCCCAGTAGATGTATACAAGGGTAATTTTGTAAAGTCATTGTTGACGCGGCTTATGAACGAAAATTATACATCATTTTATATTGTTTTTATCTATTATTATGCGTCAACTTTGCCTTTTACTAACAAATAACATAGATTATTGTGGATTTTGCAATATTGTCTTGGAAATTGTCTACTTGTAATTTTTTGCAGGTTTTGGGCCAATTTTAAGCAAAATTCATCAAAGTCTACCTCGAGTAAAAAGACCTCTGAATATTATTCAATAATGGAAGAAGAAGCCCAATTAAAGACCCATCAAATGAAGCCCAATTCTAGAAGACTCGACAAGATCTCGGGATACAGAAGAATCTGGAAGGTTTAGAGTCCGAAAAAGACTCCAGGAAGATTTATATGAAGGTTATCCCGAAGCCCGCGAAAGATGGAAAGCAGAGGAGGTCCAGGGACTCCAGGTCGGCCGACCTGGAGCCCTTTGGTCGGCCGACCCCACCCCCTCCCGAAGGCGGTTGAGGTTTCCTTTTCGGCTACGGCATCCTCAGGGTATTTAAAGCGAAGCTGAGCCCCTGGTCGAGGCATCCAATTCATTACCAAGGCGACAAGATGTAGAGAAGAGGGACAACAACTAGATGAGAGCTGAGGGTCGAGTTTCTAGTCTAGGTTTAGAGCTTCTTCTAATCCCTAGAGGTAATTAGAGGCCTTGCATGGTGCTCTAATTACCTAGCTCCAGAGGTCTAATTGTATCATCAAGCGCTATGGCCATGGTTGTAAGTATGATACAGGTTATTAATGAAAGCATTGTTCTTGTCTATTTATCATCTTCTTGTTCTAATTATGCTTGTTCTAGCTGTAATTAACTTTATGTCTAGATGCATGTTAATTAGATCATGTCATTAAGGGTTTTATTCATCTAGCGTTCTTGGTCGTTGATCTAGCTTACTAATGATATAGTTTGTATGTCTAGTTCTTTTGATCGTGGTGATTAGAGCTTCTAGTTGTGCTAATTATGTTATTAGACCATATAAGGTAGTTGGAAGTCGATTCTCTAATTACGTGCCTGTTGAAAGCTTTTCGTCGATTACCTGGTTACCAGTGACAGTGGAGCCCGGGGAAAGGTTAAGCAGATCTAGGGGGTTAGGTTGATTGATCTTGATTTAATTATGCTATGATGAATATGCTTGAACATGCTTGTTTACCTTGAGCTGTTAGTTATCTTGCTACTCTTATCTATTTGTGATGCCCATTTTATGCATGTCTTGGATCCAATTAGAGCTTGATTAGAGACTAGTTAATACCCTTTGATTAGTGTTCTAGTTCTGTTCTAATTGTTTATCATCTAACTTTGACATAGATTAGATATAGATTAGAAGTAGTTTAGTAGTAGATTAGAGCCATTCTTTTATCTACAGTTTATCATAAACTCTTGTTAATTAGCTCTCAATTAGTTCGTTCCTTGGATTGACAAAACCCATGATACTCATCCAGGGGAAAAGCTACACACGATACTGTCGCTTGCAGTATAAGGTTTGCCATGCTTAAGTGCTGTCAACAAGCTTTTCTGGCGCCGTTGCCGGGGAACTAATTAATCGAGTCCTAATTAATTTGAGTTTATATTTAATTTTGTCTTTTGTTTCTAGTTTTAATATTTAGTTTGTGTTTAAGTTTTTGTGTTTTAATTTTAGTCTCTAATTATTTAGTATACTCTAATTATGTTCTTATTCTCTAATTGTGTTCTTTTTTCGTTCTTATAGTTTAGACTAACCTAGTAGCTAGCTGTTATTAGATTTTGATTTTGTCTTTTCTTAATTTAGTCTTTTATCTTTAGCTTGTGTATTTTATTTTTAGTTTAGTTTAATCTATTAGAATATAGTTTCTCCTATATATATGAATATTTCTACAACTATTACATAGGAGCAACTATGGTGGTAAAGGTAAGTCTGCTGTGTCAATTAAGTTTTTAGGACTAATGTTCTTTGGAGTTTATTTGTGCTAAGCTACAGATAATGGAGGCAAGGATGATTAGCCGAGATGGTTGTAGAAGCTAAGGATTGCTTGAGTATAAGGAAGATGAAGATATGGAAGGTTTGTCTCAAGTCCAATCCAAGCTCCAACAAAATCTCGAGCTACTCTCGGAATTCAGGACAGCAACACCTTGCGGGGCGAGTTTGGAGACCTTAACGACGTCGGATGAAGAAAGTCCGAATACCAAAGTTGTAGATCTTTTCGAGCTCTTCAAGATAGAGTCAGAGTTTGCATTATTTAGACTTCAGAAGGTGAAGTTATGGTCGAAATACTAAAGGGTACAGAATAAGGGAAGCTGAATTTCGAGAAAGACAAGAAGTTTTTTTTCTCCAAGACTTGATGGTGCATACAATCATTGTGATCCAAGGAAGAATTGAACTTAACTTCTTCAGGATTAAGGTAATTCTTGTTTTAATCATAAATATAATTAAAGTTTACCTATATTTGATTGGAGCATTGTTTATTAATGATCATTAAGATGTTATTTGGTTGATTGCTACCCTATCCCTTCTTTTATTTTGTCTTCCGTTTGTTTGTGAAACCTTTATTCATACTTGGAGATTAGTTTAGATTAGCTTCTCAATCCATAGCTTTGCAATGCTTAATTTCCAATATGGTGCCCACCGATTTGATACAAATCGCATGTTCTTTTAGTAGATCTTTTTACTTTAATTAGTTGATTGAATCTACTCATGCTTAGAGATGGTTAGAGTTTGCTAAGTTCTTCAATTCTCAGGTTTAGTGTTTAATGTTAGATTTAACTTTTGTGTTTTATAAAACTAAATTTGAGAGTCAAAGTTTATGCAAAAGTTGAGGGGGTTAACCACTTTCTTTCGGCATTTCTAAAGTGGTTTAACCCAGGCTCATTAAATGTTCATATTGCTTTTTGAAATTTTAAACATAAACATGTGCAAGTTTTTAATGATATATTATATGTGCACAATATTATCTTTGAATAATTAAAATTTGAAAACCTTTGTCTCTCTACAAAAAGAACCCCGGTTAGAATTTTATCTAAGCCTTATTTTATTTTATTTCTTTCAAAATCATCTCTCTACTTTGGCCAAAATCATTAGAAACCCTTTATCTTGTTTATTCCTTGTTTGATTTTATGAATCAAGCTTATCTATGTGCTTTAATGTTTTGCTAAGTATTTCAATTTGAATTATAGTTATCTTTGATTGATTCATGAATCAAATGTTTGTTTAAATCCTAATCAACCATGTGACTCTATATTTATCTCTAATCAATACCATGATGCTATTATGTTATTATATTATATATATATATTGTGTGCACTATAAGCTAACCATGCAGAGAAGTTCACACTTCATGTGAAACAATGAGATCAATGGTGAAAGAGTACAAGACAAATTAATGATGATTGGGACAAGGATTTGACAATTTGAAGACATCATCAGAATTTGCAAAACTTTGGTTGAGTTTCAAATTGGAGAGTGAGTGGAATGAATGGAGAAGGAATTGAAGACAAAAGTTAAGCCCACGAAGCTTCAAGATCAACAATGGTGGGCCTAGACAATTTCCTCCAACACCCAAGTCTAAAAGATTGAAGATTGTCAACATCAGGGAGCTAAAAACAGAAAGCTGAGATGTCATCAACGTGGAGCTCGACCTCAAGAGTCAAAGACAGAATATTTTCTTATATTTGGAAAGCCCATGAAGTCCTCTTTCCAACGCAACAAGAACCACTCAATTTGGAGTTTCCTACAAGGAGCAATGTGCAAATCATTGAAGGCTGCGCGGGCTGAATTGAAGTCTGGACAGAACGCAATGCTTGAGTAAAACGGGCATAACTCCTTCATACGGAATCGGATTTAGACGCATAAGTACTCGTTGGAAAGATAATTTCATAGACTATCCAATAGATCTATTGATTGAGGTATGTTATGTTCGAAATTAATGAGATATACAAAGAGGAAGGAGGTGGCAGGAACAATGGTGATGACTACTTGAGGAAGATGGTGACAACGATGATGAAGAAAGCTTGGGCAGTGCTTCCATAAGATTTTCATGATCAAGTTCAGTTGCAAGGAGCTTCAAGGACATTGGTACATGAAGACACAAGCAGAGGATTGTGCATACAAGTGATGTTTTGATCAGGACACGATGAAGCTACACAATTAAGTTATCAAGCTGCATGGACACTTCGGATTCTTACTCCAAGGACCATGGCTTCACTTCAACGAAGGTAAGTAAGAAGTCTAGCTTTATGACTTTAACTTAAGCGCTTTTTGGGAGGCAACCCGTTCTATCTTAGTGTTAAAACTTAGTTAGGTTTTAATTTTGAATTAAGGATTTGATAGCTTTTAGGCAGCTACTCTCACTTTCGTAGCTATCTAAATTTAATATTTACGTAGACTTTGCCAGTTTTTGATATTGAATCAACTTTAAGTAAGAGAGAAATAATTTTATTAGATTTATCCTTATTGTGTGATTTTCAAAATCTTTCTCTCTAATTTTATCCAAAAACTAGGCAACTACCTAAGCTACGTAAATTAATTAATTGATTGATTTATCTTTTAATAACTAAATATTTGTTTTTATAATAAAATAAAATATAGGTTTAATTTTCAATATGCTAAATAGAGATAATCTTTAATATGAAAATTAATTCTATCTACTTGTGTGCTCTAAAGTTATTAACCCTACATTAGTAGGAATATTTGCTTATATGCAAATTAAGGACTTAGAGTTAGTGAAGATAATCAACAACTTAGTGTAGATAATTAATTTAGGCAACATTGGATTCGCTTCTTATCTTGAACCATCATCAAATAATCTAAATAATAGACTTAGGATAAGGATCTTTGGAGAGCCTCCAAAGGGATAAACCTATATTTAATTTAATCTGTCAAAGCTGCATGCACGACGTCCAAATTGTAGAGGAAGCTATCCATAATGATCAGGTGTCCAAGGAGCAACTTGCAGGAGAAGGAAGAGAGCCAGCAAGACCCTGGCTCGGCCGACCAGACCCCCCTTGGGTCGGCCGACCCAAGGTGTTCCTTCACCAAAAGCACCTCCCCTTCAAGCCACCTCTTTTCCTATAAGTTTTACATCTTTGTTGCTGCTTTTCTTTACCAGAAAGTGTCATAGAGTCAGTGTTAAAGTCGTTGAATCTTTTAATAGAGAAATGGGAAGCATGGCACCACCCTTTTGAATCTTTTGCCTGTGGCTAGTTAACTTAACTTTTGTTTTAAATAATCACCATTACATCACTTCTTATTTGTTTTTTTTCACCTTACATTTGCATTAACATTTATTATCCACACTTGCTTTATTAGTTTTGAAATTTTCATAATCTTTTCGATGAATGCTTTATTTTACTCGATGGAGTTTTCTTGGTAAATTAAGTTTAAACGTGATGTTTAGATTTGATTTGAGACCGTCATCATTAAGTTTAATTGAATGTTTCTCGCTAATCGTATCTTTTGTGGATAAGGTACCTTTCATTTTATTGCATTTAAATTAAATTGCATGTTTGCATTATAATTGGCTTGGTTGTTTAATTCAACTTCATGATGCATGCTTTCATATTTATGAAAATATTTACATGGTGTTTTCCTTAGCAATTTTATGTAAGCATGGTGCTTAGATTTAGTTGTTGATCATCATTATGAAGTTAATTAACCTTGCTAGTTATCCATAATATCATTTGATTGGTTTATAAGCTTTGCAATGTGCTTTGGTTTTCTTGTGCTGTTTTGAGTTAATAATCTTGATAAAACATGGTGTTTTAATCTTGGTTAATTATAATCTTAATGGCTATAGAGAGACTTAGCGATCATGTTGTAAACATGGTGTTTTAGAACTTGGTTTAATCGTTGTCTTTGTTTATTTGCTTATCTCCTACATAATTACACGTTTGCATTCATATACATCCATTAGTTTTGCTTTTCTTTTTAAACTAGGCCACAAGTTAAAAGTCTTTGGGAATATTTTTAGATTATGGTAAATTGCTTCTACTCTCAACCGTTACCTCGAGAGTAGCGTGTGCACTTGAATTATTTTTGCAGGAAATTATTTAATGACAAGTAAATTGAAGGAATATCCGGTAACATATTTCTAACACCTTCTCTTTACATTTTAAATTCTGCATTTATTTACCTATGTCTATGAATTTGGTGTTCCCTTTGTGTTTCTCTTGTTTTTAGTGTGTTAGTTTAGATTTATTTTGTGATTAATACTACAACCATGATCTATGCTTAATTAGTTAACATTGTTTCAAGAAAATGATGAAAGTTGCCGCTTTATCTTTATTATGCTTTGATTTTGGTTAGTCATATTAGCAAGCTCTCATAATACATATTTAATTGAACTAGCCAGCAAATTTGTGATTGATTATGATTTTTCATAAAGACCCATATGATTTAATTTTTGCAAGGTTTATTCTTTGACATGATCATCTCCTTGTTTATTTTTATTGCTTATAAATATCGTTATCAACTTTTATGAGATTATCTTGCAATAGCCATTCCTACCAGAGCCATATTTATTTTAAACCTTAGATTTATCAGATTTGTTTTTAAATGAATTGGATCAAGACCGTAATCTAGGGTATGAGACTTAGAAGCTGGTCATTCAATTTTGCGTATCTTTTCTTTACTAGCCTTTCTATCCATGCATTGTGTCTCTCTACATTGGAGAGAATACAAACTTCGCTGGATATCCATCCTTAAACCAAGATTATCTTTTTGTGTATCCTCCTTGACCACAACCTATTATTTTCTGGAGTATTTAAGGGATTAAATATTGTTCTCTTTAGACAGCTCCATCCCCAAAGTTAATTGTTATAGTGATAATACTCTAGGGCGAGGGTGAGTATTATTCAAGTGTGGGGATGGAGAGCCGTTATCTTATTATAATGGATTTTGTATAAAGGTTTTTGAGGAGGCATAAAAAATGAAAAAAAAAAGTAAAAAAATGAAAAAAAAAGGGAGCCGAGTGGCGCCCAGAAAAAAAGAAAAAAAAAAGAAAAAGAAAAAAAAAAAGGGGCCAAGTGGCCAAAGTAGAATTAGGTATAAAAAAAGAAAAAAAAATGCCCCTCAATAATCTTCGAAGTATTTTTATATAGTGTTTTCTTTAGTGAGTGATATCCTGTTTATATAGTCCAGAAAATATTCCAACCATGTGCAATCCGATAGCAAGGACTTCATTTGTGCCTTGAGATCACCCAATGACACTTGCACATGTCCACTATTCTAAATGTGTGTGTTCCATCCTTTCTCTCTCAACCTTATTTTATTCCATGACCTTTTTGACAAGTCTCACTAAAACCAGCAGATTTCTTTCTTGGTTTGACAATATTTTGAAAATAAATTTTGATTAGGATCCATACCAAGCTCCAGATAAGCTTCCACTTTATATGTTTATATATTCATTAGTTATCTTTTAGATATTGAGAGACTGGAGAGTTGAGTGTGTTTCTTTGGCTTTGCAAGAATTTATCTCTTATTGTTTGATTATATTTTCCAAAAACTTATTGCTAAAATGAGGAGATGAGTCATTGATAAGTTTGAACTTTTGCTAATTCTTTTATTGTGGGATGAGCTTAATTGAATTTCTTTTCTTTCATAATTTGCTGGTTCAAACTAAAATTTTGAGAGAGCTTGTTAGTTTGATTAATTAAGATTAGAGTATGAAAAAGTTAATGTTTGGCAATACTGATTCTTGACTTACTCGAGGACGAGCAAGGTTTAAGTGTGGGGATATTGTTGACGCGGCTTATGAACGAAAATTATACATCATTTTATATTGTTTTTATCTATTATTATGCGTCAACTTTGCCTTTTACTAACAAATAACATAGATTATTGTGGATTTTGCAATATTGTCTTGGAAATTGTCTACTTGTAATTTTTTGCAGGTTTTGGGCCAATTTTAAGCAAAATTCATCAAAGTCTACCTCGAGTAAAAAGACCTCTGAATATTATTCAATAATGGAAGAAGAAGCCCAATTAAAGACCCATCAAATGAAGCCCAATTCTAGAAGACTCGACAAGATCTCGGGATACAGAAGAATCTGGAAGGTTTAGAGTCCGAAAAAGACTCCAGGAAGATTTATATGAAGGTTATCCCGAAGCCCGCGAAAGATGGAAAGCAGAGGAGGTCCAGGGACTCCAGGTCGGCCGACCTGGAGCCCTTTGGTCGGCCGACCCCACCCCCTCCCGAAGGCGGTTGAGGTTTCCTTTTCGGCTACGGCATCCTCAGGGTATTTAAAGCGAAGCTGAGCCCCTGGTCGAGGCATCCAATTCATTACCAAGGCGACAAGATGTAGAGAAGAGGGACAACAACTAGATGAGAGCTGAGGGTCGAGTTTCTAGTCTAGGTTTAGAGCTTCTTCTAATCCCTAGAGGTAATTAGAGGCCTTGCATGGTGCTCTAATTACCTAGCTCCAGAGGTCTAATTGTATCATCAAGCGCTATGGCCATGGTTGTAAGTATGATACAGGTTATTAATGAAAGCATTGTTCTTGTCTATTTATCATCTTCTTGTTCTAATTATGCTTGTTCTAGCTGTAATTAACTTTATGTCTAGATGCATGTTAATTAGATCATGTCATTAAGGGTTTTATTCATCTAGCGTTCTTGGTCGTTGATCTAGCTTACTAATGATATAGTTTGTATGTCTAGTTCTTTTGATCGTGGTGATTAGAGGTTCTAGTTGTGCTAATTATGTTATTAGACCATATAAGGTAGTTGGAAGTCGATTCTCTAATTACGTGCCTGTTGAAAGCTTTTCGTCGATTACCTGGTTACCAGTGACAGTGGAGCCCGGGGAAAGGTTAAGCAGATCTAGGGGGTTAGGTTGATTGATCTTGATTTAATTATGCTATGATGAATATGCTTGAACATGCTTGTTTACCTTGAGCTGTTAGTTATCTTGCTACTCTTATCTATTTGTGATGCCCATTTTATGCATGTCTTGGATCCAATTAGAGCTTGATTAGAGACTAGTTAATACCCTTTGATTAGTGTTCTAGTTCTGTTCTAATTGTTTATCATCTAACTTTGACATAGATTAGATATAGATTAGAAGTAGTTTAGTAGTAGATTAGAGCCATTCTTTTATCTACAGTTTATCATAAACTCTTGTTAATTAGCTCTCAATTAGTTCGTTCCTTGGATTGACAAAACCCATGATACTCATCCAGGGGAAAAGCTACACACGATACTGTCGCTTGCAGTATAAGGTTTGCCATGCTTAAGTGCTGTCAACAGTCATCCACTTGTAGGAGCTGGTTGACCCCTATAAATACCCACGGGGAGACCAACCAGCTAAGGGACGGACTTTTGGCAGTGACACTTGTACTCTTTTCTTAGTAAGTGACATCAGCCTTAACAATCCAAATAGGAAAGTATAACTAGTCTCTCATGTAACCTTCGGATCTTATTCATTATTCATGCCTTGACTTCCATTGCATCTGAAGCATGCTAATTTAAGGGCAAAGAGTCCCCTTGAGTTGTTGCTTGTAATCTTGAACCTAACCGAGGACTCAAAGAGCGAGATCCTCATTAATGGTGTCTTGAAGCCATCTCCAAGCTATCTGTGATCGGTAGGTTTGGAGGGTGGTTATTGAGTGCTTAGCACATCATTAGGATTAACTGGTGACCCTCTAATTATATAGCTTGGGCATCTTGGGATTGGACCAAGGAAAGATGTTTCATGCTCCAAATAAGTTGCGTTAAATTTTTGATCGGTCTCCCATAGCAACGCACAGGCTAAGACCTAGTTTAAATATGGCCATGCATCCGCCTGATTACAAGTTATACAGTTCCTCCTCTCAGTTTTTTTGAGAAACAGAGACAAGTCATGCATATCTTCACTCTCTGATGTAGTTATCTCTCTATTAAAATAAGCTTCATTTTCTGTCACTATGTCAATGTCATGAGCAAAGGTGCAAGTACATCTACATTTATTTTTTGCATCACATCATGGAAATTAAAACATATTTTATATGGTTCGACAAAATAGGTACCAACATATTTCTCAATTCACAGGGAACATAACTAAGTTTAAATATAATCACAATTAGTTAAACACCAAGATTTTTCAGGGTTCAAACAAAAACTTGATGATCTACTGGCTGAAACAATTTTTCATTTTCATAACCCATAATCATGGCTGCCACACGTGATAAGTGCACACTTTTAGAGTGCAGAGGCTAGCACGCGTCTCTACGCAGATTGGTGAGAGAGGTAGCAAGCCATGGCAATATGAGTAATATGAGTTCGTGACAGCATGAGAGCCCAAGGACGTAGTACGGCAGTGATGGCCAGCGGCCAGCGCGTCAAAGTGGCAAGACCGTAAGAAATCAGGAGCAAGCAAATCGAGGTGGTCCTCGTGGCACAATGACAGACAAACTTTAGGCACGAACAACGACGGATCCAAATCTAAAATTATGGTAGGCGAAAATTTTTTGGACTCAAGTCTACGTAATTAAGAAATTAGCTAGTTAATAATCAATATCTAAAATCACAATCAGCACTAATACAATATCCATAACAATGTGTGTCCGTGTTGCATCTGGCATTGAAATCTTCGTTGGTGCTAGCGACCATGCATTTTGGAGGCTGAGAGCTCAAGCCGCGAGGGATATCAGTGTCTCCCTGCCGGAATTAGATCTGCCCGTATAAACGAATCCGTCTGAAAATGTACGAACAAAAGAAAAAGAAAAACCAGCCTTTCAGGCATGGTAGACGTGGGTGACCTCGGAGACGCTGGTAATCTTGGAGACCTTCCGCGTGCGGCCAAGGGTAGTGCAGTTGTCGGCGTCCGACAACGCTGGAGAGTGGAGACGTCTGTCAAAGCTCAAAGGGCAGCCTTGGCCAGACGTGGAGGACGGCAGCCTAGGTATGCACGCCGTAGCGATTAGGATTAAGAAATCCGCGTCGTGCGCATTAATTTAGGAGATGATTACGAGAATACAGAGTAGGGGTGTAATCGGATCGAATACGGACGGATACTACCGATACCGTATTTGTTTTCATATTTTTCCATCGAATTCGAATCGGATACGGATATTAATAGTTGGTGTCAGATAAGACTTAGATGTATATCGACATCATGTATATCTAACTTTCGTTATTCGGATACGGATATAAATCGAATACGGATCGGATACTGAATGTCCGGACTCGGATACGGTTGGATCTCAACCCTTCTAAACGGATCCGGACCCGAATACGGACGGATAATATCCGTACCGTTTACACCCCTAATACAGAGCGTTTCTTTTTTTTTTCTGTCGTTGTACATGCATACCGGTGTGTACTACTCCTAAAAATTCGGCAAAAACCGTGGCATGCGTAGCCCGAGCGAAGCCACCGCGAGGCGGGGACACGGAACCACGGGGGCAGAGGCGTGTTGGCAGAACGCGTGAAGGATTCGCTACGATCTTAATAAGCAGCAGAGAAGTAGAGATTAGGAATAACTGGTGACCCTCTAATTACATAGCTTGGGCATCTTGGGATTGGACCAAGGAAAAGGTATTTGGGAGCATTTGGTTGGCTGCCGTAGCCAGCCAGACCAAATATTGGTTGTTGACTAAAGCCAATGCTCTGTTTGGATGGCACCTTTTATTTGGCCGGCCAAATTGTGCCTTGCCAAACTGTAGTTCAATTCTGTGGCCAACGACGGCCAAATCGAGGCGGCACGATTGAGTGCCAAAATTTGGCTCGGCTGAACTGGTTGGCATGGCAGCTCATGTTACAATCCACACAGACCCTTTGTGCACCCACGATCGCATGCACGTAGGGGTAAAACCCCAGTTTTTCTCCATTAAAGAGGTTGGGTTCGAGATTAATTCCAACAGGTTAAGGATTTTGGAAAGGAATAAATGATTTTGTAAAGTGTGCACACTGCTATGGTACATCAGCTAGCACTACACAATGTTGTGGTTTTGCATGAGGAACATCTATCATGGTGTCATAGGGAGTTTAATAGTGTATCTGTCCATTTTATGCTTATTCTTGATGATGTGAATAGTGTCAGTTTTATTGCTTCGGAACAATAGATTGGAGCCTTGTTTCTGGTCTACATGCTAAGATCATTAAGTCTTTTTCCTCATTCATGCATATCAATTTCAAAAACCTATGTACTCATTTTATTCAAATCATCAAAGCTGCATCTATTTTTTAGTAGGAGCTCACAATTTACTTTGTTTATGTATGACTACCAGGAGGACATCATCCTAGAAAGAAAACACTTTACATGCTTGTGCCTTGAGAATTTTTTTTTTTTTTTTTACAAGAAACATCAGCTATATTAGATTAACAACAAAATGCAAGCTGAAGTTTACCCCCCTCATACAGTTCAGAGGATTGCAGGGAGGCAATAACAGGACATTCCTGATGAAGGGGATTAGAGCAGTGGAAAGTGCATGTTCCTGGTAAGGACAGCCTAGCTTTTTTGGCCAGGTTATGAGCCATCATATTATGTGATCTTCCAATTTTCTGAAATCCACATCTGCTATAGTTTATATCGTTGGACATTTGTGCCAAGATTGGCCTTAGGTCCCATCTTGGTGCATCGCGAGCTGGAATGTTGGAGTTGAGAGCTGTTATGAGATCTTGGTTGTCGGAGTAGATGGTGCATCTATGGAGCTGCAGAATGGATACCACCATGAGAGCCAGTAGTGTGGCCTGTGCTTCTGTCTGAATTGGAGAATTCGCATCCCTTCCTTGAGCTTGAACTTTCAACTTGAAATCAACATTTTGTAGTCTTCCTTTTAGAAAGATACCTAGACCTAGGATGTTTGGACCTGGATAGATCAATTGCTGTAAAAAGGAGGCATCAACAGAGCAGACACAATTAGTGGACAGTAAGATTTTGATTTTGGATGTTAATAGTGAAGCTGTTATCAATGGAAAACAGCCTCAACTGTAGAGAGTAATTCGTAGCATAACAGTTCAAATAAGCTCTAACATGCATGTGTATTTGTTGGGCTGTCCAACATTTATTGTTGAATCTTTTCTCATTTCTAGCTTTCCAAATATACCAAAGAGTTGAGATGGAATGTTGTAGATGCACAGTAGTCATTGTAAGAAAGAATAGAGCAGACAGCATCTTGAATGTTAGGATATAGCTAAATTAAAGAATCTGCTCTTAGGGGAGGAGTACTAGAGAACTACTCCCTCCGTCCCAGAAAACAAGTCGTTTTGGGTTTGTCCTATGTCAAACTTCGTAAAGTTTGACCAAATTTATAAGAAAATATATCGTCATTTACAGAACCAAATTGATACCTAATGAAAATATATGTGACAAGAAATCTAACAATACTCATTTGGTACTATAAATATTTACACTTTTTCGTATAAATTTGGTCAAACTTTAAAAAGTTTGACCTAGGACAAATTCAGAATGACTTGTTTTCTGAGACAGAGGGAGTAGGTAGCTCTAGGAAGAGAACATGTGAAGAAAAGGTGTAAGTCATCCTCTAGCTGATTGCCGTATTTGAATTTATCATCTTTATGTTGAGAGTACTTTGAAACTCTCTCAACAGTAGCAAGAGCATACCTTAACAGCCTCCAGAGAAAAGTTTTTGTTTGGGTTGGATATTCTTATCTTTCCAGGTCCTGTTCAAGAGTGATAGGGCTTGATTGCTCAAGCTTCTTGAGCCCTGCAAAGTAGTTATAGAGGTGTTGTAAGGGGTTAGGAATTTTTAAGCTTCCTTGGTTGAGCATTCTCCCTTCTTTGTTGGCTTCCAAATTAGAATGTCTTCTGTTTGTTGCTGGACTATGGGAGTGTTTCAATATGATCTGAGCTGCATGGTTGTCAAAAACTTGGTTAATGAGAGAGCTATTCCATGCATGTTCATTCTGGTTCCAAAGATCCTTCACTTGGTTAGGGAGCGGGGTAACAACAGAGGGCAAAGTAAGGTGAGCATGAATGTTATCCCAGATGGGACACCAAGGTTCGGACCAAATATTAGTACAGCCTTCGTGAATTTGGTAGGTGCAGTTATCTTGGATGTAATTCTTGACATTTTGAATCGATGACCAAAATACTGACCTGGATCGTGTGGGAGGAGCTTTCCAAAAGGAGTGTGGATAATATTTTGCTTTAAGCACATCTGAGAGAAATGGGTCTTTTTGAGTTGCTATCATCCAGGCAGAGTGAGTCACCAGGCTTTTATTGACTGTGATAATATTCTTGATGCCTAACCCTCCTAGATGCTTAGGCTGGCATATGTCTTCCCAAGCTCTGAAGCTTATTGAATTTGTAGTGCCTTCTTGCTGATTTCCTCTCCACCAGAAGTTCCTTATTATGGAAGTATTTTTTTTCCAAGAGGTCTTTGGGAAATAAAATGTTACTCATGTAATAAATTGGAATAGAGATCAGGACATAATTAATGTAAACAAGACGACCTGCATGACTAAGAGAGTTGGCTTTTAAAGCAGTGAGTTTACTTCTAAACTTGTTTAAAATAAAATCATAGGCTGCAGATCTGTTTTTGTAAGTGAGCAAAAGAGGGTGACCAAGGTTGATGGTTTCATTGTTCATTAAGTGGACTGGGAAGAGGGAATTTACCATGCTTTTCTGCTGCTGAGTTACCTTCCTGCTGAATACCACTGAGGATTTGGACCAATTTGGGATTTGGCCTGAAGCATTGCAAAAGCTTTCTATGATATTTTTAATTTTGGTTTCTTCCTCCCAAGTTGCTTGACCACAGACAATGAGATCATCTGCAAACATTAAGGAATGAATAGGAGGGCAATTTGGTCCTAAGGTTATGCCTTTAATTTCTCCTACCAACATTGCTTCCTGGAGAGTAAGCGAAAGCTCATTGATCGCCAAAACAAAAGGATAGGGAGAGAGGGCAGCCTTGTCTGATACCTCTTTGAGCTGTGAAGTCATGATAAGGTTGACCATTAATAATTACATAGAAGGAAATACACGCATGAACCAGACTGCAAAAGTGATCTGTGAAACCTCTTCTACAAAGAGCTTGAAAATAAAAGATCATTTAATTCTATCAAAGGCTTTAGCAAGATCAATTTTAAGCATAAAGGCTTGGTGATTCTAGCTTTTGAGACCAAAAGAATGAGCAATTTCCTGAGCAATGATGATGTTAGAAGTTATGTGACGCCCTGGAATGAAAGCTGCTTGAGTTGCATGTATATAGTTTGGTAAATGAGCTTTAATTCTTTTTGCAAGAGAAGTGGAAATGATCTTGTATATAACATTACAAAGGCTGATGGGTTTGTAATTTTGAGGGGTTTTTACTTCAGTACCTTTTGGAATAAGAGCAATGGAAGTTTTGTTTATACCTTCAGGCAGATATCCCAAGCTGTAAAAGTTCTGGACCAGCTGTACTACATCCTCCGCAATCCAAGGCCATGCTGCCTTGTAGAAGGCTGCATTGAAGCCATCCAGTCCTGGAGAAGCATCAGATCTCATTTGTTTTATTATATCCCAGATTTCTTCCTTGTCGGGAACAGATTATGTGAAGGCATCATTAATAATATCTGAATCTCCAACGTCTTGTATTTGTTGATCCTGAGGAGAAGCTACATTGAGTTGGGAAGAGAAGAGGAAAATAGGATTTAAAACAATATGCAACTTGGTTATTAGTTGAAAGGGTAGAGCCATCTTGAGTCAGGATAAAAGGAATTTTGTTCTTTCTAGCTCTCTTGAGAATGCGCTTCTGGAAGAAATGGGTGTTTCTATCTCCCAACGCCTCCCAGTGCTTCTTGACTCTTTGTCTGTGATATTCCTCATTCTTCTCTATGATGTTGTGATGCTGTTGTATGAGGAGGAACTGAATTCTGTGGTTGTGGAGGGTTGGAGTTTGAGCCTGCAAAGAAAGCAACTGATTTTCTATCGTGTTTAGCTGCTCATTGATGTTAGGTTTTTTATTCCTCCATTTTCAGATCACCTGCTAGACAAGTGGTTTTCATTTGATAACTTCTGTTTTTTGATCTTTCCCAGCTTGATTTGGCTACCTGCTGAAAGTCAATTTCAAGAAGACACCAATTTTCAAAGCAAAAAGGCTTTTTAATTCTCTGCACTTGGGAAACTATATTAATTAGGATGGGGCAATGGTCACTGAAGCATAGGAAGATGCAGAACAGAAATGTTAGGAAATAAGGTAGTCCATTCACAATTAGCTAAACAACGGTCTAAACGTTCAAAAGTGGGATATGTAGAGAAACGTTTGTTCGTCCACGTATAAGCTGGACCATTATAGCCTAAATCAAAGAGACCACATTCCTTAATCCAAGCACAAAAACTAGAAATTCTAGCATAGTTTGCTGGATTAGGACCTAACTTCTCCTTTGCGTTCATGATGTTATTCATGTCCCCCGTACATAGGACTGGCATATTGGGGTGATTTCCAACAAAATTTGAAACTGCTTGCCAGATTTCATTGGTCCTAGTATGGTGAGGATTGTCATACATACAAATAAGATTGAAAGCCATTGAGGTGGGTTTGTATATAGCAGTGGCTAGGATGTAGTTAAGAGAAGTTGTTTCTACCGAAATATTAAAGTCACCTTTCCATAGAAGCCAAAGACCAACCGAAGGCATCACAAAAGCATTGTCAACACCAAATTTATTTATAAGAGTAGATTTGTGCATAGATTGTTTTCTACTTTCAGAGATGAAGATAACCTGAGCATTGGTGGATAAGATTAGGCGGGCAAGATGCATCATTGTAGGGCTACAGAGGTTCTAGCCACTACATCTGCAGTTCCAAGTTAAAAGCTCATGGTGCCCATGGCACCTTGGGGGCTGGTGCCACTGCCCATAGAGTACTAATGTGACTGTGGCTTTTATTTGCAAGAAATTTGATGCATACCTGGTAAAAGGCCGTAGAGGACTTTCGTCGAACAGTTTGTAGGTATGCATTGCTTCCCCAAGGCGGCGGAGAACGTGGCCATGAGTGAAGGCTGAAACAGACTGATGTTGCTAGCAATCGCCTAGGCCGTGGACAGAAGGAGGCCATGCACAGGAGGTGGGACAGCAGCTGTTGGAGCCCAACGGCGCACGCACACCAGCCGGAACTAGAGTGTCACGATCCAAGACCGGCAAAGCAAGATTACAATAGTAATTGATACAATAGCAGTAGAATTGGAAAGGAATTAGGCTAGGAAAGCAGGGGATCGAGGGCAGAGCAGCAAGAACAGAAGGGGGTCTGCGGTTGAATTCCCGTTCTTTTCCCGTTCGATCCCTTTTCCGGACGCTATTATCATCGTCTTGTAGTTCTCTCCGGATTGGGCTTGAGCTGGCCAGATGAAAGGCCCATGTACGTGACATTCCCCACCGCTTAAAATGCGGCTTGTCCTCAAGCCGCTATATTGGTCCGCCAGGGTCCCATGAAGCTTGAGTGTCTGTGAGAGAAACACTCCAATCAACATTGCTGAAATAAAATTCTGACTGGTGTGCTTGATCACAACCAATGGTCTTCTGAATTGTTTGCAGTAAGCAGCAATGCAACTGAACACTCTGAACATCTGGAGATAAACAAATACTATGTGTCTGGTGCAAAGATGGAAGAATTAGATGCAACTGAACAACAAATGAAATCTTCAAGGTGAATAAACAACTTGCTGCATAGACCATGCTCCATCTGGAAGTAGTAGTAGTTCTCTCCAGAACATTTAGAATTTCACCATTTGTACCACAAAATAGAACTTCAGACATCACCCAGATTAAGTGCATGCAACCTGAAACTTCCAGTAGCATAATTTCTAGTGCTCTGCTAATCCAATGACTTGACTTCAGCAGCATCAGTTCATGTGTTGGTTCTCCATTACACAGCCAAACAATATCACAGATTTGTAATGTCTTGAAACAACAGAAAGAGAGCCAAGGTACTGGCCTGATCCGAACACAAGCACTCTGGATTGTAGACTGTACCACTCTGAATGGTACTGGTACTGAGAACTCTTCAGGCCAACTGAATGATGGCCATAGTATTGGCCTTAATACCACTCGGCTTCTCATGATTTCCACCCGCAAATCAGTTGTCAGCAACTAGGAGTAACTTAGATGCAAGCCTTCGTGCCTGAGCTTGAACGATTGCTCATTATTCATTGAAGACCAAGGAGGTTTCGACTGGAAGACAGTGTGAATAAGATCTGTTTGCTCCAACATTTCCATTTGCATAGGTGGTGGCCAATGTTTGGTGACGGCCACTGTGACATCACCTTGTTTGATTTTCCCATGGTCAAAAATACAGCAAGCAGTAACACCCATTTGCAGTAAAGTGTTGTCGTCCAGGAAGCAAGGTTGGCAAGAGAGCATTTGGGTCTGATTGTTCAATCCTTCAAACAACTTGTAGGCCTCATGATTGTCGGTGGCATAGCACAGCTGAATAGCATCAGTCAGGTTAAGGTGAATGTACCTTCTCTGCATACTTTCAGCAGCCTTGCTAGTGTTTGCGGACACTGCAACGCCGATGCCACAGTTGAGGTCTATTCTTGGAGCAGTAGCAGAGACCATCATGGACGTAGCCTGAGGTGTGGTGGAGATCTGTAGGGAGAGACAGCCTCCAAGGGCCTCACAGATCAACTCAGACTTCGGCTTCTGGTATTTGAGATGCTTCGCTGATGCCTTGCCAATGCGATGACCTCGGACACCCAAGAAAACCCGTAGCATGCAGTCATCCTCTACTGCAGCGTTCCTGAGCAAAACACAGTTGGGCGTCATAGTGACATGGTCATGCCTCACAGCGTCGAGTGCACCGAACGCCTTCTGTCGCAGCGCCATTTCCTCTACTGGAGCTGGAACCTCATCTGACATGTCCTCCAGAAGCAAAATATTAGTATCTTCAGTTGCCATGGATGCCAAGGAAGTAGGGGTTGCTGGAATTGTGGTGCACTGCACTTGAGAGATGCTCATAACACAACAGCCATCCCAGATACAACGACCATTCAGAGCATTGCAAGCTCGCATGGCATCATGATACGAACGAAACGAGATGAGGGCCTCAACTTGACTTTTCACCAAGAGCAATTGCACATTTTCTGCGCCATATGGGTCAAATAGCTGATGCATCACCTCCTCGGTAATAGGGTATAACATGTGGCTCACCATGACATGGAGAATGCTTGCTTGAGTCATCTCCTGGTGGAAAGGCATTCCATAAAACACCTTGTGCGCACCAACGAAAGGAGATATAGTGGTCGCTGATGCTGTGCTCGAAACCTCAACAGAATCCATCCATGGCACGTTCTTGTGCAGACTAGAAGACAAAGGAGTAGCACCTGTAGTAGCAGATATAGTGGTGGTGGTCGACCGCATGGTGTTGGACGTCGCCATGGCTGCCGTCGCTAGAGAGGAGGCAGACATCGACGAGTCGAAGACGGTGGCCATCGTCGATGAGGGCGACTCGTCACAAATGACGCTGGCTATTGTGGCAGCGTCAGGTGTAGGCGAAGCAGCCGGCGCCTCGGTGGCAGTGACCAACGCCGCGGTGGTGGCACCCGGCACTGGAATCAGACTGGAGAACACCGGCGCCGTGCTTGACGCCACGGATGCCGACGACGGATTCACGCACGCAGCCTGCTGAGGGGCGCGGTTCAGACCCGCCAATTTTTCCTCCATCATCTGCATCAACCGACGGTGATGGACGGCGTAGGTTCCGGTGAATCCATGGAGTTGCCGCAGAGGAATTCGTCCACGCGCAGAATCAATTTGGGGAAAAAAATTAGGATTCCCCAAATCAAGGCTCTGATAACCAAATGTCACGATCCTAGACCGGCAAAGCAAGACTACAATAGTAATTGATACAATAGCAGTAGAATTGGAAAGGAATTAGGCTAGGGAAGCAGGGGATCGAGGGCAGAGCAGCAAGAACAGAAGGGGGTCTGCGGTTGAAGACAAGCGAGGTTCCCGTTCTTTTCCCGTTCGATCCCTTTTCCGGACGCTATTATCATCGTCTTGTAGTTCTCTCTGGATTGAGCTTGGGTTGGCCAGATGAAAGGCCCATGTACGTGACATAGAGCAGTCGCCAACCTCGCGCCAGGCTGGTCCCTTGAACTACGCTGCGGCGCAGACGAGCATATGCTAGTCCGCACCAGAGAAGGGCGCAGCACAGCAGGCGGGGGAAGCTTACTCACACTGCCGGCAACGGGAGGACCGAGTGGAGACAGGCAAGGGAGTGAGCGGAACCAAGCGAGCAGGTTGGCAAAGGAGAGGGGGAGGCCTGGTGTGAAGGTGGACTACGGGGGGATGATGGATGAGCACAAATACGCACGGCCTAGAGCGGTACGGTCCCAAGGCTGCACGAGGTGGCGGTGCAGCGGTGGTGGGCACAAAGATCCTATGCTTTTGGGGCGAGAGGGCGAGAGGTTGGTAGCGGCGACGGGTATGGTTTGCGCAGGAGGATGTTTTGGCGGTGACAGTGGTCGAATTTGGTGGCGGTGGCACACGGATTTGGAGACGGAGTCAGCGGCGGCTAGGGTTTAAGGCTATCCGCAGTCGATGACTGCAAACCACTCCCTAAAATATAGAGTCGCATGTTTTGCGGCAGCCGTCGACCCTATGGTCGACTGCACCACTCCCTAGGAGCCTTCCAACCCCATATTTGCAGCGATGCAGTTCCTCCCCTATCGATTCTTTCTCCACCGCGTGGATGGGAAGGGACCGACGACTCATCTCTCTCCTCTACCCACTGCCCTTCGCGCCTTGAGCCGGACTTGGAGCAGGCCGAGCCCCGCGGCGGCATGGATGGAGGAGGTAGGGGCGGAGAAGATGGGGACGAAGGGGAGGGACGCGCGGGACGAGCCCGGCGTGGATAGGACGGCGCGGCGGGCGGGGATGCACGCGCCGCCGGCACGAAGGCCGGAGCTCGAGGCGGCGGCGGCCCGTATCCATGGCGCGCATCGGTAGGGAAGAGGAGGAGGAAGAGACGCCAGTTGCGGGCGTCGCAAAGAGGAGGAGGAGGCGTCGATACGATGGATCTGGGCGAGAGGGAGGCGGGGAGAAGGCGGCGGCTGTCGTGAGACGGAGCAGGCGGTGGAGGCGGGACCTAGCGGCGGAGCAAGGCGCGGCGGAGGCGGAACAGGTGGCGCAGAAGAGGACGGGCGGAGGAGGAGGCGCCCGGATCGGACTTGGGCAGAGCGCGTCGAGGCGGCAGAGAGGAGGGACGCCGGCGTAGGGGCCGGATCAGGTCGACAAGAGGCTGTCGGCGGCGGGCGGCGCGGTGGAGGAAAGGCCAGCGGTGGCAGGTGGAACGGTGGAGGAGGTCCACTCGCGGGCGAAGAGGGAGAGGATGGTGCGCCCGGTGGGTCGATGTGGGGATGGACGGGGGATTGGGGAAAGACAGAGGGAGGGGTGGGGAAGTGTAAAAATAATAATAAAAAATGTGGTGGTTGATATAGGGTTGAGATATAGGGTAAATATGGCTACGGAGAATCATAGTATAGGGTAGAGAATCTGGCTGACCAGGACATAATATTCTTTTTAGGGTAAAGAAATAGGGTTGAATGAGTGCGAATAGCCTAAGCAACCACCGATGAGGGCACAGTGAGAAGACCGTCACATGTTCAGCTGTGTACGGCTTTTTGCCTTGAGAATATTGAAACCATTGTTCTACCATATACATGACTCAGACTGGAATCGCACCTCATCCCAATTATGAAGAGCACAACCTTGTGTTACTTGGTAGATGGAACCACACACTGTCTATTCTAACAAATCTTTGATTTCCAATTGCGGCCTCAATAATGTTTACTCATTTGATATTACCTTTCCATTCTACATTTCATTATTTCAGGTTATACGTGAAAAAGACTTGCAAGTTCATCAATTTGGCTTTGCTTTGGCTTTGTTGTGGGAATAATGCTTATGCATGATTGTATGAGTACTGACGTGTATATATTGAGTTCGTTTCCAAACCCTATGGCCATATCTCTATAATATTTAAGCAAATAAAATTTCACGGTCCAAGCTTTCACGGTCCATCCTGACAGGTGGATCCAAAGTGTCAGCCACCTTTCTTCACCTGGACACGCACGTCTATTTGAGTAGATCCACGTGGGCCTAATACTCCACGTTGCGTGATTACACTCCCCATGGGCCTAACTAAAAAAATATGTGAGCAAATACATGTATACCCGGTCCATAACATGATCAAATCTAGAGGAATATAATACCAAACCATTGTCGAAATTCATTGCAACTGTACTAATAATAAGATTCGATAGGACTCGGTCAGACAAGCAGAGAGATTGAGCAACTGTACTAATAAGAGTTCGATAGGAGATTAAGGGCCCGTTTGGTAGAGCTCTGCTCCTGATTCTCCAGCTGCGGGAGCTGATTCTTTGGTGGAGTGATTCTGAGTAATTCTTTGGTGGAGTGAATCTGTCTGATAAATTGTGTTTGGCTGTCTTTCTGAGAGCAGATTCTGAAAGGAATAGTTATGCTGGAATTGTCTATACTACCCTCTATGTGTCACTTGATTCTCTAGCTGCGGGAGCTGATTCTTTGGTTGAGTGATTCTCTGGTGGAGTGAATCTGTCTGATGAATTGTGTTTAGCTGTGTGTCTGAGAGTAGATTCTGAAAGGAATAGTTATGCTGAAATTGTCTATACTACCCTCTATGGGTCCCCTATGCAAGGAGGCTTTGTTCAATACGTTTAAGTGCACATTAGTATGTATTAACTTTTTATCTCTACGATACTTTATAAATTGTGTTTGGCTGTGAGAGTAGATTCTGAAAGGAATAGTTATGCTAGAATTATCTATACTACCATCTATGTGTCGACTATGCAAGGAGGCTTTGTTCAATACGTTTAAGTGCACATTAGTATGTGTTAATTTTTCATCTCTACAATACTTTATAAAATGTGTTGAGCATGAATGCTTCCATTAAATAAAAATTGCACAGTAACCACATCTGTACACCTATTAAGGCCTTAATTCACATCCGTAATCAATGCATGTGATTACTACTATGAACGATAGGAAGGGAAACAGATGACGTCTCATCTTCTTCGTGCCTACCATCTTCTCAGATCCATCCTCTATGTGTCGCCTATGCAAGGAGGCTTTGTTCAATACGTTTAAGTGCACATTAGTATGCGTTAACTTTTCATCTCTACAATACTTCATAAAATGTGTTGAGCATTAATGCTTCCATTAAATAAAAATTGCACAGTAACCACATCTCTCCACCTGTTAAGGCCTTAATTCACATCCGTAATCAATGCATGTGATTACTGCTATGAACGATAGGAAGGGAAACAGATGACGTCTCATCTTCTTCGTGCCTGCCATCTTCTCGGACCCATCGCCGCTAGCCGCTGCAGCGCAGCTCCGACCCCGTCGCCCCAGCCGCCGCAGCCCTGCTCCGACCCCCGCCTCCTACGCTCCGACCCCATCACCCCTGGCCGCTACAGCCCCGCTCCAACACCATCGCCTCTGTTCGCTGCAGCCTCGCTCGTCGCCCAAGCCCGCGGCAGCCTCGCCCGCCCAGCTCGTTGCCTCTGTTCGCCGCAGCCTCGCCCACCAAGCTCTTCGCCCCCGCCCTATCTAGGCTCAACCGCACAGCCGTTAGGCTCCAGGAGCGGTGGCAGCGCGGCAGCCTTGGGGAGCAGCAGCAAAGCGGCGGCTGGGAGCCGCCTGGGGAGGTGCGGCCTAGGCAACGGGTTGGGGTGCGGTGGCCGCGGACGACATACTGGGCGCGCGATGGCGGGGTATACGAGGGAATGAAGGTTGGAAGCGGAAGAAGGAGCGTGGAGAGCAGATATTTTTCGCTCCCACGAGCTAGTACAAAACCGCAGACCGATTCGCTCCGCTCCCCACCCTAATCAAGTTGCATTTTTGCCATTTGGCAGCCTCCACTAGATTCACTCCGTGGAATCACAGAGCGAAGCGCTACCAAACGCCCCCTGAGAATTCACATGCACGTTGGATGCAGGAAACCCATCTGCTTGACCAAGTCGAAGGAGGAGCAGGAAAGGCCATCTGCAGACGGAGAGACGATGGGCCATGGCGTGTCGTCGCAAGCACACGGGCGCATGGTGCCGTCAACTCGCCGGCGACGCACTCCCGTCGTGCTTCGGCTCGCCCTCGCCTAAAAGGTCAGAGCCCCACGGATTTGGGGGCCGTTTGCACGGCTCGTACTGTGGCTCCGGTTCTGGCTCCGGATCACCGTAGAGCCGTGCCAAACGGGTGCAGCCAAAACGGCCTTAGGTGTGGAGCACCTGGGGAGCCGAAGCCATTTTGTCCAGCGGTGGCGAAACTCACAAATCGTGGCTTCTTTCGGCTCCCACGCATCCTCTTCCTCTCATTTCAGAGAAATTATAGTGGCTGCCACTCGCGTCCCTTTCTTACCCGCATGCCTCCTCTCATTCTCACGGCGACGGCGGCTAGTGTTCCATGAACCCTCTGCGGTGATCGGTGGCTGCGGGCGCAAGGAGGCCGAAATCCCACGGGTGGCGGATGGATCTGGCGCGGGAGGGCCATCAGGCGCATCGCGAGACAGGGATGACACCGGCCGGGGATGGATTCGGGGGCTATAGTGTGCCGCCTGGCGGCCACGGCGCGGCCCGGTAGCTAGGGCGCGGAGACCCACCAAGAGCTATTTATGCATATCAATACCCTTTATGGTATTTGGTTAGGCCACAATAAATCCAAGGTAGAAATTATTGTTTTTTATGACTGTTTGCATGGAATATGACACAAGGTTACTCTAAGACATTTTTTTGTGAAAAAACTACATTTACGTATCAATCTGATTTTTCTATAGGGATTTGGATGGTGAGCTACTGGCTCATTGTTGCATAAATCAGCCGTGAGGCCATTCTCCCACCACCGTTGAAAGATTGTATAGATATGCTTTGGTTGTATAATTACCACAAATGATTTTAATGCCTTATTGTCGTGAGGTGGTGATGTATGATCAATGATTTGCGCTGGACAATGTATAAATTTTATCTATAAATTTTATCTCTGTACATAAATACAATGTAAAGTACTTATGTGCCCAACATTTGTGATTTTAGCTGTACATGATTTCCTGATAGTTTTTTATGCACATTCTGCTTGCCTTTTATGATATATGACCCATAATTGTACATGATTCTATACTAGCAATGTTAGGATATGATCTCAGTTTCAATCTGTTATGTTCATGGTACTTTTAGATGCAATCTTTGTTCATGCACATCCTTTTCATTGTGCTTCGCAGAAGCTCTACTAGCGTTGAAGTTGTGATTCTTGCCTATTTTCTTTAATGTTCTTTTTTCTAAAATTTCTATGCTCGTTTTATTTACATGATGTCAGAATTATTTACATGCTTCTTTCACGTCAGAACTTTCGATTGCATCCATGACCAACATTGCATTATTTATGCTCATTTTTTATTTTACGCTTCTCTTTGTCTATGTATATAAATGTCTGGCTGCGTTTTATGACTATCAAAAATGTTTTTATGCATTTTCATTGTCAACTATCGTTGCCTGACTATCACTTGCTGATTATGGTTCGATGCAGGAACAGAGGTTAATGGCTGAGACACCACAGAGAAGTTGTTGGACGTGTTGGCCGCTTGTTGACGGTCTTAGCTTGGTGCTATGGTGTGCCCTGCTGGTGTGCGCTATCAGCGGCAGCATAGCCTTGAAGACCACATGGTAACCTCACGGCAGCAATTGGTCTTGTCGTGCTTATTGGCATTTCTTAGCCTACTGATATAGATCCGCAAGTGCACGGAAACACGTTGTAGCTTTTCACCCAAGAGTATTCTAGGGTATCGAAATCCACGAGGAATGAGGAGTAACTCAACGTAAAATAGGTAGGAACGAACAGTAAAGCCAGCAATTGTAGAGATAAAAGACAGAGCAGAGCAGGTTCACTACTTTAGATAAAACAACTTAACTTTACTAAACAAACTAGTGTTCTACTCAGCAGGTTTACTTGGACACTAAGTTTATAGAACCACTTTCGGGCACCAGAGTGCTGATAACCCAGACGAGAAAGGCGGGCACTACAGAACTCAACTATGCGTCGATGGCTACTTATCCGGACGATGGGGTAGCCTGGCTGTTGCACCCAGGGGTCGGGTGACCAGACCCTGAGGTCAGTCGGCCACGCCAACACTTGGCTGGACGTGCCAAGAGTTGGGATTACCCCTATTAGGTGGCCTTTACCCATAAACATGTGTTGGACATTGGTTCTATTGAGATTTTGTAGCAAAAGGTGAGATTAGAGGAGTTTTAAGGGAGAAAAAGCTAGTGTACATGGCTTCTTTTATGGTCTGAGCTCGACCATGGACGTGTGATCATACTACCTCGTGCAGCTCGAAGACGTCCACTTCTTCGAGCTGAGGCATTTTGGGCTCATGAAATATTTTAAGGCGCTGCCCATTCGCCTTGAAAACATTTCCGTCATCATCTTGGAGGGTGATGGCACCGTGATCGGTGGCTTCAAGGACCTTGAAGGGTCCTTCCCACTTACTCCTAAGCTTACCATGACCAAATAAATGAATGCGAGAGTTAAAAGAGTAGTACCTTATCTCCTGGTTTGAATGATTTGATTTTGATTCGCTTATCGTGCCATCTTTTGGTGCGCTCCTTGTATAGCTTGGCACTGTGGTATGCCTTCTCCCTCCATTCCCCCAGCTCGGCCAGTTGCATTTGCCTTTTTACACCTGCCGACTGGAGATCCATGTTCCACCTCTTGACCACAGAGTGAGATTTGAATTCGAGTTCCACTAAAAGATGACAAGTCTTGCCGTACACCAATTGGTACGGTGTCAAGCCAATGGGAGTTTTATATGCAGTGCGGTAAGCCTAGAGAGCATCGGGTAGCTTGGATACCCATTCTTTTCCCATAGCCTTGACCGTCTTTTGCAATATGTTTTTGATTTGTTTGTTTGACATCTCGGCTTGGCCACTTGTCTGCGGATGGTAAGGGGTAGCAACACGGTGGTCCACACCGAGTTCAGCGAGACACTTCCTGAAGCGCTTGTCAATGAAGTGGCTGCCCCCATCGCTGATGATGACCTGCGGTACTCCAAAACGAGGAAAGATTGTTTCCCAGAACATCTTAATGGAGTGTCTTGAGTCCGCTGCAGGACACGGCATTGCCTCTACCCATTTTGATACATAGTCAATTGCGACCAAGATGTACTCCTTGTTCCATTCTTGGGAAAAGGTCCCATGAAATATATGCCCCTCACGTCAAATATATCAAGCTGGAGATTGCTTGTGAGTGGCATAGCATCTCTTGGATTTCGTTGGCACCTTGGACACCGTCGCGCGAACTCTTTTGCATCTTTGTACATAGTGGGCTAGTAGAACCCGCTTTGCCAGATTTTTGCATGAGTCCGATAAGCCCCATAGTGACCTCCATAGGAGGATGCATGGTGTCTATCAAGGACTTGCGGTGCTTCACAAGCTGGAATGCAGCGACATAGGAGTCCGTCTGCGCAGAGTTTGTATAGGTAGGGGTCATCCCAGAGATAGAATCGGCTGTCGTGGGCCAATTTCCTCTTGTCTGCTCCTTCAGGGACATAGCCAGCAATCATGTAATTCACCAGATTAGCATACCAAGGTTGGGCTGTTGTCACCTTTAGAAGCTGATCATCTCTCATATAGTCATCGATCGGCAAGGGCGATGTTTCTTCAAACTTCATTCGTGAGAGATGATCTGCAACTGAATTCTCTACTCCCTTTTTATCTCGGATCTCGATATCAAATTCTTGGAGTAGCAGCACCCACCGAATCAATCGTGGTTTTGCATCTTTCTTGGTCAGGAGGTATTTGAGAGTTGCATGATCTGTGTAGATGATGACTTTCGATCCTACCAACTATGATCTGAACTTGTCGATTGCAAAGACCACTGCCAGTAGTTCTTTCTCGGTGGTTGAGTAATTCAGTTGTGGGCCAGTGAGCGTTTTGCTTGCATAAGAGATAGCATGATGCTTTTTATCCTTGCTCTGACCCAATACTGCTCCAACAGCTAAGTCGCTTGCATCACACATGATTTCAAAAGGTAAGTTCCAGTCGGGTGGCTGAATGATTGGGGCTGAGACCAGAGCCTTCTTAAGCATGTGAAAGGCCTTGAGACATTCTTCATCGAACGCAAAGGGAACATCCTTAGCCAACAAGTTAGTCAGAGGCCAGGCTATATGGGAGAAATTTTTGATAAATCTCCTATAAAACCCTGCATGGCCTAGGAAGCTTCGGATGGCCTTTATGTTGGTGGGTGGAGGTAGTTGTTCAATGACATCGATCTTTGCATGATCTACCTCTATGCCTCTTTCCGAAATTCTATGTCCCAGAACAATTCCTTCTCTAACCATGAAGTGGTATTTTTCCCAATTTAGGACAAGGTCAACTTCTTGGCATCTTTTGAGAACTTTTTCAAGATTCTCTAAACATCCGTCGAAGCTCTTGCCGTACACTGAGAAATCATCCATGAATACTTCCATGATATCTTCAATGAAATCAAAGAATATTGCCATCATACACCGCTGGAATGATGCTGGAGCATTGCACAGCCTGAACGACATTCGCCTGTAAGCGAAAGTTCCGTAAGGGCATGTGAAGGTCGTCTTACTCTGGTCCTCCGGGTGAATCAGAATCTGGTGGTATCCAGAGTATCCGTCGAGGTAGCAGAAGAAGGAGTGTTTTGCCAGTCTCTCCAACATCTCATCAATGAAAGGAAGAGGAAAGTGATCTTTCCTAGTGGTAGCATTAAGCTTTCTATAGTCAATGCACATCCGCCAACCTATGACAGTTCTCTGTGGTATGAGCTCATTATTTTGATTCTTAACAACTGTCATCCCTCCTTTCTTTGGTACTACTTATACTGGACCGAGCCATTCGCTATCACTCATTGGGTATATGATTCCCGCGTGAAGTAGTTTTAGTACTTCCTTCTTGACCACCTCTCTCATCGCATTGTTAAGTTGACGCTGTGGTTCCCTAGTTGGCTTGTGCTCGGCCTCCATAGGGATACGATGAGTGCATAGGTTGGGACTGATTCCTTTCAGGTCTTGAAGAGAGTATCCAAGCACAGATCTATACTTTTCCAGAACTGAAAGTAATCGCCGGCTCTCACTCTCTGTCAACTTGTCACTGATGATCACCGGTGTGTCCTCATTCCCGTTGAGGAAGGCGTACTTCAGGCCAGGCAGTAGTTGCTTTAGTTCTATCTTCAGAGCTTTGGGCCGTAAGGATTCACCAAGTTCTTCGAACTTCCATGGCTCCTCTACCGTACTGAAGTCGCTAACAGCCTCTTCGTCTAGGCTATCTTGACCCATTTCCTCAAGTGCAAGGCTCATCACCTCTTCCATTGGGTCAATCTCTGGCTTTGCTTCAGTCTTGGCATTGAGTGACCTATCGATATTGACGTTGATTTCTTCATTGCCAAGCTGAAGCTGCAATCTCCCTCTGTATATATTTGAGCTGGTGAGGGCTGCGATTGGGATCCCAACCACGATTAATGGTGGAGATCCCTCGGGGATGTCAAAGACGTGAAAGTCTAGGAACACCTTCGTATCCCGCAAGGTTGTTTGAATTACCCTCAAAACACCCTCGCATCTCAAATAGCTGCCCATTGTCCATTGCAGACGCATGGCAAATCTTGATAGCGGTTGTGTCGGGTAGTACTCGTCCATTATGTACTTAGGGATTATATTGATTCCTACCCTCGGGTCATATGTAATATCTTGCGGTTGAAGCCTTGATACTTGGCCTGGGATGACGCTGGGGTCTGGATAAAATTTGACTGTGTTTGTGTCCAGTCGTCTCTCCTCTAGCCAATCCCGATTGATTGCTGCTGAAAGCCAGAGTAGGTCCTCCTTCATATGCATTTTATGATCTGGTAGTACGTATGTTAGTTTGGAGGTCCTAGTGAAGCGTCGGTCTTGTTTTGGTAACCGAGAGGCGTCACCAAAATTCATGAAAAGCTCATCCTCAAAAGAGAATGGAGGTGCCGACGGAGGAACCGTCAAGGCTAAACTGACCCTCTCAGTTTGCCTAGACGATGGTTCTGGGATTTCCTCGATTCAGAGGGGTAATGGTGGAGATGGAGTATATGATGTTTGTCTCTCTTCGGGTTCAAGTGTCTTGGGTGGCTTCTGTGGAGGTGGTTCTTCAAATGTACCGAGGTCAGATGCTTTCTCGTGGATTTTGTCGAGAACTCTTCTTCCCTCGGATGGTGTCAAGTGGTAGAACGACCCTCCAGAGGCTAGGTCGAGACAAAGATCTGCTCCGGGTGTAAGGCCCCGAACGAAGTGTTGTAGCAACCATGCCTCAGAAATATCCAAGTCCGGCCCTAAGAAGGCCAGACGATTGAAGCGTTCCCAAGCTGCCCCTACGGATTCTCTCTCGCGCTGTCGGAAGTTGAATACTTCGCAGCGGAGGTCGATAACCTTATTTGGCGGAAAGAAACGGAGACAAAACTGTTTTTCAGGTTCTCCCAACTCCCTTCTACTTTACCAACTTTCTGCTTGCACCAGATTTTTGCCTCCCCCGTGAGCGAAAACGGGAAGAGCAACCATCGAAGTGTGTTGCCAGACATACCCGGGATGACCAGGCACCTGCATAGCTGCTTGAACTCCCGGAGGTGTGCGTAGGGACATTCTGATTCGTGTCCTCTGAACGATTTATCCTGAACCATGGCTATCAAGCTGGGACATAGCTGATAGCCTTCTACGGTAATGGGTGCGGATGATGGTGGAGGCCCCAAATAATAGCCCTTTGGAGCGGCGAATTGAAAGATAGGCGTGGAATCCATATGGTAGATGGTATGTGGTATTTGGTGGGGATATATATGGTGGTTGTATATGGTGTGAGTATGGACGATCCTAAGGTTCTAGTTGAATTAGCTACCGTTCCCCGGCAACGGCGCCAGAAAAGCTTGTTGGCGTTTCTTAGCCTACTGATATAGATCCGCAAGCGCACGGAAACACGTTGTAGCTTTTCACCCAAGAGTATTCCAGGGTATCGAAATCCACGAGGAACGAGGAGTAACTCAACGTAGAACAGGTAGGAACGAACAGTAAAGCCAGCAATTGTAGACATAAAAGACAAAGCAGAGCATGTTCACTACTTTAGATAAAACAACTTAACTTTACTAAACAAACTAGTGTTCTACTCAGCAGGTTTACTTGGACGCTAAGCCTATAGAACCACTTCCGGGCACCAGAGTGCTGATAACCCAGACGAAAAAGGCGGGCACTACAGAACTTAGCTATGCGTCGATGACTACTTATCCGGACGATGGGGTGGAGTACACAGGGTACACGCTCGCTGTCACCAAGCGGACCTACCACCAAAGCTGCGTGGGACAAGACACCTTCCAAGGCAAACTCTAGTCTAGACACCACGTCTACACAACCGAGTTTACTACTACACAGGTTCGAAGCCTGAGAGCAAGCACAACTGTATAGCTAAACTACACAGAGCACACTTGGCACCCGTAAACTACTAAGCAAAGCACTGAGTATGTAAATAAAGTAAGTATGAATTAAATAAAGGAGGGAGCAAGGAACTTTACTGTATCCTGGAAATAGAGTAATAATTCCTTTGAGAAATAGAGCTTGGGAATAGAAGACCAATAGAGAATTCCGACTCCTTCACTCTACAACTCACTACTCACTCTTGATACAACTTGGCTCTCTCTACAATGCCAAGTGTGGCTTCACTAATATACTCTACACTCAACTATACAACCACACTAGTGTTATCTTGATCCACCATACCTTGCAAATGACCTCCCAGGGGGTATTTATAGCCTAGATGGATGAGGAGGGTATTTGTAGGTGTGCAAGGTCAGTTGGGCATAGGTCGGTGGTCGGCCGACCTGGGGGGTAGGTCGGCCGACCCTGGGGTAGGTCGGCCGGCCAGCCCGGGAGGTCGGGCGACCCTCCGATCAACCGCCTTCCTTGATCCTTCGGCTGCGATTTGTTCCGAATGTCGGTTGGCGGTTGTGGCGGTTGAGGCACGTGCAAAACAAGGTCGGTACTAGGTCTGCCATCCTTGGGATAAGGTTGGGCAACCTCTGATTGGCTGCATGTATTTTCCCTCGGATTGCTGACATCATTGATCCTTTGTGCGAAGTCCTTTCGGCCCTTGGATGCATTGGATTCTTGATCCGACGGTTGCATTTAACATGTTGTGTGTTTCTTTGCATGCAGGTCAAGATTGGCGTTGTGGCAATGTCGGACGACCTGGGCCTAGGTTGGGCGACTTGGGCCCTGAGCTGCCTGATGGGCTGCCAGGGTCGGGCGACCAGGGGCAGGTCGGGCGACCTGGCCCTGGGGCTACTGGTGGCCACTGGTCGGCCGACCAGGTCGGGCGACCACACCCTGGTCGGCCGACCTAGGATGGTGGTCGGCCAGCCAGGGTCTCTGGCCCTTTGCTTCCCTACTTGCCACATTGTTTCCGTTTATCCATTTTCATGTGGTTTTGAATGTGTAAAGTTTCTGCATACAACCTTTATGCACAACTCGTGGAACTAGTTAGAGATTAGTGAAAACTTGGTATACTCTAAAACAAGAAATGTTGGTGGTCGAAATGGGTTTTATCGACCGCCAACAGTGCTCCTCCAGACATGTTGAGTGTAGTGCGCCTCTGACCTCTTGCCATAATGATGAAGGTGAATATTTGTGTTCTCTGCCAGGCCATGTGATGTTGTTATCTAGCTAGTGTTAGGAATGCATTTTGGTAACCTGAATATGTGTGTGATTTGTCCGGTACTTGTTGCCATGCTTCTCGAAGCATAAATTCTATGAATGTCAGATGATTTATTGGAACACTTTGTCTGTAACTAAAAAAAATCATAACATCTACTACATCTTTGTGCGAACAATGATTCTTGCAGTTAGGCTCGCATCTCTTATGGATCTTTTTTATGATTTAATTTACCTCTCTAAACCGTGGTGTGATCTTGATGTGACATACTTACCTCTAGTTTGGTTGTGCAGGTTATGCTCAGTCCTTAGTTGGTTATGTACTACCACGAGTCCACGATGGGTCTGTCAAAACAATTATTGACCGATAAGGCTCATATCGACATATATATCTCCATACCCTTTATTTGTATTATTAAGTATCTCACCCCCTAACAATCTTCTATTACATGCAGGATGCCTCCTCTGACCTTTGTGCTGAGTTTCTCTGCTACCTCACCTTCAGCCGCTTGAACTTAGAAGACCCATTGCCTGAGGAGGTTGAAAGGTTCAGAAGCGTAGCTGCTTAGTTCATGTGAAACGACCCGAATTCCGCGATGCCGAAATCCAAGCCTTTACTCATTGCGATAGTCTCAGGATACACATAAGCTTATCGCAATTCATATGTTTCAATCGGTATCACATCCACAGCTTCGAATAAAATTACATTTATACATTAATGGCCTAAGCCGGTACAAGTCCAACAGGACTGAATCAAGCAGAAATCGTAATCTAGCAGCGGAAAGTAAGTCTTCGGGTCCATCTCCACAGGCATCCTTGAGCAAAGCACCGTGATCCTTAGTTGTTCCGTCCTTCGTGGGGATGATTGTCGTCCATCTCATCGCCTTCTTTCGAAGAAGAGGTCGTCATCCAGCTTATCTCCAAAACCTGCGCGCCAGTAGCGCCGGCCACTCTGACACACTCCCCTAAGCGGCAGCGTAATAATAAAAGGGACTAGCACTAGTGGAAGGCTCTAGGCTTCCTATGCAAGCAAGTATATAAATGATATTATCCAGATTATCATAACATTGTTTCATTCGGGAATTCGGTCACACGACGGTTCCCCTGCTCATCATTCATCCCAACACATACACACCTCACCTCCATACACCTCTTCCATATCATCCACACTCATCATACTACATCTGCGGCATGACAGCTCCCACTCGTCCATGCCTTAATGGCCGTAGCCGGCTTCCAAACACTCGAGGGAGAAGAGAAGAAATCCCATGCTAAATGAAGTGACTCCGCTCTTGGGTCGTTCTTTGACAGGGGACGGCGATTATATATATAGATCATACACTCTCGAGAGGATGTTGTACATCTGTACCCACACGAGATGGGATGGAGGCAGTAGCGATCTGCCCCGGGCCCACCACACCGATAGATAACCCTCCCTTCCTGGCACCTTTCCTGCTTTTCTGAGCTAGAAACTGTGCGGATACAAACCCACCGCACTCTCAGAACTGTGAGCTCGACTGATCCGGGGCCCCACGGGTCGAGTATATCGGGGACGAGAGATTACCCCTGCAACCGTCATCGCCCCCAAACACTATCGCCTTACGCCAACAGTTCCAGTGCCATTGGGGAAAGTCAAGAACCGGGCTTGAGGTCACGTGGTATGCACGAGTCATAGTCCAAGATACTGTGACCCCTACTCGGTCCTTAATTGGCGAGAGCAAGCCTTCCAAGGGTCGGTTGCCACTCTCAGCGGTGGGCCACGCACCACCTCACACCTCACTCCACTCTGAAGAGAGTTCTAGTCTCTCCCATGTTTCCGGTGCTGACTCTCGCCACCCATCTCACACACCATCTCGCTCTCAAATCCACCCACTTCACACACGCCAAGAGTTATCACATCCCACCATCCTATCACCCAGTCTCACATCATGTTCATTTTACTTAGTTATAGTAGTATAATGATGGTGATGTAACAAGCAAGGTAATAGTGGCTACATGGAAAAAGGCTCCCTATCTTTAGGTTAACAGCAAGCATAAATAATAAAAAGTAGCAGTAGCAAGTTGCGTGTCTATAGGTTATGAAGCAGGGAAGTGTCTGAATAGTGACCTTAGGTAGAGCTGCTTGCTCTAAATCTCTGGTGCAGTCGAAGTAGTCGTACTCATCAGGGTCCTCCGAGAGATCCTCCAGACCTATACGCGTAAATCCGAGTAAACCACATGCGGCACAAACTCCAAATAAAATGCATAAAGAGCCAACATCACACAAACAATAGCATTAACTCATAGAGCTTGATTTTAGATGAATTTAGGTTTTGGTTTCATATTATTCGGACTTCGTATGAATTTATTAAGAATTTCTTAAGTTACACCGGGGTTTAATATTTTCCGGAATTTACCAAAGGGGCAGGGTTGGTCATTGGGCCAAACTCGGCCTGCTAGGCTTGACTCGAGGGCGTGGCCCGATCTACTCCTCCTTGGCTCGGCCCTCCCGGCTCCCTCCTTGGTTCGGCCCGCTCGCTCGATCTTGGGCCTGTCTTCCTCTCCCTCGCGCGGCAGCAGCAGCCCGTGGGCCCGGCTTGCTGCGCTCGGCTTGGGCCAAACACAGGCTCATCTCGGGTTAGGCCCGAGGCCTTCTTCTCTCTATTTCTCTCTCACGCCCACCCCGCGCACAATGCGTTAGACGAAAAACCTCCAAGGAGCTTTCCGCCGGTGGCGCTCATCGGCAAGACGGCAACGCGCGGCGGCGCGACTCCTTCCTCCCTGCACAACTGCAGCTCGACGGCCGATTCACAAGGGTTACCGCTCAACCGGCGGTAAGGGGACGCGGCGGCGTCGCTCACGGGTTGAGCACACGCGGACACAAGGCATGGCGCGCGACGGCGCGGATCAGTCGCGCGGGCACGGTGCGACTCCGGACGTGACGGCGAGGCAGGGTCTTCCAGGCTTGGCTCGGCAGCAGGCTCAGTCTCAACGGCGCTAAGTAGAGAGGGTCATGGCAGGGGTTGATCTGGCGGCAGGGTGGTTTCGCTCCGCGGCACGGCACGCACGCGTGCTCGGGATGATTCCCGGATGCGGCGTTGGCTCAGCTCCTGCACGAGACGGCAACAAGGTGGTCGGCACACAACAGCTTGCCCACATCGCGGCGTTCGCGGCGCGCAGGCAACGCAAGATGGGGTGGTTCAGTTCATGCCGGTGATAGGCGTCGCACGAGGGAAAGCGCATGCGCGACCGCGGCGATTGGCGCTTGAGGGCGCGGTTGCGGCAACTTCAGTGGTCATGAAAGCGGATGGCGTGGCGTAGGCTTGCGCGTGCACAGGTTTTCCCGGCCGCAGCGGCACTGCAAGCCCATGATGCGGCACTCGCGGTGCGCAGACGGTGGTAGAGTAGGGCGGCTCAGCTCTAGGCTGGCTCCCCGACGACGTCTACTAACGCGACGGCACGCGGAACGCGAACGCGCGCGGCTACGGTTCTACACTTCAGCAACGGCGGCCGATGACATGAGTCGCTGCACGAAGACTGGCTCCAAGACGTCATGGCAGCAGCGCGCGCGGAACAGAGAGGACTCCACGGGAGCCCGGTCCGCAACGCGGGGTTGGTCAAGGGGATTGGCTCAAGCTCACCGTGATTGGCTCACCAGTGAGTAGTCGAACTCGTCTCGGTGAAGAGGAAGCAGAGTACGGCGGGGTACGGCGGTGTCCTCGCGCGGCGTGGCACGGCTCCACCTCGGCAGCTCCTCCTCCTTGGCATGAACAGTGACGACGATCTCCTTTCCTTCAATTGGAGTCGGCTCCTCAAGTACTCCGCGTCGATCCCCAGCGGTTGCTCCTCTGCAGCTCGAACATCTCCGGTGACATCCTCCTCTTTTCCTGGCTCTGGCCTCCTCGACCCTCTCTCTGGGTCCCTCAGCGGCGGTGATGTGGGGTGGAATTGGAACCAACCCTGGCTCGGCTAGGGATCTAGGATAGGGACGAGGCCTACTTATAGCGGCGGCTAGGGTTTGGGGGTGTGGAGAAGGCGGATTCGGCTGGCGGCCTCGGTGTCTCCGCCTGGCGGCAAGGAGACAAGGTCACGCGAAGCGCATGACCTGGGTCCCACCCGCCCGCGAGCAGGTAAACCAGCTGGCGCCCCTATCTTCTTCTACTCCGGCTTGGCACGCATGGAAAACCGGAGCAGCGCACCTGCGCGGTCGCGGCGCGCTCACCCGCCTGCGAGCGGGATGAGGTCAAGCTGAGGGGGAATGAAGAGGAAAGCTGACAGGTTGGTCCCACATGGCATAGAGACAACGGCGGCGGCCCACCTAGCAGCGACAGAGCGTGGGGATGACATTGGCTGGGTCGGCGGGGTCAGAATTCGGCCCAGGTGGGCGGTCGGGCCGGCTCGGCTTGGATGGCTAGGTTGAGTCATATATATATAGGAAGAGTTTTATCTACATGTGCATGTAGGTACACTCATTTTCAATAAACCAATAAGAGTATGTCCGTATACTCATTTATCGTTTTGGGTATGTTCACATACTTATTTTAAGATACCTCAAAAGTTACCACACGAAAAAAATTACAAAACAGCCCCTGATTTTAATTTATTTGATAATACATTAATATTAGTACATATAACGGGGTATGACCCCGTACCTCAGGTATACTCGCATACCTCACGTATATACCACCACAGATGGTCCAGTATGATTACATACTCCATGTACATACCTTTCGTTTCACTAGATACGCCCTCAATCATGAGATACATACGCGAGTGTAGCTACATGCACATGTAGAAAGGAATTTTCCTATATATATACATATATATACATATATGTATATATACATAGGAAGAGTTTTATCTACATGCGCTTGTAGTTACACTCACCTTCAATAAACCAATAAGAGTATATTCGCATACTCATTTATCAGTTTGAGTATGTTCACATACTTATTTTAAGATACCTCAAATGTCACCGCTCAAAAAAATTAAAAAACAGGCCCTATTTTTATTATATTTTGATAATACCTTTATATTAGTACATATAACGGGTATGTCTACATACCTCAGATATATTCGCATACCTCGTGCACATACCACCTCGGATGGTCTAGTATCATTGCATACTCCGTGTACGTACCTTCTGTTTCACCAGATACGTCCTCAATCTTGAGATACATACGCGAGTGTAGCTACATGCGCATGTAGAAAGGGATTTTCCTATATACATATACATACATATACATACATATGTATATACATATACATATATGCATACATATATATATACACACATATATAGATATATACATATATATATAATTCATATAATATACCTTAATTGATATGGAATATCAATCCTTCGGGCGTGGAAGACAGCACCCAGAATCTTTCCAAAGGGCACTCAAGTGCATCAAGATGTGCGAAGCAGATGACAAAAGAAGGACGAATATGATACAGCATGGTACAATTATTGAAGAATAAAAGAACGAGCTACTGTGCTAATAGTGAAAGCATACAGAAGGCGTCAATTATTGAAGCCATTCTTTAGCGACGAAGAAAGGCCTGGCTCGGCTATAAAACGGAGCACCGGGCAGCATCACGAAGACATCCGCCACCACAAGACATCCACCAACACCCGCATAGTAGCATAAGGAATAAAGCCTTGCAGCATCCAGGCATCATTTGTAAGGTAATCTAGTTTGTGCTAAGTGCTTGGGGTTTTCCGAAAGGAAAAGCCGTATGTAAGTTGTGTTTGTGGAAATGAAGTAGTTTTTCTTTGAAAATCCCTGCTGTCTTTCTGGTCCGCGTATATGGGGATAGTTTATGTGCTAGGGACCCTATAGAAGAAACCTCTGCGTTTGATGTTCTCGTTTAGCCTGGAGTTGTGGCGCCTGGAGAGCCGTGTCCGTGGAGAAGTGTTCCCTTCGGGTGGAACTGCCTGGGGAGACGATATAACCTCGCCTCATATGCGTAGACTGGGGATAGTTTGGAAAAGATTAGCTACTTCTGAAGCAAACCTGCTTAGCGTATGGTGAGTATCGAGTAGGACTAAGCAAGCATAGGAGCGCAACATGGCCGAATAGTCTGGTCTCACCAACCTGCCAAAGATCCTGTGAAATATATTGCCGAAGAGTTAATACCCGCCTAATATAATCCTGAAGAGTGAGCCAAGTGGGAATAGTGAGTTTCCACCATACCTTTCATGCAAAGATAGTGGAGGAAGTGCTCTTTGAGTGCCCTTCCACTGTTCATATTGCTGAATTTGAATAGTAGCAAAGCGAGTTTGAATAGTAAAGAATTTGAATAGTACCAGAGAGTATTTTGAATAGTTTCAAATCCATATTTGAGTGTATCTTTTGTTGTTCCGTGTTTTGTTTCCCCTCAGGATTCTAAGGCCGCAGCTGCACCCGCCGTCCACCCCTACATTGGTATCTACCTTTCTAAAAAATACTTCAAGATGGGCTATATGCTCTTTGTAGGTTTTTGAGAAAACTAATAAATCATCTATATAAACTAATATAAATTCTTGATTCTCATTAAATATATTTTACATTTTTTTTTGAAATAAAGCAGGAGCATTTTTCAATCCTAAAGGCATGGCAAGCCATTCAAAATGACCTTGAGGACACGTGAAGGCCATCCATTCTATAGACTCTTCTACCATTTTTACTTGCCAAAATCCTACTTTCAAGTCAAATTTTGAAAAGTATTTGCTATCTTGTATCCTATTGATCCATTCTTGTTTATTAGGTATATTGAATGCATCATCTACTGTGTTATCATTAAGTCTTTTATAATTAATAACCATTCTTGATTTTTCTCTTGCTATTTCAGCATGATTTCTTACTGTAAAGGCTGCAGACCTATGAGAACTTCTACTTTCTCTTATTGCTCCTAATTTTAACAATTCTTCAATATGCATCTTAAATTCTTCTATGTCTTTTGGTGTAGTTTCTATTGGACTTGTGTTTATTATATAATCTGGATTTATTATATTTATTTTGCATAATACAGAATTTTTATCCCAATGCTTCATGGATATTTCTCCAATTATTTGGATATCTTCTAGCCTCTGCACAATCTTTTCTATACCTTTTTTAGACTTTATATCTCTATACCAATTTGGAGCAAAGGATTGCATACCAAAACATTCTATACATGAATGTTCTATATAGAAATCTTCTATGTTCCCACTTAAATCCTCAATTTCTAAACCAGCTATACTAGCGTCAATGGTATTACTGTAAGAATTTTCTAAATGATGGGCTCCTCCATATTTTTTAACTTCTGAAATATAGTGAATATTATCTTGATGAGGAATAAATGTAATACCTTGCTCATGTATGATTGTGGTTTGACATGAACGCTGCAAGAATTTTAACCCTATAATACTTTTATCATGTATCATAGATAAGTCTCTTATTGTGATGTCATCAATTATATATTTTGTTCTATTTATTTTTGCTTCAATATTATATGCTAATTAGTTATGAATCTTTTTTATTCCAGACATATCTGTAGAGCTTTCTGCTTTATATTCATCTATTGTATGGACTATTTCTGGACATTTTATAAAATATTTGTCATGTATTATATTCTTTGTGTATCGTGTATCTACCAAGGCCAATATTTTATAAGTAATATTATTCTTCAACATTATCTTTATAGGAATCTTCATTACTAAAATTTCTTTGAATGGTAATTTGACTATATATATACTACCAAAACTTGTTATGACATCTTTTAAATGTATAAGCTTGTTTACCTTATTGTCTTTTATTGTAATCATCTGGTCTTTTAATTCAGTATTACCTATAGTCCCATTTGGTTGCTTGTCATTATTTTTATCTTGATCTAACTTATATTTTAATTCTTCTAATTCTACTTCTAAACTATTTATTCTATTTTCTAAAATTCTGATTCTTGTTGATAGCATTTTATCTTCAGGTTCTACTTCTATTTCAGCTTTCCATCTTTGATTGTTAGCTTTTAAACATGAAGCACATGCTTGTTTTAAACAACTAGTACAAGTAAATCTATTTTCTTAGCTAGGATAATATATACAAAAGGTACACTTTATGTTAAAGTCTCCTCCTCCTTTAATCCAATCATGTTCACAATCTTCTTGATTCATCATTTCAATTAAAAAAGCATCTATTAACTCTAAATCTTCTTTGCTTAAATTATTTATTTCTTCATAGCTTTCTAACAACAGCTTATTGTTTATATCCCACTGCTCACCTTTACCAAATGAATCTATAATTTCTTTATATCCCTTTGCATTGTCAATTTCTTTAATTTCTTTATTTTCTCTTTTTTTATCTAATTTATCTTCTTCTTCTTTTGTAATATTTTTTTTATTTGTTTCATTTTGAATTTCTTTTCCTAACTCTACTTCTTTGTAACTTTCTAATAACAACTTATTATTTATATTCCACTGTTCTTTCTCACTTATGCTGTTATTGCTACTATGACTTTTGTTTTTACTATTTGCAACCTTCTCTATTTCTACAGGACTAATTGATCTTATGACATCTTTATTTATTTCTATATGGGTTACAACTTTTTTTTTCTGAATTCTTAATGTTCAACTCTTTTTCTTTTTTAATTTCTTTAGTCTATGTATTTCTATAAGAAAATAAACTTCTTTTCCTCTTATTTTACCCCATTCACATATCATAGACTTATTATATTCATCCGATGTCTTTTTCAATTTCATTTCATAATGCTTAATCTCATTGTCTATATCTACTATTTCCATAGATTCACACACACTATGCCTTCTATTCTTTTGATTCATCTTTTATCTTATATTAATATCTTCTTTTGTGTTGACAGTCTTACCTGTATTGATTTCTAAGTTCAAATACTTGAGTTTTTCAATGATGACTGATTTTTGGCAATTTTTTAAATATGATAAACTTTAGACTTCTAGCTTTAAAAATATATGACTTGCAACACAAAATAACAAACTTTCTAAATATAACTGAAATTTAACCTTGCACAAAATAACTGAATACATAAAATATTAAACAGGTACTGATAGCAATTAACAACTTAAAATATAAACCAAATATAATTATCAGCTTAAAAATATAAACCAGGCTTTAATACCAGTGTAGGGATGGACGGCGGGTGCGACTGCGGCCTTAAAATCCTGAGAGGGAACGAAACACGGAATAACAAAAGATACACTCAATATGGATTAGAAACTATTCAAAATACTCTCTGGTACTATTTAAATTTTTTTGCATTTCAAATTCGCTCGGCTACTATTCAAATTCAGCAATATGAACAGTGGAAGGGCACTTAGGGAGCGCTTTCTCCACTATCTTTGCATGCAAGGTATGGTGGAAACTCACTATTCCCACTTGGCTCACTCTTAAGGATGAAATTCGAACGTCGCTTTCGGTATTATATTAGGCGGGTATTAACTCTTTGGCAATATATTTCACAGGATCTTTGCCAGGTTGGCGAGACCAGACTATTCGGCCAGGTTGTACTCCTATGCTTGCATAGTCCTACTCGATACTCACCATACGCTAAGCAGGTTTGCTTCAGAAGTAGCTAATCTTTCCCGAACTATCCCCAGTCTATGCATATGAGGCGATGTTATATCGTCTCCCCAGACAGTTCCACCAGAAGGGAACACTTCTCCGTGGACACGGCTCTCCAGGCGCCACAACTCTGGGCTAAACGAGAGCATCAAACGCAGAGGTTTCTCCTATAGGGTCCCTAGCACATAAACTCTCCCCATATACGCGGACTAGAAAGACATCAGAGATTTTCAAAGAAAAACTACTTCATTTCCACAAACACAACTTACATACGGTTTTTTCTTTCGAAAAATCTCAAGCACTTAGCACAAACTAGATTACCTTACAAACGATGCCCGGATGCTCCAAGGCTTTATTACTTATGCTACTACTAACATTACAAAGTGGGTGGTGAGTGTGCTGGTGGTTGTGATTGCCTGTGGGTGATGGATTGTGGATGGATGATGTGCGGGTGTTGGTGGATGTCTTGTGGTGGCGGATGTCTTCGTGATGCTGCCCGGTGCTTCATTTTATAGCCGAGTCAGGCCTTCCTTCGTCGCTAAGGAATGGCTTCAATAATTGACGCCTCCTGTGTGATTTCACTGTTAGCACAGTAGCTCATCCTTTTATTCTTAAATAATTGTACCATACACAGTACAATATTCGTTCTGCGTCTTCTTTTTGCTATATCATATTCGTTCTTCTTTTGCCATCTGCTTCACGCGTCTTGATGCACTTGAGTGTCCTTTGGAAAGATTCCGGGTGCTGTCTTCCCCTCCCGAATGATTGATATTCCATATCAATTAAGGTATATTATTTGAATTTATGTATATGTCTTCCCACGCCCTAATTGTTAATATCTTATATCAATATATATTATCTTTTGGGCTTATATTTTGGATCTATTTTATTCTGACCTTATTGCCAGACATTTTCTTCTCCAACCCATGGTGCACTTTCTATGCTATCCGCCTCCTCGGGCTCTCATATCTCATACCATGATAATAATTCTCTATATTTTTTTTCTTAACTATAATTCCTTTCCTAGTTTTGGTTTTATAAGTCTGCCTACATTTTTTGTTAATGCACCAAAATTACTTTTTTGCATTTGGAGAAACATCCTCATTATTTTATTTTGATATATCATTCTATAATTTGGATCTGCTTTGATATTTCCTTCGAGCTCTTAGGCTTCTGTGAATATTCTCCAATTATCATGATTGGTATTTTTAGTGAATAATTCTTCATAGAATTTAGAAAGCTTTGAGCACCACATATTACGGAATGCATAATACCTTTTGCTAATGAAGATATCATGAGAAGCTGGTCTTATTGGTTGTGTAAATTTTGTAGGATTGGAACAGAATATGATCTTATATTTCCCTCTGGCATAAGCAAATCTTTTGCAAACTTCTTTGATAGCTTGTCCAAGCTCTGAATTGAAGATATCTTCTATTGTACCATATATAGCATGGATCAGCCTATGATCTATAATGGTTTGTAATGATATATTCTTGATACTTCTAAAATATTTTAGATCTATATTTGCCTTGAATATAAGATATTGATGATAAGGCTAAATTATCATCCTACCATCCAAATGAATTATTGGAAGTGTATGAGCTTCAACTGTGTCACACCCAGTTTTAGACAAAAAACCAAGTGCTAACTATGTATGTACCAGGATCAGTTTAACCACATACACAGCATAAACAGAAGTAGTAACACAACAAGTATTTTAACTTAAGAGTACTAACCAATATTACAGACCATAAATGTCTTTAACAAAACTGAGTAACTTAACGAAAACGAAATAATTAAACGACAGCGGAAGACGACCAATACTCCACAGGCAACTGACGGATGGCACACCAGCATAGAACTAGTCGTAGTCCTAAAACTCCTGATTAGGATCACCACAACCCCCTTCTGGATCTGAGCAGCGGTTGCAATGGATGCAACGTGGTATAAAATAAGCAAGAATAAGTACATGACGCACTCAGCAAGTATTCCGTTTAGGATAAAAGTGGACTGGTTTTATAGTGGACAGACATAGCAATTGCTTTTAGTTGGTCAAATTTTATTACTAGCGATGATTAGCATAACCCATCCCTTTGTTATAAAGACAGTAAAACATATTAAATAAATAAGCATGAACCATAACCATAACCGTTGTTATTACCATCATCATTACCATGATCGCCATGAGCCATTTACCTTGAACAAGAAACTCTAATCTGTGAGGGTCCAGGCCGCTCTTAACCGTGAGCACGGCTGATATATCAGTTTTAAACACTCTCGAGAGGTTGTAAAACTTTACCCACAAGCCATGATTCCCATTGTGCCCCAGGTTTGCAACGCCCCATTTATTCATACCTTAGATGAATCGGCAGGGTTTCATTACGAGACCTTTACAAAGAATTCCTAGAGTTATGGCCCACTCGTTACAAGTTACTCCCGTCAACTAAAGATATGAGAGTTCCGTTCCAAAGGGTGACAAATAAATCAAACTGCACCACATTGGCAAAGGGCAAAGTCCCATATCCCCTAGACCCCTCACACGCCATGTTTCAGGAAAGTAAGCCAAAACTCTAGTTCATCTAATTAATTAGTCAAGCCCAGTGCCCATGTGAGTCTTATGGTTGTACTGTTTTCTTGGGTGGTCGCTCGGCGAACCGATCGTTAGGGTAAAGCACTTGAGCAAAACCAACAAAAACATGCCCAAGTCTCCATGTTGCTGAAACCATACTTTTATCATCATTGCATCATTAAATAATCAGTATTAGCAACATAAATACAGTGAGTTGAGCGGTAGCAATTAATCTACAACATCACAGCCCATCCCAGGTTCATAATCATGTAACAGAATATCAAGCTAGTCATTCTTAATAGGAGCATGCCAATTTAGGCTCTAGATCATGTAATTAAAGTAAATAGGACATGGGTCAAAGAATACTTGCCTTCCTCAGCAAAAACTTGCTTTGGAGCTTCCCAAGATTGATTTTCGGCAAACACAACCGGTTCGTCTACTACACGTTGCACACATACAGGCAATAAGCACAAAATAACAAAAACAGTACACTAAACATCATGAACAAAGATTAAAAAATATTTAAAACTAATCTACGCATTATCACGATCCCGGAGGTTCGAGAATCGTTCAAATCGGAGTTAAAACACAAAAGTTATGCATAAAATAAGGTAGAAGGCTTAAAATAAAAGAGATTTGAATTTACAGGGGCCTAACGGAGAAAACCAGGGATCTAGACTGCGGGTTGAATAACGGAAATTCCAGGGGCACTTTTGCAAAACCGCAGTGCTAACCGGTATTGACCTAGGTCGCGTGCATTGTGGGGCGTTGGATCTTGATCGGACGGTTGAGATTAGAGTGGGGGAAAAGGAGGAGCCCGGCGACGGGTTTGGCCGGCGGCAACCATGGCGCGCGGTGGAGGGTCGCCGGAGAGACGCGAAATCTGCAGTTCTGGGGCCTTGGGCTAGCGAGATCGGGCTGATGACAGCACTTAAGCACACCAAACCTTATACTGCAAGCGCACAGTATCGGTGTAGCCTTTCCCCGAGATGAGTATCAAGGGTTTTATCAATCCGTGGAAAATTAGGTTTAAACTACTATTAATCAAGGATTAATCAATTACTAACTAGCTCTAATAGATCTAATAAACTAAAGAATAAAAGAGAATCTAATTACCGACTAATCTATATCTAAACTAAACTAAAGGATGCTAAACGATATTCTAATTATAAACTAGATATGAAACTAACTATAGCATAAACTGAATATAAAACTAGACTATAGCATATATTGGATCAAGAACAAAAGGCTTGATAGGGTCAAAGACAAGATCGATAAGGAAGCTAATACGGCTAAGGAATTAGCAAGAGATACGAGACAAACTTATTATAAACTATGAACTACCCTGAGCATGGATCTAACGTGAAACATAGAATAAACATGATCATGAATGTCATAGACTTGCTCGAATCTTTCCCCGAGCTCTACTGTCACTAGTAACCAGGTAATCGACGAACTAGCAAACCTAAACCATCTCTAAGCATGAACAGATTCAACCAACTCATTAAAGTAAAAATATCTACTAAAAGACATGTGGATAAATCAACCCCGGTCACACGTAGAGATGAAGCATTGCAAAGACATGGATCAAAGATCATGTATAAACAAAAAACTCATAGCAAATAGACTATTTCATTGATTGAACTCAAGGTTTATCTTAGTAAAATAAGAAGAACAGATAGTTACTCAAGATACATCATGAACTTGAAGCGCATAGTTATCGAGACGGACTCGACGAACAAGATATCAGAAGATGAGCACGAAACTCCTCGAGAATAGGTTTGGTCGGCCGACCCTGGGGGGTTTGTCGGCCGACCCCCTCTGGTCCTGCCTCCTCTCGCCGCCTCCTTTTGCTGAGATCCCCTTCTCGACGAGTCTTGCGAAGATGGACCCTAAACCCAAACTTTAGAGCGCTGGTTTACAATGAATTGGATGCCTCTCCCTCTAGGGAGGCCATATATTTATATTCCAGAGAGTCCCCAATACATGGAATCTAATAGGTCGGTTATAGAGTCTTAATAGACCTATTTCGATGTATATAAAAGAGTCCTAAAGGTTCTTAGGCGTCCATGAAGCTTACTTGGTTAGAGAAGAAGTCTTTGCCCTAGTTTTACCCGAAATCAGCTTTCCATATTCTGCAACCTTTAGTATTTCGACTATAACTTCCTCATCTGAAGTCCAAATAATGTAAATTCGGAATCTAAATTATAGAGCTCGAAGAGATCTACAACTTTGGTATTCAAACTTTTTTCATTTGACATCGTTAAGGTATCCAAATTGAGCCCGCAAGATGCTGCTGTCCTGAAATCTGAGAATATCTCGCGATTTATTTAGAGATTGGATTGGACTTTTGATAATCCTTCCTTATCTTCATCTTTTTCATCCTTAGCCACCGGAACCTTCTCCATAATGAGGTTGGACCTTCTTTTGGGCTTTAATTGCTCTTTTTTTATTAATCATTTCTCCTCCCTTGACTATTAGCATAAATCCTTTATTTAAGAAATCCTCAAAATTGTCACAATTATATCTATTTGTTTGCAAAAATCAATATTGCACAAAAACAAAGAACATTCTCGAAAACGGGGTTATTTGTTAGTAAAATAAGACTAAATGATAAGATTAGCTCTCAAAAAGACAAAATCATATGAAAATAGAGTGTATTTTTTGTACTTAAGCCGTGTCAATAATATCCCCACACTTAGATCTTGCTATCCCTCGAGCAAAGAGATCGATCAAAAACTAAATCTAAACTAATAACTTTACTAGATTCAAACAAATAACTCAACTAAATCTAAGCTAGTTCTAAACAATCACTTCTCAAATTAAACAAGTTCAAAATTCAATTCAATCTCAACATGGGCTTTCATGCATAGAAACTCCCACAAAAATTTTCGAAATCAAATGAATCATAACTAAACCAAGACTTCCTTTAGAATTAAATGGAGGATGTTTTGTAAGAAAAATAATCTCCATGGATCAAAAAATTACATTGGTCCTTCTTTGTCAAGTTTTCGTGTAGGCACTCATATTATATGGCTCTCCTATAAAAAGTAACTCTCTCTCTTCTTATAGGAGTTTAAGAGGAGCTTGGTAAAGGCTAGCTAAGTTAAATCAACTTATTGTTCAGCTAAGATATTTCCCTAAAGATTATCTAATCACCTTGAATTAACTTGGTCATCAGAAATAAAAAAATAAACATGCATAAATAAAGAGAAGGAAAAAGAAGATATAGATAGTGGACATGTGCAATATAAATGAAGTGGGATAATTCCCGAAATTTACACGTGGTTAGAAAAGTAAAAACTTTTGCTCATTACACTGATAAACACTAAGCCTCTCTTTCTTTTTTCTAAAAATTTTCCTAATTCTACCTTTTTCCCCTTTCTCCTTTTCCTAATTCTATTTATCTCTCTTTTTTTAATTCGACCATTTGGCCCTTTTTTTTCTCCCTCTTTTTTTTTCATTTTACTGGGCGCCACCTTTTTTTTATCGCCCCCTCTGTCTCTCTCTTCTCTTTTTTTTTTCAACCTCTATATTTTTTTTTACTCTACCTTTTGCTAAATCAAGATAACTATAGCACTTTCCCTTGTGATTTAGCAAAAAAGAAAAAACTTCACTATGTGGGTAATGAGTGCCGAAAGATCAAAGGGTTTAAGGATATTGAATTCAGCAGATGCTAGTGCTCCAGTGTAGAACTAGTACTGAATATATATGTGGAGGCTAGCAATCAAGAGATAAAAATAGATGACCAAATTTTTCAAGAGATCAAACTTTCCAAAGGAATCAATCTTAACCAAACTCATTTGAGATAACCAGCTTATAAACTGTGTTTTCAACTAAGCTCTAATAGGATTTATTCTCTCTCTTGACAAAGGGATATAACACTTGATCACAAGAGTTTTTTTATATAAATAAATAAATCATCCTCCAAATCTTTTCTTAGAGATGCTAAACAAAGCTATAAAACATTATCTCTCTAATCAAATCATGGGTTATGCACTACTAATCAATCTTTTAAGCCCCACAATAGACATATTATGAATCTGAACATGATCAATCTTCAAAGTAATCATAAAGAACAAACTTAAATTAAGTGAGAGAATTTTATTTCAAACACACCTAAATTAGACTAATTAAAATTTTATTTTATAAACAAAGAAAAAACACATTTGATGATTAACCTCCCCACACTTAAACAATGCAAAGTATTCCCATTGTTATTCACTGAAAGCATAAGATATAATCATCAAATACATAAATGAAAGCAATCTCATCTTATTGGTAAAATATGTATGCAGAGAAGAGAAAAAATGTTACCGTCCGTTTGATGAAGTGTAGCTGAATCTCGAAAATTAGATGGTCTTCTAGGCTTCTTATTGGTTACTTATTAATGTACAAGCAATCTCATCTTCACACACTTCACTTGTTCATCAACCACCAATCTTCAAGCTTCCCATCTATGGCTTCACCAAACATAGAAAGTGTTGATGGAGCTGAACTGACGCCTCTTCATGCTTCTCTTAGCATTTTCAAACATTGCACCACTTTCTTGAATGTCTAACTCATGGAGTCTTTTGAAATAACTACAATCCTCTAAACTGGCTCATGAGTCTTCTACGTAAGCATTGACCATCCTTTCTTCCTTGTTATTGCCATCATCTTTCTCCTCTAGTCATCACCATTGTAACTGACCTCCTCTTTTTTGTGGAATATCTCCTTGATCTCGAATAGAACATACCTCCAATAATAGATCTATTGAATAGCCCTTGAAATTACCTTTCCAACGAGTACTCATGCACTAAAATCTGATTCCGAATGAAGGAATTATGCCATTTTTACTCCAGAGACTTCGTGCTATCAGAACTGTTTATAGCTCGAGTCACATCCAATGTTTTGGTCATAAATCCTTGTAGAAAATTCTAAATGAAGCTCCGTTTGATCCGTTAGAAAGCTAACTTGATGGGGCTTCCAAATATAAGAAAATATTCTGCTTTTATCTCGTGGATTCGACCAAAAACTTGATGACTTCTTCAAGTTCAGATTTATTTTTCAGAGATGTTGGCAATTCTCAATCCTTCAGCCTTGGGCACCATGGTGGTATATGTGTTGGTTCTTAAAACACTTTTTCTCAATGTTCTCCTTCATCTTCATCACAAAAGATTCCTCCAATCCTTATGAGCACACTCTATTCCTACAAAACAATTTGAGCGCGCAAATCTACTCCCGGGGTGATAATCGGGAAGTTGATAGAATCTACCTTCATCTACACATCCAATGATTCCTAACCTGTGGCTTAATTACTCTAGTTAAAACAAGGATTAATAAAACCTATATGAATGTATGAAAGTGCAAAAGTAAATGCATGCATGCGATAAGCATATAAACAAAGACAATGATTAAATCAAGTTCTAAACACCATGTCTACAACAAGATTGCTAAGTCTCTCTATAGCCATCAAGATTTTAATTAACCAAGATTAAAACATTATGTTTATCAAGATCATAAACTCATAATAGCATAAGAAAAACAAAGCGCATTGCAAAGCTTATAAATGAATCAACGAAATATAAACATGGATAACTAGCAAGATTTAATTAAACTTCATCATAATGATCAGCAATTTAGTCTAAGCACCATGCTTACACAAAATTGCTAAGGAAAACACGAAACCAGCATTTAACATAAACATGAAAGCATATATCATGAAGTTAAATAAACAACCAAGCCAATTTAAAATGCAAACATGCAACTTTAATCTAAATGCAACAGGGTGATATATGCAAAATGCAATAAAACATGAGATATGATATGAATGCAATCTAAACCAAATTTTTCCAGGTAATTAGCCACAAATTAGTCATCAAAAGAAGGTGTTTAAGCTTTCTAAACAAAACTAAAACAAAAACACAAACTAACTAAAAACGGGTTGCCTCCCGAAAAGCGCATAATTTATAGTCTAGAGCTAGACTAATTATTATCACAAGTTTAAGAATATTAACAGGATCGGGATTTACAAAATTTTTGATAAACATGAGCATCCATAACCACAATTATGATCAAATTATAAAAGCAAAGCAAATTGTGATTAACTAGAGCAAGCATCATATATTTAGCATTAATCTTTTTCTTTAACTCAGGTTTATTAGGCATAAAATTATCAAAGTTAAAACTAATAGTCTCATTTTCATTTTCAAGAAAATCTAGCTTGTAAACATGATTATCTAGCCTATAAACATGTTTATTATTAGAATAAAGCTTAGCATCAAGATTTGACTTATTCAAATTGAAAGATTCATCAAAACAAATAGAATTTTGAGAAAGATTTGTATACCTTGAGTTTGAATTTTCAAAGTGCTCATCCCTTGGCGTCTCATTTGAAATTTGAATCTCAACACCTTGAGGTGAATTCACCTTAATTTGAAGATCTTCAATTTCACCACTAAGTTGTCTTTCTAAATCTTCAGTCTTGGGCATGGTTAATGTTGAATCAGTCTCTTCATCTTCAAGCTTCGCCACATACTGATTCTCTGGAGTGAAATCTTGAGCAGCACATACAGTGTTGACAAATGGTGAAGTAGCTGAGTATCTGAAGTCTTCCTTGAGTGAGCTACTACAAGTTGAGTGACTCCAATCTGATTGATAGCTTCTCTTCCACTCATCTTTACTCTCTTCAATTGCGTCAGCTGCCACTGAGTGAGGATAACTTTGCTCATTGACTTGAAAATTCTGCAGCATTTCCCTTGTACATTCATCCACTAGCTGGTCTGATGGAAGTAATTCTTCAATGTATGTTGATGGTAACTCTGATGTCTTCACTTCCACTAAGCTTGAGCTAGCTTCAGTTGACTTGAAGGCAAGTAGCTGGTCTTCTTCTTCCTCAAACATGCTGACACTTCTCTTCTGTGGAGTGGTCATGAGCATCTCCTCTTGTTTTGGTTTGAACCAGTTTGGCAGCACCTCCCCTGTACTTTGGTCTTGTGGGAGAGATCCTTCACTCTTGAGTGGTTCTCCAAAATCAGCAGTCATCCAGTGTAGATCTTCATCGAATGCAAATGACACTGGAGTATGGAATGTTGGTAGTTGAGCTTCCACTGTAGGCGCCACCTCTGCTCCTTTGGTTTCTCTTTCTCTCCTTTCTCTCTTACTTGGAGGTCAAATAGATGTTGGATAAGATTTCTCTAGCTTCACTGACTATCCTGCCCATAAGTGATCTTCCGGCACACATATCGACATATCTGGAAGCTTCTGGAGTTATCCCATAGTAGAATATACTTAGTGAATCTTCAGCCGTCACTCCAAGATCCTGTACTTCACTAAGCAGATCGTCATTAGACGTCACTCCAAGATTCGGTACTTGACTAAGCAGATCGTTGAGTCTTTTCCAAGCTTCGTCGATGTCTTCACCCTCTTTTTGCTCAAAGTTCTACACTTGCTTTCTCAACTTATACACCTTGAGTGTGGAGAAGAATGTGATGACGAATTTCTTCACTAGCAATCCCTAATCTCCTTGAGATTCTCTTGAGGCAAGTCGGTACAATTTTTGAGCTTTATCGACGAGTGTAAAGGGAAAGAGGGTCCAGTTAACCCACTCTTCTGGAACTCCGTCTTGTTGGAATGTGTCGTAGATCTCACTGAACTTCTCCAAGTGCTTGAATGGATTTTCTGAATCAGCTCCACTGAAAGAAAGTTTAGCAGCAAGTTCGATGATCCCTGGCTTCAGTTGGTAGGATTTGGCTGTTGGCTTTGCGTTCGATTCTTGTGGCTTCGGCACTTGAATCATTGACTCACACAACGTTGCTCTCATCCAATGTTCTAGTAATGTTGTCATATCTAACACAAAAACACAAAATCAAAAATCTAAAGACAGCAAAGTTGCTAGGTTAGTCTAAACTATGAATGAACACAAGAACGAATGATGAACACAAGAACACAATTAGAGAACAAGAATATAATTAGAGCACACTAAATAATTAAAGACTAGGATTAGAAAACACTTAAACAACTAGAGATCAAGATTAAAGAACTTTAAACAAATAGAAAATAAGATAAAAACACAAAGACTAAATAAAAATTAGAGAATTAGAACTCACTAACTAATTAGAATGTAACTAGAAAACTATTAGCACACAATTAGAAAAAACTATTACACAATTAGAATTGAATTAGCATACAATTAGCAAACACAAACTAACTATCAAAACTAGTAGTAAAAGGCTAATACAAGATTAATAATAATTTAAACGATAGTTTTTGCCGGCAACGGTGCCAGAAAAGCTTGTTGACGGCACCTAAGCACGCTAAACCTTATACTGCAAGCGCACAGTATCGGTGTAGCTTTTTCCCGAGATGAGTATCAAGGGTTTTGTCAATCCATGGAAAACTAGGTTTAAACTGCTATTAATCAAGTATTAATCAATTACTAACTAGCTCTAATAGATCTTATAAACTAAAGAATAAAAGAGAGTCTAATTACCGACTAATCTATATCTAAACTAACCTAAAACATGATAAACGATATTCTAATTATAAACTAGACATGAAACTAACTATAGCATAAACTGAATATAAAACTAGACTATAGCATATATTGGATCGAGAACAAAAGGCTTGATAGGGTCAAATAAAAGATCGATAAAGAAGTTAATACGGCTAAAGAATTAGCAAGAGATATGAGACAAACTTTTTATAAACTATGAACTACCCTGAGCATGGATCTAACGTGAAACATAGAATAAACATGATCATGAATGTCATAGACTTGTTCGAACCTTTCCCCGGGCTCTACTGTCATTGGTAATCAGGTAATCGACGAATTAGCAAACCTAAAACATCTCTAAACATGAGCAGATTCAATCAACTAATTAAAGTAAAAAGATCTACTAAAAGATGTGTGGATAAATCAACCTCGGCCAGGTCACATGCAGAGATGAAGCATTGGAAAGACATGGATCAAAGATCATGTATAAACAAAGAACTCATAGCAAATAGGCTATTTCATTGATCGAACTCATGGTTTATCTTAGTAAAATAAGAAGAACAGAGAGTTACTCGAGATACATCATGAACTTGAAGCCCATAGTTTTCGAGACGGACTCGACGAACAACATATCAGAAGATGAGCTCGAAACTCCCCGGACTCGAGATACTCCCCTCTGGTCCTGCCTCCCCTCGCCGCCTCCTTTCGCTAAGATCCCCTTCTCGACGATTTTTGCCAAGATAGACCCTAAACCCTAGCTTTGGAGCGCTGGTTTACAATGAATTGGATGCCTCTTCCTCTAGGGAGGCCATATATTTATACTCCGGAGAGTCCCCTATACATGGAATCTAATAGGTCGGTTATAGAGTCCTAATAGCCCTATTTCTATGTATATAAAAGAGTCCTAAAGGTTCTTGCGCGTCCATGAAGCTTCCTTGCTTGGAGAAGAAGTCCTTGTGCTAGTTCTTGCCGAAATCAGCTTTCCATATTCTTTAACCTTTAGTATTTCGACCATAACTTCATCATCGGAAGCCCTAATAATGCAAAATTGGACTCTAAATTGTAGAGCTCAAAGATATCTACAACTTTGTTATTCAAACTTTCTTCAGTTGACATCGTTAAGGTATCCGAATTAGGCCCGCAAGGTGCTGCTATCCTGGAATCCGAGATTATCTCGCGATTTATTCGGAGATTGGATTGGACTCTCGATAATCCTTCCTTATCTTCATATTCTTCATCCTTAGCCACCGGAACCTTCTCCATAATGGGCTTGGGCCTTCTTTTGGGCTTTAATTGCTCTTCTTTTATTAATCACTTTTTCTTCCTTGACTTGTAGCATAAATCCTTTATTCGAGAAATCCTCAAAATTGTCACAATTATACCTATTTTTCTGCAAAAATCAATGTTGCACAAAAACAAAGAGCATTCTCGAAAAAGGGGTTATTTGTTAGCAAAATAAGACTAAATGATAACATTAACTCTCAAAAAGACATAAAATCATATGAAAATAGAGTGTATTTTTAGTACTTAAGCCGCATCAACAATATCCGCACACTTAGATCTTGTTAGCCCTCGAGCGATCAAAAACTAAATCTAAACTAATAACTTTACTAGATTCAAACAAATAACTCAACTAAATCTAAGCTAGTTCTAAACAATCACTTCTCAAATTAAACAAGTTTAGAATTCAATTCAATCTCAACATGGGCATTTTAATCAACTTTCATGCATAGAAACTCCCACAGAAATTTTCAAAATCAAATGAATCATAGCTAAATCAAGACTTCCTTTAGAATTAAATGAAGGAGGTTTTGTATGAAAAATAATCTCCATGGATCAAGAAATTACATCGGTACTTCTTTGTCAAGCTCTCATGTAGGCACTCATATTATATGGCTATCCTATAAAAAGTAACTCTCTCTCTCACATCTTACAGGAGTTTAAGAGGAGCTTGGTAAAGGCTAGCTAAGTTAAATCAACTTATTGCGGCGCGGCGGTGCAAGCTAGGGTGCTAGGCTTTGGTCTAGGGCTTGGCTTTTGGTGCTTTGGGCGCTTGGTGTCTGCGGACGTCGAGGTCGGGCGGCTTATATAGGGGCGGAGTCCGAGGCTTGCGGGAGGGGCAAGGAAGGCGGCATGCAGAGGGGAGTCTGGCTCGGGTTGGACTCGGGTTCGCGTCGCTCGACGCGCGCGAGAGCAGGGAAAGGAAAAGTGAGGAAGCGCGGAAAGGAAGGAGAGGCGCGGTGCGGGATCCTTGAAGGCGAGGCGGATACTGCGGGCACGGGGACATGGGACCGGGGTTGAGGCACGGCTCGGGCTCGAGCTCGTCCCGGTGAAGCGGGCGGCAGCGAGAGGTAGGGGAAAGCGCCTGATGGGCGGTCCCGGGTTGCCAGTGAGAGAGAGCCGGCGCGGTGGAAAGGGTGGCGCCGATAGGTGGACCCCACATGGCAGCGGGAGGAGGGCGGGGCGCTGTGCCGGACTGGGCCGAACTAGGGAGACGGCCCAAGTGGGTTGGTTCTGTGGTTTGGGCGAAAACCGAGGAAGAGGGAAGAATAGAAAAAAGAGAATTTTCCGTTTTTATTTGAATTAGATAGAAAACCATACAAAGGGTTTGAATGAATGTAAATTCAAATTGAAACAATGCAAATCACCCAAGAAAATATGCAGCAGTATGTATGCTCAAACAAGTTGTTCCTATGATTTACTTTACTTGATTAATATTAGAAATAATTAAAGCATTGTGATGTCATGCATAGGTAAATCAAGCTCTAAGCAACAATTAAATTATTTTATGAAAAGATTTTCATATAGCAAAAATTAGGGTGTTATAAATTGCTATGCCTTTGATCTTTTCTTCTCCAATATATATATTTTAGAAATATTCTTGGAGCATTACAAACATCTTATTCCGTCTTTCTGCATATTTCTTCCAGATTAGATCTTTGATGTCTTTATAGAAACAAAGACAACATCTGATCAGTCTTGAAACTTAACCTTTGTATGAGAAATTCATATGGAATATTGATATTATTATTGGAAATTTTATCCATATATATTTATCCAAATAAATTTATTTCTCTTGCTTTCTTCTGATATTAAATTGCTCTTCAATCCTATTGATTTTTCTTCATTTATATTCTTATAGGAATGAGTTTTCATTGATCCTTTCTTTGCTTCCATACCTGCAGTATAAAGAACTTTATTAGTACAACTAATATCCTTGATATTCTTATTTGTATTATCTATTTGCTCCATCATTTCAATTTTTAATCCTGCTCTACTAAATCTAATTCAACTTCACTTGAACTATAATCTTTATCTCCATTTTCTATTTTTTAACACCCTAAATTTTATTTTCTGAATTTAAAATATTTAAAATGTTTTTTCAATTTACTAAGGATTTTCTTGTTTAGAATGAGCATTCAAACGATTTTATAAAATAAAATAAATTAAAACAAAAAAATTAGGATAACATGTTGTTGCATTCATGCCATTGCATTAGTTTTACGTTGATTGGTTGCCTAAGGACTCGAATTAAATTTTATTTGAATTTATAGTGTGTTTAAATCCCAAAAGAAAAGAATTTGCAAAAGTTTGTAAAAGAAAAAGTCTGGAAAACCCCAATCCCCTTCTCCTTTCGGCCCGCCTCCCTCCTTCCCTCCTGGGCCAAACCGCGGCCCAGCTTGGCGGCCCAGCAAGCTGCCGCCCTCACCCTCCTTCTCACCGCCAGGTGGGGTCCACCTGTCGGCGCCCCCATTTCCACCGGCGCCCCTCTCCTCTCACTGACGGGCCGGGGCCGCCGTCAGACACTCCTCCTTCCTTTCGCTGCCGCCCGTCCCTCTCCTCTCACTGTTATAACAGCCGTGCTCACGGTTATGAGCGGCCTGGACCCACACAGATTAGAGTTTTCAAGGTAAATGGCTCATGGTGATTATGGTATTGATGGTGGTAATTGTAGGACCGAGACGTGCGACTAGAGGGGGGTGAATAGGAGCACATGAAAAACTCAAACTCAAACCCCCAAAATGCACTCTTACGAAGACACACGCACAACCGATACCGTCTACTGAACAGATACGTATCGGGTGCAAAGCGGAAGCATAAGGTACACTAACCAAGCCGAGACACTAAAGCACCATCAAAGCAGGCAAGAACAACAAGGCACAAACAAAACAAGACAAGCTACAAAGCTTGCAAGCGTCGCACACTAGCCACTCAACACACCGAAGCGTGCCTCACTTAAGAACAGTGAGTGAAGAGTATGGGCATGCAGTGGTTGACACAAAACAAGCTTGAAGCAAACCACAACACTCCAAAAAACCAAAGAAACCAAGAAAAACAAACTCCAAAGCAAGCGGAGCAAGAAACACACAAAAACAGCCCTAAATACACTAGACCGGACAATACTGTTTCAACCAAAAGAACTGACCGGACAAATCCAAAGAATGGAGCTGAAACAGCCCTAAAAACCTATAGATCGGACAGTCCGGTTCTACCCAGAAGACCTGACTGGATAAAGCTTCGGACAAAGCAACTCAACTCACTAAGTACCGAAGAGAACAACGGACCGGACAGTCCGGTTCTACCCGGAAGGCCTAATCGGACAAAACAGATGAGAAATGAACTACGGGCGGTGAAAACCAAAGGACCAGACAGTCCAGTTTAGCAGACCGGACAAAACTTCGGACAAAGAAACCCGAGACACATACTCGAGGTGGCCAAGCCTCGGTTTCTCCGTCACACAGACCAGACAGTCCGCTTGAACGGACCGGACAAATGGACGGATTGTCCGGTCAGGTCTCGCTGCTGGCCCGAGTCTGGACCCGAGAAATCAGCCCGCGAATCCACCGAAAAATCGACCAAACCCAAGCCAAAACTCAACCAAACTTCACAAAAACTTGCACAGAGGAACTTGATTCCATTCCAAAGTAAACCCCTCAAAAATCAACTCAAAATGATCTAGGGATTTACGGGAATTGCAGATCTCGTGGAAGTGGTGTGAGAAAAACTAGGAACCGAAAAACGTCAAGAACGGCCTTTGTTTGTGGTTGGATGATTCTAGCACTTGGCTAGTGAGATGCACCACATCTTAGCAAGGCAAAATTCTGGCAAAAGAAAGGTCTCATCCTTGGACAACACAAAACGAGCCAAAATCCAAGAAACGGGACCAAAAACGAAACTAGAAAAGGGGGCAAAGAGTGAGGAACGAAATTGCTGCCCTAGGACAAGGAATTTCTCAACAAGGTACCTTGGATTAATTCATAAAATCAGATTACAAAAGTTCCCTAGAGCCTACCTCCCTTCATCCTCCCACTAATGACAAGATTAGACTAAACTAGGCACTCATCTCCTAGCTAATCCTCTCTATTTCTTCTCTTTGGACCTTGGCTGCTAGGGTTAGGAAATCCTAGGGTTTGTGGCTGCCAAGATCAGCTCCAAGGGAGCCTCTCAAGTCTATTTATACCCTAGGCCCTAAACGAAACAATTACATTAAGACCCCTACTCTAAAAATGCCCGGAGGGGGCCAAACCGAAAAGATACAATCGGACGACTACGATGACGTCTTGATCATCTTCGGTTTCTCCGCCTCGCTTGGATGTGCGCCACGTAGCCAGTAATCCGGAAGCTTCCCCCGGTTTTGAAGTCAGAAACCGGAAAACTTTATTCTGCGGGCTTCCTGGGCCAGGTCTTGGCCCAATCTTCTACCTTGGCGAGTCGGAGCCCAACCCACCAAGTCATTTGAACTTGGGTGGCGGTTTTGAGCCGAAGCCGCCAAAGCCTCCCTCGCACGCCTTCGCGCCATGCACTCGGGTTGGAGCACCACAGTGGCACCCGGCTTCTCCAGTCCATCGGAGTCGCCTCGCGGTCCATCGGAGGGCTTACACCGCCGTTGCCGAACCGCCCCTCCGTGTACCGAGCTCCCATGGCCGACCGACGCCGAGACTTGCCTCCGGTCCATTGGAGGGCTTTTGCCTCAGTCCATCGAGGTCTTCATCTCCTCTACCTCCAGTCCATCGGAGGGCCTCCAGTCCATCGGAGGACTTGTGCCGTTGACAATCACTCATCACACCAGGAGAGCAATGAGGCCGATCCATTGGCTCTCAATCTCCCCCTTGATGAGTGCATTGTCAACACATCTTCAACCTGTAACCTGAAATAGAACAAAGACAAAACCAAAGCGTAAAACTGAAAAAAAAGGAAAAAGAAAAGAAATGCTCAAGCTGCCAAAAACCAAACAAAGGCAAAACACAAGGCAGCTTGAAGCAAAACGAAAAACAAAACATCGGCTCCTCAAGACAGAGGCAAAAGGCTCAACGCACCGATGCAAAGAGCATGCTAAAAGCTCAACTCCTCTTGAAATGCATCCTCACAAATGCAAAATGAATGCAAAGCTCCCCCTCAACTAAAACTCTCTTGAGTTCTCCCCCTTTGTCCATATTTTAAGACTTCTCCCTTTGGAAGTACACTAATTTCTCCCCAAATTTCTCCCCCTTGTTGACAATGGACACATCAAGGGTTCTTTGAACTCAACTCCCCCTGAACTAGGCAACTCCCCCTCAAAATATGCCATGAAATGCAAAGAGTGTAACTAAAAGAGCTCAGAAGGAATGTAAAGCTAGTAATCACAAGTTCTAGCATACAGAGCAAGTGAGGGCAAGGAAGCATACAACAAGCTCAAATGAATCTATCTCACACATATCAAGAGTAAGCTTGTTTTCAGGGTTAATAAAAAGAAAGCATCACCAACATGAATAGCACCTAGCACAATAGGCATGAACAGCAAGATGCAAGCAATGCATACAAGGTGTGCTACTCTAAACCAAAGCATATACAACCAGCCAAAAGCATTTTAGAGACTTGCAAATTTCAGATTTAGACATTTGTATTCATAAACAAGTTCTTTTTGTGCCAGGGGTTATTTACTTGTCTGTTGCCACTTCTTACCAACCAATGCCAAGCCTAGGTTATCTAACCATCAGAAGCTTAAGACAAGTTTTTGGTCATACACAGTCTAGTCCAAGTTCATGCCAAAGTGCAAAGGCAAGCTGTCTCGAACTAGATCAGTGTGACAAGCAAACCCACCTAGATCTTTCTCAATTCATCATATAAGACACCACTTGTAAGCATTTTGATTCAGATTTCAATTTAAGCAAGGTGTCATAAAAGCTTAGGCATTAACTTAGCAAAGGCATACAACTAGCATATCCAGGTATGAAAAGATAGCATAGCATTCAACAATCCTACACATGCTAGGTAGCCAAAACAAGTGGTGATCATGGTTTTTGATTTGCAAAGAATAAAATGACTTAGCTCACAACTAGTATTCAACAGACTCAAGAGAGCTTAGCCAACCATGATCAAGCATGCAACTGTACAATCTAGCACAAGCAAGTACTAACTCATCATCTCAAAAGAGCTCTAATGCTAGTGAAGTGAAAATGCATATGATACAGTGTAATGCATGATATGATACAACATGCAAAAGAAGCAAAGAGAAATAAAAGCCAGATAAAAGCAAATTCTAGATTATGGAAGCTATTCCTTACTAAAAGGAATAGCGTATTATCCCTGACTAAAAGGGATAGCACACTCCAAGCTCACCTCTCAAGCGCACAAAAGCGCCAAACTCTAGGGGCTTGGTAAAGATATCGGCCAACTGGTTTTCAGAAGCTACATGCACTAAGTCTATGTCCCCCTTCTCATAGTGATCTCTCAGAAAGTGAAACATCACGTCTATGTGTTTGGTTCTGGAGTGCAAGACGGGGTTCTTAGCTACAGAAATAGCAGACGTAGAGTCCACTAGAAGAGGGATTTTTCCAAACCTAAGGCCGAAATCACTAAGGGTGGCTTTCATCCATAAAAGCTGGGAGCAGCAGCTAGCAGCAGCTATGTACTCTGCTTCTGTGGTAGACAAGGATACACTAGCTTGCTTGCGGGAGGACCAAGAGACAAGAGAGGTTCCTAAGAGTTGGCATGTGCCGGAGGTTGACTTGCGGTCAATCCGGCAGCCAGCATGGTCAGCATCTGAGAACCCTCTAAGAAAAAGAGAAGAACCTGAGGAGTACCAAAGACCAAGCTCAGGAGTGAATTTCAGATACCTGAAAATGCGCTTCACCGCTTGACGGTGAGAAGTCCTAGGAGACGCCTGGTAACGCGCACAAAGGCAGACCGCGAACTGAATGTCCGGCCTGGTCGCCGTCAGGTACAGAAGTGAGCCGATCATCCCTCGAAATTCCTTCTGGTCCACCGCCTCCCCATCTTCATCAGCATCAAGTGCCGTGTTTGTACTCATAGGAGTTGTCATGGGTTTAGAATCCCCCATGTCAAACTTCTTGAGTATGTCTCTTGTGTACTTTGCTTGATGGACAAAGGTTCCTTCAGGGCCTTGCTTGATCTGCAGCCCGAGGAAGAACTGGAGCTCACCCATGAGACTCATCTCAAATTCCCTGCTCATCTGTTCAGCAAAACTAGACACCAAAGCGTGAGATGAACCACCAAAGATTATGTCATCAACGTATATCTGAACTATCAGGGTGTCACCGCCACGACTCAACAAAAACAAGGTCTTGTCTACTGAACCCATCACAAACCCAGACTTGAGCAGGAAACTCTTCAGCCTAGCATACCAAGCTCTAGGAGCTTGCTTCAGACCATAAAGGGCTTTCCTCAACTTATACACCCGGTCTGGAAATCTAGCACTCTCAAAGCCAGGAGGTTGTCTCACATATACCTCCTCCTCTATGAGCCCGTTCAGGAAAGCAGACTTGACATCCATTTGCTGCAGTTTGAAGCCTTTAGAGGCCGCAAAGGCAAGCAAAATCCTAATGGCTTCCAAACGAGCTACAGGGGCAAAGGTCTCCTCATAATCTATCCCCTCCTTCTGACAGAAACCCTGGGCTACCAATCTCGCTTTGTTCCTCACAACCATCCCATCCTCACCCTGTTTGTTCTTGAAAACCCACTTGGTACCTATAGGGCGACAGTTTGGTGGAGGTTCAACTAAATCCTAGACATGGTTTCTCTCAAAGTTCTCCAACTCCTCATGCATGGCGTTCACCCAGTTAGGATCAGATAATGCATGTGACACATCCCGGGGCTCAAAAGAAGCAACGTATGCAGAGTGGGAGAAAAAGGCTAGAGAGTTAACCGAAGAGCGTGTGACACGCTGGTGAATGTCTCCAATCATCCTGTGTGGAGGGTGATCCCGCTGGACTTGCCGAGATGGAACAATCTCGGAAGTCACCTCCCCTACATCCTCAGTGGGTCCAGCCTCTGCTTGAGCTTGCTGTCGGGGGAGTGAGGAGGAAACTGTGGGCAGGGGTCCTCCTTCATCATCTGAACTCGTAGCAGAGGGGGTAGGAGCTGCAGCCGGTGCAGTGGCTCCTGCATCACCATCATTAACCACACCTTCCTCATCCTCAAAAATGGAAGTGCCTTCTTCATCATCACCTGAAAGCTCAAAGGCAGGGGTTGTGCAGGGCATAGTCTCATCAAAAGAAACCTCACAAGTCTCAACAACTTGCTTGGCCTCTAAAATCCACACACGAAAAGCCCTAGAATTAGAAGCATACCCCAGAAAAATCCCATCCAAACAACGAGACTCAAACTTGTCCAAATGCCCCGCCTTCTTAAGCACAAAGCACCTGCAGCCAAACGCTCGCAAATGCTTGACGCTGGGCTGCCTACCATACCGAAGTTCATACGAGGTCTTCCCAAGGAAAGCTCGCAAGAAGATTCGGTTTGCAATGTAACAGGCCGTATTCACTGCCTCAGCCCAAAAGCGCCTTGGAGTCCTATGCTCATCGAGCATCATCCGTGCCATCTCAACAAGTGTGCGGTTCTTGCGTTCCACAACACCATTCTGCGGAGGGGTATATGGAGAAGAAAACTGGTGTTCAAGACCTAGGTCACGACAGAAGTTTTCAAAACGAGAGTTTCTGAATTCTCCGCCATTGTCACTGCGGATAGCCCTCATGGCCTTATGACTCTCGTTTCTCAACCTCAGTACCAGATCCCGAACAAAACCAAACGCCTCATCCTTAAACTCCATGAAAAATACCCACGAGAACCGCGAAAAATCGTCCACAACGACAAGCACGTACCACTTCCCACTGATTGACGCTACCCGAGCGGGACCTACTGTATCCATATGGAGTAGCTCACCCGGATAGGAGGTCATAACCTGAGACACAAGAATGTGAGAGGCGGCAACCATCTTGCCATGACGACAGGGGTGGCAAACTAAGTCCTTCTCAACTCTCAATTTGGGCAATCCTCGGATTAGGCCCATTGAACTTAACCTGACTAGCAGATCAAAGCTCAAATGACCAAGTCTCCTATGCCACTTCCATATATCAGCAGAAGGACTAGCAACCAAACAGCGTGCAGGGCCAGAAACAGATGTGAGGTCGACCCTAAAAACCTGACCAAAAGGTAGCAAAGAGCAAACAAGGGTCTCCTCAGCATCAAGAACGCAGCACGCACCTTTCTTAAAACGAACCTCAAATCATTCATCGAGAAGTTGCGAAACAGAAACCAAATTGAACCCCAAATTCCGGACAAAAGCAACTTCTCTCAGGGAAAGCTTGGCGGAGAGCGAAACAGAACCAACACCCATCACTTTACCTTGACCATTATCCCCGAATGTGATGTACTCCTTGGTGCTTACTGGGTTGAGGCTGGAGAACCACTTGCGGTGCCCTGTCATGTGCCTAGAGCAACCGGAGTCCATGATCCACACGTCCTCCATACCTCGATCCTGCAAAGTCAAGTAAAGCGACGGTGAGCAAACGGTCCGGCACTAGGGTTAGTCCCAAAACTGCTGTACCAGTGCCGAGCCATCTGCTCAAAAGTGGGGTAAGCACAATCAAAGAAATCATCACGACGATCAGGGTAACCACGATCTCCAAAGCGTGAACCCTCGAAAGCTCTCTCAGAGCCTCGGTCACGAGGTCCATAGCCGCGCTGAAAACGACTAGGAGCTCGGCTGGTAAAGCGTCTCTCACCACCAGAAGCACGAGCCTGAAAGCCGCCTCCTCTCTCACCACCGGCAAAGCGGTCTCTCATCTCACCGCGGTGGGGAGGATCTTGCCTACCACCCTGGTAGAACTGATCCTGGTTCCCCCAAGCTCTCTCCTGCCTCTCAACCCGCTTCCTCCTGAAGCAAAACTCCTCTAGGTGGCCATTCCGCTGGCAAAACTCACAGTGGTAGACAGGCCTCCTAGGAACTGGGTTAGGCTGGGACTTGGGCTTAGGTGGTGTGGCCTTGGGTGGCTCAGGCTGCTGGACTGGCTTCTTGCCCTTGGGCTTAAGCTCTTCCTCAACAATCTTGTCCAGCTTAGCCTTAGAAGGTTTGGGTGTCCAATACTGCTTCTTTGGGGCAGCCTTGGGTGGCTCATGGTAAACCCCATCAACAGTCTCTCCTGGCTGGGTAGGTGCAGTCTTGACCTTAATTGGGGCACTCTTCTCACCCGAAATGCTGCACTCTCCAAGCCCAACACCACTTGTCTCACCCTCAGCTCTTTTGGTGCTCTCTATGATCATCTCTAGTTGAGGTTGCCTCGCATATACCCAACTGAGCACCTCTCTCAACCTGTTGTTGTTATCTTGCAAAGACAACATCTCCTCCCTCAGATCCTCCAGAATCACAGTCTGGGCAGCACAGGTATCACAGTCTAGGGAGGGAACCACAACAGCTTTCTCCAACTTCCTAATGGTGACATCCCTATCCACCAGCTGCATCCTAAGAGTTAGACAGTTCTCACAAGTATCACTAGGTGCTGAAAGCACCTCTAAGTCAGCTCTCAACTGCTCTAACTCACCTCTCAAAGTAGGACAGACCATACATTCACCCAAAAGCGTAGGTCTAGCCCTAAGCTCCTCAAGCTCCATGAGCTGCCCCTCAAACTTCTCCTTCAGAACAGCTAGCTCTCTAGCTAGACAGGGGCAAGACTCACACTCAAGCTCTCCACTCAAAGTAGGCTCATCCAGTGTGGACTGGAGTTTGCCCAGCTCAGCCTTCAGCTCATCTATCTCCTCTACCCGCTTGGCATACCTATCTCTCTGGTCACCAAGCTCCGTCATGAAAGACTCGCAGGTAGGACACTCAATCTCACTGGGTTGGGGTCTCACACTCCTCAACCTCTCATTCTCCTCTAAAGCCTCAGCAAGTTGGGCTTTCAACTTCTGCAGCTTCTTAGCTGCCTTCTCCAGCATCTTATCCTAGGCCTTAAGTTCCCGGCTGTTCTGCTCTAGCATCTCAAGGATTTCGGTTTGCTCAGGAGTTACCTCATCATCGGAAGAAGAGTTGCTGCCGTCATTCTTGTTCTCCTTGTCCTCAAGCGCCATGGAGCAAACCGAGCTCCTCTTGTCCTTGTTCTTCCGCCTGGACTTGGTGGAGACGAAGCATAAGCCAGCTGGACCGCCTTGATCGTTCCTCTTGTCCTTCCTGTACGTGATCTCCTCATCGCTTGAGCTCGACGAGGACGAAGAGGAAGAAGATCCGCTGCTGCAGAACCCGATCTCGGCGAAGAAGGCCTTGTCCCGCTTCCGGTTGTCCTTCTGGTAGCTCTTGAAAGCCTTCCGGAAGTTCTTCTTGCCGAAGGAGCGCTTGCCGGAGCCATGCTTGCTGGAGCGGTGCTTGTCAAAGCTTGGCTTGCCGGAGTGGTACTTGTCGGATTCGCGGGAGTAGCTCTTGCCCTTCTTGTAGTAGTCGTTCTTGTTGGGGCATTCGGCGATGAAGTGGCCGACCTCTCCGCACTCAAAGCACTTGGGCCGCTCGCCCCTCTTCTTGCTCATCCGGTTGTCATAGGCACGCTGAAAGCGACTAGACACCAGACACAACTCGTCATCCCCAAGTGTCGCTAGCTGCTCCTCTGTAACAGACATCAAAGCAGAAAACGAGAAGTTGTGTAACACGGGGTTAGTGACAGACTCACTAGAGGGGGTAGCCAAGGTCAGACTCTTAGAACCTGTACAAGCGAGGGAATCCCTCATCTTGTAATCTACCTCGGTGGCCTTGAGCTTACTATAGAGCGCCTCTACTCCAATCGTATCATACCCTGCCGACTCAATGATTGAGTTCACCTTGATCTCCCATATTTTTCTGTCTAAGGCATACAACAACTTGACAGCCTGCTGATGATCGGTATATGGGAGGGCAGCGGGGGCAGAGTTAACACGCAACTTGTTGATGATCGACTGAAAACGACCAAACAAGTCGTCTACTGACTCTCCCGGCTTCTGGACGAAATTCTCATATTCGCGCCGGTAAGTCTCCACAAGTCTAGCCTTAGTTGTCGCAGTACCCTCATGGTGTGCACTAAGCAGTGACCATATCTCACGCGCAGTCTTAAGGTGACTCACTCTCTCATAATCCATGGGACCAAGCCCGGAGAAGAGAAAGTTAACAGCCTTGGCATTCGCCTCATGCTGAGCCACGATATCCTGCGTAGTACGCTCAGCGACTGGAAGCACCACAAAAGTCGTACTCTGAGTAGCATCCCATATGTCCTGACTCTGGCTAACAAGGAACGCCTCCATCCTACCTTTCCAGTAGGGATAACCATCGGAGCCAAGGACGGGAATTTTCCCGGAGTAAGTCATCGTCACTACGGTTTCGTCACCGATTAAGGTATAGGAAACCTAACCGGCTCTGATACCACTTGTAGGACCGAGACGTGCGACTAGAGGGGGGGGGGTGAATAGGAGAACATGAAAAACTCAAACTCAAACCCCCAAAATGCACTCTTACGAAGACACACGCACAACCGATACCGTCTACTGAATAGATACGTATCGGGTGCAAAGCGGAAGCATAAGGTACACTAACCAAGCCGAGACACTAAAGCACCATCAAAGCAAGCAAGAACAACAAGGCACAAACAAAACAAGACAAGCTACAAAGCTTGCAAGCGTCGCACACTAGCCACTCAACACACCGAAGCGTGCCTCACTTAAGAACAGTGAGTGAAGAGTATGGGCATGCAGTGGTTGACACAAAACAAGCTTGAAGCAAACCACAACACTCCAAAAAACCAAAGAAACCAAGAAAAACAAACTCCAAAGCAAGCGGAGCAAGAAACACACAAAAACAGCCCTAAATACACTAGACCGGACAATACTGTTTCAACCAAAAGAACTGACCGGACAAATCCAAAGAATGGAGCTGAAACAGCCCTAAAAACCTATAGATCGGACAGTCCGGTTCTACCCAGAAGACCTGACTGGATAAAGCTTCGGACAAAGCAACTCAACTCACTAAGTACCGAAGAGAATAACGGACCGGACAGTCCGGTTCTACCCGGAAGGCCTAATCGGACAAAACAGATGAGAAATGAACTACGGGCGGTGAAAACCAAAGGACCAGACAGTCCGATTTAGCAGACCGGACAAAACTTCGGACAAAGAAACCCGAGACACATACTCGAGGTGGCCAAGCCTCGGTTTCTCCGTCACACAGACCGGACAGTCCGCTTGAACGGACCGGACAAATGGACGGATTGTCCGGTCAGGTCTCGCTGCTGGCCCGAGTCTGGACCCGAGAAATCAGCCCGCGAATCCACCGAAAAATCGACCAAACCCAAGCCAAAACTCAACCAAACTTCACAAAAACTTGCACAGAGGAACTTGATTCCATTCCAAAGTAAACCCCTCAAAAATCAACTCAAAATGATCTAGGGATTTACGGGAATTGCAGATCTCGTGGAAGTGGTGTGAGAAAAACTAGGAACCGAAAAACGTCAAGAACGGCCTTTGTTTGTGGTTGGATGATTCTAGCACTTGGCTAGTGAGATGCACCACATCTTAGCAAGGCAAAATTCTAGCAAAAGAAAGGTCTCATCCTTGGACAACACAAAACGAGCCAAAATCCAAGAAACGGGACCAAAAACGAAACTAGAAAAGGGGGCAAAGAGTGAGGAACGAAATTGCTGCTCTAGGACAAGGAATTTCTCAACAAGGTACCTTGGATTAATTCATAAAATCAGATTACAAAAGTTCCCTAGAGCCTACCTCCCTTCATCCTCCCACTAATGACAAGATTAGACTAAACTAGGCACTCATCTCCTAGCTAATCCTCTCTATTTCTTCTCTTTGGACCTTGGCTGCTAGGGTTAGGAAATCCTAGGATTTGTGGCTGCCAAGATCAGCTCCAAGGGAGCCTCTCAAGTCTATTTATACCCTAGGCCCTAAACGACACAATTACATTAAGACCCCTACTCTAAAAATGCCCGGAGGGGGCCAAACCGAAAAGATACAATCGGACGACTACGATGACGTCTTGATCATCTTCGGTTTCTCCGCCTCGCTTGGGTGTGCGCCACGTAGCCAGTAATCCGGAAGCTTCCCCCGGTTTTGAAGTCAGAAACCGGAAAACTTTATTCTGCGGGCTTCCTGGGCCAGGTCTTGGCCCAATCTTCTATCTTGGCGAGTCGGAGCCCAACCCACCAAGTCATTTGAACTTGGGTGGCGGTTTTGAGCTGAAGCCGCCAAAGCCTCCCTCGCACGCCTTCGCGCCATGCACTCGGGTTGGAGCACCACAGTGGCACCCGGCTTCTCCAGTCCATCGGAGTCGCCTCGCGGTCCATCGGAGGGCTTACACCGCCGTTGCCGAACCGCCCCTCCGTGTACCGAGCTCCCATGGCCGACCGACGCCGAGACTTGCCTCCGGTCCATTGGAGGGCTTTTGCCTCAGTCCATCGAGGTCTTCATCTCCTCTACCTCCAGTCCATCGGAGGACTTGTGCCGTTGACAATCACTCATCACACCAGGAGAGCAATGAGGCCGATCCATTGGCTCTCAGTAATGAAAACTGTTATGGTTACAGTTTATGCTTATTTATTTTACTGTCTTTATAATAAAGGATGGGTTATGCTAATCATTGCTAGTAATAAAATTTGACCAACTAAAAGCAATTGCAATGCCTGTCCACTATAAAGCCAGTCCACTTAATCCTAAATAGAATACTTGCTGAGTGTGTCATGTACTCATTCTTGCTTATTTTATACCACGTTGCATCCATTGCAACCGCTGCTCAGATCCAGAAAAGAGTGGTGGTGATCCGAATCTATTGTTCCAAGACTACGACGAGTTCTAGGCTGGTGTGCCACCCGCCAGCTGTCTGTGGAGCATTGGTCGTCTTCCGCTGTCGATTAGTTATTTCGTTTTCGTTAAGTTACTCGGTTTCGTTAAAGACATTTATGGTCTGTAATACTGGTTATTATTCTTAAGTTAAAGTACTGGTTATGTTATTACTTCTGTTTATGCTGTGTATGTAGTTAAACTGATTCTGGTATATACATGGTTAGCACTTGGTTTTATTTCTAAAACTGGGTGTGACAAAAGTGGTATCAGAGCCGTGCTGACGGTAGGACGCAAGCCTAGAATAGAACTGGTCGTTTTTAAGGATTTTACTTACCTTTACTTGCTTTCTCCATTGAAATACTTGCAATATATGCTATTTTGATATCAGTACTTGTCTACTTCAATTATGACTTTCCATCTCTGCCTATCTATCCAATAATAGAGCTTATTCTTATGTTTGTTTTCATTATGGGCCTGTAGATGTCGAGCTTTAGGCGTGGTGCTCGCATGCGTGTTGGCGGACGTATTGGTAGACTTGACAAGACCAGGCTGCCAACACCAACCCCACCATCCCTACCGCCACAAGAGTGGGAAGATCTGATCGACACTGATGAGGAGGACCCCAAAGAGCTAATACCAGATTTGTCTGATGAGGAGTAGTCAGAAGAGCCTGATGCGCAGCCGGAAGTGCCACCTACTGTTTTAGAAGAACAAGCCGCAGCTCAAGGTCAAGACGGAAGACAAGCCCAATAACAGCAAAATGAGGATGAAGATCGCTGGAACGAGAGCGTCCACCGTTGGTTCGACTACCTACTGCCATTTCCTCAAATGTTGGGGGAGGCGTTAGTGAGGCTCTGGCTTGGCCACGCGTGAGTCATGTATGTGAGAACTCGCTATCGTCACCGTATCTATTAGGAAGAGTGGGCCATGGCCGTACAAATCAGCATTTTGGATGAGTACGGAGCACGTCGGGACATCGCCCTCGGCTGCGCCCCTGCCCTTCGCCACAACTATGAAGCCGCCATCAGTGATGCATCTCAGGAAGCCTTGGCGACTCTATGCTACTCTTGCCACAGCCTGTTAGCCGACGGTACGCTACGTTACTTCCCCCGCCGTCAGCCTAGAGGACTCAACACGTGGATCGCTACTCCTATCGCGGAGAAGAACCCGTGCCTTGAAGCCACCATTGACTACCTTGTTGCGCTCAACACCATTGCACGCACCAATTACGCCAAGCGTGCCAGTGTTCAACCCCGTCTACTACCAACCAAGGAAGAGGGTCTGCTACAATGACCTAGCAGCAAGGACCTACATTCGGCATCCTTAGGAGAGTTACCATGTAATAGGGTCCATTATCATCATCTAGTTTAGTTAGTTCGGATAGTCTTAGATCATTTAAAAGTGTGCACGTTTGCTTGTAATGGTGTCATATGGATGATTTGGTTCTTTGTAATGAGTGCTTAAGTTGTGGGGTGATGTCCACAACTTAGTTTTGTAGTTGGATGCTCAAAAGGTTTAATAATGTTAGTCAGTTTGGGAAAAGCCTTGCTCTATCTATATCTATGATTAGGTCTTTGTCTTATCTATCTTGGTTACCAATGTTGAATGAGATCTATGACCTAGGATATGTGCTAATGGTATATTTGGCCAAATCAGATGAATACGGGACGTGGTCGTGGTCGTGGCCGTGGAGGTCGTAGAAGCGAAGGGCTTCCGAACCCAACACCGCCAATGACTATGGAGCAGCTAATCATGAACCAGACCCAAGTGATATAGGCCCTCGGTCAAGCCATGGCAGCCATGCACCAGGCTCAACAGCAACCACCCCCGCCACCACCGCCGCAACCGCGTGACAGACGCGCGGAATTTCTGAAAGGACACCCACCTATGTTTACTCACTCAGCGGACCCCATGGATGCAGAAGATTGGCTCCGCGTAGTAGAGTGGGAGCTGGATGTCACCCAGTGCATCGATCAGGAGAGGGTTCTCTACGGTCCTCACCAACTACGGGGTGCCGCTCAACAATGGTGGGAATCATACCGCTTGGCTCATAACAATCCCAACACCATCACCTAGTAGGAGTTCATAGAGAGGTTCAGAGCGCACCATGTTCCTGCTGGTGTGATATCTTTGAAGATGGAGGAGTTTCTGGCACTCACTCAGGTGCTATGACTGTCAGTGAGTATCGGGATAAATTTCTTCAATTGTCCCACTACTGTCCAGAAAAGGTTAATACAGATCCCTAGAAACAGTACCGTTTCCAGAAGGGCTTGGTCGATCTGCTCAGGTACCAGCTCATGAATCACACCTTCCCCAATTTTCAACACCTAGTGGACCGTGCTATCGTGACGGAAAATACACGTCGCGAGATGGAGGAGAAGAAGCGTAAGAAAAAGGCGCAACAATCTAGCAGCAACACCCGACCTAAGTACTCTAGGTCGACCTATTACCAAGACCACCCTACACAGAGCGCCAGGCAACAGGGCAATGGTCAAGTACAGCACTCTAACAATCAAGTTCAGCATCATCAGACCCCTGTCAGCACTCCTGTGAAGACCGACACGCCAGTACCGTCAGGGAGTAACAATTGCTTCAAGTGTGATGGAACCGGCCATTGGTCCAAGCAGTGCCCGCAGAAAACTACACCGCAGCAAACCCCAAGAGGAGGCTCCACCACTCCGGCGTCTGGTCAGCAGCGCAGTACAAATGGACAAGTGAATTATGTGTCAGCCGAGGCTATGCAAAGACCTCCCAACGTAGTGCTAGGTACGTTCTTAGTAAATTCGCACCCTGCCTCGATCCTTTTTGATTCCGGTGCTTCGCATTCATTTATTACTACCCGATATGGGAACCATCATAAGATACCAGTAACAACTATGGAATGTCCCAAGTTAGTAAGTTCGCCAGGAGGGGGAATGAAGGTAGACAGTATGTGTCCAAGTATCAAAATTTATTTAAGGGGGGTAGAATTTCCTGCCGACCTTATAGTTTTGAAAACAAGTGGAATAGATGTCATTTTGGGAATGAATTGGTTGCAAAATTTCAACGGAACAATAGTAGGTGCCGAGAAGAAGGTGACTTTGACCACGCCATCCGGGGGACACCTGGAAGTTTTGATGGAAATACCCCAGTCATGAGAATTTAAGGGTACCGGAGAAGCAGCTACCGAAGGATGACCTCGGTATACCAGATAGTTGGACCTATACAGAACACCCAGCACAGGTTTTGTATACAGCAGGAGAGCTACTGGGCAAGGGGAGCTACTTGGGGAAAAAGAGGATGACCTTATAGTAGATTCCCTGGAACTCTTCGCTAGCCAATCCTAAAATCTCAGGACGAAATTTCTTTAAGGGGTAGATTTGTAACACCCTAAATTTTATTTTATAAATTTAAAATAGTTAAAATGTTTTTCTCAATTTACTAAGGATTTTCTTGTTTAGAATGAGCATTCAAACGATTTTATAAAAGGAAATTAAAGCAAAAAAAAAATTAGGACAACATGTTGTTGCATTCATGCCGTTGCATTGGTTTTACGTTGATTGGTTGCCTAAGGACTCAAATTCAAATTTTATTTGAATTTATAGTGTGTTTAAATCCCAAAAGAAAAGAATTTGCAAAAGTTTGTAAAAGAAAAAGTTTGGAAAGCCCCCCCCCCCAATCCCCTTCTCCTTTCGGCCCACCTCCCTCCTTCCCTCCTGGGCCAAACCGCGGCCCAGCTTGGCAGCCCAGCAAGCTGCCGCCCTCACCCTCCTTCTCACCGCCAGGTGGGGTCCACCTGGCGGTGGACCCTTTTCCACAGGCGCCCCTCTCCTCTCACTGACGCGCCGAGCCCGTCATCAGACACTCCTTCTTCCTCTCACTGCCGCCCGCTTCGCCGAGACGAGCTCGAGCCGGAGCCGCGCCTGCGACCCGCGCCCACGCGTTCGCACCCGCAGTATCTGCCTCGCCTCCAAGGATCCCGCACCGCGCCTCTCCTTCCTTTCTGCGCCCGTGCCTTGCCTTTCCCTAGCTCGCGCGCGCCGAGCGACGCGGACGCTGAGTCCGAGCCGGACTCCGCCCTTGCGCAGCCTAATCTTGCCCCTCCCGCAAGCCTCGGTTCCGGACTATAAAAGGCGCCAACCCCCAATGCCTAGAACGCCAATCCGAGCCCTAAATCCACTGCCTAGCGCATTAGCTTGCACCGCCGCGCCGCACCGTTCATCGGGTTCGCAACGAGTTCGCCGCCTCGTTTCGCGTCTACAAGCCACCATTGTCGACGAGGTCAGGCCCACTAGCTTCGCCGCAAGGTAGAGTACCTAAACGCTCAATCCCGGCCTCTATTTTGCCTTGGTGCTCTGATTTGTCCTCACGGTGACGTCGCCCGTTCACGTAGGGACACCGCCGGTCGCCGCCGCACGTCGCCGTACGCCGTCGCTGCCCCTCCGTCGTCCACACCTACACCCGTAGCTTCGCCTTGAGGTGAGGATCCTCACTAGCTAGCTCTAGTCCCCTATTGCGCCCCACAACGCCGGCGATTTCTCGCCAAAGTTACTCCGCAGCCCCGCTCCGTCGCTAGCCGCCTACGGCCGATGCGTCGCCGCCTAAACCGCCCTAATCGCTTTGCCGTTGCCCCCCGCTCGCTCACGCACCCTATCCTGCTAGCCCTAGGCCCCGGAACTGCGGAATCCGCTTGCCTCCGGCGAGCCTCCGCCGCGCGCATTGGCTGCCGCCAGCCAACCCCGCCGCCGGAGCCTTTCCCCCTCTCCGCGATCTAATCCCGATCGTCGGATTAAGATCCAACGGGTCTGAGCGCGTGCGACCCGGGGTCAATACCAGTCAGCGCCTGCGCTTTGCAAAAGAGTGCCTGCACTTTGCGTTAATTAACCCGCAGTCCAGATCTATTATTCCTAGGTCCTCGGTTTTTTCGGTTAGGCTTCTGTAGATTCAAATCTCCATAATTTTAAGCCTTTTATCTTGTTTTATGCATATCTTTTGTATCCTAACTCTAAATTGAGCGATTCTTGAACCTATGAACTCATAATAATGGGTAGATTACTTTTAGGCCCTTTTAATCTCTGGTTATGATGATTGGTGTACTGTTTTAGTTATTTTGTGCTTATAACTTGTATGTGTGCAACGTGTAAGAGACGAACCGGTTGTGTTTGCTGAAAATCAATTGGAAAGTTCCTGAGCAAGTTTTTGCTGAGTAAGGTAAGTATTCTTTGACCTATGTCCTATTTATTTTAATCACATGATCTAGAGCCTAAATTTGCATGCTCCTATTAAGAATGACTAGCTTGATATTTTTTTTACATGTCTATAAACCTGGGAGGGATGTGATGTTATAAATTAATTGCTATCACTCAACTCACTTTATTTATTTTGCTAATATTGATTAATTAATGATGCAACGATGATAAAAGTTTGGTTGTTAGCAACATGGAGACTTGGGCATGTTTTTATTGGTTTTGCTCAAGTGCTTCACCCTAAGGATCGGTTTGCAGAGCGACCATTCAGGAAAATAGTACAACGACAGGACTCACATGGGCACTGGGCTTGACTGATTAATTAGATGAACTAGAGTTTTGGCTTACTTTCCTGAAATATGGCGTATGAGGGGTCTGGGGGATATGGGACTTTGCCCTTTGCCAATGTGGTGCAGTTTGGTTTATTTGATATTTGTTAGTCACCCTTTGAAACGGAACTCTCATATCTTTAGTTGATTGGAGTAACCTGTAATGAGTGGGCCATAACTCTAGGGATTTTTTGTAAAGGTTTCGTAATGAAACACTGCCGATTCATCCGAGGTAATGAATATGAGGGGTCTGATCCACCCTTAGGCATATGGGAATCATGACTTGTGGGTAAAGATATACAACCTCTCGAGAGTGTTTAAAACTATTATAACAGCCGTGCTCACGGTTATGAGCGGCCTAGACCCTAACAGATTAGAGTTTTCAAGGTAAATGGCTCATGGTGATCATGGCATTGATGGTGGTAATGAAAACTGTTATGGTTACAGTTTATGCTTATTTATTTTACCGTCTTTATAATAAAGGATGGGTTATGCTAATCATTGCTAGTAATAAAATTTAACAAACTAAAAGCAATTACTATGCCTGTACACTATAAAGCCAGTCTACTTAATCCTAAACGGAATACTTGCTGAGTGTGTCATGTACTAATTCTTGCTTATTTTATACCACGTTGCATCCATTGCAACCGCTGCTCAGAACCAGAAGAGAGTGGTGGTGATCCGAATCTGGAGTTCCAAGACTACGACGAGTTCTAGGTAGGTGTGCCACCCATCAGTTGTCTGTGGAGCATTGGTCGTCTTCCGCTGTCGTTTTGTTATTTTGTTTTCGTTAAGTTACTCGGTTTCGTTAAAGACATTTATGGTATATAATATTGGTTATTACTCTTAAGTCAAAGTACTGGTTATGTTATTACTTCTGTTTATACTGTGTATGTGGTTAAACTGATCCTGGCATATACATGGTTAGCACTTGGTTTTATTTCCAAAAGTGGGTGTGACATATTTCTTCTGTCTCTATGATTGAATATAATGATTCATCATCATTGCGTTCGTCGTTACAGACCAAAATATTTTCATTTACACTATCTACAATCAGAACTCTTTCTTGCTCTTCATATTTGCTAGAATATCTTTTCTGATCTTTATTAGAACATGTTTTGCTTAAGTGATCTGGCGAATTAGATATAAAATACCTGCATGTACTATCATATGTTTTCCTAGAATTATAGCTTCTTACATTTCTTTTACGTAAGAAAGGAGCTTTATTATCTGATCTTCTTAGAAAATAACGCTTCTTTATTCTAAGATTTTGATTACGTGTGGGTCTGTATTTCTTTTCTCTTGACCTCTCTTCTCCATAAGTTAAAGGTATTTGGACTATCTTATTACAAAATTTATAATCTGAATGCTTCATTGATCTTTGAGCTTTTATGCCTGTACAAATTTTTCATAGCCGCTTAAACACAAAGGCTATTGGTTGAGATATATTAATAACAACGCCTTCTGTTTCTTTCTTGTATTTTTCAAACATTATTGATCACAAAGGCTATTGGTTGAGATATATCTTTCAACATTCCTTTATTATACCCTTGTTTAGCAGTTGTAGCATTGTATAAATAATGCTGTGAAAATTCTTTTATGCCTTTCCAACTCGTTAAAGTCAGTTTTTCTATTTCTCTTAACCTTTCATTTTGCAACGTGGTAAAACCTAATTCTGAATCTTCTGCTATAACTATATTTATATAATATTAAGAAAATTATAAGGATTACTCCCCGCTCTTTTTAACTCTTCGTACCTATTAGGATATGCTTCTACCCATTGTTCCCATAAAACTTTTACAGATTCTCCTAAAAAGGTTTCTAAGTATGTTATCATATCTTCTACCCTGTTTCCAATATTATGCTGATTCTGTATATATTTCTGAACTATTAAACCTTTCCAAATACTTATTATATTTGGCCAATCTATAGGGTCATGTGCTGCTAAGTTTAATATTGCACTATCATTTTTGTAGTTTTGAAATTTTACTGGTTTTTCAAAATCTCTTCTCCTGGATCCCATGTATTTATATCTACCTGGTATATAGTTATAAGAAGCATCTTTTTTTTAGTTGGCCAAGTTCCTGAAGCTCTAGTATGTCTTTCTCTTTCTCCTTCATTTTTTATCGAACTGTCACCGTATTCTCTTTTTCTTTTTGAATTACTCATTCCTATTTCCATAGCTTCTATCATATTATTTAAATTATCCTGCTCATCTTCTCCTAATGAATCAATAAATTTTTTATATTCTTTTGCTTTATCAATTTCTTTATTTATTTCTTTAATATCTTTATTTTCTCTTTCTTTATCTAATTTATCTTCTTCTTCTTTTGCAATATTTTCTTTATTTGTTTCATTTTGAATTTCTTCATAACTTTCAACCAACATCTTATTATTTATATTTCACTGCTCTTCTTCACTTATGCTGACTACTTGCAGCCCTTTCTCTTATTATAGGACTAATTGGTTTTATGATTATATTTTTTACAACTTTCCTTTCTTCAGACTTTTTAAAGCTTAACTCAACCTCTCTTGATATTCTATATAAGCCACTCTTATTTTCGAACCAACCCATCTGGTAAATCTGCTGAGGTCTTATTTTTCTAAGAGAATCTCTTTGATATCTTTCAAGATCTCTTTCAACATCTACTACATCTTCAAGACTATCTATATTATCAAATTTGCATTTTAATTTGTCCATTAAAGTCAAAGGCTTTATATCTTTGTTTACTAAATGAAGCTCTCTGTCTCTTTGTCACACCCAGTTTTATAAACAAAACCAGATGACACCATATGTGTGCCCAGGATCTATTTTCCACACATACAGCTGACTTAATTAGCGAATATCAATAGACAGTGCATTATATAAGCGTATAAAACTTACATTTGACACAAAGGTCAATATATCAGAGTATAGCGGAACTTCTATCTCATAGCGGAACTCCATCTTCACAGGAAGGTTGACTGGGGGCACGTACGCCTAAACACCTTGTAAACTTCTGGATCCACTTCATCTTCATAGCACAATCGACTTGTAGGGAGCAGCATTATATTGTTTGGGATTGCAAGAGTAAGTACATGTCGTACTCAGCAAGTATTCCGTTTAGGCTATAAATGGACTGGCTTTACAGTGGACAGGCAAAGTGGTTGCTTTTAGTTAATCAAGTTTTATTATATAAAGGATTAGCATATCCCATCTCACAAATGAATAACTGAAGTATCATAAGAAAAACAATATAAAACTTGTAAATAAATATTCACATGACCATCGTCATCACCATTATTCACCATAAACCATTTTCTTTTAAATCTCTAATCTGTGAGGGTTTAGGCCGCTCTTAACCGTGAGCACGGCTGATATATCAGTTTTAAACACTCTCGAGAGGTTGTACATCTTTACCCACAAGTCGTGATTCCCATTTGCCTCGGGCTGTACGGGCCCTCGAACATTGACCTTTCGTGAGTCGGCAGGGTTTCACTACGAGACCTTTACAAAGACTTCCTAGAGTTATGGCCCACTTGTTACAGGTTACTCCAGTAATCTAAAGATATGAGAGTTCCGTTCCAAAGGGTGACTAACAAATATCAAATAAACCCAACTGCACCACATTGCGAAAGAGCAAAGTCCCATATCCCCCAGACCCCTCATACGCCATGTTTCAGGAAAGTAAGCCAAAACTCTAGTTCATCTAATTAATCAGTCAAGCCCAGTGCCCATGTGAGTCCTGTAGTTGTACTGTTTTCTTGGATGGTCGCTCGGCGAACCGATCCTTAGGATGAAGCACTTGAGCAAAACCAACAAAAATATGCTCAAGTCCCCATGTCGCAAAGTAACCAAACTTCTATTATTATTATACCATTAATTAATCAAGATTAGCAACATGAGTAAGATTTGTTGAGCGCTAGCAATTATCTACACATCACAGCCCTTCCATAGGATAAAATAACCAAGTTAGTATTAATGCAAAATATATTTGAATTGAAAAATGGCAGTAGAAACTAAATTATATTTTATTTATAAATATTCCATACGAGTAATTCTATTTGAACAATTAATCTTAGAAAGTCAAGTACGCAATATTTCCTACGCAGGATTTTAGCTGTTAAAGTGTTTCAACTAAGCCAGTTATAATTGAAAACAGATTATAATTGTTAATAAACAGGTTTGCATAGTTTTATAAAAACCGATGCGTAACCTGTGCATATTTTAATTGAAAAACTAGTGGTATGGTCATTAACCAGATTAATAGGCGTTTATTATAAAACCAAGGTTTAAACCTAGTTAGATTTTAGGTATAGAAATCGTTGGAGTAGGGCTTAATTAAATTAACATGGGTTTATGAAAAATCGAAGTTAAACCCTAAGCCACTTTTATTTATAGAAAACTAATGGAAATAGAATTAATCTAGTTAATGTTTATATTTAAAACCATGCACGCATAATATGATAATCATGAATACTAAAGCGTACTAGCTTTCTATCGCTACGAATCTAACGAAACTTGAACGGGTAAAAGTGCAGATAAAAATTAAAGATCTTGGGCTGGATCGCAATTAATAGTAGCTAACAAGGATTAGCAAAGGAGATTTAGGGGACCCAAAGAAAGCAATGTTAGATAGGTAGAAGGTCATAGGACTGAGTTATAGGAATCTAAATAAAACAACGGTTAAAAAAAGATCGCTCAAGACAAAAAAGAACTCATACCAATTACCAAATCTCCCAGGGTCCTTCCTGCAGATTGGCCTTCTCAGGGTCCTTCCTGCAGATTGGCCTTCTCTTCTCCCTCACGTAAACACCTCCCTGGGACTCATTCGTGGCCAGCCGGAAAGGAGACAATCATCTGGAGGACCAGGGAGTTGAAGCTGGATGCAGAGCCTCGCCGTCGTCGGCACTGCAGAGAAGCGTGGTCCGACGTCTGGGGTTGCCACGTGCAGCCTTCAGCACCAGCAAGCGCAGGAATAGCACGTGCGGCGGCCGGCGTTGATGTTGCAAGCGGCAACGACCAGCCAGGCGCTATGCCCCCAGGGCGGCGTCAGGGTTGAGCGGGCGTGTAGCGATGACCGTCGCGCCAGCTCCGTTGGCCGGGTCACAACAGCTGTGTTGGCCGGGCCGCAGCAGCTGACGCTCGAGGAACCAGATGGCAGAACAAGGGAGACGAGAGGTGCGCAGCAGCTAGGGCTTAGAGGCCGAAGACCTCAGCTTTTATAGGGGCGATCAGAGTGCGGGTCAAGACAAGGCGGCGGTTGGGTGTCCAACTAATAGACCGAGGGGTTAGGTTTATTATACAGGGAGAAAATCTCTGTAGATGCGCGTCAAGTGGCAATATGGTACTATTAATTTACATCTCACACCTCCACTAATAGGCCTAGTGCGTTTATAGCCCATCAGAAAATACACAACCTAGCCTTCACGTTCATTAAAATTCCAGCATATTTAAACAGAAAAAGCCCAAGTAAATTCGGAATTATTCATTTTCGAAATTAAAATAATTCTAGCTAAGTCTAGAATCAATTCTTGAAGTCCAAAAATATCCCGACGGTCACAAAAATTCTAGAAAAAATCTTAGAAATAGTTTTGGACCTAATGAATCCAAATAAAATATTTGGAGATCATGGAAAGATCAGTAAGAGAATCCAATAAATGGATTTATCTTTAGGATAATTGGAAAAAGCTTCTAGAAAATTCATGAAAATTCTCGGGAAAGATTAATTGGAGTTTATACGCATGTTCAAAACTTTGATCACTCGAAAACACTATGCAAACCAGCATGAATGCAACACACATATTATTACAAGTTATAAAATTTATTTTGCTTCATAAAATATTTATTCCCCACACTAAATATCTTGATAATTGTATAACAGTTCGTAAATTTTTAAAAATTTCAAAAACACATTGTATTAATTCGAGCCAACAGTGTCACATACCAAATTAGAAAATTTGGAGTGTGACACTCTTTTAACTAGATTTTGAGGTACTTCCATTTTTTTGAATTTATCTCCCTAATGGATGAAACTATTCCTGATGAGAGTAGCACTAACTCTTTGCCACTTTCATCAATATTTATTTTGTTCAGATTCTGAGCTATGCTTTTCACTTTTTTTGACTAACTTCTTGATTTCTTTTAGGTTTTCAATACACTCTTCCGTTTTCTTGGATTCAGCAGTATTACGTGGGACTTTTATTCTTTTGTATAATAATGATAAATCTTTTTTAATATAATCACTATTTTGACTTATCTTTTATTGCTCTGACTTACCGTAATTTAACTTTTGCAGGGCTAAATCAAACTTATTGCTTATAATAAAATATTGTTCTTCTAACTTTTTATGCTCTTTATATAAACTTTCAAATTTTACTTCTAATTCGTCTTGTCTCTTATCCCATGCTATATAAAAATTATGTATTAAATCTACTACCAAATTTAATTGATCTTGGGAGCTATGCCAGATATGTTCTTCAAAATGATTGATTCTACACCTTATATTAATATTTTCTTTGGTATTGACAGTATTGATTTCTAAGTTCAATTACTTGAGTTTTTCAATGACGACTGATTTTTGGAAAATTTTTAAATATGATAAACTTCAGACTTCTAACTTTAAAATATATGATTTGCAACACAATATAACAAACTTTCTAAATATAACTGAAATTTAATGCTTGCACAAAATAACTGAATAGATAAAATATTAAACAGGCACAACTTTGAATATAAACTAGATAGCAATTAACAACTTAAAATATAAACCAGCTATAATTATCAGCTTAAAAATATAAAGCAGGCTCTGATACCAGTGTAGGGGCGGACGGCGGGTGCAGCTGCGGCCTTAAAATCCCGAGAGGAAACGAAACACAACCAACAAAAGATACACTCAATATGGATTAGAAACTATTCAAAATACTCTCCGATACTATTCAAATTTTTTTACTATTCAAATTCGCTCTGCTACTATTCAAATTCAGCAATATGAACAGTGGAAGGGCACTCAGAGAGCACTTCCTCCACTATCCTTGCATGCAAGGTATGGTGAAAAGTCACTATTCCCACTTGGGTCACTCTTGAGGATGAAATTCGAACGTTGCTTTCGGGATTATATTAGGCAGGCATTAACTCTTCGGTAATATATCTTACAGGATCTTTGGCAGGCTGGCAAGACCAGACTATTTGGTCGAGTTGTGCTTAGTCCTACTCGGTACTCACCATACGCTAAGCAGGTTTGCTTCAGAAGTAGCTAATCTTTCCCGAACTATCCCCGGTCTATGCATATGAGGCGAGGTTATATCGTCTCCCTAGGCAGTTCCACCCGAAGGGAACACTTCTCCGCGGACACGGCTCTATAGGCACCACAACTCCGGGCTAAACGAGAGCATCAAAAGCAGAGGTTTCTCCTATAGAGTCCCTAGCACATAAACTCTCCCCATATACGCGGACTAGAAAGACAGCAGGGATTTTCAAAGAAAAACTACTTCATTTCGACAAACACAATTCTGAAAAACCCAAAGCACTTAGCACAAACTAGATTACCATATAAACGATGCCTGGATGCTCTAAGGCTTTATTCCTTATGCTACTACTAACATTACAAGGTGGGTGGTGAGTGTGCTGGTGGTTGTGATTGCCGGTGGGTGATGGATTGCGGATGGATGATGTGGGGGTGTTGGTGGATGTCTTGTGGTGGCGGATGTCTTCGTGATGCTGCCCGGTGCTCCGTTTTATAGCTGAGCCAGGCCTTCCTTCGTCGGTAAGGAATGGCTTCAATAATTGACACCTCCAGTGTGCTTTCACTGTTAGCACAGTAGCTCGTCCTTTTATTCTTCAATAATTGTACCATACATAGTACGTTCTGCGTCTTCTTTTTGCTGTATCATATTCGTCCTTCTTTTGTCATCTGCTTCGCACGTCTTGATGCACTTGAGTGTCCTTTGGAAAGATTTCGGGTGCTGTCTTCCACGCCCGAATGATTGATATTCCATATCAATTAAGGTATATTATATGAATTTTTATACATATATAGGTATATACATATATACATATACATACATAAATGTAAATACATATATACATATATATAGGTAAATACATATATACATATATATACACATATATATACATATATATATATAGACGAGCTAATGGAAGCCCAGGGCTTCCTTTAGTTATAGGAAACCCCAACCAGGCTAAGGAACCGGGCCACGGGTGCGGTCCACGAGCGCGCATGGGCGGGTGGCGCGCGGCTGGGTCGGGGCTCCGTTTAGCGTAAAATGTAGGCAAAAGTAGCATAAAAATGTGTATAACTTAGTTTAAACTTCGGCTTCCATTATAACAGGTAAGGAATCCACTGTCCGACGCAAAAGACGCGCACAATGTGGAGTAGTTGCATGCATGCAATCCATTCTAGCACACTAGTTTTTTTGTGATATTTTTTTTTCGAACATCCAATTCACAAACGGTTTTCACCATTGGAATGTTAATATTTTTCTGCACATTTTGACATCCATTGTGACTATATTTTTTAAAATTTTAAAATTCATAAATTTACGCTTTTAGGCAAATGCATAAATCACGGTGATTTTATGCAAGCATTAGCGGCAATCGACGGAATCATAAAACTCAAAAAGTAGCGTAATAAGCATTTAGTTTTGGCATATCTGCATTTATTCAATATGGAATTGATAAAGTTGAACAAAGATTTCAATGCAAACGGTCATAGAACTCTTTCAAGAAGCATAACTTATTTCATGTCATATTTTCATTATGGCATAAAACATGTGCCATTAGAAACCAATTCATGGCTATCTACATTCATGATAGTTCATCATGCTCTCATAGTCAACACATGTGGAATTGGATCTCCTATGCTCCTCCGTCTCAATCTACCTCTAATAAAAGTAATTTTCCAGTAGCTCTGGCCCCGAGTCCTCCTACATCTTGCATCTTAGGTGCCTGAAGTCCCCACATGCTAAATATCCCGACACCATCTTTTTACCGAAAAAACAGAGAAATCCACTTTCAAAAGCACAGAAATAGCAGCACCAAGATACAATCATTCACGTTCACATGAAACGGCCAGAGGTATCAATTTAGAACAATTTTGTTCACCGGAGAAACTACAAATACAAGGACCCAAGGACATCGGTGGCATGTGAACAACTATGGGTCATATATCATAAAAGACAAGCAAAACGTGCATAAAAAACTATCACGAAACCAACCTAAGCTAAAAAATCTAAAATCACAAATGCTAGGCACACAAGTACCTAATGGTAGACACTGTCCAGCGTAACTTTTGTTATTTATACACTTAACTGCGTAACTTTTGTTATTTAACGGTAGATACAACTTAAAATGTTCTTCAATGAATAATGCAGTAAATCAATTAAGCACATGAGTGCTGCAGTAAATCACATAATCAGAAGAGCATAAAAAAGGCATATTTCACAAAAATAATTGAACTCAGCAGGTAGTTGCTATTACTTTTGCTTGTATCACTAAACAAATGCATACAATGCTACTAGAGAAATTACAGGAACTCAAGAACATCGGTGGCAAGATGAACAACTATGGGTCATATCATAAAAGGCAACCAGAATGTGCATAAAAACCTATCAGAATCAAAATGAACACATAGCAAGATTTATGTAATTGAGCATATTTGTGAAGCAAAATGATTTTTCAGATTAGGACATGCCACATGACTGCAATCAAATGAAAGGCTAAAATATTAGCCTGCTGGGCATAAATTAGTGACACAATGTGCCCCAAATTACTACATCTGTATGCATAAATGGTGAAATTATGGACGTAAATAGTGCAACAATGTGTGCACAACAAAAATAAAAGTATCTTGGTACTGCAAATATGCATAAACATGTGCAAATAGTGACTGCAAGCAAATAAAAGGCATAAATATTTGACAACTGGGCATAAATTAGTGACCCAATGGGCTCCAAATTATTGCATCAGTATGCTTAAAAGTATAAATTATGGGCCTAAATAATGCAATGATGCGCATAAGTAAAACAACATGTAGACATATATACAATCATTTGTCTGTTGAAGTATCTAGCATGTAATAGCGGGTATAGTCGAGGGGTTGGAAGGGTCCTCAGAATCCGTCGAGTGTGGAATCTCAACACTAAAGCACTCAAACTATGCAGGCAGCATATAGCCCTTTAGCAGTATTATATCAAATCATGGAATTCCGATGGAAGCCATGGGATTGACTTCACATGTTTCAGAGATTAAATAGCAATGTATAGGACGAAATCCAAGCTATAATGCACATAGGACATCAAAAGCATCATGGAGGGAAATCACAGATAACAGAAATTAATGTACACCACACATAGTGATTTCGACATGATGTGGGGCAACGCTGCATAACAGTGGTGGCTGAAACAAGGGGCTGAGTAGAGTTGTTGTACGGGCATATAGATCCAATAGAGGTTCTAAAAATAATCATGAAACACAAAAAAATGTAGCTTATGTATCTACATAACTTGAAACTTGAATCCAGTACGGTGATTTAAGATTATTCTGGCATTTCACCAAACAATGTGGAGACATGCGGAACTAAGAAACAACATCACAATGCTTTATTGTGCTAAGGTTTAATAAAATTCGTGCAATGAAGTTTGCCTTTTAGATCTAAAAAAAGAATTGCCAATTGAAATTAAACCCAGTAGGTCACACAAAAAGACATCCATCGATTGTAGTAAACATGGGGGGAAGAATGGATACGACCTCAGGCATTATGGTGCTGTGTTGGGAGCTGAACTACAGAAAGGAGTGCAGGAGTCATTGAGAGGAGAGGGGAATCTGTAGTAGAGTAATCAAATCTACCTGTAATTTGTCTCACTAGTCTTGCTAGATCTGAAGCATGCATGCGTGTGGAATCAGTGCAATCTAGAGTTACAAGCAACTCACCTGCGCTGCTGACTGCTTAAAATCACTGGTACGAGGATGGTAGTGCCATATATCTATGCCCGTGAGGGTAGAGGCTGAGCCACTGCTGCAACGCATCCTCTCTCAAACCACGGCGGCAGATGGGGATTGGAAGCCGGGCGACGATGTAGCGGAGCCACGGAGGCCGGAATGAGGATCAGCCGCCGGACGAGGATGGTGCGGATGCGGGGATGGGGATCGGGCCGTCGGGCGAGGATGGAGCAGAGGCGGCAGATGGGGATTGGATGTAGCGGAAGAATCATCGCTTGTTGCCCCAAACTGTCCGCCTTGGAATCAATCTGCATAAAAGCACCAATCAAACTGCATAAAATTGAATAGGAGGACAACACAAGAACGATGTGGATTGAGAATGGGGAGCGAGGTATCTTACGAACTTCGGGCAAGGTTGGCTGCTGGACGAGGATGTGGATTGGGTGCGGGAGCCAAGCAAGGACGTAGCAGATGCGGTGGGTGGAGAATGGTGGCCGGCAGTGACAACGGACGGGGTTTTGGTGCGGCGGCGGAATCGCCGTCCACCACGCCGGCAGCGGGTAGGGGTTGGTGGCGGTGGCGAAATCGTCGAAAGGGATAAGGTTGTGACTGGAAGTGGGTGCGCCGTGGATTGACTGGACCGGACCGGGGATGGGGTGGGCCGACGAGGTGCGGTTGGGTCAGGATGAATTGGCGTGGTACGGTCGGACCCGGAATGCACCATTCGACTGGGGCTTTTTTTAATTATTGGAAGCCCAGGGCTCCTAATATACATACTATATATATATATATATATACATATACATATATATATACATATACATACATACATATATACATACATATATATATACATACATATACATATATACATACATATATATACATACATATACATATATACATAAATATGTATATCTACATACATACCATATATATACATATATATACATATATATACTTATATATGTCGCTCCCTCTTGCTGCGGCTCACGATCGGCTAAGCAGTTAGCGATCGTCTGAAAATGGTGGTCGGGCGTGCCACCTGGCTGACGACCTAGCTAGGAAGGTTATGGTGGTGGTGGTGATTGTGGTTAGCTCTTATTTCCCCTGCAAAGACAGATAAAACAGGGCAAAGTAGCCGGATTGCTCGGATCGGCTCTTTCCGCATCGGATCTTCAACATCGGCATGACCCTGCTGTCTTGCCGATGATACATCCAAATAATATGTACGAACATGTAATAAAAGGGAAAAGAAACCTATCTTGATCTATTCTAGACAGTTGAGGTCCATCCGAGTACTCATTATGTGTAACACCACGAAAATTAGCGTCGGAATTTTTCTCCAAATCCCTCCCTAATTCAAAATCAATTTTCGAAACCGCGATGATTGTTGTTTGTTTGAGTGTGGTAATATGGGCTCAACTAAAATCTCCAAATATTCTCAAACACTCTACCAAAATTTTCCCCACAAAAATCTCTACCAAGATTCCTCTCAAATTTTCCTCCCAAAAATCAAACCCAAAATCAGAAATGGAAAAGGAGAAACTCATTCCCCCCTTGGGCCGAAACTCCCTTCCCCGGCCCAAACCCTTTCCCCTTCCCCCTCCTCACTCGGCCCGGCCTGCCTCCTGGCCCATCCCGCGGCCCAGCTCCCTCCTCGCCCTCCCCCTCACTGCTAGCGGGCCCCGCCGGTCATCCTTTCCCCTCCTCCTTCTTCCGTCAGGATGGCGCAACGCGCCGTCCTACGCTGCGCGCCCCGGCGCCGGACCCCCACCGCGCCACGCCTCGACACCCTCGTTCATCCATCCCCCTCTCTCCATAGTCTAAGCACTGCCATTTTCCCCCGACCCCTCTTTCTCTGTCCTCGCGCTAGAAGAGCCGAGCAGAAGAACCCCGGGCTCCTCCTACCCCGGCACCAAGGAAGAGGGAAAAGAAGTTTGTCCGGTTTCCCTCACATTGGAGGAACGTCAAACCTCCCAGACTTATCAGTACCAGCTCCCCCAGCAAGTCTCCAGCAGTCCTTCCTTCGTTAGCTGCAAGCCCAAGAAAGGATCCCACATGACCCCGTTCACCCAGAAGACAGAGCAAGCATGGGAGCATTCCAGACACTCTCATCCCCCAGAGGAGGATCCAGCAACCAACAGCCACTGTCAGATGAAGCCACTGGTAGCCAGAAGACGAGGCCATTTTGGCTCAAATAGTCGCGCTAGAGTGTTCGCCTTGTTATCCATAATGTTCGTAGTATGATGCTTGTTTTGTTTTTGTCTTGTTGAGTGCTAATAAAATCACCTATTAGAACCAACCTTCACCCCTGCTGTCTCCTTCCCCCACCTTAAACCCATCCGCTCAAAAAAGGGTGCGCCTTCCAAGAGAAGCCATCCAAGGAGGAATCTCGGTCAAATAAAGTACCGACAACGACTGACAAAAACTCTACCCGAGGAACGGCACAGTAACCCTAGGAAAATCGGATATGACCGGAGAAAGACGTCTAGTACCACAAATAGTAACCCTACAAATAGTATCCCACTCCTCACATCCTTTCCACTGCTCCTGCCGCTTTTCCGCCGCGTCAGCCGCATCCAATGCCCCGGCCCCCACCACCCACCCGCCTTCTCTGCCATCAGCGCATGCCACCTGTCCCCCTTGGCAGCGCACCCACCGACCCCTGTCGGCCATAACCAACCCCTACACGCCGCCCCCACCGCATGTCCTCACCTTATCGGCAGCCAGTGCCCGGCCCCTACCTCGGGAAGTCGAACGCTGCCCCGTGTCGCATATCCGTTGTCAGTGGATGCCCGGCCCCGCAGCCACTCCCCACCGACCGCCGTGTGCTCCAGCTCCACCACCTCGGTACATGAGCCGCCGCACCGCGCCTACCGCTCCCCAGCGCCATTAAAACCCCCCTCCCTAGCTCAGCTCCGCACTCGCCTCGTAGAGCAAACCCACCACCATCCCTCCCCCGTTGGAACCACCAAACCGCTTCCTCCATGTTCGGAAATTCCTGGTTAGGACATATTCTCCTAGGCTTCTACACTTTCGCCGCTTTCGCCCTTCCATTCTGTCTTTTCTTCCTTTGGATAATCCATCGCCCCCTTCCCTCGGAACTAAATCGTCCCAAACCACCCGCCCGCTCCACCACCAGATGATGGACCTAGCCATCATCACATCCTTCTCATTCAGTGCGCCTTTCTCTACAAGATCTCCAAAGTTCTCCTCCAGCTTGCGCGCAGCACAGTCAGATTCCAAGACCGCATAAGCCAGGTCCTCGCACACTACCCCCCCAGATTCATCCGAGGCATGAACCCAGAGCCCCGAGTCTGCATCCCGCTCCACTACATAATCTTCGCCATAATCCTAGTCCTATGCCTCCTAATCCTCCTCCGGTTGATAACTCTCCCACGGGTAGAGCAGAAGCTAGAAGATGCTTCCTGCTAGCAAAGCAGTGCCAAGATGCAGAGGCCCAAGACTGGCCAAGAAGTAGCAGCTCCCCACTCCCAGAGGAGTGCCTAACCTACTCAAGTAGGGGCTTCCACCCTATTTAAGTGGGGTAGTCACCCTTCTGTAGATTCTGGAACAGGATAATCTGGCTCCCTAAGGCAAGCAACTCCTCTGATTATGGACAGGCTGCCCAGATTATACCACCATCTAGATAGGAGAAAGTGCCTTGCTGAATTTTTTTGACACTCTTTAGAAAGTCCCGCCTGAAGCTGCCAGGCAATGGTTCAACCTTCCAAGTTCATGAGGTCAAAGAGATAGAAATACCTCTTTGTATGTGAAAGGCTTGCACAATGGCGCCGGTGAAGAAACAAGTAACCAAATAAAAGCTGAGTCAGTTGTTATTGAAGTTCCACCTGCCATTTCGTGTAAGATCTGAGCTTCCATTGTAAAGCTAGTTTAGCTAAAGTAAAGCTATGCCTGTAAACCTTCTAAGCCGAATCTCGAGGACGAGATTCATTTTAAGTGGGGTAGATCTATAACACCCAGAAAATTAGCGTCGGAATTTTTCTCTGAATCCCTCCCTAATTCAAAATCAATTTTCGAAACTCCGATGATTGTTGTTTGTTTGAGTGTGGTAATATGGGCTCAACTAAAATCTCCAAATATTCTCAAACACTCTACCAAAATTTTCCCCACAAAAATCTCTACCAAGATTGCTCTCAAATTTCCCACCTAAAAATCAAACCCCAAAATCAGAAATGAAAAAGGAGAAACTCATTCCCCCCTTGGGCCGAAACTCCCTTCCCCGGCCCAAACCCTTTCCCCTTCACCCACCCCCCCTCACTCGGCCCGGCCTGCCTCCTGGCTCATCCCGCGGCCTAGCTCCCTTTTCGCCCTCCCCCCTCACTGCCAGCGGACCCCACCGGTCATCCTCTCCCCCTCCTCCTTCTTCCGTCAGGACGGCGCCACGTGCCGCGCAAAGCCGCGCGCCCCGGTGCCGAACCCGCGCCTCGCCGGACCCCCACCGCGCCACGCCTCGGCACCCTCGTTCATCCAGCCCCCTCCCTCCATAGTCCGGGCGCGGCCATTTTTCCCCGACCCCCCTTTCTCTGTCCTCGCGCTAGAAGAGCCGAGCAGAAGAACCCCGGGCTCCTCCTACCCCGGCTTTTACCCTGGGCCCCGGCGTGACGCAGCCAGCCCCTGCATGACCTGCCACTGCATCTCCTCGTCACGCTGCCACCGCACCCAGCTCGCCTCCCTTCCCGCTCGCCTATAAAAGGTAGCACCCACCGCTCCGTTGCCGCCCAAATCCCACCGCCACCGAGCGCCAGTACCCAATTAACCTCGACCCAGACTCGGCCCCACCGTCCTCTACCACCTTGGCCTCCCGCCGTCCCCTTCCTACCTTCTACCAGCGCCGCCGCTGCGCGTGCTTCTTCCGACGCCGCACGCAACCACGCAACCCCCGTGGACACCCTGCTCCTGGCCACCAATCCGCACCACTGACCCCACCATCCGATTCACCGCCGTGATCTCATCGTCGTGACATTGGCCTCGCCGCGAAAACCGGCCGGACGGCAGAGAACCGCCTCCGCACGCCGCCGGCGGTTCGCGGTGAGCCGGGTCGGCTAAAACCGACCGCCGTCACCCTCGGGTGACGCCATCGCTCGTCTCCTCTCGCCGATGCATGGGCCCCACGCATCGCCGTTCCCCCACGCCGTCACCTTCTCCCTGACCAAACGCCATCACCGCCCTCCTGTCGCTGACGTGTGGGCCCGCGCCGACGGCGTTAGCCGCGCCGCCCCGCCTCACGTGAGCCGGCCCAGCCGGCCGGGCAATGCCGCGCGCCGCGAGCAGGCCGCCTCGAGCCGAATTTCCCACGGCCCAGGATTGTTTTCCCCGCGGGCCAGAACCAAGAAAAGGCTGAATCTACCCCGAACTTTCCAGAAAAGTCTATTCTCACCCCTTGACACCAAATACTCCACATCTTCTCCGTTTGAACTCTGATTTGGGTGATTCTTGTGCCTAACTTCATCTAAATTCAAGCTCTATCCATCCATACACTCTACCAAAGATCTTTTCTCCTCCAAACACCACCATGCGACCGCCATGTCGCCATTCCCGTCATCGCCCTAACCGCCCCGACCCACCTCCGTGGCAATATCTCCATAACCGCCACCATGCCCGTCAGCAAAGCCAACAACCCGCACCACCACGAGCTCCCCTCCACCACTTTCTAGAGCCAACTCCTCTGGTAAGATCTGACCGTCCAAATAAACACCAAACTTCCACCTACCTAAGATTTGTGTTGAGCTCATGATGACACTCGATATGTGTGCTTCCTTGTTTGTGCGCGTAGGTTATACCGGATATTCTAGTTGGTACGCCTCTCGCAAGGACCTCTGCGATGCTCGAGGAGAGTAACCGATGCCTGCAGAGGATGCTATACGCACACGCGCTGTGGATGGCACACCATCGTGCCCAACAGCTAGAGCACGAGCATGCGCGAGATTGAATGCTACGCCAACGTCTTATGCAGCAAATGAAACCACGGCAAGTCCACTAGAATCCCCACTTGATGCATAAAATTACTATGTTTTGCAAACACAACCCTTGGCCCGATAAGCACTATAAAACTTGTATGTTTTGCTTGCTAAGGAAAACCCCACTGATTATACAGCCACCTAAGCCTATTTTAGATGTAGTGCGCATAGGTGGGATCGCTCACTTAATTATATCTATCATAATCTTGATGCTAAGTTGGGATTATGGTTGTGGAACTTGATGGGTATAGGGTGAGGATAGAGGTGTGTGTGTTTTAAAATAAAATGGGGAAGAACCCTGGCAAACGACCCACGGGTCAGGATATGCCATTTAAGGGCAGGGTATGAACGGTAACTTAGCAACCCGCGGTTACCCAAGTCCTGGGAGTCGTGGGGACGACCGGGTAGGTGGATGCTCGCAGTGTCGAGCAGTGGAAAGTTGGAACGGTTCTACCAGCGCTCTGTAAGGACCGTGCTGATTTTCATCTGGCCTGACTCTTTTGGTACAACCACTCGCTCTGTATGAGGCATTGGCTAGGCCCGAGCCGGAGTGGATAGCCTAGTAGCTTCTGTGCTGGCGCACAAGGGGCTAGGGAAGGGGGTTGGGAGCCAAGGGAGTACCACAGGGTATTGGAGTGGCTAGGTGGCCCGAACCTCTAAAGTACTGCTAGGCAATGAAACAAAGGCAACGGTTTGGTTTGGAATTCAGACACTTATTTAGCAGTAAGTGTCGCTGAGTCCAACTTGTGGGAATTAGTACAACCTCTGATGAGAGTAAAACCTATTCGAATAAACTAAAACTGTGGGAAAAGATTTGGTTTTGGTCTAGAACGCCTTTTGGGTGGAAGTTAAGCTACGGGGATAGAACCCTGAAGCGGTGTGGAAAGTGTGATGGCTGGAAGTCTTTGGCCATGCGGACCGGCAAGTCCAGTGGCACCCCTTTTTGAGAAAAATCCTGTTTCTGAATGATTAAAACTTGTTAGACTATCTCGAACCTAGCATACAAGGTGTCTTTATGCAAAAACTCCCTAAGCTCCAGATATATCCTGCATATAGATGTAGCTATACCCCCACTCCTTACGGAGGAAGGTGGGCTTGCGGAGTACGATTGTACTCACCCTTGCTTTGTTGATGTTTTTCCAGTGGAAGCAATGAGTGTACCATGTACAACAGCGATTAAGGGCTACGACCTACTTCCCAACTGCGACGTGGAGAACCTTGGGCCTACGTTTTATATTCCGCTGCTTAGTCTTCAAGGGCTGTGCCCCTTTATTGTCCGACCCGTTAGAGCGGATCTGTATCACTCTGATGTAAGAATATGATTACCAAACCCTAGGATGGTAATAAAGCACATTTTAGTCCCATTATGGAAATTGGGGCGCTTCAGGTGGTATCAGAGCTGTAGTTGGCCGTAGGACGTAACCCTAAGGTTGGAAAACATTTTGAGTCCAAAATACGTTTGAAAAACACCTCTGCTCCTCAACCTACTCCATTTTAAAAATGCTTTGGCCCCTTTCTTACCCCAACGGCCGCCATCAAAGCCAGTCAAGCTTCTGCCAGAAGGAAACGGCACTTCCCATGCAAGCCAGGAAATAATGGACATAAGTATAGTACATGGACCTGATGGACGAGTCAGTGCTCACAGAATGGAAACATCACCACCACAGAGACACATGGCATGGCCCTAAGGTATGGACCACCCTGGTCAAAGCATTTGGCCCCATGGATAGCCTAGGCCCATACCCCAGGAATTCAGGATATGGCCCCTACATGGTACATTGCTATCAATGCAGCACAGTTGACAAGTGACCTCTCGGGCAGACAATATAATATTGGCGCAAGACACTGCCACTAAAAGCCAACCAAGCTATTTAAAGGGCCCAGTAGAAAGCAGAAGAAACCGAGACCGCTCCATTGCGAACAACAATGGCAGAAGAAAAGCCTATTCTTGGCAGTCGCCCCATGCCCCTTAAAAAGAGGAGGCGCATCGATCTCACCATAAATATCCCATGGTATGAAGGTATACCAGTTCTCTCACCCCAGCAGGTAGCCAACCAGTTCCACCAGAGCCCCTTCCAAATCCTCCACAAGAGCTAGCAGAAACCCTCACCCAGGAGACCCCAGCTCCCGAGCAAGAGTGCCTAGAGAAGGAGGAACTACCTAAAGGGCCGCCCCCAAGCCCTGCCTCTCCCAGCCAACCAAGAATTCCACCAACATCCCTGAGGCCTGAAGCATCGGGTGTCGCCTCACCCTGGGGATTGACTAAAGAAGACGACCCCCCGGTCTTAGCTCAATCATCATCAGGAGTCATCATCATCAGTTCCAGTGAGGAATCTTTCGACGGAGAATTCTCCAGTGAAGAGACCTCTGAAGAAACCACCAACCCCTCTTCAGAATAAACCGCTGCGTTCGGCAAGGGATGAAGCAGCATGGTCCAAAGTAGTAGTACCCAGTGTCTCTCTTACATTTGGGTAGTGAAGATTTTCCTTCACTTTGGTTAGCACCCTTGTAAGAGTGAGTCGGGTAGATTTGCGTGCGTTGTATTCGTTGCCTTGTACTTTTGTTTGTGTGTTGAGCTAGTTAGCGTAGGTCAAATCTTACGTATCTCGATCAGATGGCTAGTGACCGCCAGGTCAGCTACTGCGAAGATGTGGAAGGATTCCCAAAGCTTCTAAGGGACACTATGCGATGCCTTGAGGTCCAAGGATACTCAGAATACAGCGGGCTAGCACTTCCTAGAAGGGAAGGGCCTGAATGGACGGTCACGTTATACATCCGGGATAGCCCTGCACTCACTGGATGGTACACCACAGTCGCCAGGAAGGAGTTTTTGGACGCATGCCGCATCGCCGCGCGCGACGCCATGAAGAAGATATGCTCCACGTACCGGGGCATGGTGTAGCACTCACCTATGAGATTCTATCCACCCATGAACAAGATGGCTCCCACCTGGCGCAAGAGAAGTGCAGTTCTGGCAGAGATCAGTGGATCCAAGGATCCCACCATAGCCTACCTCGCCCTGTATGTGGACGCCCTAGATGACGAGTATGATAAGCTGAGGAGCCTACACAATAAGCTGATAACTCAGAACCGTGAAATGGAAGCGGAACTAATCCACCTCCGGGTCAGCCAATACCGCGATTCCCCGAGCCACCAAGGAAGGGGAAAAAGAAGTTTGTCCAATTTCCCTCACATTGGAGGATTGTCAAATCTCCCAGACTTATCAGTACCAGCTCCCCTAGCAAGTCTCCAGCAGTCCTTCCCTCGTCAGCGGCAAGCGCAAGAAAGGATCCCACATGACCCCGTTCACCCAGAAGACAAAGCAAGCATGGGAGCATTCCTGACACTCTCATCCCCCAGAGGAGGATCCAGCAACAAACAGCCACCGTCAGATGAAGCCACTAGCAGCCAAAAGATGAGGCCATTTTGGCTCAAATAGTCGCGCTAGAGTGTTCGCCTTGTTATCCATAATGTTCGTAGTATGATGCTTGTTGTGTTTTTGTCTTGTTGAGTGCTAATAAAATCACCTATTAGAACCAACCCTCACCCCTGCTGTCTCCTTCCCCCACCTTAAACCCATCCGCTCAAAAAAGGGTGCGCCTTCCAAGAGAAGCCATCCAAGGAGGAATCTCGGTCAAAGAAAGTACCGACAACGACTGACAAAAAACTCTACCCGAGGAATGGCACAGTAACCCTGGGAAAATCGGATATGGCCGGAGAAAAACGTCCAGTACCACAAACAGTAACCCTACAAACAGTATCCCACTGCTCACATCCTTTCCACCGCCCCTGCCGCTTTTCCGCCGCATCAGCCGCATCTAATGCCCCGGCCCCCACCACCCACCCGCCTTCTCTGCCATCAGCGCATGCCGCTTGCCCCGCCTGCCACCTTTGGCAACGCACCCACTGCCTCCTGTCGGCCATAACCGACCCCTACACGCCGCCCCCGCCGTGTGTCCTCACCTCATCGGCAGCCAATGCCCAGCCCCTACACCCGGAAGTCGCACGCCGCCGCGTGTCGCATATCCGTTGTCAGTGGATGCCTGGCCCCGCAGCCACTCCCCACCGACCGCCGCGTGCTCTAGCTCCACCACCTCGGTACACGAGCCGCCGCACCGCGCCTACCGCTCTACCACCATGTGTTGCTGTGATGCCCCTGGCATCTCAAAAGCCTTAACACGCAGTTAGAGACAAGCCAATACCGAATTAGGACTTAATGATGCTTAGAAAGTAACATGGACTGGCTAGAGAAATCACTAAGTCAAAAATTTTTTTTAGGAGAATACGAAACTCTACGTGGTTTGGTTGTTTAAATCACCACCCACAAAATTTTTAGGCAAAACACCAAATACAAAAGTCGTAGTTCGGGATGATATCTTCGACTTTGATATTATGATCATCTTTGAAATCATATGTTATGAGGTTTAACAGTCAAGGCCAAATCAAACCAGAAGTTCCTTGGAAGGTGCCAATTGTGATCGTGAACAAATTTGGACCCTAATAAAACTTTTAGAATCATTAAGCAACTGAGCTCAGCCCCATTATCAAAGTTGTCGTACATACCGTGAACTCTGCTTTTGTTACCCTGAGCATGGTTTAAAGCTGCCTCTAACTATTTTAATTTTTGACCCCAAGTACCTCATGAAATCAGCCCCAAGTTAGTCCACAAGAAAGAAATTTCCCAAGTTGAATTTCAGCTCACTCCAAAATTTGAATCTGAAATTACTTTTGTTTTCACCATACAACTTCAAAATCTTCCTTTCTATGAAGTGAAATTAAACTTATCATCTTTTAAATGCACCTGGAGTGGAGGTGTTTAGACTTCATTTGAGTATTCAAAAGTTTGAAACAAGAAAGACTCTACTTAAACTAAGGCTGCAGTTTTACCAAACCCTCAACAATGTTTGTGCTTGTAATTCAAAATATGTGGTGATTCAAGCCAAACTTTATATACCAAACTTGTAGAAACTTTTATTAGGAACAACTTTGGTAATTGGGGTGTTGACATGCATCGTGATTTGCATAGTGTTTTGGGTCTTTTTCTGTCAACACATGAAATCTGTCCAAACCTGACCTGTGTAGTAAATTCAAATTTTCTTGGTCTTACAGCCATAATATTGAAATGGTTACATTGAGAAAGTTGTAGCTCATAAAATTCTGAACAAGATTGATATAAAACTCTTTGTATGATAGTGGTCACAAAATGGACTTTTAAAAATTTCTAAGCTAAGGGTTTCAGTTGGTCAAACCAGGGACAGCAAGCTAAATTCAAATTTAAACCACTTTGTTACACAGAACATGACACCATGGCTTTTGACAAAGTTGTAGATATAAAAGAGTACAACATTTCTTCCAATTGAAGTTTTCCCAAAATCGCCCTGTAGGTTGTTCAAAAACACGGTTTTAAAACGAGTGTCTCTGCAGTCAAACCTTCCTTTTCTATTTTTCAGCATTTTCGTTTTGCTTCGTCCCAATGACGTGTGGGGCCCGCCTGTCAGCCCGCGGAATCAGCCGAGACGCAAACCACCGTTGCCCCCGGTTTTGCAAAAACCACCTGCACCCCTCGCGAACCCGGTCCACTGGACCATCCTCTCATTGCCCCGCCCCGGCCCACCTGTCAGGGAGACCGGTCCATAGACCCGTTCCACCGCGCGGCCACCGGCCTCCTTCTCCTCTCCCGCTCACACACGCGGCGCCCGGCGCCTGCGCGCGCCGCGCCGTGGCCGGCCGAGGCCGCGCCCCTGCCCGCTCGCGCCAGAGCCCCCCCTTGCTTGAACTTGGACGCCCTCTCGGCGAGGTTCACCACGCCTCACTCCCTTAGCTCCCAGCTCCCTCACTCGCCCCTGCCCCTCCTGCTCACGCGGAGACGGCGCGCCGAGCCGCCATGGCCGTCTCGCGGCGAGCTCCTGCTCCGGCCGCCTCGAGCCACTACCGCCCCATCCACCTCGTGCACCGAGTTCGCGGCACCTCCCTCCACCGAATCCCCAAAGAGTCGACGTCGATTACGTTCCCCACCACCCTCTTCCACGGGTGAACGCCATGAACGCCGCCATGGCTACGAGAGTGCGAGCTCACGCGCCGGGTGCCTCCGGCCTTCTCCCTCCACGCCTTCCCCGTCACCACACCCGCGCGGCCCTCGTCCACCATCCCCGCTACGCCTCGGCCCCTCCAGCGCCTCCTTCTCCCTCCCCAACCACGGCGCCGCCATGGCCAACGTGCCGAGCTCGACATCGCCGTGGAGGACCACATTCGAGCCCTCCCTGCACCCCCACTCCGCAACCGTCGGCCTCTACTCGTCCCCGCGCAGCTCACAAGCCCGACCCCGGCCACTACCGCCTCCTACCCCGCCGGATTGAACCGCCGCCGCCGCGTCCGCGCGCACCACCGCCGCCTCCGGTTCACCGCCGTCGCCCCACCTCTCCACTCCACCCACCGCGACGAGATCTAAGGGAAATGGAAGCCCGCGGCTTGGAACACGTCCCCGGCCCCGCTCGGCTCCAAGACCGGCCTCACCGCCGCCGGCGCAGCGGCGCCGACCCCTCCCCTACGCTCGGCCGGAAGAGGAAAAGGGTTGAAGACGGTATTTTTGCAAAAATCCCCCTGCGCTATTGGGTTATTATTTCACTATTGACTGTGTCTTGTAAAAATTACGAACAGCCCCTGAAAAGTTTGAGATCTACGCACTTGGACCCAAGGCCGACATTTTATGTATCTAACCCTATGTTTTTCTCTTTTCAGTGCGCCTGTTGACTGAGTCTAAGACAATTTGCTTGCTAGCCCCTGGAAACTATAGTTAATTGTGTTAAGGTCCCTCGTCGGTGTGATTTTTGTTTAAATGCATTTATCTAAAGCTGAGAACTTTAGAAAATCATAACAATTCAAATAAAAATCCAAAATGGACAAACTCAGTTGCTATGAACTCAGTGTGAATAGATCTACAGGATGAGTATGATGTGGATGTGTGAAAAGTCTGTTTTACCCCTGGTTTAGTGCATGCATGGTGTAGGTAAATAAGTGGTAAAAGTGGACCAAATGAACTTCAAAAATTATGAAACTTGGACAGTAGCTTTATTATGGCACCTAGGTACTGTGCGATTTTTGGTAGCCCTAGCATTGGCTGTTTAATTACTGTTTTGCCCTTTTGCATGGGTTTTGTGTATTTAATTAATTTAGGAAATGAAGGCTACATAAAATATGCTCAAATATGACATCTAGTATTTTTCATGTACTTTATATAGTATGAGTAGTTCACTGGTAAAGTATGAGATTGTGCATGCATATTTTAGCTGCTGTTATGAAAATGACAAGTGTTACGATGATTTAATCAAAAATAGAAAAGCGCTATTTACTATACTCGAAAATTCCACCAAAATTCCGTAGGTATGTCACCCTACAAGTATGCTTATGAGAATTGTTCATGTGTTATGGTTGTTGTTTCATGAAGGGTTTACATGTGATCATTTAAATGGGATTGAAGGTGAAGTAAATAAGAATGGAACGTTAATGTACTCATATGTGCTCATGATTTCTCATGTAAACTCCACTTAGTATAATTAATTTTGCTATGACAAAATGGAATCTTGGAAGATGGATGGCTCTGTATACACCTCATGCATGTGTCGTTTCCATATGACTAGGTTGCAAATCATTAATAACCATAAAAGTATTGCATTACTGAAAAATAGATAACGGTAACTCAAAATAAGTCAAATCATATAGCTTGCTCACTTATATGCATGTGTGCATTTGGTATGATAAGAGCGTGTTGGAATTAGAGAACTATCAGGTATTTCTCTCATGTACTCTATGTGATATGTTAGATTTGTTGAGAGGAATTAAACATCACCATACTCCATGCATGTATCTAAATGATCCAAATTGCTATTGCATGTTGTTATCGAGTCGTAGCATTAACATGTTATCAATATGAGTATGATCAGTAACTTGTTTATATGTGATTGAATGATTGTATACTTGCTTTGTGTCCGTAAGAATACTCTCTATTTAAATAGCTATCAATCACCCTCCAACCTGCTCGTGAAGTGCTTGCTTATGTATGTGCTCAACCTTCATGCATATCTTACATTGCATCATGCATGTCATTCATATAGTGACGCCTACTGCAGATACGTGGTCAAGAACCAGGTGCGTGGAACTACTTCAAGCAACGGTGGTCCAAAAGAACAACTAAGCCCCAAGCACGACCTGGAGTGCCCATCAGTCGTGTTTGGACGGAGGAGTTGTCCAAGGGATCAAGGGGTTGCCTGGGGCAAAGCCTCACAACCCGGCAAACTAACAGTAGCTTAGTTTGTTGGTTTTATTAAAGCAAATCAAAGGTAGGCAGGACCATACTATACCCAGCAAACATCTTATGTCTTGATGATTAGGCATATGCATCAGGAGTTGTTTGGGACCAACTGCATTAGACATCCTGGCCGCCCTGGCCCTAGCACCTATACATAGAGTTCGTAGGACGACTGCCTAGAATGGCTAGGTACGAGTAGATACGAGTGAAGGGAGTCACTCGTCGCGTAGGTGATTTTACAAACCTCAGGAATCTTATTATGATACAATTTATGATTATTATTGCTGATGTTAAATAAAGACCGGGCGGAGATATGGGTATATTATGGAAATGATGATGATGAGATAAATGGTTTGGTGGACTCCGCCTGAGTCGCATAAGGCCCGTTCGCTGTTCGCCTGCTGATCGGCATAACATTGCTAAGGTGCTTAACCGGGATAATGGACCGGTGAAAGTCTTACTTGTGCCATCCGAAGAACAGAGACTTGGTCCTACCATCGGTCCCAGGGGCGCTTGGGGTGTAGACTCGTGGAGGGCTGGACCCGGTGCCGCCGAGGTAACGCTCCACGGGGGCTAAACCTGGGGAATGGCGGGTTGGAATCGAACTTGGGATGGGACAAGTGGAGATGGGGGCTATATGTGGGAACGCGAGGGCTAGTAAGCATATACCCCTGGCATTGTTAGTTGTTCCCGGGAATTAACAAATCGATTCGAATCGCTGATGCTCACCAGGTGTGAGAATGCCAATATCGCACACGGGCAACGTAGTAATAACTGTAACATACTGTTTATTAAGTCACGCCTTTTTATACAACATGCTTGGATGTGTATGATCCGTCTCACTATTCAGGGTGTCGCCCATCCACTGCTAGGAGGTCGATGGACTTGGGAGATGCTTAGAGGTCAAGGGAGGGCTGACCCGACGTACTGTGGTATCGCTCCTGAGACGGCTACTCCCAAGGGGTGGGATGGAGGCGCTGTGAATCTTGGGACGGGACATGTATTCATGTTTTACTTTCCTGCAAGTATTTACTTTTGATATAAGTGATATTCATGATTTATGGATAGCAGTTGTCAAATCCTGCTATCTTATGTCAACATGACTTTGTTTGAAAATCAGCAGCTAAGGATCCACATGATTAGTAAGCATGCTTTGCGTCAGCCGTAAGCCCCGTCCATTAAGTCCTACTGAGTAATTAGTACTCAGGGTTTGCCCCCACTTTTGGATTACAGGTACCGACGATAGCTGGACAACTGTGTTGGAGGTGGTAGTACCGGTGGGCTCGGTGCTACTCGCCTTGTTCCTCTCTTCATGAAGACTACTTAAGTATATGGTTCCCGCTGCGAGATTTTGAAAATGCTTCCGCTATATTTATATACACTCTGAATTCGCTTCCGCTATATTTGAACATGTATTTGAGTTCATACAATTGAGTTGTAAATTAAGTCTATTATTCTCTATTTCAACTGCCTGTGATGATGTAATTGTTGTGACTCCTTCGAGAGTCGGATGTGTTTGATGTCGGTTCCTCGGGAATTGGTGTTATCGAGAGCTCGAAGGACTCTCGACGGACTACCGGGTTTAGTCTGGCCTAAGTGCACTGCGAGCCAGAGGTGGCAGGTGTGCTTAGTCTAGATTAAGCAGGGCGGTTCTGCCACAGCTGGTATCAGAGCCGATCAAACACGGACAACAGTTATATCATCAAGTTTTGTTTTACAAACCTATTTTCGAAAACCCATCTTCAAGTAATTCAAAATGAGAGTATACGCTATGCCCGTATAAGGATGTTAGTGTTATCCAGGTGACATCACTGACATTCTGGCCTAGATAGAACTCATATGCATATTCGGTGCTTTGGGAAGCAACTTTTCGGCCATAGCTGTCCCCAGTACTGGTGGAAGCTATTGGGATTTGCGAATAGTTGTAAGCCCTGCATTCATGCCCCGTAGTAAAAGCTCTTTAAGGGTGGTGGGCATGCTTTGGATGCTTTCATACCCACCACACTTACATTTGGTTTTGGGATCCACCTTTTTCTCGACAATCCCCAGTACTGGTGGAAAAGTCAGGCTTTGAGGAAAAGGTGCAGCGGCCCACCTACGTTGTCCACGCAGCGGTCACGCGTGGATGCCACATTAGGTGGTAATGTATGAGCATGCATTCTTCTGCAGGTACGCTAACCACGTGCGAAATTAAGAACGACCAGAGAACGGCTAGTTGCATTAAGGAGAGACGTGCATATATGTCACCAAAATATCGCTAGTTATATATATACACTATACATAGGATGTGGGATGTGAGACCGAATAGGACGAATCATGCATCATTCCATCTCATCTCCTGTGCTTTGGTATGTGTGTGATTGAAAGTAACAAGATTCATATGTCATTAATCTATGTGCCTTGCTATGCGTTTGATTAGAAGCAATATGTCTGGGACGCGAATTGTATGTGCGTTGCTACTGTTTTGGTGTGAAGTTCTAGGTGCAAACAAAATTGGTACAAGTTTTATATAAGGTGATTGTAGAACATAAAATTTTATTATACAATTTTTTTTCTCTGGAAATGCTTAGGATTCAAAGCCCAACTTAAAACATGTTAAAAACCGGAATCTGCACTTATGCGACCTACAGTTTGAAATTTCAAATCTGGTGATACTCTAAAGACGTTTAAGGAAAACTTTCTATACCAAAGTCGTAGAGAACAAACTTAGGTATGACCATGGCCTCCTGATCTTTTGCAGACTATCTAAATTCACCTCTGGTAGTTGACTGCAAGCTGTACGCGTTAGAAGGAAAGGTAGTAATCAGGTCCCAGAATTGGTAGTAGTCTCCCCTTTTTGGCGTATTTTCTTGAGCTCGTAAATGTAACACCTGTATTATACAAAAGATTTTTCGAAAGCCATGTCGCCACTGACTTAAGCTTTATTGACCTCGTCAAAGATATCACAAGAAGAGTGAAGAATAGGCGGAGCTGAAGAATACTCCATAAACACTACTTCGATTCAACATGTACGGCCTAGGATGCTTCAGTTAATAAGATTCTACAAGCCCAAAGATCAAGTCAAGACAATCGGACGTGTTATCATCTAGGTCCTAGTTTGCTATGACTCGGTAGGCATGTCTACAATCACAAGGATGACGCACAAGCCTCTGATGTACCGAAGCATACAAAGAAGATTTCCCAAGACACATCGCCGGAGCGGGATGAGTTTCTCCAATCTACCCAACAAACGAAATATCGACTCCTACATCGACAACACGCGATTATTCGACTAAAGGGCCTCGCCACGCCTGAAGATGAAGTCGGGGTAGTTCGTACATGTTTACTTTTACGTACTAGGCCCATAGAATCCTGTAGGCCTAGCCATCGAAACAATAAGCAAGCCTCCAAGAAGTCTTCGAGAAGAATGCCCGAGCCTTCATCATCGAAGACTTTTCTCCAATCAACCCGACATACACAGCATCAACATCTACGTCGACGCAACAAGTTGAAGCTCCACCAAGACGGAAACGAGTCTAGAAGAAGCCTCGATCGAGAGTTGACCGTCGCTCACATGTCCCTAGGCAACGATATAGAGTTCCTATCTGGCAACATAGGTGATAGAGAGAAAGCATCCTGGATCAACCTCGACTTCGGCAACGTCCTCAGATTTGGCATTTAATCAAGATTCAACACCATGGTGTCTCCCACATGAAGCTCAATGCCGCATCAACATGAATGAAAGAAGAAGCTCGCTTTTGACCCAATTGTTTTGAACATACGATTTGGCAAACCGGAACGGATATTGATTAGCGTGTTAACAACATTTAGCTTGGACTTGTATTGGCTGGACATAGGGTTCGTATGGTTCACTATGCCACTTGATCCTAACTTCTTGAATTCAACTCTAGTGTATCATGTATTTTCCAACCATTGCGATTCTCGAGTTCGAAGCTCCACTATTCCGTGCATTTCAAGCTCCTGCACTCCCCGCACTTCGGACTCTTGTGGTGCACATGCTTTGAGCTCTCGCCAATTCATGTACTTCCAAATCCATGCTACCCCACAACTCAAAGGTCACCCATGCATTGACATTCATGTGCTCCCAACTCCTTGTTTGTGTCTTTCCATCACCTTGTATTGCTTGCATCTTCTGACGTTAGATAGCCGTGCCACTCTTGATGTGGTGTTTACCCGAGTAGTCCATGGTGCCGCGACGAAACCTAGGGTCCCATGTGTATGGCCGACACCGGGTAAATCCCTAGGCTCGCGCTGTATCAAGACATACAAAGGCATGACACTACTTTAATTGTGGGACATTCTTATCCATTTTCTATCGCCTTATTGACCTCTATACATCTATTTATGGAAATGATTTACTCTAATTCCACTACCGCATTTTGACATTCATTGCTTTGTTTCACCTTTCCTTTCTCGATTTGGTGGGAAGGATCCATCTCTACCCACAACTTGTTCGCACCTTATTGTTTCTTTGTTTAACCTTGTTTCCCTGATTCATGGGGTGACAAGTATAGTTCTTAATGTCTAAATATGCTTGTTCACCTCTGCGATTAACCTTACCCCTCTTGATCTGTGGGAACAGTCAACCCTGTTTCCACTGCCCTCCCTTATGTTCCCCTTCTTCGTATATATTGAACCAAATCTTCTGAAGGTGAACTTCAGCATCATCCGCTGCATTAAGCTTTTGTTCTTGGCTAGTGCTCTTGTCATATCATCTTTTCGTGAGTTGTTTTCTTTCACCTTGAGATTATCCTCAAAGTGGGCTTACTAACATTGTCAATGGTTTCGTTAGTAAGCACAAGCCATCTACCTATACTTTTCTTGATCAGTCTCGACCACTCCCTTGAAATCGTACAAACCATCACCTTGTCTAGGTGAATATGTCCTGTTTTCTTTCCAAGGCATCTTTCTTGAAGCAATGAGCAGAATGTGCTCTGTATCACCACATCTTACTCTTTGAAGAATGTTCGGATTTGATATCTTATATGTGTACGCAGTCCCTATCAAATGAAATGGACGTGTCCCTCAACAACACTTCCATTGCTGTTTCTATAAATCACGAGGTTTTCACTTCGTTCAAAGTCCCTACTACGTATACTTTGCCCCTATTGTTCTAATAAAGAGGATGTTTATCATGTTTCTAAACTTGGTGTCAAAGCCAGGAAGAAATCCTTTTACCTTGCTTGAAACCATTGTGTCACTCGCTCACTACGGCCACACCTCCTTCGTGGCTTGCCCATTCGCTCCCATATAAAACACGACTTGGCGAGTATCTTAGAAGAGTCACCATGGACCAATTAGAAGAAACTTTATAACTACCTCGTGTTGAGGCACCAACCATTCATGAGCTAGTCAACAAAGCTAATAGATGAAGATTCACATGTTACCATGTGTGACAGAAGCACATGAACCGTGAGCCAAAAACCATTCAAATTACGCAGTAAGCCATAAAACCCAGCTTCCTCCAAATCTCGGGACTGGGTTGTGATGCCCCTGGCATCTCAAAAGCCTTAACACACAGTTAGAGACAAGCCAATACCGAATTAGGACTTAATGATGCTTAGAAAGTAACATGGACTGGCTAGAGAAATCACTAAGTCAAAATTTTTTTTAGGAGAATACGAAACTCTACGTGGTTTGGTTGTTTAAATCACCACCCACAAAATTTTTAGGCAAAACACCAAATACAAAAGTCGTAGTTCGGGATGATATCTTCGACTTTGATATTATGATCATCTTTGAAATCATATGTTATGAGGTTTAACAGTCAAGGCCAAATCAAACCAGAAGTTCCTTGGAAGGTGCCAATTGTGATCGTGAACAAATTTGGACCCTAATAAAACTTTTAGAATCATTAAGCAACTGAGCTCAGCCCCATTATCAAAGTTGTCGTACATACCGTGAACTCCGCTTTTGTTACCCTGAGCATGGTTTAAAGCTGCCTCTAACTATTTTAATTTTTGACCCCAAGTACCTCATGAAATCAGCCCCAAGTTAGTCCACAAGAAAGAAATTTCCCAAGTTGAATTTCAGCTCACTCCAAAATTTGAATCTGAAATTACTTTTGTTTTCACCATACAACTTCAAAATCTTCCTTTCTATGAAGTGAAATTAAACTTATCATCTTTTAAATGCACCTGGAGTGGAGGTGTTTAGACTTCATTTGAGTATTCAAAAGTTTGAAACAAGAAAGACTCTACTTAAACTAAGGCTGCAGTTTTACCAAACCCTCAACAATGTTTGTGCTTGTAATTCAAAATATGTGGTGATTCAAGCCAAACTTTATATACCAAACTTGTAGAAACTTTTATTAGGAACAACTTTGGTAATTGGGGTGTTGACATGCATAGTGATTTGCATAGTGTTTTGGGTCTTTTTCTGTCAACACATGAAATCTGTCCAAACCTGACCTGTGTAGTAAATTCAAATTTTCTTGGTCTTACAGCCATAATATTGAAATGGTTACATTGAGAAAGTTGTAGCTCATAAAATTCTGAACAAGATTGATATAAAACTCTTTGTATGATAGTGGTCACAAAATGGACTTTTAAAAATTTCTAAGCTAAGGGTTTCAGTTGGTCAAACCAGGGACAGCAAGCTAAATTCAAATTTAAACCACTTTGTTACACAGAACATGACACCATGGCTTTTGACAAAGTTGTAGATATAAAAGAGTACAACATTTCTTCCAATTGAAGTTTTCCCAAAATCGCCCTGTAGGTTGTTCAAAAACACGGTTTTAAAACGAGTGTCTCTGCAGTCAAACCTTCCTTTTCTATTTTTCAGCATTTTCGTTTTGCTTCGTCCCAATGACGTGTGGGGCCCGCCTGTCAGCCCGCGGAATCAGCCGAGACGCAAACCACCGTTGCCCCCGGTTTTGCAAAAACCACCTGCACCCCTCGCGAACCCGGTCCACTGGACCATCCTCTCATTGCCCCGCCCCGGCCCACCTGTCAGGGAGACCGGTCCATAGACCCGTTCCACCGCGCGGCCACCGGCCTCCTTCTCCTCTCCCGCTCACACACGCGGCGCCCGGCGCCTGCGCGCGCCGCGCCGTGGCCGGCCGAGGCCGCGCCCCTGCCCGCTCGCGCCAGAGCCCCCCCTTGCTTGAACTTGGACGCCCTCTCGGCGAGGTTCACCACGCCTCACTCCCTTAGCTCCCAGCTCCCTCACTCGCCCCTGCCCCTCCTGCTCACGCGGAGACGGCGCGCCGAGCCGCCATGGCCGTCTCGCGGCGAGCTCCTGCTCCGGCCGCCTCAAGCCACTACCGCCCCATCCACCTCGTGCACCGAGTTCGCGGCACCTCCCTCCACCGAATCCCCAAAGAGTCGACGTCGATTACGTTCCCCACCACCCTCTTCCACGGGTGAACGCCATGAACGCCGCCATGGCTACGAGAGTGCGAGCTCACGCGCCGGGTGCCTCCGGCCTTCTCCCTCCACGCCTTCCCCGTCACCACACCCGCGCGGCCCTCGTCCACCATCCCCGCTACGCCTCGGCCCCTCCAGCGCCTCCTTCTCCCTCCCCAACCACGGCGCCGCCATGGCCAACGTGCCGAGCTCGACATCGCCGTGGAGGACCACATTCGAGCCCTCCCTGCACCCCCACTCCGCAACCGTCGGCCTCTACTCGTCCCCGCGCAGCTCACAAGCCCGACCCCGGCCACTACCGCCTCCTACCCCGCCGGATTGAACCGCCGCCGCCGCGTCCGCGCGCGCCACCGCCGCCTCCGGTTCACCGCCGTCGCTCCACCTCTCCACTCCACCCACCGCGACGAGATCTAAGGGAAATGGAAGCCCGCGGCTTGGAACACGTCCCCGGCCCCGCTCGGCTCCAAGACCGGCCTCACCGCCGCCGGCGCAGCGGCGCCGACCCCTCCCCTACGCTCGGCCGGAAGAGGAAAAGGGTTGAAGACGGTATTTTTGCAAAAATCCCCCTGCGCTATTGGGTTATTATTTCACTATTGACTGTGTCTTGTAAAAATTACGAACAGCCCCTGAAAAGTTTGAGATCTACGCACTTGGACCCAAGGCCGACATTTTATGTATCTAACCCTATGTTTTTCTCTTTTCAGTGCGCCTGTTGACTGAGTCTAAGACAATTTGCTTGCTAGCCCCTGGAAACTATAGTTAATTGTGTTAAGGTCCCTCGTCGGTGTGATTTTTGTTTAAATGCATTTATCTAAAGCTGAGAACTTTAGAAAATCATAACAATTCAAATAAAAATCCAAAATGGACAAACTCAGTTGCTATGAACTCAGTGTGAATAGATCTACAGGATGAGTATGATGTGGATGTGTGAAAAGTCTGTTTTACCCCTGGTTTAGTGCATGCATGGTGTAGGTAAATAAGTGGTAAAAGTGGACCAAATGAACTTCAAAAATTATGAAACTTGGACAGTAGCTTTATTATGGCACCTAGGTACTGTGCGATTTTTGGTAGCCCTAGCATTGGCTGTTTAATTACTGTTTTGCCCTTTTGCATGGGTTTTGTGTATTTAATTAATTTAGGAAATGAAGGCTACATAAAATATGCTCAAATATGACATCTAGTATTTTTCATGTACTTTATATAGTATGAGTAGTTCACTGGTAAAGTATGAGATTGTGCATGCATATTTTAGCTGCTGTTATGAAAATGACAAGTGTTACGATGATTTAATCAAAAATAGAAAAGCGCTATTTACTATACTCGAAAATTCCACCAAAATTCCGTAGGTATGTCACCCTACAAGTATGCTTATGAGAATTGTTCATGTGTTATGGTTGTTGTTTCATGAAGGGTTTACATGTGATCATTTAAATGGGATTGAAGGTGAAGTAAATAAGAATGGAACGTTAATGTACTCATATGTGCTCATGATTTCTCATGTAAACTCCACTTAGTATAATTAATTTTGCTATGACAAAATGGAATCTTGGAAGATGGATGGCTCTGTATACACCTCATGCATGTGTCGTTTCCATATGACTAGGTTGCAAATCATTAATAACCATAAAAGTATTGCATTACTGAAAAATAGATAACGGTAACTCAAAATAAGTCAAATCATATAGCTTGCTCACTTATATGCATGTGTGCATTTGGTATGATAAGAGCGTGTTGGAATTAGAGAACTATCAGGTATTTCTCTCATGTACTCTATGTGATATGTTAGATTTGTTGAGAGGAATTAAACATCACCATACTCCATGCATGTATCTAAATGATCCAAATTGCTATTGCATGTTGTTATCGAGTCGTAGCATTAACATGTTATCAATATGAGTATGATCAGTAACTTGTTTATATGTGATTGAATGATTGTATACTTGCTTTGTGTCCGTAAGAATACTCTCTATTTAAATAGCTATCAATCACCCTCCAACCTGCTCGTGAAGTGCTTGCTTATGTATGTGCTCAACCTTCATGCATATCTTACATTGCATCATGCATGTCATTCATATAGTGACGCCTACTGCAGATACGTGGTCAAGAACCAGGTGCGTGGAACTACTTCAAGCAACGGTGGTCCAGAAGAACAACTAAGCCCCAAGCACGACCTGGAGTGCCCATCAGTCGTGTTTGGACGGAGGAGTTGTCCAAGGGATCAAGGGGTTGCCTGGGGCAAAGCCTCACAACCCGGCAAACTAACAGTAGCTTAGTTTGTTGGTTTTATTAAAGCAAATCAAAGGTAGGCAGGACCATACTATACCCAGCAAACATCTTATGTCTTGATGATTAGGCATATGCATCAGGAGTTGTTTGGGACCAACTGCATTAGACATCCTGGCCGCCCTGGCCCTAGCACCTATACATAGAGTTCGTAGGACGACTGCCTAGAATGGCTAGGTACGAGTAGATACGAGTGAAGGGAGTCACTCGTCGCGTAGGTGATTTTACAAACCTCAGGAATCTTATTATGATACAATTTATGATTATTATTGCTGATGTTAAATAAAGACCGGGCGGAGATATGGGTATATTATGGAAATGATGATGATGAGATAAATGGTTTGGTGGACTCCGCCCGAGTCGCATAAGGCCCGTTCGCTGTTCGCCTGCTGATCGGCATAACATTGCTAAGGTGCTTAACCGGGATAATGGACCGGTGAAAGTCTTACTTGTGCCATCCGAAGAACAGAGACTTGGTCCTACCATCGGTCCCAGGGGCGCTTGGGGTGTAGACTCGTGGAGGGCTGGACCCGGTGCCGCCGAGGTAACGCTCCACGGGGGCTAAACCTGGGGAATGGCGGGTTGGAATCGAACTTGGGATGGGACAAGTGGAGATGGGGGCTATATGTGGGAACGCGAGGGCTAGTAAGCATATACCCCTGGCATTGTTAGTTGTTCCCGGGAATTAACAAATCGATTCGAATCGCTGATGCTCACCAGGTGTGAGAATGCCAATATCGCACACGGGCAACGTAGTAATAACTGTAACATACTGTTTATTAAGTCACGCCTTTTTATACAACATGCTTGGATGTGTATGATCCGTCTCACTATTTAGGGTGTCGCCCATCCACTGCTAGGAGGTCGATGGACTTGGGAGATGCTTAGAGGTCAAGGGAGGGCTGACCCGACGTACTGTGGTATCGCTCCTGAGACGGCTACTCCCAAGGGGTGGGATGGAGGCGCTGTGAATCTTAGGACGGGACATGTATTCATGTTTTACTTTCCTGCAAGTATTTACTTTTGATATAAGTGATATTCATGATTTATGGATAGCAGTTGTCAAATCCTGCTATCTTATGTCAATATGACTTTGTTTAAAAATCAGCAGCTAAGGATCCACATGATTAGTAAGCATGCTTTGCGTCAGCCGTAAGCCCCGTCCATTAAGTCCTACTGAGTAATTAGTACTCAGGGTTTGCCCCCACTTTTGGATTACAGGTACCGACGATAGCTGGACAACTGTGTTGGAGGTGGTAGTACCGGTGGGCTCGGTGCTACTCGCCTTGTTCCTCTCTTCATGAAGACTACTTAAGTATATGGTTCCCGCTGCGAGATTTTGAAAATGCTTCCGCTATATTTATATACACTCTGAATTCGCTTCCGCTATATTTGAACATGTATTTGAGTTCATACAATTGAGTTGTAAATTAAGTCTATTATTCTCTATTTCAACTGCCTGTGATGATGTAATTGTTGTGACTCCTTCGAGAGTCGGATGTGTTTGATGTCGGTTCCTCGGGAATTGGTGTTATCGAGAGCTCGAAGGACTCTCGACGGACTACCGGGTTTAGTCTGGCCTAAGTGCACTGCGAGCCAGAGGTGGCAGGTGTGCTTAGTCTAGATTAAGCAGGGCGGTTCCGCCACAGTTGCGACCTTTCCAAGTGCTGCATGCATGGTCGTAACCGTTGCGATTTTTTGGATTGCGAATGTCGCAACCGTTGCGACCTTTCATAGCTGTTGCGACTGTGCAAGTGCTGGATGCATGCATGCGTGGCTCCTTTACAAGTAGCAACCGTTGCGATTTTTTGGGTGGTGAAGGTTGCTACCGTTGCTATTTTTTATCAAGTGCTGTTGTGCCCTGTCAGTGCATGCATGTGCGCACAGACAATGAAAGATGCGCATATGACCACACCTGGTCAGGGGACCAACCCGTTGACCAGACAACACCCAGTCCCCACCCCGCGACCCGCCACGACCCGGCGCCTTTTCGTATCCCACTTGGTCCGAGATTCTCGGACATCCCCCATCGGATAGAGCAACCGACCCCCACCAAATCTTCCATTCCATATCCATTCGCATAAACCGCCGTCTCTCTCTCCACTCCCCTGCTCCCACTCGCCGCATCCATCACCGTCGCCATTTGCTCCTCCCTACGCTATCGCACGCCGCCGCTCCACACCCCGAGGCCGACGCGTGCCGCCACCCTGTTCGTCCCCAACCCGCGGCCGACGTGCGCTGCTTCCGCCGCCCTGTTCGTCCCCAACCCGCAACCGACGCGCGCTGCTGCCGCCGCCCTGTTCGTCCCTGTAACACCCTAATCTTTGCTATATGAAAATCATTTCATAAAATAATTTAATTTTGCTTAGAGTTGGATTTATTTATGCATGACCCATATTGCTTTATTTATTTCTAATATTAACCCAGTAAAATGAATCACAGGCCCAACTTGTGTGAACCTACATGCCGTTGCTTATTTTTATTGGGTGATTTGCAGTGTTTCAAGTTGAATTCAAATTCATTTAAGCGTTTCAAATATTTTTCCTTCCTCAATATCAAATGGAAAATTTCTCTTTTTCTCTTTCTTCTCTTTTCTTCGGTTTTGGCCCAACCGGCCCAGCCAACCGCGCCGGCCCAACCGGGAATCTGCCCAACTCGCGCCCTCCACCTTCTCTCACTGCGCAGTTGGCCCCACCTGTCGGCACTTCCTTTCCTCACCGAACCCCGCTCCTCTCTCACTGACGCTTGTAGGACCGAGACGTGCGACTAAAGGGGGGTGAATAGAAGCAATTGAAAACTCAAACTCAAACCCCCACCGCAGTGCAAAATGGAAACAACATCCACAACTAAGCTAGACACCATCCACTGAGAGGATACGTATCTAGCTCACAACATGTGCTTGGTACCACCCACTGAACAGATACGTACCAAGCACCAAGCGGAAGCACACGCTCAAACGGCTAAGAAAAAGAGCCCAAAAGGAACAGACTTCAGAAAACTGCAGATTTCAGACAGACAGGGCTGTAAAGAAAAATCTCAAAACCCTAGATGCAAAGCTCCAAACCACCCTAAAAAATTATCACACCTTCACAAGGCAATAGGGAACAGCTCCAGAAAATTTCAGACCATTTGAAGCAAGTTGTGATCACCGGACCGTCCGGTGATTGAGCACTGGACCGTCCGGTGTTCACAGACTGACACTCCAAAAAGATCTCAATGAAAACTCAACCATATCAACTCCAAAAATTATGAAATTTTTACTGAAGGTTAAGAAGGGGCCAAGGAACAACTCCACAAATTTTCAGCTCAATTGAATAAGAAATGAAACTCCAACACTCACCGGACCATCTGGTGATGTGCACACTGGACCGTCCGGTGCTCAGAAACAGACAGAGCAACCTCCAAAGAAAAATACGAAAACCAATTAAAAACACCTCCAAAAATTCTGAAATTTTTATGGGAGCTTTATGATTCATAGGACAAGTGCTCCACAAAATTTCAGGTCATTTGAAGCACATTTGATCATAGAACCAATCACCAGATGAAATAGACAACCACTGGACGTTATAGACAGATAGAAAAACAGCCACACGAAACATGAACTTCCGAAGCCAAAACTTGACCAAACCTTCACCAATATTCACAAAATTTCGCACACACTAACCTAGCTTCATTTCAAAGCTATTCCCAAAAGATCTATTGAAAAAGATCAAGGGATTAGCGGGAATTTCAGATCTCGTGAAGAGGTGAATATTTGGGCAAGAAAGGGAAAAGCACAAGAACAACTTGCTTGTGGCAATCCTTCGGGATTGAGATGTTCTAAGACATAATCTCCACGTCCTTGCAAGTCCAAAACACAAGGAAAACAAAGGATTCAACCTTGGCCAAAACAAACACACAAAAAGCCAAGGATTGAAGCCAAAAACCAAAGAGAATAAGGGGAGTAGAAGCACACAAAGTTGCTGCACGAAACCACTTCGATTATGAGCCTCAAAAGAGGTCTTAGGTCAGATTACAATGAAGGATTTCATCCCAAGCAACCACCCTCACCTTTCCTTTTGATTTGGAGGCTAGATCTCACCCTAACCCTCGTAAAATTGGAGCTCAAAGCTTGAGGATGAAAATTACCCTAAGGAAATGAAAACCTAGATGCCAAGACTACCTCTAATGACCAGTTCTTAGGCTATTTATACACCGGTTCAGTTTTGGCATTTTTACACATAGACCCCTAACACTAGAAACGCCCGGAGGGGCTAAAACATAAAAGAACCCGAAATATCGGGGACGAATAGCCACGATGAAGACTTGATCTTCTTAGCTTCCACACAATCTTCGGATGTCCTCCACGTGGCCAGTAGTCCAATCCGCCTTTGCACCCCCAGTTTTGAAGTCAGAAACCGGGAAACTTTAGGAAGTCTCCGTCTAGGCTAGACTTAGCCCATCTTCTCTATCTTGGCGAGTCGTGGCCCAACTCACCAAGCCTTGGGTAGCTTGGGTGGCAGTTTTGAGCCGAAGCCGCCAAAGCCTCCCTCGCACGCCTTCGCGCCATGCACTCGGGTTGGAGCACCACGGTGGCACTCGGCTTTTCCAGTCCATCGGAGTCGCCTCGCAGTCCATCGGAGGACTTACACCACCGTTGCCGAACTGCCCCTCCGTGTACCGAGCTTCCATGGCCGACCGACGCTGAGTATTGCCTCCGGTCCATTGGAGGGCTTTTGTCTCAGTCCATCAAGGTCTTCATCATCTACCTCCAATCCATCGGAGGGCTTGAGCTCGTTGACAATCACTCATCACACCAGAAGAGCAATGAGGCCGGTCCATTGGCTCTCAATCTCCCCCTTGATGAGTGCATTGTCAGCACCTTCAACCTGTAACCTGAAATAGAACAAATACAAGAGAAAAGCGTAAAACCGAAAAAGAAAGAAAGAAAGAAGAAAATTGCTCAAAATGCCCAAGAACCAAATACAAGCAAAGAAACAGGGCACAATGAGACAACAAAAGAAAGCAAAGCATCGGCTCCTCAAGACAGAGGCAAAAGGCTCAACGCACCGAAGCAAAGAGCATGCTAAAAGTTCAAACTCCTCCTGGAATGCATCATCACAAATGCAATATGAATGCAAAGTTCTCCCTCAACTAAATCTCTCCTGAGTTCTCCCCCTTGTCCATATTTTTAAATTTCTTCCCTTTGGAGAAGTACACTAATCTCTCCCCAAATTTCTCCCCCTTATTGACAATAGACACATCAAGGGTTCCTTGAACTCAACTCCCCCTGAACTAGACAACTCCCCCTCAAAATATGCTATAAAATGCAAGGAGTGTAACTGAAAGAGCTCAGAAGGGATGGAAAGCTAGTAATCACAAGTTCTAGCATACAGAGCAAGTGAGGGCAAGGAAGCATGCAACAAGCTCAAATGAATCTATCTTACACATATCATGAGCTAACATGTTTTTCAGGGTTGTTTAAAAGAAAGCATCACCAACATAAATAGCACTAGCAAAATTGGCATGAACAGCAAGATGCTAGCAATGCATACAAGGTGTGCTATTCTCAACAAAAGCATATACAGCTAGCCATAAGCATTTTTGAAACTTGCAAATTTCAGATTTAAACATTTGTATCTGTGATGCCCCTGGCATCTCAAGAGCCTTAACACGCAGCTAGAGACAAGCTAATGATGGATTAAGACTTAATCAAGCTTAGAGAGTAATGAGAAATATGGGGAGAAGTCACTAAGTCAAAAATTTTCTATACAAGATACAAGACCACACATTTCGTGGTTGGATAAGTCAACTCTCACATGCTTTTGAGCTCAACACCAAATGCAAAACCTCGGATAAGAAAGTAACCCTAGTCCTTTCTGTTTTCAAGACCAAACTTGAGTCCTAATAAAACTTTCTAATTCATTAAGTACCTGAGCTCAACTCCATTGTCAAAGTTGTTGTACATGTTATGGATTACGCTTTTGTTATACTGAGCATGGATCAAAACTATCGTCTACTCCCTCATAATTGCACCCAAATATCTCATGGGAAACAAACGGGTCAGCCTACACTTAGAATATTTTTCCCAGGTCTGAATTTCAGCCCTTCAAAACTTTAACCTGAAATTACTTTTGATTTCATTATAGCACTTAAAAATCTTCTTTTCTATGAAATGGAATTGAACTTATCACCTTTCAAATGCACCTATTATGGAAGTAATTGGACTTCATTTGATACTTCAAAAGTTGGAAACAAGAAAGTCTCTATACAAAGTGGAATTTCTGTTTTACCTGGCCTTAGAACATATTTGTGTCTATAATTCAAAATCTGTTGGGATTCAGACCAACTTGATATCATCAAACTTGGACATAAAGTGCTGAGGAATAACTTTGGTAATTAGAGCTTGGTCACATATTGAGGTTTAAATGGAGTTTAGGGCCATTTTATATCAACACAGAAAACCAGTCCAAATTTGACCTGTTTCGTAAACTCAATGTTTCTATAACCTACAGCCATTTTCATGCAAAGATCAAATTGGAGAAGTTGTAGGTTAGGAAATTCTAAACAATGTTGTCAAGAGGCACTTTGGGAGATAATGCCCAGAAATAGAAGTTGTGATTTTCCCAAGTAATAAAGGTTCCCTGTCCAAATTGTAGGCTGCTATATAAATCCATATATAAATCGTATTTCTACTTAGAATTTGGTGTTGAACCTTTTGACAAACTTGTAGAGCTTGAAATGTAGAGCATATCATCGGATTGGAGTTTTCCCAAAATCAGACTCCAACTAGGTCAAAACGGCTATTTACTGACGGAGAGAAAACACATTTCCCCCTTTTCCTCCCCTAAGCCACTGCCGGGTGGGCCCCGCCGCTCAGCGCCGCGCCGCGCGGCCGCCGGCGTACGGTCAGCGCGAAGGCGCAGCGGATCGAGCCCCGGTCGCCCCGCGTCCGAGCCCCTTTTCACCTAGACGCGACCCCATCCAAGTTCGCTCCCTCGCCCTCTCCTTGTCCTGCCTCTCCTCGCCCGAACGGCTAGAATAGAGCGCCACGCCACCATGGCCGCCCAAGCTTGGAGCTCAAGCTTCCGTGACCGCTCCACTGCCTCCCGCGCCCCTAGACCCCATCACCGCGTTCGCCGCTCCCTGGCGCACCTCCCGCACTTGACGTCGCCGCCACTCCCCTCTCCAAAGAGGAGATTGGACCATCTCGCGATGTCACGCCCCGCCGTCGCCGCCCTCGGCTCACGGTCGGTTCACCCCGTCGCGCACCACCCTCCACCACCTCCCAATGCTCCAGACCACCACCACCAGTTCCGCCTCGGCCTCGCGCACCCAACGCGCTAGGTACCGCCGCCGCCATCGCCTCCTCCACCTTCCCCCACGAGCGACGCCGAGCGCCGTCCCGGCTCGACCACGCCTCACCGTGGGGAGCCTCCCTCCGGCCATCCCCACACCTCCACTTCGCCTCCGCCGGGTTCGCCTCGTCCCCGCACAGCTTGAGCGCCCTTTTGTCCCGCCATTCGCCGCCTCGACCGCCAGATCGACGCCGTGCCGCCGTGCCACGCCGAGCTCCCGCGGCTTTGGTTTACCGCCGCCTTCTCTCTATCCTCTACACCTTCGACCCCGAGATCTAGGGGGAAAGGTAGCCAGCGGGTGGGAACACCTACTCAGCCCTGCTCGGCTCCAAGACCGGCCTCACCGCCGCCGGTGCAGCGCCTCCAACCCCGGCTGTCGCGCGCCATCGTCCCGTCGGCCCGAGGAAGAAGAAGAAGAAGAGGTCGAATTGCAATTTTGCCCCTCTATTTTCACATTTTCGCGTTCTCGTTTGATGCACTGTGCGTTGTGTCTCACAGATCTTACGCGGAGGCCCCTGGAAACTACGGTTATTTATGTTCTAGTCCTTAGCTCTGATGATTTTCTATTTGAATGCATTTAAATTGACTATGAACTTTGGAAATTCATAACAAATCATAGAAAAATCCAAAATGAACAAACTCAGTTGCGTTAGACTCCTCTTGAGTAGATCTACGTGATACGTATGGTGTGGAAGTGTGAAATAACTGTTTTGCCCTTGGTTTGTTGCATGCATGATTAATTAGGATAGAAGTCAAAAGTCGACTAAATGGACTCCAAATGGCATAAAACTTGGACAATAGCTTTCTTGTGGCATTGTAGCACTATGTGAATTTTTGTAGCCCTAGCACTTACTATTCATGTACCTGTTACCATTATACATGTGAGATGTGCATTTATTTAACTTAAAAATTGGAGACTACATGGAATATGCTCAAATTGACTCTCTAGCATTTTTCATGTACTTTGGGTAGTATAAGTATTTCACTGGTAAAATATGACCCCCTGCATGTTAAGTTTTAATGGTGATTTGAAAATGATAGAATGGTACATGTTGGAAATGATAAATAGAAAAAGTGGTCATAAATGGCTAGGGAAATTCTCTGGAAAATTTGGTAGCTTAATGTTGGTGCATAGAGTCCAGAAAGTATATGCTAGAAGGCTAATTACACTGTTCATATGTACATCTTAATTTGCACTAGATTAATATATGGAAAATAGATGTCCTGTCAAACTAGGGAGTTTTAACTTGTAAAGTTTTGTACATGCATTCCATGCTAAGTATAGCTCACTATTAAAATTTCACCTTCGGAAACCAATCCTATAATTTATGAAAATTCTGAGAAGCTATAGGGCTGATAACTTGCTAGAATTTTCATAATTAATTTATAACTCCTTTATGGCTGAAATTTTGACAGTAGCATAATGCAGTGTAAATCTAGATGTCCCAAAAATCTGAGCTCAATTGGAGTTGTCTAACTACATGAACACAAGTAACGCTTTTTATTCATAAAGTAGGCGTGTGTTATTTAATTGTAAGAGTAGGTGTCTGTTTGCTATCAATAGCATCATGCATGTGGGTTGATTTCTAGCTGCATGCTATCTACTGTTGTTTGTGCCACACTGAATTGAGGGATTAATTCATTTGCTGTGTAGAATACTTAAAGTTAATGTAGGACTTTAATCCATAAGATAACAGAAGTGTGTGACATCATTAGTGAATGTTCCCCTATGTAAGCATGAAGTAGTCTTTTCGTGTTAAATAACTTATTCCAAACAAAACATCTAATAATGTTTTGACTTTGCATCATCTCTGTGTGGTTTTCATCCATTGAGTACCCAACATGCTTTCTTTACGATAAATAACTTACTAGTTAGGCATGTGATTGGATATGCTTATTATCAGTTCATAGAGGTACTACTGAATACTAATGCTAGGAGAATGGTGTAGTAGCCGACTACATGTGTATTCATATACTGGTGTGATGTTTTGCTTACACATGAAATGATAAAGAACCAGTTAACTTTGATTACTTACTCATGTACTAATTTATATATTACTCGCTTTTACCGGCTCACATCATTAATACCATTGTCGTATGATCACTAACTTGATAAGTGCAACCATATAAGTCGATTGAGTGCATGTTGCTCTAGGTCCATAAGAGTACTCCTTGTTTACGTAGTTTATCAATCACCTTTTTGCCTGTTCTTGAAATGGTTATTCATACGTGTGCTTCGTATTCATGCATCTCATTCCTTGCATCATCCCGCATGTCAATCATATAGTGACGCTCATTACTGATACGTGATCAAAAAACGAACGCGTGGAACTACCTCAACCAACGGTGATCCAAAAGACCAACTAAGACCCACTCACGACCTGGAGGGCCCATCAGTCGTGTTTGGATGGAGGAGTTGTCCAAGGGATCAAGGGGTTGCCTGGGGCAAAGCCTCACAACCCGGCAAACTAACATTAGCTTAGTTTGTTGGATTTATTAAATTAAAGCAAAGGTACGCAGGATTATGCAATTCCCAGCAAATAAAATAATATATCTATTGATTACGCATATGCATTAGGATTTGAATGGAACCAATTGCATTAGATCCCCTGGCCGCCCTGGCCCTAGCACCTATACCTAGAGTGCGTAGAAACGAGTGCCTACAATGGCTAGGTACCAGTAGACACGAGTGAATAAAGGTCACTCGTCTCGTGGGGGATACTTTTCAAAATAAAAACTTTCACTATGCAAGTTATTGTTACCATGCTATGATTATGTTATGATTTAAATGGAGACCGGGCGAAGATATGGGTTTGAATGATGAGACTTGGATAAATGTGTGGTGGACTCTGCCTGAGTCGCATAAGGCTGGTCGTTGTTCGCTTGGGATCGGCATAACATTGCTAGAGTGCTTATCCGGGATCCATGGACCGGTGAAAGTCTTACTTTTGACGTCTCAAACTGAGGGGCACGTTCCTACCCACTAGTTGAGAGGAAGGTGGCCGCGGAGGCGGGTGTCAAGAGAGGGCTGACCCGACGTGACCGTGGTAACGCTCCTGCGACAATGCGCTCCGGGAGTCAGGCGGGAGTGGTCATCGAACTTGAGATGGGACAAGTGGAGATGGGGGAAGCATATGTGAGAACGCTGGGAGTTAGTAAGCATATGCCATCCTGGTGCTTGTAGTTAATCCTGGGAATATAAAAATCGATTCGAATCGCTGATGCTCACCAGGTGTGAGGATGCCAGTATCACTACCGGACAAAGTAGTAATCCATTTGAATATGTTGTATTATTAATTCATGGTTTTGTATATCAACATGCTTGGATGTGATGATCTGTTCCACTATTCATGGTGCTGCCCATCCACTGGTAGGAGGTCGATGGACTTGGGAGGTGCTTTGAAGTCGAGGGAGGGCTGACCCGATGTACCGTGGTAGCGCTCCTGAGACGGCTACTCCCAGGGGTTAGATGGAGGCACTATGAATCTTGGGACGGGACATGTGTACAATAGGGGTGTATCTTGAATATCATGCAAGTTACTAGTGGTTCTCATGTTTTACTTTCATGCAAGTATTTACTTTATGATATAAATGAATCTTCATGGTCAATGGATAGCAGCTGTCAAATCCTGCTATCTTATGTCAACATGACCTTGTTTAAAAATCAATGGCTAAGGATCCACATGATTAGTAAGCAAGCTTTGCGTCAGCCGTAAGTCCAGTCTATTAAGTCCTACTGAGTAATTAGTACTCAGGGTTTGCCCCCACTTTTGGATTACAAGTACTGAAGATATCTGGACAACTGTGTTGGAAGTGGTAGTACCGGTGGGCTCGGTGCTATTTGCCTTGTTCATCTCTTCATGAAGACTACTTAAGTATATTATTCCACTGCGAGATGTTTTGAAAACGCTTCCGCTATATATATAATCTGAAATCGCTTCCGCTATATTTTGACTATGTATTTGATTCCATATCTTTGGTTTGTAAATTAAGTCTATTATTCTCTATTTCAACTGCCTGTGATGATGTAATTGTTGTGGCTCCTTCAAGAGTCGGATATGTTTGATGTCGGTTCCTCAGGAAATGGTGTTATCGAGAGCCCGAAGGACTCTCGACGGACTACCGAGTTTAGTCTGGCCTAAGTGCACTACGAGGCAGAGGTGGCAGGTGTCCTTAGTCTGGATTAAGCAGGGCGGTTCCGCCACAGCTGGTATCAGAGCCGATCATACACAGACAACAATTATATCATCAAGTTTTGGTTTACAAAACAATTTTCGAAAGCCCTTTTCAAGTAATTCAAAAAATGAGAGTATGCGATATGCCCGTATAAGGATGTTAGTGTTATCTAGGTGACATCACTGACATTCTGACCTAGGTAGAACTCATATGCATATTCGACACTTTGGGAAGCAACTTTTCGGCCGTAGCTGTCCCCAGTACTGGTGGAAGCTATTGGGATTTACGAACGTTTGTAAACCCTGCATTCATGCTGTATAAGTAAAAGCTCTTTAAGGGTGGTGGGCATGTTTGAGGCTTTCATGCCCACCACACTTACATTTGGTTTTGGGATCCACTTTTTTCTCGACAATCCCCAGTACTGGTGGAACGTCAGGCTTTGGGGAAAAGGTGAAGCGGCCCACCAACGTTGTCCACGCAGCGGTCACGCGTGGATGCCACATTGGGTGGTAATGTATGAGCATGCATTCTTCTATAGGTACACTAACCACGTGCGAAATTAAGAACGACTAGACAACGGCCAGTTGCATTATGGGGAGACGTGCATATATGTCACCGAAGTATCGCTAGTTATATATGATATACCTAGGATGTGCGGTGTGAGACCGGATAGGACGAATCATGCATCATATCATCTCATCTCATGTGCTTTGCTATGTGTTGGATTGAAAACGACTAGAGTCATATGGTATTGTACACATGGTTGTTAGTAATAACAAGTTAACATGAGAATTGCATGTATGATGCTAATGATGGTATGTGAACGAAATCCGAGAAGAACTAGTTGAAATGTTGAATAAGGTGCTTATAAGACGTGAAATTATGACCTTTGCCGAAGTTGTACCTTCTGCATTAATACAAATGCTTTTACTGGAAACTTTCTATAACAAAGCTGTAGAGAACAACGAAACAAATAATTGTTCCTCTTAGGTTTTGATTCAAAGGTGTTTGTAAAGGTAACTCACTGTCACTTTAAGTCAGAACTCTACATCGGGACCATTACGCCAAAAAAAAAAATCTGGTAACTTGAAGTTTGAGACCTTTGAATAGAGAATTGACCAAAAGGGATCTGGTAAAAACTCCGAATACAAGTGTTCAAGACCTTTTGGTTTCCTTCCAAAAGCTAACTGCAACCTGTTCACATTAGAAAGGGGGCGATAAAAAAATTGTGTCACACGTGATGATGGGATCGTTTTCATTACACTGTCTCGAGCAAGGAAATACGATCGCATTATGACCGTACCAAGATTTTAAGATTCTTGTATTGACACAGGCCTTATTCTTCCTGCTACAGATGTCGCAGCCCTCGATGCAACCCTTCGACTTATGCCCTAATTACCAAGAGTCTACGAAAGCTAAAACAATAGTACCTCGAGATCATAAGAAGAGAAAAGTGGGAGAGTCTTCCACTGAGGCAGCCTCAGTTCAGTATCTGCAACCCGGGATGGTTCTATTAAAAGGATTTGTCAAGCCTGGAGATCAAATCAAGATGGTTCATATGTGTCGACAACTGGGTAAGGGCCCAGGAGGGCTGAACTTATGGATGATGTCCCTGGGAAAGAATTGGGATCCGACGGCACGCTTATATGGACCCACACGTCCATTCGATGGAGCACAAGCCCCGACAATACCAGACGCTTTCAAGATGATTGCTCAAACTGTGAACTCCACTACAAGCGTGTTTCCTCAGATTAACCCGGACATATGCATCGTCAACTACTACACCAACTCCGGGAAGCTCGGACTTCACCAAGACAAGGACGAGTCAGAGAGTAGCCTTACCAAAGGTTTACCTTTCGTATCCATCTCCATAGGAGACACTGCCGAGTTCTTGTTCGGCGACACGAGAGACAAGGACCAAGCGACCAAGATCAACCTCAAATCTGGTGACGTTCTCATACTCGGTGGAGAATCAAGACTATTGTTTCATGGCATTTCCCACGTGAAGACCAACATTGCACCAAATTGGTTGAAAGAAGAAACGGGCCTTCGTCCTGGACACATCAATCTTACGTTTAGGCAATACTAGCTAGGTACCAATTCGTACGATGGCAACCATCACAAGCTTTTGTAATAAGGAGATTATGATTCTCATAGCTAATAAGGTTCTCAAGTATCTGGCTCCTTAGATTCCACATGTGCTCAATCCTCGTGACTAGCGTATCTTGATTGTCCTGTGATGCATTTTGAACTCTTATGTCGTCATGTTTCAAGCTCTAACATTCGGGAACTTCACCCTTTGTAACCCATGATGCTCTACGTTGTCGTCATGATATTTCAAATTCTAGTTATGGCGGTGCTCCAAAACCCTGAAGACCACGTGCCTTGTTTCATGGATTTATATCATTCACATGTTAAGCTTTATAGGCCCACCCTTTGGCATATTTTCTTAAAGCTTTGAAATCAAATTGCCACTGCTCTAAGCCTAGCTGCCCTCACCAGAGGTATCACAACAAGAGAATGAGAAGATGAAGATGGAGAGTACTCCATAGCTGCCGCTTCAGTTCAACGTCTGTGACTCGAAAGGATCCTACTAAAGGGAATCGCCAAGCCTGGAGATGAAGTCAGGATAGCTCATACATGGTTACCTTTACATACTGGGTCCATAGGATTCTATAGGCCTAACCACCAGAACAATAAGCAATCCTCCAAGAAGTCTTCAAGAAGAATGCCCAAGCTTTCATCATTGAAGACTTTTCTCCAATCGACCCGACATACACAGCGTCAACATCTACACCGATACAAGTTGAAACTCCACCTCGACTTCGGCAATGACCTCAGATTCGGTGCCTAATCAAGATTCCAACACCATGGTGTCCCCCACATGAGGCTCAGCGTCGCATCAACATGACTGAGAGAAGGAGCTAATTGTTGACCCAAATATTTTAAAATCCTACGATTAGGAAAACCATACAGGTATCGATTAGCATAGTGACAATGTTCAACTTGGACTTGTATTGGATGGACATTGAGTAGTTATGGTTCATTGTGCCACTTGATCCTAACTTCTTGGAATCAACTCTAGTGCATCATTTCTTTCCCAACAATTGCAAGTCTTGAGTTCCAAACTCCATTGCGCTGTGTATTTCAAGCTCTTGCACTCTGTGCATTTCAAACTCTTGTAGCCCACATGTTTGGAGCTCTTGCCAATTCATGTACTTCTAAGTCTATGTCACACCACAGCTCAAAAGATGATGGTCCATAGGTTTCTTGTTCTCACGATTCCCGTGTTTTCCAACCCACAAAAATCTGTGTGCCTCTCACTCCTTGATTCAGGTCACCTATACTTTGAGATTCATATGCTCTCAACTCCTTGTTCGTATCTTTCTATAGCCTCGTATTGCTCACACCTCCTGAGATTGTATAGTCGTGCCGCTCTTGATGTGGTGTTTGCCCGAGTAGTCTATGGTGCCGCGACGAAACCTAGGACCCCGTGTGTACGGTCGTCACTCGGTTGTGTCACTAGGTGCGCGCTGGTATCAACACATACAAAGGCATGCCACCACTTCAATAGTTGAATCGTCATATCCATTTTCCATCGCCTTATTGACCTCTATACATCTAATTCGTGGAGATAATTTACTCTATTTCCACTACCGCCTTGTGTCATTTCCCTGCCTTGTTTCATCTTGCCTTTCCTGATCTGTGGGGAAAGATCCCTCTTAATCCCACTATCATTCACACCTTTCCATTGCCTTGTTGAACCATGTCCTCCTCGATCCGTCGAGACGGATCAATTCTATGATCACACTTAGTCCACACCTTTTCATTGCCTTGCTTCCTCTTGGTAATCATGATTCATAGGGATGATCAATTCTATCTCTACGATACATTTACACCCATTGGACCAAATCTCAGACTTCTCTGCGCTTACCCTGATTTTCTTTAACGTCTTGTATGTGTGGAAATGCTTGATTCCATTTCCACTGTCTTGCTACATCATTCCATTTCATTCTTCCAACTTGCCTCTCTCTTAATTCTGGAGACAGTCAAACTCTGTTTCCACTGCTTTCTCTTACGTTCCTTTCTGGTATATATTGAACCTTATCTCCTGAAGGTGAACTTCAGCACCATCCGCCGCGCTAAGCTTTTGTTCTCGGCTAGTGCTTTTGTCATATCATCCTTTTCAAGAAGTTGCTTTGTTCTTCCTTAAAAATCATCCTCAGTTAAGCTTACTAACACTGTCTATTGTTTCATTAGTAAGCACACATCATACACCTAGACTTTCTTGGTCAGTCTTGACCAAGCTAAGAAATCGTACAAACCATCACCTTGTCAAGTCTATCTCAATCCTTGTGTACATTCTTGCTGCCAAAGGCAGGATGTGTGGTACCGCACCACATCTTTCCTTTGAAGTTAATTTGAGTTACTATCTTATATGTGTACACAGTCCCTATCAAATAAAATGAATGTGTCTCTCAAAAGCACATCTGTTGATAACCCTTTGAATCACAAGATCCTTCATGGTTCGATTTTCCGATTGTGTACACTATGCTTCTATTGTTCTAAGACCTATATATATTTATCGCGTTTCTAAGCCTTGGTGTCAAAGTCAAGGAATAATCCTGTTCTATTGTTCCAATCAATCGCTATCGCTTTAGCACTGTGGCCACAACTTCTTTGTGATTTATTCATTCGCTCTCATATAAAATACGACACGGCGAGTAACTTAGAAAGACCACCCTAGACCTATCCAAGAAGCTTTGTAACTACCTTGTGTTAAGGAGGCACTAACCATTCACAAGATAGTTGACAAAGGAAACCCATGAAGAATTGGATGCTACCACGTGTTTCCGAAAGCCTAGGAACAACGATGCTTAAGCCGTAGAACTCCGCTTCCTCCAAATCTCGGGACGAGATTTCTTTAAGGGGGGTGGGTTGTGATGCCCCTGACATCTCAAGAGCCTTAACACGTAGCTAGAGACAAGCTAATGATGGATTAAGACTTAATCAAGCTTAGAGAGTAATGAGAAATATGGGGAGAAGTCACTAAGTCAAAAATTTTCTATACAAGATACAAGACCACACATTTCGTGGTTGGATAAGTCAACTCTCACATGCTTTTGAGCTCAACACCAAATGCAAACCTCGGATAAGAAAGTAACCCTAGTCCGTTCTGTTTTCAGGACCAAACTTGAGCCCTAATATGTGATGCTCCGGCATCTCAAGTGCATAACCATTCATCAAACATGAAGCATTCATTCATGAGCATCGTGGCATAGCATGTGATTGCTGCATTGGAAACAACTTTGGTTCATAGTACTAAGTGAAAAACCTTGTCATTTCATGTGTGATGCTATGTTTATAGTTGTAACTTTGATTCTATTGAGATCTGGGTAAAGCTCATATTGACAAAACTGTAGATACACATAAGATAAACAACTTTGCTAATTGGGGTCTTGTCATATAATGAGGTTTACAAGGTGTTTAGGGTCATTTATTGTTAGTACAGAAAACCAGTTCAAATTTGGGCTGATTTGAAATTCTAAATTTACTCTAACCTACAGCCACTTTCATGCATAGCTCAAATTAGATAAGTTGTAGGTTTTGAAATCCTAAGCAAACTTGTCAAGAGGCACATTGGGAGAAAATGCATAAAACTAGGACTTTCTGATTTTCTAAGCAATAAAGGTCCCCCTGTCCAAATTGAGGCTGCCATATAAATTCAACTGAAATTCATATTTATGGAATGATGTTGGTATGGAACCTTTTGACAAAGTTGTAGAGCTCAAAGAGTAGAACATTTCATCCAATTACCACTTTTCCAAATTCAGACTCTAAATGTGTCAAAATGATGGATTACAGGAGGTAAGAAAACACAATTTTCCATTTTCCTTTTACCGGAGCCACTGACCGGTGGGGTCCGCGCGTCAGCACGGCCACTCTGTCCGGGGCGGCGGCCGCCGCGTGGCCGGCGACGTACGGCCGACGGCGCGCTCCCACGGATCGCCCTCTCTCGGCCGCGCCCGCGCTTTTACCTGGCCGCAACCCCGCCCAAGTTCATTTCCCCCTCTGCCTCGCCCTCACTCGCTCACCCGCTCTCTCTCTCGCTCGCGCGCCGACGCCATAGCCGCCACCTTGAGCTCGCCGCGCCGGCCACCTCGGTCCATCTCCGCGCCACCAACCACCACCATCGGCTTCGTCTCACCCTTGCGCACTCGCCGAGGTAGATCTCGTCGTCCCTCTCCTTCCCAATCTCTAGATCGAGTCACGCCCCGCCGCGTCCGCCATGGCCGGGCCGAGCTCGATCTCGAGCTTTCATCGCCGCCGTCCGCGTCGTCGCACCCCTAGACCACCCTCACCGCACGCGCCACTCCACCGCGCACCCGAGGCGCCTATCCTCGTCGCCGTTCCCCCACCCATCGCCTAGATCCGCCACCGCTCGACGTCGCGGCCACGCCGCCGACGCCGTCGCGCACCTTCGGTTCACCGCCTTCCCCGACCTACCCTCGCCGTCCCCGCCGCCGAAGCCTAGCTCGGCTTGAGCGCCGCGCTCGCGCGCACCCGATGCGCGTCGCGTCGCGGCTCCGGTGAGCCCGAGCTCGTTGGCGCGCCACAGCGGGAGGAAGGAGAAAGACCGAGGGGATTTGCAAGCTACCCCCGGTATTTTGTGTATTTCCATTTGTAAAATAAGCGCTGTTTACTGAGTCTAGGAAATCTTGCATGCTAGCCCCTGTAGTTTAGGTTTAATTGTGTTGTGGTCCTCAGATCTATGTTTTTCCATTTCTTTTTCCTATATTTCGGCTGAAACTTTGGAAATTCATATAAAATCGAATAAAAATCGTAAAAAGGTAAATTCAGTTGCGTTGTACTCCTAGTAAATAGATCTACACAGTGGGTATGATGCGGAGGTGTGCATGTATAGTTTTACCCCTATTATTGTGCATGCATGTTAATTCAATGAAAAATAGAAAACATGGTCTAAATGGAATCCAAATGTGATGAAACTTGGTCAGTAGCTGTTTTGGGATATTTTGACACTGTGTAAATTTTGGTAACTCAATATATTACTGTTTATTCTCTGTTTTACCATTTTGCATGTATTTTATGCTTAAATTGATAGTTTGGAAATGTGCTCCCTACAAAACATGATGAACATGACTCACTGGTATTTTTCTTAGGTCCTATAAACTTTGTGAACACCACTGGTAAAATATGAGTCCCTACACCACTGGTAAAATATGAGTCCCTGCATGTTAAGTTTTGATGGTAATTTGAAAATGACAAATCTTGACTTGGAGAACTAGATAAATGGAAAAATGGGTTCCAATGTGCAAGATAAATTCTAGCCAAATTCTAGTAGCATATGGGAGTGCTGTAGAGGGCTATTCTCACTGTTTATATGTACATCTTAATTTGCACTAGATTTATATATGGAAAAAAGATGTCCTGTCAAACTTGGGAGTTTTAGCTTGTAAATTTTTGTACATGCAGTTCATACTAAGTATAGCTCACTGGTAAAATTTCATCTTCAGAAACTATCCCAGTAAAATATAAAAATTCTGAAAATGTGTAGGGCTGAAAACTTGCTCGAATTTTAATAAAATAATTATAACTCTAATTGGGCTGAAATTTTGGCAGTAGCCCTTGGTATGAAGTATCTGCATGTCGTAAAAGTTTGGTCTCATTTGGATTTATGGAACTGCTAAAACTCAAATGCATGTTTTAATTCACAAATGTGCTAAGTACGTGTATGTACGTTGTTTTAACTACTACGCACATGTCATTTCCCATGAAGTATATGTTGCATACTGACATCTGTATTTCTTCTACATCAAATGCATGCATCTGCATTCGTATGCACTCATGCCTGCACCTTTCATGCATATAGACCCCGCGATCGAAGAAGAGACGGTGCAGGAACAACCTCTGATCTAAGAACCCGCAGAAGAACAAGAGAACCAGCAGCCGACCACTGACCCCGCCGCCGAGGAGACTAACCCTAGTGAGGAAGAAGGTAGGCAGGATCATGCAATTCCCAGCAAATAAAATAATATATCTGTTGATTACGCATATGCACTAGGATTTGAATGGAACCAATTGCATTAGATCCCTTGGCCGCCCTAGCCCTAGCACCTATACCTAGAGTGCATTGGAACGAGTGCCTAGAATGGCTAGGTACGAGTAGACACGAGTGAATAAAGGTCACTCATCTCGTAGGGGTTACTTTTCAAAAGAAAAACTTTCACTATGCAAGTTATTGTTACCATGCTATGATTATGTTATGATTTAAATGGAGACCAGGCGGAGATATGGTTTTGAATGATGAGATTTGGATAAATGTGTGCTGGACTCCGCACGAGTCGCATAAGGCCGGTCGTTGTTCGCTTGGGATCGGCATAATATTGCTAGGGTGCTTATCCGGGATCAATGGACCGGTGAAAGTCTTACTTGTGCTGTCTCAAGAAAGGGGCACGTTCTTACCCACTGGTTGAGAGGAAGGTGGCTGCGAAGGCGGGTGTCAAAAAAGGGCAGAACACGACGTAACCGAGGTAACGCTCCTGCGACAACGCGCTCCGGGAGTCAGGCGGGAGTGGTCATCGAACTTGAGACGGGACAAGTGGAGATGGGGGAAGCATATGTGGAACGCTGGGAGTTAGTAAGCATATGCCATCCTGGTGCTTCTATTTATTCCCAGGAATATAAAAATCGATTCGAATCGCTGATGCTCACAAGGTGTGAGAATGCCAGTATCATTGCCGGACAAAGTAGTAATCCATTTGAATATGCTGTATTAAGAATTCATGGTTTTGACAACTACATGCTTGGATATGTCTGATTTACTTTATGCAATACTCGTCACATTCATGATACATGCTTTACTTTCATGCCATGCTATGCCACATTCAAAATGTTCCTACAATTATGATGACTCGAGCAGCTGTAAAATCCTGCTCGGGTGCAACAATATAAGCAGCTGTCAAATCCTGCTTCCACTGATTAATTTGATCCTGTATAAAAGCAATGGCTAAGGACTCAGATGCTAGTAAGCAAGTTTTGTGTCAGCCGTAAGCCTCATCCATTATATCCTACTGAGTACTAAAGGTTTTGCCCCCACTTTTGGCTTACAGGTACGGAGTTCCTCTTCTGTGCCTGTGTTGGTGGTGAGCCATGTCCTCATCAGGAATAAGAAGAGTCATGATCTGGCAAGGAGCGGTATCAGTGGGCTCGATGCTCGTTCTATTTTTGCAAGTCTTTTGCTTACTATGAAACATGAACTTTAAAATTTCCGCTGCGAGAGACTATTTTGAACTATGTTGTTGAATGACACTATGTTGAACTCTATTTGATTCCGAGCTGGTTTGTAACTAAAGTCTATGTAATATCTATTCAACTGCCTGTGATGTTGTAACTATTGTGTCCATCGAGGGTTGGATGTGTATGACGCCGGTTCCTCTGGGAAATGGTGTTATCGAGAGCCCGAAGGACTCTCGACGGACTACCGGGTTTAGTCTAGCCTAAGTGCACTGCGAGCTAGAGGTGGCAGGTGTGCTTAGTCTGGATTAAGCAGGGCGGTTCCGACATAATAAAACTTTCTAATTCATTAAGTACCTGAGCTCAACTCCATTGTCAAAGTTGTTGTACATGTTATGGATTATGCTTTTGTTATACAGAGCATGGATCAAAACTATCTTCTACTCCCTCATAATTGCACCCAAATATCTCATGGGAAACAAACGGGTCAGCCTACACTTAGAATATTTTTCCCAGGTCTGAATTTCAGCCCTTCCCAAACTTGAACCTGAAATTACTTTTGATTTCATTATAGCACTTAAAAATCTTCCTTTCTATGAAATGGAATTGAACTTATCAACTTTCAAATGCACCTATTATGGAAGTAATTGGACTTCATTTGATACTTCAAAAGTTGGAAACAAGAAAGTCTCTATACAAAGTGGAATTTCTGTTTTACCTGACCTTGGAACATATTTGTGTCTATAATTCAAAATCTGTTGGGATTCAGACCAACTTGATATCATCAAACTTGGACATAAAGTGCTGAGGAACAACTTTGGTAATTAGAGCTTGGTCACATATTGAGGTTTAAATGGAGTTTAGGGCCATTTTATACCAACACCGAAAACCAGTCCAAATTTGACCTGTTTAGTAAACTCAATGTTTCTATAACCTACAGCCATTTTCATGCAAAGATCAAATTGGAGAAGTTGTAGGTTAGGAAATTCTAAACAATGTTGTCAAGAGGCACTTTGGGAGATAATGCCCAGAAATAGAAGTTGTGATTTTTCCAAGTAATAAAGGTTCCTTGTCCAAATTGTAGGCTGCTATATAAATCCATATATAAATCGTATTTCTACTTAGAATTTGGTGTTGAACCTTTTGACAAACTTGTAGAGCTTGAAGTGTAGAGCATATCATCCGATTGGAGTTTTCCCAAAATCGGACTCTAACTAGGTCAATTTTTACGGAGAGAAAACACATTTCCCCCTTTTCCTCCCCTAAGCCACTGCCGGGTGGGCCCCGCAGCTCAGCGCCGCGCCGCGCGGCCGCCAGCTTACGGTCAGCGCGATGGCGCCGCGGATCGAAACCCGATCACCCCGCGTCCGAGCCCCTTTTCACCTAGACGCGACCCCATCCACGTTCGCTCCCTCGCCCTCTCCTTGTCCTGCCTCTCCTCGCCCGAACGGCTAGAACAGAGCGCCACGCCACCATGGCCGCCCGAGCTTGGAGCTCAAGCTTCCGTGACCGCTCCACTGCCTTCCGCGCCCCTAGACCCCACCACCGCGTTCGCCGCTCCCTGGCGCACCTCCCGCACTTGACGTCGCCGCCACTCCCCTCTCCAAAGAGGAGATTGGACCATCTTGCGATGTCACGCCCCGCCGTCGCTGCCCTCGGCTCACGGTCGGTTCACCCCGCCGCGCACCACCCTCCACCACCTCCCAATGCTCCAGACCACCACCACCAGTTCCACCTCAGCCTCGCGCACCCAACGCGCTAGGTACCGCCGCCGCCATCGCCTCCTCCACCTCCCCCCACGAGCGACGCCGAGCGCCGTCCCGGCTCGACCACGCCTCACCGTGGAGAGCCTCCCTCCGGCCATCCCCACACCTCCACTTCGCCTCCGCCGGGTTCGCCTCGTCCCCGCGCAGCTTGAGCGCCCTTTTGTCCCGCCATTCGCCGCCTCGACCGCCGGATCGACGCCGTGCCGCCGCGCCACGCCGAGCTCCCGCGGCTTTGGTTCACCGCCGCCTTCTCTCTATCCTCTACACCTCCGACCCTGAGATCTAGGGGGAAAGGTAGCCAGCAGGTGGGAACACCTACTCGGCCCTGCTCGGCTCCAAGACCGGCCTCACCGCCGCCGGTGCATCGCCTCCAACCCCGGCTGTCGCGCGCCATCGTCCCGTCGGCCCGAGGAAAAAGAAGAAGAGGTCGAATTGCAATTTTGCCCCTCTATTTTCACATTTTCGCGTTCTCGTTTGATGCACTGTGCGTTGTGTCTCACAGATCTTACGCGGAGGCCCCTGGAAACTACGGTTATTTATGTTCTAGTCCTTAGCTCTGATGATTTTCTATTTGAATGCATTTAAATTGACTATGAACTTTGGAAATTCATAAAAAATCATAGAAAAATCTAAAATGGACAAACTCAGTTGCGTTAGACTCCTCTTGAGTAGATCTACGTGATAGGTATAGTGTTGAAGTGTGAAATAACTGTTTTGCCCTTGGTTTGTTGCATGCATGATTAATTAGGATAGAAGTCAAAAGTGGACTAAATGGACTCGAAATGGCATAAAACTTGGACAATAGCTTTCTTGTGGCATTGTAGTACTATGTGAATTTTTGTAGCCCTAGCACTTACAGTTTATGTACCCTGTTACCATTATACATGTGAGATGTGCATTTATTTAACTTAAAAATTGGAGACTACATGGAATATGCTCAAATTGACTCTCTAGCATTTTTCATGTACTTTGGGTAGTATAAGTATTTCACTGGTAAAATATGAGCCCCTGCATGTTAAGTTTTAATGGTGATTTGAAAATGATAGAATGGTACATGTTGGAAATGATAAATAGAAAAATTGGTCATAAATGGCTAAGGAAATTCTCTGAAAAATTTGGTAGCTTAATGTTGGTGCATAGAGTCCAGAAAGTATATGCTAGAAGGCTAATTACACTGTTCATACGTACATCTTAATTTGCACTAGATTAATATATGGAAAATAGATGTCCTGTCAAACTAGGGAGTTTTAACTTGTAAAGTTTTGTACATGCATTCCATGCTAAGTATAGCTCACTATTAAAATTTCACCTTCGGAAACCAATCCTATAATTTATGAAAATTCTGAGAAGCTATAGGGCTGATAACTTGCTAGAATTTTCATAATTAATTTATAACTCCTTTATGGCTGAAATTTTGACAGTAGCATAATGCAGTGTAAATCTAGATGTCCCAAAAATCTGAGCTCAATTGGAGTTGTCTAACTACATGAACACAAGTAACGCTTTTTATTCATAAAGTAGGCGTGTGTTATTTAATTGTAAGAGTAGGTGTCTGTTTGTTATCAATAGCATCATGCATGTGGGTTGATTTCTAGCTGCATGCTATCTACTGTTGTTTATGCCACACTGGATTGAGGGATTAATTCATTTGCTATATAGAATACTTAAAGTTAATGTAGGACTTTAATCCATAAGATAACCGAAGTGTGTGACATCATTAGTGAATGTTCCCCCATGTGAGCATGAAGTAGTCTTTTCGTGTTAAATAACTTATTCCAAACAAAACACCTAATAATGTTTTGACTTTGCATCATCTCTGTGTGGTTTTCATCCATTGAGTACCCAACATGCTTTCTTTACGATAAATAACTTACTAGTTAGGCATGTGATTGGATATGCTTATTATCAGTTCATGGAGGTACTACTGATTACTAATGCTAGGAGAATGGTGTAGTAGCCCACTACATGTGTATTCATATACTGGTGTGATGTTTTGCTTACACATGAAATGATAAAGAACTAGTTAACTTTGATAACTTACTCATGTACTAATTTATATATTACTCGCTTTTACCGGCTCACATCATTAATACGATTGTCGTATGATCACTAACTTGATAAGTGCAACCATATAAGTCGATTGAGTGCATGTTGCTCTAGGTCCATAAGAGTGAGTACTCCTGGTTTAAGTAATTTATCAATCACCATTTTGCCTGTTCATGAAATGGTTACTCATACATGTGCTTCGTATTCATGCATCTCATTCCTTGCATCATCCCGCATGTCAATCATATAGTGACGCTCATTACAGATACGTGATCAAGAAACGAACGCGTGGAACTACCTCAACCAACGGTGATCCAAAAGACCAACTAAGACCCACTCACGACCTGGAGGGCCCATCAGTCGTGTTTGGACGGAGGAGTTGTCCAAGGGATCAAGGGGTTGCCTGGGGCAAAGCCTCACAACCCGGCAAACTAACATTAGCTTAGTTTGTTGGATTTATTAAATTAAAGCAAAGGTAGGCAAGATCATGCAATTTCCAGCAAATAAAATAATATATCTGTTGATTACGCATATGCATTAGGATTTGAATGGAACCAATTGCATTAGATCCCCTGGCTGCCCTGGCTGTAGCACCTATACCTAGAGTGTGTAGGTACGAGTAGACGCGAGTGAATAAAGGTCACTCGTCTCGTAGGGGTTACTTTTCAAAATAAAAACTTTCACTATGCAAGTTATTGTTACCATGCTATGATTATGTTATGATTTAAATGGAGACCGGGCGGAGATATGGGTTTGAATGATGAGATTTGGATAAATGTGTGGTGGACTCCGCCCGAGTCGCATAAGGCCGGTCGTTGTTTGCTTGGGATTGGCATAATATTGCTAGAGTGCTTATCCGGAATCCATGGACCGGTGAAATTCTTACTTGTGACGTCTCAAGCTGAGGGGCACGTTCCTACCCACTGGTTGAGAGGAAGGTGGCCGCAGAGGCGGGTGTCAAGGGAGGGCTGACCCGACGTGACCGTGTTTATGCTCCTGCGACAACGCGCTCCGGGAGTCAGGCGGGAGTGGTCATCGAACTTGAGACGGAACAAGTGGAGATGGGGGAAGCATATGTGAAAACGCTGGGAGTTAGTAAGCATATGCCATCCTGGTGCTTCTAGTTATTCCCGGGAATATAAAAATCGATTCGAATCGCTGATGCTCACCAGGTGTGAGAATGCCAGTATCACTGCTGGATAAAGTAGTAATCCACTTGAATATGTTTTATTATTAATTCATGGTTTTGTATATCAACATGCTTGGATGTGATGATCCGTTTCACTATTCATGGTGCTGCCCATCCACTGGTAGGAGGTCGATGGACTTGGGAGGTGCTTTGAAGTCGAGGGAGGGCTGACCCGACGTACCGTGGTAGCGCTCCTGAGACGGCTACTCCCAGGGGTTAGATGGAGGCACTATGAGTCTTGGGATGGGACATGTGTAGAATAGGGGTATATCTTGAATATTATGCAAGTTACTAGTGGTTCTCATGTTTTACTTTCATGCTAGTATTTACTTTATGATATAAATGAATCTTCAAGGTCAATGGATAGAAGCTGTCAAATCATGCTATCTTATGTCAACATGACCTTGTTTAAAAATCAATGGCTAAGGATCCACATGATTAGTAAGCAAGCTTTGCGTCAGCCGTAAGCCCAGTCCATTAAGTCCTACTGAGTAATTAGTACCTAGGGTTTGCCCCCACTTTTGGATTACAGGTACTGAAGATATCTGGACAACTGTGTTGGAGGTGGTAGTACCGGTGGGCTCGGTGCTATTCGCCTTGTTCATCTCTTCATGAAGACTACTTAAGTATATTATTCCGCTGCGAGATGTTTTGAAAACGCTTCCGCTATATATATAATCTGAAATCGCTTCCGCTATATTTTGACTATGTATTTAGTTCCATATCTTTGGTTTGTAAATTAAGTCTATTATTCTCTATTTCAACTGCTTGTAATGATGTAATTGTTGTGGCTCCTTTGAGAGTCAGATGTGTTTGATGTCAGTTCCTCGGGAAACGGTGTTATCGAGAGCCCAAAGGACTCTCGACGGACTACCGGGTTTAGTCTGGCCTAAGTGCACTGCGAGGCAGAGGTGGCAGGTGTGCTTAGTTTGGATTAAGCAGGGCGGTTCCGCTACAGCATCCATACGCAAGTTCTTTTTGTGCCAGGGGATATTTACTTATCTTTTGCCACTTCTTACCAACCAATGCTAAGCCTAGGCTCAAAGAACCATCAGAAACTTAAGACAAGGTTTTGATCATACACAGCCTAGTCCAAGTTCATGTCAAAGTGTAATGACAAGCAGTCTCAAACTAGATCAGTGTGACAAGCAAATCCACCTGGATCTTTCTCAATTTAGCACATATGACACCACTTGTAAGCATTTTTATTCAGATTTCAATTTAAGCAAGGTGCCATAAAAGCTTAGGCATTAACATAGCAAAGGCATACAACTAGCATATCCAGGCATGAAAAGATAGCATAGTATTCAACATTTCTACACATGCTAGGTAGCCAAATCAAATGGTGATCATGGTTTTGATTTTCAGGAAAGCAAAAGACTTAGCTCACAATTAGTATTCAACAGACTCAAGAGAGCTTAGCCAACCATGATCAAGCATGCATCTGTACAATCTAGCACAAGCAAGTACTAACTCATCATTCCAAAAGAGCTCTAGTGCTAGTGAAGTGAAAATGCATATGATACAATGCAATGCATGATATGATACAATATGCAAAAGAAACAAAAAGAAATAAAAACAAGACAAAAGCAAAAACTAAACTCCAAAAGCTATTCCTTACTAAAAGGAATAGCAAACTATTCCTGACTAAAAGGGATAGCGCACTCCGAGCTCACCTCTCAGACGCGTAAAAGCGTCAAACTCTAGGGCTTGGTAAAGATATCGGCCAACTGGTTTGCAGATACTACATGGACTAAGTCTATGTCCCCCTTCTCATAGTGATCTCTCAGAAAGTGAAACCTCACGTCTATGTGTTTGATTCTAGAGTGCAAGAAGGGGTTCTTAGCTACAGAAATCACAGAATTAGAGTCAACTAGGAGAGAGATCCTACCAAACTTAAGGCCGAAATCACTAAGGGTGGCTTTCATCCATAAAAGTTGGGAGCAGCAACTAGCAGCAGCAACATATTCTGCTTCAGTAGTGGAAAGAGCTACACTAGCTTGCTTGCAGGAGGAGCAAGAGACAAGAGAGATTCCTAAGAGTTGGCATGTGCCGGAAGTTGACTTGCGATCAATCCAGCAGCCAGCATGGTCAGCATCTGAGAACCCTCTAAGAGAAAGAGAAGAACCGTGTTTGTACTCATAGGAGTTGTCATGGGTTTAGAGTCACCCATGTTAAACTTCTTGAGTATGTCCCTTGTGTACTTGGCTTGATGGACGAAGGTACCCTCAAGGCCTTGCTTTATCTGCAGCCTGAGGAAGAACTGGAGCTCACCCATAAGACTCATCTCAAATTCCCTGCTCATCTGTTTAGCAAAACTCGACACCAAAGTGTGAGATGAACCACCAAATATTATGTCATCAACATATATCTGAACTATCAGGGTGTCATCACCATGACTCAACAAAAACAAGGTTTTGTCTACTAAACCCATCACAAACCCAGACTTGAGCAGGAAACTCTTCAACCTGGTATACCAAGCTCTAGGAGCTTGCTTCAGACCATAAAGGGCTTTCCTCAACTTATACACCCAGTCTGGAAATCTAACACTCTCAAAGTCAGGAGGTTATCTCACATATACCTCCTCCTCTATGAACCCGTTCAGGAAAGCAGACTTGACATCCATTTGCTGCAGTTTGAAGCCTTTAGAGGCCGCAAAGGCAAGCAAAATCCTAATGGCTTCCAAACGAGCTACAGGGGCAAAGGTCTCCTCATAATCTATGCCCTCCTTCTGACAGAAACCCTGGGCTACCAATCTCGCTTTGTTCCTCACAACCATCCCATCCTCACCCTGTTTGTTCTTGAAAATCCACTTGGTACCTATAGGGCGACAGTTTGGTGGAGGCTCAACTAAATCCCAGACATGGTTTCTCTCAAAGTTCTCAAACTCCTCATGCATGGCGTTCACCCAGTTAGGATCAGATAATGCATGTGACACATCTCGGGGCTCACAAGAAGCAACATATGCAGAGTGGGAGAAAAAGGCTAGAGAGTTAACCAAAGAGCGTGTGACGCGCTGGTGAATGTTTCCAATCATCCTGTGAGGAGGGTGATCCCACTGGACCTGTCGAGATGGAACAATCTCGGAGGTCGCCTCCCCTGCGTCCTCAGCGGGTCCAGCCTCTGCATGAGCTTGTCGTTGGGGGAGTGAGGGAGAAGCCGTGGGCAAAGGTCCTCCTTCATCATCAGAGCTCATAGCAGAGGGAGCAGGAGCTGCAGCCGGTGCAGTGGCTCCTGCATCACCATTATCACCCGCACCTTCCTCATCCTCAAAGATAGGGGTGCCTTCTTCATCATCACCTGAAAGGTCAAAGGCAGGGGTTGTGCACGACATAGTTTCATCACAAGAAACCTCACAAGTCTCAACAACTTGCTTGGCCTCCAAAATCCACACACGAAAAGCCCTAGAACTAGAAGCATACCCAAAAAAAATCCCATCCAGACAACGAGACTCAAACTTGTCCAGATGCCCCGCCTTCTTAAGCACAAAGCACCTGCAGCCAAACGCTCACAAATGCTTGACGCTGGGCTACCTACCAAACCGAAGTTCATACAAGGTCTTCCCAAGGAAAGCTCGCAAGAAGATCCGGTTCGCAATGTAATAGGCCGTGTTCACTGCCTCAGCCCAAAAGCGTCTCGGAGTCCTATGCTCATCGAGCATCGTCTGTGCCATCTCAACAAGTGTGCGGTTCTTGCGTTCCACAACACCGTTCTACGGTGGGGTATATGGAGAAGAAAACTGGTGCTCAAGACCTAGGTCACGACAAAAATTTTCGAAATGAGAGTTTCTGAATTCTCCGCCATTGTCACTGCGGATAGCCCTCATGGCCTTATGACTCTCGTTTCTCAACCTCAGTACCAGATCCCGAACAAAACCAAACGCCTCATCCTTAAACTCCATGAAAAATACCCACGAGAACCGCGAAAAGTCGTCCACAACGACAAGCACGTACCACTTCCCACTGACCGATGCTACCCGAGCGGGACCTACTGTATCCATATGGAGTAGCTCACCCGGATAGGAGGTCATAACCTGAGACACAGGAGTGTAAGAAGCAGCAACCATCTTGCCATGACGACAAGGGTGGCAAACTAAGTTCTTCTCAGCTCTCAATTTGGGCAATCCTCAGATTAGGCCCATTGAACTCAACCTGACTAGCAGATCAAAGCTCAAGTGACCAAATCTCCTATGCCACTTCCATATATCAGCAGAAGGACTAGCTACCAAACAGCGTGCAGGGCCAGAAACAGATGTAAGGTCGACCCTAAAAACCTGACCAAAAGGCAGCAAAGAGCAAACAAGGTTCTCCTCAGCATCAAGAACGGAGCACGCACCCTTCTTAAAATGAACCTCAAATCCTTCATCGAGAAGTTGCAAAACAGAAACCAAATTGAACCCCAGATTCTGGACAAAAGCAACTTCTCTCAGGGAAAGCTTAGCAGAGAGCGAAACAGAACCAACACCCAGCACTTTACCTTGACCATTGTCCCCGAATGTGATGTACTCCTTGGTGCTCACGGGGTTGATGCTGGAGAACCACTTGCGGTGCCCTATCTTGTGCCTAGAACAACCGGAGTCCATGATCCACACGTCCTCCATGCCTCGATCCTGCAAAGTCAAGAAAAGCGACGGTGAGCAAACGGTCCGGCACTGGGGTTAGTACCAAAACTGCTATACCAGTGCCGAGCCATCTGCTCAAAAGTGGGGTAAGCACAATCAACAAAACCATCAAATCTATCAGGGTAACCACGACCTCCAAAGCGTGAACCCTCATGCTCTCTCACAAACCCTCGGTCACGAGGTCCGTAGCCGCGCTGAAAACGACCAGGAGCTCGACCGACAAAGTGTCTCTCACTACCAGGAGCACGAGCCTCAAAGCCGCCTTCTCTCTCACCACCAGCAAAGCGGTCTCTCATCTCACCGCGGTGGGGAGGATCTTGCCTACCACCCTGGTAGAACTGATCCTGGTTTCCCCAAGCTCTCTCCTGCCTCTCAACCCACTTCCTCCTGAAGCAAAACTCCTCTAGGTGGCCATTCCACTGACAGAACTCACAGTGGTAGACAGGCCTCCTAGGAACTGGGTTAGGTTGGGACTTGGGCTTAGGTGGTGTAGCCTTGGGTGGCTCAGTGTCACACCCCAAAATTTCTAATTTTGGGATGTGAATAGATAACAATGAATAAAATGAAGGATTTCTAAATTTTCTAAAATTTTCGAACTTGTAAGTTTTGCTAGATTGAAAGAAGCGTATGCTTTTGAAAATTTTTTCCAATGAGAACTCATTTGTTTGTTGCATTCATGCCGAATTGCATAGTGTTTATGTGTGTAAAATGAGGTTTCAAAATATTTCAAAACCGGCTAGGTTTCAAGTCCATCTCAATTCATATCTCTAAAATCCTAGTCCTTTGCTTCCTTGCCAACTCGAGTTGTATCTCTAAAGTTTCACCGACTCAAAACTATAAACCAATCTTGTTGACCATCCTCTACACTAAGTCACGTCTTTCAATTTATCTAAGTCATTCTTAAAACCTTTGATGATATCACCCGACCTCACTCTTTTTGCCTCTTTTGAAATCAACATTTCGACATCCTGTTTCCATGTTTACCTTTTCATCATTTCTTTCCATTGACATCATTTGGTAAAACTTAGTGTCATTCTTAGGCTCATGTCCAAATGATGTTCTCTTCTATCTCTCATTCCATAGAACCCAGAAATTCCTAATTCGGTTCTAGTTGATGCCGTCGAATTTTCTCCCTTATCATTTTCTCTCCCGTGCATGACAAACTCAAGACTCAATCAATGGGTCAAGGCCCAAAGTTTCCACTCATTTTGACCTTGGATCAAGGCCCGAAATCCTTTCTTTTATTTCCCACTTCTGTCCATAGCTTGGGCCAGCCCTAAACAGGCCCAAAACAGCCCAAACTAACCCTAATCTTTCTCTCCCTAGCTGCCCCTCCCCTCCTGGTCGCCCCTCCCCTCTCCTGGCCGCCCCTGCCCTTCTTCCTCATGAGAAAACAGAAGGACGGAGCAGCCATGGCCGCCCCTCTCCCCCATGGCTGCCCTCTCTCATCCCTACACTCCCCCCCACCACCGAAACATGAAAACGGAGTGCTCTTATCACAAGGAAGATGATCCCCTGCTACGTTCTTCGATCCACGCCCTCAAGGATGCCATGGAGGTTGCCTCCTTGCTGCTGCCCCTGCTGTCCATGGGTGTGGAGACCATGGAGAGCACCCCCGACGATCCCCAACGCCGAGGCAAGGCTGCAGCCCTATGGGATCGTGTGCGCAGCGGCATCACCGCCTTGATGTTGCCCATGTCACCTCTTCCACCACCAAACCCTAGGTGATGACACCCCAAATATGTTCCTCTATGTTTCCTTGTTTCCTGCTGCAATTCGTAGGCTGTAGATGGATGTCCATCAAGTTCCGGCAAGGTTTACCATGGGACGTCTCGCTGCACTAGCGGGAAGCCATGCTGTCCCTACTTGGCGCTGCGTTCCCCGCTGACCTGGTAGTCCAGGGGTCATGCCCTTTCATCAGATCATACCTTGCACCCCTGTGCATGTCCCCATAAAATGGTTTGTCCATAGGTGTATTGATGTGAGAGTTACAGCCGTCGCCGTGCTCGCTGTCACTGCAGTCCAGACAGCAGCACTGTTACCACTTCGGCGCATGTTTTCTCAATGATCCGGAGGTCCAATCAGCGAGCCCTTCGACGGAGATGTGTATTATATCCTCGAACACGTTCCTGTAATTTGGTTTCACCATTTGTGCTGCAATGAGAAAGATATGGCCGTCGTTGTGCTCGCTGTCGCTGCCGTCTTGGCAGCAGCACTGCTGCCCCTATGGCACATGCTTTCCTAGTGATCAAGTGGTCCATTTGATGAACCCTCTGGCCAGAGCGTGCCTCATATTCTAGAATATGTCTTTATAAAAGGGTTTGTCCATAGGCACAGCAATGCGAGAGTTATAGCTCTTGCCATGCCCGTTGTCTCTGCTATTAAAACAGCCATGCAGCACAGCCTTACGCTCGCATTCTACATTGATCTAGAAGGGTTATGGGTGACCCCTTTGGCCAAAGTATTCCTTATATATCAATGCACAATACCACAAATTGGTGCAGCATTTGGTTCTGGTCTGGACAATTTTGCCAATGGTTCTGTTCTTATTATCCGGCTGTCCGGCAGATTTCAGCACACACCTGTTAGCAAACGGTGCATTTTCTGTTGATCCGGCAGTCCTCATGAACTATCCTCTTGTCATAAACATGTTCACATGTGTGTCCAACATGATCCCAAGAGATCAATCTCAAATTTTCTTATAGTGACCAGAACACAAACAATCCATTGACATCTCCACAGACAACCGTCCCGCTAGCTAGTCTGTTGTCCTTGGAAAGTTTCAGTGAGTCTACCCACTCCCGGTCATGGCATGTTTTACTTAAGAAGTTTAACCTCATTACCAAGGTCTTGCTGCGAGTCTTTGTCCCTTAACCCATGATCTGCTTCTAGCACTCATCGGCCATTCGACAAACATGAAACTCATTGCAAACTCTAATCATGATGTTTCCCATACACCACAAAATCTTTTTTGTTCCTACCTTCATATCCTTCATCGTGAGTTTATTCTTTTCTAGCCACCTTTATATCCTTGTTAAACATTGTTCCAGATGTTGCGCTCCCATGTTATTAGTAACGACTAGTGTTCTTTTTATGTTCTTTATAAAATCATTTATTTGTATGGTGTATTGTTCTTAGTTCCCCTTTGTTTGTTGTTACAGTTGTTTGCGCTGAGGCTCGATGTGTGTGAACAGCAGCAGGAGTACTTTGAGGAAGGCAAGTATAACATGGACACAACCCAATAATCATTGAATCACTTCATATGCATGTGTCTAATTTTTTGTATGCCAATAAGGACTGTACCTAGCCTCTGTTATCGCAATGTTTACCTATGGGGATGCATGTGGGTTAAGTTTTGCTAGTTGCTGCTCAAACTCATGTATCTTTTGTTAATAATTTTGATTAATGGATCTATGCAATCAAATCTTGAGCTTGACCCGCTGTGGTTCATGTTCCTTTAAAAATGGCTTTTTAGCAACTTGGTTTAGGGGGCGTGAGCATGTATTTTGCTCATAGCCACTCTCCTTAAGGACCGGTTCGCAAAGCGACAACCTGGGACAACAGTGCTACCATGAGACTGGAATGGGACGGTCTTGGCTAATTAATTGGGTTGCATTGGTTTGGGAGTAACTTACCGACGGGGCAAGAGGGGAGGTGAGCTTCTGTGGCCCTCGCGCTACTTGGGTTGAGTGCGTTTATCTCCCCTTGAGGCTTGCTCCACAGTTGCGGACCCTGAAACGTTAGCGGTTACACCTTACCAACGTGATCTTTGTAAAGGCCTCGTAGTGTGCTTGCTAGCCATCTCATCTAAGATAATGTGGTGGACCACTAGTGTAGCCCACGACTCATGGGTAAAGATGTACGACCTCTCGAGAGTGTAAAACTGACATGTCAACCATGCTCACGGTTATGAGCAGCCCAGATCCTTTATGCAGATTAGTGGTTCTGTTGGGTTTGAAAGTGGTTCTTATGTTAATATTGTTAACTAATGTTCACATGCAATATCTTGGGTTTAATGGTTTATCTACCCACTTGTAGTAACTAGTTGTTTAATAAAACTTGACCAACTAAAAGCTCATGCAACGTGTCAGCCAACCTTAGAGCCTCATAGTTCATGTTATACTTGTGGAGTACGAGTTGAAGTACTCACGCTTGTTTCTTTTATTTCAACCTACTGTTGGCTGGAACCCAACAGTAGGTTGAAATTCTTGTTTAAATGATATGTAATAAAGCATTGTCTATGATATCACTGTTAATTGTCTCTATATGTGTGAGATTAGATCCTGGCACACATGTAGTTTTACTCTGGTTTGTCTTTTTAAACCAGGGTGTGACACTCAGGATGCTGGACTAGCTTCTTGCCCTTGGGCTTAAGCTCTTCCTCAACAATCTTGTCTAGCTTAGCCTTGGAAGGCTTGGGTGTCCAGTACTGCTTTTTTGGGGCAGCCTTGGGTGGCTCATGGTAAACCCCATCAACAGTCTCTCTTGGCTGGGTAGGTGTAGTCTTGACCTTAACTGGGGCACTCTTCTTACCCGGAGTGCTGCACTCTCCAAACCCAACACCACTCGTCTCACCCTCGGCTTTCTTGGTGCTCTCTATGATCATCTCCAGTTGGGGTTGCCTAGCATATACCCAACTGAGTATCTCTCTCAACCTATTATTGTCATTCTGCAAAGACAACACCTCCTCCCTCAGATCCTCCAGAACTACAGTCTGGGTAGCACAAGTGTCACAGTCTAGGGAGGGAACCACAACAGCATTCTCCAACTTCCTAATGGTGGCATCCCTATCCACCAGCTGCATCCTAAGGGTTAGGTAGTTCTCACAAGTGTCAGTAGATGCTGAAAGCACCTCAAAGTCAGTTCTCAACTGCTCTAACTCAACTCTCAAAGTAGGACAGACCATACACGCACCCAAAAGCGTAGGTCTAGCCCTAAGCTCCTCAAGCTCCATAAGCTGCCCCTCAAACTTCTCCTTCAGCACAGCTAGCTCTCTAGTTAGACAGGGGCAAGACTCACACTCGAGCTCTCTACTCAAAGTAGGCTCATCCAGTTTGGACTGGAGTTTGCCTAGCTCAGCCTTCAACTCATCTATCTCCTCTACCCACTTAGCATACCTATCTCTCTAGTCACCAAGCTCCGTCATGAAAGACTCGCAGGTAGGGCACTCAATCTCACTGGGTTGGGGTCTCACACTCCTCAACCTCTCATTCTCTTCTAAAGCCTCAGCAAGTTGGTCTTTCAACTTCTGCAGCTTCTTAGTTGCTTTCTCCAGCATCTTATCCTAGGCTTTCAACTCATGACTGCTCTGCTCTAGCATCTCAAGGATTTTGGCTTGCTCAGGAGTTACCTCATCATCGGAAGAAGAGTTGCTGCCGTCATCCTTGTTCTCCTTGTCCTCAAGCGCCATGGAGTAAACCGAGCTCCTCTTGTCCTTGTTCTTGCTCCTAGACTTGGTGGAGATGAAGCACAAGCCCGCTGGACCTCCTTGATTGTTCCTCTTGTCCTTCCTGTACGTGATCTCCTCATCGCTTGAGCTCGACGAGGACGAAGAGGAAGAAGATCCGCTGCTGCAGAACCCAATCTCAGCGAAGAAGGACTTGTCTCGCTTTTGGTTGTCCTTCTGGTAGCATTTGAAAGCCTTCTAGAAGTTCTTCTTGCCGAAGGGACGCTTGCCGAAGCTGTGCTTGCTAGAGCGGTGCTTGTCAAAGCTTGCCTTGCCGGGGTGGTACTTCTCGGAGTCGTGGGAGTAGGTCTTGCCCTTCTTGTAGTAGTCGTTCTTGTTGGGGCACTCGGCGATGAAGTGGCCGACCTCTCCGCACTCGAAGCACTTGGGCCGCTCTCCCCTCTTCTTGCTCATCCGGTTGTCATAGGCGCGCTGAAAGCGACTAGACACCAAACACAACTCATCATCCCCAAGTGTCGCTAGCTGCTCCTCTGTAACAGACATCAAAGCAGAAAACGAGAAGTTGTGTAACATGGGGTTAGTGACAGACTCACTAGAGGGGGTAGCCAAGACCTGACTCTTAGAACCTATACAAGCGAGGGAGTCCCTCATCTTGTAATCTACCTCGGTGGCCTTGAGCTTACAATAGAGCGCCTCTACTCCAATCGTATCATACCCTGCTGACTCAATGATTGAGTTCACCTTGATCTCCCATATTTTTCTGTCCAAAGCATACAGCAACTTGACAGCCTGCTGATGATCGGTATATGGGAGGGCAGTAGGGGCAGAGTTGACATGCAACTTGTTGATGATCGACTGAAAGCGACCAAACAAGTCGTCTACTGACTCTCCCGGCTTCTGGACGAAATTCTCATATTCGCGCCGGTAAGTCTCCATAAGCCTAGCCTTAATCGTCGCCGTACCCTCATGATGTGCACTAAGAAGTGACCATATCTCACGTGCAGTCTTAAGGTGACTCACTCTCTCATAATCCATGGGACCAAGTCCGGAGAAGAGAAAGTTAACAGCCTTGGCATTCGCCTCATGCTGAGCCACGATATCCTGCGTAGTACGCTCAGCGACCAGAAGCACCACAAAAGTCGTACTCTGAGTAGCATCCCATATGTCCTGACTGTGGCTAACAAAGAACGCCTCCATCCTACCCTTCCAGTAGGGATAGCCATCGGAGCCAAGGACGGGAATCTTCCCAGAGTAAGTCATAGTCGCAACGGTTTCTTCACCGGTTAAGGTATGGGAAACCTAATCGGCTCTGATACCACTTGTAGGACCGAGACATGCGACTAGAGGGGGGTGAATAGAAGCACTTGAAAACTCAGGCTCAAACCCCCACCGCAGTGCAAAACGGAAATAACACCCACAACGAAGAAGCTAGACACCGTCCACTGAGAGGATACGTATCTAGCTCACAACATGTGCTTGGTACCGTCCACTGAACAGATACATACCAAGCACCAAGCGGAAGCACACGCTCAAACGGCCAAGAAAAAGAGCGCAAAAGGAACCAACTTCGGAAAACTGCAGATTTCAGACAGACAGGGCTGCAAAGAAAAATCTCAAAACCCTAGATGCAAAGCTCCAAACCACCCCAAACAATTACCACACCTTCACAAGGCAATAGGGAACAGCTCCAGAAAATTTTAGGCCAATTGGAGCAAGTTGTGATCACCGGACCGTCCGGTGATTGAGCACCAGACCGTCCGGTGTTCACAGACTGACACTCCGAAAAGATCTCACTCAAAACTCAACCAAAGCAACTCCAAAAATTTTGAAATTTTTACTGAAGGTTAAGAAGGGGCCAAGGAACAACTCCACAAATTTTTAGCTCAATTGGACAAGAAATAAAACTCCAACACTCACCGGACCGTCAGGTGATATGCACACCGGACCGTCCGGTGCTCAGAAACAGACAGACCAACCTCCAAAGAAAAATACGAAAACCAAGTCAAAACACCTCTAAAAATTCTAAAATTTTTATGGGAGCTTTATGATTCACAGGACAAGTGCTCCACAAAATTTCAGTTCATTTGGAGCACGTTTGATCATAGAACCAACCACTAAACGAAATAGACAGCCATCGGACGTTATAGACAGACAGAAAAATAGCCACACGAAACTTGAACTTCCGACGCCAAAACTTGACCAAACCTTCACCAATATTCACAAAATTTCGCACAAACTAACCTAGCTCCATTCCAAAGCTATTCCCAAAAGGTCTATTGAAAAAGATCAAGGGATTAGCTAGAATTTTAGATCTCGTGAAGAGGTGAATATTTGAGCAAGAAAAGGGAAAGCTCAAGAACAACTTGCTTGTGGCAATCCTTCGGCATTGAGATGTTCTAAGACATAATCTCCACGTCCTTGCAAGTCCAAAACACAAGGAAAACAAATGATTCAACCTTGGCCAAAACAAACACGCAAAAAGCCAAGGATTGAAGCCAAAAACCAAAGAGAACAAGGGGAGGAGAAGCACACAAAGTTGCTGCACGAAACCACTTCGATTATGAGCCTCAAAAGAGGTCTTAGGTCAGATTACAATGAAAGATTTCGTCCCAAGCAACCACCCTCACCTTCCCTCTTGATTTGGAGGCTAGATCTCACCCTAACCCTCCTAAACTTGGAGCTGAAAGCTTGAGGACGAAAATTACCCTAAGGAAATGAAAACCTAGCTGCCAAGACTACCTCTAATGACCAGTTCTTAGGCTATTTATACACCGGTTCAGTTTTGGCATTTTTACACATAGACCCCTAACACTAGAAACGCCAGGAGGGGCTAAAACATTAAAGAACCCGAAATATCGGGGACGGACGACCACGATGAAGACTTAATCTTCTTAGCTATCATGCAATCTTTGGATGTCCTCCACGTGGCCAGTAGTCCAATCCGCCTTTGCACCCCCGGTTTTGAAATCAGAAACCGAGAAACTTTAGGAAGTCTCCGTCTGGGCCGGACATGGCCCATCTTCTCTATCTTGGTGAGTCGTGTCCCAACTCACCAAGCCTTGGGTAGCTTGGGTGGCGGTTTTGAGCCGAAGCCGCCAAAGCCTCCCTTGTACGCCTTCGCACCGTGCACTCGGGTTGGAGCACCACGGTGGCACTCGGCTTTTCCAGTCCATCGGAGTCGCCTCGCAGTCCATCGGAGGGCTTACACCACCGTTGCCGAACCGCCCCTCCGTGTACCAAGCTTCCATGGCCGAACGACGCTGAGCATTGCCTCTGGTCCATTGGAGGGCTTTTGCCTCAGTCCATCGAGTTCTTCATCATCTACCTCCAGTCCATCGGAGGGCTTGAGCTCGTTGACAATCACTCATCACACCAGGAGAGCAATGAGACCGGTCCATTGGCTCTCAACGCTCTGGCCCGCTCGTCAGCCTCATCCTCCACCTTCAACCACCAACCGCTCTGCCCAGGACAAGCTCAAGCCGAGCCACGCCCGACTACGGTCCAAGCCACGCGCCCGCGTTCCCGGCCTCGCCCCGAGGATCACGCGTCCACGCTTCCGCCCTTCCTCCCCACGCCTTTCCCTTTCCTTTCCCTGCTCACGCGCGCACCGAGCGGCGCGGACTCCAAGTTCGATTCGCGTCGGACTCCACCGCGCACCGCACTTTCCTTGCCCCCTCCGCAAGCCTCGGCCTCCGAGCTATAAAAGGTGCCGACCCCCAACGCCTAGAGCAGCAAACCCGAGCCTTAATCCGCCGCCGTGCACCATAGCTTGCGCCGCTCGCCACGAGTTCACGGCAAGTTCACCTTCGGGTTTTGCCTCTACACGCCCTCACCGCCGACGACGTCTAGCTCGCGACCATCACTTCGAGGTATAGCCTCTAAACGCTTAAGCTAGGCCCTCCTTTCGTCTGGTGTCATCGATTTGAGCTCACTGCGCCACCGCCCGTTCACGCAGGGACGCCACCGGTCATCGCCGTCATTTCCGTATGCCACCGCTGCCCCTCCGACGTCCACATCTACAGCAGTTGCTTCGCCTTGAGGTGAGGCGTCTCCCTAGCCAACTCTAGTCCCCAATCATGCCCTACACCGACGGCAATTTCTCACCGGAGTTGTGCCTCCGGCCCGCCCCGTCGCCAGCCGCCGTAGGCCGATGCGCCGCCACCTAGACCGCCCCAACCGCTTCGCCGCTGCCCCTGCTCGCTTGCGCGCCTTGCCCTGCTAGCCCTAAGCCATCGGAGCCGCGGAACCGCGGAGCTCCGGTGATGCTCCGCCGCGCCCGTGACGCCGCTGGCCAAAAGCCGCCGCCGAACTCCCTCTCCCACCGCCTGATCTATTCCAGACCGTCCGATCAAGATCTAACGGCCGTAAGCCGTGCAACAATACCGGTCAGCGCCGCGGTTTTGCAAATGAGCCCCTGGAGTTTTTGCTATTCAACCCGCAGTCCAGATCTATTAGGTTTAGGTCCCAGGTTTTCTCGGTTAGGCCCCTGTAGATTCAAATCTCTTTTATCTTAAGCCTTGTACCTTGACTTTTGTGTTTTAACTCCGTTTTGAGCGATTCTCGAACCTCCGAGATCGTGATAATGCATAGATTAGGTTTAAATCATTTTTAATCTCTGTTCATGATGTTTGGTGTACTGTTTTAGTTATTTTGTTCTTATTGCCAGTATGTGTGCAACGTGTAGGAGACGAACCGGTTGTGTTTGCCGAAAATCAATCTTGGGAAGTTCCTGAGCAAGTTTTTGCTGAGGAAGGCAAGTATTCTTTGACCTATGTCCTATTTACATTAATTACACAATCTAGAGCCCAATTTGATTGCTCCTATTAAGGATGACTAGCCTCATATGTCTTTATATGCCTATGAAACTTGGGATGGGCTGTGATGTTATAAATTAATTGCTTCCGCACAACCCACTTTATTTATGTTCTTAATATTAATTAATTAATGATGAAACTGATGATAAAAGTATGGTTTTGGCAATATGGGGATTTGAGCATGTTTTGTGGGTTTGCTCGATGGCCTCACCCTAAGGATCGGTTTGCCGAGTGACCACACAGGAAAAAAGTTCAACCACAAGACTCACATGGGCACTGGGCTTGACTGATTAATTAGATGAACTAGAGTTTTGGCTTACTTTCCTGAAACATGGCGTATGAGGGGTCTGGGGGATATGGGACTTTGCCCTTTTGCCAATGTGGTGCAGTTTGATTTATTGGTCACCCTTTGGAACGAAATCTCATATCTTTAGTTGACTGGAGTAACCTGTAACGAGTGGGCCATAACTCTAGAAATTCTTTGTAAAGGTCTCGTAGTGAAACACTGCCGACTCACCAAAGGTCAGTGTTTGAGGGCCCATACAGCCCAAGGCAAATGGGAATCATGACTTGTGGGTAAAGTTGTACAACCTCTTGAGAGTGTTTAAAACTGATATATCAGCTGTGCTCACGGTTAAGAGCGGCCTAGACCCTTACAGATTAGAGTTTGATGTTCAGGGTAAATGGCTCAAGGTGATCATGGTAATGATGATGATAACAACAACGGTTACGGTTATGATTCATGCTTATTTATTCAATATGATTTACTGTCTTTATAATAATGGGATGGGTTATGCTAATCATTGCTAGTAATAAAACTTGACCAATTAGAAGCAACCGCTATTGTCTGTCCACTAAAAAGCCAGTCCATTTTATCCTAAAACGGAATACTTGCTGAGTACGTCATGTACTCATTCTTGCTTATTCTATACCACGTTGCATCCATTGCAACCGCTGCTCAGATCCAGAAGGGAATGGTGATGAACCCTAATCAGGAGTTCCAAGCCTACGACGGGTTCTAGGCTGGTGTGCCATCCGTCAGTTGCCTGTGGAGCATGGTCGTCTTCCGCTGTCATTTAGTTATTTCATTTTTTTTCGTTAAGTTACTCGATTTCGATAAAGACATTATGGTTTGTAATATTGGTCATTACTCTTAAGTTAAAGTACTGGTTGTGTTATTACTTTTGTTTATGCTGTGTATGTGGTTAAACTGATCCTGGCACATACATGGTTAGCACTTGGTTTTGTTTCTAAAACTGGGTGTGATAGAAGTGGTATCAGAGCCGTACTGACCGTAGGACGCAAGCCTAGAATAGAACTGGTCATTTTTAAGGAATTTGCTTACCTTTTCTTGCTTTCTCCATTCAAACACTTGCAATATATGCTATTTTGATATCAGTACTTGTCTATTTCAATTATGACTTTCTATGTCTGCTCATCCATCCCATAATAGAGCTATTTCTTATATTTGTTTCCGTTGTGGGCCTATAGATGTCGAGCTTTAAGCGTGGTGCCCGCATGCGTGTTGGTGGACGCATTGGTAGACTAGACAAGACCAAGCTGCCAACACCAACCCCACGATCCCCACCGCCACAAGAGTGGGAAGATCGGATCGACACTGATGAGGAGGACCCCGAAGAGCTAGTGCCAGATTCGTCTGATGAAGAGCAATCAGAAGAGCCTGAAGTGCAGCCAGAAGTGCCATCTGTTGTTCCAGAAGACTAAGCCGCAACCCAAGGTCAAGACGGAAGACAAGCCCAAGAACAGCAGAATAAGGATGAAGATCGCTGGAACGAGAGCGTCCACCGTTGGTTCGACTACCCACTGCCGTTTCCTCGGATGTTGCGGGAGGCGTTAGTGAGGCTCTGACTTGGCCACGCATGGGTCACGTATGTGGGATCTCGCTATCGTCACCGTATCTATCAAGAAGACTGGGCCATGGCCGTACAGATCAGCGTTTTGGATGAGTATGGAGTGCGTCGGGACATCGCCCTTAGCTACACCCCTGCCCTTCGCCACAACTATGAAGCCGCCATCAGTGATGCAGCTCAGGAAGCCCTGGCGACCCTATGCTACTCTTGCCATAGCCTGTTAGCCGATGGTACGCTACGTTACCTTCCCCGCCGTCAGCCTGGAGGACTCGACACATGGATCGTTACTCCTGCTGCGGAGAGGAACCCGTGCCTTGAAGCCACCATCGATTACCTTGTCGCGCTCAATACCGATTACAATGCCCTTGCTGAGGAGTTGCGCACGGCAAAGCTGAAAATTTCAAGATTGCGCGCTCAAATTACACCAAGCATGTCATTGTTCAACCCCGTCTACTACCCACCAAGGAAGAGGGTCTGCTACAATGACCCAGCAGCAAGGACCTACATTCGACATCCTTAGGAGAGTTAACCTTGTAATAGGGTCCATTAGCATCGTCTAGTTTAGGTAGATCGGATAGACTTAGATCGTTTAAAAGTGTGCACATTTGCTTGTAATGGTGTCATATGGATGATTTGGTTCTTTGTAATGAGTGCTTAAGTTGTGGGGTGATGTCCACAATTTAGTCTCTTGGTTGGAGGCTTAAAAAGTTTAATAAAGATAGTTAGTTTGGGAAAAGCCTTGCTCTATCTATATCTATGATTAGATCTTTATCTTATCTATCTTGGTTACCAATGTTGAATGAGACCAATGACCTGGGATAAGTGCTAATGATATATTTGGCCCAATCAGATGAGTACGGGACGTGGTCGTGGTCGTGGAGGTAGAGGAGGTCGTGGAGACGAAGGGCTCCCGAATCCACCGCCGTCGATGACTATGGAGCAGCTGATCATGAACCAGACCCAATTGATACAAGCTCTCGGTCAAGCCGTGAGGGCCATGCACCAGGCGCAACAGCAACCACCCCCGCCACCGCTGCCGCAACCGCGGGACAGACGCGCGGATTTTCTAAAAGGACACCCACCGGTATTTACTCACTCTGCCGACCCCATGGATGCAGAAGACTGGCTCCGCACAATAGAGCAGGAGCTGGACGTCGCTCAGTGCACCAACCAAGAGAGGGTTCTCTACGGTCCTCACCAACTACGGGGTACCACCCAACAATGGTGGGAGTCATACCGCTTGGCTCATAACAACCCTAACACTATCACCTGGCAAGAGTTTGCTGAGAGGTTCAGAGCACATCACGTTCCCACTGGTGTGATGTCATTGAAGAAAGAGGAGTTTCTAGCACTCACTCAGGGTGCTATGTCTGTCAGTGAGTATAGGGACAAATTCCTACAGCTGTCCCGCTACTATCCAGAGGAGGTTGATACCGATCCCAAGAAGTAGTACCGCTTTCTCAAAGGCTTGGTTGATCCGCTCAGGTACCAGCTCATGAACCACACTTTTTCTAACTGCTAGCATCTGATAGACCGAGCTATTGTGACGGAAAATACTCGTCGCGAGATGGAGGAGAAGAAGCATAAGAAACAGGCACAACAGTCTAGCAGCCACACCCAACCTAAGTACTCTGGGTCAACCTATTACCAGAACCACCCTACACAGAGCACTAGGCAGCAAGGCAATGGTCAAGTACAGCACTCCAATAATCAAGCTCAGCATCATCAGACCCCTGTCAGCACTCCTGTGAAGACTGGCACGCCAGTACAGTTAGGGAGTAATAATTGCTTCAAGTGTGGTGGAACCGGCCATTGGTCCTAGCAGTGCCCGCAGAAAAATACACCGCAGCAAACCCCAAGAGGAGGCGCCACCACTCTAGTGTCTGGACAGCCGCGCAATACAAATGGACAAGTGAATTACGTGTCAGCCGAAGCTATGCAAGGAGCTCCCAACGGAGTGCTAGGTACGTTCTTCGTAACTTTTGCACCCTACCTCGATCCTTTTGATTCCGGTGCTTCGCATTCATTTATTACCGTCCAATATGGGAACCATCATAAAATACCAGTAGCAACTATGGAATGTCCCATATTAGTAAGTTCACCAGGAGGAGGAATGAAGGTGGACAGTGTTTGTCTGAGTACCAAAATTAATTTAAGGGGGGTAGGATTTCTTGCTGACCTTATAATCTTGGAAACAAGAGGGATAGATGTCATTTTTTTGGAATGGGTTGCAAAATTTCAACGGAATAATAGTATGTGCTGAGAAGACTTTGACCACGCCATCCGGGGAACACCTGGAAGTTTTGATGGACATACCCTAGTTGGGAGAATTTAAGGGTACCAGAGAAACAGTTACCAAAGGATGACCTTATAGTAGATTCCCTGAAACTCTTTGCTAGCCAATCCTAAAATCTTGGGACGAGATTTCTTTAAGGGGATAGATTTGTAACACCCTAATTTTTGCTATATGAAAATCTTTTCATAAAATAATTTAATTTTGCTTAGAGTTGGATTTATTTATGCATGACACCATAATGCTTTATTTATTTCTAATATTAACCCAGTAAAATGAATCATAGGTCCAACTTGTGTGAACCTACATGCCGTTACATATTTTTATTGGGTGATTTGTAGTGTTTCAAGTTGAATTCAAATTCATTTAAGCGTTTCAAATATTTCTCCTTCCTCAATATCAAATCGAAAATTTCTCTTTTTCTCTTTCTTCTCTTTTCTTTGGTTTTGGCCCAACCGGCCCAGTCAACCACGCCGGCCCAACCGGGAATCAGCCCAACTCGCGCCCTCCACCTTCTCTCACTGCGCAGCTGGCCTCACCTGTCGGCGCTTCCTTTCCTCACCGAACCCCGCTCCTCTCTCACTGACGCTCCGGGCCCGCTCGTTAGCCTCGTCCTGCACCTTCAACCACCGACCGCTCCGCCCGGGACAAGCTCAAGCCGAGCCGCGCCCGACTATGGTCCACGCCGCATGCCCGCGTTCCCGGCCTCACCCCGAGGATCACGCGCCCACGCTTCCGCCCTTCCTCCCCACGCCTTTCCCTTTCCTTTCCCTGCTCACGCGCGCACTGATCGGCGCAGACTCCAAGTCCGATCTGCGTCGGACTCCACCTCGCGCCGCACTTTCCTTACCCCCTCCGCAAGCCTCGGCCTCTGGGCTACAAAAGGTGCCGACCTCCAACACCTAGAGCACCAAACCCGAGCCCTAATCCGCCGCAGTGCACAATAGCTTGCGCCGCTCGCCACGAGTTCACGACAAGTTCACCTTCGGGTTTCGCCTCTACACGCCCTCACCGCTGATGACGTCTAGCTCGTGACCATCGCCTCGAGGTATAGCCTCTAAACGCTTAAGCTAGGCCCTCCTTTCGTCTTGTATCGTCGATTTGAGCTCACCGCGCCGCCGCCCGTTCACGCAGGGACGCCACCGATCGCCGCCGTCGACGCTGTACGCCGCCGCTACCCCTCCGATGTCCACATCTACACCAGCAGCTTCGCCTTGAGGTGAGGCGTCTCCCTAGCCAACTCTAGTCCCCAATCGTGCCCTACACCGACGGCAATTCCTCGCCGGAGTTGTGCCTCCGCCCCGCCCCGTCGCCAGCCGCCATAGGCCGATGCGCCGCCGCCTAGACCGTCCCAACCGCTTCGCCACTGCCTCTGCTCGCTCGCACGCCTTGCCCTGCTAGCCCTAGGCCCACCGGAGCCGCGGAACCGCGGAGCTCCGGCGATCCTCCGCCACGCCCGTGACGCCGCCGGCCAAAAGCCGCCACCGGACTCCCTCTCCCACCGCCCGATCTACTCTAGACCGTCCGATCAAGATCTAACGCCCGTAAGCCGCGTGACCCGGAGTCAATACCGGTAACAACCACGGTTTTGCAAAAGAGCCCCTAGAGTTTCCGCTATTCAACCCGCAGTCCAGATCTATTAGGTTTAGGTCCCTGGTTTGCAAGATCTCTTTTATTTTAAGCCTTATACCTTATTTTATGCATAACTTTTGTGTATTAACTCCGTTTTGAGCGATTCTCGAACCTCCGGGATCGTGATAATGCGTAGATTAGTTTTAAATCCTTTTTAATCTTTGTTCATGATGTTTGGTGTACTATTTTAGTTATTTTGTGCTTATTGTCTGTATGTGTGCAACGTGTAGGAGACGAACCGGTTGTGTTTGCCAAAAATCAATCTTGGGATGTTTCTGAGCAAGTTTTTGCTAAGGAAGGCAAGTATTCTTTGACCTATGTCCTATTTACATTAATTACACAATCTAGAGCCCAATTTGATTGCTCCTATTAAGGATGACTAGCCTCATATGTCTTTGTATGCCTATGAAACTTGGGATGGGCTGTGATGTTATAAATTAATTGCTTCCGCTCAACTCACTTTATTTATGTTGTTAATATTAATTAATTAATGATGAACTTGATGATAAAAGTATGGTTTTAGCAACATGGGGATTTGAGCATGTTTTGTGGATTTGCTCGATGGCCTCACCCTATGGATCGGTTCGCCGAGCGACCACCCAGGAAAATAGTACAACCACAAGACTCACATGGGCACTGGGCTTGACTGATTAATTAGATGAACTAGAGTTTTGTCTTACTTTCCTGAAACATGGCGTATGAGGGGTCCGAGGGATATGGGACTTTGCCCTTTGCCAATGTGATGCAGTTTGATTTATTGGTTACCCTTTGGAACGGAACTCTCATATCTTTAGTTGACTGGAGTAACCTGTAACGAGTGGGCCATAACTCTAGGAATTCTTTGTAAAGGTCTCGTAGTGAAACCCTGCCGACTCACCAAAGGTTAGTGTTTGAGGGCCCGTACAGCCCGAGGCAAATGGGAATTACGACTCGTGGGTAAAGTTGTATAACCTCTCGAGAGTGTTCAAAACTGATATATCAGCCGTGCTCACGGTTAGGAGCGGCCTGGACCCTCACAGATTAGAGTTTCATGTTCAAGTTAAATGGCTCAAGGTGATCATGGTAATGATGATGATAACAACAACGGTTACGGTTATAATTCATGCTTATTTATTCAATATGATTTACTGTCTTTATAATAACGGGATGGGTTATGCTAATCATTGCTAGTAATAAAACTTGACCAACTAAAAGCAACCGCTATTGTCTGTTCACTAAAAAGCCAGTCCACTTTATCCTAAAACGGAATACTTGCTGAGTGCATCATGTACTCATTCTTGCTTATTCTATACCACGTTGCATCCATTGCAACCGCTTCTCAGATCCAGAAGGGAATGGTGATGAACCCTAATCAGGAGTTCCAAGACTACGACGAGTTCTAGGCTGGTGTGCCATCCGTCAGTTGCCTGTGGAGCATGGTCATCTTCCGCTGTCATTTAGTTATTTCATTTTTTTTCATTAAGTTACTCGATTTCGATAAGGACATTATGGTCTGTAATATTGGTCATTACTCTTAAGTTAAAGTACTGGTTGTGTTATTACTTTTGTTTATGCTGTGTATGTGGTTAAATGATACTAGCACATACATGGTTAGCACTTGGTTTTGTTTCTGAAACCGGGTGTGACAGTCCCCAACCCGCGGCCGACGCGCGCTACTGCCGCCGCCGTCGACCCCCTTCGCCTCCTCACCCACCCCTCTCCGCATTTCTTTAGCGACGCCTTCAGCTCCACCTCAACGCAGCGATCCCTCTCCATGCCTGCAGCACCGCTGTCTCCGTCGAAGAGAGGCCCCTCCAGATCTGTGACAAAAGCAGCGCCACCCAAAAAAGTAAGATCAATCTCCGAACGTAACTTGTATTTATTTATCAATCTACCCTTCGATGATTTGATAGTTTAAGTTTAATCTCTCATGATCTACCTCAGTAGTTGCATTTATTGGTTTGACATCTTTCTGTTATGAATCGTATTTATTGATTTTGGACAACATTCACAACAATCACAATTGCAGAAAGGGTTTTATCCACTTCCACGTAGCTATTTATGCATCTCAGCTCTAAAGCTAATGCGTGGATGATGCTGGCAGTGATAAAAGGGACGACCATTAGTTGATTTTTGACAGATTCTATGATTTATACTACATATTGTTAAGAGTTTTATGCACCATTTTATAGATGATTATGCATTCTATCCAAAACAATCGCCGGCGGTGATAATGGGACCACTATTAGTTGATTTTTGGCGGATTATACGATTTTTATTACATATTGGTTAAAGTTTTATTCACAATTGCATAGATATTTATGCATACTGTCGGAACCATAACATGCCTGAAATCATCAGGTTATTTGATTTATGCATACACAAACAAGTTTTTATGTCAGCATCAATGGATCAGTGTACTATTATCAGTTTTTGATGCCTGCTTATGTTGATGTCTATGCAGATTGGAGATATGTTTTTATGATATTATCAGTATATCAATTTACCATAGTACCATTTTTGCCATTTCAATGCTTTATGCACTGGAGGTAACTCTTGTCTCCACCACCTGCATTTTTGCTAGGCCAGCAATGAAAAAGGATGTTTGGACTACGGGGAATGAGGACACTGGTGATGACGAAGGAGATTTCATGCCCCCAGCCAAGAAGCCCCGGCCGTCCCCTGCCAAACATTCCCAAAAAGTAACCACCGGGAAGGTGAAGCTGAAGGACTCCGTAGAACAGGCATTTTTTTACATTTTTATTCTCCCCTCATCAGCAATTTCATGCATGTTAAAACAAATGTTTATGCAATACAAAGCAAATTTTTACACCAGTATGAGAAGTGCAGCGAACGTTGATTTTATCACAAGTTTTGCTCGCAATTATAAATATTTTACTGATATCTCCTTTCATTTTGTTGTTGGCCCAGATTGTCCAGAAGCTTAATGTCCGATGCATCCCCCTAGATGTCATCGAAACCATGCGCCTGATGAGCGGAAGGCAGCATGTAGCCGTGGGCGCGCGAGGGTTCGACCAAATCTTCGAGATGATTGCTGATGGATTGGGGAGCCGTTCTCTCCTTCGTTGGCTCATGGACAAGCTGGACCCTACCGACATGACGCTCTACCCTGGCCCCGGCAAGGAGCTCAGGATCACAAAGGATACCGTCCGCCTCATCCTAGGGCTTCCCTGTGCCGGTGGAGGGAAGCCATTCTCAAATTACCATGTCGAGGTTGACGCTGCTGACAGGCTCAGGGTTAAGCTTGGCATCGGTCGAAGGGGCCAATCTCCATACAATTGTTGCAGGACCGACTACGTGCCGGGAACGACGATCCCCTCTCTATCAGATGTTTTTTCTTGATTCTGTTCAACCGCTTGCTCTTCCCTACTTCTAGCTGGAACATCAGCAACAGCGAGGTGTTGTTGACTGAACAAACTGACAATTACCCGGACATTGATTTCTGCCAGCTTGTGTTCAATGACTTGTGCCGTGCCGCCAAGGCATGGCACGAAAGAGACCTCACTAATCAGTCCACAATGATATTTGGCTGCTCACTTGTGATTCTGGTAAGCCACCAATCCTCTCTAGTGTTTTACGCTAACAGCATGCTGTATTTCATCATCTCAATTTACTATTTTACGCCGAAGCTCATGCTATATTATGCAACCAGTGTACATCACTTATGCATTTATATTGTGTGCAGATTTACTACCTGGACCACCTTCACTACCCAGCAGCCCCTATCAGCAGATATAGCACGCCTCGGATAAAATTCTTTGATAACAATACAATTAAGGAATTGGTGAGAGCCGATCGTAGGAAGCCCAGCCAAAGCGGCGAACCTTTTGGTCACTACGACGTAAGATCAATGTTCATTTATGCTCATTAGCTTATTCTATCCGTCGCAGTTTACGCTCACTTCTCTCTTGATATTCAAACATTACCGAAGCAGGACCGAGACGTGCTACATTGGCTCCTATGGCTACCAGAGCCAGGACACTTTCTCTCTGCACATGCCACGGATCAGGGATCTTCTCAGGGATAAGGTCCGCTCTCTTCCCAGGCGTGTTCGCTCTCAATTTGAAGACCTCTTCCTTGCTTATGATGCGGAAGTGGACGCATACTGCGAAACAATGCAAAAAAGCCATCAGCGGATAGTACAGAAGCAGATTGACCTTGCGAAGATGTTTGCCGACATGATCGACAAGGTCCTCCCTACCCACAACGAAGACGATGATGAAGGCCCCTCCAATGATCATGGCAGCGCTCCCCACCCTGAACCATCACCACTGCGTCAGCACTCAAATCCACCGATTCATTTATTTTGTTATTTTTTCTCACAGGTTCCTTTACTGACATCATATTATTTCTCTGCTGGTTTAGAGCACGATGCAGAGCTAGACATGATGACGGATATGCAGCTCGGGGAGGACAGACAAGAGGACCCCTTCACGGACACTCAGTTGGAGGAGAGTTTGCAGAGCATTTACGACAGACAACGCGAACACCGTCGAGCGTTAGAAGCCGATCCCGACGACAGCACTCAACCACCCCTTGCCCCCGACCAGGATGCACCCATCAACACCTCCGTTGATTGTGCGATAGAACAGGCATGACATAAACTAAATCTGATCATTTATGCTATCTGCAGGCACTTGTTATGCATAGCATCCAAGAGTTTTATGCAAATGTTTTCAATGCAGTCATATTTTCCTTGCACCTACATCCTTTATTTACAATGCTGAAAACTTTTATGCACATTTCTATATTACTTTATGCCAAAAGTCTTACCAATATACAGCCCACACGTGCATCGATGAGTCTTGTTTATGCACATTAATGTTGACTTTTTATGCTAATGCCTGGCCTCATGCAATCAGCGTCAGACTCGCGATGCTTCTCCGTCGCCCAAGTTTGATGTCACACCCAATCCTGTAAGTGCGATTTTAGCATGTCCCTAGCATGTCTCATTTCTCACAGCTTCTCAACTGTTACCTCATTTGTTTGTTCAGGTTCGAACCAATACTTGACACAAGCTTGGTCCACAGTTTGACCAGACTCCACTTGGCCCTGTTAGTTTTCCTACTTACATGTCTTATGCTATGTACCTAATCCATTTTATGACATCTTTTGAGAAGATCACTTGACTTGTTTTTTAATGTCACCAAGATTCTTCTAGGATCCACCAACCAGAGCAAACCACCGGCAATCCTCCAGCCCCTTCAGCTAATGACCTTGCACGCGCCCTCCGTTGTTTCTTGTGCACCGAAGACAGAGGAGACTCAGAACTGTACGACATGCACTCACTCAATCTGATCATTTATGCTCCCTGTCATCAACTGTTATGCATATCAACCAATAGTTTTAGGCAAATACTTTTCCATGTAGTACCTTTCTCCAGCAACTACATCTTTATTCACACTACTATTTTTATGCCAAATGAGTACCTGTTTCACCCAACTTCAATTGATCCTTTACGTGTTTTTTCCGTCTTCCGCAGGCAGCTGATGGAATATGGCCACTTTGGGGGATTCGCTTATGATGCTAAGGAATCATTTGCTGAGAAAGGTTCTCAGGAGAACTTCTACATGCAAGCATTCATCGATTGTATGCGCCATGACGATGTATCAACCCTCCCTGCACCGATCACAGACCAATTGATCCTTGACGTCGATGTTGGGGTACACACTGACTCTCATAGTCCATTGCAGCTGCCATCGCACACGAGCTAACCTTATGTTTCTTCACAGGTTATATTAAACACAGAAGAGCATGAAATGAACAGCAAAGACAAGAGTCACTTCAACCCTAAAGCGTTAGAGGAGCACCTTGAACAAACCGTGCCATGGGCTACTGGACTCATCGGACACAAATCGGTACACCTACCCCCCGTCCCCCCATACTACAAACATATCTATGCATAACTGTACAATTGTTTATGCACTCTTCCCGAAATTTTTACGCAAAAATATACACAATATTACACCACTATATGTGACTTCCAATTGTTTATGCACTTGCCCATGTCTTTTCTATGCAGATTATGCTCCCAATGCTGCACCGAGGCCACTGGACTCTGTACGTCGTCAACCTAGAGAGATCCTGCATAGACATATATGACTCCAACCCCTACAGGCTAGACATGGGCAGCACGACTTGGAAGGCACAACACTGCAACCTGGTGGAGGTCGATGGGAAAAGAATCGCATGGAGCAAGCTCATGATGACCAGGCTTAATAGAGGTCTGCAGGCAGCGCAACCAAACTGTGGCATTCCCAAGTTTGGCAATAGGAAAATTGATATGTCCCCCCACTATCGCACCATGAAAGCTGGGACCAACGATTGCGGTTTCTTCGTGACAAGATTTATCCAGCTATATGATTACACCAGCGGTGGTCTCTTCAATTGGAATTGGCCGGTGAGTCACATGCCTATAGTCAAGTGGATTTGTATGTAGCTGTATAGCTTATTACGCCTTCTTTCTAAAAAAAATTATGCATGTCACTAGTGTCTTTTATGACATGACACTAACCTAAATGAATGTATTTGTAGGAGGACGACGGAGACCTTCGATCACTCCTGCTGCAATATCTGACGTTCCACCCCGTGAACCAATTGGCGGTGCTGCCTCCAGAGATTGAGAGATTCAGGCCTCCAAGAGTGTAGCAAGCATCAAGGCTAGGACTTTCATTGTTGGACAAGAGCGACATTTTGCGTTACCAGAAACAATTTATGTTACTTAGCTAGGTCAATTGCTTAGGCACGTATGTTGGACATCTATCGGTTATCCTACGTCTTTGATACGAAAGAATTATGCATTTTATGCCATTTCTTTTAGTCCATGTCAGGACTCATGATGTTATATGCTCGCTATACATGGATGAGACACGCTACAAGACGTTATGACACTCTTTTTATCCATTTGCCAGATTATCTTTACGCAAACTCACTTAAGTCCTTACTCCACCCTGCAAACCATCCTCCGTACAATCTTTTATGCAAAGTATTATAGGTTGCTAAACCTTACGCACTTCACTTACACATTTTATGCAATTACATACATGTCTTTACGCTGCATGTGTTCATACCAGATGGACTTGTAAGAAAATTTACATCTTTGGACTTTTGGGTACTGCGCACCACATCGATTACACCATCACAATATTTTGACAATCTGTTTTTATTCAAACCAAGCATGTGTAGCAACAAAAACCACGTAACACTCAATACCCAATCTTACTTTAATATTTCTACTAAACCTTTGTGCTCTGTAGGACCCGAGTGCTAAGCTGCAGTTCACCATCTTCCTGCGCGGAACCATCCGTCTCCATGTCGCTATCGTCAAGATCTTCATCATCAGACAAATCCACACTCCGCTTCTTACTTATCGATGTCTCAATCCAATGTGCTGCTGATATAGCACTCTTGTTCCTCGAACCAGGAGGCCGCCCCCTTTTCCGACCAACCATATTCGCCAATCGCACCTTATTTTCTTCCAACGACAGACACGTCCGGCTATTGTGTCCATCCGCAATACCACACTTCTTGCACCTTCTATTCTTTTTCTTCTCTCCCTTTGCACCTAGCTTCGGGACCCTCGCCTCATTGTCCTTTATAGTCCTGCCCTTCGGCTTCGCATGGTCGGGTTTCTCCAAGCTTATCGCCTCCATAGCAAAGCTTAGTCTCTACGTTTTGAGATTATTCAATTGTCAAAACAACTGAAAACATCAACGCATTTACAGAAATCCATCATCTTTCATCATCCTTACCTTCCTAGCTTCGATTGCATCATGCGGTTGGGTGACCTGGCCACTATTCCCATTTACAACGGCATCACCTGCGTCGGCATTCTATAAACAAAAACAATAGGTTATCACACATTGGTATATAACCAGTTGCATGGCAAATATTTAACGCAAAACACCATGTTACCTATTGTTCATCATCATCTGCATTCGTGTCATCTTGCATAGCCAATACATTCCCTTGGTTTTCCTGGCATCATACGAAATGCTTGACACACATTATGATTCTTTTTTACGTCATTTTCAAATTCATCCAAGGTATCGTAAAAACGACGATAATCCACCAAATGGTAGATACATCTCCACATACCGACACCTTCTTATTTGGTTGCACTGCCATGCGTTGACCTCGTTCTTCCTCCACTGTTGCATCATCCACCTACATTTACGCCAAGACGTTAATAGATTATGATTATGTCCTTCTTCCGACACAATAAAAAATCGGACGACAACCGTTTACCCCACATAGTTACCTGGCAATCTTCCCCGCCATCAGTATTTATGCAATTTTCTTCGCAATTTATGTCTGGCTCCACCTGTTCCATATCCTCTATGAGCTTGTCCAATACAACCAGTGCCATATTTTTTCTAGCATCCGACAACCTAGAAAGTGTGACCACCTTCATTGTTTTTAACATTACCACATTGCGCCTGCCCAACGCAGTTTCGCCATCCTTACCCTGCATTTTCCTGTCTTCCCTCTCAAAAAGGACATCTACCTTCGCCGAGGTCGTATATCGCTGCATCACGTAGTCTTTCGGTATCTTCTCAATCTGAAGGTGCGTAAAAGCTTTTAACAGATGCACACATAACAGTCCTGCAGTTATCCAGAACACCACAATTCATTCACATAGTATATAAATCAATGACACTACAAATCATCCAAAATGACGACACCATACCTGTGTGCTCCCATTGCTTGCACTCACAAAAGTACTTTCCAGTTTCCACGTCCGCCTTTACTTTGAATTGGTGTTGTCCCCACACTATTTTATTAGACCGACTAGTATGCTGCACCAGGTAATCGTCCGGACCACCATCAGGATCACGTACTATTTTGTATGCAGTGGAGCATTTCATTGACTCCTCGAACCTATTTATGACAACCCTTGTGTAGGCCCTCGCCACCCTTATTTCAAATGGGTACAGAGTGTTAGTCTCCTTTTGCCCCTGCAAATTATGCAGATTTACATATATATCAGTATAATTAGAAACTATAAATTACATAAAATCCAACATATTCATTGCATAATATTCATAACAGTGTATCATGACATGAATGACCAAACACCTTGCATGCTAGTGCTTCAGCTGCCTCTTTCATCTTCCTCTCGTGAATCATCTTCATCATTTGGTTAGCAAACTCATGCAAAGGGGTGTTCGCGTCGACATGATAGTTCTTCACCACTTTGTTCATGCTCTCGCTGCGTTGAGTAGACACCATTACGCCACAGAAATCATCTTTGAAAAAGGCCGGTATCTAATCCTTTCGGAGGTCATATAAATTTTTGAGCGTGGTGTCATCGCGCAAGCTGAATTCATCAAGCATCATATCCCAAGTAGCCTCAAACTCAATTGGCGTCAAAGGATGATGAATTATAGACTGCAACTTTGCCTTGAAGTCTTCTTTCTCAAACCTCCCGTACAATTCATTCAAATATGACCTAAACCTGTTCTGGACGTGCCATAGACACAATCGGTAGATTGTATTCGGGAAGACCCTCCCTAGTGCAACCGGCATCGCTGGGTCTTGATCTGCATAAATGCATACCACATGGCTAATGACACCATCCAAATCACATAAACGTGAAAGCAAAACAGCATATTCTTTATTACAATTTTGCATAAATTATACCTGTCAGCATCACCCTCAGCCCGTCACCCCCCATACATGTCTTGAACGCATTGAACGCCCATTCGAATGTCTCGATGGTCTCATCTCGCAACAACACAAACCCAAACGTAGTGCACTGTAGGTGGTTGTTCGCACTGACAAACATCCCAAGAGGTTTCTCATATAGATTAGTCTTATGTGTGGTATCAAACGTCACCGCATCTCCAAAATCAGCATATTCGCCCTGCTGGCTGGCATGAGACCCGAATATGCTTTTTATCTTACCATCGTCGTCCAGCTGAAAGTCACAGAAGAATTATGGATTTTGCTTTCTACATTCTGTAAAGAAAGCTAGAAGCTTGGCCACGTCATTGGTGTTTTTCTCTCTTCGCCTCGCCGCACCCCTGTGAACAATCAATTAGCAATCATTGTGTATGATGAAAAGAGGGTAAACATCATGAAACTCACATGTTATTTAGGTCTTGTGATGTAACTGGAACGAACTTAGGTCCTCCATGCATTTCCGTAACAAGGTCCATAATGCAGTGATGAGGCACCTTGCTATCTTGCATTGCTCCTATGAACTCCATGTATGCTGGATCATGCGAATTATTGCAAAAAAGCCGGTCCTTCTCTGCTTTATCCGTTATGAAGGCATGATTATGCTCTAGGTTCAAGAGATCTATACGCACTGAGACGACATTTGCTCCGGCATCATCAAATATAAATTTCAGCTTCATCCCAGCTTTGCACCCCGTCTGCTTAGACGATGTTTTACACACCTTTGGATTATCCACCGCCCTCTGCGCACATTTTCCCTCCATCGAATAGTTCAGCCACTTGCAGTTTTTCCTCCCCTTGTACCTTTTCAGTGGAAAACCGACTTCATATGCATATCTCAGACAAAATTTGTATGCCTCGTCGACACTACTGAATACCATGCCCATTGCAGGAACTAGACTTGGATCAATAGTATCGGGCTGCATGAAAACACAAATCCATGGACCCAATTATGCAACTACAACATTCAATTACGCATAAATCAAGTCTCGCACACTTACATGGCTTTGCTGAATATGCGGCGTGTCCATCTCAGCCGAACCAATGGTCCTCATGGGCACACGTTGGGCCACCCTGCCCGTTTCCTTGGAGTCGATCTCATCGCAACCAGTAGCACGCAGATCAGCCGGCGGCATAGTCAACTCCCTTGTTGGCGATGCTCGCGCCAGAGGAGTTGCATAAATGGCAGCCGCAGGGTTTGGCGTCGATCGCCCGGCCACCGGCGGCGTTGCCATGGCCGTAGGGTTTCATGAGAGTTTTTTGGTAGAAAATAACGTAAAACACTTACAGATGAGCATCGCCCCCACGTCCACAACTAAGGGAAAGCAGCACTCACGGAAACCGCCCGCCAATCACACGTGATTACGCGAAATCGTCCAAACGGCATAAAAACCTGAATTTTACGCAGATCCATGATCTTGTTTACGCAGTTGTGAATGAGAATTTATGCTGTTTCGTAGCCCTTTTGCGTCCCTCGGGCTGACTCGACCGGGAATCCCGTCAAGAGGGCCCCACCCATGCCTCGCAGCTCGGTTCGACCACCTCGCGGGCCGACCCCCTAGTCTGGTCCCCCTGGCTCGGGGGGGGGGAGGCCGGGGCTTCCTGCAACTAATGGAAGCCCTGGGCTTCTTTTATACCGACCATACACACACACACATATATAGGAAGAGTTTTATCTACATGCGCATGTAGCTACACTCACCTTTAATAAACCGATAAGGGTATGTTCGCATACTTATTTATCAGTTTGAGTATGTTCACATACTTATTTTAAGATACCTCAAATGTCACCACCCGAAAAAATTACAAAACAGCCCCTGTTTTTATTATATTTTGATAATACCTTCATATTAGTACATATAATGGGGTATGTCCACGTACCTCAGTATACTCGCATACCTCGTGCACGTAGCACTTCGGATGGTCTATTATCATTGCATACTCCGTGTACATACCTTCCGTTTCACCAGATACGCCCTCAATCATGAGATACATACGCGAGTGTAGCTACATGCGCATGTAGAAAAGAATTTTCCTATATATACACACACAAACGCACATGCCAGCCAAGCCCCTCTGCCCGCAACCATAAAGATTCGCCCGCAACAGTAAAAATCTAAACCACAGTAGTAAAATATACTCGCTCCCGCAAGCGTCAAACAATTCCTCACCCCCATAATCGTAAAATCTTCGGACGCAATAGTAAAATTAACAAATGCTGCGTCATCTTTGGTCCGTAGTAGTAAAAGTACATGTCACAACAGTAAAACTAGTTTCCGTGCAACCGTAAGATTTGAGATTCAAGCAGTACATCACGGATTTGTAAATATTCATTCATTTTAACTGTAGAAAGGGCTTCATGAATGAGTAAAAATTCATTCTTTCTAACCGTAAGAGGGCTTCATCTGGCTTAAAAACTGCAACCATAACCACCGAATTATGTTGTAAATAAGTTGTAATTTTTTACTTATGCAACGTAACTGGTAGAGTTTTGACAGAAGAAATCCTGATATATACAAAACATTGAGTACAGTTGGGCATCCCAAATTAAAGGAAAAAGAAACAGAAAAATTAGGAACGAGAGATGCCATGCTGGAACCATCAAAGCAATATTTCATTGCATGAAAAAAATTCATCCCACATCCATTGAGGGGCATGACGGGTCACTGCCACTAGGGAAGGAGCAGTGCCGGCGGTGAGGTTTGCTGCCACCAGGATCCAGGAACAGTCGCAGGGGCATCTTGACTAGCAATTGAGGCCAACGACGGACGGAGCAGCAATTGAAACACTTGCTCTGATCAATTCTGTGCTGCAATCATTTATGTCATTCCTAAATTGTCTTCTTACTATTTATTTATTTCATGATATTCTAAACTGTCTTCTTACTGTTTATGTCTTCTTACTACTTATCTCTCTTGTTACTAATTTTGGTGGCACATGATTACTGTTTATTTGTTTATGCACTTTACTTTATTTTTACCGTTTTTTCTATAGTTTTAGGGTCTATTGCGCAAACCAGTAGTTAACCCTAGCGTCACCCGTTCCGGAAGCACGCACAACTCATTTATGGTGGTGTTTGGACCTAATGAAATTGCACAATCTATGGATGCATGGATTGTATAGTTTCATTCGATCCAAACATAGGATTACTTGTGATGTGTGTGGTTCCGGGATTGTCCACGTATTTGGACAGCCAGAGAATGGGGGTGGCCGCATGTGATTCGTGTACGTGTCCGATGATCCAAACGAGATTTCGATAGCATAACCCATTTGTTCTCTGTCGCACCAGGAACAGGCCTGCGTTCGGGGGACAGCGGGGTTATGCTACCGAAATTTCGTTCGGATCATCGGGCACGTCACAAATCGCCTGAGGCTACCTCCATTCTCGGGTGGGTTTAGGGCCTTTCCTAGTAGGGTTCTTTGTTGTCACCTAAGCCATGTGTCGCTACTATATGATGAATTTTGGTTGGTGGTTTAGCCTCGAGAATGGCCGACAATCGAAAGACTATGTATGAAGGATGGAGAAAGAATGGGGCACACTCCAGGGAATGGCAGGCAATCGCAGAGGATTTTCTCAAGCAAGCATTCAATCAAGCGAAACAATAGAGGGCAGGATCCGAGGCGCAAGTACGGAGCAGATGGACACTTTGGGCTTCGGCGACGCATGGTAAGCATGTAGCTCAATGGTTGCCATAACCATATATTCTTTGAGGTCGTATATGTAAAATGCTTGTCATATGTGTTTGCAGGAGGCTGAGAGTGGAACTAGCCAAAGCTTCATGAATGTATTCATTCGAGGCCACCGAGGTCCTGATTTGAACAACACCGATGTTTTGTGCTCCCAGGCGGCCAAGGACAAACTGGTAAGCAATATTACTTGTTATACGAAGTTTGGTTTTGGCAATATTACTTGGTATGCTCATTGTTGGTTTGTAGGATCGGTATGGGCAAGAAATGGTGAAGCGTCATGGCGAGGGTGTCCAGTGGATGCAACAGCCTCTAGATGTAGATGCTTTGTATCACAGCGGTGAGGCTAGAAGACATGGCAGGTTTGCTCCCTTGGATTAGGTCCATTGCTTGTTTGATGCGCCTTTGAGATCCTAGTAACATGTCATATGTGGAATTGTTGTTTGTAGGTTCGCCTTTGACACAGGGGTTGTTGACTACAATTGTTATGTGTATCATGTGGGATCGTCGAGTACGTCTACAGCGACTTCTCAACGGTCCAGGGTTGACGATGCACAAGAGGAGGCTCACGAAGCTCGAGAGGAGGCTCGCCAAACCCGCGAGGAGAACCAACAAGCCATGGCATACATGTCTAAATTTATGCAGGTAAATACATTGCACTATTGCTGTTGTTTCTATTTGATACCGTTTTGTGAATTTAACGTCACTTAATACATTACAACAACTGTCGGCTTCTCTCGGTCCTGAGGTGAACTTGCCACCATTCTGCCCTCCTGTTTTCACTTCACAGCAAGGCCAACAGGTAAAAATGATTAGTCTATTCGTTACTTTTCTCGACAAACCCAATTCGAATCATATGTTAACTTGATCTCAACATTAGCCACCTCAGGCATGGACGTGTGGCAGAACCGTCCTGCTTAATGCAGACTAAGCACACCTGCCACCTCTGGCTCGCAGTGCACTTAGGCCAGACTAAATCCGGTAGTCTGTCGAGCAACCCAAAAGGGCACTCGATGAAACCATCGCCCGAGGATACCGACATCAAACACATTCAGCCCTCGAAAGAGCCACAAAAGATTACATCATCACAGGCAGTTGAAGTAGAGAATAAGTAGACTTAGTTTACAAAACGAAGATAATAGTCAAATACATGTTCAAAGATAGCGGAAGCGATTTAAAAATATACATGTATAGCGGAAGCATTTCAAAACATCTCACAGCGGAAATGAAACTCAACAAATCTTCATGTAGAGATAAACAAGGAGAGTAGCACCGAGCCCACTGGTAATACCACCTCCAATATAGTTGTCCAGTGTCGCCAGTACCTGTAATCCAAAAGTGGGGGCAAACCCTGAGTACTAATTACTCAGTAGGACTTAATGGAATTGGCTTACGGCTGACGCAAAGCTTGCTTACTAAGAATTTGATCCTTAGCTGTTGATTTTTAAACAGGATCAAATTAACAGGTGGAAGCAGGATTGACAGTTGCTTGATTTATCATGGTAGAAGTAGGATTTGACAGCTACTTTGTTCATCCTATCCGTAATACTAATCATGAGTACAATAATAAGTTGTCTGAAAGTAAAGCATGTATATTCAAGCATGTTGTATTCAAAACTATGAATTCATAATACAACATATTCAAGTGGATTACTACTTTGCCCGTCAGTGGTATTGGCATTCTCACACCTGGTGAGCATCAGTGATTCGAATCGATTTTTATATTCCCGGGAATAACTAGAAGCACCAGGATGGCATATGCTTACTAACTCTCAGCGTTCCAATATGCTTCCCCCATCTCCACTTGTTCCGTCTCAAGTTCGATGACCACTCTCACCTGACTCCCGGAGCGCGTTGTCGCAGGAGCATTACCTCGGTTACGTCAGGTTTTGCCATCCTTTGACACCCGCCTCCGCGGCCACCTTCCTCTCAACCAGTGGGTAGGAACGTGCCCCTTGCTTGAGACGTCACAAGTAAGACTTTCACTGGCCCATAGATTCCGGATAAGCACCCTAGCAATGTTATGCCGACCAATAGGCAAACAACGACCGGCCTTATGCGATTCGGGCGGAGTCCACCATACCATCCATATCATCATCATCATTTTTCTCATATAACCATATCTTCGCCCGGTCTCGAGTTAAAACCATGAGCATCCTCATAGCTTTCATCATAGTAATAGTTCTTGTGACTTTTGAAAAATCACCTACGCGACGAGTGACTCCATTCACTCATGTCTCCTCGTACCTAGCATTACTAGGCATACTCGCCCTACGCACTCTATTGTAGGTGCTAGGGCCAGGGCGGCCAAGGAGTCTAATGCAAATGGGTTCCAAACAACTCCTAATGCAGATGTATAAGCATTCAACAAAATCATTTGCTAGGTAAAGCATGGTCCTGCCTACCTTTAATTCACTTTAATAAAGCCAACAAACTAAGTTACTATTAGTTTACCGGGTTGTGAGGCTTTGCCCCAGGCAACCCTTTGATCCCTTGGACAACTCCTCTGTCCAAACACGACTGATAGGCCCTCCAGGTCGTAAGTGGGTCTTAGTTGGTCTTTTGGATCACCGTTGGTTGAAGTAGTTCCACGCGCACGTTTCTTGATCACGTATCTGTAATGAGCGCCACTATATGATTGACATGCGGGATGATGCAAGGAATAGGATGCAAAGTTAAAACATTATTAAATGTTTTGCTTGGAATGAGCTATTTAACAGGAAAAGACTACTTCATGCACACATAGGGGAACATTCACTAATAACATCACACATTCCGGTTATCTAATGGATTAAGGCCCTATATTAACCTTAAGTGTTTTACACAGCAAATGAGTTCATCTTTCAATCAAGTGTGGCATAGACAACAGTAGATAACGTGCAGCTAGAAATCAACCCACATGCATAAGGATATCAATAGCAAACAACACATACTTTTTTAATTACCTAACACATGCCTACTTTATGAATAAAAAGCATTACTTGTGCTTATGTTGTTAGACAACTCCAATTGAGCTCAGATTTTTGGGACATCTAGATTTATACTACATTATGCTATTGTCAAAATTCCAGCCATAAAGGAGTTATAAATTAATTATGAAAATTCTAGCAAGTTATCAGCCCTATAGTTTCTCAGATTTTTCATAAATTATTGGAATGGTTTCCGAATACCAGTGAGCTGTACTTAGCATGGACTACATGTACAAAAATTTACAAGCTAAAACTCCCAAGTTTGACAGGACATCTATTTTCTATATATTAATCCAGTGCAAATTAAGATGTACATATGAACAGTATAATTAGCCTTCTCGGATATAAGTTTTGGACTCTATGCACCCACATTAAGCTACTAAATTTTCCGGAGAATTTTACTAGCAAGTTATGATCACTTTTTCTAATTATCCTTTTCAATATGTATCATTTTGTCATTTTCAAATCACCAATAAAACTTAACATGCAGGGCCTCATATTTTACCAGTGAGATACTTATACTACCTAAAGTATATGAAAAATGCTAGCGAGTCAATTTGAGAATATCCTATGTAGCCTCCAATTTCCTAGTTCAATTAAATGCACATAACACATGTATAATGGTAAAAGGGTAATTAACAGCAAGTGCTATGGCTATAAAAATTTACATAGTGCTACAATGCCACAAAAAAGCTACTGTCCAAGTTTCATAGCATTTGGAGTTCATTTAGTCCCCCTTTGATATTTATACTAATTTATCATGCATGCAACCAACCAAGGGCAAAACAGATATTTCACACTTCCACATCATACCTATCATGTAGATCTACTCAAGAGGAGTCTAACGCAACTAAATTTGTCCATTTTGGATTTTTCTGTGATTTTATACGATTTTCCAAAGTTCACAGCTAATTTAAATGCATTTAAACAGAAAACATTAGACCGAAGGACTAGAACGAAATTAACCCTAGTTTTCAGGGGCTAGCGGGTAAGAATCGCCGGACTCATACCACAGTACATGAAACGAATCTGCGAAACTTCAAAAGTCCGGGGGATATATTGCAAAACCTCCTTCTTTCTTCTTCCTCGGTCCGGCAGGGGGAGACGGCACGCGACGGGGGGAGAGGCGGCGGTGAGGCTGCACTTGGAGCCGACGGGGTGGCGTAGGGTGTTCCCAACCACGGGCTACCTTTCCCCCTTGACATCGTCGTGCGGGGTGGAGCGAGCAGGCGATGCGAGGCCGGTGAACCGGAGGGCCGCGGTGCGGCGGTGCACGGCGGCGCGAGCTCGGTCTCGCAGCTCCGGCGATAGGGGAGGACGAGGATGGGTGCGAGAGCTCCACGAGGAGATGGCGCACGCGGCGGAGGTGAAGTGGAGGTGCAGGGGTGGCCAGAGGGAGGCTCTCCACGGTGAGGGGTGGTCGAGCCGGGACGACGCTCGGCGTCGCGTGTGGGGAGAGGGCTAGGGCCGATGGTGGCGGCCTAGGGTGTGGGGTTTCAGTGGAGGACGACGAGGCGAGCGCGACGCGTTGGTCGGCTAGGCGCGAGGGGCACCAAAGGGGCAAATGGTTCGAGCTCGCCGCGGGCCGGCCACGGTGACCATGGTGGACGGCGTTCGGCGCGAGCGGCCCGATCTGGCGGAGGGAAGGGAGAACGGCGGCGACGTCAAGCCCTACGGGTGCACGAGGTCATGCCGGAGGTGGTGATGGTGGTTTGGAGGCGCGTGATGCGGCTGTGGGGCGGCGGTGAGCTTGAGCTCCAAGCTCGGGCGGCCATGGCGGCTCGCACAAGGAGAGACAGAGGGAGCGGGTTCCGGTGGAGGGGAGAGCGAGCGAGAGGGAGGAACTTGGACGGGGTTGCGTCCAGGTGAAGAGGGGCGCGGACGCGGCTCGGCCGGGGTGGCGATCCGTGGGCGCGGCCACTGCCCGCTCGCCGTCGCCCACGCGGCGGCCGCGTTCTGAGCGCGGCAGCGGCGCTGACAACCCGGGCCCACCCATCGGTGACTCAGAGATAAAACAAATGAAAATGTGTTTTCTCCCGTCTAGAAAATAGCCATTTTGACCTAGTTAGATTCTGATTTTGGTAAAACCCCAATTAGATGAAATGTTCTACTCTTCGAGTTCTATAAGTTTGTCAAAAGGTTCAACACCAAATTCTAGGTAGAAACATGATTTATACATGAATTTATATAGCAGCCTTCAGTTAGGACAGGGATCCTTTATTACTTGGGAAAATCACAACTCCTATTTATGTGCATTATCTCCCAAAGTGCCTCTTGACAACATTGTTTAGAATTATATAACCTACAACGTCTTCAATTTGATCTTTGCATGAAAATGGCTGTAGGCTATAGAAACATTGAGTTTATTAAACAGGTCAGACTTGGACTGGTTTTCTGTGTTGGTAGAAAATGACCCTAAACTCCATTTAAAACTCAATATATGCTCAAACCCCAATTAAAAAAGTTGTGCTCCAGCACTTTATCTCCAAGTTTGATAATATAATGTTGGCCTGAATCCCAACAGATTTTGAATTATAGACACAAATATGTTCCAAGGTTTATTAAAATAGAAATTTCACTTTGTGTAGAGAGTTTCTTGTTTCCAACTTTTGAAGTATCAAATGAAGTCCAATCACTTCCACAATAGGTGCATTTGAAAGGTGATAAGTTCAATTCCATTTCATAGAAAGGAAGATTTTGAAGTTGTGTAGTGAAATCAAAAGTAATTTCAGATTCAAGTTTGGGAAAAGCTGAAAATCCAGACGGGAAATTTCTGTGTGGGCTGATTTTGGTTATTTCCAAGAGAATTGTGGTGGGCTTTAAAATAGGTTAAAGACATTTTTAAACCTCGTTCAGTGTAACGAAAGGGTAGCCCATAACATATACCACAACTTTGACAATGGAGTTAAGCTTAGGTGCTTAATGAATTAGAAAGTTTCATTAGGGCTCAAGTTTGGTCTCGATCACACTTGCTATCCTCGGAAGAAACGTTAGTTGGATTTGGTTTGATCTTTTAAACCTCTTGTCTTTAGATTTTTGAACATGGTCAAACAGAAAGGTCTAGGGTTACTTTCTTATCCGAGGTTTTGTATTTGATGTTGAGCTCAAAAGCATATGAGTGTTGACTTATCCAACCACGAAATGTGTGGTCTTGCATCTTGTATAGAAAATCTTTGACTTAGTGATTTCTCCACCTATCTCTTGTTACTCTCTAATCATGATTAAGTCTTAATCCATCATTAGCTTGTCTCTAGCTGCGTGTTAAGGCTCTTGAGATGCCAGGGGCATCACAGGACGCCACCTCAGGGCCCGCAGGCATGGACGCTACCTCAGGCCCGCAGGGATTTGGAGGGTGGCCGGTGTGGCCGGCAACAACACAAGCCTTGCAGATAGCACCGCAGGGCTCGTAGATGCCACCACAGGGCTTTCAGCCACCTATGGGGTGGATGCAACAGGGTCCTTATTGGGTACCAGATCCGGGTCCCAACTATGACCCTTGGATTCGGCCACTTCCGACTATGCAGGTACGAGCACTACATCGAGCTAAGTAACTTAAGTAACGCTATTGGACTCTATATTTGGACATCTGGTCTTGAATCGAGTCGGTCCACCATATTGATGTAGATAACATGTTCTATATATTTGTGATATACACTTGTGGTTTAGCTCAACTTGAAGTACCTTTTAATTTTATGACTTGACCTTTTAACATGCATGACACTTTAAAATTATGACTTGTGATATAGCCACTTAAACTCATAAGCTTGCACTACTGATAAACTTCTGGCCACATCTGATTCATTCATTTTGCAGGTATCAGGCTCACGTCCTGGCAATGTGACTCCTGATGTAGAGGTCGACCCCAATGAGTACCTGCGCAATTCAGTCGGAGGATCTGGAAGCGGCCACAACTCCAACAATCCACAATCGTAAAGCTAGGGTGTCGAAACTTTGAGAAGTGGACACATTTGGTTATGTGTGTTGGTTATGTATGTTTGAACTTTGTTGGACTAGACTCTGTTTGTGATGGATTTGAGGAACTACCATGTTGGATTGGATTGTATGTTTGTGATGAACTATGTTGAACTTTGTGTGTTTGCTTATGTGATGGATGGATTTCTGTTGCATTCTGTTGTATGCTATGTGTTGTATATTGTGATTCTTGTTGCATGGAAAGTGAAAAATGGCTCTGTTTTTTTTTGGGGGGGGGGCAGCTATTTCGTGGGCCAGTGGTGGGGTTGACGAAAAAGCTGCGCCTGGATGGACTTTTTCGTCGGCCCCACCGCCGGCCGACGAAAAAGGCGTTTTTTTTCGTCGGCCACGGCAAAGGCCCACGAAAAAGACACTATTTCGTGAGGGCCGACGGAAAAAGTCACACTTTTTTGTGGGATTTTTTTCGTCGGACTTTTTCGTCGGCCGGCCCACGAAAAAGGGCTTTTGGTCCATGAAAAAAAACCTTCCTATAGTGTCAATTACCACAATTTAGTGTCAAAGCTATTCCTGTTACGACAAATGACTAGTCAAATTACAATAAGATAGTTACCAAATTTATAATGGTGTCAGTTACCACAATTTAGTGTCAAGCTATTCCTGTTACGACAAATAACTAGTCAAATTACAATAAGATAGTTACCATGGTTCATGACAATATTTACAATGAGGAATTACTAGGATTCATATGTGTTTAGACTATTGGGGTAAACAAATGCATTGTAAATCATATATATCTATTGTATATTGACTATAATATACGAAGTTACAACAATATATCATCATCATCCACCACTACACATTGTGAAACTACATGTGTTAACTATCCTGAGAAATAATCCACATCGAAGCAAAAAATAAAATGATACATCTGAATTGCTTTATTTGCACATTCTATTCGCCTCCACAACACCTACATTGTGGCTGGCCTTTGGTGCACATCGCAAAACCAGGAATCTGCCAAACACCAGCAGTCCATTGCTTGCAGCAGGTCCAAGAGAATCTGATCAGAAGCATTTGTCTGATTGATCATGGCGTACTCATGTTAGAAAATAAGGAAATTGTGACCAAAATGTCAGGATAGCATTTACTGTTATCAAGGAAGAGATGTCAAGCTTCTTAATAATAGCATATGATCAGATATTCATGGGCTTTATTTTTGTCTGCTGAACAAACTAATCGAGAATTTTCATGAACACTAGCAAACTAATATTGTGATCAAATTATCTCACTAGCACTAAAGCCCGACTGGCCCAAAGATCAAACAAATATATTCATATAAAAATCACATAATTCATATGATAAAATTACCAGGTTCCCGTACCGTCTTGTGTCCCTGCCTTTTCAGATAGAATTGTTTATTATATTTGAGAAACAAAAACATATTTCAGCCTGCAAGAATGGTGAAAAGTGATAAATACCTTGGAGTGAAGACTCACCATGCCATTTCATATATCATGGTATATGGCTGATGAGGAAAAAAATAAATTTCGATCTGCAAGAATGGTCAGAATAGTAAATGAGAAAAGTGAGAACTCATCAACGACATAACAATTCATGCCTATTTGACTGTTTCGACTTTTAATTGGCATGCAGCAAGAAAAATTGGGGATCACAGATCAATGGCGGACAATGCCACTGATGGAATGGCAGGCTAACGACCAGCCTTGAAACACCGAGTTCACCTGTGCGGGACACGTGTAATCGCACTTTCCCACATAAGACGGTTGGTTGTTCAGGAGCCTGCACATAAGGTTGCGATTTGTCATACACGGGTTGCCAGGTATGTTCTATACCAGTGATCGCACTTGAATCAATGTTCAAACCCTCCGATCCGATCTTGTGTGGTGTGCAAGGTGAATGATTTCAATCTCCCATGAATTTATTGAGGATGCCTCATTTCCTGAAAAATTTACAATAGTAAATTATAAGATGCATACAATATCATAGGAGAAATGTTCTAAATCTTCAATCATGTGAATGATAACCAAGATGAAAAAGGTTGGAGTTGGAGTTGGACTCTGTGGGCTTTAATCTTTTGGGTGGGCAGATACAGTCATGTCATTGCCATGTTAAAGGCAACAGTGAGACATACTGGCATACTGCACCCTCGATTAAACAGAGTTACGATAAGACTAGCAGTGAGTAATGTAGGATTGAGCTATGATTTACGAGAAGGAAAATATGAGAAATTCAGTAAGAAACTGAAAAGAACTCCGTACTGAATATTTGAACTGTAGGTTACGGTAGCAAAAAGGGAAATTTTGGTACGACGCAAAGGACATTGAGAGCTTGAACTAAATGAAAAATAGTAGGTTACGGTAGCAAAAAGGGAAATTTTGGTACGACGCAAAGGACAGATCTTGAACTAAATGAAAAAAATTCGATCTGACGCAGATCGAAAAAACCCCCGAACTCCTGCCTATGCTTTGGCATGGGACAGAGACAGACGAGGGGATTTTTTTAACCACGGCCTGAAATTCGCTCCCACAAAAAGTCAAACCCAGGATCTGAAGAGTGCAATCTTAACCAACTCAGCTAGGGACCCCTTGGTGAGCTTGAACTAAATGAAACCTGCTAGTACCTAAAATTCTAAAAAAGAAAATCAAAGGATAAAACATCTCGTAATCCAAACATATGGCCTCTCCGTGAATGAGCAGCTTGATTTTATTGGCTGCCGAACAAAAAGGATGGATTTTATCACGACAGATGCCAATGGATGAAGATTAGCAGAGAACGTGTGCCGAGACTGAAAGAACCAGGAGCCTGCCTGCGCTGACTTCACGGGGACGGACGGGGACGTTGCTCACCAGTGAACTGGATGTCGCCGGCGGAGGATTGGGTCGTCTCCGTCGGTAGAGGCGCAGCGTCGTGTAGAATTTGGGGCTGCGGACGGAGCACTCAATCACAGCAGTAATGGACGGCGGCAAGAGCACAGATGACGTGCATTTCAATTGGCGCTAGGAAAAGGAGCTGCGACATTACCGGCGGCGAGATCTGGGGCTGGGTATCTGGGGATATTTAATTTTTTTGTTATTTTTATAGATGATAACTTTTTATTTATCATTTTTATGGCCGATTTTACATATTTATCATCGGAGAGAGAAAATTTTCTAATTATTTGTCCTTTTTGCTGATGTGGCACGTGACCGTAGATTTTTTTCTGACGTGTCGCGCCAAACTTACAGCATGGCAAATTGTTGTTAAATGACCTCTCTGCCCTTTGCTCCTGTGCCTCTGCTCCTTGCCTCCTCCGAACAAAGCAACGCGCCGCGCAGGCCGTGGGACGAACTTGCAGCCGAGGACGATGTGCGAGAGGAGGATGGTGAAGTCGCTATGGGACTCGGGATTCCGGCTCTGCTCGTTCAGCACGTGCCGCGTGATGGTTAGCACGTCTGTTCGGTGCCCGCCGCCGGCCGCGGCTGCACTGGCCGCACAGCGCGCCGTCTGTGCCGCCGCGGGCCGCGCGCCCGCTCGCCGTCAGCGGCTCCGCTGGCTGTCCGCGCCCACCCGCCGGCCGCGGCTCCGCTGGCCACGCAGCGCGCCGTCCATGCCGCCGCCGGACGCGGCTCCGCTGGCCACGCAGCGCGCCGTCCATGCCGCCGCCGGCCGCGGCTCCGCTGGCCACCCGCCCGCTCGCCGTCCGCGCTCACGCCACGTCGCCAAACCCCACGAGACGCCCACGCCGGCCGTTCGCCCTGCTTGTTGCTGGCCTCATGGTGGATGGCAGGCGTGTGCAGGGAGCTGCTGCCCGGCGGCGGCCACCGAGCAGCAAGCGGCGGCGGGCGCGTTGACGACGACAGCCATTGGTACGGTGGTGGTGTGGGTCGATGGACGGAGCGCCGTTGCGTGCGAGGTGTGCTGCTGTGTGCCTACTACTGACCAGACCAACGGTGGTCGAATGGTTCTGCCTGCTGCGTCGAAGCTCGCTGGCTGGATTGCTGGCTAGGTGAGTGGAGTGGATGGAGGAGCCAAGGAGGTGGCGCTGAGACGAGACGAGACGAGCTGCTAGCTGCCTGCTGCCCTGCTGTGGTGGACGGCGAACTGCGGCCGCACAGACTGGATCACGGAGGATAAGCAAGGGAGGGCACGTCGCTGCCAGGAAGAAGAAAGGAATGACAGGTGGGTCCCGCGTGTCATAGACGGTGTGCATAAGAGATAGCAGGGGCATTGTGTCATTGCCACGTGAGTATGGTTCAGTGGTGCGACACGTCGACAAAAATGTCCACGGTGGCGTGTCACATCAGCAAAAAGAGCAAATAATTAGGAAATTTTCTCTCTCCGATGGCAAATACGTAAAGTCGCGGGTAAGATGGATAAATGAAGAGTTGCCATCCATAAAAATAGCAAAAAATTAAATATCCCGTGTATCTGAGATGCGGCGGCCTCGTCTACTGTGGGCGACGGGAAAGAGGAGGATTGGGTAGGGACAAGCCGAAGCAGATGCGAGCTGAGCCACGCAACTGAGCCAATGGACGGGAAGCTGAGCCAACATAAGGTCCTGCGCGTGGAAAAGTTTCGGCCCGGATGCAGAATAGGCTATTATGTGGCCGGCTATAATATAACAGTTATATATACACACACATATATATATGTATATACGTATACATACATGTATATACGTATACATATGTATATACGTATACATATGTATATACGTATACATGTATATATGTTATATATGTACATATATATATATGTATATATGTGTATATATATGTATATAGAAAAATTTCTTTCTACATACGCATGTAGCTACACGCGTCTATGTATCTAATGATTGAGGGCGTATCTGGCCAAACGAAGGACATGTACACGGAGTATGCAATGATAGTAGACCATTTGAGGTGAGTATATATATATATATAGGAGCCCTAGGCTCTCAATAATTAAAAGAAGCCTCGATCCAATGGTGTGCTCCTGACTGAACCACACCACGTCGCCCCTAAGGATGGCAGCGGGTCGGGTTCGGGGCGGGTCCCCGCGGGTTTTGGACCCGGCGGTAGCGGGGGCGGGTATAAAATTCCCCCCCACGGGACTCGGGTTCGGGGACCCGAATTCTCTCGGGTGCGGGGGCGGGTTTAGAATTTAACCCGCGGGTTCACCACGGGAACCCGAATAACCTAAAAAGCCCATATGAGGCCCAAGCCCAACAATCTCAACCCTAGGTATATAATCCCAATTCCCCACTCGCGTCATCCGAAGCCACTGCCTACTCACCAGTCACCACCCACCCTAGCAGCCGCAGCCCGCAGCCGCTGCCCGCTGCGGCGCTGCTCGCGGCCAACCCCAGCGGCGGAGCGGCGGTTGGCCGAGGCCTCGCCGGACGCCGGCTCGCCCGCTGCCCCGCACCCCGCTCGCCGAGTCGCCGCTCCCGACTCCCGTCGCCCCTCGGCCCTCGCCCTGCCGACGACTGACGGCCGGCGCGTCCGCACCTAGGCGCCTCTGGCCGGCTTCCGCAGTGCCCGGCATCCGCTCCTCAGCGCCTCCGGCTTGTGCAGTGCCGCCGCACGCCCAGCTGCGCCGCAGATCCGCCCAGCCGTAGATCCGCTGAGCCGCAGCCCTGCCCTGCCGAGGTTGCCGTGTGCAGGGACTCAGGAGCCGCAGCCATCACCCGCAAGAACAAGGGGAAGGCCGACGAGGCCGCGCGCCGCCACCCGCCATCAACGCCGGTGAGCCGCGAGCAGGTGCAGGGACCCCAATCCCCAACCTCGGAACCTCCATCCACTGCTTCCAAAATTTGAAGGTGAGCAGTGAGCTGTAGTTTAGTCATCTAGTCCATATATGGTTGTTCTCTATGAGTAGTTTAGTCATGGTGAAGGTTGATTAGGTTTTGTTGAATGTTGCTTCTGTAACTATGTTTAATTCCTATCCCTATGACCCTGTTATACTTTTCAGATTGAATAAGCTGCAATGTCAACTCCGGGCACTAGTGGATCCCATGCTGCCGATGCATCTGAATCAGCAGGGACAGGGAATCGTCGTGTTACCCGTGCACGGCTAGCAGCTGCAGCTACAGCGGCACCTCCATCTGATTCGGCTCAAGCAGGTACAGGTACAGAAGATGCGATAGAAATAGATGATGATGTTCCTGCTGGTAGTAAGAGAGGGCAAAGAGGCCCAAGATTAAAATCTGAGGTTTGGAAAGAGTTTACCAGAATTGAAATAAATGGGGTTTGGAAAGCAAGATGTGATTGGTGTAAGAAACATTTAGGTGAGGAAACTAAAAATGGTACAAATCATTTGCGTGGACATCTTGAAATCTGTCCAAATAGATCTGTTAGGAAAGGGTTAAAACATGCCTCTCTTAAATTGACTGCAAATCCTAAAGATGGGACTGTTTCTTTGGAGAATTACACCTTTGACCAAGAAGTAGCTAGAAAAGAGCTTGCACTAATGATTATTGTCCATGAGTACCCTTTGTCTATGGTGGATCATGCTGGATTTCTCAAGTTTTGTGCTGCATTGCAGCCACTATTCAAAGTTGTCTGAAGAAACACAATTAGGAAGGATATTCTAGATATGTATGAAGTGCAAAGGCAATCTATGGTTCAGTACTTTAGGAAATTGAGTTCTCGTGTTGCTGTTACTACGGATTTGTGGACAGCAAACCACCAAAGGAAAGGGTACATGGCAGTGATAGCCCATTTTCTAGATGATGACTGGAAGCTGAAAAGTTTCCTCCTTAGGTAAAAAATCTAGCCTTTATCTTGCATTTGTATTCTGTCCGTAATGAGCTTGGTAATGATATCTTGTTTTATTTTTTAGGTTCATTTATGTTCCAGCTCCACATACAGCAGAGGTTATAACTGATGTTTTGCATGAAGTTCTTCTAGATTGGCATATTGAAAGGAACCTCTCTACTATCACTCTTGACAATTGTAGCACCAATGACAGTCTCATGAAGAATATGGTTGGCCAAACAATGATGAGCTCATGAAGAGTATGACTGCTATGGAAGGCAAGTTACCACTCTCATCTTGTATGTTGAATGGTAAGCTAATACACATGCGATGTGTTGCTCATATTCTAAATTTGATAGTGAAAGTTGGTATGAGTGTCATGGAGAAAGGAATTGATAGTGTGCGTGATCTTGTTGCATTTTGGTCGGCCACTCCTAAGAGACATGAAAAGTTTGAGAAAATGGCAATACAAATGAAAGGCAAATATGAAAAAAAGGATAGCTCTAGATTGTAAGACTAGATGGAACTCTACTTTTGTCATGCTTAGCACTGCCCTATTATACCAAGATGTTTTTGAACGCCTTTCTGCGCGTGCTCCATGTGTTCCAACTAGTGATGATTGGCAGTTTGCTAGAGATCTCTGTGAGAGATTAAAAATGTTTTATGATGTAACAGAGCTACTATCAGGCACTAGCTATGTCACAGCCAACCTTTTCTTTCCAAAAATCACCAATATTTACTTAGCTATTAGGATGTGGCAAACTAGTGCTATCCCTAAGGTAGAAGAGATGTCTGCTAAAATGAAAGAGAAGTTCAACAAATATTGGTCAGATGTACATGGTTTGATGGCTGTTGCTGCTGTCCTAGATCCTAGGTATAAGTTACAGTTGTTGAATGCTCTCTTTCTTAAGATTCATGGATGTGAAAGTACAGCTATGGAGGCTGTCAGCAAGGTAAAAGATTTGTTGTATAAATTGGTTTTGGAATATCAAGATTCCATGGAGGGAGAAGCCACAACAGATGGTGCTGAACCTAGGACAATGAGTGCCGCTAGTCACATGGATGATGAGGAGGAACCACTGCTGCCTAGGACACAAGATTTGGATATCATTAATTGGTGGCAGTACGCAGGGCTCAAATATCCAACTCTAAGAAGGATTGCACGTGATGTGCTTCCAATTCCTATGACAACAGTAGCATCTAAGTCAATGTTTAGTACTGGAGGGAGAATAATTAGTCCACATCGTAGCAGGCTTGCACCTTCAATGGTTGAAGCACTTATGTGCATGCAAGTTTGGTCTCGTGCTGATATGTTAGGTATATGTTCTCAATTTTCATATTCTAGTTGCGACTCTATAAACTTTCCTGAAAGTTATACAACTAATATATGTTTTTGCAATGCATTGCAGGGCCAAATTCAACCTTTGTGGGTGCTTTGATGACTTGTCTTGATGAAGAAGATGAAGACATTGTAATACTTGGTTCTATCTATTATTTCTTAATAGATGATTAATTCAACTTATGTTGTAATGTTGTATTCTTGCTGTTACTTTTTGTAGGATGATCCTACTTTGACAATTGTTGATTGATGACTGATGGAAGTGATGAGAAGAGCGATAAAACATGACAGCCTCAAGTTGCTTCATTATCTATTTATCTCTTTGCTCCAAAACTGTTGTTTGTAATAATGTACTTACTGGTTGGTGCTTGTTTTTGTATTGGAACTAAAACTTGTAACCTTGTCTTGTTGCTTATGCTTGCTTTGGAACAGTGTGGGCATAAGTCTGGAGCTTATGCCTTATGCTTGTTTGGTGAACTATTGAACTTGTTTTTGTGTTACTGTGCTGTCTGTGCATGTGATCTGAGATCTGTAATATGGATGGTGAGATCTGTAATATGGATGGTGACCTGTTTGCACCTATAGACCTACTGAGTTTGCTATTATTTCGGGTCATGGGGGACCCGTCGGGTTTCGGGTCCCCGCCGGGTTCGGGGGCGGGTCTGGGATTTCACCCGCGGAAGGGTTCGGGGGCAGGTCAGGTCTCACCCGCGGGTTTTGGGGGCGGGTCCGCAGATGCTCCACCCGCCCCGAACCCGACCCGCTGCCATTCATAGTCGCCCCCGCCCCCTGTCCAGTCAATCATGTAGCCCTTATCCTGGTCTAGTTAGACCACGTGGCCCCACCCCACCCCTACCTCCTACCCACACGATGATTCCGCCGCCGCCCCAAAGGCCTCAACCCTAGCCGCGCGACATTCACAAATCCCACAGCCGTATCCAAGCCCCGTCGCCCCGACCTCACCAGCGCCTGCATCCGGATGCGGACACAGCGGCTCGACGTGGTGCCAGGCGCTGCCGGGCCTCCGGTGGCGGCAGGCGCAGCCAATCGCCCCCGGCGGCTCGTCGAGGAGGTGGCAGACCGATCCAGCGAGGAGGACTCCCGCGGCGACCGGATCAGGCGATGTGGCTCATGGTTCGGCGCGAAGAGGCAACCAACAACGGCCGGGGCAGCAGGTTTCAGCGAGGAGGAGGCCCCCGAGTGGCCGCCCGCCCGCCCCTCAACGCCGCCTCGCACTGCCCCGCACAGCCTCCGCTGCTGGCCGCCGTGGGAGAGCAACCTCGGCGTTGCTGCTTGACCCTCCCCCCCCCCCCCCCCCCCGCCTCCTTGCGTTGAAGCGTGTGACCTGGTATGTATTCACTCACAAATCGCAACCTCACCCCTGTATCAATCTTGGAAATTCCACCTGCTTGTTAAGCTCTGCAATATGGTGTGGGTGCAATGGCGACCCCTGGGGGTAATCAATCACTCCCAGCACCGTGAGTTGATGAGTAACAGAGGGATTGGTGAGAAGTTAATTTCGGCAGTGATTCTCCCATGCCAACTCCAGTACAGGAGCACTAGCGTAGCATGCTGGCTGATCTCATTTTGTTATTAGAGAGAGAATGAAATCATCTTGGTTTAGATCGGCCCGTGTGTAGTGATTTAGGGATTATGTTCTTCAGACTATAGGATGATATCACCATTATGTTTGAAACGTTTGTGATTTAGGCTGTCGATGTTTTGACCTTAACCTTTGTGGAAATTTTACGAAATATGACTGCGTAAATCAAAATTAGTTTGCTTGTTCTTTGTTAAGCTTGCATTTTAAATTATTTTGCGACCATTGATTTTGCATGGAAATTTTACGAAATATGATTGTGTAAATCAAAATGTGTCTGAGCAGCGAGGTCTGTTTTTAGGGTGTGTTTGTGTTCATCGTTGCTCTTGATTGCTTGTGTTTTTGGTTCATCGAATTGGCTGTTGTTGCCTCGATTTGGATTTGGATCGAAATTGCACTAATTTGAAGTTTGGAATCGTCTCTGACAAAACCATGATTAGAGTATTATTGGTTTATCGAAGTGGCTGTTGTTGCCTCCATTTTCACCACAGGCACATGCATCTGCCTCCCCCGTGCGTCACCACCATCCATCGGCAAGTATGTACAGAGACAAAATTAGTGTTTTTTCTATTCTATATAGAATCTTGATTAGTGTTGTTTTCTGTAGAGAAACCTGATTAATGTCATGCCAATTGTGTTAAAATGTAACTAGCATCATGGTTGTTTTTTTCTATATACAAACCTGATTAGTGTTGGTGTTTTTCTATATAGAAACCTTATTAGTGTTATGTCAACCGTGTTAAAATGTGACTAGCATCATGGCTTGAGGGATCAGTGCCCGCCACATCTTGTTAATAAACTTTTTATTCTGCAACTCAAACAATGCTTGCCAAATTCATTTATGACGAATAGACATTTATGCTCCTTTGTTGCAAAGCATGGTCGTATGCTTGTGCAATAGTTTCCTGTTGGTTTTTGAGCTTGTTTTTAGAATTTTGTATGATTGCACTCACTTTTATTTATTCCATTGAACCAAAAGAATTACTTAGATTTGTTATTCATTGAGACGATTTTGGATTTTTTATTTACATGCTAGTTACTTAAACACCCCTCAAGAACACTTGATTGTATTTATGCCTACCACTGTATTAATTATGCATATGTTGCACCAGGAAACCGGTGAGCAGTATCCCCAGCAGGCAACACAATATGAGCCGTGAGGTACGTCGCTCCTCCTTTCTGCGGCTCACGATCGGCTAAGCAGTTAGCCGATCGTCTGGCAATGGTGGTCGGGCGTGCTACCTGGCTGATGACCTAGACAGGAAGGTTGTGATAATGGTGGTGGTGGTGATTATCTCTTGTTTCCCCTGCAAAGACAGACAAAACAAAGCAAATGTTAAATACTAGCCGGATCGCTCGGATTGGCTCTTCCCGCATCGGATCTTCAACATCGACGTGACCCTGCTATCTTGCCGATGATACATCAAAGAATAGAATATACAAATATGCAGTAAAGGGAAAGTAAAACCTATCTAGATCTATTCTAGACCGTCAGGATCTATCCAATGCTTTGAAAGTAAACTCATGCTAAAGATTAAACAAAGAAAACAATCATAAAAGAACGAATCTTTGTTAAGATCAGCAAAGATAAAACATGGCATGAAGAACATCGGATCTTTTCTAACAGGAAATGATTTGTAGATATATTTTCTAAGGACAGATCAAACCTAGATATAAAGCTTGTATCATGCTAAACTTATAAAGAACATCATGCAGCGCAAGGACATGCATCACAACGATTGTTAACATGAAGCAAGTTGTGCACGAGCCGATATGCAACATAGCAACTTAATGCACAGGATAACTAGAGGATTTTGCCATAAAAACGCTTCAGCACAAGAACTACTGTCGGCAGAACGCCGCGATGCCCTATCAACATCTACTGGAGAGATTGACAGAGCAGCATGACGATATACCTTGGAAAACCCTAACTACTTAGGGGCGGCGATGCGCCAAAGGGATGTGGAGACAACCGCTGCTTGATGAACGTGTGTCGTCAATCTTATTCCAATAATACGGGTACATATTTATAGTCCACTTTGGCGGCAAGCCTACCCTTTCTTTAATTAAACTAAAAACTTAACCCACTCATCCTAGACTCTTTAACTAAACATTAAGCTACGATACAAGTCCTGCTGGCCTGCTCACCACGATACGCGCTATCGCTACCTTGGACACCTTCTCAGCCCAAAGCCGATTTTAGCCCATTATCAGGATCGGCCAAATTCCGATGTCAACACATACCCCCTGGTTGGCAAATAAAAATTTTTATTTCAAAACCAGATGAGTGTGAAACCTGGCCAAGCACGTCCCATCAGCCTGCACCGCCACACGGTCTTCCATGGCAACCGCAATGATGGAACACGTGACCCTTCAGTTTCCCCGTACGACGTCCCTTCGCCTTCCACCGCCTTGCGCTTAATAAAAGGCAGGGCTCCCCTGTTTTCTTCTCCATCGGCATCTGCTTTTCTTCTTCCTCTAGTCAAGAAAAGAACCGAGTGAAAACCCCTTTCTCGTCATGTCTTCCATCGGCAGCAAAACCCCCACATAGCCCTCTTCTCCGTCTTCTGTGATGGGACCCCAAGGGCCTACTCCACTGCCTTCACCCTCGATCGCCTCCATTGCGGGCGCGACAGCCCCCGCTCCTTCAGCGGGTGCCTCTGTGCAGGTTCCACCACCGCCAGCCGATGTCGCGCTTCCAAGCTCCGCCTCCTTGCCAGCAGCGGGTGCTGGCCACATTCCTCCGGCCGCGCCGGGGGATGATGAAGAGGGATCACCGGACCAAGCCACCAAGGCTTGGCTGGCTATCTTTGGGCCAGACATCCCGGACCCTCCGTCCGGGGTGTGGGTGAACCTCGGCTGTGCCGATGTGATGCTCCAGCATCTCAAGTGCATTTTCATCTCACATACATGCAACATTCATCATGATGCATCATATTATGACATGCATTTGAACTCATGTTCAAAACTTGGTTGAATTTGCAACTTGTTGATTTCAGTTTCCTGCATGTATGCTGGTGTGTTTGTAGTCATAACTTTAGTTCTATTGTGACCTAGGTGAAACTTTCTATACTAAACTTGTAGACAATTTCATGATGAACAACTTTGATAATTAGTGCTTTGAGATGCAGTAAGGTTTGCATAGAGTTTTGGGGCTTTTTTTGTCAACATATGAAATCTGTAAAACCCTGACCTGCTTAGTAAATTGAATTTTTCTCTGGTCTACAGCCATTTTCATGCAAAACCTTAGTTGAGAAAGTTGTAGATCCTGAAATTATGAGCAACATTGTTAAGAAGATCTTTGAATGGGTGCGACTAGAAAATAGACTTTTATAATTTCAAAACTTATGGGTCCTACGCCGTGGCCGTCGGCCCGGCCATAAGGTGAGGCCGGTGCCGAGCTCCCTTCGCCCCGAAGCACCCGGCCTCCCTGCTCCTCTCCGCCCCCTCTTCTTCACTCGGCCCCTTGCTAAGCACCCTCTCTCTCGTTTCTCTGTTTCCCCACAGCCGCCCCGCCATGGACATGAGCTTGGGCTCAAGCTAGCGCCCGTCGCTCAGGCCGTTCTCGCACCTCCACGCCACCGCGCCGCTCTTCCTCACACTCAGCTCCACAATTTTCAATAGGTCTAGGCCTTCATGACGCTCCACCGCCGCAAAATCCGCCGCCGAACCCGCCATAGCCGCGAGCTCGAAGCTCGAGCTGCGCCCGCCGTTCCAGCCGACCCCGCTCCTCCACACCACCACGCCGGCGCTCCCCATACTCCTCTCCGCCGGAACCCCTAGCTCTAGGCCGCTGGCGCTGCCCCGCCATGCCGCAATACCCCGCCGGACTTCCGCCTCCTCTGCTCACCGTTGCCGGCCCTCCTCGACGCCTCTCCGCCGACCAAGGTAGATGGGAAAGTTTCCCTGTCTCCCTCTCCCTCTTCCTGACCGACTCCGGCGAGCCTCCGGGCCCCGGACGGCCGGATTCCACAGCGCCGCCGCCGATCATCTTCCCCCCATCGGGAGGAAGAAGAAGACCAGGAGTTTTGCGGTTGAGCCTCTGGGTTTCCCTCTTTTCGCATTTTCGTTACCTACGCTGTGCATTGTGCCTTGCAAATCTCCCAATCTAGCGCCCGGAGGTTACGGTTAATTGCGTTTAAGTCCTCGATCTATGGGTTTTTCCATTTATTTCATTTATATTGGGCCGAGCACTTTGGAAATTCATAGTAAATCAAATAAAAATCCTAAAAATGTAAACTTAGTTGCTATGACCTCCTGGTGAGTAGATCTATAGGACAGATATGATGCGGATGTGTGAAAAGCCTGTTTTGCCCCTAGTCTTGGCATGCATGCTTAATCAAGATAAATGTTAAAAGTGGACTAAATGAGCTCCAAAAATTATGAAACTTGGACAGTAGCCTTCTTATGACATCCAGGTTCTGTGTGATTTTTGGTGGCCCTAGCATTGATTGGTAAATTATTGTTATGCCATTTTGCATTTGTTTTGTGTATTTATTTAACTTGAAAAATGAAGACTACATAAAATATGCTCAAATATGACCTCTGGTATGTTTCATGTACTATATATAGTATGAGTAGCTCAATGGTAAACTATGAGATTGTGCATGCATGTTTTAACTGCTGTTTTGAAATTGGCAAAATGCTACTTGCTAGACTTGATAATTGGAAAAAGTGACTGATAATTGGAAAAAGTGACATTAGAATGCAAAGATAATTTTATGAAAAATCTGGTATGCTACTAGTATCATAGGGAGTCTAGAAAATATTTTTGGCGAATTTAATAACACTGTTGATAAGTACATCTTAATTTGCATGAGATAAATATATAGAAAATAGATGTCCTATTAAATTAAGGGTATTTCACTTGCAAATTTTTGTACATGCTACTGATATCAAATAGTGCTCAGTGCATAAATTGCATGTGTAAATTCCATCCCAACAAATTATGAAAAATATAGAAAGATAAAAGTCTGATATATTCTTAGAATTTTAGTAAAATGATTATAAGTCTTTTGTGTCTGAAATTTGGGCAGTAGCTTAGTACAGTGTTGTTATTCTTGTCATAAATATCTGAACTTATTTGGAGCTGTATAACAGCATGAACTTGGCATTAGTACTTTAATTCAATAAATGGATAAACTTGTATAATGGACTTTGGTATATTTGATGTAAGAGTGTAATGTTGCTTGCTACACCACGCAACTTGCTACAAGCTCTATGTGATATGGTGAATGATAAATTAAACTAAATTCGGTGATGGGTTGTACGATTTCTTAGCGATGGTTTGTACGATTTCTTAGCGATGGTTTGTACGATTTATTTATGATGGGTTGTACGCTTTCTTGATGATGGGTTGTTCGATTTTTTAGCAAAGTTGTTAGGTTTTCTTATTATGGGATGTATTTAAACTAAAAATACTTAAGTCATTTCATCACAAGCTACTTGACCATGTATTATGTTTCACTTGCACCTCATGCATGCATTTGCATTCGTTGTACTCATGATTGCACTATGTCATGCATATAGACCCCGCGAACGAAGAGCCAACGCAGGAGCAGCCGCTGATGGAACAGTCAGACGAAGAACCCCTGCACCAGGAGTTGGATTTTCCTCGACCTGAAGACGGAGGGTCGCTGATTATATCCGTGCCTATTTTAAGGGGTTGCCTGGGGCAAAGCCCCACAACCCGGCAAACTAAATTAGATTAGTTTGTTGGTTTTCATAAGAATAATTAAAGGTAGACAGGACCATGTTTTTCCCAGCTAATATTATTATGATTGATGAGTACGCATCTGCACTAGGAGTTGCTTGAAACCAATTGCATTAGACTTTCTAGCCGCCTTGTCCCTGGCACCTAATACTTAGAGTTCATAGGACGAGTGCCTAGTAATGCTAGGTGCGAGTAGACATGAGTGAATGTAATCACTCATCACGTATGTGGCTTTTAAACAAAAGAAATCTTACTACGATGGAAATCTTATTTATGCTTATGATTTAAATGGAGACCGGGCGGAGCATAAGTTTACTTTTCGTGGTGTGCGTTGTTGTTATCGGGCTCCGTCCGTGTCGCATAAAGCTCGTCCGCTGTTTGCCTGTTGATCGGCATAACATTGCTAGAATGCTTATCCAGGACATGGGCCTGGTGAAAGTCTTACTTGTGCCATCCGAAGAATAGAGACTTGGTCCTACCATGGGGCCTTGGGGCGCTTGACTCATGGGAGGGCTGACCCGGTACACCGTGGTAACGCTCCATGGGGGCTAAACCTGGGTAATGGCGGGTTCGAATCGAACTTGGGATGGGACAAGTGGAGATAGGGACTATATGTGGGAACGCGATGGCTAGTAAGCATATACCCCTGGCATTTTTAGTTATTTTCGGGAATTAGAAATCGATTCGAATCGCTGATGCTCACCAGGTGTGAGAATGCTAGATATCGCACACGGGCAACGTCGTAACAACTTAAATACTTTATGCTTATATTCATGTTTTTCAATACAACATGCTTGGATGTGTACGATATACTATCATGCAAGCTACTGATGGATACTCATGCTTTACTTTCATGCAAGTATTTATTTTATGATATAAATGATCTTCATGGTTAAGGGATAGCAGCTGTCAAATCCTGCTATCCTATGGCAAAATTTTATTGTTTAAAATGAACGGCTAGGGATCCACTTGATTAGCAAGCAAACTTTGCGTCAGCCGTAAGCCATTCCATTAAATCCTACTGAGTAATTAGTACTCCGGGTTTGCCCCCACTTTTGCATTACAGGTATGGAGTTCTTCTTGTGCGCTTGTGTTGGATGGGGTAGTACCGGTAGGCTCGGTGCTATATGCCTCGTTCATCTCTGCATGAAGACTAGTTAAGTATTTTTGTTTCCGCTGCGAGATATTTTGAAATCACTTCCGCTATATTTTGCACATGTATTTGATTACATCTATTTGGTTTGTAAATTAAGTTTATTACTCTCTATTTCAACTGCCTGTGATGATGTAACTGTAGTGGCTCCATCGAGAGTCAGATGTGTTTGATGTCGGTCCCTCTGGGAATGGTGTTATCGAGAGCCGAAGGACTCTCGACAGACTACCGGGTTTAGTCTGGCCTAAGTGCACTGTGAGCCAAGGGTGGCAGGTGTGCTTAGTCTGGATTAAGCAGGGTGATTCCGCCACAGCTGGTATCAGAGCCGATCATACACAGACAACAGTTATATCATCAAGTTTTGGTTTACAAAACTATTTTCGAAACCCCTTTTTAAGTAATTCAAAAATGAGAGTATGCGTCATGGCCATATAAGGATGTTAGTGTATCCAGGTGACATCACTAACATTCTGAACTAGATAGAACTCATAGGCATATTCGAAGCTTTGGGAAGCAACTTTTCAGCCATAGCTATCCCCGGTACTGGAGGAACACTATCGGGATTTGCGAATGGTTGTAAGCCCTGCATTCATGTCTCGTAGTAAAAGCTCTTTAAGAGTGGTGGGCATGCTTTGGAGCTTTCATGCCCACCACACTTACATTTGGTTTTGGGATCCACCTTTTTCTCAACAATCCCCAGTACTGTTGGAAAGTCAGGCTTTGAGAGAAGGTGCAAAGGCCCACTTAACGTTGTCCATGCAGCGGTCATGGGTGGATGCCACATTAGGTGGTAATGTATGAACATGCATTCTTCTGCAGGTACACTCACTACACGCAAAAATTTAGAACGTCTAGAGAATGATTAGTTGCATTAAGGAGAGACGTGCACATGTGTCACCGAAATATCACTAGCTATATATAATGTGCATAGGGATGTGCTGTGAGAACAAATAGGACGAATCATGCATCATGACACTCATACTTCTTTTAATCTATATCTTAAGTTTGCTCTTTCTGTCCATCTTGTTCTTTAAAAGTCAAAAGAGAAATCGAATAAGAATGAAGACATCACTCCTCACGTTCCACCCACTGAATTTGAAACTTCACTCTTACTAATCTAACATAAATAAAGTCATTTTTCTCATGTGTAAGGCGCAAAAATCAAGTGAGGATGAAAGGATGTGAGAAATGATATGCGTCTCAAGATGTATTTCGTAGTCAGGTGCAAACCGAAAGGAATGAGAGGGGTCACAAGTGAAAAGCTGATAAACCGTGGAACTCGACCGATTTGCAAAAGGAGTTAATTGGAACTCTATGTAACAAAGTTATAGAGCACAACATATGGAGCAACTTTGTTATAGATGATATTGCATGGAAATGCACGGAATGAGAACGGTTTAATTTTTAAACTAGTGGTTGTCTTAGGTGGAGCTGGAAACCTGAGTGCAGTTAGTAAATCGACTTTACGTCGTTGTCCCAGTTAGATTGATAGAAGTGATGTCCTACATCTAAAACAACGCACAAGTTTCCATTAGCATATACGATTGTCCAAGCCTGCAAGATGATGGCTGACACTTTATGTGCAATCAAGTTATTCTGTCCACTTACATGCTTTTATGTAATCAGAATATATTTATGATGCTATGACCTTTTTATCACCGCAACGATTGCACAAAAGTTCTTGGACTAAACCCGATTGGCTTTATTTCTGCAGATGGTCACCCCACTAGAGGTATCTGCACTGGGGGCTACTCATGGAGCACCACCTCCTTCCGAGTTGGCCACTCAGGTCGCCCAGCAACTCATCAACTTGATAGCTCAAGAGCAACAACGGCGCGAACCGCAAGAGATCAGTTACACTGACTTTGCCGCACTACAACCGCCGATCTTCACCGTTGCCACCGATCCACTAGATGCTGATGACAGGCTTCGAATCATTGAGTCCAAGTTCAGTCTACTGCCCCGCCTCAGTGAGCAACAGAAGGCTCGCTTTGCGGCACAGTGTCTACATGGTCCCTCGGGGGCCTGGTGTGCTTCTTTCTTGGCAATGCAACCAACCGGGCACCAAGTCACATGGGATGAGTTCCGTGCAGCTTTTCGGGCTCACTATCTCCCACCTAGCCTCATCGAGCTCAAGCAACGGGAATTTCATGCACTTCAACAAGGGAACATGTCTGTACTCGAGTACGTGCAGGCTTTCATCCGCCTGTCCCAGTACTCCCCTGAAGACGTCGACACCGACACGCATAGGGCTGCCCGTCTGTTGGGTGGATTCGATCCCACTCTCCTGACTCACTTGGGGCGCCGCTACGACAGCTTCACCGAGTTGGTAGATGCCGCCATCGACCTGGAGCACCGCCTCCGCGAGGCCCATGAGGACGAGCGGAGGAAGAGACTTGCAAACCCACCTCCATCAAGTCCACCTCAGCAATAACGAGTCATGCATCGACCACCGCCGCACATATATTCCACTGACAGGCCCCAACAACCAGAGCAACACGGCGGGGCACAACAACACCTGTTGTCCTATCATGCACCACCCCATCCACCTGCTTCAGTACCACCTGCCCAATTAGGTACTGGCTATCCCTACTTCAAATGTGGAAAGGCCGGACATTTCAGTCGTACATGTCGCACGCGCCAGAAGACTCCGGGCTCAGTGCCTACGAATGGAGAGAAGAAATCAGCCCCAAAGATGGGCCAATTGCACTATAGTCAGCTTGAGCAAGTTCCGGAGGGTGAACCCATCTTGGCAGGCACATTTCTTGTCAATGACCACCCTACGATTGTTTTGTTTGATTCTAGAGCGACTTTCACTTTCATCAGCAAAGTGTATGCACTGAAGCATGGGTACGAAATTTCTGAGTTAAAACAAAAATACCGCATCATAGCTGCAGGATCATCCATAGTTACCAATCACATAGTGAGGGACTTGTGTTTGCAAGTTGGGAAGGAAAGTTTATTCATCAATCCTCTAGTACTTCCACAACTGGGGATTGATATTGTTCTTGGGATGGAATGGCTGAAACAACACAATGCTATGATAGATGTTGGGAGTAGAACAGTTCAGTTGCGCTCAAGTAGTGGGATCGATGTGTTTATTCATGTGCCACTTCAGAAGCACATGTATCACACAGTCAATGTGGCAGAAGCACAAGTTGAGGCCCAAGCACTTGCAAAGATCCCAGTAGCTTGTGATTATCCGGATGTGTTTGCAGAAGAACTTCCTGGACTTCCACCGGATAGGGATGTTGAGTTCTCCATCGAGCTTGTACCTAGCACAACACCCGTCTCTCGGAGGCCATACAGAATGGCACCGGATGAGTTGAAAGAGCTGAAAGTGCAGCTACAACAACAGCTAGATAAAGGGTTTATTCGCCCAAATTCTTCACCTTGGGGCTGCCCAGCCCTCTTTGTTGTAAAGAAGGATTAGGGTGGTAAAAGGCTATGTGTTGATTACCGGCCGCTTACCCACTGCCACACATTGACATTCTGTTTGATCAGCTAGCTAGAGCTAAGGTCTTTTCAAAAAATGATCTGAGGTCTGGCTACTATCAAATAAAGATCAGAGAAGAAGATATACCCAAGACAGCTTTCTCGACCAGATATGGCTTGTACGAGTAATTTGGTCACGTCCTTTGGGTTAACCAATGCACCGGCTTTCTTCAAGTACATGATAAATTTGGTGTTCATGAATGAACTTGATAAGTTTGTAGTGGTGTTCATTGACGACATATTGATATATTTAGAAAGTGAGGAGGAACACGAGGAGCACTTGCGGATAGTACTCAATCGGCCTAGATAGCACAAGCTCTATGCCAAGTTTAGTAAGTGTGCATTTTGGTTGAAGGAAGTGAGTTTCTTATGTCACATCTGTCTGAGAAGGGGGTAGCAGTTGATCCCAGCAAGGTAGCGGATGTTCTGAATTGGAAGCAACCTGAGATAGTGACTGAGATTCGGAGTTTCCTTGGTTTAGTGGGCTACTACCGCCGCTTCATTAAGGACTTCTCCAAGACCGCGAAGCCAATGACCTCACTAACGAAGAAAAATGCAAAATATCTATGGAGCCCGAAATGTGAGGAAGCCTTTCAAACATTGAAGAAATTGTTAACATTTGCACTAGTCCTAGCTCAACCGAACGTCACTAAGCCATTTGATGTGTATTGTGATGCCTCCGGCAATGGGCTTGGCTGTGTCCTAATGCAAGAAGGGAGAGTAATTGCCTACGCCTCGTGCCAACTGAGAAAACATGAAGCCAACTAACCAACACATGATATGAAGACACTATCTGCTAGGCAATACGTGTCACATCTACACTGACCACAAGAGTCTCAAATACATATTCACCCAACCTGAACTAAATATGAGACAAAGACGGTGGTTAGTTGATAAAAGATTATGACCTATAGGTTCATTACCATCCTGGTAAGGCTAATGCAGTAGCTGATGCATTAAGCCGTAAGGCTCATTGCAATGTGATTGAGGCCCGCCCTACGGTGAGAGTTATATGTTGTGAGATCGAAATGCCGACAGAGCAGCACGCTGAACTCTACAGTCTCATCATTGAACCCATAATAAAAGATCAAATCATAGATGCACAAAAGAAAGATAAGGGTGTGGCACACATTCGAGATGGGATCAATGAAAAGAAGAAGGCTTGTTTCAAGCTCGACGAAGAGGGAGTCTTGTGGTTTAAAAATCGCTTAGTGGTACCTAAGGACATGGAGCTAAGGAAGAAAATACTTGATGAAGCCCACACTTCCATGTTCACCCTGCACCTGAGCAGCAATAAAATGTACCAAGACCTGAAACAAAAATTTTGGTGGACCCGTATGAAAGGGAGATTGCCAAATATGTGTCTGAGTGATGTGTGTCAGAGGGTAAAAGCTGACTACCTAAAGCCTGTGGGTATGCTTCAATTATTAGCGGTTCTAGCCTGGAAATGGGAGGACATACATATGGACTTCATTGTGGGTTTGCCTCGCACACAGAAGGGGTACGATTCTATTTGGGTAGTTATTGATCGATTCACAAAATCTACTCATTTCATCCCTGTCAAAACCACCTATCAGGCGAAGCAATATGCTGAACTATACATTTCCCGGATTGTATTCTTGCACGGTGTTCCTCAGACCATGACTTCGGATAGAGGCTCACTGTTTGTGTCCCACTTCTGGGAGCAACTGCAAATTGCACTTGGGACCAATTTGATTCACAGTTCGGCATACCATCCCCAAACAAGCGGCCAAGTTGAAAGAGTGAACCAGATCCTAGAAGACATGTTGAGAGCATGTGCTTTGACCTATTCCACCAAGTGGGATGAGTGTCTTCCCTTGGCAGAGTTTGCTTACAACAACAGCTACCAAAAGAGATTGGAAATGGCACCTTTCGAAACTCTTTATGGTAGGAGATGTAGAACACCACTCAACTGGTCTGAACCAGGTGAGCGTGTCACATTTGGTCCTGATTTGGTAACACAAGCTGAAGAACAAGTAAAATTCATACACAGCAACCTGAAAAGAGCACAATCTTGGCAGAAGAGCTATTCAGATAAGAGAAGGAGGCCGTTAGCCTTTGATAAGGGTGACCACGTGTATCTTCGGGTGTCTCCAATGAAAGGGGTGAATCGGTTTGGAGTGAAGGGAAAGCTAGCACCAAGATATGTTGGTCCATTCAAGATCACAGAGAGATGTGGATCAGTAGCTTATCGGTTGGAATTGCCACCACATCTTGCTGCGGTTCATGATGTGTTTCATGTCTCGCAACTTAAGAAGTGCTTACGAGTGCCAGAAGAGGCGGTTGATACATGTCAAATTCAGATTGAACCAAACCTCACATATGAAGAGCAGCCCATAAAAATCCTTGACCAAAAGCAAAGATCAACACGGCAAAGGACTATAAATTTTTACAAAGTGCAATGGAGTAATCACTCCGAAGAAGAGGCCACTTAGGAACAAGAAGAATATTTGGAAACAAAATATCCTGGGTTTCTTCCATTCACTTCAAACGAGTATGTCACAGCAGTTTAAATTTTCAAATTCGTGTTTTAAATTCATACACAGTGCACTCTCTTCTCGTTTAGCTTATCCACCCACATCACATCAAAAATCTCAGGACGAGATTTTTTTAAGGGGGGTGGGTTGTGATGCTCCAGCATCTCAAGTGCATTTTCATCTCACATACATGCAACATTCATCATGATGCATCATATTATGACATGCATTTGAGCTCATGTTCAAAACCTGGTTGAATTTGCAACTTGTTGATTCCAGTTTCCTGCATGTATGCTGGTGTGTTTGTAGTCATAACTTTAGTTCCGTTGTGATCTAGATAAAACTTTCTATACCAAACTTGTAGACAATTTCATGATGAACAACTTTCATAATTAGTTCTTTGACATGTAGTAAGGTTTGCATAGAGTTTTGGGGCTTTTCCTGTCAACATATGATATCTGTAAAACCTGATCTGCTTAGTAAATTGAATTTTTCTTTGGTCTACATCCATTTTCATGCAAAACCTTAGTTGAGAAAGTTGTAGATCCTGAAATTATAAGCAACATTGTTAAGAAGATCTTTGAGTGAATGTGACTAGAAAATAGACTTTTAAAATTTCTAAACTTATGGGTCCAGCTGGTCAAACTAGGGTCAGCAGTTTAAATTCAAATTTAAACCATATTTTTTAATACAACATGGTATGAAACTTTATAAGAAAGTTGTAGAACTCGAAGAGTAGAACATTTCATCCAATTGGGGAATTTTCAAATTTGGTCTCTAACTAGTTCAAATCTAAGAAGTTCAAACCTGCCTACAACCGATCAAAGCTGATTTTCCATTTTCGGAATATTCCTTTTCCCTTTGTCTCTATGACGAGCGGGTCCCACATGTTGGGCCCCATCGGATTCCCGCCTGCGCAGGACGAAACCGGGCCGGTGGATCCCACTTGGTCTATCGCCCATGCACCCGGTCCATTTGACAGTGGCCTTTCATCTTTTCACCGGGCCCACCTGCCATTGACTCGCGGTCTACGGACCTGTTTCACCCACGCGCCTTCACCTCTCTCTCCCTCTCCGGCATGCCCACGCGGCGGCCACCTCCTGCGCCATGACCGTCGGCCCGGCCATAAGGTGAGGCCGGTGATGAGCTCCCTTCGCCCCGAAGCAACCGGCTTCCCTGCGCCTCTTTGCCCCATCTCCTTCACTCGGCCCCTCGCCGAGCCCTCTCTCTCTCGTTTCTCTGTTTTCCCCACCGCCGCCCCGCCATGGACATGAGCTCGGGCTCAAGCTAGCGCCCGTCGCTCAGACGTTCTCGTGCCTCCACGCCACCGCGCCGCTGTTGACGTCTGTTAGCATAACAGATTTTACTCCGCAAGCGCACGAAGATTCGCTGTAGCTTTTTCACTCAAGAGTATTCCGAGTATCGTAAAAATCCATAGGGAAGCAAGAGCGAATAGGTGGAATGAAATGTCAAACTTTCAAGTAGTATATAACTTAGATAAAACACTAGCTATTCTTACAATGGGGGTAAGATATCAAGATAGTGTATGGTGGGAAGAGTAAAACATAGACTAAAGAAGCCTAATACTTAGGTAGCTATCTGGGAGGACAATGAGTGAGATTAGATTTCCAAACTCTACTACTTAATCGTTGTAGAGGAGTATTCGCGGTTGAACTAAGTTAACTGGAAACAAGCTAGGATCTTACGTGGAGTGAAATTCCGACGCCTCGAGGGGTCAAGGGGTAGATAGTAGACCTCCGAAGGAGACCCGGCTAACGCCTACGGGCTTACCGAACGACGGGGTGGAATACTGAGACCTCTAGAGCTGTCACCTAGAGAGGTTACCAACCAGATCCGCGTGGGTAAGATGGCATGCTATACTAGTGTTCAAGTGAGAACTTGAACACTAAAGCTCTTCCTTGATCAGAGGGTGAGAACTAACTTAATCTTAGATCAAAAACCTAAGACAAGCTTATAGCACCGGCAAGTCTAACAAGATTCAGATAACTTAAGAACAACACAAACCTAAGCCTTGGATCTAGTGTGCAATAAAGGTACACCACACTAGGCAAGCGTTAAGAAGTAAAGTAAAGTATAACAGAAGATAGATCAATGATATATATTATACTGGAGTAACAAGAGTACAAAGATAGAAAGATACAAGAGCTTTACCAAGACTCGAAGAAGACTCCAGAATCCCTGAGGCAAAAGCTCAGACTCAACTCTATCTCCCAGGACTAACCTAGTGCTACTAGACTAAGCGATAGTATGAGCTACTCAACTTCCACACTTCACAAATAAGAGCTCAGGGGTATTTATAGTCACCAAGTGAGTGGGGGTACTTATAGGGTCGGTATGGCGGTTAAGGGGACAGGTGGTAGGTCGGGCGGCCTGATAGGGAGCCGGGCGGCCCTACCTCTAGCCGGGCGGCCTGGCCAACCGTCGGATCCACCGCCATTCTTCATCTTGTGGTCCATCTTGACTCCCCAAGTCGGTTGCATGGTGGTTAAGGCGGTTATCCTTGTGTTTTCTCCCGAGCCATTGGATCTCACTTGTGTTTCTTCCTTAGCCGCAGGATTGAAGTGCCGAGGATCGCTGACTTCACCAATCCATGTACTGGATCGATGATGTGGCAAGGTCTTCTGGAACTTTGCATGTTGCATTTGGCATTTGGACTTCACAGCTGTGTTGACACGTCACTTGTGCACATGTAGGTCGAAGATGGAGTGATTTGGCCACTTTGTTAGGGCAGGCGACCGGGGGTGGGTCCGGGTGGCCTGGCCCACTTGCAAGTCACCTCCTGACTTAGCCATATTTTGCCTATTTTCAGCTGATCTTTCACCTGCAATCAAATATTCAACACAACTTGTGGAACTATGTTAGTAGCAAAGGTTAATCCATACTTCGGCATGTTTTCCTCCATATTTGTGGTTAGTTGACGATCATTGGTAGTGCAATAACGACCGTCAACAATCGCTCTTCCTCACACTCTGCTTCACCATTTTCCCTAGGTCTAGGCCTTCGTGACCGCTCCACCGCCGCAAAATCCGCCGCCGAACCCTGCCACAGCCGCGAGCTCAAAGCTCGAGCTGCACCCGTCGTTCCGGCTGACCCCGCTCCTCCACACCACCGTGCCGGCGCTCCCCGTACTCCTCTCCACCGGAACCCCTCACTCTAGGCCGCTGGCGCTGCCCCACCACGCCACATTACCCCATCGGACTTCCGCCTCCTCTGCTCACCGTCGCCGGCCCTCCTCGACGCCTCTCCGCCGACTAAGGTAGAAGGGAAAGTTTCCCCGTGTCCCTCTCCCTCTCCCAGACCGCCTCTGGCGAGCCTCCGGGCGCTGGACTGGCAGATTCCGCCGCGCCGCCGCCGGTCATCTTCTCCCCGTCGGGAGGAAGAAGAAGACCGGGAGTTTTGCGGTTGAGCCCCTGGGTTTTCCTCTTTTCACATTTCCGTTACCTACGTTGTGTACTGTGCCTTGCAAATCTCCCAATCTAGCCCCTGGAGGTTACAGTTAATTGTGTTTAAGTCCTTGATCTATGGGTTTTTCCATTTATTTCATTTATATTGGGCTGAGCACTTTGGAAATTCATAGTAAATCAAATAAAAATCCTAAAAATGTAAACTTAGTTGCTATGACCTCCTGGTAAGTATATCTACAGGATAGATATGATGTGGATGTGTGAAAAGTCTGTTTTGCCCCTAGTCTTGTGCATGCATGCTTAATCAAGATAAATGTTAAAAGTGGACTAAATGAGCTCCAAAAATTATGAAACTTGGACAGTAGCCTTGTTATGACATCTAGGTTCTATGTGATTTTTGGTGGCTCTAGCTTTGATTGGTAAATTACTATTACGCCATTTTGTATGTGTTTTGTGTATATTTAACTTGGAAAATGAAGGCTACATAAAATATGCTCAAATATGACCTCTGGTATTTTTCATGTACTATGTATAGTATGAGTAGCTCAATGGTGAAGTATGAGGTTGTGCATGCATATTTTAGCTGCTGTTTTGAAATTGGTAAAATGCTACTTGCTAGACTTGATAATTGGAAAAAGTGACTTTAGGATGCAAAGATAATTCTATGAAAACCTGGTATGCTACTAGTATGATAGGGAGTCCAGAAAATATTTTTGGAGAATTTATTAACATTGTTGATAAGTACATCTTAATTTGCATGAGATAAATATATAGAAAATAGATGTCCTATTAAATTAAGGGTATTTCACTTGTAAATTTTTATAAATGCTACTGATATCAAATAGTGCTCACTGCATAAATTGCATGTCTAAATTCTATCCCTACAAATTATGAAAAATCTAGAAAGATAAAAGGCTGATATATTGTTAGAATTTTAGTAAAATGATTATAAGTCTTTTGTGGCTGAAATTTGGGCAACAGCTTACTACAGTATTGTTCTTCTTGTCATAAATATCTGAACTTATTTGGAGCTATATAACAGTATGAACTTGGCATCAGTACTTTAATTCAATAAATGGATAAACTTGTATAATGGACCTTGGTATATTTGATGTAAGAGTGTAATGTTGCTTGCTACACCATACTACTTGCTACAAGCTCAATGTGATATGGTGAATGATAAATTAAACTAGATTCGGTGATGGGTTGTACGATTTCTTAGTGATGGTTTGTACGATTTTTTAGTGATGGTTTATACGATTTCTTAGCAATGGTTTGGACGATTTCTTAGTGATGGTTTGTACGATTTCTTGACGACGGGTTGTACGATTTCTTGATGGTGGGTTGTACGATTTCTTAGCAAAGTTGTTAAGTTTTCTTATTATGGGATGTATTTAAACTAAGAATACTTGAGTCATTTCGTCACAAGCTACTTGACCATGCATTATGTTTCACTTGCACCTCATGAATGCATTTGCATTCATTGCACTCATGATTGCACTATGTCATGCATATAGACCCCGCGAACGAAGAGTCAATGCAGGAGCAGCCGCTGATCGATCAGCCAGACAAAGAGCCCCTGCACCAGGAGTTGGTTTTTCCTTAACCTGAAGACAAGGGGTTGGTGATTATATCCATCCCTATTTCAAGGGGTTGCCTGGGGCAAAGCCCCACAACCCAGCAAATTAACTTAGATTAGTTTGTTGGTTTTCATAAGAATAATCAAAGGTAGGCAGGACCATGTTTTTCCCAGCTAATATGATTATGATTGATGAGTGCGCATCTGCATTAGGAGTTGCTCGAAACCAATTGCATTAGACTTCCTGGCCGCCCTGGCCCAAGCACCTATACTTAGAGTTCGTAGGACGAGTGCCTAGTAATGCTAGGTGCGAGTAGACACGAGTGAATGTAATCACTCGTCACGTAGGTGGTTTTTAAACAAAAGAAATCTTATTATGATGGAAATCTTATTTATGCTTATGATTTAAATGGAGACCGGGCGGAGCATAAGTTTACTTTTTGTGGTGTGCATTGTTGTTATCGCGCTCCGTCCGTGTCGCATAATGCCCATCCGCTGTTCACCTGCTGATCGGCATAACATTGCTAGAATGCTTATCCAGGACATGGGCCTAGTGAAAGTCTTACTTGTGCCATCTGAAGAACATAGACTTGGTCCTACCATGGGGCCTGGGGGCGCTTGACTCATGGGAGGGCTGACCCGGTACGCCGTGGTAACGCTCCATGGGGGCTAAACCTGGGGAATGGCGGGTTGGAATCGAACTTGGGATGGAACAAGTGGAGATGGGGACAATATGTGGGAACGCGATGGCTAGTAAGCATATACCCTTGGCATTTTTAGTTATTCCCGGGAATTAGAAATCGATTCGAATCGCTGATGCTCGCGAGGTGTGAGAATGCCAGATATCGCACACGGGCAATGTCGTAACAACTTAAATACTTTATGCTTATATTCATGTTTTTCAATACAACATGCTTGGATGTATACGATATACTATTATGCAAGCTACTGATGGATACTCATGCTTTTCTTTTATGCAAGTATTTACTTTATGATATAAATGATCTTCATGGTTAAGGGATAGCAGCTATCAAATCCTGCTATTCTATGGCAAAATCTTATTGTTTAAAATGAACGGCTAAGGATCCACTTGATTAGTAAGCAAGCTTTGCGTCAGCCGTAAGTCATTCCATTAAGTCCTACTAAGTAATTAGTACTCAGGGTTTGCCCCCACTTTTGGATTACAGGTATGGAGTTCTTCATGTGCGCTTGTGTTGCAGGGGGTAGTACCGGTGGGCTCGGTGCTACACGCCTTGTTCATCTCTGCATGAAGACTACTTAAGTATTTTTGTTTCCGCTGCGAGATGTTTTGAAATCGCTTCCACTATATTTTGCACATGTATTTGATTACATCTATTTGGTTTGTAAATTAAGTCTATTACTCTCTATTTCAACTACCTATGATGATGTAACTGTTGTGGCTCCATCGAGAGTCGGATGTGTTTGATGTCCGTTCCTCTGGGAATGGTGTTATCGAGAGCCGAAGGAATCTCGACGGACTACCGGGTTTAGTTTGGCCTAAGTGCGCTGCGAGCCAAGGGTGGCAGGTGTGCTTAGTCTGGATTAACCAGGGTGGTTCTGCCACAGCCGAGGACCTAGAGGACGCGCTGGCGTCCCCTCTGTGGAACCCCCCTCCGCCACGGCGATCACCGTCGCCAGAGCGCCCTCCCAAGAAGAGGCGGGTGGAGGCATCGACCGATGATGACGACGAGGAGGACAAAGAGAGCGACGACGATGAGCCGGCGGAGTGGGATGAAGACACCGAGCCAGAAGAGCCGGACGAGGACGCGGACCTCCTTGTGCAGTACGTGGAAGGTCCGTCTGACCTTGGCTCCTCCGGGAGCAAGGACGTCTGTTGGCGTTCCTTAGCCTATTAGATATAAATGACCCGAGAGTATTTCAGGGTATCGAATCCACGAGGAACGAGTAGAATAATAATCACACAACACAATGGCCAAACTAGCGAAGCTAGCAAGTAGAGGATAAAAGATAGGAAAGCAGGTTCTCAACAAATGTTAAAGCACCTTACTATACTAATCATGCAAAGCACTATACTTGTCATGTAAACATAGACACCAAAGCTGCAGAGCCACTGCTAGGCACCAGAGTGCTGATAACCCAGCCGAGAAAGGCGAGCTCCACAGGTTTCGGCTATATCATCAGCGACTCTATCCGAACGAACGGGATTGGAATACTGAGAACACAAAAGCTATCACCTAGTGGGATAGCCGACCAACCAAGGCAAACTCTAAGTATAAACACCGTCGTGCCACTCAGAGAGTTTACTACTTACTAGTAATGAGCCAGAAAAGCAAGCACTACTATATAGCCAACACTATAAGCATGCACAAGGTTCCCGTAAATAGACAAGTATAAGACTAAGTATGAAAGTAAAGTAAGAATGAGATAACAAAGGTGAGAGACAAGGAACTTTACTCAATCCTAGAACTGAATATCCTTCCTCTGATAATACAAGCCTGGGAGAGAAGAGAAATCCCACTCCTGAACTCTGCACTCACTACTTCTCCTTGATACAAGAGGAACTCTCTCTACAAGCTAAGGGAAAGCTTCACTTCTCCACACTATACACTCTATCACTACATTAATCCACTAATCCACACCTCACAAGTGAGGTCTAAGGGGGTATTTATAGTGTTAAGTGATGGAGGAAGGCGATTAGGGGTAGTTATAGGCCGGGCGGCCTGGTGTGGGGCCGGGCGGCCTGGTCTCAGGCCGGGTGGCCTGGGGAACCCTTGGATCCACCGACTTTCTTCATCTCACGGTCCATGTTGATCCTCCAAGGCGGTTATAGGTCGATTGGCGGTTATGCATGTGTGTTTTATTCTCAACCTTTGAATCTTCTTGTGTTTCTTCCTTAGCCATTTGATGGATCTCCCCTGGATTGCTGTCTTAGCCAATCCGTGGGCTGGATTGGTGAGGTGCAAGCCTTCCGATGTGTATGTGCTTCTTCCTACGGTTTCCACACTGGCATTGTGTTTGACACGTCACTCCTTGCTTGCAGGTCGAAGATGGTGGCATTTGGAGCCAAAGGCAGGCCGGGCGGCCTGGCCCATAGGTCGGGCGGCCTAGGTCCTTAGCCCATTTCCAGTCCTTCTTGAATTCACATGTTTCACCATATTTTTGTATGTTTTGCATCATGACTTGTGTTCCTGCAAGATCTTTGTACACAACTCATGGAACCGGTTAATATGTATGAAACTTGCATAAATTTACCCTTGAAACATGAAGTATTGGTGGTCGAAATAGGTTATAACGACCGCCAACAGCCCTCCACACTTAGTGTTTTGCTCGTCCTCGAGCAAAACAAGAGTTAAGCATGGTGTAGAGGGCTTAAGACAACTGTAGCCTTAGCAAGTACAAAGGTTACTCCCAAGTTGGTTCATCTTACCCTGGATTTCAATGGTGGCTACACTTAGATTTTGAGATGTTGAAGCTGACAACAAGTTTCAGGTGTCACAGCTGTTTTCTCCCAACTAAGAGCAACAGAGGTTTTTCGCTTTTCAAAAGATATAGTGTCTACTCTTTTGTTCTCAAGGTCACCTCTCAATCATGGATGAGAATCCTTGTGTTTCCCCTTCTCCTAATCTAAGTTTTGGGTGGAGTTGAACGAGAGTGAGACTATCGCATCATGTTTGTATCACCAAGTCAAAGCAAGTGTCAAATCAAAGAGTATGAATCAAATCAAGAATTTTGGCTATGTGCAAGTGTGGCGGAAAGTTATTGGTAAGTGTGCTTTGGTATTCCCCTTTTTGATGTGAGAGAGGCATGGTATTTTCCTTCTTTTTCTTTCTTTCTTTCTCACTTTTTTTTTCTTTTTTTAATTCAATTCTATGCCTCTTTTCGTCTCTTTTTGCATGATTGATAACGAGGGGATTGGAACAATGGCATAGCACAACTTTGTGGAACTTTGTGGTATGAACGTGTACATCATAGCCAAAAGTCATGAATGATTCTAACTCATTTGATGGCACAAGGTTTGACAAAGTTCAAAACACTCAAAGATGTCTTTGATACAAATTGTATTTGTGGCACTGGTAGGACATGTGACTTGAGAACATTGGAGTAGATCACATTTTAAATTTTTAACAAAACAAAAGATCTTTGCCTTAGCGGGGGATCACTGCTATGTATCCATGAATCAACAACTTATATCTCATGAATCAACAACTTAAATCAAAGAGGGTCCCTAAATAGATGGTATCGATGGGCAAATTTACTTCAATATAGGGAGTAAAATTTGTACAAGCATAGACATAATCTATCAATATGATCATATAGAGTAAAATTTATCCAACTTTCATGTATAGAATGGAATATATGGATCAAAATTGAAATTTTCGCGATAATACCTGGTCCTTGTGCTGGGTCGACATGAAGATAGGCCAACTCAGCCCAGGACTGAGCCGGGAGGCCTGGCATCAGGCCGGGCGGCCTAGTCAGGAGCCGGGCGGCCTGACATGTGGGTCTTTCGGCCCTTGCACTGATCATTTTTGTGTGGAGAAGTGTTTTGGGACACCGTTTCTGCGTGTAGTACGATTTCCACCGTCATGACAGGCCGGGCGACCTAAGTAGGTGCCGAGCGGCCTGGGTGCCAGGCCGGGCGGCTCGGGGTGGAGCCGGGCGGCCTGGGTTCAGCTCAGTTCGTCCCATATTTTTGTGTGCAACGCGGTATAACCCTGTACATCGTGTCTTTGTTCGTTTCTGCAGGGTTAGTGATGAGAGATGGGGGTGGCTAAGTGCAATCCTCCCCCCCACACTTGTACTCAAAGTAGGATAAACAAAAACTTTATTGAACTATCATTAAAGTTGGAAATAAATAAAACAAAGACAGACGCTTGTTCATATAAAGAAAGAAATAAAACAAACTAAACACTAAGAAAGCAAAAAGGGCGCCTATTCTAAAAATTTATTCTAACGCCATGGACATCTATGGCATAGGTGGATCATAGATGTCGGGATGCCTAGTGGCGTTGGCAAGGCGGCGGAACTTGGAAGAGAGGCCCTTCCTAAGGATTTCTATCTTGTCGTTGATCTCCCACTTCCAAAGTTCTCCTTCTGCGCAGCGTTCTTCAAGCATGATGAACTTTTTATGCATGGCTGCGAGCTCCGCCTTGAGAGACTCGATGGTCTCTTTCTTCCCCTCCTCCTCCTTATCTGAATCTTCAAAATGTCTAGGAGGAGCCTGGATCGGAGGGGGCTTGATGGTTTTCTTCACGGTCCTCCTAGGGGGAGTAGAGTCAATGGACTCATCAATTGATGCGTCCACCCTAAGGACGCTCTCCCTGTGCTTCGGGATCAAAACATTCACCCACCCTCCATTGGGAGTAGGTCCTCCCCGGATGGTGTAGGATGGCGATCCCGGACTTTTGGGCTCACCATTGCCCTCATGCTTCACGGAATCTTCCGAGAAGAGTTTTCGGATGGGCACCGCCTTGGGGGTGATCTTCCTAACGTTAGGTCGAGGTGAATCACCCCGAAACACCTTCTTTGTGACGGTGCGCGCAGGGGATAACCCACGTGCCGGCCTTCCCGCACTGCGTGAGCGCGCAGGGGAGGCCGGGCGGCCTCGCTCTGAGCTGGGCAGCCTGGCATCAGGTCGGGTGGCCTGGGCAGGAGGTTAGGCGGCCAGAGGGGTGATGTCGAGCACCATGGAAGGATCGATCTCATGGTCGGATAGCGGCGTGTAGGTCACCGTGGTGCCGGAAGTGATGGCAAGGCTGTTGGGAGAGGTGTTGTTGGAGGCCATGACTTAGGTTTTTCCCAGGGATGATGAGGAGAAGGTGAGAGTGGCTGGAAGGGGAAGAACTCTTGGGTTTAAGTCGTGAAAACTCGTCCTCATCCACTCAACTGAACACCGGCGGCATAGGGATCAGCTCCACTCGAAAAACGGGCGGCAAAATTTGATGTCGGGCGGCCTCGTCCCAGGCCGGGTGGCTTGGCCATGAGCCGGGCGGCTCCACCAGCGGGCCGAGCGGCTTGCACCTGCCTCGCCGACTCTAGTTTGGCAGACCAGAAGTCGGTTTTGCCCTTCTAGATGGACTGAAACCCTTTTTCATCGTGACGTGTCGGCTCTTTGTTGAGATTTTGGTGATAAGGAAGCATAAGGTGAGATTAGACAGAAAAGTGAGGAGCATGGTAGTGTACATGGCTCGTTTAAGGTCGTCGCTAGACCGTGGACATGTGATCATGCCGTTCCTTGCAGCTTGTAGACGTCCACTTCTTCGAGCTCAGGCATTTCGGGCTCTAGGAAGACTTTTAAGCGTTGCCCATTTGCTTTAAAGACCTTCCCGTCTTCGTCCTGAAGGGTGATGGCACCGTGATTGGAGGCATCAAGGACCAAAAAGGGTCCTTCCCACTTACTTCTAAGCTTACCATGACCAAACAAACGAACGCGAGAATTAAATAGTAGTACCTTATCGCCTGGTTTGAATGTCTTGATATTGATGTGCTTATCGTGCCATCTTTTGGTTCTCTCCTTGTACAGCTTGGCACTGTGGTAGGCCTTCTCCCTCCATTCCTCCAATTCAGTGAGTTGGATCTGACATCGAACTCCTACCGATTGGAGATCCATGTTCCACTTCCTTATCGCCCAATGCGACTTGAACTCAAGTTCTACTGGCAGGTGACAAGTATTGCCATACACCATCTGATATGGTGTCATGCCAATGGGAGTTTTAGTTTTATATGCTGTGCGGTATGCCTGTAGAGCATCAGGTAGCTTGGATACCAAGTCTTTTCCTATAGCTTCGACAGTTTTTTGCAGGATATTCTTGATCTGCTTATTTGATGTCTCATCTTGGCCACTTCTCTGCGGGTGGTAAGGAGTAGCAACACGGTGGTTCACACCGAGTTCTGCTGTCAATGAAGTGTGTGCCTCCATCACTGATAATGACCCTTGGTGTACCAAATCGAGGTAATATGGTGTCATAGAACATTCTGATAGAATGTCTTGAATCTGCCGCGTGTAGGACCGAGACGTGCAACTAGAGGGGGGTGAATAGGAGCACTTGAAAACTCAAACTCAAGCCCCCCAAAGTGCGCTCTCACAAAAACACACGCACACCCGATACCGTCCATAAAACAGATACGTATCGGGTGGAAAGCAGAAGCACTCGAATTAACGCCCAACGAAACGGACATAAGACGAGCAACCAAACTACACCTAAACGAACAGACATACCACTTAAAACTACACCTCTCTAATGTGCAGAGTTGCGTAGCATAGACAAGCTACCAACCCTAGGACACACTGAGGAACCCTAAACGAGAAAATACTAAGGCACGCAACAAAACAGATGAAAACAACAAGGCACAAACAAAAAGCAACTAGGAACACAGACTGGCCAAAACAAAACAAGACAAGCTACAAAGCTTGCAAGTGTCGCACACTAGCCGCTCAACACACCGAAGTGTGCCTCACTTAAAATCAGTACGTGAAGAGTATGGGCATGCAGTGGTTGACACAAGACAAGTTTGAAGCAAACAACAACACTCCAAAGACTAAAGAAACCAAGGAGAAAAGACCAAGGAAGAAGAGGAGGAACTAACACAAGAACACAGCCTAAAAATGTACAGACCGTACTATCCGAACCCCCCAAAAGGCCTAGACCGTACCAACTTAAGAGAAGGTTGAAAACAGCCCAGAAACACTACAGATCGGACTATCCGGTCTCTATAGACCGTCCTATTTAACTCCAGACCGTCCTATTAAACTCAGCAGAAAACTGCACTCAAAAAATAGCCCGACACTCTTTCGAAAAATCGATCGAAACGGGGTTAAATCTCAACGAAACTTCACGAAAATTTGTATGGATAATTCTAAGGACCTTTCCTAGCAAATCCCAAAAGATCAGCTCCAAAAGATCAAGGGATACATAGGAATTGCAAATCTCGTGAGGTTGGTGAGTTGACTCTGAAAAACCGGGAAATGGGAAGAATGGCCCTTGCTCGTGGTTCAATGATTCTAGCACTTGGCTAGTATGATTCACCACATCATAGCAAGGCAAAATACCAGCAAAAGAAAGATCCCAACCTTGGACAAACCGAAACACACCAAAATCCAAGGATTGGAACCAAAAACGAACTAGAGCGGGGAGGGGGAAAGGAGGACGAAAATGAGCTGCTCAAGACATGGATTTCTCAAGGAGCAATCTTGGATTGAATCACGAAAACAAGTCTTACAAGACCCCGTAGAGCCTACCTCCCATCATTCTCTCATTAATGACAAGATTTGACTAAACTAGGCACTCATCTCTTAGCTAATCTCCTCTCTTTTCTCTCTTTGGACCTTGGCTGCTAAGGTTAGGGAAACTAGGGTATGGTGGCTGCCAAGATGATCTCCAAGGGAGCCTCTCAGGTCTATTTATACCCTAGGCCCTAAACGACACAATTACATTAAGACCCCTACTCTAAAAATGCCCGGAGGGGGCCAAACCGAAAAGATACAATCGGACGACTACGATGATGGCTTGATCTTCTTCTTCTCCACGCCTCGCTTGGATGTGCGCCACGTAGCCAGTAGTCCGGAAGCTTCCCCTAGTTTTGAAGTCAGAAACCGAGAAACTTTATTCTGCGGTCTTCCTAGGCTGGGTCTTGGCCCAATCTTCTATCTTGGCGAGTCGGAGCCCAACCCACCAAGTCATGTGAACTTGGGTGGCAGTTTTGGGCCGAAGCCGCCGAAGCCTCCCTCGCACGCCTTCGCGCCATGCACTCAGATTGGAGCACCATGGTGGCACCCGGCTTCTCCAGTCCCGAACCATGGCTATCAAGCCGGGACGTAGTTGATAGCCATCTGTGATGATGGGGGCGGATGATGGTGGAGGCTCTAGAAAATTGCCCTTCGGAGCCGATAACTCGCAGATAGGCGTGTGATCCATGTGATGGTATGGTGATATGGTGGGATAGTGGTATAGTGGTTGTATAGTGGGAGATAGGATGACCTTGGTTCTATGTTAAGATAGCTACCATTTCCCGGCAACGGCGCCAGAAAAGCTTGTTGGCGTTCCTTAGCCTATTAGATATAAATCCGCAAGTGCACGGAAAATGCGTTGTAGCCTTTCACCCGAGAGTATTCCAGGGTATTGAATTCATGAGGAACGAGGAGTATAATAATCACACAACACAATGGCCAAACTAGCGAAGCTAGCAAGTAGAGGATAAAAGACAGGAAAGTAGGTTCTCAACAAATGTTAAAGCACCTTACTATACTAATCATGCAAAGCACAATACTTGTCATGTAAACATAGACACCAAAGCTGCAGAGCCAATTCTAGGCACCAGAGTGCTAATAACCCAGCCGAGAAAGGCGGGCTCTACAGGTTTCGGCTATATCGTCAACGAGTCTAACCGAACGAACGGGATTGGAATACTGAGAACACAAAACTTGTCACCTAGTGTGTCTACCAATCAGAGCTGTGTGGGATTGCTGACCAACCAAGGCAAACTCTAAGTATGAACACCGTCGTGCCACTCAAAGAGTTTACTACTTACTGGTAATGAGCCAGAAAAGCAAGCACTACTATATAGCCAACACTATAAGCATGCACAAGGTTCCCGTAAACAGACAAGTATAATACTAAGTATGAAAGTAAAATAAGAATGAAATAACAAAGGTGAGAGACAAGGAACTTTACTCAATCCTAGAACTAAATATCCTTCCTTTGACAATACAAGCCTGGGTGAGAAGAGAAATCCCACTCCCGAACTCTGCACTCACTACTTCTCCTTGATACAAGAGGAACTCTCTCTACAAGCTAAGGGAAAGCTTCACTTCTCCACACTATACACTCTATCACTACATTAATTCACTAATCCACACCTCACAAGTGAGGTCTAAGGGGGTATTTATAGTGCTAAGTGATGGAGGAAGGCGGTTAGGGGTAGTTACAGGCCGGGCGGCCTGGTCCTAGGCCAGGCGGCCTAGGGAACCCTTGGATCCACCAACTTTCTTCATTTCACGGTCCATGTTGATACTCCAATGCGGTTATAGGTCGGTTGGCGGTTATGCATGTGTGTTTTCTTCTCAACCTTTGGATCTTCTAGTGTTTCTTCCTTAGCCATTGGATGGATCTCCCCTGGATTGCTGACTTAGCCAATCCGTGGGCTGGATTGGTGAGGTGGAAGCCTTCCAACGTGTATGTGCTTCTTCCTTCGGTTTCCACGCTAGCATTGTGTTTGACACATCAGTCCTTGCATGCAGGTCAAAGATGGTGGCATTTGGAGCCAAAGACAGGCTGGGCGGCCTGGCCCACAGGTCGGGCGGTGTGATGCCCCTGGCATCTCAGAAGCCGTACACACAATTATACGTAAACTAATGATGAATTAAGACTAAATCATGCTTAAGAGAGTAATGAGGAATTGGTAGATAAACCACTAAGTCAAAATTTCTTAAATCTGAAATTTTAGCTCATCCCCAAATTGATTCTGAAATTTCTTTTGATTGGACTATACAACTCAAGAATTTTCTTTTATATGAAATGGAATTGAACTCATCACCTTTCAAATGCATCTATTGTGGATGTATTTGGACTTCATTTGATATTTCAAAAGATGAAAACAAGAAAAGCTTTACTTAGAGTAAATCTGCTGTTTTACCAAAATCCTAAACAAGATTAGGGTTGTATTTCAAATATGTTGTGATTTAGAGGAGGATCATATTAACAAAGTTGTAGGTAAGGATCCAGGAAACAACTTTGTCAATATGAGTCTGGTCATAATATGAATTCAAATTGGTCTTTTCAACCAAACTTTGTCAGCCCAGAAACACACCCCTACTCTGTCCAGTTTGGTAATTTGAGAATTTCTTACCCATAGAGTCATTTTCATGACCTGCCCTAATGAAATTAATTATAGTTTAGAAAGTCCCAAACAAATTTGTCAAAAGGAGCAAGTGGAGTTGAGGCCTATAACTAGGGTATTTTCCCCTCCCAAGCAGATGACCTACCCTGTCCCTACCTATGGCTGCTGCATAAATTCAAACAAATTTCATACTTTCCGGCCGAATTTGAATATGAGCCAATTGACAGACTTGTAGAGCTCTGAGAGTACAACAATTCATCCAATTACCACTTTCCCAAATTCGGTCTCTAAATAGGTCAAAATGGCAATTTACAGGAAGGGAGAAAACACAAATAAAATGGATCTTTCTCTGAGTCACTGACCGGTGGGGCCCACCCGTCAGGGTCGTCCTCCTCCTCAGTACGACGCCCGCCGCGTGGCTCGCCGGCGTACAGGGCGTACGCCGCGGCCGCGGATCGACGGCCCCACACCGCGACCGCGCCCCTCTTCACCCGGACGCCATCACGGTCGCGTTCACGCCCTTCTCCACTCGTCTCACTCGTCTCCCTGCCTCTGCGTGCACGGAATGCCGCCATGGCCGCTTGAGCTTGAGCTCGCCGCGCCGCCGCCATCCGACCTCCTCGCGCCCCGAGGGTGCCACCACCACCTCCGCCGCGACCCGGCGCACCCACCCCGCTAGGCCTCGCCGCCGTTCCCCTCCCCTCGGAGTAGATCGAGCCGCCGCGCCGGGCGCCGCCCGCCATGGTCACCATGGCCGGCCCGCGGCGAGCTCGGGCCAATCACCCCTCCGGTGATCCTCGTGCCTAGACGACCGGCGCCCCACGCTCGCCCTGACCCCCTCTACCGAACCTCTAAGGCCTCGGCCCTCACCACCGCCCCTAGCCCCTCTCCCCGCGCGCGCCGCCCGCGCGCACCGGCGCCACCCACGGGCTCGTCGCGGAGAACCCCTTTCGGGCCACCACGACGCCTCCACTCCACCACCGCCGGCTTCGCCACCCCGCCGCGCACCTCACGAGCCCACCCTCGCCGCCTCTCGGTGCCCGAGCTGCCGGAATCGGAGCCGCGCCGCCGCCTCCGCGCGCCGTCGCGCCGCGCCGGTTCATCGCCGCCGCGCCACCTCCCCACTCCACCCCGGGCGACGACGTCTAGGGGGAAAGGTAGCCCGCGGGCGGGAACGCCTCCTCGGCGCTGATCGGCTCCAAGGCCGGCCCCGCCGCCGCCGACGCAGCCGCGCCTCTCCCCTCGTCGCGCGTCGTTTCCCTTCGGCCCGAGGAAGAAGAAAAGAGGTTTTGCAATATAGCCCCCGGCCTTTTGAAGTTTCGCAGATTCGTTCATGCACGTGCTATGAGTCCAGCGATTTTTACCCGCTAGCCCCCGAAATCTATAGTTAATTATGTTCGGGTCCCTGGTCTGTGTGATTTCCATTTAAATGCATTTAAATTAGGTGTAAACTTTGTAAAATCATAACAAATCACAGAAAAATCCAAAATGGACAAACTCAGTTGCGTTAGACTCCTCTTGAGTAGATCTACATGATTGGTAGGATGTGGAAGTGTGAAATGTCTGTTTTGCCCTTGGTTTGTTGCATGCATGACTAATTAGGATAAATGTCAAAAGTGGACTAAATGAACTCCAAAAATTATGAAACTTGGACAGTAGATTTGTTATGGCATCTAGATACTGTGTGATTTTTGGTAGCCCTAGCATTGACTGTTTAATTACTGTTTTGCCCTTATGCATGTGTTTTGTGTATTAAATTAACTTAGAAAGTGAAGGTTACATGAAATATGCTCCAACATGACCTGGTATTTTTCATGTACTCTATACAGTATGGGTAGCTCACTAGTAAAGTATGAGGTTGTGCATATTTGTTTTGGCTGCTGTTTTGAAATTGACATAATGCTACTAGTTGAAAAAGAAAATAGGAAAAAGTCATTTTATATGCTTGTTTGATTGTGTGTTCGCTCTAGGATCATAAAAATACTACAAATTACTAGTGCTAAGAGTGATGTCTTGTAATAGCAGTCCATTGCAGGTGTAGATATATGCTTGACTGGTGCTTTGCTTGCATGTGATATGAAAATGACAAGTGATATGATGGTTAAGTCAATGAAATAGGAAAGTGCTATCCGCTATGCTAGAAGAAATTCCACCAAAATTCCTATGGCTATACTACCCTATGAGTATGTTTATCAATCACTTTTCTGCATATCCATGGAATGATTAGTTATGCGTGTATGATCTCCAGGCGTCTCGTGTATTGCATCATGCATATTATTCATATAGCGACGCTTATTGCAGATACGTGATAAAGAAACAAGTGCACGGGTCTACATCAACCAACGGTGATCCAAAAGACCAACTAAGACCCATTCACGACCTGGAGGGCCCATCAGTCGTGCTTGGAAGGAGGAGTTGTCCAAGGGATCAAGGGGTTTCCTGGGGCGAAGCCTCACAACCCGGCAAACTAACAGTAGCTTAGTTTGTTGGTCTTATTAAAGTGAATCAAGGTAGGCGGGACCATGCAAATCCCATAAACAAATTATTTTGAGTTACGCATATGCATTAGGGTTGATTGAAACCAATTGCATTAGACTCTCCGGCCGCCCTGGCCCTAGCACCTATACTTCGGGTTCGTAGGACGAGTGGCTAGAATGGTTAGGCGCGAGTAGACACGAGTGAGCACTGTCACTCGTCTCGTAGGATTTACTTTCAATTGAGGAAATTCTCATTACTATGAATTTATTATTGCTATGTTATGCTTTCAATTGAGACCGGGCGGAGATATGGGATTACTATGTTGAAAAATTATGTGGATGGTATGGTGGACTCCGCCCGAGTCGCTTAAGGCCCGTTCGCTGTTCGCCTGCTGATCGGCATAACATTGCTAGGGTGCTTATCCGGAATCTATGGGCCGGTGAAAGTCTTACTTGTGCCGTCTCAAGAAAGGGGCACGTTCCTACCCACTGGTTGAGAGGAAGGTGGCCGCGGAGGCGGGTGTCAAAGGAGGGCAGAACCCGACGTAACCGAGGTAACGCTCCTGCGACGACGCGCTCCGGGAGTCAGGCGGGAGTGGTCATCGAACTTGAGACGGGACGAGTGGAGATGGGGGAAGCATATGTGGAACGCTGGGAGTTAGTAAGCATATGCCATCCTGGTGCTTCTAGTTATTCCCGGGAATATAAAAATCGATTCGAATCGCTGATGCTCACCAGGTGTGAGAATGCCAATATCACTGACGGGCAACGTAGAACTGTTTGAGGCTTGATGTTTTACGAAATTGATGATTTGATACGACACAATGGTTATACATGCTTTACTTCATGCAAATTACTCGCTTTATATTACCAATGAGATTAAGGATAAGGACTAGCGGCTGTCAAATCCCGCTATAGCATGACATTAAAACACAGTGGATAATCATGATTAAAGGATAGCGACTGTCAAATCCCGCTATCCTATGGCAACATTTTACAGTTTAAAACCAATGGCTAAGGACCTACTTGCCAGTAAACTGAGCTTTGCGTCAGCCGTAAACCCTGTCCATTAAGTCCTACTGAGTAATTAGTACTCAGGGTTTGCCCCCACTTTTGGCTCACATGTACTGGCGGCATTTGGATAGCTGCTTGGAGAAGGGTAGCACCGGTGGGCTCGGTGTTCCTCACCTCGTTCGTCTGTATGAAGACTACTTAAGTATTTGGTTTCCGCTGCGAGATGTTTGGAAAACGCTTCCGCATTATATGTATTTTGAACATGTATTTGACTATATACCTTCTTGGTTTGTAAACTAAGTCTATCTACTCTATATTTCAACTGCATGTGATGATGTAACTGTTGTGGCTCCATCATGAGTCGGATGTGTGTGATGTCGGTTCCTCTGGGATTTGGTGCAAATCGAGAGTCGAGGGCTTCTCGACGGACTACCGGGTTTAGTGCGGTCTAAGTACACTGTAAGCTAATGGTGACAGGTGTACTTAGCCCGTATTAAATCGGCGGTTCCGCCACAGGAGGCCTGGGTCCTTAGCCCATTTCTAGTCCTTCCTCCTGAATTCACATGTTTCACCATATTTTTGGATGTTTTGCATCATGACTTGTGTTCCTCTAAGATCTTTGTACACAACTTGTGGAACCGGTTAATATGTATGAAAATTGCATAAATTTATCCTTGAAACATGAAGTATTGGTGGTCGAAATAGGTTATAACGACCGCCAACAATGTCGTCGAAGCCAACGCTGGCGACGAGGAAGCCAACGAGGAGTCGGCTGATGATAGTGATGCTTATAGCATCCTGTCTTAGCAATAGTAGGATTAGTTAGGTATTAACATCAGCCATTGCATCGGCTCTTTGGAAGGAAATCCCCAAATTTTGGAGGTCAACAACCGTAGTGTCAGCTTAGGGGATGTAAATATATTTTGCTATGTAAATTAATGAAATTTCCCTTCCAAAAAATTATGTTTCCTCTTGCCGATTTTCCTCTGCTTTAGTGCTTTTACCATAGCAAACATCGGCTCAGTAGCAAGGCACTGACTCGAGAACTCTCAGGATCGGCTTCAAGTAGTGAAATAACAAGCCGATCTGCTTAGCTAGCCGATCCTTCATGGAGTCGACTCGTTAGTAGATTCTAGATCAGCTCTGGCCAAACATTGACTTAGTCGCCAAACTAATCCAGTCAGATGATCTGGCCAAAGGCGCAGTTCCTCTTGCCGAAATTTCCAAATCCCGTGCGGGCTAGTACCTTATAAAAGCACACGTGCCGAGCCTAAAGCACATCTCCCGTCTTTTACCACCGAAATCATCTTTCTACCATAACCCTGCTCCAAGCAACTTGCGAAATGGCGGCGTCCAGCAACACGATGAAAGAACTGACCCTTTGTGAGCGCGTGTTTGGATTGAATGTAAAGAACCTGCCTCTTTCTGAAATCCCTTGATACTTGCATGACTGTCCTCTTTATCTTGAATTCGATTTTAATTATTCAGGCTGATGAGATATTGATCCCAATGTTGGCCAACTCTAAATATTTTAGCCTAGGACCCAAATCCTATGAGCCCCCATATGAACTGGCTAGAACAGAGACCAAACGCTTGCCTTTTGTTCATGCTGACCCAGACCTAGATCTGTGGGCGGACCAGCTCCGCACCTGGCCATTTCTCATGGATGGGTGGGTCGAATGGTACAAACGCGTTGAGCATGTACACAGTTCCATTTGGCAAACCACCCGCATAGTCGATGCCTTAACCTTATCCCTTTCTCCCATGGAGAAAGATGACAACCTTCTTACATGCATCGACTATTTCTGGTCAGATAGCCTGAACTATTTCCTATTCAGCTCTAGACCCATGACGCCCACTCTGATGGATGTCGTCATGATCTTGGGTCTGGATGTATAGTCCATCTGCCCTTCTCCCATCCTCTTGGCTGAATGTCCCCACAAGAAAATAGTAGAGAAGAGTAGTACCCGGAACTGGAGCCAGTACATCAGCTAGCACAACAAACAAACTGGTCCAGTCACAGAGAAAGAGCACATTGCCTTTCTAAACCTTTGGCTTGACCATTTCCTCTTCAATGGTCCTTCTTTGGCCCCAACGAAGAATTACCTTAACTTAGCCACTACTTTAGCCAAAGGTCAGACCCTTGCCCTTGGAAAGTTCTTCCTTGGTGTGCTATACCGTCACCTTTCTCTGAACACCCAGCGTATCCTGGCTGGGCACTTTATCAAGACAGGAGGACCTTGGTGGTTCGTTCAGCTCTGGAGTCACTTGTACTTTCGTAATGAAATTCCATACTTTCCACAGCTTGAGTCCTAGTCTTTTCTAGACCTTTCGGGCAAATCCATCTGCTGTATCTCATTTGGCCAAGCCTTGCATCAATTGCCCATAACCCAAACTGATGCGGCTGAAACAGCCAAATGGTACCGGTGCTTTTACAGCTCCCAAACCACTCCTGTAGATGATGCATATGCCGAATCTGAGCACTTTGAGAACCCATCCTTCTTCAGACCAAATAGTTTTGGGCTTGATGAGGAAACTCGCACCATATTCGGCATCATGGCCACTCCTTGCCTTCTCCCAGTCAGTATGAGCACCAGCAACTGGATCAACAAACCAAGATATGAATCTTACTAACCTGTTCTAGCTGCTCGTCACCTCGGCTTTAACCAGACCTCCCCTTGTCGGATCATCCACGAGACAATCCAAAGCCGAGCCGATCTAACTCACTCTCTTGTAGCCACCAAAGTTCTCTGATCTGAAGCTACACGTACCCGACGAAATGAAGTTCGTGTGCACAGCCGATGGCTTCAACTTTTGGTGGGACTTCTGGAAGCCTCACCTTTTTCTAGGACGCAGTAGCATCGGCTCTCGTTGCCATCGACCCGGAGTACCAGGCTACACCAGAAGAGGTAACTCTACGTGCGGTTCAAATCCTCCTTCATTTTGCTTTGTCTTTTAACCAAACTTTCTTGTTATAGCTGCAGGAAGGCCCTGTTCCAACTGATAAGTCAGGGCAGCCATTTAAATACTTACAGATGGCCCCACTGCCTGTGTATCAAGCCAAGATGCCTTCCTTTGACAAGGCCATTTTTCCTACTCCTAGAATGAAGCTCAAGCGAGAGGGGAAAGGACTCCGACAGCCGAGGTTCAAGAAGGCTGCTATCAAACCCACATCCACTGCCTCGGCTCAACCTCCTCCCTCCGAATCATCGGTAAATTCCTTCCTGTTATCTTGACCACTTTCACCAATAAGCCTTGTGCTAAACGTGTTTCACTTATTGTGTAGGATAAGTTCTCCTGACCAATCTAGTCCTTCTACCAAGGGCACATCTGGTCATGCAGACAAAGGAAACAGCACGGAAGTCAACTCTCCTCAGGTTTGTTTTTGCTTGTACAGTCCCTCCTTTGTTTGAAACTTTCCCATCCTGATTGTCTCGCTACCAGCCCTTTGACGTTGCAGCACTGTTGGACTTTGATCCTTCATCCATCGGTGAATCTCTAGCGACCGAAAGTCCTCCCACGTCGCCATGACTGCAGCCGATGTGATCGCCAAGCTCAGGGAACAGCTAGAAGCCCCAATCGAGCAGCCGACCGTCGACTGTGATGGGATCTGCGGGGCCCTTGAATCGATAGCTGATGCACTGCCCCTAAGCCTAAAGCAGGTACTCCGGCCATTAGCTCACCTTGGCTTCTTCCGTGAGGATGTGTTGGCAGGCCCATTGCACATCGCCTCTCGGAACAACCAGTCAACTTTGAAGGAAGACATTGCCAAGGAATGCACCACAGCCAACCAGCTCAAGGCGGCCCTGGACGATCGAAGTGAGGAAATGCGATTGAAAGTAGCTAGGCAGAAACTCGATGCAAGGAAGACAAAAATCAATGAAGAAATCAAACGCCTCCAACAAGAGCTGACTGAAGTTGATGCGGCGATTCTAGCCAGTGACACGGGTGTAACCAAAGTTACCAATAAAAAGCGGGAACTATCGACGTCGCTCAAGACCAGCATAGCCCGCATCTGTGAACTGAACAAAGGGCTGGTCGTCGATTTTGATGAGTCGGATCATCAAATCCTCAGTTCTGCCGACAAGGTACGGCTGAAAGCTCTCACTGCAGCGTGCCAATATCTCCAGAAGTTATCAGCCCCTTCCATTACGTAGCTATGTCTCTGAGTGTTGAACTCATTTTTTTGAATGTGCCCCCCGAGCGTGTAGCTCGGCGAAAAACATTGAATTCCTTTTGTATGCTGTGTACTAAAGGCGATGCCTAACTTGGATCAGCTATAATTAAGGCCGGTGACGCATATTGGCCCTGAAATTCATTGTTTATTTGTTTTGTTTTATTCAATTTTTTTCTCCTCAAGGCGATGTTCTTATGCATCGGCTCTATCGAGACCAGATGACAACGCATCGGTCTAATTTTCTTCTTAAGGCAATGCTTGGTACATCGGCTCTAATCAAGACCAGATGGCAAAGCATCAGTCTTTGTGTAAATCATGATCCGACCCACAGGCTAGGATAATGCTTCTTTAAGTATTTGCCGTTAATGTTCCTGCTAAACCGGACTCCTTCCAATGTTTCCATCCTGTATGAATTCCCTGGAGCGGTCTCTACTATACGATAAGGTCCATGCCAATTGGGCGACCACTTTCTAAATGCCGGATCTTTTGTGCCAACTGGCAAGACCAGCTCCCATACGAAGTCACCTACCTGGAAATTCTTTGGCTTTACCTTCTTATTGTGAGCTTCTGCTATTCTAGCTTTATTATCCTTGATCTTTTCAAAAGCCCAAAGCCAAAGTTCTGTCAGGTCGTCCGTGCTGATGTTCATCAAAGATGCATATTCATCGGCTGATAAATCGTTTTGAAACTGCACCCTCCGTGAGCCGATGTTGATCTCCCACGGCATAACTGTGATGCCCCAGGCATCTCAAGTGCATTTCATTTGCATCATTGACATGTTTGCATCATCACATGAACATTTCATGTTGACTGCATAAGTAGACAAAGTCATCTGAATCACTTAAATCCAGTTTTTCCTGAGTAGGCCTCCAAACTTGTCACTATAACTTTGCATGTGTTGGGATCTAGGTGAAACTTTTTATACCAAACTTGTAGAAAATTTCATGATGAACAACTTTGGTAATTGATGCTATGACATGCAGTAAGGTTTGCTTAGAGTTTTAGGGCATTTTATGTCAATATGTGAAATCTGTTCAAACCTGACCTGTAAAGTAAATTCAAATTTTCTTGATCTTAAAGCCACAAGCTTGCAATGTTTTTATTGAGAAAGTTGTAGATCTCAAAATTCTGAACAACATTTGTATAAAACTCTTTGAGTGAAAGTGGATAGAAAATAGACGTTTAGAATTTCTAAACTAGAGGGTTCTGTTGGTCAAACATTGGTCAATAGTTCAAATTCAAATTTAAACCATATTTTTGAATATAACAAGGTATGAAAGTTTATAAGAAAAATGTAAAAGAACAAATTTAGAACATTTCATCCAATTGGGGAATTTTCAAATTCGGCCTCTAGGGTGTTCCAAAACTGGAAATACAAACAAAGGTCTCTGCGGTCAAAGCTGATTTTTCCATTTTCGGACTTTTTCCTTTTTCATTGTCTCTATGACAAGTGGGACTTGACAGCGGTCATCGGATTCCCGCCCGTGTAATTGGAAAATCCGGCCGTGGTGGGCCCTACCTCGCGCGTCTCCGTAGACCGAGTCCGTGGACCATTTTGCTCCATCCTCGCCCGGGCCCACTTGTCAGCGATATCGGTCTATGGACCGAGTCCACACCCGCGCCACCTCCTCTCTCCCCCTCTCCCCGACGCGCACGCGGCGCGCGGCATCTGCGCGTGCCCTGCCATGGCCGCCAGCGCGCCCGCCACGCCCCGCACCCCTCGCCATAAGCCGAGACCGAAGCCCCTCCGCACCTGGACGCTCTCCCGGCCAAGACCACGCGCTCCCCACCTCCCCACTCCACTGCCCCTCTCTCTGCCTCTCCTCCCAGGCACAGAGCGCGCAGTGCGCCACCCGCCATTGGAGCTTGGCGTCGAGCTCGTGCCGCCAATGCTCCGGTGTCTCTCAGCGCCCTAGGCCGCTGCCTCCACCTTCGCCCCAGCCCTGCGCGTCCGACGCGCTAAGTCTAGGCCGCCGTACCCCTCTCTAGCGGCCAGATCGAAGTCGCACCGCCGTCGCGATCCCACGGCCGCGCCCCGGGTTCAAGCTCAGTTCATCACCGTGCGTGGCCATCTCCGACCGCCTTGCGCCTCCAGGACACCTCCACTACCTCCGCCTCGTTCTCACGCGTCCGACGCTCTAGATCTCGGTCGCCGCCCGCCTCTCCATCGCCCGGTTCAACCGTGCCGCGCCGCCGGTGCATGACCCACGCCTCCTCACTGTCGCGGGCCCTCTTCACCACCACTTCGACGACCAAGGTAGAGGGGAAAGATTCCCCATCCCATTCTCTCTCTCACCCGCCGCCTCCGGCGAGCCGCCATGGCCCCGCGCAGCCGGGCTAGCGAGCGCCGCTGCCTCCTTCCTCCCTCTGTCGAGAGGAGGAAGAAGATGGAGGAAGAAGAAGACCACTTTTCAATTTAACCCCCATGTTTTGTTCATTTTCCGTTAAAATCCATACTCACAATCTAGCCCCTGGAAGTTACACTTAATCACGTTTAAATCCTAGATCTTGGGTTATTATGCATATTTCGGTTCTGAACTTTGAAAAAAAACATAACAATTCAAACAAAAGTCCAAAATGGACAAACTCAGTTGCTATGAACTCCTTGTGAGCAGATCTACAGAATGAGTATGATGTGGATGTGTGAAAGTACCTTTTTGCCCCTGATTTATTGCATGCATGATAAGGGTTAATAAATGGTAAAAGTAGACCAAATGAACTCGAAAAATTATGAAACTTGGACACCAGCTTTCTTATGGCATTATGGCACTATGTGATTTTTGGTAGCCCTAGCCTTGGCTGTTTAATTACTGTTTTGCCCTTATGCATGTGTTTTGTGTATTTAATTAACTTGGAAAATGAAGGCTACTTAAAATATACTCAAATATAACCTCTGGTATTTTTCATGTACTTGATATAGTATAAGTAGTTCACTGGTGAAGTATGGAGTTGTGCATGTATGTTTATGCTGCTGTTTTAAAATTGACAAAATGCTACTAGCTAGACTTGATAATTGGAAAAAAATGACTTTAGGATGCAAAGATAATTCTATGAAAAATCTAGTATGCTACTAGTATGATAGGGAGTCCAGACAGTATTTTGGAGAATTTATTAATACTGTTTGTAATTACATCTTAATTTGCATGAGTTAAATATGTGGAAAATGGATGTCCTATCAAACGATAGATATTGTGCTTACTGATTTTTGTATATGATGCTCATGCAATGAAATGCTTGCTGTGAAAATGTTAGGTCCAGAACTCACTCCTACAAATTATGAAAAATCTGAGAAGCCATAGTGCTGATAACTTGTTGGAATTTTAATAAATTAATTGTAACATGTTTGTAACAGAAATTATGGCAGTAGTATTATGCAGTATGTTTCTGCATGAGATAAAAGTTTAGGATCAATTTGAGTTGTCTAACTACGTAAACTCATCAATGCATTTTTTCATAAAGGTAGCATGTCCATTATTTAGTGTGAATATGTCTACCCACAAGTAACAACGTTATTGCATATTGTTAAGACTCTTGCTAGCTGCACACCATTAAGTACATTTTGTGATTCCAAGGGTTATCAATAGAGGTGTTTTGAGAGACACTTTCATTTCATTTGATAGGGACTGTGTACACATATAAGACAGTATTTTATGATAACTTTAGAGATAACATGTGGTGATGGTTTGTATGATTTCTTAGCAAAGTTGTTAAGTTTCTTATTATGGGATGTGTTTGAACTAAGTAGACTCGAGATATTCGTCCCAGGATGCTTGACATGCATTATATTTCATTTGCACCTCATACATACCTCTGCATTCGTTGCACTCATGGTTGCACTATGTCATCCATATAACCTGTATCATAAGCATGTATTTGCATTCTCTTGCACTCTGTTGACGGTCGTAATCTCACGATATCTACCGTCAATTACCAACCAAATGGAGCTATGCAAGTGAATAATTATGGACTAACCTTTCTACTCATGAGTTTCACAAGTTTTGTATCAATGTTTGGATGCAGGTACCAAAATGCACATAAAACAGTTGAAAACATGTCAAGGATCAAAAGATGGAAACCACTGGTCAAGGTGGCCAGGTCGGCCGACCCACACCCAGGTCGGCCGACCAAGGCAAAGCCTGCCCTGGCTTAGCTAGGTCGGCCGACTAGGGGGGCTGGCCGCCCGACCCACTGACAGGGTCGGCCGGCCCCTGGACAGGCCGCCCAACCCTCCAAGTGGGTCACTTGCCACCTCATTGATCCACATCATGAAGAAACACAAGTGCACTGAAATCCAACCACAAGACCAAGCATCCAATGCATCCAAAGGCCGAAAATGCACCGTGTCACGGATCCACAACGTCATCAATCCGAGGGAGAAGCAAAATGGCCAATGTAGGCCTAACACGTGGTCGCTCGACCTCCTACAAGGCCGACCGACCTATCCTCGGAGGCATTTTACACGTGCAACAACTGTCCTAACCGCCAACCGCCATGGGGAAGCAAGATCAAGCCGTTGGAGTGCAAAGGCGGTGGACCGGGTGGTCGCCCGACCTCGGTGTAGGTCGGTCGACCTCCCCACTAGGTCGGCCAACCACCGATTTCGGCCTCCCACCGACCTAAGCCTCCTACAAGTACCCCCTTCTCATATGGGACTATAAATAGGCATGTAGAGCTCATTTGTAAAGGTGTGGAGAAGTTGAGAGCCATATCCTACCTTAGAGAGTGTCATTTTCCACATCTTAGTAGTTAGGATAGTCCTGAGAATTAGAGTGAGTCGAGCTTTGCCTCGGAGTTCTCGGAGATTCTTCTGAGTCTGCGGTAACAGCTCTTGTATCTTTAGTACTCAATCTTCAATATAATTCAGTTGTATTTTACTTTATTTCTATGTCTTGCAAGTGTGGTGTACCCTTTATTTTGCATACTTGCTTGGCTTAGACTTGTGGTTATCTTAGTTAGTCAAGTCCCATTATTCTTGCCGGTGCTATAATCCAACCTGTACGCCAGGCTCTGGTTAGATCCTTTCCTCTGATCAAGGACGATCTATTGTTACTCAAGCTTCGCTTGAGTACGTTTATAGCGTGCCAGCCTATCCACGCAGATTTGCTTGGTAGCCCCACTCGGTGACAGCGTGTGGTGTGCCTGTGTAGTCCAGGCCCGTTCGTTTGGTAGGCCCGTAGGTGTTAGCCGGGTCTCCTTCGGTTGTCTACTATCTACCCCCTGACTCCTCAAGGCGCCGAAATTTCGCTCGACGCAAGACCCTGACTTGCTACTTGAGTTTCTTAGTTAACCACGATAGAGTCTTTGCAGCCGAATAGAATAGAGTTTGGGAACTTTATCTCACTCGCTGTCCTCCCAGGCAACTATACCTTTCTACGTGTATCTTAGGTAGTTCAATTTACTTCTTCCCACCATACACCTATCCGTTTACCAGACTTACCCCTGTCTAGTGACTAGCTGGTATATTTATATAAGTACGGTTTATTCGATTCGAATTTATTCAACTATATTCTCTCGCCTGCCGCTTCCCTGTGGATAAAAATACGTTACTCGGAATACTCTGAGTGAAAAGCTACAGCGGTCTCCGTGCGCTTGCGGAGTAAAATCTTATAAGGCTAAGAGACGCCAACAAACTTTTCTGGCGCCGTTGCCGGGGAAGCAATAGGCAGAGATATAGTTGATAATCTCTTCTCGAACCCCGTGTCTTTAATAAAAATACCAACTAGTCGTTAGCAGGCTCACTTGTCTCTGTTATTTATGTTGTGGTTGCAACAGAGAGGTGTATGACCGGTTTCGACCTTCCGAAAAATTTCCACAATAACCCAGAGGTTCTGCTTAGGAGGGTCCGTTCCAAGACCTTTCACGGACAGATATCTGTTCCAAGGGAACTGAACCTTGAAACGTCCACGTCAAGTAGTTCCTCGAACACCGACGACATGGCCGTACCTTCTGAGAAAACCATCCGTGAGTTCTCCATCCCATCCAGTAGCAATGTCCCTACGGGACCGGCCGTCAACGCAGGGGAGAACTTCGAACTTAAGCCGGGAGTCATTCACATGGTTCAAGCCATTCCCTTCTGCGGTTTAGCAACGGAGGACGCCAACAACCACTTGCAGCCATTCCTAGAAATCTGCAGCACATTTACCATGAAAGGTGCGTCCGCCGATGCTGTCAAGTTACGCCTCTTCCAATTTTCACTTGTCGGAAAGGCGAAGCAATGGTTCTACCTCAACCACGCAACACTAACAACGTGGGATGCGTGCTCAAACGCATTCCTCGCCAAGTACTTCCCTTTGGGAAAGACCAACACGTTGAGAAACAAGATCTCGAGCTTTCAACAGCTCGCAGAAGAAACGGTGGCGGAGGCCTGGGAAAGATTATAAGAATACATAGCAGCCTGCCCCCACCATGGCATGGAAGAATGGCTGATCATTCAAAGTTTCTTTCACGGGTTAAACCGTACTGCTCAAGAGCACCTGGATGCAGCCGCTGGAAGATCTTTCCTATCCCAAAGTGTGAGAGCAGCCAAAAATCTGATTGATAAGATCGCCACTAATCAGGGATGGAAGGAAGATAGGTCACACTCACGATCCCGTGGAGTCCATCACATCGACAGCACGGACATGCTGGCCGCCAAGATGGACTTGCTTTTAAAGAAGCTAGAAGACAATCCTGAGACCGCACCAGTCCAGGCCCTCGACACTCGCATGACTTGTGAAGTCTGCGGGAACACGGGGCATTCAAGGAGCAGCTACCCTGAAACGCGACCGGAAGACGCCAACTTCATCGGTCATTCTAGTAACTTCAATAACGGGAATCATCCCCAACCAGGCTGGAACACGCGCCCATATTTGCCATTCTCCGGACAAGGTAACTCCTCAGGTAACTCATAGCAGTTCAATAAGCCTAGTTCTTTTGATCCTAAAGCTATGTATGATAGCATTAGTAAAAAGTTTTATGCAAATGATAGACTTTTCGAATCTATTTCCTTGCAAATGGAAACTTTTAACAGTGCTATGAAAAATCAACTGAGTTTCAATAAAATGTTAGAAACACAAATAGCTCAGTTGGCTGCCTCTTTGCCTAATGCTAATGCGGGAAAGCTTCTGGGACAACCGAAACCTCCCCCCAAAGAGCATATCAATGCCATCACCACTAGGGGTGGTAAGTCCACTCAGGACCCTCCACATCCTAGTGGTGCATCACGCACTAACCATACAGGCAAGGAACAGGAGAAGACCACCGAAACGGAGGAGAATGATGATCCAGAGACCAGCACTGGTGCCGCAAAGGAGAAGGCACCACCGAGAACTCTCCCACACGAGTTTATGACTCAACGGTGTTGCCATTCCCTCAGCACAACAAGAAGGCTGCCGCCGATGAACAATATAGTAAGTTTGTTGAGGTCATTAAGAAATTATATGTCAATATACCTCTGCTAGATGCAATGCAGGTACCGACATATGCAAAGTACTTGAAAGATATATTCAACAATAAGAAACCACTGCCATCAGCGGAAATTGTGCACATGACCGAGGAGTGTAGCGCAGCTATACTCAACCAACCTCCACAAAAGAAGAAGGACCCTGGTAGTCCTACCATTCCTTGCTCAATTGGGAACCAAGTCTTCGATCAAGCATTATGTGATCTCGGAGCAAGCGTCAGTGTTATGCCTAAAATTGTCTTCGACAAACTCAATCACGCGGCACTCGTGCCCACAAGTATGTGCCTGCAACTTGCGCACCAATCTATCCAACACCCCGCGGGGATCGCCGAGAACGTCCTGGTGAAGATCCGGAACTTCCTCATTCCCGTGGATTTTGTGGTATTGGATATGGAGATTGATGCAAAGACACCACTCATCCTTAGGAGGCCGTTTCTGAGCACTGCGGAAGCAAGCATAGATGTTGGGGCCGGAGAAGTCCATCTCACCATAAATGGGATGATAGAGACATTCTCCTTTAGACCAAAAGTGGAGCAGCGTAGCCAAGTGAAGATCTTCAAGTGCCAAAAGTATGTGCCGAAGCCGCCAATCTACGATGCTTTCGGGAAAGAGATGGACAGTCTCGTAGTATTTATGAAACGGAAGTTAGCCACCGAGGCTGCCATCCGACAACGAGAGGAAGACAAATGGAAGAAGGCGAGAGCCATGAAGGCTAACCGCAAGAACCAGGAAACAGGAGGCAAAGCTCCTCTTAAGAAGGTCGGCACCCATGATTTTACAAGACCCATCAACCAAGGGTGCAATAAAAATCAACATACCCATGGAGGCCCTAGGATAAATACTATGGGGCATGTTGACATCGAGCGCGCCCAGGACTCATCCACGACAAATTCCAAGTGGCTCGCAAAGGTACTGCTTACCTCCCCATACGTACGCTCACGCGACATCCCGAAGGACGGTAAATGGTTCGCTCCAGCCAAGAGGTAAACCTGGCATTATCCTCTGACGGTATATTTATTTCCCGCTAGTTTAAATTCTCATTCTCCATTGCATATTTAGATTTTTGCAATGCATTTTTTTAATCTTTTATTGCATATAGTTTACACCATCCATTTTCGAAAAAAAATATATATATAGGGTTGGCCGACCCTACACTGGGCCGGCCGACCACCACCTGCACAAGGGTATGCAGGGGGGCTAGTCAGGCCGGCCGACCGCAAGGCCAGACGCCCGACCACGCCGACCTCCCACTCTCCCCCTCCTTCTCTTTTCTCTCCTTTCCCCTTTCTCTTTACCCTTCTTTTCTTTTCTTTTACCTTTCTCGGTTTTATCTTCCTCTCATCTTCTCTTTTCACTTTATTCTCTCCCAAGGCACGAAACACACTCAAGAGGGGTAGGAAGGGCCGGCCGACCGTAGCCTCGGGCCGCCCGACCACCTGCCTCCTTTCTTTTTCTAGCTCCCAAAGCAGCACTCAGTGAGGGATAAGGGGCCAGCCGACCATGGCCTCAGGCCGCCCGACCCTTCTCTACTCCCTCTTTCCTTTACTCACACTCAAGCACTTAGGGAAGATCGATCACATGATGATGCTGCCCGAACACGCAAATCAAACGGACAAAGGGGGCTCATTCATGGTCGCCCGACCTCAAACTCCGGTCGCCTGACCCCAGCCCCCTTTACTTTCGGTGCATGCGACCATCCGCTGCCATCTCTCACTCTCTTCTCTACAAACCCATGCACATTGGCCACCTCTTTTTCACTCATTAAACCTCACCATGCACTCGAGAGCACACCCGACACACTCTTAGGTCTGGCCCCTGCCATCAAGGCCAGCCGACCCATGCCCAGTCGCCCGACTAGCCACCCCCTGCCCTTTTCTCCCTCTGTTGCATGCCCACGCGTGGTCGCCTGACCACGGAAGAAGACCGGCCGACCACGGCCAAGGGCCGGCCGACCCAGCTACTGGGCCGCCTGACCTCCTGCTGCTCCCTCCATTCCTCTATAAATAGCAGCCCTCACCTCCTTCTCCAATGCACCAAGCAGCAGCAAGCAACTCCTTTCTCTCCCTCTCTTAATCTCCTTGCTTAGTAGTAGTTTAGCTTTTGCTTAGCCAAAATAATATCTGAATAAAAATCTAGTTGAGCAAAAATAATTTGGCTACTAGCCCCTTTCTTCGGCAAGACCACGAACGAGTTATGGTGGTGTCACGCCCCGCAAGGACGACTAACCGCTAACGCTAATTTTATTTTGTCGTCTCGTAGTTTTTGTGGTCAATTTTTGTGCAGGATGAAGCGCGCATTCAAGAGGGCAAGAAGCGCAATCAGCAAGGCGGGGCAGCACATACGATTCCCGACGTCCTCCAGCTCGCAGAACTCGCGGACAGTGTCCGACAGAGGTTCATCGAGTGCTGGGCCGGGAAGAGAAGAAGCTTCGTCCTCCGTCACCGGGCCAGTATTGCTGCCGGATTCTCATATCCAAACGCGCAATCAAGACGATGCCGACTCGCTGAGGCGACTCCACATGAAGCCTATCACCCTCACCAAGTGCTTCGATGAAGTCCTCATGACGAGCACAAGTATGGATGACGAATTCGATGAAATTTTCAATATGGTAGCCTGGGAGAATTTTGCACATGTTAGCGAGGGAGGCTTAGTCCTCCTCACAAAGGAGTTTCTTATGACCCTCCGAGTAGTATCACTGGAGTCCGGCACAACGGTTCACTTCACACTCTTTAACTCTGAGCATGAACTGACACTCCGTCAGTTCAGCAATGCTCTCGGGTTCTCACCCCACTACTCTTTAGCAGCCGAACCCGTAGGCTTCAATGCAACAGAGTTTTGGAAGGAACTAGCCGGGCCGGACCATAAGGGGAAGAAGAGCATCATGAACATTAAGCACCCCACTATGCGGTTCATGGCCCGCTGGAACCATCGTAGTCCTGCCCCGCGATGACACATGTTGCGTGACCATAGAGGACTTAAAAATCCTCTATGCCATGTGGCGTAAGCAGAAATAAGCACCTGTCACCGCCATGCTCTACCATTGGATGAAACTAGTTTGGGATGAAAATTCCATATCAATCACGTCATTCATGATGAGGATTGCATCCGAATTAGGGGTATTAGCTAATGCCCAGGTGGCATTCTTACCCCCTGACACACCCAACCTAGTCACCGAGAGCCTTTTCATCCGGGTACACTTCCTGCGTAAGAACCCCAGCACGGACACGTATGTCATGATCTATAAGGGATACAACTTTGAAGTGCCTCTACCAGCACCTCAGTTCAAAATCTACCACGTGGACACACTCTCTATGCCATTAGAGAGCGTCCTAGAGGAAGAGCCTTTAGAGGAGCCTAGGCACAGTGTAGCAGGAGTCATGACCAGGGCACAAAGGAGGGCAGCCCAAGAGCGCTTACAGAAGCAAGCCTAGGATGCGCAGACCGCTGGGACGGGACCTACCTGGTTCCATACCGTGGCTGGCACGTCCTCGCACACCTAGGGACCAGACCCGACGTGGCAGCCCCACGGAGGATCTGGAACACAATGGGGACACAAGCCGAGCGCTGCATTCTCACAGCAGCAAGGAGGAGGAACCTTCTATGGATATGGGTCAGCACCATACGAGGCAGGACCATCTGGCTCTGCATGCTTTGCAGGAAACCCGTTGAGTGCCATCTTTGGGTCCCTGACCATTCAGGACCAGCGCACAGCTGGGATGGCCCAGCAGCTTAACCAAGTAGATGAGCGCACTCAGGTCATCCAGCAGACCCAGGACGAACAGTACAACCGCCTTCTCGAAATAGAAGCGATGGCTCAACGCACCTTTGATGAGTCCTAGCGATTCTTCCAGTACTATGGGTACTACCCCAAGTAGCTTCATTGAAGCTTGGGGGGGGACCCGAATCGACAGCTAGGTATGTATGACAGTCCCCCGATTTCTGCACCACTCATGTATCTTTGCTTTCAGAGTTTATTAGTTTGTTTGCTCAATCAAGTTTGTTTAACTTAGTTTGTTTAATTTTAGTTTGTTTATTTCAGTATGTAAAAAAAAACTCCCATACTTTAATGATAAGTTCACATGCTAGCTTCATTTTGGAAATGATGAATAGTTGCTCTATCAAGTGAATGATTTAATTCTTGCATGTGACTTATGCTTAGCTTAATTTTGAGTTTGTGAATAAAAGAAGTAAACCAAGGTTCTATCTTGTGGATGCCATTTGTGATAACAAGCCTAAGTTATTGTGAGATGAATGATATGACTTGAATATGGGATAATTATCTCATGCTCTTAGTAAGATGAGCATCTCAGGTTTTTATTTTGAAAATAACAAAATATCGCTCCCCTTGGTCAAAAATACCTACCAGAGCAAAAAATGCTTCAATTAGTTGAAACTGCTACAAAGAGTTGCTTAGTGATATTTTGAGCTTTGTCAAATTTTGAGTCTCTTTGAGTAGAAATATCACCTTCTGTTGATAGCTGGAGTACAAAAGCAAAGAAAATGCAAGTGATCCACTTCGGACTTTGCATCCACCAAAATGTCTCCAAACAGTTCTCATAATCCCTTACCTTCAAATCTTAAGGAGTAAGGGTATGGAGCCAAAAAGAAAAGCATGCAAAAGCATATCAAAAAGAAAAATGCGTGCAAAAGCACGGTAAAATGAAAAGCTTGCAAAGTCAAGCATGGCAAAAATAAATAAAAGCTCCATATCCACTCCAAATATACAAAAGGCTACAAGGGATGAATACCAAGAGAAGGAGGCATACAATACCACCACTCATACTCTAGTGATCAATAGAAGAAGTGATAGAGTACACTCTTTGGTCCAATCTTTAGCTTAGCAAAATAAATATCCTAAGTGTGCCACATTCTCCCTACCCAAAGCTCCACAAAAACCTTAGTGTAGGAAAGTGTTGAGCGCCTAAGAGCACCTTGGGGAAGCTACTTTTTTTTTGAAAAATCTTGAAAACTCCTGAGAAAGACATCCAAAAAGAGCAGGTTAGAAGAACTCCTGTACAATGGTCGTTCCATCTCTCAACCGCCCAAGGCAAGGTAAGCAAAAAGATGCACCACAGGTAGTATACAAGGTGAGCTTCAATTATTTCACTTCTCGAAACAAAAGCATGAGAATTGAGTCACATATAAGAATTTCTCATCATCCTCGATATAGCAGCAACTCCTGATCCACTCTCAGCCTTAGCTTTGCTCGGGGATGAGCAAGAGTTTAAGCTTGGGGGGTGTTGACGGTCGTAATCTCATGATATCTACCGTCAATTACCAACCAAATGGAACTATGCAAGTGAATAATTATGGACTAACCCTTCTACTAACGAGTTCCACAAGTTTTGTATCAACGTTTGGATGCAGGTACCAAAATGCACATAAAACAGTTGAAAACATGTCAAGGATCAAAAGATGGAAACCACTGGTCAAGGTGGCCAGGTCGGCCGACCCACACCCAGGTCGGCCGACTAGGGCAAAGCCTGCCCTAGCTCAGCTAGGTCGGCCGACCAGGGGGGCTGGCCGCCCGACCCACTAACAGGGTCGGCCGACCCCTGGATAGGCCGCCCAACCCTCCAAGTGGGTCACTTGCCACCTCATTGATCCACATCATGAAGAAACACAAGTGCACTGAAATCCAACCGCAAGACCAAGCATCCAAAGGCCGAAAATGCACCGCGTCACGGATCCACAACGTCATCAATCCGAGGGAGAAGCAAAATGGCCAATGTAGGCCTGACACGTGGTCGCTCGACCTCCTACAAGGCCGGCCGACCTATCCTCGGAGGCATTTTACACGTGCAACAACTGTCCTAACCGCCAACCGCCATGGGGAAGCAAGATCAAGCCGTTGGAGTGCAAAGGTGGTGGATCGGGTGGTCGCCCGACCTCGGTGTAGGTCAGCCGACCTCCCCACTAGGTCGGCCAACCACCGATTTCGGCCTCCCACCGACCTAAGCCTCCTACAAGTACCCCCTTCTCATATGGGACTATAAATAGGCCTGTAGAGCTCATTTGTAAAGGTATGGAGAAGTTGAGAGCCATATCCTACCTTAGAAAGTGTCATTTTCCACATCTTAGTAGTTAGGATAGTCCTGGGAATTAGAGTGAGTCGAGCTTTGCCTCGGAGTTCTCGGAGATTCTTCTGAGTCTGCGGTAACAGCTCTTCTATCTTTAGTACTCAATCTTCAATATAATTCAGTTATATTTTACTTTATTTCTATGTCTTGCAAGTGTGGTGTACCCTTTATTTTGCATACTTGCTTGGCTTAGACTTGTGGTTATCTTAGTTATCAAGTTCTGTTATTCTTGCCGGTGCTATAATCCAACCTGTACGCCAGGCTCTGGTTAGATCCTCTCCTCTGATCAAGGACGATCTATTGTTACTCAAGCTTCGCTTGAGTACGTTTATAGCGTGCTAGCCTATCCACGCAGATTTGCTTGGTAGCCCCACTCAGTGACAGCGTGTGGTGTGCCTGTGTAGTCCAGGCCCGTTCGTTTGGTAGGCCCGTAGGTGTTAGCCGGGTCTCCTTCGGTTGTCTACTATCTACCCCCTGACTCCTCAAGGCGCCGAAATTTCGCTCGACGCAAGACCCTGACTTGCTACTTGAGTTTCTTAGTTAACCACGATAGAGTCTTTGCAGCCGAATAGAATAGAGTTTGGGAACTTTATCTCACTCGCTGTCCTCCCAGGCAACTATACCTTTCTACGTGTATCTTAGGTAGTTCAATTTACTTCTTCCCACCATACACCTATCCGTTTACCAGACTTACCCCTGTCTAGTGACTAGCTGGTATATTTATATATGTATGGTTTATTCGATTTGAGTTTATTCAACTATACTCTCTCGCCTGCCGCTTCCCTGTGGATAAAAATACGATACTCGGAATACTCTGAGTGAAAAGCTACAGCGGTCTCCGTGCGCTTGCGGAGTAAAATCTTATAAGGCTAAGAGACGCCAACACACTCACTTGCATATTATATCATGCATATAGATTCCGCGAAGGAAGGATCAACACAGGAGCTGCTATTGATCGATAAGCCGAACAACGAATTGCACCAAGAGCAAGAAGACTACGTGTCGCTGATTATCCGTCCCTATTTCAAGGGGTTCCCTGGGGCAAAGCCTCACAACCCGGCAAACTAACTTAGATTAGTTCGTTGGTTTTCATACGAGCAATCAAAGGTAGGCAGGACCATACTATACCCAGCAAACATCTTACACCTCAATGATTAGGCATATGCATTAGGAGTTGTTTGGAACCAACTGCAGTAGACATCCTGGCCGCCCTGGCCCTAGCTCCTATGAATAGAGTTCATAGGATGAGTATGCCTAGAAATGCTAGGTACGAGTAGACATGAGTGATTGTACTCGTCTCGTAGGTTCTACTTTTCATTATGGCAAAGATTTAAATTGAAGGCTGTTATGCTATGGTTTAAATGGAGACCAGGCGGATGCATAAGTTCACTTTTCATGGTGTGCATTGTTGTTATCCGGCTCCACCCGAGTCGCATAAGGCCCGTCTGCTGTTCGTCTGCTGATTGGCATAACATTGCTAGAGTGCTTATCCAGGACATGGGCCTGGTGAAAGTCTTACTTGTGCCATCCGAAGAACAGAGACTAGGTCCTACCAGACTCTAGGGGTGCTCACTCTCACGGAGGGCTGACCCGACATACCGTGGTATCGCTCTATGGGGGCTAAACCTAGGGAATGGCAGGTTGGAATCGAACTTGGGTTGAGACAAGTGGAGATGGGGACTATATGTGGGAACGCGGTGGCTAGTAAGCATATACCCTTGGCATTTTTATTATTCCCAGGAATTAAAAATCGATTCGAATCGCTGATGCTCACCAGGTGTGAGAGTGCCAAATATCACTGTCGGGCAACGTAGTAACAATCCAAATACTGTATGCTTATAATCATATTTTCGATACAACATGCTTGAATGTGTATGATATACTATTATGCAAGTTACTGATGGGTACTCATGTTTTACTTTCATACAAGTATTTACTTTATGATATAAATGATCTTCATGGTTAATGGATAGCAGCTGTCAATTCCTGCTATCTTATGTCAACATGACCTTGTTTAAAAATCAACGGCTAAGGATCCATATGAATAGTAAGCATGCTTTGCGTCAGCCGTAAGCCCTATCCATTAAGTCCTACTGAGTAATTAGTACTCAGGGTTTACACCCACTTTTGGATTATAGGTACTGATGACTTCTGGACATCCGCTTGAAGGAGGGTAGAACCGGTGGGCTCGGTGCTACTCACCTTGTTTATCTTTGAATGAAGACTACTTGAGTTTGTTTCCGCTGCGAGTTGTTTTGAAAACGCTTCCGCTATATATATATTTCTCAATCGCTTCCGCTGTATTTTGAGCTTGTATTTGATTCCATATATTTGGTTTGTAAACTAAATCTATCCCTCTTATATTTCAACTACCTGTAATGATATAACTGTTGTAGCTCCATCGTGAGTTGGACGTGTTTGATGTTGTTTCCTCTGGGATTTGGTGTTATCGAGAGCCGAAGTACTCTCGACGGACTACCAGGTTTAGTTCAGCCTAGGTGCACTGTGAGCCAGAGGTTGTAGGTGTGCTTAGTCTGGATTAAGCAGGACGGTTCCGCCACAGCTGGTATTAGAGCCGATCAAACACAGACAACAGTCATATCATCAAGTTTTGATTTACAAAATTATTTTTGAAAACCCATCTTCAAGTAATTCAAAAATGAGACTATACGCTATGCCCGTATAAGGATGTTAGTGTTATTCAGGTGACATCACTGACATTCTGACCTAAATAGAACTCATATGCATATTCGGTGAGTTGGGAAGCAACTCTTCGGCCATAGCTATCCCTAGTACTGGAGGAAGCTATTGGGATTTGCGAATGGTTGTACACCCTGCATTCATGCTGTATAAGTAAAAGCTCTTTAAGGGTGGTGGACATGCTTTGGGTGCTTTCATGCCCACCAAACTTATATTGGTTTTGGGATCCATCTTTTTCTCGATAATCCCCAGTATTGGAGGAACGTCAGGCTTTGAGGAAAAGGTGCAACAGCCCACCTACGTTGTCCACGCAGCGGTCACGCGTGGGTGCCACATTAGGTGGTAATGTATGAGCATGCATTCTTCTGTAGGTATACTAACCACGTGCGAAATTAAGAACGGCTAGACAATGGCTAGTTGCATTAAGGAGAGACGTGCATATATGTCACCGAGATATCGTTAGCTATATATATTATACATAGGATGTGTGATGTGAGACCAAATAGGACGAATCATGCATCATGGCATTCATGCTTCTCGCATCTATACCTTAAGTTCTCTCTTTCCATCAATCTTGTGCTTTAAAAGTCGGAAGAGAAATCGAATAAGAATGAAGACAGCACCCCTCACGTTTCACCCACCTAATTCAAAACTTGCCTGAAAAGATAACAGTTTGATTTTTAAACCAGTGACTGTCTTAGGTGGAGCTGGAACCCTGAGTGCAGCTAGCAAATCGACTTTGCACCATCATCCCAGTCAGATTTGTAGAAGTGACATATGAGAAAGGTGTAGGGGACTAGTCATTGGATGACTTGTGTATTTGGACTTCCACCCAAATGGATCATTTTGACACTCATATTGATGAAATTCAGAAGTGCTGTCCTGCATCTAAGACTACCAGCGGGTTTTTCAGTTAGCATTGACGATTGTCCAAACCTGCAAAATATTGGCTAACACTTTATGTGCAATCAAGCTATTCTGTTCACTTACATGCTTTCATGTATTCATAATATAATTATGGTGCTATGAACTCTTTATCACCACATTAGTTGCACAAAAGTTCTTGGACTAAACCTGCTTGGCTTATTTCTGCAGATGGTCACCCCACCCGAGACATTTGCACAGGGGACTGCTCATGGAGCACCACCTCCTTCTGAGTTGGCCACTCAGGTCGCCCTGCAACTCATCAACTAAATAGCTCAAGAGCAACGCCGGCGTGACCCGCAAGAGATCAGTTACACTGACTTCGCGGCGCTACAACCGCCAATCTTCACCACTGCCACAGATCCATTGGATGCTGATGACTGGCTTCGGATCATCGAGTCCAAGTTCGGTCTGCTGCCCCGTCTCATTGAACAACAGAAGGCTTGCTTCGTAGCACAGTGTCTACATGGTTCCTCGGGGGCCTGGTGTGCTTCATTCCTGGCAATGCAACCAGCCGGGCACCAGGTCATGTGGGATGAGTTCCGTGCGGCTTTTCGGGCACACTATATCCCACCTAGCCTCATCGAGCTCAAGCAACGGGAATTTCGGGCACTTTAGCAAGGGAATATGTCGGTACTCGAGTACGTGCAGACGTTCATTCGGCTGTCCCAGTACTCCCCAGAAGATGTCGACACCAACCCACGTAGGGCTGCCTGTCTGTTGGGAGGGTTTGATCCCACTCTCCTAACTCACTTGGGGCGCCGCTATGATAGCTTCACCGAGTTGGTAGACGCCGCCATCGACATGGAGCATCGCCTCAGTCAGGCCCATGAGGATCAGTGGAGGAAGAGAATTGCAAGCACACCTCCGTCGAGTTCATCTCAATGATAACAGGTTGTGCATCGCGCACCGCCGCACATGTATTACATCGACATGCCCCAACAGCAAGAGCAATAATTGGGTACACAACAACACCTGTCATCCTGCAGTGCACCACCTCGTCCACCTGCTTCAGTGCCACTTTCCAAACCAAGCGCTGGCTCCCCTTGCTTAACCTACAGGAGGGCTGGACATTCCAGTCGCACATGTCGCACGCGCCAGAAGACTCCGGGCTCAGTGCATACGGACGAAGAGAAGAACTTAGCCCCGAAGCTAGGCCAACTGCAATACAGCCAGCTTGAGCAAGTTTCGGAGAGTGAACCAGTCTTGGCAGGCACATTTCTTGTCATTGACCATCCTACAGTTGTTTTGTTTGATTCTGGAGCGTCCTTCACTTTCATCAGCAAAGCATATGCGCTGAAGCATGGGTATGAAATTACAGAGTTGAAATAGAAATACCGCATCACAGCTGCGGGGTCATCTATAAATACAAATCACATAGTGAGAGACTTGCGTTTGCAAGTAGGAAAGAAAAGTTTGTTCATCAGTCCTCTAGTACTCCCACGACTAGGGATTAATGTTATTCTTGGGATGGAATGGTTGAAACAACACAATGCTATGATAGATGTTGGGAGTAGAACCGTTCAGTTGTGCTCAAGCAGTGGGACCAATGTGGTTATTCATGTGCCACTTCAGGAGCACGTGTATCACACGGTCAATGTGGCAGAAGCCCACGTTGAGGCACAAGCTCTTGCAAGGATCCCAGTAGCCTGTGATTACCCTGATGTGTTTTCGAAAGAACTTCCTGGACTACCGCCAGATACGGATGTAGAGTTTAGAATAGACCTTGTTCCAAGCACGGCACCTATCTCCAAGAGGCCATATAGAATGGCGCCTGATGAACTGAAGGAACTGAAAACCCAACTGCAAGAGCAATTAGACAAAGGGTTTATCCGACCTAGCTCGTCACCTTAGGGCTATCCCGCTCTCTTTGTTGAGAAGAAAGACCAAGGTGGTAAGAGGTTATGCGTGGACTATCGACCCTTGAATGTTGTTACTGTTAAGAACAAGTACCCACTGCCACACATTGATATCCTATTTGATTAGCTTTGGGGAGCCACAGTTTTCTCCAAGATTGATCTTAGGTCTGGGTACCATCAAATAAAGGTCCGAGAAGAAGACATACCAAAGACCGCTTTCTCCACGCGGTATGGGCTTTATGAGTATCTTGTCATGTCCTTCGGGTTGACCAATGCACCAGCATTCTTTATGTACCTGATGAACTTAGTGTTCATGAATGAGCTTGACAAATTCGTGGTAGTATTCATTGATGACATCTTGGTTTATTCCAAGAACGAGAAGGAGCACGAAGAACATTTGCGAATAGTGCTATCTCGCCTTAGAGAACATAAACTCTATGCCAAGTTCAGCAAGTGTGCTTTTTGGCTAAAGGAAGTGGCATTCCTAGGCCATATCTTGTCAGCGAAGGGAGTGGCTGTCGATCCCAGCAAGGTGGAAGATGTGCTAAATTGGAAGCGGCCACAAACTGTGACACTACCGCCGCTTCATCATGGATTTCTTAAGAATTTCAAAGCCTATGATAGCATTGACCCAGAGAAATGCAAAGTTTGCGTGGAGTCCAAAGTGTGGAGAAGCATTTGGAATGTTGAAGAAACTCCTAACTTCAGCACCTGTTCTTGCTCAACCAAACATCACCAAGCCATTTGATGTGTATTGTGATGCCTCTGGTAGTGGCCTCGGTTGTGTTTTAATGCAAGAGGGCAGAGTTATCGCCTATGCATCTAGCCAACTGAGGAAACATAGGGTGAATTATCCGACTCATGATCTTAAGCTGCTTGCAGTTGTTTACGCACTGAAGAAATGGAGGCATTACTTGTTGGGCAACACTTGCCACATATACACCGATCACAAGAGTCTAAAGTACATATTCACACAGCCAGAACTAAACATGAGGCAACATCGTTGGTTGGAGTTAATCAAAGACTATGACTTGGAAGTCCACTATCACCCCGGTAAAGCAAACGTGGTGGCAGATGCATTGAGCCATAAAGCTCATTGCAACTTCATTGATGCTCGTCCAACAGTGAGAGTGCTATGCTGTGAGATTAGGGACATAGAAATGCCAACAGTGCTGGAAGCCGAACTTTACAACCTTGTCCTTGAACCAACCATAAAAGATCAGATCATTGCAGCACAAAAGCAAGATAAGGGTATGGCACATATTCGTGAAGGATTAGATGAGAAGAAAAGAGCGTGCTTCACACTTGATGACTAGGGAGTCCTATGGTTCAATAATTGCTTAGTGGTACCTAAAGACATGGAGCTAAGGAAGAAAATTCTGGATGAAGCTCACACATCCATGTTTACTATGCATCCAGGCAACAACAAAATGTACCAAGATCTGAAGCAAAAGTTTTGGTGGACTCGCATGAAACGAGAAATCGCCAAGTATGTGTCTGAGTATGATATATGCCAAAGAGTAAAAGCTGACCACCTAAAGCCTATGGGTATGCTCCAACCATTAGTAGTTCCAGCCTGGAAATGGGAGGACATACATATGGACTTCATTGTGGGTTTGCCTCGCACCCAGAAGGGCTATGACTCTATTTGGGTCATTATCGATCGTCTCACCAAATCCACTCACTTCTTGCATGTCAAAACTCATTACACTACAGCCACTTATGCGGAGCTCTACATATCATGGATTGTATCCTTGCATGGTGTGCCACAGACCATCATTTCCGATCGAGGATCGTTGTTTGTGTCTCGCTTCTGGGAGCAATTGCAAACTGCTCTTGGAACCAACTTGATTCTAAGTTCAGCATACCATCCCCCAAACGAGCGGCCAAGTTGAAAGGGTGAACCAGATCCTAGACGTTATGTTGAGAGAATGTGCATTGACCTATTCCACAAAGTGGGATGAGTGCCTTCCCTTAGCGGAGTTCGCTTACAACAATAGCTACCAGAAGAGCTTGGAAATGGCTCCTTTTGAGGCCCTATATGGTAGACGGTGTAGAACACCACTCAATTGGTCGGAACCAGGAGAACGTGTCACATTCGATCTTGACTTGGTAACCCAAGCCGAAGAACAAGTGAAATTCATACATAGTAACCTGAAAAGAGCACAATCTAGGCAGAAAAGCTATTCAGATAAGAGAAGGAGGCAATTAGCCTTTGAAGAGGGCGATCATGTGTATCTTCAGGTATCACCAATGAAAGGAGTACACCGGTTTGGAGTAAAAGGCAAGCTAGCACCAAGATATGTTGGTCCATTCAAGATCACAGAGAGATGTGGATTAGTAGCTTATAGATTGGAATTGCCACTACACCGCAGTCAATGATGTGTTTTATGTCTCGCAACTCAAGATTCTTACGAGTGCCAAAGGAAGTGATTGATACATCTCAGATCCGGATCGAACCGGTCCTCACTTATGAAGAGAAGCCCATAAAGATTCTTGACCAAAACCAACACTCAACACGACGAAGAAACATTAACTTCTACAAGGTGCAATGGAGTAACCATTCCGAAGAAGAGGCAACTTGGGAACAAGAAGAATTCTTGCAAACTAAATATCCTGATTTCCTTCCTTCCACTTCAAACGAGTATGTCACAGCAGTTTAAAAATTTCAGATTCGCATTTAAATGCATTATACAATGCACTCTCTTCTCAATTAACTATCCGCCCACATCACATCAAAATCTCGGGACGAGATTTCTTTAAGGGGGGTGGGTTGTGATGCCCCAGGCATCTCAAGTGCATTTCATTTGCATCATCGCATGAACATTTCATGTTGAGTGCATAAGTAGACAAAGTCATAAGAATCACTTCAATCCAGTTTTTCCTAAGTAGGCCTCCAAACTTGTCACTATAACTTTGCATCTGTTGGGATCTAGGTGAAACTTTTTATACCAAACTTGTAGACAATTTCATGATGAACAACTTTTGTAATTGGTGCTATGACATGCAGCAAGGTTTGCTTAGAGTTTTAGGGCATTTTATGTCAATATGTGAAATCCAAACCTGATCTGTAAAGTAAATTCAAATTTTCTTGATCTTAAAGCCACAAGCTTGCAATGTTTTTATTGAGAAAGTTGTAGATCTTGAAATTCTGAACAACATTGGTATAATACTCTTTGAGTAAAAGTGAATAGAAAATAGACTTTTAAAAATTCTAAACTGGAGGGTTCTGTTGGTCAAACATTGGTCAGGAGTTCAAATTCAAATTTAAACCATATTTTTGAATATAACATAGTTTGAAAGTTTATAAGACAAATGTAGAGGAACAAATTTAGAACATTTTATCCAATTGGAGAATTTTCAATTCGGCCTCTAGGGTGTTCAAAAACTGGAAATACAAACAAAGGTCTCTACGGTCAAAGCTGATTTTTCCATTTTCGGACTTTTTCCTTTTTCAATGTCTCTATGACAAGTGGGCCCCACTTGACAGCGGTCATCAGATTCCCGCCCGCGTAATTGGAAAATCCGGCTGTGGTGGGTCCCACCTCGCGCGTCTCCATAGACCGAGTCCGTGGACCGTTTCGCTCCATCCTCGCCCGGGCCCACTCATCAGCGATATCGGTCTATGGACCGAGTCCACATCCGCGCCACCTCCTCTCTCCCCCTCTCCCTGACGCGCACATGGCGCGCGGCGCGCCCGTCATGGCCGTCAGCGCGCCAGCCGCACCCCGCGCCCCTCGTCATAAGCCGAGGCCGAAGCCCCTCTGCACTTGGACGCTCTCCCGGCCAAGACCACGCGCTCCCCACCTCCCCACTCCACTGCCCCTCTCTCTGCCTCTCCTCCTGGGCGCAGAGTGCACAGTGCGCCACCCGCCGTTGGAGCTCGGCGTCGAGCTCGTGCCGCCAATGCTCCGGTGTCTCTCAGCGCCCTAGGCCGCCGCCTCCACCTTCACTCCAGCCCTGCGCGTCCGACGCGCTAGGTCTAGGCCGCCGTACCCCTCTCTAGCGGCCAGATCAAAGTCGCACCGCCGTCGCCACACCGCGGCCGCGCCCTGGGTTCAAGCTCGGTTCATCACTGTGCGTGGCCATCTCCGACCGCTTCGCGCCTCCAGGACAGCACCGACCACCTCGCGCCTCCAGGACAGCAACGTCCGCCTCGTTCTCACGTGTCCGACGCTCTAGATCTCGGCCGCCGCTCGCCTCTCCATTGCCCGGTTCAACCGCGCCACCGATGCATGACCCACATCTCCTCACTGTCGTGGGCCCTCCTCGCCACCGCTTCGGCGACCAAGGTAGAGGGGAAAGATTCCCCATCCCATTCTCTCTCTCACTCGCCGCTGCCGGCGAGCGCTGCCGCCTCCTTCCTCCCTCTATCGAGAGGAGGAAGAAGATGGAGGAAGAAGAAGACCACTTTTCAATTTAGCCCCCATGTTTTGTTCATTTTCCATTAAAATCCATAGCGCTGCAGTATGAGTCTAGTAAATCTCACAATCTAGCCTCTGGAAGTTACAGTTAATCACGTTTAAATCCTAGATCTAGGGTTGTTATGCATATTTCGATTTTGAACTTTGAAGAAAAAACATAACAATTCAAACAAAAGTCCAAAATGGACAAACTCAGTTGCAATGGACTCCTTGTGAGCAGATCTACAGAATGAGCATGATGTGGATGTGTGGAAGTACCTTTTTGCCCCTGATTTATTGCATGCATGATAAGGGTTAATAAATGGTAAAAGTTGACCAAATAAACTCAAAAAATTATGAAACTTGGACAGCAGCTTTCTTATGGCATTATGGCACTATGTGATTTTTGGTAGCTCTAGCATTGGCTGTTTAATTATTGTTTTGCCCTTATGCATGTGTTTTGTATATTTAATTAACTTGAAAATGAAGGCTACATAAAATATGCTCAAATATGACCTCTGGTATTTTTCATGTACTTATAGTATAAGTAGTTCACTGGTGAAGTATGAAGTTGTGCATGTATGTTTAAACTGCGGTTTTGAAATTGACAAAATGCTACTAGCTAGGCTTGATAATTGGAAAAAAGTGACTTTAGGATGCAAAGATAATTCTATGAAAAATCTAGCATGCTACTAGTATGATAGGAAGTCCAGAAAGTATTTTAGAGAATTTATTAACATTGTTTGTAATTATATCTTAATTTGCGTGAGTTAAATATGTGGAAAATGGATGTCCTATCAAACGATGGATATTGTGCTTACTGATTTTTGTATATGATGTTCATGCAATGAAATACTTGCTGTAAAAATGTTTGGTCCAGAACTCACTCCTACAAAATATGAAAAACCTGAGAATCTATAGGGCTGATAACTTGTTGGAATTTTAATAAATTAATTGTAACTTGTTTGTACCTGAAATGTTGGCAGTAGTATTATGTAGTATGTTTCTGCATGACATACAAGTTTGGGATCAATTTGAGTTGTCTAACTACATGAACTCATGAGTGCATTTTTTTCATAAAGGTAGCATGTCCATTATTTAGTGTGAATATGTCTACCCACAAGTAACAACGTTATTGCATATTGTCAAAGACTCTTGCTAGCTGCACATCATCAAGTACATCTTGTGATTCCAAGGGTTATCAATAGAGGTGTTTTGAGAGACACTTTCATTTCATTTGATAGGGACTATGTACACATATAAGACAGTAATTTATGATAACTCTTAGCAAAGTTGTTAAGTTTCTTATTATAGGATGTGTTTGAACTAAGTAGACTCGAGATATTCGTTCCAAGATGCTTGACATGCATTATGTTTCATTTTCACCTCATGCATACATCTGCATTCATTGCAGTCATGGTTGCACTATGTCATCCATATAACCTGTATCATATGCATGTATTTGCATTCTCTTGCACTCACTTGCATATTATATCATATATATAGATTCCGCGAAGGAAGGATCAACATAGGAGCTGCTATTGATCGATAAGCCGAACAACGAATTGCACCAAGAGCAAGAAGACGATGTGTCGCTGATTATCCGTCCCTGTTTCAAGGGGTTGCCTGGGGCAAAGCCTCACAACCTGGCAAACTAACTTAGATTAGTTTGTTGGTTTTCATACGAGCAATCAAAGCTAGGCAGGATCGTACTATACCCAGCAAACATCTTACGCCTCAATGATTAGGCATATGCATTAGGAGTTGTTTGGAACCAACTGCATTAGACATCTGGCTGCCCTGGCCCTAGCTCCTATGAATAGAGTTCATAAGACGAGTATGCCTAGAAATGCTAGGTACGAGTAGACACGAGTGATTATACTTGTCTCGTAGGTTCTACTTTTCATTATGGCAAAGATTTAAATTGAAGGCTGTTATGCTATGGTTTAAATGGAGACCGGGCGGATGCATAAGTTCACTTTTTGTGGTGTGCGTTGTTGTTATCCGGCTTCGCCCGAGTCGCATAAGGCCCGTCCGCTGTTCGTCTGCTGATTGGCATAACATTGCTAGAGTGCTTATCCAGGACATGGGCCTGGTGAAAGTCTTACTTGTGCCATCCGAAGAACAGAGACTTGGTCCTACCGGACTCTAGGGGCGCTCACTCTCACGGATGGCTGACCTGACGTACCGTGGTATCGCTCTGTGGGGGCTAAACCTAGGGAACGGCGGGTAGGAATCGAACTTGGGATGGGACAAATGGAGATGGGGACTATATGTGGGAATGCGGTGGCTGGTAAGCATATACCCCTGGCATTTTTAGTTATTCCCAGGAACTAAAAATCGATTCGAATCGCTGATGCTCACTAGGTGTAAGAGTGTCAAATATCACTGTCGGGCAACGTAGTAACAATCCAAATACTGTATGCTTATAATCATGTTTTCGATACAACACGCTTGAATGTGTATGATATACTATTATGCAAGTTATTAATGGGTACTCATGTTTTACTTTAATGCAAGTATTTACTTTATGATGTAAATGATCTTCATGGTTAATGGATAGCAGCTGTCAAATCCTGCTATCTTATGTCAACATGACCTTGTTTAAAAATCAACGGCTAAGGATCGACATGATTAGTAAGCATGCTTTGCGTCAGCCGTAAGCCCTATCCATTAAGTCCTACTGAGTAATTAGTACTCAGAGTTTGCCCCCACTTTTGGATTACAGGTACTGATGACTTCTGGACATCCCCCTGAAGAAGGGTAGAACCGGTGGGCTCGGTGCTACTCGCCTTATTTATCTCTAAATGAAAACTACTTGAGTTTGTATCCGCTGCGAGTTGTTTTGAAAACGCTACCGCTATATATATATATATTTCTCAATCGCTTCTGCTGTATTTTAAGCTTGTATTTGATTCCATATATTTGGTTTGTAAACTAAGTCTATCCCTCTTATATTTCAACTGCCTATAATGATATAACTATTGTGGCTCCATCGAGAGTCGGATGTGTTTGATGTCGTTTCCTCTGGGATTTAGTGTTATCGAGAGCTGAAGTACTCTCGACGGACTACGGGCTTAGTTCAGCCTAGGTGCACTATGAGCCAGAGGTGGCAGGTGTGCTTAGTCTGGATTAAGTAGGGCGGTTCCGCCACAATAATGGCCTCTTGGCCGTATATCAGCTGATATGGAGTACATTTAGTAGCTCCATGGCATGACATCCTGTATACGCCTCAGCTAGCCGATCGTGCCATTGCTTAGGATACTAATCTATTTTCCACTTGATCAACTTGATGAGACTTTTATTTGACGCCTCGGCTTGTCCATTGGCTTGGGCATAGTACGGTGAAGACTATATCAAAGGAATACCCATTTATTTGGCAAATTTTTTGAATTCCTCAGCCAAAAAGACAGTACCCTGATCCGTAGTAATAGTCTGTGGTATACCAAATCGATAGATAATGTGTTCCTTAACAAAGTGTACCACATCTTTGGTCGTGATGTTTCTCATCGGCACGGCCTCTACCCATTTGGTGAAGTAGTTAGTGGTGACCAAAATCCACTTATGTCCCTTGCTGGTCGGAGGGTTTATCTACCCAATCATGTCCATACCCTAGCCTCTAAATGGCCATGGTTTGATGATTGGATTCAATGGCCCAGCTAGGGCCATCTGGACAGCTCCAAACTTCTTACAATCTTGACAACCTTTGTAATACTTCAAGCAATCCTCTAACATGGTTGGCCAATAATACCCCGACCTTTTGATCAGCCACTTCATTTTATGGGCCGATTGATGGGTTCCGCATACCCCTTCATGAACATCATGCATAACTCTAAGTGCTTTTGACGATCCCAGGCACCTTAGCAACAACCCTTCTATGGTCCGAAAGTAAAGTTCATCGCCAATAAGCACATGTTTCAAAGCACGATGCCTTGTCTTCTTATCTGCCCCCCGAGCCGGATCCCTTAAGTAATTGTGGAGATCGGCTCTCCAATCAACTGTGGTTATCTGCATGATGTCGAGATGAACATCATCGCCTTGATCTGTGTAACCAGAAGCCATTTGTGCCAGTTTATTGGCCTCTTCATTATCCTCTCTTGGTATCCATTTTAACTGGACGTATCTGAATTTTACCATCAACTCATGACAGCGTATGAGGTAAGGATATAACAAATCACTTGCATAGTTGAAATCCTGCGTTGACTGGTTAATGGCAACCCTAGAGTCGCCAAAGTCTTCTACTGCTTCGGCACTAGCTTCTAGTAACAATTCAAGGCCTTTGCACAAAGCTTCATACTCTGTCTAGTTGTTAGTGCGCCGCTCGCTAAGGCGAAAAGCGAATTTGAACTGTGCCTCCCGAGGGGAAACAATAAGAAGTCCAATGCCACAGCCAGCATCACACGTAAACCCATCAAAAAATAAAGCCCAAGACGACATGCTGACGAAACAGTACTGTGGAGCCAATCGTTCAGTGATAAGATCGGCTAATGCTTGGCCCTTGACGGCCCTCGCCGGCTTGTACCTGATATCAAATTCTGACAGGGCAAACATTCACTTGCCGAGCCTCCCTTTGAGAATTGGGGCTGACAACATATGCTTAATAATGTTGGCTTTACACACCACCCATGTTTCAGCATTGAGCAGATAATGTCGTAATTTGGTGCATGTAAAGTATAAACATAAGCATAAATGCTCCATCTCGGAATACCTGGTTTCCACGTCGAGCAGTCGTCGGCTGAGGTTGTAGACAACGCGTTCCTTCCCATCGACTTCCTGAATGAAAACAGAGCCGATGGACGTCTCATCAGTCCATAAATAGACGATGAATGGAATGTCGAGACGAGGTGGAGCCATCAACAGAGGCACTGTCAGATATTTCTTCAGATTATCAAATGCCAATTGCTGATCAGGCCCCCATATAAATTTGTCATTCTTCTGCGTCTTGATCAATGGCATAAACGCTTCAAGCTTGGCCGATAGATTAGGGATAAACCTCCTGATGTAATTGATCTTGCCCATCAACTCTTGAAGTTCCTTCTTGGTCGTTTGAGGCACCATTGTCTCGATAGCGTGCTTAATCTTCGAGCCAATTTATATTCCCCTCTCGTGTATCATAAACCCCAAGAATTGGCCAGCCGTAACACCGAATGCGCAATTATCAGGGTTCATACGCATGCCGTGCTTTCGAGTACGCTCCAGGACTTGATGAAGATCAGCTAAATGATTCTCCTGCAAAACCAATTTCACTACTACATCATCAATGTATACCTCGACAAGCCGGTCGATCAAGTCGTGGAAGATGTAATTCATGGCCCGTTGGTAGGTAGCTCCGGCATTACTCAAGCCGAAGGTCATAACAACAAATTCGAACAAGCCTTGTGGGCAACGAAAAGCTGTTTTGTAGACATCTTCTTCGGCCATAAAGATCTGATTATATCCAGCATTACCATCAAGAAAGCTCATCATTTTGTAACCGGCTGCAGCATCGACAAGCGATTCGGCGATAGGCATCGGATATTCGTCTTTCGGCGTGGCCCTGTTTAAGTCTCTGAAGTCGATACATATTCGAAGATTCCCATTTTTCTTCCACATAGGGATGATGCTCGATATCCAGGTGGCATATCGGCAAGGACGAATAAACCCAGCACGAATCATTTTCTCTATTTCTTCTTTGACTGTATCCACAATCTTCACATCGGTCTTCCTGGGGTGTTGGGCTAACGGACGAAACCAAGGCTTGGTCGGCAGCCGATGTTCGACAATGGATCGGTCAAGACCAGGCATCTCATGATACTCCCAGGCAAAGCAATCAGGGAACTCTCTAAGCAATTCTACCAACTTAGCTTTGAATTCTGGGTCGAGCTTTTTACTAACCCATGTGAGCCTAGGACGATCACCTGGACCGATGTCGACTGCTTCAAGATCATCTGAGGGAGTAAAACCAAAGCTGAGTTTGCCTTCCTCGGCAAATTCTTGAGTAGATTCTGATGATGTTGGGGACAGGTGATGTGGCGGAACCGCCCTGCTTAATCTAGACTAAGCACACCTGCCACCTCTGGCTCGCAGTGCACTTAGGCCAGACTAAACCCGGTAGTCCGTCGAGAGTACTACAGCTCTCGATAACACCAAATCCCAGATGAACCGACATCAAACACATCCGACTCTCGAAGGAGCCACAACAATTACATCATCACAGGCAGTTGAAATAGAGAGTTATAGAATTAATTTACAACTCAATTGTATGAAATCAACTACATGTTCAAATATAGCGGAAGCGAATTCAGAGTATATAAATATAGCGTAAGCGTTTTCAAAACATCTCGCAGCGGAAAATATACTTAAGTAGTCTTCAGGAAGAGATGACAAGGCGAATAGCACCGAGCCCACCGGTACTACCACCTCCAACACAGTTGTCCAGCTATCGTCGGTACCTGTAATCCAAAAGTGGGGGCAAACCCTGAGTACTAGTTACTCAGTAGGACTTAATGGACAGGGCTTACGGCTGACGCAAAGCATGCTTACTAATCATGTGGATCCTTAGCTGTTGGTTCTTAAACAAGGTCATGTTGATATCAGATAGCAGGATTTTGACAGCTGCTATCCATTAATCATGAGAATCAGTTATATCATAAAATAAACATTTGCATGTAAAGTAAAGTAATGAACACATGTCCCGTCCCAAGATTCACAGCGCCTCCATCCAACCCCTTGGGAGTAGCCGTCTCAGGAGCGATACCACGGTACGTCGAGTCAGCCCTCCCTCGACCTCAAAGCATCTCCCAAGTCCATCAACCTCCTAGCAGTGGATGGGCGACACCCTGAATAGTGAGACGGATCATACACATCCAAGCATGTTGTATAAAAGGCGTGACTTAATAAACAGCATGTTACAGTTATTACTACGTTGCCCGTGTGCGATATTGGCATTCTCACACCTGGTGAGCATCAGCGATTCGAATCGATTTGTTAATTCCCGAGAACAACTAACAATGCTAGGGGTATATGCTTACTAGCCCTCGCGTTCCCACATATAGCCCCCATCTCCACTTGTCCCATCCCAAGTTCGATTCCAACCGGCCATTCCCCAGGTTTAGCCCCCGTGGAGCGTTACCTCGGCCGCACCGGGTCCAGCCCTCCACGAGTCTACACCCCAAGCGCCCCTGGGACCGATGGTAGGACCAAGTCTCTGTTCTTCGGATGGCACAAGTAAGACTTTCACCGGTCCATTATCCCGGATAAGCACCTTAGCAATGTTATGCCGATCAGCAGGCGAACAGCGAACAGGCCTTATGCGACTCGGGCGGAGTCCAGTGCACAATATCATAAACCATGAGTAACTCATAAAATCTCCGCCCGGTCTCCATTTAAATCAGAAGCATATATAACAACTTACCTCAGTGAGATTTCTGTAAGTTTTTGAAATCACCTACGCGACGAGTGACTCCATTCACCCGTGTCTACTCGTACCTAGCATTACTAGGCACTCGTCCTACGAACTCTAGGTGTAGGTTCTAGGGCCAGGGCGGCCAGGATATCTAATGCAGTTGGTTCCAATCAACTCCTGATGCATATGCCTAATCATTAAGACAAAAGATGTTTGCTGGGTATAGTATGGTCCTGCCTACCTTTGCTTGATCTTAAGAAAACCAACAAACTAAACTAGGTTAGTTTGCCGGGTTGTGAGGCTTTGCCCCAGGCAACCCCTTGAAGCAGGGACGGATTTAATCAGCGACCCTTCGTCTTCTTGCTCCGGATATAGCCTGTCGTCCGTTTTCTTGATCACTGGTTTCTCCTGTGTTGGTAGCTCCTTGCACGCGGGGTCTATATGCATGATAAAATGCAAGTGAGTGCAAGAGAATGCAAATACATGCATATGATACAGGTTATATGCATGACATAGTGCAATCATGAGTGCAACGAATTGCGAATGTATGCATGAGGTGTCAATGAAATATAATGCATGATCAAACAACTTGTGAAGACTGGGTTCGGGTATTCATAGTTTAAACACACCCCAAAACAAGAAAACTTAACGACTTTGCTAAGAAATCATACAGCCCATCACTAAGAAAATCGTACAAACCATTACCACATTTTATCTTAGAAGTTATTGGGAATAATTGTTCTATATGTGTACACAGTCCCTATCAATGAAATGAAGTTGTCTCTTAAAGTTAAACATATACATGCAAATTAATGGACACGCTACCTTTATGAATAAAATGTACTCATAAGTTCATGTAGTTAGAAAACTCCAAATCGATCTCAAATCTTTACCACATGCAGCAACATACTCCATAACGCTACTATATTTTTCCCATAATTTTATTAGCAGTTTAAATACACATTTTCCTATTTTCTTTTGCAACTAGTAGCATTTTATTATTTTCAATTCAGCATCTAAAACACACATGCACAAACTCATACTTTACTGATGAGCTACCCATATTATATAGAGTACATGAAAAATACTAGAAGTCATATTTGAGCATATTTTATATAGCCTTCATTGTCCAAGTTAATTAAATACACAAATCACATGCATAAGGGCAAAACAGTAATTAAACAGTCAATGCTAGTGCTACCAAAAATCACACAGTACCTAGATGCCATAACAAAGCTAATGTCCAAGTTTCATAATTTTTAGAGTTCATTTGGTACACTTTTACCATTTATTTACCTACACCATGCATGCACTAAACCAGGGGCAAAACAGTCTTTTCACACAACTACATCATACCTACTGTGTAAAGCATTTAACAAGGAGTTCATAGACACCAAGTTTGTCCATTTTAGATTTTTCTACGATTTTTAGTGATTTATCGAAGTTTCAGCCCAAATATTGTTCATTTAAATGCAAAATACACAGATCCAGGGGCTTGTACGCAATTAACCGTAGATCTCAGGGTCTAGACCGTAAGATTTGCGAGACTCAGTGTACAGCGCTTTGGATCTAACCGCAAAAAGCCAAAACTCCGAGGGCCAAAGTGTAAAAGACATTCCTTTCTTCAACCTCCCGCCGGGGGGTGACTGCCGCGGCGGCGCGCGCGGGATTCCGGCCGCGCGGGGCCCGCGGGCTCGCCGGCGGTGGTCGGGGAGAGAGAGGAGGGAGTGGGGAACCTTACCCCCTACCTCGATTCGACGGAGGTTGAGCGGAGGAGGCCGGCGACGGTGGCCCGAAGAGCTGAAGGTCCGGCGGCGGAATGCGCGGCAGTGGGGCAACGCCGGCGGGCTAGAGCTAGGGGAAACGGCGGAGGGGAGGCTGAGGAGTGTCGGCGTGGTGGTGTGGAGGAGTGGGGTCGAGCGGGACGGCCGGCGCGGCTTGAGCCCGAGCTTCGCGGCTATGGCGGTTCGGCGGCAAAATGCGCGGCGTCGGAGCGGTTTCGGTGGCCTAGAGCTAGGCGGGGTGGTGGAGTCGAGGACGGGGAAGAGCGGCGTGGGGCTCTGGGGAGACGAAGGTGGCCGGGACGGCGGGCGCGGAGTCGACCCGAGCGCCGTCAATGGCGGCGGCTTCGGTGCGCCGAGCGAGAGCGACAGAGAGCGAGGGAGTGAGAGGGGAGAGCGGAGGGGTGTCGTCCGCGGCTTAAGGCCGAAGGAGGGGACCCTGGTCGGGACTCCGTCCAGGTGCGGGCGGGGCACGGCCTCGGCCAGCCGGCGGCAGGCGCCGGGCGCCGCGTGGAGGAGCTGGAGCGGGGGAGAGAGGCGGTGCCCGGGCGGTGGAACGGGTCTATAGACCTGGTGAGTCTGGCAGGTGGGACCGAGGACGGGGTGGCGTTCGGGTCCAGTGGACCGGGTGTATGGAGGCAAGTGGAGGGTGGGACCCACCGGACCCCGCGTTCCAATCCTCGCAGGCGGGAAACCGGCGGCCCTGACGTGTGGGGCCCGCAGGTCAGTGTGAGAAAGGAGAGGGGAAAATCCCGAAAATGAAAAATCCAGCTTTGACCAATAAAGGTGTTTCTGAACTTTGCTTATTTGAACAACTTAGGGATCGAATTTGGCAAAACTCCAATTGGATGAAATGTTCTAAATTTCTTCCTCTACATTTCTCTTATAAACTTGTATACCATGTTCTATTCAAAATTCTGGTGTAAATTTGAATTTAAACTGCTGACTAAGGTTTGACCAACAAAACCCTCTAGCTTGTAAATTCTAAAAGTCTATTTTCTAGACATTTTCACAAAAGGAGTTTTATACCAATGTTGTTCAAAATTTCATGATCTACAACTTTCTCAATACCAGCATTGCAATATTTTGGATTTAAGATGAAGAAAATTTAAAATTACTAAACTGGTCAGGTTTGGACAGATTTCACATGCTGACAGAAAAAGCCCCAAAACTCTATGCAAACCTTCATGCATGTCAAAGCACCAATTACCAAAGTTGTTTATCATAAAATTGTCTACAAGTTTCTCAATATGAGTTTCACCTATATCACTACAGAACTAAAGATATGGGCACAATCACAGAGACATATATGCAGAAAACAGGTTTCAACAATTTGTACCTCAACCAAATTTGAACTAGGGCTCAAATGCATGTCATTGCATGATGCATTATGATGAATGTTGCATGTATGATGAATGATTATGCACTTGAGATGCCGGAGCATCACAACCCACCCCCCTTAAAGAAATCTCGTCCCGAGATTCTGATGTGATGTGGGTGGATAAGTTAATGAGAAGAAAGTGCATTGTGTATGAGTTCAAAACTCTAAATTGCGGTGACGTACTCAATTCGAAGTGGATGGAAGGAATCCAGGATACTTTGTTCATAAAAATTCCTCTTGTTCCCATGTTGCCTCTTCTTCGGAGTGATTACTCCATTGCACTTTGTAGAAGTTAATGGTTCTTCGTCGTGTCGCGCGTTGCTTTTGGTCGAGGATTTTTATGGGTTGCTCTTGATAGGTGAGGTCTGGTTGGATCTGAATTTGGGATGTATCAATCACTTCCTCTGGCACTCTTAAACACTTCTTGAGTTGCGAGACATGAAACACGTCATGAACCGCAGCTAGGTGTGGTGGTAGTTCCAGTCGATAAGCAACTGGCCCACATTGTTCTGTGATCTTGAACGGTCCGACATATCGTGGCGCTAACTTGCCTTTCACTCCGAACCGATGCACCCCTTTCATGGGTGACACACGGAGATACACATGATCATCCTTCTCAAAGACTAAGGGTCTTCTCCTCTTATCTGAGTAGCTTTTCTGCCTAGACTGTGCCCTCTTTAGATTGTCGTGAATGAATTTAACTTGTTCTTCTGCTTGTGTTACCAAGTCAGGTCCAAATGTGACACGCTCACCTAGTTCTGACCAGTTGAGTGGTGTTCTACACCGTCTACCGTATAGGGCCTCGAAAGGTGCCATATCTAAGCTCTTCTGATAGCTGTTGTTGTAAGCAAACTCTGCCAAGGGGAGACATTCATCCCACTTGGTGGAATAAGTCAAAGCGCATGCCCTCAACATATCTTCAAGGATCTGATTCACTCTTTCAACTTGGCCGCTCGTTTGAGGATGGTATGCCAAACTGTGAATTAAGTTGGTTCCAAGAGCAGTTTGTAATTGCTCCCAGAAGCGTGACAAAAACAGTGAGCCTCTGTCCGAAGTGATGGTTAGAGGGACACCGTGCAAGGATACAATCCGGGAAATATATAGTTCCGCATATTGTTTTGCTCGATAGGTGGTCTTGACAGGGATGAAATGTGCAGATTTTGTGAACCGGTCAATAATTACCCAAATGGAATCATACCCCTTCTGTGTGCGAGGCAATCCCACAATGAAGTCCATGTGTATATCCTCCCACTTCCAGGCGGGAACTGCTAGGGGCTGAAGCATACCCGCAGGCTTCAAGTGGTCAGCTTTCACTCTTTGGCATACGTCACATTCAGACACATACTTGGCGATCTCCCGTTTCATACGGGTCCACCAAAATTTTTGCTTTAAATCGTGGTACATCTTGTTGCTGCCCGGGTGTAGGGTGAACATGGAGGTGTGAGCTTCATCTAGGATTTTCTTTCTCAGCTCCATATCCTTTGGCACTACTAAGCGATTTTTGAACCACAAGACTCCTTCTTCGTCGAGCTTGAAACAGGCCTTCTTCTTGTCATTGATCTCATCTCGAATATGTGACATGCCCTTATCTTGCTTTTGTGCTGCTATGATTTGATCCTTGATGGTTGGTTCAAGGACAAGGTTATAAAGTTCTGCTTCTAGCGCTGTTGGCATTTCTATGTCCCCAATCTCACAGCATAGCACTCTCACTGTTGGACGAGCTTCAATGAAGTTGCAATGAGCTTTACGGCTCAATGCATCTGCTACTACATTAGCCTTACCGGGGTGGTAATGAACCTCTAGGTCATAATCTTTTATCAACTCTAACCACCGTCTTTGCCTCATATTTAATTCAGGTTGGGTAAAGATGTATTTGAGACTCTTGTGGTCAGTGTAAATGCGACAAGTGTTGCCTAGCAAGTAATGTCTCCATTTCTTCAGAGCATAGACAACCGCAAGTAGCTCAAGATCGTGAGTTGGGTAGTTCACCTCATGTTTTCTCAGTTGGCATATGCAATCACTCTCCCTTCTTGCATCAGAACACAACCGAGGCCGCTCCCAGAGGCATCACAATAAACGTCAAACGGCTTGGTGATGTCTGGTTGAGCAAGAACAGGTGCTGAAGTTAGAAGTTTCTTCAACGTTCCAAATGCTTCTTCGCATTTTGGACTCCACGCAAACTTTGCATTTTTCTGGGTTAATGCTGTCATAGGCTTTGCTATTTTTGAGAAATCTTTGATGAAGCGGCGGTAGTACCCCGCTAAACCAAGAAAACTCCGTATCTCTGTCACAGTTTGTGGCTGCTTCCAATTCAGCACATCTTCCACCTTGCTGGGATCGACAGCCACTCCCTTCGCTGACAAGATATGGCCTAGGAATGCCACTTCCTTTAGCCAAAACGCACACTTGCTGAACTTGGCGTAAAGTTTATGTTCTCTAAGGCGAGATAGCACTATCCGCAAATGTTCTTCGTGCTCCTTCTCATTCTTGGAATACACTAAGATGTCATCAATGAATACTACCACGAATTTGTCAAGCTCATTCATGAACACCGAATTCATCAGGTACATGAAGAAAGCCGGTGCATTTGTCAAACCGAAGGACATCACAAGATACTCATAAAGCCCATAACGCGTGGAGAAAGCAGTCTTTGGTATGTCTTCTTCTCGGACCTTAATTTGATGGTACCCAGACCTAAGATCAATCTTGGAGAAAACTGTGGCTCCCCCAAGCTGATCAAATAGGATATCAATATGTGGCAATGGGTATTTGTTCTTGACAGTGACAGCGTTCAGTGGTCGATAGTCGACGCATAACCTTTTACCACCTTGGTCTTTCTTCTCAACAAAGAGGGCGGGACAACCCCAAGGTGATGAACTAGGTCGGATAAACCCTTTGTCTAACTGCTCCTGCAGTTGTGTTTTCAGCTCTTTCAGTTCATCTGGTGCCATTCTATATGGCCTCTTGGAGACAGGTGCCGTGCCAGGAACAAGATCTATTCTGAACTCTACATCCCTATCTGGCGGTAGTCCGGGAAGTTCTTCTGGAAACACATCCGGATACTCGCAAGCTACAGGGATCTTTGCAAGTGCTTGTGCCTCGGTTTGAGTTTCGGCAACATTAACCGTGGGAGACACATGCTTGTGAAGGGGCACATGGATGATCACATCGGTCCCACTGCTTGAGCGTAACTGAACGGTTCTGCTCCCAACATCTATCATGGCGTTGTGTTGTTTCAACCATTCCATACCAAGAATAACATCAATCCCTAGTTGTGGAAGTACTATAGGACTGATGAACAAACTTTCTTTTCCTACTTGCAGACACAAGTCCCTCACTATGTGATTGGTACTTATAGATGACCCTGCAGCTGTGATGTGATATCTCCGTTTCAGCTCTATAATTTCGTACCCATGCTTCAGTGCATATGCTTTGCTGATGAATGAAAAAGTCGCTCCAGAATCAAACAAAACAACCGTAGGGTGGTCATTGACAAAAAATGTGCCTGCCAAGACTGGTTCACCCTCCGGAACTTGCTTAAGCCGGCTATAGTGCAGTTGGCCCATTTTTGGGGCTGATTTCTTCCCTTTGCCCATAGGCACTAATCCTGAAGTCTTTTGGTGTGAGTGACAGGTGCGACTGAAATGTCCGGCCTTCCCACATTTGAAGCAGGTATAGCCGGTGCTTGATTTGGTTGGTGACATTGGAGCAGGTGGGGAAGGTGGTGCACTGTGAAATGACATGGATTGTTGTGCCCCACTGCATTGTTCTTGTAGCGGAGGCTCTTCTAGGTAATATATTGGCGGTGGGAATTGGTGCTCAACCCGTGGCCGCTGAGATGGACTCGATGGAGGTGTACTGGCAAGTCTTTTCTTCTGCTGGTCCTCATGGGCCTGACGGAGGCGATGCTCCATGTTGATGGCGACATCCACCAACTCATTGAAGCTGTCGTAACTGCGCCCCAAGTGAGTTAGCAGAGTGGGATCGAATCCATCCAACAGACGGGTAGCCCTCCGTGGGTCAGTGTTGACGTCTTCAGGGGAGTACTGGGACAAGCGGATGAAAGCTTGCACATATTCGAGTACCGACATGTCCCCTTGTCGAAGTGCACGGAACTCTCGTTGCTTGAGCTCGATGAGGCTAGGCGGGAGATAGTGAGCCCGAAAAGCCGCACGAAACTCATCCCACGTGACCTGGTGCCCGGCTGGTTGCATTGCCAGGAATGAAGCACACCAGGCCCCCGAAGGACCATGTAGACACTGTGCTGCGAAGTGAGCCTTCTGTTGCTCAGTAAGTTGGAGCAGTAGACTGAACTTGGACTCGATGATCCGAAGCCAGTCATCAGCATCGAGTGGATCAGTGGCAACGATGAAGATCGGCGGTTGCAGCGCCGCAAAGTCAGTGTAGCTGATCTCTTGCGGGTCGCGCCGTTGTTGCGCTTGAGCTATCAAGTCGATGAGTTGCTGAGCGACCTGAGTGGCCAACTCAGAAGGAGATGGGGCTCCATGAGCGGCCCCCTGAGCAGATGTCTCTGGTGGGGTGACCATCTGCAGAAATGAAGCCAGTCGAGTTTAGTCCAAGAGCTTTTTGTGCAACCGATGCGGTGATAAAAAGATCATAGTGCCATAATTATATTCTGAATACATGAAAGCATGTAAATGAACAGAATAGCTCGATTGCACTTAAAGTGTTAGCAAACATCTTGTAGGTTTGGATAAACGAATCTGCTAATGGGAACTCATGCGCAGTCTTAGATGCTGGTCAATACTTCTGAGCATCGTCGATATGGTTGTCAAGACGATCGATTTGGGTGGATGTCCAATTACGGAAATTCTCTAATGACTAGTCTTCTATTCCTTTGGTACGTAACTAACTCTTAGATCAAATCTCTCATGAATTGGGTGAGGGATACAATTTCATTCAGGTGCTGTTTCTGACCGTGGTCATTCGGTTTATTGTGGGGAACCCCTCTTCGTAAAATTAATTGTATTGTGTGAGTGAAATGTGTAGGAAGTTTGGTTAGGTCGCAATTCATCCCATTTGTCTTTTAGTAGTATCCCCAAAATGATAGCAAAAGATACATGATGCATGATTCGTCCTATTCGGTCTCACATCCCACATCCTATGTATTATATATATAGCTAGCGATAATTCGGTGACATATATGCACGTCTCTCTTTAATGCAACTAGCCGTTCTCTAGTCGTTCTTAGTTTCGCACGTGGTCAGTGTACCTGCAGAAGAATGCATGCTCATACATTACCACCTAGTGTGGCATCCACGCGTGACCGCTGCGTGGACAACGTAGGTGGGCCGATGCACCTTTTCCTCAAAGCCTGACTTTCCACCAGTACTGGGGATTGTCGAGAAAAAGGTGGATCCCAAAACCGAATATAAGTGTGGTGGGTATGAAAGCATCCAAGGCATGCCCACCACCCTTAAAGAGCTTTTACTATGGGGCATGAATGCAGGGCTTACAACCGTTCGCAAATCCCAAAAGCTTCCACCAGTACTGGGACAACTATGGCCGAAAAGTTGCTTCCCAAAGCACCGAATATGCATATGAGTTCTATCTAGGTCAGAATGTCAGTGATGTCACCTGGATAACATTAACATCCTTATACGGGCATAGCGTATACTCTCATTTTTTGAATTACTTGAGAAGAGCTTTCGAAAATAGTTTTGTAAAACAAAACTTGATGACATAATTGTTGTCTGTGTTTGATCGGCTCTGATACCAGCTGTGGCGGAACCGCCCTGCTTAATCTAGACTAAGCACACCTGCCACCTCTGGCTCGCAGTGCACTTAGGCCAGACTAAACCCGGTAGTCCGTCGAGAGTACTACAGCTGTCGATAACACCAAATCCCAGATGAACCGACATCAAACACATCCGACTCTCGAAGGAGCCACAACAATTACATCATCACAGGCAGTTGAAATAGAGAGTTATAGAATTAATTTACAACTCAATTGTATGAAATCAACTACATGTTCAAATATAGCGGAAGCGAATTCAGAGTATATAAATATAGCGTAAGCGTTTTCAATACATCTCGCAGCGGAAAATATACTTAAGTAGTCTTCAGGAAGAGATGACAAGGCGAATAGCACCGAGCCCACCGGTACTACCACCTCCAACACAGTTGTCCAGCTATCGTCGGTACCTGTAATCCAAAAGTGGGGGCAAACCCTGAGTACTAATTACTCAGTAGGACTTAATGGACAGGGCTTACGGCTGACGCAAAGCATGCTTACTAATCATGTGGATCCTT